>LR990046.1:12512500-13762500 GCA_905147135.1 Blastobasis lacticolella | reverse complement strand
ATCCTATAACCAAATTAATGAGGTATTATTGTAACATTGTAACTATACAATAGGTGATAAGCGCAAGTTACAGAGGAAATAAACCTTATTTTTTATTTATATTACAAAAGGAAAGTCCAGAGACAAAAAGAGGCTATAAAGACATCTAAATGAGAATGCTCATAACTTTTAATACGCACTTAGCTACATTTCGAGATACTGGGCGGTCGCGTCTGTTCTGGATTTTATTAAGTTGCGGATTGTCGCTTTTTCTTCGACTCAGGGTGTTTGTGTCTCAATTTTCTGGGCGGTATTCGCAAAAGATTAATTTTACTGAAAGCTTCGTATTAGCACAGCTTCGTAATTAGTTTTGATTTCATATTTTTACACACTTCTTTTCTCATGTTCACATGGCGAGAAGTTCATCACAAATATAACACATTTCTCGTGATTATGACATACGTCTGTTTACAATATTTCACTCTTTGCTTGACCTCACTTTATTTGCCTACTATGGTGGACACAGTATATTATCTTCTTCATTGCGCCCAACAATCTATTATGATAACAAACCTAACCACGCATCTCTTTGATACGATTCAAATTGCCTTAGTGCAGGGCCCATAGTTAATTTAAGCAGGTATACTTACCATTTTTGTACCTACTTGTACTATTAAGGTCAATAAATTCATTCTTATTCTTATTCTTTTTCCAGAATTACGCTGCGTCGACGCCGCCGAAGCCGGCCTCTGCGCCTGCGCACACTACCCTCCAGCGCTCGGTGCGCACCGCGGCCGCGGGCTCGCAGCGCGTGATCCCGCGGTTCCACTTCCCGCGAGGCAGGCCGCCGCCGGGACACCAGCAGGACCATGCGCTGCATAAAGTGCAGTCTGCGTTCGCCACCTTCCCTAATAGTCAGGTGAGTTGTTACGGTATAAGATAGATCGAAGATGTAATGCTTGCCTAGAAGACCTATTTATTCTATTCACTTTCGTTTTCTCCTTGAGTTTCGGAGAGAATCGTGATAAGCTTCCCAAAGAGGTTTTCACAAGTAAATACAAGATAGAGTTCTTCAAGAAGAGTGTGGAAAGATTTTATGGGGTCTGTTACACGCTAGTGATACCCCTTGTACTATTGTAAACTTACTCGGCGTAACTCCTTACCATCAGGCGTGCTGAACACTATCTTGCCTCCTTAGTAGTATAAATATGAATGTTCGCACGAAGCCAGCTCAGCATATAGGTACAGTCGAAGGCTTATAGGCTTTAACAAAATGCGTCGTTTTACGTACAGTCCCTGTGCAGCCATGTTCGACTGTACGTGACAACCTAGTCCGAGCACAAATAAGTAACGCGTCGCATCGACGACGCGTATGTCGCTCACTCGGTACCAGAGTTGTTACTCACGACAAAGTGGAAAAAGAAGTAGCAAATGTTCCTTTATTTAGAAGTTATTTTAAATTGACTTAAGATAAGTAGATACTAGACAGGTACCTGTCTAGGTGATTTGTGAATTGAGTCGATGTTTTTGCCGTCAATAAGGTTTAAGACTAGGTTTCCCTTAACTGCAATTCAATAGTCTTCTATATTAACTAGGTATTAACCCAACTGACGGAAAATGTCGGAAAACCCCCACCAAGTTTACTTAAATTCAAATATTTTCTAAACTACAACATCAATTTAAATAAAACAAAGCTCAACTAATTAAACTGGCTTTCAAATAGAGAAAACCGCATCCAAATCGGTGCATCCATTCAAGAGCTACGTAGCCACAAAGGCACAAACAGATATACAAAGCCACAAAGCCAACATGCAACACCCCTCTTTTTTCGTCGTCGAATGAAGACGTGTTGGAAGGGCGACACTCCCAACGCATGTTGACAAATCGTACACTATCCTTGAATAACAATTTGTTTACCCTCTTGCCACGCGCCAATCTTACGTTTGACGATGCAATTAAAATTAAATCTAGTAATGAGACTACTTGAAAGCGAGACAGTCCTTTTTTGGCGGCTTTCAGTACAGTCGCAATATGGGTGATGCGTTGTGTTTGTACTGTAGTAACGTTAAAATTAGATTTCAGATGCTTCAATTGCGTCCTCATATTTCGAATTCATTGTTTTAAAATAACATAAACGCGTTCCTAAATAAAACCTAATCAAGAACAAGCAAAGCAATTTAAGTACGTTTTCTTTGAAACGGCATTTTCACAGCTATTACCTACCCCATTAAAAAGAGTAAGTGCGTACTCAGATAAAATCGCCGTCTAAATAGAGAAAATTAAGTTTCAAGTTCGGAATCAAATAATGACTTATACGAGTACTAAAACACTCCTGCAGTAAATCGGATAGCTCACTCACAATCAGACGTATCTATAAAAATACTATTTCCTACGCCACGAGCAGGATCTAGCCGAATAAATTGAATTTATCGCGTAAAGTGATTGGGTGCAATGACGCGGGGTGACAGCGCCACCCCGTCATGCGAGAATCCGGGGTCACAAACCGACATGTTTTGTCCCCAGCAAAGAACAAAAGAATGCCCCTCCAATAATACGCGATCGTGACAAATATGGGCGATATATCAAGCCTCCGGTATCGAACCTCGGCTATTCAATAAGGCCTGCTCGAAAAAAACAGCGTTTGGGCGACATCCAAATTCAGCCATATTACGGCCTCGGGGGACGAAAATGTAAATTGCGAAGGTCAAACAGCCGGAGGGTTAAGCACTCGATGGTGGAGAACGATTACTGGAATTGCGTTTTATGACTTTCTTGTGTCTGAGGACAGTATTAAACAATTTCATGTAATAGGGTTTTCTGCTGTGAAATAGAGTGATTGCTCTTTAGAAAAACTGCAGGTTCGGTTCCGTTCAGACTGTAGCGACTATCTTGTTTTTAATTATAACAAAAGTTATGGGTTTTAATTAATACGAATTGAAGTTATGCTAATTAATTTTATGGGTTTACTAATCTACAGTACAGATATTTATGTTGTGGATAATAATGTTACGGATTTTACAGTTTTACTTTTACAAATTGTAAATTCTAATGATCATTCGTTTTAAATGTATGGGTATTCAAAATTAGCGTACCTAATTATGACACAAGGACTTTAATATCGACACCATGAAAATATATTTTTTAGCGAACAAGCAAATAAGCTATCTATCTAATTGTACCTACCTAATAAATTCTAAAATTCTTCCACACATAGTCAATACGACCGCCCCGTAAATAAGTATAACCTCCATATACGAAAGGCCTGTATGGCTGTGAAGTTTTGTCATTACAGCTATAACACTCAGGCGATCCATATCTACTATTCCTTAAAGTCTCCGTGTATCCCTCCTTTACGTATAACACTCAAGTATCAATTTGTATCTGAAATACAAATTTTGTATACCTGAAGATAACATTCAAGATCAAAAATATTACTAACCATAAAAAATAAACCCATGGGGTGAATTATTTCTAATCGATACTCAATAGTATCGATTAGAAATCATCAATATGAAAAATGATCACATTTAAAATGACATATTTTGTACGAATTTAAAAAAAAGATAATTTAAAATAATCCACCCTTTGAGGTTTATTTTTTATAGTGGCAATTTGTTTACACTTTTGATCTTGAATTTCATCTAAATGCAAATCGAATCATTGTTTGCTCAGTCCACCGTACGCAGTTATTGCAATATACGATTATTTTAGTACCTATCTCAAATAGGATTATTCTATGTCTATGGCATGTCTAGACCAATCCGATTTGTGGCAGTAATCTTCCAACTGAATAGGAATCTTTTTTACCGCTCCGATTCATCCAATTACGTCCAACTTTTTGCAATCCGCTGTTATTGCGTTACGAACTCGATTTAGTGGTCATCAATACGAAAATGTCGTATTTCTTGGGCTGCTTAAGTACCTAAGTACTTGTAGTAAATCATACCTTAGTTTGTCAATATCATCCTACTTGGACTTGCCCTTGACTTCGTCCGCTACGGCTTCATAAAAAGGTACTTACTATGTTGTTACTTGTAATAGGTAAATCTATGTTGATGCTCAGACACTATTACATACAAATTTTGTTTCGAATTCATAAAATTAGTAAGTTTTTCTTCTCATGGTTAAACACCTATCTCAATCTATACATTAGGTATTATAGGCTTTTACCCGCGGGTTTACTCACGTGGAATGGGGAATGATAAAGAATTGATGGAGAATGGTGGAAAGGGATCATTGGTAGGTAACTACATCCTCACAACCCTTGGACTATATCTATGTTATAAATGAGGATA
Organism: Blastobasis lacticolella; assembly: GCA_905147135.1. Taxonomy (NCBI): domain Eukaryota; kingdom Metazoa; phylum Arthropoda; class Insecta; order Lepidoptera; family Blastobasidae; genus Blastobasis; species Blastobasis lacticolella. The sequence continues at coordinate 13,758,226 of LR990046.1, read as the reverse complement.
CAATATGCTCCAGAGACCCCCCAAATCCACTTAGACACCACATCAAACCAATACAATAACAAGCGGCAGGCAACTCGCCACGCTAGCGAGACTTCCCTTGGATCCATAGATAGCAAAATGATTTAACCCAACAAAATCTGTCAACAAAGAGATATGCGCTTCGTTATTGGCTTTTGAAGCGCGGGTCATCGGTGGCACCGCCGTGGAGTGCCGACTGGGGCTATGCTGCAGCTTGGCTCGCCGCCAGCACCGGCGTAGCAACACGCCAGTCTAACCAGAATAGCTATTCTCAGCGCCATGCTACCGATACGATGCATCACATTCTATCATGCTGTCGGCCACGCTGTTTATTTGTAAGATTTGTGACAGTTGAACCCGCTGGCGTTCGGGAAACGATTTTTCAATTCCCTTTCTAATGGTCGTATATTCTGTTGTTTGGACGAATTGCTTGTTTATTACATTACTACTATTACTTATTACATTACTTACTACACTTTTTGCTCTGAGGTAGCCTCTGATGGGGATATTGTGAGATGCAATACAATACCGGAAAACAACAAACGAGGGAAATATTATGCACTTTTGCCAACAGATCTACAGAATATCTATAGATTGGTACATACTAGTACGTTTTGTTTATATTATTCCGCGAAGTATAATGATTCGAAAGTGCATGTTCTATGCGTTTTTTATTTTCCTTAATGAGCAGGTTACTGACAGAAATCGACACATTGCATTTACTTTCACAACCAAGTGTAATATAAGATAGTATAGCTCGTAAAATTTCACGGGAAAGCTCTCTCCAATAATGCTTGACGTTTTAGAAATTCTTGACTAACCGTATTTGAATATTGTCTATTGTTAGAAAAAAATATTATACATACGATTATGATTACTTACGATTACGCTCACACGATATCTAAAACTAGTGGACCCGGCGCCACTTCGTTCGTGTACACCTACTTTACCACTGCCTACCCTTGTATCTTGCTTATAAACCTTCCTCTTGAATTACTCTATCAATTATTGAAAACCGCATTAAAATCCGTTGCGTAGTTTCAAAGATTCATGCATACATAGAGACATAGGGACATATGAACAGACGGCAGGAAGCGACTTTGTTTTATACTATGATTAGTTTAAATACCACATCGAGAAAAATCTGAGTAGATACTCGACGAAAACAATAACTAAGAAATTACAAACCTGACTGAAATAGACACAACAAAACACTAATTTGATTGCGAAAGTTAATACCAAAGACGGTATCAATTTATTTTCACGGAAGATTCCTCTGACTCGCCCAAACTTCCCTAATGTTGTTTACGAGTATCTATTTCATTTTCACTGGCTAACAGGCATGTTGTTCATCTATTATGAGTGAAATATATTTGGACAGTTTTCCCACGGTGTGAGAGAGCATTATCAGGTCTGCGAGAGTGACTCGAGTGGCTCAGGCGTAAATCGGATTTGTAATCTACCAGGCGTAGCCAATTATCAATCTTAATATATACGTACTTTGCTATGTTTATTGAGTTTATGATAATACTAGCGATCCGCCTCGGCTACGTTCGTGTTTCAGGGGTTTCTGTATTATAATATCCATATATTATATCAACCGTCTTCACGGAGGAAATTATTCAAATGTTAGTGAAAACCTCATCAAATCCGTTGCGTAGGTTAGGAGAAAAGTTGTACAACTTTTTTTCGTGACATTTCGACAACTGGGTAGAAAATTCCCTATTGTCACCCCGGACAGTGGTAGAAGGGGACTACTGAGTATAATTATTCAATATTTCTAAAATATAATGTCGGCGCTAATACATAATAGACATCGACTTCGTAGAGCGTGTTCGATTGTATTAAGCCGAAACTAGCCTATGTGAAAGGAATTTACAAGAGTAGGTGACCAAGAGCGTAGTCGGAAACGTAAACTGTGTAGAGAGCATACAGATTCAGACTTGGATAAAAATTTTCAATTGGACATGAGCCTTGAAACTTGCTGACGAATGCTAGTGGAAAGTATTTTGAAACTATCTTTTAGTTTCGGAAAATCTTCAGCCGATTTTCCAAAGTATTTATTTGCTTAAGTATAGTCTAGATATTATATAAGTAATCCTTTATTACTATTTTAAATGAAAAGCAAATGTCGTTACACAGGTACTTATATGAAACCCTGTAAAATTTTGCTATTTTTTGGAGATAAAAAGTAGCCAGATTTCCATCATTGCCATATTTTATTGAAATCTGTTCAGCGGTAATCTGCTCCTGGCGATTACCGATGAACTAACAATGCAGTTGTTGCCGCCGACTACTAGGCGAGCCATATATAACAAAAGTTTTCGAAAATTAACTCGATGAAGAAGAAACGATTTAGGTATGAAAACGTAACAAACAGACAGAGTTACTTACCTATTTTCATATTAGAAAATTAGTTTGGATGACAACATAAGTCCTAAGTTGAACACGAAACAGCCGAATCGAGTCTGCAATCAACAAATCGGGTAATTGTCCCCAATTCCGCCGGTGCGGCTTTTCGGTCAATTCCGTTCTATATGTAATGAATTCCTACCTTGACCCTGCTACCGTTCGGGCCGATTGCGTCGAAAGCGCCCCAGCTGCTCGTTATGAGGATTCCTACTCACGGTAATAGTTTGACTGCGGCTCATACTGCAATTTTTACGGATAACTGGCTTCAGTGGCGTTACTGTCATACAAGCCCAAAAGCCCGGCTTGCCTTATAAAAATAATTATCGATAAAAAATCAAAGATAATGCGAGCGCGAACTATTTAAAGTTCGCGCTCCTAATTCTTTTCAAACTGCCGCGCCGCACAGCAGCGCCATCGTGCGCCTAGGTTACGAAACACGATCCGAACGCACACGCAAGTTGAGGAAATTGAGACTCGGTCAGTCATCTCGCTCGCACGCGCTGGCTTGTAAGCGGGCTTTGATTCCGGCCGGTATGTCTCTTTCTTACATATGAAAACTGTCCTATAATGAGATATAACTATACGTTTGTTTATATAGTAAATTGTACGAGACTTTAAGCCCTGCATGCGTATGAAGTTGTACACGGATCTTTGAAAATGGCATCTTCGCGCATGCGCAGTAGGTACGTTTGTTGAATGCTGTAATACGTACCAACTTCACTATTATTTTGTTTGAGCCGTTTGGGCGGATAAGTAATTAGTTTTTTGTTGTGTTAGTGTTGTGTTTTGTAGTAAAAGTTATTTAATTAGATTGATCAACAATAGACGAAGTAAAGTCCCTTGTGATGGTTTAAAATGTGCACAAGTTTTGATTTGCATGGAAAAGGTAAAGTTTTTAATCATTTCTCAGAAAATAACAAATTATTTCCTTTATGTATTCCTATTATACCTATTTCTCAGATTAGTAAATCGCTTATAAGACAATTTCATAGATCGGTGTACCAGACTCATTGAATTATTGGTTGTCTCTCTCACAAGTTATATTGCTGGTATAAAACTGAAGAGTGTAAGTGAGGATTGATCAGTAATGTGGCAAGGGGATGGATTTATTTTTAATAACCGTAAAAACTACACAAACTTCATCTCTCGGCTTGCCTTACTCTGAACCCCTAGGCACGCCACTGACTGGCTTCTGTCGAAAAGTGATGGTTTATACCGCAGTTTCAGGCTTTTTCTAGACAATTTATACTCCTGTATACCCATATACATATTATGTAGATACGCACAGTTGTTAATAGTTGATTTTTAGGGAGTCTACTTGGCGCTACCAACTGAAATCTGATAATTCGCAGATCGTATAACAGAGACATGGAGAAGAGCCAAGTCCAATATTATTTCGAATCAGATAACTTCACAAAATTGTATTTATTATGATTTCGTAATTAATTCAATGATTTCTTTATTATTGCATTAACAACCGAGTCACCAATCTTAACCTATGAAGTAATTGACACTAAAAGTAAATATCTAAATGCTTCAGGCTGCGGCATCCTCAGAAGAGCATATCCAAAGGTCTTTGGACACTCGTGGATAAATGATGGATGGACTGCGCAATCGCACGCCGGAGATTTTCCCCAAACTAAAAATAAACAACCCTTAACAACCACACCCCAGATTCATAAGCACAGGCTGAATTCACTAAATCCAACACCACAAAAGACATTATTCATTTCGAAAGGCTCTAATACAATATCAGAAAACCTTCTACTAAGTAACTGCATGTTAATGTGAGTAGCTACAAAATTAACCAATTTAATACAATTAAAGGACTCATCAACAGCTGGCGTTATCTACCTTAAATGGGAGCCGTTGATGGAGTTTCTAGAGCAAATTATTCTGCAATGCAATAAAGATGTCTAAGCTAAGCTAAGGCAATAAAATTTGTAGTTATGTAATTAATGGGTTGATTCTGTGATAATCGTGGTTGGAAATTAGAAGTAGGTAAGGATAAATAGTAAAAACCTGCACTACATTTCTTTCCAACACGTTATATAGTAGGTCGAGTTTGGTTAGTTATTTCATTTACTACAAATAAACGAATTCTTTTCGCCTGATTATAAGCGACGATGCGGCCGAGGATGGATTATGCCTGTCTAGAAACAGCCTATTCACTTTGGCCTTGAAGGAGTCCAGATTGTACTGTTTAGGGAACTTATTGCGTATATATCGTATAAGCGTTTCATTCCTTAGCTGCGTACTAAGTATGCTTTAGAAAGGTCGATCTAAAGCGCGAATTATTTGCTTTGTCTTATCGTGTGGAGATACATTCCAGCTGTAGGAGAACTGTGTGTTCGACAGTCGCGTGCCGAGGCCATGGGATACTTCTCACGGATATTACAAAACCGACAGCAATTATAATGTAAATGACGTCCTCGCATCCATTGTTGTTTACAGCGGAACGTGTTAGGCCGTCGGGAAATAATGTTTAATAGTAAAAAGTACCTCTACCCACAATTTGTTTCTTTTTTCATGAGAGTAGCGACTAAACACGGTTTGCAAAATATCCTCCAGTTACAATAGGTTATTCGGTATGTATTATTTACATAAAAATATATATGTTCATAATACGAAAACAGAGTGTATAGGTATATAAAAAAATACACTAAGTTTAGCTTTGTGTAAGTTAGTTTAAGTAAGTTTATTTAAAGATAAAAAATTTGCCCAAGATCCCCAGTAACCTGATAAGTGCCCAGAGGCAGGCCGCATTACCACACTGGACAGCGACCCTAATTCACTAGCCAAAGTAGACGCAAGTTTTATTTTGAAATTGTTTACTTTAACTCTAGAGGTTATCTGGTATTTTGGGCCTCAACTTTCTTCAAAAAAATATATTTCCCCTTTACAATCTGTAAAAAAAATAAAGTGTGTAAAAGGAAAGTAAGTTCTAGAAGTTAAATAAATAAATAAGTCTCAAATCACTCTTCAGTTCCCCACTACGCTGGTTTGGGTTTGGTATCGGAAATGCCAGCACGTTCTATAGCGACGCTTGGCTATGCCACAGATCAAAAATAGTGACGATGTCGCATTTTTTGTACAAATTATTTTATGCTATGACTAGGAGTCAGTCCCGGTTGTGATCTCGTTCGCAAGGGGAGGGTCCGGGGTCCGTCTTAGATAGAGTAGTAGAGACTAAAGATCCAGTAATAACTGTCTATTTATTGTATTTTTGTTTGTGTTTGCGTTTTTTACTTGCTATAAAACCAAAGACCGGCAGCATGGGTCCTGGTGGGCTACAATCCAAGAACAGCCTTGCTGTTCGAAATGCTGAAACTGTGAAATTCAAAGAACGAGTATAATAATTCGCATAGATAATGCGAGTATACCTGTATTAAATGACGTTTTTAGTATGTAGACTATCCTCTTGAGACGTAGTCGCACACAACATTTAATTCAACTGTTGTAAAAAGTTATAGTCGGCTATAAGTTGGAATTAAATCGTGGAGATATTTATTTCTGAAGTTTTTATCTCCACGAAAGTCAGAAAAACATTTTTTATACTATAATACTTAGTCGGTGAACGGAAAAAACATAGTCAGAATCTAAATAACGTCTGATGGAAAGCGGTTTGGTAAGACATAATTACGTCATACCTAAGTTAAACTACGCTTCTACATTATAGACGGTCTCTACACAGCATAATAACCCTGTGTTCCGAGCGCAGTAACCATCCGCCAAGCCCACTCCGACCTCTTTCTTCATTCATCACATTTAGGTCAATCGCAGCCAGCCGTTTGTTGCAGCCAAATGCCAAAACTCTTTCGCCAGGCTCACCCATAACCTGATACCGCTATGGATTACAATGGATATTTTAAGAAAAGAAAGTTTAACTTTGTATTTTTATACTTCGTAAACGATGTTTATATTAAGCAGTAATATAATGTTTTAAACTATCGCGGTAATGGTCTAAATATCGCGGTAGGAAACCCGGACCGTACCGGACCATTTGTCTGTGCTGAGGATACGTGTGGACTTGTTGCGTGTTGGAAAGAGTGATCAGGAATATTTTTTGCATAATTCTTTCACTGTACCTACATTATTCGAGATGATTATGCCGCAAAGAAAGTCGCTATACAACAGCTAGTAAATACAAAACTGATTAAGCATCTCTTCAATAGCTATAAAGTAGCGAGTCTGACTGATGAATTAACTTACAGACAAAACCTCTGAGGTCTATAATAATATTTTAGGAAAATAACCGAAAAATGCAGCAAAAGAAATTTTTACATTCAGCCAGCTCTTCGTTTAAAACATGAGCATAGGTATGCCATTTTTGTCCCTTGTCGTGTAATAAAACTCGCTTGTCTCGCAGAATATTTGCAATTGGAAATTAATTGTTGTTGAACAACGTGAAAACTTCCATTACAGGCTAACGTACAGGCATAGTCGGGCATACAGGCATACCTATAAGTATTTTCGTTCATGAAAACAGGTTGAAATCTGCCCTATATTTTAAATTAAGCTAAGTAAAATGAAAAATTACTTAAACTCAAGAATCATCGTCCATTAGCCCGAGTTTGGGTCATAGACTTCTGGGTCAGTTCCTGTTTAGGCGAAGGTTGTGGAGTGGGCACGTGCGCTGGACGGAGTGGATTGGATAGGTAGCTAGGCTTTCTGCCAGATTGTAAGATATCGCCTTGAGTGGATGAAAGTGGGCCGCAGACATGTTTTATTAACTTCCGAATGAGAGGCCGCGATCAGCTTGCCACTTATTTTAATTAAGCATTGACGATCTCTTTTGATCCAGTAAATTACAAGTTATATGACGCTGTGGGTCTAAGAGGGCTGCGGTTGAATGTTGAAAATGATTAAAACAAAAAGACGGCCATAGCAAGTACTTAAGTTCATTTTAACTCTATTGAAACAGATAATTATGATAGCAATTCATTGTAATAAAATACCTAATCATTTTAAGAAATTATTGAAAAATGCGATGACCGACTAAAATATTTTATTGTATTCAAATAGAGTCAATAGTAATTAGTAAATATGTAAAGAATAAACGTGAGAGATTTGAAATAATGTCTAGTCCATGTCAAATGGATTGTCAATTTGGCATTTTCTCATGAAAATCATAATAAACTATACTATTAAATTGTAACGAATACGACTGTTTAAATCATTACAGCTATCTCTAGGATCACATACAAATTAGGTCTGAACGAGGGGTTTTGATTTGGCAAGAAACTATAGTACTTATCTCAAAGGCTACGCACACATTGCAGTCGCAGTATGGGTGGTCTATACTCTATTTGATAAATTCGCGCCAACTGCGCCCGTTCTTTGATAACGTGCTGATAAATAGAAATTTATATTTCGAAAGTATCTTCATGTATAAAGTGAGTTATTACATTAATTATTTTAATATATATTACGTATAAAGACAGGTAAGATACTTTAGTACAACATGCGTGCAATATACGTACACGGCAACGAGTAAAAAAGCCCATAGTAGTTTACTGTAAACTGTAAACAACTGCATCCTAAAATAAAACTTTACACCAGATTTACGTATTTCGTTAGCAGTAAAAGTAAAACTAAACGTCGTTTTATCGTGTGTCGCTGGAAATAAACCTTTTCGGAGTAAAATACATAAAACTTTATCTGCCTTACAAGACAAGCAATGCATTAGTATAATACGGCGGTCATTGGGCGGCCATTTTATGTGTTTTTGAATTCCAACATGGATGACATGTAGGTAAATATTACATATTATTATTGAATTATGCGCAACTGAGGTACCGCGGTCTTACTGCAACTGTGTTTATTATAATAGTGCTTTGATACGTCATAACTTCGATAAATTCATTTTAGAATTTTATCAAAATCATGTAGGTAAGCTTCAAAAGTAAAGGCTTTACTGTATACGAGACTATTTGCCGTTTAGACTAAACTTAGGAATCGGCTAAGTTCTTTCTTATCTATATTTGGAATTTGCTAACATTAGTTCAGTGAAAACGGCCATACGAGTACATCGGTGAACATAGGTAGGTATCTTTAAATAATTACATCATTTAAAGATACCTATGTTCACCAATGTACTCGTAGTCACGTATGCAGGAATTTATTCCTTTTGTAATAGTAGATTAAATACTAAGTATAGTATGTTTCAAGGGAAAATAAAAATAAAGCACAATATTCCCAGAAATCTAAACAAATTAACTTATTTAATGTATTACCCACAGAAACATAAAAAATCTAAATTTATTAAAAAAGAATTCTATTTAGATTCCTGGGATATTAGTTACCATTATCGTGCTCTACTTTTTTTCTATTGAAACGTACTTTAAGTTTAATTTTTTAACGAAGTTCCAAACTACCGTTCCCAATTCGATGAGATTAAGCTAAAAACCATCTGGACAATCGAAATCGGAGCATCCAAAAAAACGAGAACGTGACATCAAAACAATTCTACGGAGAGTCGGGAGTTTACAATCCGCCGCATACTCTAAGATCGCTCTTCGAACAATACATAAAAGACACAGCAGTCCTCGTACATCATGCAATAACTGTCGCAGCAATAAACAATAAAACTAATAAAACACACTTTTGTCGACATTATAACCAAATATCCGTTGTCAAATAGCCCAATGGTCCACAGTGCACGTTATAAATAGGCGCGTCGGCCGTCGTGACCCAGTTTCGGGCGGTCGATGCCCCCGCTATGGGATACGGGATCGAGTCCCGGCAAGGATACAGGGAGCCCCATAGCCATAGCACACTATAGCCATAGTCGACGGCGTCCTTGATTGCCCGAGTTGGGGATCGCTGAGACACGTTTGAGAGGATCGATGGCAATATCAAGGCAGTGGGTGGTTGTTATTGAGGTTTCTTGATTGAGTAGGTGTACTTTGGAGATCAGAGACAATTTTATGGGTGTTTGACATAAAGTGGTTAGGCGATTCGAATTTTGATACGAAGATATTGATGTTTTTGCCAACTAAACCTTCCTAATAGCCCTGTGTAGGTACGGCCTACAGGCAATGCGTAGATACTATTACAATTTTTCTCTGTGGTGCTACTATTCTAACTATCCGTGGGCAATCAGATTGGGATGGGACTTTTTCGAAGTATTGTAAATCGAAATGACAGCTCTGCGAATCAGCGTCTGTACTGCAGCTGGGAACTACTATAGGTACTTATTTATATACATTTTTTGCGAAGCTGGGAACTTTATGTGCACTATTACAAACACTCAGTTATTCGCGTGTACTAGTAGGCGCTACGCTCACCATCTGGCATAGTATTTTGGAATGCACGTAGGCCCAACTGGAATTATCTATTTAAAGCATATCTTCCGCTTTTTTTTATAAAAAGATTCATTAATCGTCGTTAAGTAAAGCCACTCTATGAAGAAAAAAATGTTATACTCACAAAAGCCACTCATACTTTGACTTGCCGCAAATTCTTTTTTATCATTATTTATTTGAGTAAGACCTTCCTTGTACGATCGAAAATGTATTAAATTTGCGTGAGGTACTTATTGATAACACTCATAGGTACTCCCATAACATCTAGAGATGTGCCCAAAGAAATTGGACATGCTCTATGTCCAATATCTTTTGGGCTTTGGGTGGGCCGCTTTTTACTTTGTGGTAACAGGTACTCGTAAATAAGCTGGTATCCTAATAAAGCATAATCAAATAGAAGGCGGATAAGGTAATCTTTGAAGCTTTTATGTTCAATCGCAAGATGCGAGGGCTCAATTACTGAGTCGCTCCAAATATCGAATATAAATCGTATGAATTATTCACTTACACGGGATATAAGCAGCAGGAGTGATTTATACGTGACAGTTGCCTCTTGCACGTATGGGGCTGAGGAGAAAGCTGTGTATCATACTTACCACGGTATGGTACGGATCTATTCGAAAATATTTATGTTTTGCTCCTTTTTTCCTTTTTCCTGTCTTAACTTCGAAACGAACCCTATTTTTGGACCTATAGGTTACCATAGTATCATTATTCTGTGATATGGCGTCCTGTCGAAGTAACCGTCAAAGTACAGATACTGTGACCCATCTATGCAATGTAGTGATTGTCGAATTCGTAATCTAGACTCATGCTGTAGGGGTAATACCTACATACCTACATTGTACAAGTAATGGAAATGGACATGGATGACGACCTGAGTGGTTCAATGGTCAACATGCCGGGTCTGCCATGCAAGAGGTCCCGGGTTCGATTCCCGGCCGAGCAGAAATTGAAATGATGAATTTTAATTTATATTACGGGTCTGGGTGTTCTATGTATAATAAGTATGTATTTAAAAGTATTTAAGTACTCGTAGTATATCAGTAATCCAGCACCCATAGTATAAGCTTTGCTTAGTTTGGGGCTAGATGGCGCTGTGTGAATTCGTCCACGAATATTTATTTATTTATGGATGGGTTTGTCTAAACAGTCTCCATACAATATGTTCGTACTTATTAAGATCGTTCATGTAAACTTCCGTTGATAATGCAATAAATGATATAACAGACACTCTTTCGATATAGAGTAGGAAGGAGCTATGGAAAATTCTGGTAATCCCTTCTGATACAGAACCTTGCTGAAGTAAATTCAATTGAAGGTTGATTTACTTCGCCAAGGTTATATCCCGTTCTGAACGCAGGTCTGATCAAACCAACGCGTTTAGCCTGCATCCGCGGCCGCAACCGCGGTGCGGTGATTACCAAATAGTACTGGCCGGTTGTACACGCCGCAAACCTTACATTTTTTTTTATACCACTAAGGTGGCAAACAAGCTTGCGGCTTGCCTGATGGTAAGCAGTCACCGCAGCCTATGGACGTTTGCAATACCAGGGGCATCACCCACGCGTTGCCGACCCCGTAAAAACCTTTTAACCCCTTTCTTGAAGAACTCCATATACACATCTCCATGTGTTACATGGCCTGGGGTTCGATTCTCTAAAAAAGTTCTTGACCGCAGCGATGAAATGTAGGATGTTCCGTCGGATGATAACAATATCTCAATAGAAATTTGCGCGTTGCTTAGCATCCTGGCCACGATCTGCCACATTTCATCGTGGCGCTCACGGATATTGTCATAGAGAATAACAGCTGTTTGAACACGGCCGCCAGCTGAACGCGTCGGTTTCCCCAACAGCTGTCTCTTCGGTTTACGTCGACAAAGTTCCATCTCACCCAGATTGTGCACGAATTAGGTAAAAATTTCGAGGTGGTGTCGAAAGATGAAAATGATCATTCCACTAAACTCGCACCCTCAAATACAGATAAAAACAACACAACGCTGGCCCTTCATGCAACAACAAATGGGCGAAATCTCGCTTCGCAATTTGCGGGAATGCCTTCCCTGGGTGTAATGTAGCCTCCGCGGTCTCGGAGTCAGGGACACGGCGATTAGCAGAGCCCGTTAGCGTTGTGGGTTCGGATACGTTACCAAGTTATTACCGACGTTCACGGTGTATTACACGGTCTTATTCACGGAATAATAACTGATTTAGGTAAAAATTAACAATGAAACGTCAAATTAGACATAGAAAATGCTATAGGGTACTTTGGTACCTAGTATTTTGTCTAACCAGCTTCCCGCTAGTACGTTCACCCAGACCTAAGATAAAGTTGTCGATCTGGCTTTCAGACCATTTGCTTGCGAATTTTAAGCGATTGATGGACAAATATGCAATCTAATAAATAAATAACTCGAAACTATTCTTTGCACTACAACTTATGGTTTTGAAAAAGGCCGGCACCGCGACCGCCCCCTCAGATAGATTGCATATATCGATATGGACCGCTTTTCATCACCATTTGACCGCTTTCCTTCAGGTGGACCGTCTGACCATGTACAAAAAAAGCCTGACCGGTGCAAAAAAGATAGCTATATACAACTTATAGAGAACTTGAGTAAATACCGCAACGACCATACCACTCGGTGTGCCTCCTAATAACGTAGGTGAAGCGAGGTCGACCAAGCTCTTCCGTTGGGGACCCTGAGACTGGTTGAACAGTTTCAGGGGCCGATTTTCACCAGAAATTATTACTTTATTATTATATAGGGTCTAGAGAACTAATTTACATCAGCAGAAACTCTACAAACTTGTAGCGTTTGTCGCTAAATATCCACCACAACTACGACCTATTTTCTGATATTTGGCACCATATTGTAACATGGCCTTTATAAATATCTACAATATTATGTTACATGGAAAATTGGAAACCTAATAATGTAGGAATGAATATAAAGGGCGTCATGTGCCGTGGGCCGTGTCCACCGCGGAACTTTGGCTGACCCTTGGGTACGGGTACGTGACGCTCGCACGTAATGAGGTCGCACATGATATGAAGCCATTACAAAAGAATACTTAAATAAGCTACAATTCCACGACGCTGTCCTTAATAGAAGCGTACGGCTCATGAGCAGAAACCGTAGTTTAGTATTCTGTACCGTAGCTGGACGTTTGGAGGAGTATCACTACTGAGTTGCTGATTGCGTAAAAACCTTTTCACGCCATTCTTGAAGAAATTCATGTTCTATGTAGTATATCTGATAACTCACAGTGATTGCAAATTCATGTTGGAATTTAATTTTATTCAACTACTATTTTTTATGAGGTATAGCATAGAGTTTATGCACAAATTTTAGATACAAAAATGTGGCAGTAGCTGGCCCTAGTGCGACTTGACTCATATTATAACTTTCATTGTTCTGTACATTTGAAGAGCAAACCATTTTGTTCGGAAAATTCGTGTATTTCATATTTCTGGGCTAGCTCTTTGTATTTGAGATTATCTTTTGCTGTCGTTTTTGCCCCCATGGTCTCTTTCACTTTGTCCATTTTATGAACCCGGTAAAAGGTCAAGCCGAGTTTTCTCCCGATTGTTTTTTTAATGTGAAGATTGCGAACTGAAATCTAATTTTCTATTGTGATAAAATAAAGTCAAAATGTACATGTAGTTGGTATTTTTATTAGACACCCAATTTATATGTTGGCCATTGGCCACAACCAACAAATAAATAACCACGTAATTAGAGATTTCAGTGTATGCACTACAATGCAATTATGTATATAGAGTATCGGTTTCTGTTTTTGCATTTAAATTCTAGCTGATATATTATTATTATAGGAAGTGACTTAAGTTTATCGACAATAGACATACAAATAATTGTAAGGAATGTTCTTACATTTGCTCAAATAGTACGTCAAGTAGCTCTACTTACTCTATATCACGGCGCTTCCCGTCATAAACGACAAGATTTTGAGTAAATATTTTCTCTATGAGATTTTGTGATATCACATTGTTTGCTGCTTTAAGAAACTAGCTCATATTATTTTAATATAAGAATCTAATTCCATCCTTCCATAAGATATAATAGTTTCCTCCAAAAGCTTTTCCCATCCTACCGGAAATGGCAGCCGTACGTCAAAATAAAAGAAACCAATTCTAACGGAAGCATTTTCTTGTTTGCCAGGTCCCAAGGGATAGTTTCAAGCACATAGTGAAGGCGTGTGAGTGCCCGCTCTACTGGAAGATGCCGCTGTTCCTCGCGACGCAGCAGAGCTTGCACGCAAGCGTGGACGGCCACAAGTTCATAGACTTCTGGAGAGAGTGAGTATTGCGGTTCACTTTAAACTTTGGCTACAGAATATTTATACCTTTTCTGGAAAACAATTTATTCGTTAGTCCACCAAGAAGGCGTACAGGAGATTGGAAATAATTGAATTTCCCCAGTGACGTATGGGGAAAATTTTTGTATCGATTCATCGCCAGTGATGAAATATACCTAGTTATGAAATGGTACAAAGAGTTCTCGGAACCAGCGGCGTTTAACGAGGCGGATGGCACAAAATTAAATATGTATTACCATTTGGTACCTATACTGTACTATCCTTTACTATGCTTACGTTTCAACCCCTTCTTTGGGATTTTTTAAATATAAACAAGCGGTAAGTACTTATAAAAAAAATTCTGGCAACATTTTAGTGTCTTGCGGTTATGGCTGAAGTGTCGCAGTTAGGCACCTTCCAGTTTTATATCATCTTTAGATATTGACTAGCCGCATACCAATTTGCACCGCAAGGGCTGAACTTGAGTGGTCTCAGTTCTACTTTAGCTTACAAACTTATTTGTTACTAACAGTTTGCAATCAAGTTATACGGTTAAATAATATTATTTGTACATAAGTTAACGGGCTCCAAGGGTGCGTTAGCCGTGTGGTGTCCGGCAGAGTAAAATAGCACCAACCCCTTACACCCGTGGGTGTCGTACAAGGCGACTAATGTTTTCGAGGCTAAAGATCAAGAGTCTCCGTAGGCCGAAAAATGGGCAGCAGCGTTTTCCATTGTTATATTTATAGCACTGCGATCTCTATTCCGTCTGCCAAGCGTGGAGATTATGGCAATAACCTCCCCTTTCGGCCCTAAGTCCTGTAGTGGACTGTTATGGGCTGTGATGATGAAGGGTGCGTAAAATTACGCGAACGAACGGCTCGCGAGCTGCGCGCTGCGCACAACACCGCGTTGTCACTGTAAGAATTAGGTAAAATAATACACTATGGTACCTACTGGCTACCTTACCCTTTAAACCGGATCACAACAATGCAAACATTGTTCCTTGATAGGTAAATTAGTTGAGGGTTGGCCCGCATCAAGGCGGACTCCTTGCTTGACAGAGTCATATCGTCTTTTCCAGGTTAGCCTCCCAATGCCACGACCAGGCCTCCCGCTTCGTCTACATCCTCACCAGGGGGAAGAGCTCGACCCTCGCGCCTGAAGACTTCGTGCCACTCGTCCAGGACGTGGTCGACACCCATCCGGGACTCTCCTTCCTAAAGGAGGCCACGGAGTTCCATTCTCGATATGTGCATACTGTGAGTACTGTTCAGAGTAAAATTAACTATTCCGGCTTTATGCCAGGGTTCGCATTCTTGGGAATCCTCATGTCAAATTCCATTGGCTCTCTCATACGACTCAGCGATGTGGGCCATCGTTTCTTGAGCCCCCCGCGGGATCGCTTACCAGATACCGGCAGGTTCAGGGCCACGTGGGGCTTACGCAACACGTGACCGAACCCCTTCAATTTTATCCGCGATATCTGTCACTGTAACTTAATAAGTAGGTATAGGTGGGTTGAGATGTTTTGGTAATCGTATGTGAATGCTTTGTGCTAATTACTTTTTTTATCTTTACTTAGGTAATTATGATATTTCTCTTTTTTACGAATTTGTGTAACGCAAACGGCGCAAGAGCACCTATTGTTAGCTTAAGTACTAAACGAATGTAACGTCTACGTCTTTCTTAGTCGAAGAAAGAGGTATGAATTTGTGAAACGGTATTTTGATTTTGATTTACACCACGTTGTTAACTGGTTCGTACGTAGCTGCACATAAGTACCTACCTACTTTACATCATGCTGGACCTTTTGTTACAAAGTTCATAAAATTTTTATTTGTAGTTGATATGCCTTCAATGTCTAAAGCAATGCAAACAAGTCCACAACATTTTATGTCGTCTCGTTGGGCTTCTTTTAAACACACGTTATACTAAACTGAAAAGTACTAATGTGATAAAACAATGTGACAATCTATCTTATAGTAGGTATGTACCTAATGTTTCTTCCATTATGGAAATTTCATGCGAATGCGATGTAACAACATGTGCTGCTGCAATATAATTTATTGAACACATTTCCTATGGACGGTATGGTTCCACCAGTCGCATACTTCAATAGACACAGAGCAAAATAACAGACAACCGCATACATAATTTATGCGTGGTTTAGATGCTCTACCTGACGGCTGTTTCTTGGCTTAGACGACACGTGAATTACAAATGAGGTCTGAAAATAGTCCTAGAACTAACACAGCGTTTGAGAAGCCAATCATTTGTGTAAATATTGAGAGATGGGTAATACCTTCCCTTTAGAGGTCCCTTCTGTATTGAACGTTGATCTTCGATTACATTTTACCTCGTTTACTTTCCAGGTGATCGCTAGGATATTTTATTGTGTAAACCGATCGTGGTCGGGGAGGATATCGATTCCCGAACTTAGGAGGTCGAATCTACTTCAAGTAATACAGTTACTGGAGGACGAGGAAGATATCAATCAAGTAACGCAATATTTTAGGTAAATATTACTTTGACATGACTTTTATGACGTTATCGTACAGTGATCATCTAATTTACAAGCTCCTGTTACGTTTCATTCCAGTTATGAGCATTTCTACGTAATCTACTGCAAGTTTTGGGAGTTGGACAGGGATCATGATTTATTCATTGACAGACATGACCTTGCGAGGCACAATGATCACGGTAAGTCACATTGATGCATATAATTATATAGGCAAAATGCTAGAAAACCTACCTACTACTACTAGTACAGTATTTCAACTAATTAGTTGACCCCCCAACCTTGATGATCATCCATGTGACAATATGCAGGAAGGGGTCAGCTAATTTTTGTATGACTGTACCTACTTTCGTACTTATGAATATCTCAAAATAAGTTACATACTCATAGACTGCGGTAAGCTAATATGGTATTCCTAGTGTGACGCGAGCTTTGAAGAGCTTTGTGGAGCACGTCTATAACTCCGAGCCTTCCTTTAAATATCTAACACAGCTATTTATATCGAAAGGTTAAAGGTGTTAAAGGTCTTGAATGTTAATATGAACGCGGAAATTATACCGCAAACCAATAAGGGCGAAACGTGTCACATCTGAAATACATTTTGTCTAAAATACATCACACGCTTATCTACAAATATTTATAAAAGTGAACAATTTAATACAATCGTGTCATTTTCTTAATATTTGATCAATTTATATTTCCCCCAAATCACAGATGAATTAACGTACCAAAAATTATCAATGTCAGAAACGAGCTACACGTCTCAACACGTAAACTGCCAACAGGTACCAATTACAAGATGTCTTGTGGTCCGGCCAACAGCCGTACCGCCGATACCCGATAGATAGTACGCCGCCATCTTAATGCAATTGCAGAGAGACAGAGCTGTCATGCTGCGATTAGTTCAAACTCAATTGCATCAAAATGGCGGCTTATGCTATCGGAGATAGGCGGTACCACTGCAGGGCACGATATCGTGTGGCTGTTTCTGCAGTGATGCCGTGAAGCCGTACCCTATTAACCCTAAAATTCTAATTCCAGCGCTCTCCAGCCGCATGATCGACCGCGTGCTGTCCGGCTGCGTCACCCGTGGCAACCAGAACCGGCTCACGCCTGACGGCGAACCACGGATGTCCTATACCGAATTCGTGTGGTTCCTGTTAGCGGAGGAGGACAAGACACACCCCACGGCTATAGAATATTGGTACAGGTGAGTCAAATTGAGAAGGGGTTAGTAGCCCTCTCCAGGGCGTCTCCGGTTTGTATCAACTAGAACCGGCTCACGACGGTGAACCGCTCGTCCTACCCTATCATAAACTCAGGATGTCCTTACTGAGTTTATGTGTTTCAATGGGTGGAAGAGGATAAAACGCACCCCTGGGCTATAGAGTATTTATTCATGTGGTAGGACTCTGTCAAGCCTTAGAAGTACCACCACCTTATCTATTTCTGCCACCAAGCAACAATCCTTGCATTGTTGTGTTCCGGTTTGAAGGATAAGGTAGCCAGCGAAATTACATGCATGAGGGATGTCCTCTTAGTTCTCACAGTGACAACGAACGACATTTTTGTTACCTGTAACCTAAATGTATAAATTGTAGATGTAATGAGCGACAGTTACTACTTACCATCAGGTGGGCTGTCTGCTTGTTTGTCACTGAGTAGCATATAAAAAAGTGAGTCAGACTGAGAAGGTATTATTAGGTTAGTTATCTTCTCCAATGCGCTCTTGCTGCGCATCAACCAGAACATACTCATATCGGATGGCCAACCACGGATGTACACCGGGGGGTTCCTATTGGTACGTGGAGGAAACGCAACCCACCGTTATATAGCGAGTATTGATCCAGGAGTGTCAGATTTTGGAGTTATTCACCTATCAGTACTTATTATCCGAAATAATTGGACTTTCTTGACGGGTCTGGAGATAAGCTGCTTTCGGGAAAGTGGTTTGGAGATCGCCGTTTTCATAATGTTGGTTGGTACCTACCAAGACGCTAATGCCCTTTGTGGTCTCCGTGAAGTAGAAGTTTCTTAGATATTTTCATGTTGCACTGCACGATGTACGACTTGTAGGTACATCGTATTTTTTTCTGTGTGGGTATGACCAAGACAACGTAACGATAATATTTCATTTCAACCTTTCCGTGAATTATGTATTTTCGAACTTAACAAACTGAATAAAATGCAGACCTCTATTATACCTCCCAGCGCGAGCTTTGCGGTTCTTTCAATTTATGCCCCGTCAAAACTTTCAGCCGTTATTTCAAACTATTAAATAGCCCGACTTGCATTCCTTCGGTTGCAGATTAATCTAGGTAAGCTAGTTAGCTGGAGAACTTCGAATGGCATTGCATGCATGAAAGCACTCCAATTTATTGTAGTCTCATGAAACTTGGTCACGTAAACTTGCGCTATTCTATGCAGTAGTGCCTCCATTAATATTTATAGTGTGGGTGCAGTCGTTGTGTTCTTTGGCAGGGTCATGGTTGCTTCTAGTTAAATTTTTGTCTCTCGGATTTTAGCCGTCTTTATCTGGCAATAGCTAAATAAAGTCTCAGCTTTCACCCGCGCGCATTTCGGATCTCTGTAAATAATTATTTTTCCGGGGTTAAAAGAAACCTATGTTACTCAGAATTTTTTTAATCGGTCTAGTAGATTTTGAGTTTATTCATGGCACCATTGTTTTTAATTGTGGTGTCGCCTAATTGGCAAATCGATGTTATGCTATTGTATACTTTCATTGTTGCACACTGTTAGACATCCAAATAAAATAAAATGAATCAAACAAAAATACAAAATCTTTTCTATTCACAGGTAATATGTTTTATAATATGCAGTGATTAGTATAGATTTTGTAGCACTCGCTTAACTTTATACCTGTTTCAATTCCAGGTGTATGGATGTGGACGGTGACGGCTACATTTCGATGTACGAGCTGGAATATTTCTACGAGGAGCAGATGCAGCGGATGGAAGCCATCGGCATCGAGACCTTGCCGTTCACCGACTGTCTGTGTCAGGTATGGTAGATGTTACTGACATACAATTTATACCAGATTTACATAGAGGTTATCAAATGTTTTTAATAGGGACAACAAAAACCCTATAAAGAAAGGGACACCATTTTGAATACTTTAGACATGTAGATAAGTAGTTATTAATTAGCCATAAGTTTAGTACCTACTTAGTTTGGTCAAGGCAAAGTTCCCATTATTTAACGTTAAAAACTAAAAGAGTAAAAATAACAGAAAAAGGGCTAACAGTTTGCAGTATCTTATATTAGGGTTCTTCGGGTTTAAATATGAAATGAAATGAAAAGAATAATGCATTGGGCACTGACATAGGACATAGAAGGCAAAGCATAGCTAAGACTGAGATAGGAATTTACTTTAATTTTTTTATTGTGTTATTATCCACTCCCTAGCCAAAACATTAAAGCGCATGAAGTTTCAATAGTTCACTTCCTAAGGTCGAACCATAGAGAGGACTGCCCTTAGATAACTCGAATCCAATACAAATATAGAAATGATATATTCTGCCATATAGTTTTGTAACAATCTTGTGTACAAAAAGTATAAAATAAAATAAATAAATAAACAAATTGACAACTTAATCCCCCAGATGCTGGACATGGTGCACCCAGCCGAGGAGGGCAAGATCACGCTGACGGACCTGAAGCGCTGCAAGCTGACGCCGATATTCTTCGACACGTTCTTCAACCTGGAGAAGTACCTCGACCACGAGCAGCGGGACCCGTTCGCGACGCAGCGCGACTCCGATTCGGAGGTAAACACGTGACAGTGTCAATCAGAGGAGAAAAGTCGAGACTACTGGCGTTTTTTCTTTATTTAGATAAGAATTGTTTATAATGCGTACGGCTAAGGAACGGAACACGTTGCCAGCTAGTGTGTTCCTTGATCATTATAATCTGGAATGGGCTGTTCCTAGACAGGCATTCTCCATCTTCGGCCGCATCGTCACTTACCACCAGGTGAGATGACGGCCAATTGCCTGGCTAGTCTAACATAAAAAAAAAGAACTAATTAGGTCTTTGACCGCAATCTCACCTAGTGGTAAGTGCAATGACGATACCGCCGAATATGAAGCATGCCTGTCGAGGACCATCCAATTCACTCTTGCCACTCGCAGGCAACGTGTTCCATTCCAGCTGTACGCATTATATAGGTTAAACCAAATCGGTTCGTGCGGATCGCGTTTCCCGATTGCGGAAAACGGCCAGCGGAATAAGGTCGTTCAACTGCTTCGCACACTCTCCGAAATGCAACGTGTAGAAGACAACACGATAGTTTTCTTTTCTAGGAATGAAAATTGCCAAACATTTCGTTTTTTTATTGGTTTTACGTCTTACAACATAGAACCGTCCATCATAAGATTCAAAAACTCTTTCACTAGGTACTCAATATTCTTTCCTATAGTTTGACCGAAACCGCTGTTCCGCGCTTTAAAATAAATATAAAATATGTCCAAATTGATACGATGGATGTAATGATCTTATTTGAATGCCTATGTATTTATGTTTTAGTACCTACATTCTTTACTATAATTTTTTTGTACTTTTCAGATGTCGGAATGGGACCGATTTGCAGCCGAAGAATACGAACTTTTAGTAGCTGAAGAGGGCGGTAGCGACGCGCAGGACCAAATGTAAGTATTTTATTACAACCACCGTTGAATTAACCACCAATTTGAATTTATATAGCATAATGAC
Source organism: Blastobasis lacticolella (assembly GCA_905147135.1). Lineage (NCBI taxonomy): Eukaryota > Metazoa > Arthropoda > Insecta > Lepidoptera > Blastobasidae > Blastobasis > Blastobasis lacticolella. The sequence goes on along the minus strand of LR990046.1, from coordinate 13,736,915 downwards.
ATTTTCTTTGTTATCATAAACAGGGACTTGTTTAAATTAATGAACGAATCAGAGCGAAAGAAAACAAACGGTCGCTTCTATGACTTATGCAGCTCTAACGGATTTAATGGATTCAAATTCTTTAAATGAACCCAAAGCCAAGCCACTTCGGTAAAGTAGTTTCACCAATTGGAATGTCTCCAACCCTAACAATCCAGCACTCTAGATGAAATGTTTATGTACGACGGCATTTGATGCATTTTGGTGGCACTGCGATGATCATAGCAAACTAGGACCCGCACAAATCCTGTTTATTACTGAATATGTTACGTTTAATGCAAACTATACAATATGTTCTGAATGCAACCAACTTAGATTGATAGGAAATTTCACAATATAATCTTACACAAATAATGTTTGACCATTATTCCTCTTCACTCCATTATTTTTACTACACTTATTCCTAAGATACGGTTTCTATTTCTACCCTTTAGTTGATAATGTACTATATTATTTAGCTACTACTTAATAATTTTTGTTATGATGAATATTTATGTATTTTACCTTTTTTCATATACCTATGTATTGTATGTCTTTTGTTCATTATCCATTAAAATTTCTTTCATCAGGGAGGAAGACACAAGTGGCTATGCTAGGGTAAGAATGTGTTGATGACTTGCAGTGTATGATATCATTGTGTACCTATTTGCTGCATTATTATGTTTTCTTGATATCAATCTGTCTTCTCAGTTGTATCTACCAATGCTTGAGAAAGAAGCTTGTGAGATTTCGTGAGGGTTTTCACTGTTCGCATTGTGCTCTTCATTGAATGCTTAAATACGTGTGTACATTTGCACCACTCTACACAGGCGTCATCAAATATTGCAGCCACTGAGAGACGTTGTTCCCAGCCTGAAAGTTGTTTACTGCTGAATTCGCTTGGAGATCTCTGTCTGCCTTACTGATGAAACAGAACCCTGTAAATAAGTACTCACCTACTCCCACCCGCGCATCCCCACTTACCTACCACGAACACCGACAGTTTACAAGCTTTCGATTGTAATTATTTCCGACTCATCAGCATCAGGCATGTAACGAGAGACTAACCGAAAACCGATTGGTTCATTTGCATTCAGTACATATACATCGATATCTGTCGCGGACGCTTTCTCTGGTGAGATCTAATCGTTGCTTGTAATTTTCAGCTCTTACGATGAGACGGATGAAGATTGCTTATCGGGGAATATCGATGACATGACCAACACGGAAGCGATAGAGGACTCGAGCGTGGAGGAGTCGACGCTGAGCGAGAGCGCTCCCGGCGGCGCGTGCGCGCGGCTGCGGGAGGGCGGGGCGCGCGCGCTCGCCGCCGGCGCCGGCCCCGGCCCCGCCGCGCCCGGCTACGTCAACCTCAGCTCCATCTACGCCCTCGGCGCCCCCGACCGCTGGGCCACCCAGCCCGGCTACCCCAACCCCGGCCCCCTCAAAAACGGCTACTCGGACAAAACGTTGCCCGAAAAACCGGTCCCGCCGGAGAAGCCCGTCAGCTTGAAGATGGTTAACGGCAAAATGGACAACCGATACGCGGGCTTCGGGGGCAACAACAGCTTCCTGTACTCGCAGCTGGTCGGCTCGACCGCCGGCGTCCGCGCCAAGGACCCGCCGTCCTACACGGCCGCCACCAGCGGCGCCTTGTACGACAAAGGCGAGTCGAGGGTCGTCACCTCACCAAGGGCCAAATCCCCGGTCACCAGCCCGATGAACGGCGTGAACAAGATCTCCGACAACTACGAGCGCGCGGTGGCCGAGCGGCGCAGCCCGCAGCGGGAGGTCTCGCGGCTGAACCGCAGCAGCCTGTTCGGCAAGGTCAACACGGGCGCGGTGGCCGACAAGGTGAAGAGGACCACCCGCGGACACGACGACGACGACGACGACGACGACTACGCACGAGACAGTGACGAGTGCTCCATATAGGTTCGGCCCGGTGAAAAGTGGTCTTGTCGTGCCCAGTGATTCGCAATCCCGTAGAACATACGCACTGAACCAAAGATAACAGTTGTGCAATCCGTGCAGACGAAACAGGTTTGTGCTTAGATTAGATTTTTGGAATTGTCGATATTACAACGTTATGTTTGAACCAGAGAAATATTTTTCCAACGTATCCTAGCGGCTGATACGTGCCTTGTGACAATGTGACAGACACGCCCGTGCTTTAACTAGGGTTTATAAAAGTGAACTTTAGACGAACTTTTGTTTAAAAACTTTGCATAGACTAGTTTGGCATTTTTCTAGTAAGTACGTTTTGTAATTTATTTATTATTTTATTGGTATTTACCCAATGAATGAATTTGAGTGTGTCGCAAAATAAGCATATCAGTTATACATTTAACGTGCATATTATTTCTTATCTTCGATGTTGAGTCTATAAGTCGCTGTATCATGAATCTCGCTGTTAGGCATTTTGCCATCTAATCCGTCATCACATCAACCATTCATATCATAACGCCATCCATTTATCAACGTGTCGTGTGTAAAAGCAATAAATCATTGAGAATGCCTAAAAGTATTTTGTAATGCTCACTTCACAGTAAGGTCCAAAATCGTAGTATTATTTTCATTCATTATGTTAAGTATCTACGTCGTTCTAATTACTTAAAGATATGCACTCATTAATTAGCGATTGTCCATTGCGCTATGAGAGTAGGTAAACATTTAGATCAATCATTATGAAACACGCACATTTAGAAAAGCGGCTAATATTTTTGATAATAACACAAGATTGTAAGTATAGTCTTGTTGGCGTAGATATTTTTTAAAGTATTTCTGTGTCAAATTAAATTAGCTCTATGATGATATATAGGAGAATATTCCGAGCTGTGGTAGAGTCTGCGGTTCTGTGATGCTTAGACCCTAAATAATTGGCGCTAGAAACTGTGGAATGCTCCAGATTTCCACATAGACAAACAGTCAAAAGTAGTGGATTCAAGACTCAAATTTTTTACTGGTCTCTACATTGCAATTTCACCTGTACTATGCGTAAAGAACTAATAACCGTAGGAGGTGTCTTATATGAAATATAATATACTATAAGTACCGCTAAAACCTCCATCACAGAGCCACAAGCTCCCCGATTTTCAATTTACAAGAATCGGCATAAAATAAGAAAATCGGCCTACTTACTGGCCATTATTTACTACCTACTTACGCCGATTTTAATCTTCGTTCCTATCAGGGACATTTTAGTACCTAATTACGTAGGATGTTAGCGAAGGCAGCTGTAAATAAGCTTACTAGATAATGCTAGGTAGGCGCATTTCGCTCTAGTCTGTGCAGGTGCTGGTGTAAAGTTCTTCACGGGCTCTAGAACCAATAGTACCTACTTCAGTGTAATAACAAATTTTACGCAACCAAAGAATGGGTTGTCTACTGATAAATTAGACGATTGTTCTAAAGTCTTCAAGAATTCCTTTTTATATACATTTGTTCTATATTAAAGTCCTACTCGGGGAGGTATATGTTTTGCATTCTACCCTGTAGGCATAATCAAACTTATTTACGTTTATAATATTATGATCAAATATTTTATATAGGTATGTAAAATAACCCAGTGCCTCTACTATGTGTTGAATTAGAAACGCAAAAGTTATTTGTTTCCTCTCGCTAGATCATCAATTTACATTAATCTTAAGACTAGTCATTTCCATATCTAAAATCTTTATTGAATCACATTGAATTAATATAATTTTACCAAGTATTAACCAAAATAAATTGTTCGCCTTTTAACAAATTTTATTAATACGTTGTGTACTGTTAAATTAGATTAATTTTATTAAAAATAATTATTGGTATGTTTTAAATACCTACCAGTTTGACTTTATATCGTAAGAAATAATTTTAAGAAATCAATTAATTTAATGTTTGTTTTAGTTACCGAGTTTTGGGACTACACACTTGTTCTAGAGAATAATAGGACATATTTTGTAATACTTAGGTACTGATGTTTTGTCTTGATATTCATACTTATAGGACAATTACAGCTGTCATAAAACTGTATGCTTCCGCAGATAACCCCACAGTCATAATTTAAAGAGTGCCATTAGCTATTACTATTATCTTATTAATACATTGATATTTGGAATTTGTTATGTTAGATACGACTCTTTGAATTATTGTAAGTTAACAACCTACAATAAAATCAACAATTATGTAGGCGTTACCTGTCCCAGTTATTTCTAAATAATATGATACCTGCATTTTTTTTAAATTGTTTATGTAAATAGATACCTAATATTGTTGTTCGTATCTCCCGTACTTGAAATTCAAATGATTAGATTTACCATGTAATGTAGATACGATGTGTTCCAAATAATGGCGGTTTCTCATCGCAAAAGAATCGGTTCGGTTGACAGCTAATAAAAGTATGTTGCAACCGTTATTTTTTGTTACATGGAATACAATATTCATTTGGTACATATTATACATAGGTATATATTTGTAACAAAATGAAGTGGATACCTAGAATAGAAATAGCTCAGCATAATAATTTGAGACTCGTCGGAACCCACAGTATAGGTAAGTTAAGTTTTTATACAAACATAGAAGTTGTGTATTAACAATAAATGAAGGCGTCAGAAGACCTAATTGTTAAGTATCCTAATAAAGTACATTATTGTATTTAATTTTTGGTTTCTTTTAAATAGTTTTTAATAGTTTCCAACTCTATACAGGTATAAAACTTTACCAATTAGATTATTGCGTTTACAGTGTAAAAAAACATTTGATATAGTGACACTTTCAGAACTATCTGTCAGTTTCAGAACGTTCCCGAATGAAGCACAATTTAGGGATCACTTTGAGGGCAAAGATAAAATCGCTTAAAAAAAACTTAGGGTGCTTAATAAAGACTTTTTGGCTTCACATCGAGGCATCGACTTTTGCTATACAAAGCACTGGGTCGTCCCCATATGTACCTACTACTCTCACCTAAGGTCTGGTGCACCTCAATACCAACTCATTCCACTTAATTCCATCCATCGCCGGACTATTCGTATTGTCGATGATCCCCTTTTCACAAATAATTTGGATCCCTTAAGCCTCCGGAGAGACTTTGGCTCTCTGATGTTCTCTGCCATCTGTAGGCACAACAGGGAATGTTCTGAAGAGCTGTTTAACTTGGTACCACCGTCACTTTTCCGCCACCGCACCGTCCAACGATAGAATAGATTTCATTTACACCATCTAAATGCTTGGCATCCAACTAAATTGCGCGCATCGCTAGCCTTTTTACCGCGCACGTGCAAAATGTGGTATGAGCTCCCTCCCGAAGTATTTCCTTTGCAGTATAACATGGGGTTCTTCAAAACCTCTCTAAAGGTACCTCAAAGGCTGGCACCGCATCCTTTCTCCTTAGGTTGCAGATGTCCTGGACGACGGTGGCCGCTTTCGTGAGGTGGATCGTCGTCGGTCCTTGTACCTCCCTAGGGAATATAAAACAGATACATAGGTACTTAGCTTTAATTTTTTTTATGAAATGCCTATTTATCAAATTATCAACAGCGATAGCAGACCACTGCTGAACTTATATCCTCTTCCGCATTAGTTGAGGCTATTGCCATAGAGGTAAGCTCCACGCTTAACGGTCGGGTAGGATCGCAGTTGTGTGAATACTGCTGCCCATTTTCTGGAGATGAGATGGTCTGCATTCTGCATCTATGACATTAGTCGATTTTTACAGCACTATCACTGTCAATAATATGTCCTTGGGTCGGTGCTACATTTAAATATGTAGATATTTATGCCATGGTCATATAGTCAGTAAAACATTTTCGGTGAAGTGTACCTCAAATTAGCATAAAGCCCTCTTGTGTATCTAAGTAACAGCGATAGTAGAGATAGTAAGTAACACTCAAATACTATAATACAAATACATGAGAACGTGATATGAGTGCATGGCGACCGGGAAAAAATGTAGGTAGGTAAACGGATGTGGTTAGATGGCTTTGTTCCGGACCGACGCGCGACGTTCGTGTCTTTTTAAACTAGTCGTATAATTTTACACACTCCGCAATACGTAGACACTCACCACTATACATTTACAATTACAATTCATTTATTTAGAATTTATTTATTTATATTATGTACCTATAGTATTTTGTAGATAAGTATTATTGTTTTATTTTTATATATTACTGGCATGTGAAATCACTTACGTCTGTGCTTCACTGAGGGGCACACTGAAAACCAGCGCCATGGCGTCAGCCGTGGCTTATGCTGAGTGTGGCCCCGTTGCACATCTACTTATGGCACAGGTAACGAAGTTTCTTGTAAGCTGTATTATGACCTAATGTACTGTGCCATGTGTGAGATAGATGTAATAAACGATTTTTATTTATTTATTTAAATAGACCTCCCATATTTTTTCAGCTAATTTTAATTAGGGGAGGGTGCTAATATATATATATAAGAGTTTGATGGGCGGCTCAGACCAAGTGGTGGGATTTGCCTGTCCGTCAGGGATGAGGGTCGTCGTAAAGCACCAGTTAAACGATGACTCATTTTTAACCAATGTTATTTTTTACTTTAGTACAAAGAAGATAACAATCATTAACAATTATCACTTTGGCAGATGCTTAATTAAACGATTAACAGAAATCACACATTTAACCTATAAAGAAGAATACATAGGTGTGTGCACGACGGTAGCTGAACACAGAATGTCCCAACACGTCCGGACTTCTACCCCCACCTCACCACAATGTAAACAAGTGCCGGTATGCGCAGGTGTTTGCTGCACGTGCAGGGCCGCACGTGATGGTTTTCAAAACAAAAATAAGATTTTATTGTATATATCTTTCTCTTTTCTATAATTTTTGCTGATGCGCTATCATATAGGAGATTTAAGTCATCATCATCATCATCATCATCCAAGCGGCCAATCGCGGAATCTCTCAGGGTCAGGTATGCTAATTTTCCTTCTCTACTTAGCTCGGCTTAAGCCGCGATTCTGGCGGCCTACTCGGCGACATCATCATCATCCATCGCTTCTTTGGCCTCTTGCGGGACTCTTTCCTGACAAGGGCAGGCTTAGGCGCCCATTTTCCGTGTATCCTTGGGCTTACGCAATACATGACCAAACCATGTAGGTGTGCATTTTCAATGTTATCCGCAATGTCTCTGACGCCAAGGCTGCGACGAATGTTATGAGTACCTACTCGTTACGCACTCGATCAATGAGGAGTTTTCCAGTAGGTATAGATAGTTGGTTTCAAAAAGCATCAATAGATGGCGCTCCTAAAATTTTGGTAATCTTTTTATAATTTGTATGATGGTGGCAGTGATTTCATGCAGCCAACTAATACTAAACATAAAAATAAAATGTTTATTCATATAAACATAACTGTTAAAGGTTGAACGAAGTGTAAAAAGAAATATTTATAGAAGTTAGCACTATGTTCCATTATTATTACAACCTCTAAAATGGTTGAAAGCTATTGACAAATACAATATTATCCAATACAACGTACCCAGTGTTTATATCCTGTTTGCTAAGAACCTATTTCAAGCGATTATCAATTACCAAAATTGTCGGTGCGCCATCTAGTGAGTGGTTAGGAATGCTTTAGATACCTATTGGAAAACTCCTCATTCACGTGACTCGATTTACATATACCTACATATATTTAATTGAAAACAACTTACCTAGTAAGGACAGTATTATCCGACAAGCTATAAGCAATTGCAAAATTCCAATGTCCAGTAATAAAACAACCTCAAACCCTCTCGTATCTATATCACAGACTTGAAGATAAAAGGCGTACCTTTTATTATAAAAGCATTATTTTCTTATTTTTATTTCAGTATTTTCATCATGGACATATTATATAATATAAGTATGGTTTTCATACTGCCGGTTGATCATTTCGAATTATTCCCACCTAAGTTTTCCGCCAAAATCATTTACTGGCTACTAGAAAAAACAAGCTAAAAAAGCTAAGCTCGCACGAGCGGAAAGAAAAAAAGCCTAACAAATGTAAAATTCGCTCCTAGGCCGGTGCCGAAGAAGTGCCGCTGGCACGAAGTCAGCGGGTGAGGGGCGGCAACGGAGCGGGCAGCGGCGCAACCTTAAATAAATGTTCAATAAATATTTGAATTATCGTCAAAATTTATAATAATTCCAATTCGATGATAGTAGTATTCTGCTTATCAACATAGATCTTCGACGATTCAGCAGCAACAGATAGATCTACTAGAGCGTGTGGAGGGGTCTTATTCACTATAAGCGGCTGACAGACGTGCGAGTAAGTTATAGTTCCTGAGTAGTTTGCTTGTTTATTGGTCTGTGTATTGTGTATCCAACTGTCATCAGCGTTACCAGCAGTGTTGCCAATTTAGCATTTTATATGCTAAATTAGGCAGATCTTCATTCTATTTAGCATATTGTTTTGTCGTTTAGCATATAGCATATTTTTTAGCACATTAATGAGCAGTTTTCCAATAGGTATCTAAAGCATTCCTAACCACTCACTAGATGGCGCACCGACAATTTTGGTAATTGATAATCGCTTGAAATAGGTTCTTAGCAAACAGGATATAAACACTGGGTACGTTGTGTTGGATAATATTGTATTTGTCAATAGTTTTTAACCATTTTAGAGGTTGTAATAATAATAGAACATAGTGCCAAGGGCTATAAATATTTCTTTATACATTGCGTTCAACCTTTAACAGTTATGTTTATATTAATAAACATTTTATTTTTAGTTTAGTATTAGTTGACTGCATGAAATCACTGCTACCATCATACAGATTTAAAAAAGATTACCAAAATTGTAGGAGCGCCAACTATTGATGCTTTTTGAAACCAACTATCAATACCTACTGGAAAGCTCTTCATTTGAAAGTGAAACTTAAAAAAAACATGGAACGAACGACTACTTTAGTTTAATATAAACATAAAACTATTCTTTTATGTTTTGGGACTTCTTGGGGATACCCCATTTAAAAAATCGTTTTGGCAGGTGGATATCATAGGTAGACAAACCAAATTGCTTCTCTCCCTCTTCTCTGTAGGAATGAGGGAGAAAGAATAACTTAGATCAAATCGTTACCTACTAAATTTAAAATAGATAAAGGTAGGAAAAAGTGCGATCCTACGAGGTGACGAGATAATTTTTTTTTGTAATTAATAAAGTTGGCTTGTAAAGTTTATTTTATACCTCAATATGACTCCTAAGTATATGTACTCAGGAGGCCGTTATAAGAACTGATTAAAATTTTACATTAATTTGGCATATTATTTTAGCACTTTATTAAAAAAATTTGCATATCTTTGGCATTTTTTTAACAGCAATTTATCACATTTCGTGTTAGCCTAGTTGACAACACTAGTTGCGAGATCGTACCTTTTGGTACGATTTACGTAATATTTGACCGTATGTCGTATCTTTGGCGTACTCTGCTCGACATTGTACTACTTCGTACGTTTTACCGTTGAATCCCAAGGTACAAAATTTTGCTGAGAAGGTCACTTTGCCTTTTCCGCCCGCAAAATACTGAAAAGTAAGGAACGGAAGGGTTAATTTTGACAAATTTTGCTATATTTTTGCTCATTGGCACCACCTGCGATCAAGGTGTTATCAGGAGCCTTACCATGAGCTCTTATAGCAGGACCTAAACAGAACTGCCTTGCTTAGAACGAGACAGCGCTATACGTGTTACATAAGCTTATCTCGTTTTAAGCGAAAGCAATTCTGCTTAGGTCCTGCTATAAGAGCTCATGGTAAGTAGAGATGAAACGGATAATCGGTTACTATCCAGTATCCGGCCTATCCGGCGATAATTTACTATCCGGCCGGATACCAATTAACAAAAATATTTATAAAAAGTATATAATAGTGATTTTAGTCATAGGAAAAAAGGAGGTTAAAATACGAATTGCTCCTACATTGAGAGGTAGCATGTGGGTAAAATAACGCCGTTTTATTTAGAAGAGACGGCAAACCGTACCTTTTTATCAATTTTCGTACTTTTTCGGAACTACTGCTGGTAACACTGACTTGTCAGTAAACAACAAATGAGGAGGGTATTTTTTAAATTTTGTGAACGTATAAATTCGTGTTCTTTTAGGAGCTTGAGGATTTCAGCGAATACAACATTTGCTATCCACATAATGCCCTACTACGCTGTTGCAAGAGGAAGAACAAGTGGCATTTATATGACTTGGGGTGACTGCGAAGCCCAAGTCAAAGGTTTTTCTGGAGCCAGGTACAAAAAGTTTGATTCCATTGTTGGTGCTGAAGCCTTTATTTCTACAGTCGGCGCTACAAGTAATGGCGCCCCATCTAAGAAGGCGGGAAACCCGAGTCAAACCCATAAACGTAATTACTCTACTGCAAACAATTATTCCACCTCTTCCAATGATTTTAAGAACTCTGTACCAAAGAAGGATGCTGATGACGAATGTGGAGCTGCAATAGCGAAACAATTAGATGAATTAGAAAAGAAAGTAAATAATTTTGGAAAAGGTATAGATAAAATAATAAAAAAGAGCACACATTCTGGTAGACAAACTATTTTGATTGAGCCTCCAGCTCCAAAGAAAAGTAGATCAAGTAGCAGCGTTGGGAGTTTTGAAGAAGACGATGAGGGATATGTTCAGGTAATTAACTTTTTGCTTAGTAGAAAGATACTTACGAAGGGCGGGTGCCTTTATGCCCCCTTTACCCTGACTTATATTTTCATACCTTCTGCGTGGATTACGTTTATTAAATGAGAATTTATATTGTAGGTATACACAGATGGAGCATGTTCATCAAATGGTAAACTAGGAGCTAAGGCAGGCCTCGGTGTGTATTGGGGTCCGGGCCATCACCTCAATACTAGTGAACCAGTCTCGGGGCGTGCCACCAATAACTGTGGTGAAATACAAGCAGCCACTTGTGCTATTAGGCAGGCTATAAAGAATGGCGTGCCAAAATTGACCATCAACACAGATTCGAAGTTTCTTATCAATGCATTCACCAAATGGATGCCTGGTTAGTATTTATAGGCATGTAAATTAAATTTATTAAGAATGAAATGAAATCTTCTCATTAAAATTATTACTAAGTACCTCATTAATTTAGTAATAGGACAAATGTTGTAGTCAATAGTTGTAACAAAAGTTTGCACTTTACTCGAATAAGTGCTACAGATGGGTAGTAAATAACTTAACTTTCGCTCTCATCATTCTACTCAATGTTTTACTCAACATTCATTATGCTGCCAATAAAGTACTGATGAAAAGATGCTGATGCCCCCTCACAGTCCTTATTATTGTGTCTTATATGTTATGACGTGAGTTTGTAAGGAACTATAGATCCTTCATGAAAATTCACAGTGATACTACAACATGTGACAATATTTATCACTCATCTCTAGCACTTATTCAAGTGAAGTTAGTAAACAGCCCATACTATTGCCAAATTAATGAGATTGTACTTGATTTCTAATTTAGAAAAAAAAGCAAGCTTATTATAAACTAGCTTAGAATAAATAATGTATACAATAATAACTATATATACAATTATTTTGCAGGTTGGAAACGCAAGGGATGGAAACTTCAATCTGGAGAGCCTGTTAAAAATGAGATAGACTTCAAAGAGTTGGACAGTGTGGCGAATCAGGTCCAGATCAAGTGGAATTATGTTGAAGCACACAAGGGAGTCCATGGCAACGAAATGGCAGATCAGTTGGCCAAAGCAGGTGCCTCCAAATATAACAAATGAATTACAAGTACTGCTTGAATTGATTGATTGTGACAGTACTGTTGTGATAGGTGTGAAATTAATGTTTCTGAGAGTACCTATATTTAGTTATATAATTGAACCTAATCATTGAAGACTGTTTTGTGCTATGGTAACTATAAGTGAACAAAGTGAATAATTGTTGATTTTTAAATAAATAATTTGTTGAAGAGACAAAATAAAGATATGATTATTTTCCAAACAAAACCTTTTATTTTATAAAATACTGACTTGTCTATGTAAAAGTTGGTTTTTCTGGACCTAGGGCCAGGTCGCGTAGCTTAAAGCTGTTGCTTATGACTTTATCTCGCTCACAAGAGGCGCCGCGATTGGAGCGAGTGAGATAAAGTCCTAAAGTTATCGCAAATGTTATAGTAGAGAGTTAGGGGATAGGGCCCCAGTTCCTGCAGGAACCACACTGAATTTCAGGATAAGTTATGGCCTATGTGTTATTCTAAGCTGTAAGTTATAGACCTAAATAATACTAATAGCTTACCTAATGGAGCGTCGGTGGCCGAGTGGTTAAGGTATCCGACTCGTAAGCGAGAGGCTCAAACTCGGCGATGTTAAGTAGTGTCAACCCATATCCATCGCTTCTAGAGTCTCCCGCGGTCTCTTTCCTGATTTAGGAGCCTATTTTCCACATATCCGTGGGGCTTAGACACAGCACGTGATCAAACCAGCACAGGCGAGCCTCTTCTATCTATTCTGCGATGTCTCGCTGTCATGGATGTAGGTTCTCGTTACGCACTCTTTCAAGTCGCGTGCTTCGGCATCGCTAAACATGTCTCGCAGTATCAATGCCTATCAAGCCTTTGAGCTTGACAGGGATTATAGTTTTAGGGTCGCAGGTGACGGTCGTGAGCCCGCCACGAGATACGAGAGATTTGATTTCGGAGCGGATATCTCCGGATTGAGCACGGATCCGAAGTACTTGAATTTATATGTTCTGTAACAGCGACTTACAAATCAACAAGCTCGGCAGCATGAAATGAAAGATTGGATCATGTTGCCTACGAGTGTGGTCCCTGATCATTATACTCTGGAAGCCTTCAAGTCGTGCGTCGACGCATCGTCACATACGGGAGATGGCGGTCAAATGCCTGGTTAGTCTAATAAAAAAAGCCAGCGGACCTGAAAATTCTTCGACCGAGATGAGTCGAGGCTGTAGGTCTTGCGGATAGGAAGCGCACGAAGATAATGGAAAGGGTGAGCGGGGAGATAGCTTTCCAGTGGCTGGGGCGGACGGGTTGTAGTTCTTCAGATTCTTCCCGTTAGTTGTAGGGTTCTCACGAGTAGTTGGATTAAGCCGGTTCACCAGGTGTCTCAGTTGTTTTAGGACTCGTTTGCACAAGCTTGCACTCAGTGTCACACCTAGTTGTTATTGCGGCGATTCAGAGGAAACCAGGGATCACAACCAACGCAGAGTTTACGAAGACCGAAGGAAATCCATATTCGACAAACTCGCGTTACTAAGGGTCGGCCCGATCGAGCATCAAGACTTGGTATGGGAACTGGAAGACCAAGTCAGCTAACGGATGCGGCAATCAAGAAACCTAAGTCTCACATTACACGTCACGTCATTGTCACGTCTTATTCCGCTAGAAGTGATATCGAAGAGACAATGATATAGATATTTCAAGTCAAGAAAGTGATGTCGAAAGGAGCCACTGAGCAAAAACTGCGTGATTCGCTCCGTAAACTGAGGTGGGCAGGAGCATCGTTTGGTGGACAGTTTGCTCTGTTGACAGCTTTATTCCCCATATGGATGGTTTCAACATTCGTGCACCTACTCTGTTTTGGCATAGTTCAGCATTTTCTTGATAATCTGTTGTTGATAGAGAATTTTTTTTTCTCTACTACGGAATGTGAACCGAGTGTCTAACCTTCTGACGAACTAGTTCCGATCCGATCGGAGGGAGGCGCTCGGGGGACAGATCGGCGCTGGCTCTCTGCTTTACGTGTAGGCCCAAGTCGTTGACACTTATATTAAAATATACTTTAAAATCTTAAAATGCGAAGTATTGCGGTGTAGTGCCGTCGGGTTCCGACCATCTGCTGTTGCAGTGCCTGCGGTCTGCCGCGCCGCAACATTCGAAATTCCCACTTTACACAAACGACTCTGTTTAGGCATAATAGTCCTTTTTAGATAGAGTGTACGGGATACTCTTTATTCACGTAAAATATTTCCGATGGTCAAATTCAGCAATTTCAATCTGTTGCAATCTGCTGAGGTTGGCTGAGGGTGAAAAATAAAACAAAATACGGTATTTGACATGTATTTATTTAAACTAAAACGTTCGTACCTTATGTACTAAAAGCTTTCAACTATGGTAAAAAGTCGGCACTATTTACAAAATGAAATGCTACATTCTTTCTGCAATCAATTTTGGCAGTTCAATATACGATGCTAGGATTCAATTTCAAGAACAAATTACACCCTTTATGTACATTTAACATTTTATTAAGTCCACGTCGTAAGTCTATCACATACCCCACTGCATAACTGAATCAGGGCCAAAGTAATTGGAAACATAGAAGAATCAAAGTATGCAGTTTTAAACAGGTATGTAAGTCTTCCACAGTGCATGGCTGTTTCAATACAATAATTATATAATTAAAAACTGGCGTCTATCCACAGATACCCAGTCGAAGTGGTTAACGATGTGCGGCCGGCCAAGAAAACTTTAGAAGTCTCTTAAATTTTATCAATGATCACAACGAAATACAATCACGATTTATTATGTCCAAACGAATTCCACGTCGTCCTTGCACATCGTAATTTTATTGATGAACGAATCAAATATGTAGGGAGACTAAACTAAAATATACACATACATCTTACAAAACTTATGAAGTAGCAGTCTTAAAATTATTTTGAATTAATACGTAAATCACATACACTACTCGTCAGTAAACGAGGCACATCGGCTATTTACGGCTTCGTATTGACTCGCACGAGTCACACGTGTGCGACTGACACGACGCGGTACGCTCTCACGAATAGCCAACGTGCAATATTTCCCACTGACATCTGTACCAGCGGGTAGACGACGTGCCATAATTTGTAAAAAATAAATTGTCATTCATTCTCACTAAGGTAGCAATCTCGAGAAAGCATAGGTACACAATTTAGGACTTTAAACCCTCTAGGGCCTAACATGAGTCCTATAAACGAACAGTCTACAGTTCTACAGTCTGACCAAAAAACCTTGAGAGGAATATTCATGGAATCTTTCTTTTTGGTCAAACACTGTATTTTCGTTACGTATTCTCCTGTTTGTATCCAGTAGAGTTACTTAATTGTAAAAGAAAGAAATATAATGTATTTCTAACAAGAGGGCTTATGCTTCTGTATTTTTTAGAATTTACAATATTTACAACAGTTTTCGAACTATTCAGAACATTGTCTCCGTTAACCACCGCGTCCTGCTGGCTAAACCAGAAAGGACAACTACTTTTCTCTGATATTTGTACGGTCTGAAGATGACGCTGAGTAAGAAAATACATCATGTAATAATTATTTGAAGCGGCATGTACTTGAAATTTAAATACCCAAGCGAAACTTACGCGGCATCAAACGTTAACACCAGTAACACACGATTTTTAAATTATGCTTTCACAGTAACTTACATCTACATTCATTGTCGGAACTGTACACATAAATCCACATTTAAAACGGCACTACATTAATAAGAATACAACTGTAAAGTTACATCACATGCCTGAATAAAATGAAATCTAGCATTTTACTAAAACACATTAGTTCGATTGAGCACCCTGGTGGCACCTCAATCGGCGTTGTATTGTCTTACTTTTATACCAGTTGGATTGTTGATAATTTGAGTTCTGAGCAATTTTCATCATTGTACTCGTATACTAGTACTCTGCCTAAACAGGGTTACAGACATACAGGCGGCGTCAGGGTGGCGGAGACAACAATTATGTGGTACAATGCCACCCACCTGTTCAGTAGACAAAACTGGAACTAACATGACAGCAGACAATATTGAGTGCCATCTTGAGGAACTTGTAAAAGGCTGACCGACAGTGGAGGAGTCTGCCCCTTTCATACAACCAATTTGTTACATTTATTGCCATGTACTTATAACTACCGGCCTTATTCACTTATATTGTACAGTGCCACAAAATTATCTGACCCGGCGAACAAAACTGGAACTAAGTGTCACCATTAGGAAATAACATTTTGTTGTCATGTAAGTTTATATTAAGAGCGCCGCCGTCAGAAATGTTTGTGACACTGTACTTTGATATTGTTTAAATCAATCACGAAAATAAACAATTCAGGTGTTGTAATGCGGCGCCTAAATAACTAAATAACCTTTCGATATCTGAAGTTTTCTGTTTTTTGAAATTTCCTCCTTTCATTCAAAATAGACGTGAGGAATAAATGAGGGTGTCCGACTTCAAAACCCTGCCATGTGGCGCTACCTACTAGACAATAGCAGCAGGAATGGTAGTAAGTAACGGTACATGAAATGCTTGTGTTTGTCAAGATGAACAACTGTTGTGAGAGTAGACAAGAGATGAAACCTAAAAGAAAAGAAAGAAGAACCATGATATGTCATGGCAACCATGACATATCATGGTTGCCATGATTTCTCAATTGGGGAAGGAATAACAACCGCTCACGGACCTCACAGTTACTTCTGCGATGCGTAGGAGTGATTTCACATGGGCGATGAGTTTACGCAGGAGTATAAAGATATCAAATTATTTCACTTGTTACGGTGGGTTTACCCTTTATGGAAGGTTGCCCTCCGGGTATATTCATGGATTGGGAGGCTCTCACTGAATAATAGTGTGATATGAATATAGTGGCGGCGGGACATAGCCAGCGCTGACGAAACACGTTCGCGAACTCCACGCCGACAAAATGAAAATGCTGCAGTAAATGTGCGGAGCTACGCGGCTCGATCGAGTTAAGGAGTACATCCGTGAGGGATATCGCAGTTAAGATCGAGAAGGCTCGCTTGCGCTGGTTTGGTCACGTGTTGCGTAAGCCTCAGGAATACGTGGGAAATAGGTGCCTGGCAGTCTTAACTTTATAATTATGAATATTTTATGTAAAAAGTCACCTCCGCCATGCGTTGCTTTGCCATGCATTCTAATGTACCCATCTTTCGGGACAGCCGTCCATAAAAGTATAAGTTTTGCAAGCTGAAATTACGTTCTGTTGCTATCTATTCTATTAAGTCAGGAGGTGCTATCGGCTACCCTCGATAAGAGAATAATTCTCCCACGCAAATCTATCTCCAGCGCAATTTTGCCGCGAGCTATTCAGTATACAGTCAGCGTTAGACAGAAATAAGAGGAACGCCGTCTCATGCGATAACAAGTTACGAAAATAAGTTAAGAAAATCGCGGAGATTTATTTGAAACAAACCTTATCTCGGTGATATCTTACAGAAATTTCACGTACGTGGGCTAATGTCACGTGTGTGAGAAAATCCGTGTGACGTTAGAGTGCATTTCATATAAAAAGACGAAACAACAGAGTGCGACAACGATAGTTCTGAATGTGGCATAAAAAGGAACTAACATGGCGCCCATAGGGAAACAATACTGAAGAAAAATGACAGCTAACGCTTCCGTCACGGTCTACGTCATCGTTGTGGCGCGCCATCGTTTTGTTTTTTGCTACAACTCACTTTAGAAACCCTGAGATGTACAGTCATTAAATGAAATAGTTGACCACCTTACTACATAACATGATAATCCATATGACAATGTGGCTAACTGATTGTATGACTGTATATAGGATACAGTCATACAATCACTTACGGAGTAAGCTGTAGTCGTCGCTTTTCGTGACTCTAAATTACGTAGACGATTGTAGATTGGGTGTACTCCAACCTCCTATAATATGCGACTGGTAAGCGATTATTACGATTTAGCTGACGCGCGCTGACAACTAAAATTAGTTCTTTTAAACTTCACCCAGATAAACTGGCGACACTTTATTCGAAATAGTTGCAAGCGTTTACGTCCACTTGGCACTTGTTCGTTATCAAGCCGCTTAGCACTTTGAGTACAGCTTACACTATTATTTTCAGTCACAAAGTCAAAATATAGGTTACCTGACAGCAATGCTGCTATAATCACTATCCCCACAGAAAGAACACCACACACCGACCCACACAAGTTGCACAGTCAACATCAGCAATCACTTCGCTGCCTGATCACAATATTTGTACACTTTTCGCCTAAAGAAAGTACCTAAAAGTTAACACGACACGGTTGCAAAGTTCTATACATCAATCACCGTTTACGGGATCAGGTATAATCTTGAGCTGGAGGGGGCTTCATGTGAAGTACTGTATGGTGTGAGTGCGTCTAGGTTGGGAGACAATGCTGGAAGTGCTAGAAGTCCCGGTGCCGGGGCTGGCGCCGACTATCAGGTACCCGCCAGACGTCACCACTTTCTTGGACGACTCCTCGTTGTTCATTATCTGAAAGGGCATCGGGTTTTAGACTTCGTAAGGTGTGTCGGGGATAGATGTTGATCATTTAAACGCCCAAAGTTTTTCCTTGTACTTGGCGACAATCATGAAAAAACACATAGCACCGCGCTGTGAGTGTACCTACAGCGGACAGCTTTATGCAGCTTGGATTCTGGTGGGATATTTATTCATGTTGAGTGATGTAAGTGGGTAAAGTAATGAAAGGCGGGCAACGCATTCGTGGCTCTCCGAGTGTCGCAGGTGTCTGGGCGGCGGCGGTGATCGCTTCCCATCAGGTGTGTGCCACCATCTTGCTTGGCTTGTTCCTCTATTATATATAAATAAAGCTAAAATAATATACCTGCTTGTTAATTATTAGCGGTGTAATTGTCGTGCCGCCACTCGTGGACTTGTAGCCGACGCACTTTAGCGACTGGTTGCCCGAAGAGTCCTCCATCATACTCACTGGAATGATTGAATTGTTTGTTGGGCAAATTTTTTTATTGTCTGGGCAGGCACACGGACGGAGAGTCCACCTGATGGAAAGCGGCCAGCGTCGTCCAGGACATCTGCAACCTAAGGGGAGCGGATACGGTGTCGACCTTTGAGGTACCCGTGGACATGCCTTCTGAAGAACCCCATGTTGTAGTGCAAAGGAAAGACTTTAGTAGGGAGCTCATTTCACATCTTGCATGTGCGCGGTAAAAAGGATCGCGAAGCCAGTATCTAAGTTGGATCCAAGGCATCTAGATGGAGTGGATGAAATCGACAGTTGTAGCAAGTTAGACATTTATTGAATGATTCTTTCGCTTTATATTTTTTTCGTTTAACTAGGTTTCATACATTGAAGCTGGTCGAACTTCAGCACCACTATGAGCATCATTGCTCGCCTTCGTTAGATGTGACTCCTAATACCTTTGGCGAAGCGAGGTTGACCAGTCTTCCGCTGGGGACCCAAAGACTGATTGAACAGCCTCGGAAGTAGATTGGTGCCCCGTGTTTCAAAGCGTGTAGGTTTCATAGTCATAGGTACACAGATAGTGGAAGATCCTAGGTACCTCTGGAGGGACGAAGAGGAAGGGAACCAGTTGGGACTACGGGCTGATTGTTGACAGAACAGACTGGAATGGAGCTTCTTAGTGTCGGCGGCCACAACACATTTTGGGACGCTGTGTCACCATTTGCGTTATGAAAATATACTTACTTATTAGGGATGTAGGTTTGCTGGCCGCGTTGACCGACTCCTGGGTGTAGACGCGCGACGGCGCTAGCTTGCCGGTTAAGCCCACGGTTAGGTTCGGTGCAGCTGTAGTTTTCTGAAAGAGAATATTTCAATATATAGCTACGTAATCAACGACTTTGACGCACTTACAATAAGGCTGCTCTACCAGACTTGTGGCCGCTCCAATCATACTAATCATATCTCGATGAGTTTTTACGGCGCCTTTTGGGCTTAGATTCGTTGTCAAAATACTACCGTAAAATTACGGATCCATAATTTCAGCCAATGACAGGCCAATATTATGACAGCAAACCTTATGTCACAATAGTGTCATCTAGCGGTTTTTTGGTATTGCAAAAACTTAAATTAAATGTGCCTCATAAATTAATACGGTGCTGACGTAAAATATAACTCAAAACACCAAAGGACCGTTAACATCATATCAGCCGGAAGAGGCCTATTACTGGGCATAGGTCTCCACAAAGGCCGATGTGCCTTCCGCATCTAGCTGGTACCTGCGATCTTTACCAGGTCAGGCCTAGAGGGAGGCCTACCCACGATGCGTCTTCCGAGACAAACGCGCTCATTGTGAAGTAAATACAATGCAAGCTAAATGTGCGTAAAAAAGAAACAATGGATACCAAAACTGATATACGTTATTACGGTCTCATAATTTATTCTATACCTTTATTTACTGTATTTGTCACAACATGCGAAGAAAGCTTCCGAGATATGTCGGGCTGAACGCGCAAGCGTGGCTCTATCGTGTTTTTCTTATTATGTAAATTACCTGGTGGATAATTTGTGATTTATTTAACAGTATAATGTTTATCAAAAACACATCTCTTAGATTTCAAATGCATTCCTCAGATTATGCATCCGTTACGATTATTTTATGATAAATTAAAGGGTACGGCCGCAAAGAGAAGTGGCTTGTCTTGAACCTAGAGGCTAGCAAGTTACCTAGCGAACAGACTTTCTTTATCGTTTATTTAACTTTGCTGCTATTTAGGCTACTGGATATGCTCTAGGAACTAAGCCAGACACCCGTCAGTGTGACAGTAGCCTTTGTTCCTTAAAACCTTGCCAATGGATGCGTACTGATTGACCGAGCACCAAATTTGCCGCGTCGCCATATTGCTCTGGTCATTCCGGACGCATCCATTGTCCTTTCCTTCATAAATGATCAAGCGGACGTAACTAAAAAGCACTAAAGTAACCAAACACTCACTGGGAGATTCTCGGGCGGCTGCAGTCTATTCTCTGGTGAGTTAGGATTATTGTCATTGCCGTCCTGTAACAAGAATTATTAGTATTACAAATAGGACAATGATAATCTAGCGCTCTAGTTCACTTCGGCGCGGATACCAATATGCATTCTGACATAGGATTACATTATCGATTACGTCAAAAGTCGATAAATTACGATGTATTACGTCTACAGTGACGTTACAGGCCGACAGAGTCAAGCCGCTCCCGACTATGCCCACCGGACTTCGACCGTGACCGCCAATGTCTGGCTCAGTCACACTGCGTCCGAAATAGAACTCCGAACTGACATTGACATTCTCACGAGCCTGCGAAAAAGGTTGCCTCCGATAACTACCGCCCCTAACGGCTAGTTCAGTGTCAACTCAATATACGGAGGGAAATTGTCGACGCTGTATGTTATGTAGCATAATAAGGGCTTTTAGTGTAAGCGTCGGTGGCTTAATCGTTAAGGGGCCCGACTCGTAAGCGAGAGATAAGCACTAGCTTCGAACGTCCGTGCCGCCATGTATAAATGAGTATTTTGTGAGTTATGGACATTAGTTGTACACTAACCGATGCTCGTACGGTGCGTGAAATCGTGATTAAACACAATTGTGTCTAATCACGCCTAATTAGGCGACTGAATGTGTGACCATGATTCAATCAGCAGGGCTATCGACAAACTTATTGGGCAACTGAATTTGACATTTAATAATTCTACACTACGTCATATACGTCGGGCACTGGCCATAGCAAATACCAAATTACGAGTAGTATCTGGTCAGGTTTCCGTGTTACCAGGGTGACGAATGTCAGATACCAGTCGCTCCACTGTAACTACCTGATCCGCCAAATCCTGCATCCTTGTCCAGTCAACTCCGGGCCTTGCGCACGAGAGCACAACCGTGACCTTACCTCTAAAATGATTTATTTGATGGGCTGGTGGTGTTCAGCGATCGATAGAGACAACGCCAAGATGACTTATTTTATAGGTTTTTCAGGTTTTTTTTGGTGTATTTTTTTACATCTACAAAAATATAATTTTAACTAAGGAAGAGCTGGATCTTCTAACACAGGCTAATGAAGCTTAAAAGAAGTTTTCAATAACAGTATATAGTTTTAAGGAATTTTGTAAAAAGAAAATAAACATTTGATTTATTCTATTCTAGTCTACAGACCTGCGATCTCTGCTGCGTGCACACGGCGTAGTGGTGCGCCCAGTGCGCGCGTTGGCACGGGTAGTCGCAGTACGAGGTGTTCCAGCAACAGTAGAACTGCGCCTCCTGGCTGCAGTTCGCACACCTGGGGGCGAGGGGGGATTCGCGTTATGAATGTATGTGCATGGCTGACGAGAGGCGTGTGGGGGGGGTTTATTAATGTAGGTGCATGTGTGATGAAGGTAGTCGTTTGTACCAGATGGAGCGAACGGAGGTGTAAGGTCTGGTGTCAAAATACTACTATTGTTAATACGTGAGAAAATAGCCCCTTCCCCCGACCAATCGGATCGCAACAAATTAGATGCAAAGTTCACAGTGACCAGTTGACGGCAGAAAATAATAAAAATGAATGCCTTGCCGGTTGGAATAAACAGCAAAAACTAGACTGACTTCTATCAAACGGATATCCATGGGATATCTTTGACCTTATTTTTAATGTGAGACGATTAAGTTGATTAAGTAGGGTAATTTCGTATTGTATACACGAACTAGAAATTGTATTAATAAAGATTGATAATAACGCAGCAGTGTAAAAACGACGCGGAACGCATTATTGCAAAAACGCATGCGATAATAACGTTTCGGACAGGCTTAAAGATACCTGTGTATTGTAGTAATGTATACTGACCACTGCTTGGACTTGGCTAGCTTGACGGCTGCATCGAGTTCCTGTTGCGCGATCCGCCGCGTCTCGCTGACCAGCAGCTGCTTTTCGCGCTCGAACGTCGACCGGAGCTCCGCTAGCGTCAGTTCTGTATAGTCAGGGGAAATCATTCATATTTTTATTTATTTATTAGATTATTAGATATCACCAACAAACAGTCTTATACAGAATAACATTTAAAGCATACAATAAATAAAGACCTATAGTTTCCTAAATTGATACATAAATGTAAAGTACAACAATTAGATGAGTAATATAATACATAATTATTTAACGTTCCTTTTAAACTTTGGTAAAGTATCCAAAAACATATCTACGTCAAGAAGATGCTCATTGTAAAAATATTGGTTTACTCGATCTTTCAGACAGAGCGGTCAGGTGTTCCGCGTTCTCGTTCCATATTCGAATTTGTTTTGACAAGACTTTCTGTGTTAAAAAATGTCGCGAAGGTCGAGACTGTTGCTTGTAATAATATCATTACAAGAGGAAATCCACCTCGTTGCTTTGTGATGTGCAACTGAACTTCAACCTTACGGTGATAAAGCTATTTCTTGCACGGCTAGCACAAGTGTACACGCGACATAGATCGCACCGCTAGAGATTCGCGGACCACCGGGCCCACACCGGACTTAACAAACCGTTGACACGTAGCATATTTTGGTGATTGTAATTGACATACATTAGAGTTCTATGTAAAACCTAAATTGAATAAAATTATTCGACTTGGCTAGTCTTTATTTCCTTCTCTCCCGCTTGTCACTCTCACGCGCACACTTACGATAGCAGACATAGACAGACGTATCTTTATTTGGTCCAATAACCCATTAAAAAAAACGTAAAACTAACATAATAAGGAAGCAGGGCGATCCGTCATCGGACGAAATTGGAGCAGCCTCATCGACTTAACCTATCCACTTACCCTGGTTATGCTTGAGCTCGTTGATCTGCTGTTGCGCACGCCAAGATGCCTGCTCCAGCTGTAGCTTCAGAGCGGACGCCGTGGCGACAGGCTCGTCCAGCTTCTCCATACACTCCTCGAGCAGGGTGCGGAAGAAGTCCGTCATCTGGATGGGAGGTGATCGATTCAGTTGGTGCCGTAAGATTGTGAAAATCGTTTGTTTATGATCTATGTTTATGTCACGGGTAGATTGTAAATAAACGACTGTTTTCGAATATGTAATTGGAACATTAAGATATGAGTGTATTTAAAAACTGTTAGTTTATAATCTAACGTATTCAAATGCTTAACGATGCTCTGGTTGACTTAAGTTTTGTGAGAAGGAAGCTGATGATGAAACAAAACAAGACCTCCCGATAACGGGTTTACGAACGTTGAATATCGGGCCAAGCATTGAAGCTTTGGCGTCTGGCCATAGCAGTGACTCACCTTGACCTTGGGCGGACGTTATGCAATAGACATACCAGCTATTCGCGCGAACCTCTTTTGGCTCGGCCTTTCTAATGCGTACGGGTAAGGAATGGAACGATTTGCCTGCTGTGTTCCCCTCAGTCTTTGTGGCTTACCTTGACGCTCGGAAGGGCTACTGGCTATCTCAGTGGACAACTGAACTTGACATAATAAAATATTACACTACTTTAATTTGGTAAACGTTATTGTCAGTGACCAACGTAGATGACGTAGTGTAGAATTATCTAATGTCAAATTTAGTTGCTGAGTTAGATAATAGCCCCGCTGGGTGAGCTTGGCGGTAAGGAGTCCAGCTGAAGGGGGGAAGCGGCAGGGGCTCACCTTGACGGCGCTCTGGTTGAGCTTGGCGGTGAGCGGGCCGGCGGTGGAGGGCGGCGGCGCGCCCGCAACTGGCCAAGCCGCGTCCAGCGGGTTCAGCAGCCCCGGCCGTTGCACCAGCCGCGGCGGCTATGGAAGGAAACGGGAATTAGGTTAGGGGAAACTGATATTGGAATGAAATATTATTTTATCAACCAATTATTATACCCGCCTGATCTCGGAAAACCCTTTTCACATTAGCTGTATAAACATAAGACTTATAGACGAAATGGTCCAATACTCGTCTCACTCAAGACATCGCGCACAAACAGACTTGCGAATCCATATTAGTTTGTTTCCAGGCTACCACAAAGTACGACCCCTGACCCTGGCCACATACAATGTCCAGACACTGCGGACCGACGAAAAGCTCGTGGAACTGGAGGAAGTGGTAAGCAGATTATATTGGGACATTATAGGGTTTTCTGAAATCCGAAGAAAGGCGGAGGACTCGATAATCCTGAAGTCCGGAAATCTGCTTTACTTCCGGGAGGGCGACCAACTGTCCACAAATCCCTCATGAACAACATCGTCAAGATCGAGAGTGTCGTCTAGGGTAGCGTACCTTATACTCAGAATTAAAAAGCGGTATTCGTTGAAGGTCATACAGGTCTACGTCACCGACTTCGACTCACTCCGACGATGAAGTAGAGGCTATGTCTGACGATATTTCTATAGCCATCCATACTTCCAAGACACGTTACACCATTGTCATGGGCGATTTCAACGCGAAACTGGGCAAACGAAGCGGGGACGAGTTGAGAGTGGGGCAATTTGGAGTTGGAAGTTGGAACGCCCATGGCCAGATGCTGGCCGGCTTTATGGATAAGGAGGGATAAACTCATTTTTCAGGAAGCCGGATCATCGCAGATGGACGTGGGTTAGTCCCGATGGTGTCACAAAAAATGAGATTATCTTCATCCTATCTACGAAAAGGCATATTCAATGTCTCGGTGATCAACAGCGTAATAATTGGCAGTAATCACCGCTTGGTAAGAGGCACATTGAATATAAATCCAAAGCTAGAAAGTTCGAGATTGATGAAGTCTACGCTCCGGCCTACACCCCTCCAAATCCAAAACCCCGAGAGCTTTCAACACAAATTACAAAATCGCTTCGAGTGCCTTGGAGAGTGCGTTGTCGTGGACGACTACAATTACAGGTTCGTGGAAACTGTCTATACGGTTGGGTCAAAGTTTATAAAGTCTGCCGTACAAAAAGAACCAACAAAATCTCTGACGATACCCTCAACTCATGGAAGAAAGACGCGGAATGTCACTGCAATCCCTTGATGTCTCTTAATTTAGGCGACTTAATCGACAGATTTCCAAGTCTCTAACTTGCGACATACGCCGCTTCAATACTACCAACATTGATCTAAGAGAGGTAGGGCATAGCTGGGTATCCCATTCGAATTGGAGCCGCCCGACTGGGGAAGTACCTCCATCTTTCAGAATACCGCAGCTAAACAATACTCTTTTAAATAGTGTTGTGTTTCTGCTGGTGAGTAAGGTTTCCAGTGCTCCATGGGGTGGGGATTTGGGGAACCGAGGCTTTGGCAGTGGAGGGGCATTTGTCTTTTTGCTGCCAGAGCAACGTGTTATAGAGGTGGGCAACGCATTGGCGATACTCTTGGTGTTGCTAATGTCTATAGGCAGTGGTGACCACTATCCAGCAGGTGGCCCCTGCTTGCCTGTTTGCCTACTGTACGACAAAAAAAAATTGAGGCGGCGAT
Organism: Blastobasis lacticolella; assembly: GCA_905147135.1. NCBI lineage: Eukaryota > Metazoa > Arthropoda > Insecta > Lepidoptera > Blastobasidae > Blastobasis > Blastobasis lacticolella. The sequence continues at coordinate 13,710,814 of LR990046.1, read as the reverse complement.
AGAGCGGAACAATGGCTCTAAAGTCTTTGCGAGAGATCTGCCGATTGGACAGAGCCGAGACTGAAAACGGATGACGGCAGAGTTGTTTTGATCAAGTCCGGGGTTTTGAGTTAAGTCGAGAGGTTTTATGGACAGTTATACACGACAACACGGGCACCTGTTACCAGTATGGCAAAAGACTCCAGAGACAAGGTAACTCTGTAACACTACACCGAAGATATCCCTGACATTAGCCTGTAAGAGATTAGTATGGCTCTCAAACAGCTCAAGAACAACAAGGCGCCGGATGATGATTCAGTTATGGCTGACCTTCTGAAAGCTGGTGGCAAACCTGTGCTTAAGACCCTTCAGAAGCTGTTCAATTCCGTCATCCTCGAGGGAAACACGCCGGAAGCATGGCACAGACGCATACTGATATTGTTCTTCAAGAAAGGTGATAAGGCTCTCTTAAAGAACTTCAGATCAATATCGCTGATGACCCATGTGTATAAGCTTTTCGAGTCATTACGAATCGTCTTGCACGAACAAGCCGGATACCGAAAAGGTTTTAGTACCATAGACCACATACATACGCTGCAGCAGATTATACAGAAAACCGAAGAGTATAACCGGCCATTATGCTTAGCGTTTGTGGACTATGCGAAAGCCTTCGATTCTATCGAAACTTGGCCGGTGCTCTAGTCTCTACAGCGGTGCCAAATTGATTATCGATATATCGAAGCACTGAAGTGTCTGTACGAAAACGCCACTATGTCAGTTCGTCATTAGAACAAGACCACACAACCTATTCAGCTGCAGCGAGCTGTTTGACAAGGTGATGTAATATCACCGAAATTGTTCACTGCTACACCGGAGGATATCTTTATAGTGGTCGAGCTACGTAAAAAAAAACCGCAAATCGATGTACAGGATAGCCGTTTGGTACACGGGTACTTTAGGTTAAAACAATCATTTTGACCGGTAGTTCCTAAAAATATTCCCAGGGGGGGGCCAGTAATATTGACATTAATTTTTAATATGGGAATCGAATTTTGTTTTTCGGAGTCCTATCTTGTTTGGTATCAAATGAAAGGGCATCATAAGCCGGTTCTAAAAATATACTACACCAATAACTTTCAGCCACCTGTTTTCTTAAAATCCAAGAAATATTTTCAAAACATACCAAGTTTGTACTCCTCCAGGTAGGAGACGGATTAGTAAATTTTTATAAAATATACGCCAAATGACTCTTAATATGCCCATATCCAACGACAAAAAGGCGATTTAAAAAATATTTTAATTTACTAATTTTTAAATATTTTTTTCTTTATTAAAAAGTTGAGATTTAGTATTTTTTGAATCATATCGAACTGTACTGCGCTTTACTATTGTTAATCTATGTTAAATTGATATTAATACGCTCCCCCCCCCCCCCCTTCTTCTCCTGCACCTGAGAGGATTTTACAGTGGACAACGAAATTATTAATAGGACTATGGCTCGCGAAATCAAATTCGCTTAGGTGCAGAGTGAGGAGTTAGAAACCGTAAGAGAGGGGGAGATAGAAACCGTAAGAGCATTATTTTACATAGATAATAGCATAAAACACAATAATAATAGTACAGTACAGTAGAGTTCGATAAGTTTAAAAAAATACTAAATCTCAACTTTTTAATAAAGAAAAAAATATTTTAAAATTAGTGAATTAAAATATTTTTTAAATCGCCTTTTTGTCGTTGGATATGGGTATATTTAGGGACATTTGGCGTATGTTATACAAAAATTTACTTATCCGTCTCCTACCTGGAGGAGTCCAAACTTGGTATGTTTTGAAAATATTTCGTGGATTTTTAGAAAACAGGTGGCCGAATGGTGTTGGTGTAGTATATTTTTAGAACCGGCTCATGATGCCCTTTCATTTGATACCAGACACGATAGGAATCTGAGAAAAAAAAATTCAAATCCCATATAAAAAATTAATATCGATATTACTGCTCCCCCCCTGGGAATATTTTTAGGAACTACCGGTCAAAATGATTGTTTAAACCTAAAGTACTCGTATACCAAACGGCTATCCTGTACATCGATTTGCGGTTTTTTGCCAATATTTGCTGTGTACACCGTCCACTATTAGGCTTCTGGACTGGGACGGACTTGGCATCAATATTAACGGCGAGTATGTCACTGACCTCAGATTTGCTGACGATATCGTAGTCATGGCTGTAACCCTGGAAGACTTGGGCAAAATGCTCGATGACCTCTGTAGTGCCTCTCAACAAGTAAGTCTTAAAATGAACATGGACAAGACAAAAATTATGTCGAATGTCCATGTTTTGACTACTCCAGTGACAGTTGGAGGCACTCCACTTAAAGTTGTTGACGACTATACATACCTAGGACAAATAGTCCAGCTAGGTAGGTCCAATTTCGAGAAAGATGTCAATCGACGAATCCAACTCGGTTAGGCAGCGTTCGGAAAGCTACGCCATATATTTTCGTCCCAATTACCGCAGTGTCTTAAGACGAAGGTCTTTGACCAATGCGTGTTGCCAGTGATGACCTACGGAACTGAAACGTGGCCGCTCACAGTGGTCTTTATAAGAAAGCTCACTGTTACCCAAAGGGCGGATGCGGAAGGCACAGGACCGGCCTTTGTGGAGATCTCTGGGGGAGGCCTATGCATAGCAGTGGGCGCCTTTTGGCTGATATGATGAAGGGTTTGTTTTACTACGGAATCCTAAAAATAGAGTCTACCACCATCACTCACAGCACCGCTCTCTGGTGTATAATCAGCAATTTCAAACGTTCAAGGACTGGCCTGGAATCGCGATTAATAAATAGACAATTACTTCGCTTCATAATCTACCGACACCAGATTATCGGGGACCTGAGTGGTTCAGTGGTCAAAATGCCGGTCTGCCACGCAAGAGGTCCTGGGTTCGATTCCCGGCCGGGCAGAAATTGAAATGATGAATTTTAATTTCTGTTACGGGTCTGGGTGTTCTATGTATAATAAGTATGTATTTAAAAGTATTTAAGTAGTTTATCAGTTATCTAGCACCCATAGCACAAGCATTGCTTAGTTTGGGGCTAGATGGCGCTGTGTGAATTTGTCCACGAATATTTATTTATTTATTTATGGACTACCTGGAGAGGTTTTCCCTGGAGAGTACACCATGGAGTTCTTCAAGAAAGGAGTAAAAAGGTTATTGCGGGGTCGGCAACGCGTGGGTTATGCCCCTGGTATTGCATACGTCCATAGTCTGCGGTGACAGTTTTTCATCAGGCAGGGGCCTAATTCTCGCACGGTGACATCTCGATTCCGAAATTTTTTCTAGCCACACATATCTCTATTAATAGCCAAACAATATTGTCTCAACTATCTTCGATACTCGTATATCGATGAAGATCAATTTCAGTGACGTTTTAATACAGTTTTTTGGTTAGAGAAAATGTCGAATGAGAGGTGTCACAGCGTGAGAATCGCCCCAATGTCCGTAAGCTTGTTTGCCACCTTTGTGGTATTATGCCCAATGCTACGTACTTCTCCAAGCGGCGCAGTCGAATCCGCCGCAGTTCGCGCCTGCGTCGGCGTCGACTGCGTCGATTGCGACGATTGCGTCGACTGCGTCGCCTGCGGTGTCTGCGGCTGAGACTGCGGCGAGGGGACCACGGCGGGCGTCATCGGCATCAGGCCGGGGCCGACGCGCTCGGATACGCCGTTCATCATTGGTGGGGATGTGGGGCCAACCCTCTGGTGATAGAAATGACGTCAATCAATGGACACGTGTTTTTGAGTAATATTATTACGTAAGTAGTGGACCAGGCGCGAGTTCGTTCGCGTTCACGTATTTTAAACCCTACCTTCACTATTTTTAATGGAAATCTTCCTCTTGAATCACCCTATTTATTTTTGAAAATCGCGTTAAAATCGGTAGCGTAGTTTAAAAGATTTAAGCGTGTATCTATATACATACATAGGGACAGACGGCGAAAAGCGACTTTGTTTTATTTGATTTTTTATACTAAAGATATACATTTGACCAGGGTCTTCCGCTGAGGACCCTAAGACTGGTTGAACAGTTTAGGGCCCCGGCCCGTGATTATATTTTTATGCACATACGTTCATACACCCTCACGCCCATTTCCCACAGGGGTAGGCAGTTACTATGGGCAGATTTCCGGATGCCGATTAAATGAAAAAATTGTTCAAATATTTGTAATGGATGGCGTTGAACACGATTCTCAAAAATGAATTTAGTCAGAGTAGACTTTTTGCACATTTTTGTTGCAATAGTATAAGTACTAAAACCAATGTATCTCTTCACGAAATATCTGTCCGAATAACTTCGGCTATTCAATTAAATACCTGAGAATCCTGTCTAAGCCACGCCATCCAGTGAGGCACGTCGAACTACACTCTTTGCTTTTTAAACTAGCTGTCCTGACCTAACACATTACTTTTACCTCTTTCTCATTCATAGATCTCATATATTTACACCGGTACAGTATATATACTCCTTGGCTGCCATTTTTTGGAGAAGGTCATTTATTTGATTAGTATATGCCCTTCTCGGTGGCTCTCTACTGTATATTATTGTGATGATGAATTTTTGAATGAGTGCATACTATGCATCACTTTCGCCAAGAAAGGAACGTAGTCCACGTCACGTGAATAGCGGCGCTTTGGCCTCCAAAACGCAAATGGCATATGAAAATACCAAAAATAACAATGAAAAATCACTATGTACTTACATCAACGCCACCCAAGGACATGACAGGCTGCAGGCTAAAGGTCCACTGGCCGTTCACACTCGTGATCAGAGGCACCGTTTGCACGGTGGTAGGCACTTGTCCAACAGTGGGCACCGGCCCCATAGTGGAGACCGTGGACGTACCGCCAGCGCTCGACAGCGAAGGCATCGAGACGGGCACCACTGCTGACGTCACTGTGTTCACTGCGCTGCTGGCTGTGGGGGCAACAGGGACCTTTAGGAGTAGGTTACTATAGCAATGGTTAGAAGTTAGAAGTGGCGTTTGGATTGACCGTAAGTGAGTACGGTACTTTTGGCTCGACAGGCCGAGCATTCGGCATTAGTCGCTTTGCAGGTAGCGAGGTCAAGTAGGTAGTCAAAACCAGGACGTGGCTACCAAATTACTATAATCCATTCGCGACAAGAAAATAGTAAGTCATCGTTTGCCCCGCCCCTCGATCAATCGCAGCAAACTAGAAAACTAAGTTCACAGTGACCAATATTGAATATATAAATATTTAGTGAAACTGCTAAAAGTAATGGTATTGAAATTCTCTGACTGCCATTTTGTCATTGTAATTTCAATCCTATTGAGTTTGGTGTGGACCCAAACAAAAAATAAAATTGATGCCAATGAGTTATTTTCAATTTTTGTCAAATTTTTATGGCGCAATGACTTTAATAGATCCTAATCGGTGGAAGAAATGCGGCGAACACTGTAACAACACCTTTACTCTGCAGTCATCAATATGTCGTTACGGCGAATGGACTATATAATATACACTGCAAATACTTACAGGCGGAGGTAGAAACAGACGGTAGCGGTCTCAGCGCGGGCGGCGTCGACGCGAACTGCCCGTTGACGGCTCGCCGCGGCGCCGGCGGCTGCGTCGCCGGCTGGATTGGTATGTACACCATCGAGTTCTTGGAATTCAGCTCCGACCGGCCGTCTTCGGGCTTCTTCGGTTGCGGGAAGGTCTTCTTCGCCCGCGAGGATCGCACCTCGACCGCCTTCGGAGCCGGTTTTTTACCACTCGCCGGAACAGCTGACCCGGTGGGTCCTGACGTCACTACAACCTTATTTATGCGCACGTCGCGTAAACTCGACGGGCCGTTTACGGGGCGAAGTTGGAAGCTGTTCATCAGATCCAGCTTCTCGAGATGTCGTTCTGGGTCGTCTAGGTCCATCGGTTCGGTCTTAATCTCGACCTGGACTTCGGTGGGCGGGGGCGCCGGTGGTGACGTCATTCGGGCAAAGGCTCGGACCCCCACGCGGCCGACAGGAGGGCTGGGGGTCGGTTCCCCCTCACTTCGGAGTTGCTGAAGCTTAGTAACGGCTTCGCGCATGTTTCGAACGTTATCCGTGCTGGTCGGCGTGAAGATGCTGGAATCCGACGCCGCCTCGACTGTGATCTCTATAGTCTTTCGAGAGTTGGTAGTCTTCGTGTTGGCCTCAATGTTGGACAGGCTCCTTACGCTGGTGATGGTGGGCAGGCCGGCGACGCCGCTGCTGACCACCACGCCTTTCACGGACGCCAGCATCGCTAGACTTGTATTGTCGTCGAATTGCACGCGATTTCGACCTTTCGAAGCCTCGGACGCTAGTACAGCTGTGACGGTGTTCTTGTTGCTCGATTTATCTAGTTCGGCGTTTTTGCTAGAACTGGGAGTTTTATCGTCCTTTTTGTCCGATTCAGTCTTACCGGTGTTGCTGGTGTTGAGGGATTTGTTGTTCTTGGAATTCCTTCGCTTTGACCTCGGCCTCTCCTCCTGTGTGCTGGTGACCTTTTCTGTGGAATTCGATTTCTCGAGCTTGCCTTTAGCTTTTGGTTGAGGCTTCTCGACGGTTTCCTTTGAGGGCGTCGCCTTAGTTGGACCAACCTTGGGTAACTTCGGCGCTAACTTAGCTAATGAAACAATCCTTATGGCTCCGGATTTAGGAACTACTTTTTTGTCAGAAGTACTTGCCGATGGCTCGGTCTTTGATTTTGGAGTTTCGACCGTTTTCGGTTTTTCTTTGGGGACATCCGCTTCCTTGGTACTCGATGTTGGTTCCTGGACTTCTTTCTCCGCGCTGTTGTCCGGTTTTACTTCTGCTTCTACACGTTTCTTCTTCTCTTTGCTGCCTTCCATTATGGTGATGACAGCTTCCTCTAATTCCGAACGCCTGCGTTTCCTCGACGGCTCGCCCTCTTTCTCCTTACATTTCTCCTTTTCTACCGGAGGATCTACTTCCATTGGCTTAATATCCCTGAAAAAAAAAAGGAATTTACTGTTGTAAAAATATAGAGCAAATTGTCCTAGAAAATGTTTACCTATATATTTCGAACAAATCATTATATAACGCGTAATTATCAATACAAAAGACAGAAATCAATACATATAGCAAAGAAAACACCCTACAAATAATAAATGACTTACTTTTCTTTACTGTTTCCATTCTTTTCTTTGTTGCTTCCATCTTCCTCTTCCTTCGCTATCTCGGCGCCATCCGCCATCTTGCGCGGCGCTGTTCCCGGGTCCTCCATATCGCTGATATCACTGTAATAAAATAATGTTTTCCATAGTAATTACAATGGATGTTTTACTGATTAACACCCATATTCGAAAACAATACTTGTCTAAGTAAAGTAGCGTTATTATGCGGAGTAAAACAGTTCTGAAGGCACTGCGTTCAATACGGCTTTATGATTGGTCAATTCGACTAGATTCAATATAAAATTATTAGGCTCTCTAGCGCACGACATAGACCGTCATGCTACGAAGGCTGATATCATCATAACTTTGGCCTTTACCCTAGCTTATGCCAGGGTCCGCTTTCCTACTTTTCCTCCACCACTTTGCTCGGGTTTCAGCATCCTCACATTCGTAAGCTCTCGAAACCGACTCAATATCAATCCATTCTTGGGTCTCCTGCGGGACCATATTTCTGATACCGACAGGACATTTATTTCCCACGTCGCCCTGTATCTACTGTATTATGTTTTGTATGAGCAATAAAGTGTTAATCTATCTATCTACTCTGTGCCTTCTACACCACGTGACCAAACGCTCCGCAGTCTGCCAGTATTAGAATAGAGACCTACCCATCGTTATTGGATTCCTTCGAGCTCTTTGACGATGAACGGGCCTTGTCCTTGGATAGCCCCGGCGACCCGCGCGGCTTCTCCTTCGGCGTGGGACGTACTACACCCTCAAACGACGGGATCTGCAAGTTATTATACGATTTGTGAGTACAGAATAGTGTCATGTTTAGTTGAATTACTGTTGTTATTGTGGTGAGCCAGCGAACCAAAGAGGATATTTTTTTCATACCACTAAAGTGGCAAACAAGCATACGGCCTGCCTGATGGTAAGCAGTCATTGCAGCAATACCAGGAGCATGTGTTGCCCACCCCGTAAAAACATTTTCACCCCTTTCTTGGAGAATTCCATGTTGTACTTTTCAGGTAGTTCATTCCACAACATTGGTATGCGTGGGGTGTAGCTGGAATTTTATTGGAATGTAGCTGTAGGCATCATGTCAGACAGTTATTGGCCTCAGACACCAAAAGATGCTATTCAATTAATCAGACGGATTCTTTCCATCTCGTGATCTGACAGGTCCTTCTGCACTTCGCCCAGACAGGGGTATCTGACGTCCCATTCGACGTTTCCATTTGGACGGATAGAACAGGCTGTTCACTGCGCGATTCTCTTCCAACCAACCAACCAAGTAAATTGTTTTATATATTGATTTGTATTCTATAAATTTAAATCCAGTTTTTTATGTATAAGATCGCCAAATTACATACGACAGCAGGTGGTATACAAACCTTAGTGACAACAGCGTTTACCATACGTAGTACCATCAAAATGAGATACTCACCATCATCTTGAGTTGCTCCGTCAGCTTGGACGGATCCAAAACGGTCTTGAATGGCGGATACACGAATTTGTTGTACTTGCGCGATATGTTGCGAATGTGTTGCTCTGCTTCCTGTAACGTTGACAGAGTTATTGACTATTGGTCGTAGAGAAACCACATACCACCATAGAGAACAGAAATACTATGTACAACAGAAGTTGCTGTCATAATCCGGGCGACTTAGGCGCCCGTGGCCCGCATTGGTACTACATCGATGATCAGTGAATGTGTTTTTATGTTAGTAATCATATTCAGACTAGATGGCACTGTTTTACGTATACGAGAAAGTGTGCAAGTTTGTTGGCTCGATTCGGAATATTGCCGAAGTAGGTAGTTAATAAATTAATTTTCAAAAAATTTAGGAATTTAAAATTATGCAGGTAAGTATAGAGGTCTTGCCTGACAATGTGTTCCACAAACTGTACAATTTGGACCACCTTCAAGACCTGTGTGAATATGCAGTATCGTCACTTACTATCGGATGAGGTGGCGCTCAAAAGCTTGCCTAGTTTAACGCAAAAAAAAGACTCACCTTCATACTGTCCAGTATATCCTGCCGCTTGGTCCTGAAGTTGTTAGGGTCCTTCTCGGAGTAAAGGAAGCAGTCCCTCGCAGGCACCCAGGCGCGGTCGTGCGCTCCAAAGAACCTCACGTCGACCAACCCGGAGCTGTTGACCGACATGCCCTTGGCAGGCCAGTAAGGGAATCCTGGAAGAAAGACTTCTGATATTCTTGTCCTTCTTAAATGCCGACCACATACCCTGTAGGGCAGCATTGTAGGGTAACTAGTTGGAAATAAATTCTTATCAATAGCCGAGGTGCGTGGGGTCACTTGTACGGGCATTAGTTTATTATTTGGCGTACTTACGTAGGCTAAGTTTGTTATGTAAAATTCTCAATCCACATTAATGGCAGAGTAAAGTGAGTGATGAAAGTTTCACCGCATTGTAATCCGTAAACATTCCGTGTATTAAAATTGTAATTGGCTTGTAGGTGTGACATTCTGTACAGGCAAATTCTCTGAGATTATGTAAGAAAGTGATCGCCCCATATTGCGTCACTACTGGGTATGTGGGGCTCACATAGCTGGGTTCGCTGTGTCTGTCACTTCCATTTAACCGTGCGATGGTATATGGCGAGTAACCGTGCGTGCCGGTAGCTAATTCCACCGGTGAGTGGTACGACTCTGTCAAGTCTGAGAAGCGACGAGGAAAAATACTCTGGGGCAATGAAGACGGCATGTTCCTCAGATGTCCTCAGAAAAGAGCCCAATCCCTAAGAAAACAAATTCGGCGAGGTACCTCTCGGTTCGGAGTTGGCACAAACTCATAGATACTTCGGACGCGCGGCGCCGATTTCCGATTGATTGGTATATTTCTGGCACTTCTGACAGATTTACACGTTAATAAACTATATTCCTCACAACAACACGGCTTAAACCATCTATTTCTGGCACGAAGCCACGATGCATGTCGTTGTGTTCCGGTTCGAAGAGTACGGTAGGTATCATAATTACAGGCAAGAGGCAGCTGCGGTGACTCATCCGTGGTTGTGCAATTTTGATGCTTGAAATGGTAGATGTTATGGGCGACACTTGCCACTTTCCATCAGGTGGGCTGTTTGCTCGTTTGTCATTGTGTTGTATAAAGAAAATCGACATCCCCTTAGTCAAAACACTTAGTCCATTAGTTTAGATGGACTACGGATAGTGGACTTTCATTTTCCGCACAATACCTGTGCCCTCACCGCGCTAACATTGATCATATTTTCATGCCTAATAGCACCCGAGCCGAGCCGATTGGCCCCCGTGACAGTATATTTTGTATGGTATAATTGCACCCTTAAAGGTTCACTTTCGAGCATCGGCTCCGGCAACACGTCGATAGTAAGTCTAATTGTCTATTCAATTTAAATGTTCGCCATGTCGCCAGAGCATCGCGTCACTATCGCGATGCTCGCAAGTGAACCTTTATAGTGCGTGTTCAGTAGAAAAAAATATTACACGCGTCAACGATAATAATGCCCGTGAGTTAGTTCCCTTTTACGCCACATTCACTATTATCGTTGTCGTTGTTCTATTATTTGTATTTTTCTATTAAACACTACTAGAAACGTACTTCAAAACAACCAATGCTCACCTTTAAGCTTAGCCCACAGCAGCACGTGCGGGGTGGTGCAAACGTCTGTGAACCACGTGCTGCGTCGTGCGTGCGCGCCCGCGTAGCACTCGGGGCACGCCTCGATTTCGCCCATCTCCGTGCGACACGAGCGCACGAGCGACCTAGCGCCGGCCGTCAGCTTGGACTGCACTGCTGACGAGTTGAGGCAAGTATCAGGTAGAGTTGGGCGGGAGAGTTGTCCGGAGCTGTGTTTAAGCTATTGCTTGCTATGTTACGCAACCTTGTGTTGGTGTTTCGAAGCTGTGATGTTATATGTACAACTTATGAAGCGATATATATTGAATATATATGGTAGAATTATTTCGTGCGATAGTTGTTCAAGACTGGGGGTTATCAAAAGACGGATTGTAGGTTAATGTATGAGGTGCTTGCGACGATGATGAGAAATGATGAATACTACTGCGTTTATTAGCCCAGGCACGTAGCGGCCAATCGCAAAATCGCAAAAATAACAACTTTAAAAAGGATCACAATATCTCAGTATTGACATCGCGCCCATTCAGACACGTCATTATGCTATAGACTAGGTAAGCAACGGGTCACTGACACCGCTGTCGTCGAGATTGTGGCCTTATGAGCGCCGGTACTTACGGAGTTTAAACAAAGCAAATCCTTTTATAAGTTAATTTAGGTGTGGCAGGAGCGAGGGAGTGCCTGCCATGGGGTTGCGCCGACTTAAACTGGGCTGTTGGTGTGATGGCTATTATCAGAGCAATCAAATGATTCTATAGACGTCTCTTAGACTTATGATCCTGTGTGTTGTCGCCGCTGTAGATCTTGGCTACACAGGAGTTGCAGCGGTGGCCCATGAGTGGTGGCCCGTTATGATTATTTCGCATATATCTTCTGCTAAGTTACAATTTCACGTATAACAAAATTATAAAACATATGAATCACACAGTAATTGGAACAACAATTTATTTGCGTGCATTGTTCTCTGTCACTGTTAAATACATTCTTATTGGTTTGTTAAAGATATCAATCGGGCGATTATTAGGATCAATTAATGAAGCGAGTGGAATGTCTAAATCTTAACAGTTGTAAAAGTTAGATTTCAGTATAATAAGCCTCAATGGCTTTAAGTCCGCCAATTGCTGTAATTTGTGCAATAAAGTTTTAAAATAAAAATAAATAAATAAAATTATCGCACACCTTTGTTAGAAGAAAAATACACCGACGAAACAAAATATACCCACACCGCAAAGCAAAAGCCAGTTAGAACGGAAAACAACGGAAATAAAATAAAACAAGTGAACCAACAGTTCTCACATGTGTTGAATATGATACTGTTGTGCAGTATCCATTGCGCGTCCGCCAGGAACGCTTCCGTGCTGCCGTAGGAGCCCGCAGCGATCTGCTGCTGCATGTGACTGAGGTCCATTGGGTGGACGACGTACTTGTCGTAGTCAGGGAACTCGACGCGGTCCACTGGCTGCATGAAGGGCTCCACCTGCGGAGGGTGTATTGGCGACTGTCAGTGGATAGCGAAGCAGCGTTTATAGTCAGTTTTGGCGGCTGTGGAATATTCTGTAGTTGTGTGTGGAGGTTAATTACAAATGAAAAAAACTGGTGTTTTCACACTTTCCAGCCGCAGCATCTTCTTTCTGCGGCCAATTTAAGAATGGTTGGGTTTGGATATTTTTTGATATTAGCCAAAAAAAACAATATCTTGCGCTTTCTGAAATTAGTATATATACATAGTATAAAACAAAGTCGCTTCCCGCCGCCCTATGTACGCTTAGATCTTTTAAACTACGCAACGGATTTTAATGCGGTTTACAATAATAGATACAGTGATTCAAGAGGAAAGTATGTAAGCAAGAAAAAAAGGGTAGGTAGGGCTAAAGTAGGTGTACGCGAACGAAGTCGCGCCGAGTCCACTAGTGGTTAACATATTAGGATCCAAACTCCTTTTCCGCTATATGTGATCTAAGCATGCACTCTTCAAGATTTATGAAATAGATGGATAAGGAAACTTATTGCCGGCGCGCATCGTAAGTGCATAATTTATATCCATATGGGTCTAGAAATGGGGTAAGTTCGAAACTCCCGCCGCCGCCGGACGCCACGGCAGGTGCGTCGATCTATTTTAAAAATCTGCCTAACATTGGTCGCTGCGTTTATTTTAGTAATAACGACAACCACTTTCATCTATATCAGTGATCTACAACACAAAATCAATCATCATCTACTGATAATGATACGATGCTAAGATAGGAACCAATTTTTCCATCATCATTGAAGCATCAGTATCGAATGCAGTAGCCCCATTTTAAACGACTCAAAATTGGCCACCTAATTTGCCAACATACATTACAGCAACACATGCGTTGAAACTGTACAATGCAAGCACACAGACGCAGCTACACCGCCATACTACATAAACATGTTATTATTGGCGTGGAGCGAGACGGGTATATCGCGGGCGGGTATTGATTGGTGCGAGTGAGAGGTGAGAGCGCGAGACGCGAGACGCGGGACGCGGGACCGAGCTACGTAGATAAGTAGCAAGGTCATTGAAGCGAGGCCCGCCCGCTGCCGGCTTCGCGCTAGCATTTTAATAGCTACATCCGTATAACTATGTAGGCGTGCGTCAAGTCACCGGCGCAGTCTCAATGCTGGGTGAAAGTTGATGATATAGTGTTTTGATAATATAATACTGACCAGTCTGTTCATAAGCACTGTTCGGCACAATACAATTTATTATGCAACTAATATGGAACTGTTGTTTAAGACAGTGGATATTTATATTTAGATAGGTACAGAAGAGGGTCAATATGGATCTGATTAGAATAATTTGAGTACCAAGTTAATGCCTATTGCCTATGAAATGAAAACGAAAATTAAAATTGTAACATGGGGTGATGGGATGTTTTACCATTAAAACATTGCTTACTTATAAATAATTTCCAAAAAAGCCCTCTTATTGGCTATAGAAATAAATATTTGGATGGACTAATTAATGCACATGTTTACAAAATTTCCAGCAGGCAATATGTATGAAAACATTTGGCTATCTACATACTTACCCAGTGAACAGATGTACAGTCATACAATGAATTTATCTGACCACTTAGTCCATCTTGTCATGGATAGATGGTCAACAAATTTTTTTATTGACTGTATGTGAACAATTACAAATGTTATTCTAAACTCATAGGTAGGTAGGTAGTAGGTACTGAATGAAAAAGACAAAGACTTTACCCCATTTATCTCCTGCATCCTCTCCAGTGCATGCTTCAGAAGATCACAGAGCATCCCCAGTGAGATTTTCTTCATTGCAGGTGATCTGGAAATGTGCAATGCAAAGATAACCTCAAATAATAATATTCTACAATACCATAATTTTCTACCTTTTCCTGTGATTAGCTGACTACTCCAAACAGATATGTAGTAGTATGTATCTTCTTTGGACAAATTAAAGACTAGACCAGGATATTATAAATTACGCAGTGTAACTTAAATAAAGAGCAAATAAAGACTCATGGGCCAAATTAAAGTAAACTAAAGTCTTCTGCTGGTTTTCTCAAATTCTACAATTAAGTATAAGATGCTATGTCTGCTAGCACAAAATTCTGTTTATGACTCTCACGCGGTTTGATGGTAACCAGCGCAATTACAGGCATGAGGCATTTCATCTTAGTCCTCACAGTGCAGTTTTGTTGCCTGCTACCTAAATTGTAGATGTTATGGGCGACAGTTACTGCTTACCATCAGATGGGCTGCCTCCTAGTTTGTCACTACATAGCATAAAAAAAACTCACCTGGTCTCAGAGCTCTCAGCGTGCAGCACCTGCATACATTCTGGACAAACCCAGTTCTTGTCTGGATTTATCTTATTTCTTTCTGCTCCATGCAAGCATTTGAAGTGGAAAGAACGGGGGCACACAGTACAGTGGATAGGAGGGACCTTCTCATTTTGCGTTAGCTCGACCGACCAGTGACAGCGCCAGCAGTAGGGATCTGTCCGGAGTTTATTGTCCTTTGGGATTTCAAATCGAGGCTTTTCCTTCTGGGATACCTGTTAAACATTGCAATTATTGTTATTTTGAACTTTTGTGACATCATTTACTAGGCTATCTAAACGAATCTACTAACCATGGCAATCCTGTTGCCTAAATAAATTTACCATCTGTTTACCCACTCTTTGATCAATTTGATAAAATTGTTAAAGTTGACAATCAGCCATTTTGTTATTAGTGTCATGTGTAAAACTGTCAACCTAACCTAATGGTTTCGGTGACAATACAAATGAAAAAAGTTTAGATGTAAAACCATTGAAATTATTTCATTTTGGAGCAATTCACAAGCATAAACATCGCAATGCAACATGCAATAAACATTAAGTTATGCATATGTTTAGCTGCAGTGAATACTTACACTCTCCTCAATCTTTTTCTTCTTAGGTGTGCTAGATACAGGTTCTGATACTACATCCTTAGACTTTGACTCATCTGTTTCCTCATCAGATAAGTCTCCTTCAACCTTTTGCGTTTTCCCTGTTACAGAATTCAAAAACTGCTTTACCTTATGAACAAACTCTGGATTTTGTGATCTCATTGATCTTTTCAATGCTTTCTCAGACTTCTCACTGGAACCACTCTTCTGTGAGTTCTCACTGCTTCGACGGATGCCTTGTATTTTATCAGCTTCCATGGAAACATTCATATTCGAGGTATCTAATGGAGTTCTTGATTTCCTAGTTTTACTTGTCAATTGTGTACATTCACTAATAATTTTGGACTCCTTAGCGGAGTTAATTAATGACCGTAATTCCCTACTGATACTCTTATTATGTTCTTTTTCAGACGTATCAGAACAGGTTTCCAACTGAGAGTCATTTGATGCTTCTTTGTCAATATCCATTGCGGTAACTAAATTTTTAACTTCATTGTCATTCATCACCTTTTCAGATACGGCTGTAATGGGTTTTGGTGTTGATTCTTTGGACAAAGATATAGATGTTGACTCTTTCCCAACTGATTTAGGAGTAGACTCCTTGACAAAGGGTTTAGGTGTTGATTCCTTGACAAAGAGTTTAGGTGTCGGCTCCTTGGCCACTGGCTTTATTGTGGTGTCCTTGGGAAGGGATTTAGGTGTAAATTCCTTGGCCACTGTTTTGGAAACCGATTCCTTGACTATGAATTTAGGTGTTGATTCCTTAGCTATTGGTTTGGGTGTTGAATCCTTGGCCATTGATTTCGGTGTCATATCTTTAATAATTAGTTTCAGTGGTGACTCTGTAACAAGAGACTGGGGCGTTGACTCCTTATTCATTTGTTTGGGTGACAAAATAGCAGTTCTAACTGGTGTGGTATCCTTTACTGGTGTCACCTTTGCTGATATTTCATTGCAAGTGTTAGCTACTTGGTCTTTTGTTGGAGTGATGGTGGCTTCCTTAAGTGGTGACTTGGTTATGTGATCTTTAGGAGAAGGTTTTGTTAGTTGCTCCATAGATGCAGACAAATTTGTAGTAGAATCCTTTGTAGGTGTAGATGGTGCTTCCTTAGGAATCTGCTTGACTGTGACCAGCTCTTCTTGACTTTCTACCGTCTTCACAGGTGATGCTTTTGAAATAGTGAACACCTTCAATTGTTGCTCCTTACCTGGAATACATTTATCTGTGCTAGTGGCTTCTTTTGATGACTTCTGTGAGTGAGTGTCTTTTATTGGAGATTTTTCAACATTTATAACCTGTTTCAGAGGACTTTGCGGTGTATCTTTTTCAGGCACCTTACATGGTGACTTTTTTTCATCAGATTTTGAGCTACTGACTTCAACAGATGATTGAGTCGCAATATTGGGAGGAGACCTGATAAGTTGAATCTTTTTTGGTGAATCCTCTGTTTTGTTGGGAGACTTTTGTACTATTCTTACTATTTTGTAGTCTTTGTTAGTGGCTTTAATAATAATTTTTTTGATTGGGGCTTCTTTACCTTGTGCCTTTTCTGACAACTTTGCCTGATCAGAGCCAGCCTTATCATCTGGCTTTGATAATTCAAGTTTTTTTTGTCTGCCTGGAGACATAGTTTCTTCTTTGATTTCCTCAACAGTAACAACTGTTTCAACATCATGGCGTGGAGTATATGCCTGCTGGACTTCTACCACATCCTCAGAGGTAGAAGACACGTCGGTATCCATAGGAGCTTCAGAGTTTTCCTCCATGACCTGTGAAAGATATACAATACAATATTCATAGCTTAGCCTTTTATTGAAATGTTGGTTATAAACAATGAATAAAACAGGATACAATAATAACACACGACGTAAAAATTCAGGGAACCGGTCATTACCCAAGCTCAACTCAACCGCTCAGCGGCCCAGACGACTAGCTATGTATCTATCCACTTTCTGTATAGCACAATCATACAAATACAACCATGATTCTTACCACGACTGTCGCGTAGCACAACACTAGGATGAAAAGTGCACTTTATGAAAGACTTATTAATTTAGAATGACTATAGTTTACTACACCATTCACTACGTTGTATTTACAGTAAAATATCTATTGTAGCCCAAAAAATATTAGCAAACGAAATTCACACATCGCCATCGCACGTACGTACGTATTCTATCTTTAGTTCAATGACCATCTTACAGATGGAGCTGTCTATACATTTGTATTTGCATCACTTTCTTTTACCTACACACGTCTCGTTCTGACATTTGTCGGTTGCCTGTTCACTACCTCCTTCTAACTAGTTGTCTACTCGTATAGTCTATTTCATGTTCTCTGAAGTAGAGGTGCAAAAGCCAATTTTAAATCCATCGATTCCGTTATAACGAATAGAATAACGGCTAGATTAGCAGTTATATCGATTATGTTCTGTGACTTGGAGTAGAAAAGGTTCTATAGTTTGCGATCCATTTGTCAAACAATTGTCAATTTTTCAAATGATGTGATTATAACTTCTTTGTTATCAGTAAGCGAGCAATGTTTTTCTTGGAGTTGGGAGTTCTTTTCCAAATTATTTTGTAACTTTAAAAATAGGTTTGCAATTATGGAATTCATTGAACTAATACTTATTAACAAATTAGATGGAGTTATTCTAAAATATCCAAATCATGATAATGTTGATGGAACAGTATGTATAACTGGTCATCACCTTATTTTAAGTTCTAGAAAGGAGGGAGTAAGGGAGTTATGGGTAAGTTCTAAGATTATATATGCTTAAAAATAAATTTCTGAAACTGTTAAGTAAATAGGTACCTACTGTATGTAACCAGCTCTTATACCTAACCTAATCATAATCACCTATCCACCCACTCAGTTTCCCGTTTTTCTGTCTCGTTTAATTGTTGCTTGTACTGGAGGAATTCGCTTGAAGTGATATCTGCCCAGGCTTAATCTAAATTTATCTTAATCTAAATTTGCTCCTGGAGTTGCTAGTATCTATAAGACTCACTTTTATCTGTATCTGATTGTAAACAAATGTACATTGTTGTAAGACTGTAAAATAAATAAATAAGCAGCAATGACCACTGGAAAGTAGTCTTGATGGAAACTAAGTGACCCGCTATTTCCTACACAGTTGGAGATGTTGGTGTGAACACTAAGGTTTCATTGTAGAGTGTGAGTCCCATTACAATTATGTTTTATTATATTGCAGCTTCTACACAAAAACATAGACTGCATAGATAAGAAAGAGAACAAACCAAGTGGTGGGGTGCCACAAGGAGGATCTCTATACCTAAAATGTAAAGACTTGAGGATCTTCCAGCTAGATATAGCTACCACCACAGAACTGAACCAGTTGGCGCAAACATTAGAGAACTTGTCCAATTTACAAGATCCAAGCTTATTCTACCCATTCTTCTATAGGCATATGCAATCTATTATGGAAAATGGATACACATTGTATAGGTAAGTACAATTACAAATTTTAAGAATGTACCATATCAGTTTGTTATATTAGGTTGCAATAACTTAAATTTAGAAGCAATCAATGTTTCTTATATCTATGTAGTGCGATTGCGATCTGCTTTTGCATATCATTTCAAGGTTTCCTGGCCTCTGCATTTTGGAATAACACTAACCTTACCTAATTGAAACTTGCATGTGCCCAGGCTGATTACTTAGGCCACTATATTTGTATAATAATGTTATTTCCTTATTAATGAAACTAACCTGTGAACATTTTATTTCACAGTATTGAAGGTGAATACACAAAAGTATTAGCTACAGAGGAATGGCGGATTTCACGTGTCAATCAGAACTATACAGTGAGTCCGTCTTATGCTAAAGGGGTTGTGGTGCCAAAAGTGATTGATGATGACACCCTTACTATTGCTGCCTCTTTCAGACAGGGAGGCCGATTCCCTGTGCTTTCATACAGGCATAATAATGGAGTAAGTTGTTCCTTTACAATTTCATCACACTATGTTACTAGTGACTATTGTTAAGGCAGGCAAGACAAAAGTAGTTTTAATTGTCTTTAATAAGCCACCACCACTACACAATGTAACCATACCATAGTCTTCGAGATAACTTTCAACAGCTTAACAAGTCTATTTTTAAAACTGTTGGTTGACGTTGTGACAACACATATTCATATTATTACTCTATTGTTGAGTGAGTAGTAGCCAACATTCGTTTTGGATGTTCAACTAACAGCAAATTCAGCATAGGGGTTGTTTAACAAAATCCAGGATATCCAGGCTTTTGCCAGAGTCTGTATTCTTTCTGTCAACCTCCCTTCATCTGTCTCAAGCAGTTAGCTATTAACTCTCATATCCAATTCAGGGATACCCATTGTGCATCTAATTCCCCACATATCGGGCTTATGCAGTACATGACATACCAGTGTAGATGATACTCTGCAATCTAAGAGAAAAATATATTGTTCTTCAATTATAGGCAGCTCTGATGCGAGCAGGACAACCGTTGTACGGACCAAAGCACCGGAGGTGTCGTGCCGATGAGGCCATAATAAACTGTGTGATCGGTGTCGGTATGAAGGGGATTATTTACGATCTCCGCAGCTCTAGTTCTATATCACAACAGCAGAATAAAGGTAGAGTTGCACAACATACTATTGTACTTTGTTTTGTAATGTATTGTATCATCTTGCTCATACCAGATTGTCCTGAATCTGAGTAAAACGAAGTTACAAATTCTCTAGTATTATTGTAGGCAACTGTGGATACACATATAAATAGATGTTCAACTGCGTATTGCTAGTTATATTGTACTGCGAGTACGGGGACATGGGAGATAACCGGCGCACGATCCGTTGCGTTGCTTCCAGAGGGAATTCCGTTCCGTTCCGTCCCAGATTGTGTGTAGTCGATGTAGTAAAAATTCATATAATTGCTTGAGCTACCTACGAACTAAATCCGGGGCCTTATTATGCATTTCTTTATCTTCAATCTTTCGTGTTTATCTTGCAGGAGGTGGCACAGAGAGTAATGCAAACTATTCTCAATGGAAAATATACAACAGGTCAATGGATGATGTGGATAATCAGCAGCAACTGTTGGACAGTTTCTCAAAACTCATTGAGGGTTCGTACTTGTGTTATCAGCCACTGTAACATCCATCAGACTTGTTGACGCACTTTCATTTGCAGGTCACAACATCACATACAGATTTGCCTATTTAATTATATACGCCTTTTCAGTAACAAGTCTTCCAAATTTAATATGCGACAAACATTAGAACTACATGTTACGGTGGTACGTTTTTCATAAAAATTTTATGTAATATTTTATGTAGTACATTCTTTGAAGGGTTTGACGGTTATAAATGTATTGAATTTACCGTGAAATGAATTTGCACATGTTAAGAATATAGAAATAAATCACAAAAAACAATATTGCAAATTGTGGTCGATGTAACTGCCTTATTTTATAATATTAACATGTAGAAATCCATTTCACGGTCAATTGGATGCATTTACTAAGAGTATAAACCATAATACAATTAGGTACTAAGAACTCAAATGACTGATAAAAGAAATTTAGTATGGGTGTTGAACCACCTTAAGGAAAATCTGTATCATGCATTACTGAGGCAGATAAACTCTTTACATACATACAAACACTCATACGCCTGTATATTTTAGGGGTAGCCAGAGACTATCGAGTACCACAAGTTACGATCCTGACACACCCCTTCGCCTCTTCCACATTCATACATCTTATATATTTACGCCTGATCGCGGTTGACCTGACCTGCCCTTTGTTGTCCTCAGGCAATATTTTTGAATAGCTCACTCACCTCGATTCGATCGGCTTTCAATTTTTATTTTCGGTATGAAAAATTCGATGTTTTAATGCAAGATGCTGATTTTCCCAATTTTGAACCATACTCTTTCGGTATTGCCAATGTGATTTTAAAAATATTGAATTTTTCGTGCTGGAAATCAGAATTGACAACCGTTCAAATCGAGCGATCGTGTATCTCTAGAGTAACTTACCACGAATTTTAAAGAGCCAAGAGCGGTTCAAAAATAGAGACCCTGATCCCTTCCAGGCAACATTTACCCCTTAAATTTTTACTGAGCCTTGTTTCATTATTCACAGCATGCAATGACCGTGAGATCTCCAGTGACAAGTGGGTGTCCCGGCTGGAGGGCTGCGGCTGGCCAGAGAGTGTTCGCAACTCCCTCCACACTGCCTGCATCATCACACAGCATATACACCATGTGAGTGACGCAACTATGCAATGATACGACCTGAGTGGTTCAGTTGGTCAACATCTCTGTTGGTCAACGGTCTGTCACGCAGAGGTCCCGGGTTCGATTCCCGGCCGGGCAGAAATTTCGATGATGAATTTTAATTTCTGTTACGGGTCTGGGTGTTATATGTATAATAAGTATGTGTTTAAAAAAAAGGATATATGCAGTTTGTCAGTTGTCTGGCACACATAACACAAACTTTACTAACTTTGGGGCACTGTGTGAGTGGTCCAAGTATTATTTATTTATTTTTATATACTTAATGCTAATGTACTATAATTCATCCGCGATAAGAAAATAGTGAGTCATCGTTGTCCGCCCGCCTGGCCCCGCCCCTCGACCAATCGGGTCGCAACAAATTAAAAGAAAGCTAAGTTCACAGTGACCAGTTGACGGCAGAATATTATCATATAAATGAATACCTTGCCGGTTGGAATATACAGCAAATACAAGATGGCTGCTTTGCAAACGGATATTATTTTTAAAATGAGACAATTAAGTTTATCCATTAATAAACTAAATCTTTTACAAAATATAAATTTTTTGAGTTTTTACTTCACTGTGAAAATACCTTTATACACACTATTTTCTTAACGCAAATGGCCTATAAGAGGGGTGTAAGTTCTGCTACTTAAAAAAGAAAAAAATGTTAATTCATAAGTTTTAACAAATACCGTCTTTGTTTAGCTAAACATTTAAGTAATGCCAAAAATGGCCGTTTTAGCAAAAATGAAATGTTTAGCAGTTTCACTCCTTTTAGCGGCTTGAAGGAATTCAGAGCGAGTATCTTTTCTTCACAGCTCGATCTGTTTGCTCAATGGTGCGATAATGTCGTACACAAGTACCATATGTAAGTAAGTTGCTAAGTAGGGGGCTAACACAAAACAAAATTTCCCTAGGTGGCGCTATTGGAGAGTGAGATCCCGTTGTTGTAGCCTTACTCACCAGTTCAGGCAGCTGGTGAACAAAAGTACGTCAGCCCCCTCAGTAACTCAGTCGCTCAGTCCGACTGACATGAACTCCTGATGCGATGGCGTTAACGTCCAATTCAAGTTGGCAGTCCTACCAATATAATTAAACATATTGGTCAACCCCCTTTTTGTGGTTAAAGCGTCGGTGGCCGACTGGTGTAAGGTATCCGTCTCGTAAGCGAGAGGTACCGAATTTGAATTCCACTGCGGCCATGTACCAATAACTATTTTCTGAGTTATGTACATTAGTTGGATGCTAACCGATGCTCTTACGGTGAGGGAAAACATCGTGATGAAGCCTGCACACGCAGGCGACTAAATGTGTAACCATGATCCAATCTGGTCAGGTGCCTTTGGTAGCAGAGTCACGGAGATCAGATGGCAGTCGCTCTACTGTAATTATCTGATCTGCCAAATCCTGGACCATGGCCAAGGCGACACCGGTGCTCTCATACGCGAGAGCACAACCGGGACATTAACGCGAAGATGATGTTGGTCAATCACCTCATAATAATATTTAAGCATAATGGTATATATATAAGTAATTCTAACAACAATCTATTGGTAACTCCGCAGAAAGCTGAACCTGTATTAATACACGGTACACGAGGCGAAGACGCTACGTTGCTGGTGTGCTCTCTAGTCCAGATAATACTGAATCCAGATTGCAGGACGATAAGGGGGTAAGTCTTCGAGAGGGGTGAAATTCTAAGGGTAGGGGCATGTTACGCTTCATAGTCTATTGACAGCGCAAGACAGTTTTTAAAATAGTAGAAAACGCTGCGACCCATTTACCGTCCTACCGAAGACCCATCGATACCTCATTATATTGTTTTACCTATACATCAGTATCCTGCGTTTAACACCGCCAAAATACTTCAAAAATAATTGGTCCTACCCGGGTCTATCTAATACTGAACCATTCAACACCACTCACCGTTGCCAGTCAATATACATATATATATATGAAAACATAATATTTTGTTAACTAAATATAAATTGTATTAAATCTTTATATGTAATATAATTCAGTTAATTGTATATTCGACGTTCAAAAGCCAAAATATTGTTTAATCCTACTCGTTTATTTTCCTACATTATTCATTTAATTTCCAGACTCCAAGCGCTGATCGAGCGCGAATGGCTGCAAGCGGGTCACCCGTTCGGTGCCCGGCACAAGTGCTCGGTGTACGCGTCCTCGCAGCCGCGCGCCGCGCCTACCTTCGCACTGTTCCTGGACTGCGCCAGGCAATTCCTGGAACAGTTCCCTTGCAGCTTCGAGTACCGGCAGTCGTTCCTGATTGCGCTCTTCGAGCACGCCTACGCTAGTCAGTTTGGTGAGTTTCCAGGAACGCGTTTATTTATTTATTTATTCTTAGAAAAATCAACAACTGTTGTAACATGGAGGAGTAAACTTAAGTATCATATATATATATATATATATATATATATATATATATATATATATATATATATATATATATATATATGACGGATCACGGTCAATAGTATGGACTCATGTGGTCAATAGTACGGACTCATGACGATGAAAACGGAAGTGGGAGTGCGCCCTCTGGTGGGGCGTGCTGACAGAGTCTCGACGGCACGACTCGGGCCGAGTGGCGGCCATTCTTGGCGCGACCGCCGCCGAGGAGTGACGCGTCTTGAAACTGTCTCCACATTTCGTTTGTTTACGTTTGAAGTTCGTTAATAGAAAGTGTTATTTACGTTTAAAAATAAAGTAATTTTAAAATCACCTTTGAAATAAGAAAGTAAATTACCTCAACTGCCTACATTTGTAATACTGCTCTGAATTCTAGTGAAATTATAAGTGATGTGCAAAAATGAAATGGAATAAATACAGTGGAGTAAATGTGAACCTTTTCTTTAATTTATCTGGACGAATACGACCTAATACTGATATCACCACCCTGATGACAGTGATCCTGATACACCCCTTTCCTTCACGCGACGACATCAGAAGTGGGATGACGAACGCAACGCCCAAGAGATGGTATGACGAAAAGCAGCAAAGAAAATGCAGATACGCTACGTGAAAGCGTAATAATAAAAGAAAGGTGATTACTCGATCCAGTTGAGTTGCCTACATTAAAATGTAAAATGATTTAACATGTTCAAAGCGCAGCCAAGAGTCCAAACACCCCGAGATATAAGACAAAGACTTCGTCAGAAAGATTGGGGGATTCATAAAGTAAACAGCAGATCATCTGTACCAAATGGGTCATGGTCAAGGCAGACCCCGGGCCTTCGAGAGCACCACTGGGATATCGACAACATTATTAAAAATCGAGTGAAACTTACTATGGACGGCACTTTGGTATGGCTTCTTTGTTTTTGTTAAATTTAATTTAGATTACTCATGTAAAATATTTTCCTTTTTAAATATAAAATTGTGTTAGTTAAATAATTTGCGTAGTTCTAAATTAGCCAGCTAAAGTTTATTCAATGACTTTAAAGTAAACGCTTACATTTAGATACATTTAGCAGTGTGGTTTGACACCACAAGTAAATTGATTGCTTAGATTTCTGCAGATTAAATAAAATCAAACAATTAAAAACGGTGTTTATTATTTTTTTATTTTTGTTTTACTTATACAATTATTTTCTTCTATTGCATAACAATGGTGCACAACGGTTCGCTTCACCTACGAGAACAACATTGGAATGCAACGCTGGACTGGTAGCCTCAACGTGATTGTTTCAACATGGGACGACGATGGTAGACAATCTGCGAGTGTACATGACTGAGAAATGATGTGATATTAACAGTTCCTCTCTATCTGGTGAGTCCTATACATAATTATTATTTAGTAAAAACCTGTGCTGAAGAGGCTCCCTAGCGGATTTTAGGAGTTATTTACTTTGACAATTCAGAAAAGTATTCTGACAGAAACACTATTGATACCCTTAGTAGAGAGAATGGCAGGTTTAGTTGTATCTTTAGTGAAACTACAAATAGAAAGAATGTAAACAAAACATAAACAACGTCAGTTACGTCAGTGTTACAATTTGTTGGTAAAAATGTCAAAAACTACTGCTAAGTTTAATAAATTTTAGCTTTTGCGGGTACCTATGTCAGTTAATGTAGGCTGTCTGATAGAAAGTTACTAAGTAAAAAAATCACTCCACAAAAATAGTAAGAATTATGTTAAATCCGTCCCAATGTTAAACAGTGTTTAAAGTAAAAAAAGTGTTATTTAATCTAAGATTATTTTACCATCTTGAAACATGGTGCACTATGATTTTACGTATTACCAACATCACGTCAGTTATCAGAAAACAAGAATAAGAAATACTTGGAAAGCATATTGCTATTATTTTTATAAATTGAGTACGTAAGCATAGTTATGGTGGTGCTGCTGCTGACTGACTTCTTCTTCTTGATCGTTGCCTCACTGCTGAGGATCCTGACATCTTCGGTAAACTGCATGTCTCCATCGGTTTCGATGAATCGTTCGGATATTTGGTCCACCCATCTCTTCGGTCTTCGGCCTCTGGGTCTCTTGCCTTCGACTTTTCCCGTCACCATAAGTCGTTCCAGATTGCTGATTAAGTAAATATTTGATAATAACAGTGTGGCAGGGATGCCGTAGCAGTGAGTTTGTGGAACAATTAGCTGGTGTACTTTAGGATGTTGTCTTAGAGATAGGATAGGCTTCACATAGGCTTCGAATGTGCAAATTCAATAACGACCCCGCGATCTCCGCGATTTCTATGCGAGCGGGAGGGTGCAAACATGTATCGAGAGAAAAAAAAAGAGAAAAATTATTAGCGTGTTTGTTTACATTTAACAGGAGAAATTCGAACGAAATTTTCCATATTTCAATATAATGTTTGTTATTGTGGTCGTAGTTTCCCAATGTTGTAGAATAGAGAGATATGATATCCGCGGTAAAAATGGGATCACCGATATACGTTTCTTTTAATACTACAAAAAAAAGGTAGTTTGGTTAGTAACGTAATTTTATATTAGTATCAAGTTATTTAACGAAAAAAAAAAGTAAACACGAGTAAGTGAACTGATTGACGGTAGATAATTTCGAATTATATTTTGAGTAACTAAAGATAAACCTGTGACTTAGTTCGACCGAAAACCATGTGTACTAAGTCAATGTGACTTAGTTTGACCTGGATAAAGACTTTGTTATGAATCTAAGACGCTAACCCAATACGTGACGACTATCGAGCCGAGGTTTTTATGAGATTTATGTGATCGTTTTGTTTTCTCAAAATTTGTTGCATCATCAGATGAAGGTGATCGTGTTTTATCAGTGATGGTGGGCTAATGGAGCCTATGGGAGAGTTTTATGGTTGCTTACCGGCCTGATGGAGGCTATGGGAGCGTGGCTAATAGCAGGTAGTTGTTTTAAGCTTTGTGAGAAAGTGTTGAACGATAACGATGATGAGAAAGTCCAGATATTTTGGTGATAGTTCAATAGCCGGTTTTATAAATTATTTTTAGCTTCGAGTACTGAAATTACCTTGATTACTGATATAAAGTAACTATTTTGAGTTCTGTTGTTGTGCCAGTAAGATGAGATAGTGTAAGCAATGGTGAGATTTCATATCCTTCTGCCAGTACAAGTTTTTAAGTACCTGAATTGTTGTTGAGGTCAAACATCCAGATTTATTTGGCTGACTTGGAGTGACCCGGGAGTCATGTGTGTGACTCATTGGGCTAAGAGCCCCGAAAGTCTCGGATGTTGTGGCTGCAGATAGCAAATTTTATTTTGTAATTTTTTTAGATAGCGGCTTGATATGGGATGCCTTCGTTATTACAAACATTGTTAAATGGATTCAAAATGGGAGCTTAAACGTGACGTAAAGTCTAGATAGAGTATACTCGTTCGAACAGTTAAAATCGATGACGATGATTATTGTTTGTTTAGTTTTGGTGTGGCAACAAATGGACTATTGTTACCTATAACTGGCGTATCAAATAGACGTGAGAGCTTCTTATTATTAAACTTCTGATTTAGTTTTGATATTGGGCAGTAGAAATAATGTTTATTTTTATTTTATTTTATTTTGTTGTTTTTGTAGAGATGACACCGTAAACAGTTGTTCGGATCTGTGACGATTACTTGTTGTGTAACTCGTAGACCGTTATTACGGGTTATGATAGCAGATAGACTGTTACCTATCACTGACTTAGTACAGATTTGGTCGAAGGATTGACCACGAGCTGAGAATCTATAGACAGCTTCTATTTATTTGTCCCGCCTGTGTGGCTCCCGCCTGTGTGGCTCCCGCCTGTGTGGCTCTCGCCTGTGTGGCTCCCGCCTGTGTGGCATCCCGCCTGTTTGGCATTTCGCCTGTGTGGCATAGTCTGTGTGACATTAAGTCTGTGTGGCATTTAGCCTGTGAGGCATTCGCCTGTGTGGCTCCCGCCTGTGTGGCATCCCGCCTGTTTGGCATTTCGCCTGTGTGGCATAGTCTGTGTGACATTAAGTCTGTGTGGCATTTAGCCTGTGAGGCATTCTACCTGTATGGCATTTCGCCGGTGTGGCATTTTTATGTGTGGCATTTTGCCTCTGTGAAATTTACCCGTGTGTGACATCTTACCTGTATCGTGCTATGGTAGACGTGACACAGGATATATGATGAATAAACTCATAGTTTGACGATTAGAGTGGCACTGACCAGAGTGACACCCAACCTGTGTGGCACCTAGTCTGTGTGGTATTTCGCTTGTGTGCAGGTCCAGTTGCGTGGCGGCTGGTTGCGTGGCGGCCTGATTGCGTGGCGGCCCGACTGATGGCGTCCGTCGTGTGGTGGTTCGTCGCCTGTGTGTAATTTCTCCTGTATGGTAACATTACTTATTCTTTTTAAATTAGGATGGCGCTGACGGATGACCAAAAATCATATGGCATTTAATAAAGGAGTGTTTCAATCCCACTCGAAGTAACATTGGGTCTTTTGCTGAGTACTGAAAATTTGATGTAGGTATGTCATATATTTGTAGTGAATCTAAGTACCTACAGTAATGGACGTCGGGGACGATACGCGAGCTCTGTGATTGGGGCTTGTTTCCCACTCAACAAGAGCATCAAGGGGAAAACACTGGTGACGATGATTAAACCTTCTTCATTGGTGGTTATTGTGATACGGTTCATAGTCTGGTGTTATACCTTGTCACGCCTCTCTAATGAACTGAAGTCGTAGCTGAATTTATGTCGGCAACTTATAAAGAATAATTTATGTACAAGGTGATGTTGTTATCTCTCAATCTACAGAAGTTTGTTTTATGTGAAGAATTGGTGGGTTAATGCAGTCGTGATAGATCCAATCACATGATTCATAAGACTTATTTGGGTGATGTGTTGTGGTCAGAAGTGACCGAGCGAATATAGTACTGTACTATGGTTTTCATGTTTCAGATTACACACGAGGACGTGTGTACAGCAGGACGGCCGTGACGGATCACGGTCAATAGTATGGACTCATGTGGTCAATAGTACGGACTCATGACGATGAAAACGGAAGTGGGAGTGCGCCCTCTGGTGGGGCGTGCTGACAGAGTCTCGACGGCACGACTCGGGCCGAGTGGCGGCCATTCTTGGCGCGACCGCCGCCGAGGAGTGACGCGTCTTGAAACTGTCTCCACATTTCGTTTGTTTACGTTTGAAGTTCGTTAATAGAAAGTGTTATTTACGTTTAAAAATAAAGTAATTTTAAAATCACCTTTGAAATAAGAAAGTAAATTACCTCAACTGCCTACATTTGTAATACTGCTCTGAATTCTAGTGAAATTATAAGTGATGTGCAAAAATGAAATGGAATAAATACAGTGGAGTAAATGTGAACCTTTTCTTTAATTTATCTGGACGAATACGACCTAATACTGATATCACCACCCTGATGACAGTGATCCTGATACACCCCTTTCCTTCACGCGACGACATATATATATATGTATATATATGACGGATCACGGTCAATAGTATGGACTCATGTGGTCAATAGTACGGACTCATGACGATGAAAACGGAAGTGGGAGTGCGCCCTCTGGTGGGGCGTGCTGACAGAGTCTCGACGGCACGACTCGGGCCGAGTGGCGGCCATTCTTGGCGCGACCGCCGCCGAGGAGTGACGCGTCTTGAAACTGTCTCCACATTTCGTTTGTTTACGTTTGAAGTTCGTTAATAGAAAGTGTTATTTACGTTTAAAAATAAAGTAATTTTAAAATCACCTTTGAAATAAGAAAGTAAAATACCTCAACTGCCTACATTTGTAATACCGCTCTGAATTCTAGTGAAATTATATGTGATGTGCGAAAATGAAACGGAATAAATACAGTGGAGTAAATGTGAACCTTTTCTTTAATTTATCTGAACGAATACGACCTAATACTGATATCACCACCCTGATGACAATGATCCTGATACACCCCTTTCCTTCACGCGACGACATCAGAAGCGGTGATGACGAACGCAACGCCCAAGAGATGGTATGATGAAAAGCAACAAAGAAAATGCAGATACGCTACGTGAAAGCGTAATAATAAAAGAAAGGTGAAAACTCGATCCAGTTGAGTTGCCTACATTAAAATGTAAAATGATTTAACATGTTCAAAGCGCAGCCAAGAGTCCCCGAGATATAAGACAAAGACTTCGTCCGAAAGATTGGGGGATTCATAAAGTAAACAGCAGAACATCTGTACCAAATGGGTCATGGTCAAGGCAGACCCCGGGCCTTCGAGAGCACCACTGGGATATCGACAACATTATTAAAAATCGAGTGAAACTTACTATGGACGGCACTTTGGTATGGCTTCTTTGTTTTTGTTAAATTTAATTTAGAATACTCATGTAAAATATTTTCCTTTTTAAATATAAAATTGTGTTAGTTAAATAATTTGCGTAGTTCTAAATTAGCCAGCTAAAGTTTATTCAATGACTTTAAAGTAAACACTTACATTTAGATTCATTTAGCAGTGTGGTTTGACACCACAAGTAAATTAATTGCTTAGATTTCTGCAGATTAAATAAAATCAAACAATTAAAAACGGTGTATATTATTTTTTTTATTTTTGTTTTACTAATACAATTATTTTCTTCTATTGCATAACAATGGTGCACAACGGTTCGCTTCACCTACGAGAACAACATTGGAATGCAACGCTGGACTGGTAGCCTCAACGTGATTGTTTCAACATGGGACGACGATGGTAGACAATCTGCGAGTGTACATGACTGAGAAATGATGTGATATTAACAGTTCCTCTCTATCTGGTGAGTCCTATACATAATTATTATTTTGTAAAAACCTGTGCTGAAGAGGCTCCCTAGCGGATTTTAGGAGTTATTTACTTTGACAATTAAGAAAAGTATTCTGACAGAAACACTATTGATACCCTTAGTAGAGAGAATGGCAGGTTTATTTGTATCTTTAGTGAAACTACAAATAGAAAGAATGTAAACAAAACATAAACAACGTCAGTTACGTCAGTGTTACAATTTGTTGGTAAAAATGTCAAAAACTACTGCTAAGTTTAAAAATGTTAGCTTTTGCGTACCTATGGGTACCTATGTCAATTAATGTAGGCTGTCTGATAGAAAGTTACTAAGAAAAAAAATCACTCCACAAAAATAGTAAGAATTATGTTAAATCCGTCCCAATGTCAAACAGTGTTTATAGTAAAAAAAAGTGTTATTTAATCTAAGATTATTTTACCATCTTGAAACATGGTGTGCTATGATTTTACGTATTACCAACATCACGTTAGTTATCAGAAAACAAGAATAAGAAATACTTGGAAAGCATAGTGCTATTATTTTTATAAATTGAGTACGTAAGCATAGTTATGGTGGTGCTGCTGCTGACTGACTTCTTCTTCTTGATCGTTGCCTCACTGCTGAGGATCCTGACATCTTCGGTAAACTGCATGTCTCCATCGGTTTCGATGAATCGTTCGGATATTTGGTCCACCCATCTCTTCGGACTTCGGCCTCTGGGTCTCTTGCCTTCGACTTTTCCCGTCACCATTAGTCGTTCCAGATTGCTGATTAAGTAAATATTTGATAATAACAGTGTGGCAGGGATGCCGTAGCAGTGAGTTTGTGGAACAATTAGCTGGTGTACTTTAGGATGTTGTCTTAGAGATAGGATAGGTTTCACATAGGCTTCGAATGTGCAAATTCAATAACGACCCCGCGATCTCCGCGATTTCTATGCGAGCGGGAGGGTGCAAACATGTATCGAGAGAAAAAAAAGAGAAAAATTATTAGCGTGTTTGTTTACATTTAACAAGAGATATTCGAACGAAATTTTCCATATTTCAGTATAATGTTTGTTATTGTGGTCGTAGTTTCCCAATGTTGTAGAATAGAGAGATAAGATATCCGCGGTAAAAATGGGATCACCGATATACGTTTCTTTTAATACTACAAAAAAAAAGGTAGTTTGGTTAGTAACGTAATTTTATATTAGTATCAAGTTATTTAACGAAAAATAAAGTAAACACGAGTAAGTGAACTGATTGACGGTAGATAATTTCGAATTATGTTTTGAGTAACTAAAGATAAACCTGTGACTTAGTTCGACCGAAAACCATGTGTACTAAGTCAATGTGACTTAGTTTGACCTGGATAAAGACTTTGTTAGACGGATCAATCTAAGACGCTAACCCAATACGTGACGACTATCGAGCCGAGGTTTTTATGAGATTTATGTGATCGTTTTGTTTTCTCAAAATTTGTTGCATCATCGGATGAAGGTGATCGTGTTTTATCAGTGATGGTGGGCTAATGGAGCCTATGGGAGAGTTTTATGGTTGCTTACCGGCCTGATGGAGGCTATGGGAGCGTGGCTAATAGCAGGTAGTTGTTTTAAGCTTTGTGAGAAAGTGTTGAACGATAACGATGATGAGAAAGTCCAGATATTTTGGTGATAGTTCAATAGCCGGTTTTATAAATTATTTTTAGCTTTGAGTACTGAAATTTCCTTGATTACTAATATAAAGTAACTATTTTGAGTTCTGTTGTTGTGCCAGTAAGATGAGACAGTGTAAGCAATGGTGAGATTTCATATCCTTCTGCCAGTACAAGTTTTTAAGTACCTGAATTGTTGTTGAGGTCAAACATCCAGATTTATTTGGCTGACTTGGAGTGACCCGGGTGTCATGTGTGTGACTCATTGGGCTAAGAGCCCCGAAAGTCTCGGATGTTGTGGCTGTAGATAGCAAATTTTATTTTGTAATTTTTTTAGAAGGCGGCTTGATATGGGATGCCTTCATTATTACAAACATTGTTAAATGGTTTCAAAATGGGAGCTTTAACGTAACGTAAAGTCTAGATAGAGTATACTCGTTCGAACAGTTAAAATCGATGACGATGATTATTGCTTGTTTAGTTTTGGTGTGGCAACAAATGGACTATTGTTACCTATAACTGGCGTATCAAATAGACGTGAGAGCTTCTTATTATTAAACTTCTGATTTAGTTTTGATATTGGGCAGTAGAAATAATGTTTATTTTTATTTTATTTTATTTTGTTGTTTTTGTAGATATGACACCGTAAACAGTTGTTCGGATCTGTGACGATTACTTGTTGTGTAACTCGTAGACCGTTATTGACCGGGTTATGATAGCAGATAGACTGTTACCTATCACTGACTTAGTACAGATTCGGTCGAAGGATTGACCACGAGCTGAGAATCTATAGACAGCTTCTATTTATTTGTCCCGCCTGTGTGGCTCCCGCCTGTGTGGCTCCCGCCTGTGTGGCTCCCGTCTGTGTGGCTCCCGTCTGTGTGGCTCCCGTCTGTGTGGCTCCCGCCTGTGTGGCTCCCGCCTGTGTGGCTCCCGCCTGTGTGGTTCCCGCCTGTGTGGCTCCCGCTTGTGTGGCTCCCGCTTGTGTGGCTCCCGCCTGTGTGGCTCCCGCCTGTGTGGCATCCCGCCTGTGTGGCATAGTCTGTGTGACATTAAGTCTGTGTGGTATTTAGCCTGTGAGGCATTCTACCTGTATGGCATTTCGCCGGTGTGGCATTTTTATGTGTGGCATTTTGCCTCTGTGAAATTTACCCGTGTGTGACATCTTACCTGTATCGTGCTTTGGTAGACGTGACACAGGATATATGATGAATAAACTCATAGTTTGACGATTAGAGTGGCACTGACCAGAGTGACACCCAACCTGTGTGGCACCTAGTCTGTGTGGTATTTCGCTTGTGTGCAGGTCCAGTTGCGTGGCGGCCTGGTTGCGTGGCGGCCTGATGGCGTGGCGGCCCGACTGATGGCGTCCGTCGTGTGGTGGTTCGTCGCCTGTGTGTCATTTCTCCTGTATGGTAACATTACTTATTCTTTTTAAATTAGGATGGCGCTGACGGATGACCAAAAATCATATGGCATTTAATGAAGGAGTGTTTCAATCCCACTCGAAGTAACATTGGGTCTTTTGCTGAGTACTGAAAATTTGATGTAGGTATGTCACATATTTGTAGTGAATCCAAGTACCTACAGTAATGGACGTCGGGGACGATACGCGAGCTCTGTGATTGGGGCTTGTTTCCCACTCAACAAGAGCGTCAAGGGGAAAACACTGGTGACTATGATTAAACCTTCTTCATTGGTGGTAATTGTGATACGGTTCATAGTCTGGTGTTATACCTTGTCACGCCTCTCTAATGAACTGAAGTCGTAGCTGAATTTATGTCGGCAACTTATAAAGAATAATTTATGTACAAGATGATGTTGTTATCTCTCAATCTACAGAAGTTTAGTATGATAAATGATAATGGACGTATGTTTTATGTGAAGAATTGGTGGGTTAATGCAGTCGTGATAGATCCAATCACATGATTCATAAGACTTATTTGGGTGATGTGTTGTGGTCAGAAGTGACCGAGCGAATATAGTACTGTGCTATGGTTTTCATGTTTCAGATTACACACGAGGACGTGTGTACAGCAGGACGGCCGTGACGGATCACGGTCAATAGTATGGACTCATGTGGTCAATAGTACGGACTCATGACGATGAAAACGGAAGTGGGAGTGCGCCCTCTGGTGGGGCGTGCTGACAGAGTCTCGACGGCACGACTCGGGCCGAGTGGCGGCCATTCTTGGCGCGACCGCCGCCGAGGAGTGACGCGTCTTGAAACTGTCTCCACATTTCGTTTGTTTACGTTTGAAGTTCGTTAATAGAAAGTGTTATTTACGTTTAAAAATAAAGTAA
Organism: Blastobasis lacticolella; assembly: GCA_905147135.1. Classification (NCBI taxonomy): domain Eukaryota; kingdom Metazoa; phylum Arthropoda; class Insecta; order Lepidoptera; family Blastobasidae; genus Blastobasis; species Blastobasis lacticolella. The sequence continues at coordinate 13,676,146 of LR990046.1, read as the reverse complement.
TTTTAAAATCACCTTTGAAATAAGAAAGTAAAATACCTCAACTGCCTACATTTGTAATACCGCTCTGAATTCTAGTGAAATTATATGTGATGTGCGAAAATGAAACGGAATAAATACAGTGGAGTAAATGTGAACCTTTTCTTTAATTTATCTGAACGAATACGACCTAATACTGATATCACCACCCTGATGACAATGATCCTGATACACCCCTTTCCTTCACGCGACGACATATATATATATATACAGACATTTAGATTGTCACAGATAAACATACGAGTAGATTAAAATATTATCGGTTAAATCATCGATTATAACTGAACGCTTATGATTATAAGTTACACCGATTGGTTTGGAAGTTAGTTGTGAGTGAAATTGTTTGCTGGATATTTTATATTGTGGTGATTTTTGGTGGTTAATAACTTCATATGAACAATGTAACATTTATTTACAGCGCACAGAATGCAAAATGATGCATATTTAGCATGCAATTGATCTAGGAATGTATTTATAGCGCTCGCAGCTAACTTCCAAGCCGCTATAAAGATTGACGCTTGGCATACCTGCGAGTCTTAATCTTTCATTGGCGCGATTAGTTGTTGCGACTGCGACGTTTTCGCGGAATCGGCTGCGTCGCAGCTTCTCGGCATTTAAAATCTTGGAGTATTTAAAATCTTAACGTAAAGCAATAAGGTCTGCATTTCATTGGTATTCACATTCGTTTTCAATTGGCGTTTGATATTCAAGCACGTAGTCAATTACACACGTAGAATTCTACGTGCACGACCCCGACGCTGATTGACGTGAATATCTACGGTATTATCATGTAGTCAAGCATGTAGAATGAAATATAATAAATATAATAATGAAATAGAAATACATGACTGTCTCCGGTTATTTAATAAAAAAAATTACAATGACCTCACACACCAGTCCCATGTGTTATGCTAATTCATACTAATATACCTCAATAAAATAAAAAAATCCTTCCACAGGCACGTTTTTATGCGACAGCGACCAGGAGCGGGAGACGCGAGGAGTGTACACGCAGACTACCAGTCTCTGGTCTTGGGTGAACCAGCCCGATGTGCTAGCTACCTTCATCAACCCGCTGTACGAGCCAACGCCTACCGTCATATGGCCGTCGGTGGCGCCCATGAGCTACGTGCTTTGGGAAGGTGGGTATCCTGTTGTTCACGGTAGTATGCGACAATGAGCAATGGGTCTAGCGAAAATGATATCGATTCGTCGCGATTCTATTGCGATTGCCGATCGGAACTGGTGGGCTATGTTCGGCCAGATTCGGTTAATCGGCGCAGTACCTAAACTGGCCGAACGTAGCTGACAATTGCAACTAATCCCAATAGAATCGTTATGAAGCTATCAGCATCTTGGTTAGACCCGCAGAAAGAGTAGGGGCGTCTATATTCAAGACACCAGCCTCTGCTCTTGGTTGGACGCCGATGGTCATATGGCCGTTCATAGCATCAATGAGCTACGTGTTATTTTAGGTAGGTATAATAGAGGCAACACGACAGAATATTAAACTATTTAGGCTAAGCTTTAGTAGAAACTTAAGATTTCCAAGTGTCAAAATATCAAAATATAAAGTTCGGTGTACTGTTAAGTATGAACATACTCAGTTACATTGAGTCACGTTGAGTCACATTGATCGACTCTGTGTCTCTTGCGTCCATCGACGCTTATGATGTGTCTCGGGGGGTTGACCCACGCTGCGATCGATAATCGGGAATTTTTCTGCTTCATCGGTAAACGGTCAAAGGAAAACCAATCCGCCAGAGGCCTCAGTACGGTGACCCCGAGCAGATGAGGTTGACTTGAACCTTTGGGATGGTGGTAGTGGCCCATATCCTCAGCAGACGTTACCGTTGTTGTTCTCCTTCCTTCCTAGTTTAATCGTAGTGAATCAAGGACTATTCTCCGTCCATCCGACGTTGAAATTGGATGTTTGTTGGGATAAATAGCCTTGTAGAAGGCCGATATTCGACTCTCCGGGCGATGCAGGTGTCTTATGGGTATGGTCGCTTTCCACCAGGCGACTTGTTTGCACGATTACCTACTCGTTTTAGAATTATATTAAAACTAGCGTTTGCTCGCGACTTCGTCCGCGTAAAATTCGCTTTATGCATAAGGGACCCGTTCCCGCGGGAACCACACTGCAATTTGGGATAAATTTCCTATATGTTATTCTATGTGCTATTTCTTCAAAACTCGTCTTTTTGGCGTGAAGGAGTAAAAACGTCCAACTTCCTTACACAGTATAAAATAAAGTCGTTTCCTGCCGGCTGTCCCTATGTACCCTTAGATCATTTTAACTACGCAACGGATTTTAATACGGTTTTCAACAATAGATAGAATAATTCAATAAAAATGGTAGGAAGGGTAAAGTAGGTGTAGGGTAGGCGTAGAGTAAATGTGGGGTTGGTGTAGGGTAGGGGTACCACGCCACGCAAACGAAGTCGCGCCTTGTCCACTAGTTTATAATATTATTAGTATAAGTACGACAATAACTCTTACACTGCCCATTCCAGAACTATACCTGCGCTGGCAAATTGAGCAACACACCGACGAGCGAGAGGAGCAGTATCGCTGCATTCGAGCGAGGGAACAACAGCTTCGTGCTCACGCCTACACATTGCGGAGAGAACTCATGGACCTGGCCAGCCACTACTACGGGCCTGGGGACAAGAAGAGCGAAGCGAGAGACGCCCTGACCGATAAGTAGCCCTGTGTTAGCAAGAGACTAACTGCAAAGAACAAGTCTATAGTACAGGGGCCCGATAGCCTAACTCAAGTTATGATATTTACGTTCAATTTGAGTTAGGCGCACGACAAGCGAGAAATGGCGCGACTAAGATATTTATATCTCTTTCATTTAATCTTCTCTTCGTAAGAGAAGGAAACTAAAGGCTCTCTCACGGCGCGAGATATATCGCGGGCACAATTGTGCTAGCCGTGCTGTTCAGCGAACGATAGCCGGGGCACGCCGCAACGGCAACATTTTAATTATTTCGAAGGGTCTAGTAGCAATTGGTCCGATTCTCAAACTCGTCACGCACTCTCGAATGGTTCTATTCCTAAATAGTTCCACTTCTAGGATCCTAAGTCTGCTAACTTACCAATGGCTCAATTGAATCTATTGAGATTGAGGAAGTTTGTGGAAATTTGACACGTTTTTGGTATTCTGCTACTAATTTAAGACCGATGGTTTATTCAATTGACATTTCACTGAACTGCCATTCGACTATTTCCTATTTGTAACTCGATTGTGGACTTAACCGGCAGTCTCTTGGTAGATTTTATAAGACAACACCATTGATTTATTACTAACCGTAGATAGCGCATGAACGCTTGAAAAGTGGGCCGAGGAAGGACTGCTTAATCGCTAGTCAAGCAGTCCTTTCCTGTAGTCCGTCATTAGCCGTCGACACGTAAGCATGCCCAAGTGCGCGTTCAAAAATGGTCGAAACAATAGCCTTAAACGACGAAAAAAGGATGGGCTTTCATATTTTGCGTGAATAAACACATTATACATATTTTCATGCATAAATATAGCGATTTACACATAAAATACCATCAAAAATAATTATTTTAATCATAAACATATTGTCAGTGTCAGACATCACGTCAGTTGTCTCATTCATGCGCATGCGTTAAAGCGAAAACAAATTGCACACAAAAAGAAATGAAGTCGCAGCATTATTCACAGCGCGAAAAGCCATTTTGAGCTTTATGAGTATGAAAAAAAGTTGATATTTGGTAAATACGATACTGTACGTAATGACATTTTGATTCGGGCGTGCGTATTTAGCTAAAAAATTGCTACGTACAAATGTATAATCAATGAGGCGACAGATTTCAAGCGCATTTTTGTATGAAGTGCTTTATCTACGGTTGGTAGTAGATCAATGGGCAACACCATCAACTATTTAACTGAGAGTCAATTACCATGCTATTATTTAAAAAAAATTGCAGAATACACAATTCGTCTCAATCGTAATGGTCAATTCAATATCAATAGCATGTGAGATAATAAAATTAGCAAACTTGGGCCCCAAATCGTCCCGTACCCAGGTGGACCCTTTGCGAGATCAATCAAACGTTATACTAGCAGTGGGAGCATCAGGAATGGGACTTACTGGGAAAAGCTGTTGATCTTCCAAATAAATAAAATAAAATGAAATACATAAAATAGGCTCACTGGGAATACGAGCAAATGTTATGATCATTGACATGAGTATAGTATTGAGTGCAGTTGTGGGGCCCATTAGCTCTTATTAAAGAGGTAACATCTAGCCAATGAGTGAGGCTCGGGCTACCATCTAGGATATCGCTTGATGATGACTTCTGCCATCTCGTCCACACTGGCTTATTATCAGAGCTGGTTATCAGAGTTGAAGATCTTTATGAATTTTCCAATATGCGGTAACGGACAAAGCTTTTTGTGGTTAGTTATTACGTGTGTATATAGCTTTATATTATAAGATTGGATAAGATAATCGCATAATAGACTTAAAACCCAAAGGGCTAGTCCAATGAGCTTATCCAGACAATTTTGTTTGGTGACTTAACTATTGCTGTGTTTTCAGTGCTTGCAACACTGAAATGTCTGGATATCAGTGTGAATTTTTAAACTTTGTACTTACTTCGTATTAATACCAAATATGTATGTTAGAACGGAAGTATGGTCCAAGTAAACGAGGTTGCTACTCCGGGAGTAACACCAGCTGACGTCTCTGCCGAGTTGGCACTTATTAACAGAACAAAAAATGATGGAATGGGAAGAAAATATTTTCTGCCGTCACTCAGGCAAAAGAAGAAGTCGTGCATTACAATGAGGGTTTCACGATGTCAGATGGCGCTGGCGAGACATAAGGTCTGTTGTCAAAATACTGTCGTACTATTGGGTAGAAGAAACTTATGTGAAATGACGAATCTATTCCAGCCAATGACAGAGCTTTATTTTGACAACAGACCTCACGTAGTCTGGTGTCACTGCTGTGACTCAAATCAAAATAATTTTTATTCAGTTTGGGTTTATACAAAACGTTTATGAATATCACGAAAACTACTCGGAATAGCATATCTGGCGCAGTATATTATTATACGATGAACGGAAGTATGTATATGTTGAAATGATAACAATGTGCAATTCGTATCACTTTTATGCGGATGAAGTGTAGGTATTTTTTACGTTAGCTGTTGCACATTCACCGTGATTGTGGTTTGGGCGACAAGCTTCTGCTAAGATAAGGAAGCTGATCCTGAATCGAGATTAAATTATGGTTCTTCACAGCTATCAATATCTACTATTGATTTTTGTGATGTGAATGCGAGTTTGAAATGAGAGCTATTTTTATAAAGTAAAATATTCTAGAGAAATAAAAATTTTGCACTATCACAAAATTGTTTGGGGATTCTGGAATATAAAATCAGTGTAAATTATATTGAAAAATGGCCAGTGAATCTTTTTTAACTCACTGTTAGTGATTTAGTTTAGTGATTGTAACCATTAAATTGGTGACATGGATTCTTGTAGCAGTCTCTTGCATTCCACTAACACATGATTTATTTTATCTCGATCGGTGATCGGCGCTTCACTCGCCTCAATGATGTCTGCTATCTCGACAGCCTGGCTCAACGTGATGTCAGTATCCTATACGTACAGTTTATCTTTTTCTTGGCTAGGCAACATGGCCATGATGAAGCGGTCGCGCTGGGCCTCCTCCACATCATTAAATCCTCGGCAGTGAGGCCTAGCAGTCTCGCTGTCCATTGAGAATGCTGTTCACCGATGCTGCGCAGCTGCATAAAACTTGTGGCTCTCACTAAAACCTTTACGTTTCGGCATGAAATGCTCGCCCAATCGTGTTAGTATATGTTGATAGGGCACATTTTGGAGCTCCTTGGGTAGCCATAAATCCGACGCGAGCTGATATGTGCCTTCGGCGACTGCGCTCAGCAGTATTGCTCGCTTTCTCTCCGTATAGTTGGTCGCCGTAATGCAGTTAGCATACGTCGTCCAATTCTGGATATTGTGGTCGAATAGTGATCAAAATCCATATTGCGTATTATTCATTTTTACTCATTATATTTTCATTTTTCACTTTGCGTGGAAAATCCTCTTCGATGGGTCGCAATAGCAGCTCAATGGCAGTTTTAATTGTAGCAGAATACCAAAAACGAGTCAAACTTCCATTGAACTGCGAGGCGATTCAATTACAATACAATCGAGCAATTAGTTAATTAGCGGACTTAGATCCAGTTTGGTCAGATAATCTGATGTATGTGGCTTGCCGCTCATGTCAATAATTGTGAAGTTTCATTGGCTTCTGTTACTATGCATGCTCATATTATTGGCTCATTATGCACATTTGAACCTTTTCAGCTTATCAGAGCTCTTTTTCTTTATCTGGCCAGCTTTATTCATCCTCCAAAATTACTGACTTACACACCAATATCTACTTCTAGAGGCGTGTGTGGTGAGGTTTGACAATTAATGCCAATATAAACGAAGCAAAGTTCTGCCAACTTCACTAATATAATATTCATGCTTTCTTTTTGTATATTGAAGTGAGTTCCGAACATGTAATCGGGGAAAGGGCGGGTGAGGTTTGGCAACTAATGGCATTATAAACGAAGCAAATTTTTGTCAACTTTACTAATAAATAAAACACTAGTCGGAGACGCAGTCTCGAGGTTTGAGGCTAAAACATCACATTCTGCTGGAAAACCACTTAATAACAGTTCACTGACTTCTGTATCATTAGTGACTTTATTGATATCTGCGAATTGATGAACCACTCCCATCAAGTTTTCTATGTATAAAGACATATCGTTAAAGTTTTTGTACTCCAGTTTATGTAGTTTGTTTATGTTGTTGTTAGAGCAAAACTATTCACTGAAACAATCCTCGGTTTTCGTAAACGTCCTTAAGGATTTTTATGCTGCCTTGGCAGTTTCACAGTTCCTAATACATGGTATGAAGACATATCGTTGAAGCGTTTGTACTCCATTTTATATAGTTTGCGGAGAAAAACTGTTTTCCAGAACAATTCTCGGTATTCGTAAACGTCCTCAAGGGTTTTCTATACTTCCTTGGCTGTTTCATAGTTCCTAATATATTGGCAACATGGCGAAGTACTAGTTAAACCAATTCGTGCCTGCGGACGGCCAGCGCTTATTCCATCTGTATCCGTTCCAGCAACTGCTCCCCACAGACCTTCAAATTGGGTACCAGCTTCATTTGGTACTTCGACCAGTAGTAATTTTTGGCGCCTCTTACTTCGGCGCCTTTAGTAATGTTAGGACTGGCAATTTTTATTATAATATACACGTGGGCACATCATGCGTGCAGTACGATTTGATACTCAAACCAAGTAATAACTCGTAATCATCCATCACTGTAGTACACCACTGGACATATTATAGGCTTCCCTCAAGGTACGCAGGTTCTCGGTTATGCGCAACCAGTCACAGTGGTGGTTGTCTAGTTAGAGCACTATGTATATCCGACAGACAAAATATCAATGAACGTTAGAGAAGTGGTTCTGTCGGAATTACCGAATTACATACATGGCACTATAATGTCAATTAAGAAATAAAATTTATAAACTAACTGCATCATTTTTGAAATTAAAGTGAAGTAATGTATGAGTCAAATGTTTATGTACTATTTCCTACAGTTATTATAAGTTTTATACAAATTAAAAGACCGCCATGGCATAGGTTTAAGATTTACATGCGTTTATAACTTTTCAAAAATGATGTCTTTATCTAACGGCTATTCGGGTGAATCATCTTTATTTTGTATTTAAAGGTGATATTACTATGAAAGCTAAAGCTCTCTGAACAATAGGTACCGTATTATAAACCGCGTCATGAAAGAAGAGACTTGTCAAATGGCAGTAGAGGGTATTTCGCGCAGGTAATCGCCTACTGCGCAAGTCGAACCACGTGACCCGCCAAGTCTCTTCTTACATGACACTAGTTATACCAACCGCGTGACTTGAATGACCAAATCTTACGAAATTGTTGCTTGTAGAGTTTTATGTAACGTATCTCATTAGGTAGTCAATATTTGATGTGCTTTTGTATGTCATCTTATTTTATTAAGGCGCTTGCACTAAATTCTTAAATACATTTAAGAATGACGTTTAACGTCATTTGTATGAAATTTGTGTTTATCTTAATTTTAAATGCGATTAAGAATTTCGTGCAAGCCGCCCTAAGTGTATTAAATTTTATTCACAAGTTTGTAATGGTTGTCTTGGCTGCTAGTTTGATGTGAAATCGGTTTTGGTCGGTAACCCATATAGGTACACACAGTAAACCCTCCAGGTTCATTTTTCATACTGCCATACTATCTAGCACATTAATATGTTTTTTTATTATTTTCATACTTAATATATTTTATGCGTACATTATATCCGCTACGTAAAACTGCGGCAAGACAGGACTAGCAGGGTCTCAAAAAAGACAAATTTATTGAGCGTCTATGCACAGAATACTCGCTACACGGTTTAGAAGACTATGTATAGGGCCACGACTACGTTTTAACATGTGGCTCTGACATCTTTGTCGTCTAATGAGAAGTTTTCCAGTAGGAATTGATAGTTGGTTTCAAGAAGCATCAACAGATGGCGCTACTACAATTTTGGTAATCTTTTTATAATCTGTATGATGGTGGCAGTGATTTCATGAACTTAAAAATAAAATGTTTATTAATATAAACATAACTGTTAAAGGTTGAACGAAATGTAAAGGAAATATTTATTGAAGTTGGTGCCTATGGTCCATTATTATTACAACCTCTAAAATTGTTGAAAACTATTGACAAATACAATATTATCCGATACAACGTACCCAGTGTTTATATCCTGTTTGCTATGAACCTATTTCAAGCGATTATCAATTACCAAAATTGTCGGGACGCCATCTAGTGAGTGGTTAGGAATGCTTTGGATACCTATTGGAAAACTGCTCATTGGGATAAGATTGTGAGCATGTTTGGAACAATTGTTTTTCATTTGCGTTGGTAAAATTTTGAAAAATCCACGGTACTATTATGTCCTTTATGCCTTAAATACGGTTGTCCGACCGAGTACGGGGCGTAAGCAAATGAGTTTTAAACCGTAAACCGTTTCTAACGCACTGACAAGTGAGATATCGTTATTTTTGTTTCCCTGCTCTCACTGATACGGTATATTCAACACTCATCATCTGCAACCCTACATTCGCTATCGGACAACTAGCTAAATATCTGTAAATTTATGCACATACAGCGAACGGGACGATGTCGTGCCGCTTGCGTAGGTGGAGCGAGTAATTATAAGACTCCTTAATAAACTGCCAACATCACTTAAACTACTAACAGACGTTCCGTTTTGGCTGGAGCCGACCAACCGCCAGTTGCAGTTGATACTAATCCTTACGCAGTATAAAATAAAGTCGCTTTTACGTGCGAGGGACGTGGTCGGACGTCCGTCCAAGGTCGACTCGGCCGCGCATCCGAATTAATCCAAAAGCGACTTTATTTTGTACACTAAGGATTAGTATCAATTGCAACTGACGGTTGTTCAGCTCCAGTCAAATCGGAGCGTCTGTTACAAGTTATAAGAATTCATTCCGTCATCGAGTCCCCTTAAAAGACAAACAAATTCACACACTCGTAGATCGAACTAGAATATAAGAATTCAAAGCTAAAAGTATCGAGAGCATGACACACAGTGCCTTTGTCAGGCTTTACAAATACTACATGCCCAAACTACTACAAGTCTTCGTATGCCCAAAGGTGAAATATGAAAACTGTATTGACATTCCAATAATTCCAGGGTATTTCATATAGCTTGGCTAATCAATGTTTGTATTAATTATATAGTAAATAAAGAAATAATTGTATCTGTATAAATATGTAATTCTTAGTAAGCATAAATATTATTTATTTATAGATTTAACGCCATTCGGCCTAATCTTATGCGTTGGTCATTAAAATGTGATAAAAAGAGTATTTTATGATCCTAGAGTTAAGGCTCGAAAACGTATGGGCCTGTGACGCTAGAGCACCCACACGTTTTCTTTTAATGTCACAATTATGTAGGTAGGTATTTAAATAAACTATGATTTTACGATGCGATAATTTATAACCTGTAAAGTTACAATTACAAGACAATTACCCTATTTTATGTAAGCAGTTTGTTTTATATTGAAGCTAAATCATTTAAATAATAGATAATCTCATGAATTTGCTATGATATACGATATACCTGTATTTATCGTCAATTTGGAATAAATGAATTTATTTGTTTGTCAATTAAAATATTGCACAGCAGACTGAGTTTCCTTTCAAATTCCACTCTACGGTATCAGATAAGATTTAACAGTTATGCTATTGTATTTTAATGGAACTTCTCATGTTTTCGATTGAATTTAAAAGCCATAAGTCATCATCATCACAGCCCGTAACAGTCCATGCAGGACTTAGGGCCTCCCCCACGAAAGGGAAGGTTATTGCCACAATCTCCACGCTTGACAGGCGGATTGGAGATAACAATGGAAAACTACTCAATAAGAGCCATAAGTAGATGCCTATTTTTACTATGGTCATATTGAATCGGCCATTACAGTGTGCGACGCACGTAGACCAGCTCCGGGGCTCTACAACAATAGGCTAGATGCAGAACTGATAGCGGGGTATGCCTAAATATGCAAGCCCTACAACCTGATCCGCAGACAATAACGCCATACTCACACGCTCCTACGATATGGAAGAATCAAAGGTAAGTACGTGCCCTATTCCGTACTAAAATTACAGAGGTAAGTTTATTTTGCTAGGTAGGCAGGTATAGGCATAGGCAAAGAGATTGAAAAGTTAGCTACCTTCATAGGCAAAAAGGTAGCTAACTTTCCAATCTCTTTGGGTGTAGGTATGGAAAATTACTCAATGGCTGGACAAAACGTACTATTAGTAGTAGTTGTTTCCTGATTCAAATATTCTTCGGTCTCAAATATTTTTTCAATGGTACAGTCTATGTTATGCATACCATACCATAAATGTGCCTGGTGACATAAGTTAGGGAACAGACGGTAAGCATTAACGTATCTAGGGATATTTTCCATGGGGGGCCTGGCCCCTGACGTGGCCGAAGAAGCCCAGTTAATCGCCAATGTAAAGTCAGTGAGCACCCGATCCTGGGGTGGGCACCAGACCATTCTGGGGTGGTCACGGTCCACCCGGCCCCCCCTCTTCCTACACCTATGACTGTAAAGGCACCGTAGGTTGTCGTACGTCATCGAGTACAACAAAAATCTACTTTGTAACGATAGTACAGCGACCGAACGTGCCAGGTTGTGCACGAACAGACTAACGTTTTGTAGGTCTACTAAACCTCTACTATCGCTTCAAAGTGGATTTTTTATGCACTTACAAAACCTACGTTACCCTATCAGATTATAACGAATACTCGCACACTGATATACCACACACACAACCTTTAGGAAAGTATTTTATTTATAAAACTTCAGAAGCTACCGATTAGACAGTAATTCAATGTATTTTATTAGTTATCTTTGCTTGAGTGTGAATTGCCTACTAATACCATAGCTAATACTAAACTTCGTTACTAGCGTTAATTTATTCTCCATTCATTTGATTGCCTAATTGATAATAGCTTGTTATAAAGACGAACGGTAATTACAAAGTTCTCTATTTACGAGTATCCATTTGCATATTATCAAATTTTATCCATCTTCCGGGCCGGATGTAACTTTAGATTTGATCAGATGATTGCTGGCTAGTTTCCATATCTAGCCGGAAGCATTATAAGCTGTAAACACTTTCGTATAATAATTTTTTGGGAATCAGTTATTAGTACTATTTTTTTGTCAGTCGGTAGACAAATAGGCAAGCGGGCTATATTCTTAATAGCTAAGGAGCTCCTCATAGTGGTTGACAGACTGGCACCGTCTGCTTGGCACGAAATATCATTGTTAGTAGTGCCTCAAGTCAGCTATGGTATTCCAATATCTTCAGGTCAAGGTCCAAGAGGAGAGGTCCACTTTTAGTAATACAGTCAATTTTTCATGGGTAATCCATTTTCATTGCTTTGTTATCTATTTGTTGAACCTAGAGCGCAACAGGAATGTTCTAAAAGAAACATTATTGCAAAGTTTGACCCAGACACGTGGACACCGTCCAGAGATTGAAGGCATAAAGACCGCCCGCCGACAAACTGTCAAGCGCTCTGCACCTTCTACGGGGGGCCCGGCCAACTCGACGCATTCGATGAAACCTGAAAAGCCTTCCCTTCTATACATATAGGTACAGCCAAGGCAGACGTTATTTAGTAGGCGCCTAGGGCTCTTGCGAGTCCAGGATAGCCATCTGACCATGTACCAGTGTATAAATGACCATGAGTGTTCTCTACCTGCCTCCCTCCTTAGTCCGGAGGGTGCCCTGTGCGGTAGGCGCAAAAAAAAGTACAGTAGACTATGTCAGGAGTATACCCTCTCAAATAAAAAAAGAAATTGCGAAATCTGGCCACAATTGGTGGAGAAATCGGTGGACTTACATTAAAAATATCCACCGTAATACAGTCGAACATAGAATCCTTCTTTTGTTTTTGAATTCGGTTAAAAATCTAATACCCGGTTTGGGCGCCTTTGAATTTATTCTTACCTATGGCTTCGGATGATTTTTTTTAACGGAATATCCCGCAATGCTATCTCTCTTACTATAAATACCTACATCTCTTGCAAAGGATGTAGGTAAGTCTATTGGATTGGGGTGTTATCACTGACAAATTCTATTTTCTAGATACTAAGTAAAACCTCCAGTGGTTATTAACCGGGATTTTCAGCTAGTTATAGTTCTGATATATGGACTTGTGTCGTGCGAATCCAAGGAAGGCCGCACGCTCCATACTACAAAGTAGGTACCTACTTAAATTCTAAGACCTTCAATAAACGCTAACGGATGATGCCTCGCATACCTAGTATATGAGTAGGTCTGAGTTTATGAGTTTCCATAAACCGTAGGTACTTAACTAGATTGGCAGGTACAGGTAAATAACTCTATCAAGTAAATCATCAACAACAACCTCCTGTATTACGATTTTCTTGCTTTTTGTTTTTCATAAAAAAATCCAGAACCAGGCTCACTTAAAAACGTGACTATAAGGATATCTCCGATATAGGATTTAGCTGCAAATGTCGAGTCGATCCGAGAATTGGAGCAGACCCTTGATCTCTTGCCTTTACCGCCGACTGTAATAGATGTGGATGGAGCGGTACCACGGTGCGCCCGCGCAAGCACTTACAGTGCCAGGTAATGATGCGGTTGCCATAATGGCGGCAGAGTCGTTCACCCCAGCGCTCCCACCCGATGTCTGCGGGCTATGGTTGTTGTGATTCTGCGGCGCCAGCGCGGGCGCACCGATGTGGGTACTCAGGTAGGTCGCTGTGTTCTGAAATAATGTTTTGTGTTTTGTATAAAAACGTTGGGTAGAGGAATTGGATACTTCAGTGGAACTATAAATATCATCTGTAATTCTACGTCGCTTATTGATATCAAAATTTGGTAAACATTACTCTGGTGATGGCCATTAGACAGGTGGTGAAGGTGACCATAGAGGAAGGAGTAAGGGGTACAGGACGCCAACCAACTACAGGGATGAAGGGACCAATGACCTAGCATAAAACAGATGACCCCAAATTGCTAGCAATGGTGTAGGTCGAATCGATCGATTCTTGTATCAGGAGAATTGTCCCCAAATAGGAGAAAAGCCAGGAACAAAAAAATCATAGTCGTATACTTCTTGAATTCTGGAAATACTTCAGCCTACGAGCATAAGTACAATCGTAGTATCTTCAACATACGTAGTTGGTAATACTCGACTCTACACCTATGGGTGGCCTAGTCATGATAAAGCACACTATTTTCCTAAATAAGCACCTTGAAACGGGGGAAGGGCTGGCACACCTAGGTGCCTAAGTGCCCAAGTAGTATACGACACAGAACATTATGAAACAGGGTCATACTATGTCCGCATAACTACGGCCGATGTGAAGGTAGGCGGCGTGGCACCTGTAAGGTCGCTGGGACTTGAATTACATTATCATACACAATAAGACTGGGTTTATCTCATGTTTGCTAAGATCTGAGCTTACCTAAGTATTTTAGAAGAAATACGTAACTATTACCGAGGAGTACGTTCAATTTCGGAACCAAAAATCGTTTTCCAAAAATCGGAAATTCGTAGGTACTTACAGTCCGAAAGGATCCAACGTGTAATTTCTTAAATATTTCGGAAACCAAAAATTGTTGTACCCCATAGTCCCATTTCGTAGCTAGCGACATATTGAAAATCAAAATTTTCCCTCTGAAGGCAGCTACCAAATGGGAACAAAGGGGTGTGGCCATACCAATAAATCCTATAAAAGAACAATAAACCATATCACGTCCATGGCCGCAAAACCATTAAAAAGAGGGCTGCCGCGACGGATTGCCCGGCACCGTTAGAAGGCGTAGCCGTATAAAAGTATCAGTGCGGGGGTCAAAGTTCGCAGGCTGCATCGGTACATTTACGCGGGGCCATTGTGCTGGCTGGAGTGGAACGCTTTCTCTGCTCTGCGCGGGCGCAGCTAGCTCTGATGCCGCGGCTTTGTGGCTCCCTCGCGGGAAGAAATTTTCCGGAATGAAAGAAAAGTCGAGGATTTGTTATTTGGGTGAGATAAAAATATAAAGTAAGAGGCGCTAAGAAAAAGGAAAAATGGGAAGCAATGGCCCGCTGCTCTGAGCTTCCGTAGCTCGTGAATACTTCTCCAGGTTTTAAGAAATAGAACAGAGAAAAAAATACTACGCATATTATAGATACCTACACAGTCGACCAGCCGCTCTCCTGGTGTGGTAGGTATTCCCAGTTGTGATGCAGCACTCTATGGTAGTATTATGAACATTAATAATACAAATACAAAGTACAAACGACGGCCCGGTGCTACTACTACGTAGTAGGGAAGCCTACCAGTACCACCAGGCATGTCATATAGAGTCGAAAAATCGTTACAGAAGCGATCAACGAAACCAACGCACCTTTCTTTCTTATTTATCATGTTTTATCACCCTTCCGCATGTAGGAATAGGAACTTAGATGATGTTTAAAACATTTTACATTGTAACTAACACATACATAACCGGCGACCCATCACACGTCCGTGGGAGAGGAATCTAGATGCGTACATCTATAAGTTAATATGTGCAAATTCTATCATTGTTTCCTCTGTGGCCGCTACCTTTGCGATTGTGAAATAATAAATAACTAACCAGCATTGTTGCTGTGGTACCTACACGCATAATTACCCGTTCGCTCTGTACGCGGCGCGCAGCAAACTATTTTGTTAAACAGACTGTAAAAAGCCTTTGTACGAAACGAAACAGAGCTGCTTGCTAAGCTAAAATGTTATAGGACCATTTAAATTTAACGGTACCTACCTACCATCGGTACCATCTCACTTCGCAACGCTCTTTGTTTACTCTAAAGTTAATTGTTTTCGAATGTTCTTTTGTTTCTTTAGCGGTGGATTTAGATCGTTCCAAATACGAAGTTGGGTACCTCGGAGTGGCGATTTTTTTATATGGAATCAAAGTGGAATGGTATGCACTAAAAGTTGAGTACAAACGTGTTCCGGGAGTATTTTATACCTACCTATCTATGAAAGTAAAATAGTGATAAGTATGTTTAAATATACTTCACTATACTTAGTATAAAACAAAGTCGCTTCCCGCCATCTGCCCCTATGTACGCTTAGATCTTTGAATCTACGCAACGGATTTTAATGCGGTTTTCAAAAATATATAGAGTGTTTCAAGAGGAAGGTTTATAAGCAGAAAAAAAAGGTATGTAAGTAGGTGTATCTACGCGACCGAAGTCGCGCCGGGTCCACTAGTAACTATATAAAAGAGGAAGGATGCTCGAGCAAGTGACGAGTCGTAAAAGTTTAGAATTTATTTCGGTTTTCGCAGATGAGTTGGTTTAAAAAACTTTAAATATTTCGGAAATATTTATTAGCTTATTTTTAACTGTTAATAAACAAAAAGACATCGTTCTAAATATCTTGGGTATCTTTACCTACTTAAAATAGACATCGAATCAAAACGACTCAGGTACCAATTATGCACACCAGTCGTTATAAGTATCCGTCATGCATAATCTTGAAACTCGACATTTATCTGCTAGCCAGGTAGCCTCGCTACCTAGATATACCTACCTACTTCATTCTGTACAGTACCTGTCTTAGGTTGGTACCGCTGGCACTGGTACTCGATCATGCGCCGGCGCCGCCCCAGCCTTCCGGCACACGTATCGGAGGCTTCGCTACTATCAAGACTACTAGACCAACATCAGATTAACTACAACAGTTCTCTGTTAGCAACATTGCAATATCACCATTATTACCATCAAGACAAGACATCTTGGTTATTGGTGGCTAGCGTACAAATCGTGAACTGTGAAGCGCTAAGTCGTGGGCCATAGGGCAGAGGTAAAGATGTGATATGCCTTACAGGATTGCCTGGTGATTTAAGACTGTGGGGAATGCAGGATTGCTGTTACTTATTGCGTTATATACTTGGTATAAAAATGTATAGGTGCTTTACTTACGTAATTTACTTACGTCCACAGAATATTCTCGTCTACGTAACTAAAATACATACAATTTATATAGGCAGATATTAAACCGCGACTTTCTTTGCATGAAGTCTGAGTTATCATACTAATTTTATACATACATACATGATCATTATCAAATCAGGGGCTCTAGTTTTGAACGGCCTCGAGTTGAACGGTTTTCAATGTTCAATTTCGACATGAAAATTCAGTATTTTAAAAATTACATTGGCAATGCCGAAAGCGTACGGTTCAATAACCTAACCGACATAAAAAGTCGGATAAACCCCGACTAAGTTTACGCAACTGTATATTTTCTAATTTACAAAACCGATTTTCATGAAACAAAGCTAAGAACCATCTTTATTAAACTGACTTTCAAATATAGAAAAGTGCATCGTTCCATCCTATCGGGAGCTACGATGCCACAGACGTCTAAAAGTATCTGTCTAAAGCCACAGATACAAAGATACACACGTCATACTTATAGCACCCCTCTTTTTTCGTCGGTGGTTAACAATAGGAAAAAATTAGCATCAAAATATAGAATTTCTAATGCTGAAAATAAAAATTCAAACGAGGCGAGCTGTTTCAAATTGGGGTTTTAAGTACTAACATTTCTGTGTATCTATTAATCGGAGTAGGTGTAACAGCGTGTTCTTATGTGACACGAATTAAAGTAAAGGGAATTTAGGGATTTTAATCAGTAATTTAAGCTCAGCCGCTTCGATCTTAGGGCATTGTAATAAAATACGAGTGAATATTTGCAAAGTACTAGTGGTACTAACAAAAATTACGAATAGCGAATTCGTTACAATATATTTTTTACACAGCTAACACATAACATTCAACCTGGCAACTGTATTTTCAAATAGTTTTGGAATGTATCGACTAAGCAACAAGATTCAAATCGGGCTGCTTCGCGATTGAACCGGCATAAGCCTCACATACCTTATTCGGAGTAGGCAAAAAGTTGTTTACGGTGTTATGTCGCTTCCCGCCGTAAGTTTAGTTGGGTCATGGTTAGATAGAAGCAAAGTTTCTTACATTTCGGCCCAAAGCGCCGCCACCTTAGCTAAATGTATGAAGGAATTTCGTTTAACTCAATAAGCGAAATGTTAGGACGACTATACACTGGACAAGTTATGTACGTATCGTACACTGTAGTCCAACCATAGCAGGGACGTAGATACCTATCTATTTTTAATTATGGGATGTTTCTCTATATGACTGAGCCGCTGTAATCGACTTCCTAATACGTCAGCAACCAACAATTCCTAACAGTCACTAGCTAAAGGGTTCTAAGGGCAGAAAATACTGAATCGAAAACGCTGTGCGCTGCAACCGATTCTCTATATAGTCTAGCGACTCCATAGAATAGACTATAGTCCAGGGATTCGCAAATATGCGTCGCGACACCTTGTGGTCCTATTTTTGAACCGCTCGCATCCACGCGAGCCTTCTAAAGCCTGTCTTTTCAAGAGTGTGAAAGAGATAGGTAGCGCAAGCGAGCGCTTGCGTGGATGCGAACGGATAAACAATACAGCCCCTGGAGCTTCGTAGTGCCATCCTAAGGGTGTTGCGAGATGATCCAAATGCCCAAAATCTATTTAGAAAAAGATTTATGAGAGTAACGAATTCAAAACTTCTATTGAGATGTTTTGCTTAAAAAAGCAAGCTAATATTCTCTGTTCATTGGAATTAATGTCTGTTAAAACACACATAGGGATCTTTAAGAAGGGTGTTGCCAAAAAAGTACATGTTGTAAAGGAAATCGTATTTTTTAAAGTTCCTGTTATTTTAGGAACATAATGCCGTTAACATAAAGTCTAAATTATTTAAGGAAACGCTATAATTATCAAAAACCCGCTAAACGTCATAATGGCGTCCATTATGAGATGTAAAACACTACGACGCGACGCCAAAAAAAATATCGTTAATTAAAAAAAGATTTACTATTTTATTAGATCCGGTTAGATGGCGCCTACAACCGAGCTGGTGATAATACATACCTACTCGCTCTAGTAGTGAATAATGAATAGCTTAGCGATTAAGACAAATTGGGTATTTTACAATAACTTTTATCAATAGATTCCTTGTGAAATCATAATTTTGAATAGTGTTTTTGATGACGCCATCAATAATCTACGTTCAAATCGTCTAAATCCACATTCGAGCTTTAATCAGACAGCCAAATAGTCTAATGCAATGTCAATGGAAAACATTGCTCTTAAAGTAATAGCAGAACACCGAAAACGTGTATAACTTCCTATTGAGACACTTAAATATATTCAAATTGAGCCATTTGTAAATTAGCAGACTTAGGCGCTGTCCTAATTGGCAACGGTTGTGCGATCATGGTCGTACAGCGGGCTCGCTCCACCAATAGGAGACCCCAAAACCTCGGCCCTCGTTGCCAATTCGGACTGCGCCTAAGGCCCCTTGGCTTGTTCATGGCTGGTCACAGTGGTCACCACAGTAATTCCAGACTAACCGCACCCTACATGGTTTGCGCCGTGTTCCGGATACTGGGAAAGCCGGTTGAGCGAGAGTGAGATTAGAGGGTGAATTGCATTGTTGTATATAAATCATTGAATCAATCATACTTGTACCGTGCACTGAAAATAAAATAAGGATCCAGTTCTGAAACGAGTTTTGAAATAATTTGCGAGTTGCTGTGTCTGTTGAATTATTTGTAGACTAAATATAGTATAAAACAAAGTCGCTTCCCGCCGTCTGTCCCTATGTATCTGTATATATATTGTATCTATCTATGTATGCTTAGAACTAAGCAACGGAGTTTAATGCGGTTTTCAATCATGGATAGATGGATTGAAGAGGATAGTTTATAAGCAATAAAAAAGCAATAAAAAGAGTAGGGTAAAAGTAGGTGTACACGCGAACCGAAGTCGCGCCGGCTCGACTACTGATTTATAAACCGCATAAAAAAATTTCGGCTCGATTAGTCTGATCATCACTAAAGACCATTATTTGTAACGCAAGAACGAGAAATCTATACTAATTTAAGAAAAAATATAACTACATACGTATTTACATTTTTGTTTGTATGTAATAAATAAACTAAAAACTACTGAACCGGTTTTGAAAATGTTTCACTAATTATCCCGAGAAAATATATGTTTCCACGGAAAAGTTGATTGTTTACACAGATCCGAACTGCGTGCGGGTGAAAGCCGCTGAGGCTGACAAACTACAGATATAGATAGATATTGGTCTCTAAATCACGTCTACAAATTTAATTGGCTTTGATTATTTAATATGGAAAATAAGATCAAACTTCATTACCTACATTTTGTACAGAGCGCGCTCGGTAAATCAACGATAAATCACCATTATTTTCGTGGGGAAAATCCATTTACGGAATATCTAAAGAAGATTCTGTGAAACTCGCCTGTCATTGAAAATGACAGTCTAAAATTACGTTGCCCCTGAAATTCCCTTTCACAGCGAGATCACGGGACCGGTTAGCACACTGCGCAATCTCGTTGATGAGTAGCTTGCTGATATGGCAAACACCTCTCATTTCTTCTACTCTCATTTATTTATTTTATTTATTTAATGCACAAAAGTACAGTGGCGGACTTAAAGCTAAAATAGCCTTATGAACCAGTCAACCGGGATAATCTAAGCCTGAGAAAGGTAGGCGGTGCAGGAAAAGATAGACAATAAAATACAAAACTACTTAAGTAAAAAGGTAGAGGGATATACATTAAGGCCTTGCCACATACAAAGCTCGGCGCGAGCGCGGCGCGTTATTTGCTAGGCAACCATCGCGCGGCGCGATAGTTGCTAAGCAACCATCGCGCCGCGCGATGGTTGCCTAGCAAATAACGCGCCGCGCGATGGTTGCCTAGCAAATATCGCACCGCGCTCACGCCGCGCTCGCGCCGAGCTTTGTATGTGGCAAGGCCTTTATGCAACTATAGTCCGGAAGCACATACTAAATACATATACAAAACCATAAAATAAACATATGAACTTAAAACTTGATACAATTTATAAGTAAATTCAAAGGTGAAATAATATTTAAATTGAATAAAGTGAAGAGACGAGAGTAAAGTGAAGTCTCATGTTTCTTACAGGCTTATGTTAAGCCTTCATTGGCGCGAATTAGGTACTTACGCACATATTTTTTAACGCAGGTATAGTCCGCCTCGCAAGCTAGAGTTACCGCGTTCGATCACCAATGCCGCCATTCGCCACGTACTGGTACCAATGACTTTTTCAGAATTATGTACACACTGACTGTTGTTGAACACTATCCGATGCTCTTACGGTGAAGGAAAACATCATGAAGAAACCTGCGCATTCAGACGACTGTTAACAGGGTCACAGAGAGCAGATGCAGATGGCTGTCGACAAATTCTGGACCATGGTCAAGCCGGACCCCGGACCGGTAAATAACATTAACTAAAGCACTATACTACAATTATGTAATCAAGTACGCGGAGGTTTCAAAGGACGTTTTTCACTCGTACGATTCGGATGTGGAATGAGCTCCTAGCCCCAGTGCTTCCTTAAATAGGATTGTTTAAGAGGTATATTAGAGGCGCCTCTTCAAAGGCGGGAAACGCATTAGTAGTGCCCCTAGTGTTGCCGATGTCCATAGGCGGCGATGACCACTTTCCATCAGGCGGCCCGCTGCCTGTTTGTCTGCCTAATATAAAAGAAATCAGAGGTACGCGAAGATTCTAAAGGACCAGCTCCAGTGTGTCCTTTGGATTATGTCATTGGATCGTTCAAGAGGTATATTAGAGGTCTCTTCAGAGGTAACTCCGCTGGCGTTGCTGATGTCCATATGCGGCGGTGATAACTTTCCATCAGGTGGCCCGCTGCTTGTTTGTCTGCCGTATATATAAAAAAGTGTAATTAAAATCGCATATTTGTTTAATTCGCCTAAATAATGTTTACCTAATTGCCAGCAAATGGAAGCGTGTAGGTAGTTGGTACTTTTTAAATTATGAGCCACATAATTTAAGTAGAACGAAATAATGATTGTTCAAGTGCAAGTATGCGTGTCGATGTATTCTTCAGATCTTGTCAGTTTCAGATTAGGTAAGGTAGGTAAAAGTATTGTAGTGTGAGAGAAATAAAAGTTTCCTTATCCTTAATTTAACGTTGCGAAAGCGACGTATTATTGATTAACACTAGCTGGACGTATATTATCTTTGTCTTACCTACCCACCCCTTTCATCAGGCGGGTAAAAAATTATGTACCTACCTATTTTTTTTATTTAACAGTTTATTTCCTGTGCACAAAAAACTGTTAAATATTACACGATATAATAAAGTACCAATGGCATAACAGGCATTACTTGTTTCTAAAAGAAATCTCATCCAGCAGGCCTTGATGTAAACATAATAAGTAGATTATAAGTAAGGATAATAGTAATCTGATATATTATCACGGGAGACCCACGAGACTTGGCGAATCGTTACATAAAAATGATTTTAATTAGTATTACCTACATAAAAGCCTTCCACACCGCGGGACCACCGCGTGCGCAGCTCACGTTGCGCCAGCGCGCGCCGACAGGACGCGTTCGCGGAAAAATTTACGCAACGATGCAACTGTCGCCTGGCAGTTTAATAACAGTGTCATTATTATGGATACTCGTATTTGTATAACTATAACGTCAAAGTTCTATGCTTGCCGGTTTTTCACAGTTTTGAAAATATATTATACAGGTGAATACGGTACTTCCTAACCGTTTTATACGATTTTGTCTTTACTCTTTTTCTATTTAGGTAAGAGAACCCATCAGGTACTTAAGCGATTTGATCACATAAAATCATGGGAATAAAACGATTTTATGAGACTGCTACTTTAACTACTTTAAGCCGCTAATGTTGGTTAGCTCAAAGAGCTCTTACTTCAAATCGTTCTCAGTAACCACAAAATAGGAGGGAAATTTTCTTGAAGTCAATTTATAAAAAAAATACCGTACTAGGTCGGTACCAACAACCGTAGTGGTCGCTTCTCATTTTACGCTTCATGTCACACGATCCACTTTGGGGGCCTCCTTGTAAAATTAGACAAACGGATGAAGCATTTTAAAAAAGACAAATTGAACATTTATTTTATCTTCAAGAACCTTAACGAGTGATGAAATTAATTCAATTACCTTTGAACATTACTAAAATCATTAAGACAATGTATGCAGCGTGTTCCATTAAATGCTAACAAAATTCTTCTCTACGAACCATAACTATCTAAATTTTCTCGCTTAGTGGACAACATAATTCGCTTCAAAAATAGACCTTAACGCATCTACGTGTGGGCCCATAACCTGTTCATTATTGTGAGTATATTTTGTACCGAAATTTTTCAAACAGCCCATAAATAATTTTATATCCATCAAAAAGAGGCTCGCGTGACGGGCGAGCTGTCGGCCGGGCCGAACCAAGGAAATTTGAGCCCATCACTGGCGTCCATTCGATTCGTATTAACGCTCAAGTAATGTAACAAATAAAGGGGAGGTCGTTGCCCGATCGAAGCACGGCCAAGGCAGCCAACGCGCTGGTGGCTGGCTGCTCCTCGCACAAAAGAAATAGTTAATATTAGAGCCCGGGCTCTGCTCGACGAGTGTCATTAGCAGCGGCACAAAGCTCCGGAGTCATTCCACGCTCTTACTATTTGTCAGAGGCAAAAAGTGCCTTGTCCACAATAATTACGGGACCGGCTTTCGAGAGCGCTCATAATTCGTCATGTTCTGGTCGGCCGCTTCTTTCTGAACGCATCCATAATTTGACGTTTCCCGCCAGCGGTCACGACGGAGCGCGGGAAAATGTCACTCCACTCCATCTTGGAAACTTTTAAATTGGAAACTTAAAAATCACAATGGACGTGTGTGTACTTAGATGACATCAATTTTGAATAGGAGTAGGTAGGCGTATATGTACCTACCAATATATTCTCGATAACAATTACAGTGGCATCATCTAGATTCTCGGTAAACCATTACTCCAGCATAAGCAGAAAAGTGTACATCAATAACCATAAGTACCAACGTTAAATTGTTCGAATAAATTATGTAGGCAGGCACTTATTACGTTTAATTGCTAAAATAAATTACGTACATAATACAAATTTAATAAACAATTAATTCCGTAAGTAGGTTATAAAAATAAATGTCTCGAACTCAATTGCAAGATATAGTTCATGGGATCGAGTGCGAGTGAGTGGTTCAACGCTCGCATCTGCCTATTGAGTTGCGTGCGGCGCCTCGCTCGGAGGCGATGACACGCCACAACTCATCTCATTTCTCACTGACACGTAATCTCGTCCGCGTAGATCCTCCGCGCCTTGCTATAGACGGCAGAAGAGATCTTCCGCCGCGTTCTGAATGGTGAAAAGAGGCGACGAAAGCCGTAGCTCTAGTACTAATAATGGGAATGTGAGACTGATAAATTGCCTTGCTTTATTGAGGTAACCGAAAGGATTAAGGCGATATACATGAAGGTAAAAGTGCGTAAGTAGAACTTTTAAACGCGTACGTCTTAGACGAAATACGCTGAGGTACGTAAGTACTAATTTCGTAAAATTGCAATGAACATTCGTTATTCTCTTTGGCGCATTTGCAAAACCCACTTTTGATAACTAAACGCGTCATCAGCGAAGGCGGGAAAGCTAAAAACTGGCGCCGTTATCATAATTAGACAACGGTAAAGCGTCGTCAATCAGGGCTTTGTGAAAATGTGGTGCCATGGGGGCGCGTGGCGTGACCCAGTGTAATGAGTGTGTCACACGTCAGGGGTGATAACACCAGACGGAGCCACAGTCGGCCCGCACCAAGCCACGTGCCAAGATGCGGGCTGCGTTGCGCCTGCGCACGTGTGACGAAATTAATGAACAAAGCTGTTCGCTTTACTGTTTGTTGAATAGTCTGATTGCCATTCAAATGATCAGCATGCACGTGATGGATAAGTAATGTGGGAACAGATGTTGGAATTGGACCGCAGAGAGCCGGTTAAAGTTGTAGGTACTTAACGACAGGGTATGTAGATTTTGGGTATTAGTTTTACCGATATAATCTATCGGTAAAATTGTGCCCAAAGAGTTTAAGGCTTATCAATGTAATTTTATAATTTGTAATTCACAATAACGGATAATTCAAAATCTACTGAAATATTTTATAAAATCAGGGAATGTAACATCATACCCTATAGGCAGATTTTAATTCCCGCTGCAAATTAGAAAATTCCAAGCGCCTTCGAAATCGATAAAAATATAAGACCAGTATGATGTTGAATAAAATTATTATACTTATTTATAGCTGATTGAAATTCCTGTTGTCAAGTGAATGACTCGTAACACAGGAAATATACCTGATAAATACCAGACCACATTCACGTTAACAAGCAAACACGTAAAATTATCACCGCCAGCGTCTAAATCTGTGCAAATAAGTCACCAGGAGGTGTAAAATATGAAATATTTACTTAGAACGTTCAGTCGTCTATGCTGTTTAAATAGGTAATACCTATGTATAGGTAAAGCGCATTCCGAAACCTCACTTCACTTCCCGTCAGTAAGACTGATAAAATATTGGAAACATAATTGTAATTTTTTTTGTACCGGTTGTGCTCTGGCGCATGAGGGCCCGGGGTCCGCCTTGAACATGATCCAGGACTTTGGCCGATCATGTAATTACAGTGGAGCGATTGCCATTTGACCTCCGTGACCCTGCTGCCATGGGAACCAGACCAGATATGTTTTTTTTTTGTAATAGATAATTTTCGCAGGAGATGGCGCAGGATAAGAAGAGGTGGCGATCTCTGGTGTCGGAGGTCAAGATGGAGGTCACTTTGGGTCGCTGAGAATAGAATAGAATTGAATAGAATAGAATAATCATTTATTCGACATTTTCATTTTTTACTTACATTATATAGGTACACTGTGTAACAAAATGCCGAAACGGTTCCAGCTCAGCATATTGCCATAGCCGAGCCGATCATCCTACCGATCAATCGCGGTTTCGTCTAGGGTTCGCTCTTCTCCTAGAAAGCTCCTACTAAACTCTTCCCTTAAAAATTGTGGTGTTTTGGCTTTGTACGTACGGCGAGTACTAGTACCGCAACCCAACTCCGCGGTTCGGTTGAACCCAGATGATGGAGCAAGAGCCCCACAATCTGTCACAAATCAGTCTGTCACAATTAGATTATTAGAAACTTCAAAACTCTTCTTACATTTTACTATTCCGCTGATTCGTTATTTTCACAAGGCATAAAGTATCCTGTAGTTCCCTAATAGGATCGTAAACTAATTTCTGAAATCCACACGACTTTTACAACAAAATTTTTGCTACCTTTGGTTATATTATTGCAATTTTCTTAGAAATCTATATTTTTTTGTAAAGAAAATACCTAATGATAATGTAGCTATCCACTCAAGTTAAAAATGGATACGTAGTTGTTTATCGTGTAAAAGTTAGGCTACATGCGATTGTTTTCCCTGATACGAGAAGTGTCCATTCACGGAGTAAGCGAAGTAGCTTTTGCCCGCGACTTTGACCACGTAAAACTAGCTTGTTACATTCTGGACACATTCTCGCGGTAAGCACATTGAATTTTGGGGTAAATTACACCCTATTATTGTTCTGAGCTTTAAGCTACAAATTCATCAATATCCGTTATATATTATATCATATAATACTTATTAGTGGGATCTCTCTGTACTGCATGTGTAACCATGATCTAATCTGTAGCCGTATTCACAATGGCTCGGAAATCGGATTCGGATACGGAATCGACAAAAGTTCTTAGGAAAATGTGGTTTCAGTTAATTTTGATGAAATTTTTATATGTTATAGAGAGTAGTTTCCGTGGAATCTATCGGGATTCTGAATAACAGTTTTCGAATCGATCGAACGGGTTCGCCGCTCACGAATTTCGTGTCGAATCGTTCGGAATCGGTTTCGAATCATTGTGAATACGGCTACTGGTGAGTTTCCCCTGTTAACAGGGTCGGCGAGGTCAGATTGCAGTCTCTCCACTGTAATTATCTGATCTGCCAAACCCTGGATCATGGTCAAGGCCCCTCGGCCCCGGGCCCTCGTGCGCGGGATCACAACTAGGATAGTCTGATTTTGAGGATTAAATATTCATAATTCAATAAAATTCATTTCAATGTAATCAAATGGCATGACGAACCATTCAGGCCTGTCATTTTGCCTACTCCGATATAAAATTAAGGTCCAATTTCAAATTTCAAATCCACGTCAACCTCTACAATTTCTGTAAATCACTGCGGCAAATACCTACACACTAAAAATCAGTACAAAGCACGTCCATTATGCCGGTCGGAACCACGCAGCCATCCATCTAAATCACGCGAATAACACAATGGTAGCCGCCATTGGCAATGGAAGAGACAAGTTTACTGCCTTGTTATTAGTTTGTGTGGTTTTTACGCGGCACACGTAACACATACCTAGGTGTAATGTCCACAGGTTGCGGATTGCCGCCACCGTACTGATGCCATCATGATTTTGCTCGCTTATGGCACGGGCTTGTTTAGTAATTAAAAAGCTTGCCCCTTCGTTTTGTGTGTGGTATTTCCCGATGGTAGGTATCCAAGTATTAGAATGTGTATGATTTATAACCTATCCTGAAGGCACTTTATATGTGATAAGTACCTTTCTACTAACATTGTATAAATGAGCTATTCTCATAATCACACTAATAAATCGATTAACTACTTCTTAAACTTGTTGGATTGATTTTTACAACATCCCGCAAGCGGTAGCTTTCAATTAAAATTTAAAATCCATACATAAATTAAAAGCTCAACCTTCGAAGGTCACTTCAGGTGCTAAATAAAACGTCGGAGTCCGTTCTCACACCTTTTGTCGAGAACATACAGAGTTGTGTAGTAACGCTCGTAAAAAGTGATTTATATTGTATCTTTGTACGCACTAGAGAGCATGAACTCGGTCCTACGGAGGACCGTTGGCCAGAGTGGCTGGAGCTCCCGGTGGTTTCGTTTGTGGGCGTCTTGTGGAGTTAATAGAGTTGTTGGGGGGTCACGGGAGGCTGGTCGCTCGTGTACCCTCCCCAAGCGGCGTCCAAGGCAAAATAGACGAAGACGAACGATGGTATCTGCACGTGGTTGGCCGTACCGACGCCGCGGAACCGGTTCTGTAGTAACCGGCGTAGGGCACTAGCCGCTTTTACGCTGACTTGCAATAGTTCCGACAATGAATTTTATCGACTCGCTTTATTGTTCATTCTCCACTCCATTGTAAAATGGTAAGAGTGCTGTTTATTTTATTGGCGGTTTTCTTAGTCTTTTGTTATTGCCAGAATTACATTTTGTTTCAGTATCGATGGATTTGATATTGCTGTTTTGATGGTTGATGTTTCCTTGATTTTGATTGGGTTTGACTTTAGTGTTGGCCTACGTTTTAACGTTTTGACTTTTGGTATATTAACGACATATCCAGTTCAATATGACAAGTAGCCATAATCCACGGCCGAAGCGCGCGGGCCCGCAGTCCCGCACTACAGCCCCGCGCGTCCCCAACAAAGGAACACCTAGCCAGGAATCCGTCAAGTCACGCCGACCGGCCGCTCCGCCCCGCACCGCGCGCCGTAACAACCGAAAACTAATCGAAAACACCCGGAACTAATCTTTTTCTAATTATAAAAAAATGCGGATCGCGTCGGATTCCTCGCTTCGAGCATCCGAGACGAGGAAAATCGGAAATCACTGAGAAAGACAGCGAGCTAGAACAAAAGTATTGTAAGGTAAGTGGACGGTATCGGCGACGCTGCGCCGCATGCTAATTGCTAGGTCATAAATCGTTGAGAAATGATAAATAACAGTCGAATTTTCGTTAAGCTCGCACGCGACGCGCCGCGGCGGTTGCCCACGCGACCCGGATCTTTCGCGCGCTTTTTTTCACGCGTTCTTACCCGCTTAGTCGACGCAAACACGTAATTAAGTTGCAGATAAGCATGTATCAGAATGGA
Organism: Blastobasis lacticolella; assembly: GCA_905147135.1. Classification (NCBI taxonomy): domain Eukaryota; kingdom Metazoa; phylum Arthropoda; class Insecta; order Lepidoptera; family Blastobasidae; genus Blastobasis; species Blastobasis lacticolella. Next base: position 13,647,470 of record LR990046.1, on the reverse strand, counting down.
ATATTCGGTGGTCAAATCGGAGCAGCTCTAGCCGGGCACCGGCGCGGGCGCCACGGGAATTCAGAATACGAGATACATCGACACGACACTAGTCACGTTTTTATTCGTAACTAACCATACGAGGCGGTTGGAGTCATTAGTGGACGCTCCGGGGTTAAGGTTAAAGTAATTAAAAGTAACTCCTAAGAGGTGTATGCTCGCAGCCTCGTTGGAGTTTAAAATATCTAACAATGTCAAAACCTGTTGCACGCAATGCCGAAATACTTTGTCGATGAATGTATCGCGAGTTTGGTGCTTATTAAAACACGTATTTCAGTTTAATTACCTTCCCTGCCAAGAAAGATTTGTATGGTATCTGTTCTCAATAATTCGATCGCAGTACGGAAGTCAACTTGACGCGAAGGGTATCGACCGCGCCCGCAGCGCTGCGCCCGCGCACGCTCCCCTCGTTGCACTTATTAAATACATATTTATTTACGATCAACATTAAAAACGGCCGAATTAATATCATTTTGGTCGTAACATACCGAATAACGGCACAGCAACAGCAATTTAACTGAGTATTCGTATGTCCACGTATAATTTTATACGCTCGCCGTGTCAAGCTTTCAATTTATCATTGCCATCTTTGGTTCGTGCGTTTTCTAACAAGATGTTAAAATTAAATCTAAGAAACTTGTTTTTATTTAATCTCGAAATAGTATAAAACACATTCTCCATTCGCGTTTTTTTATGTTTTGATAACAAATCCGATATGAGTACAATAAATCCTAGATAATTTTTTTGGACATCAGATCATATCTACATCCTTCGTTATCGCTCCTAGCAACTTACCTACATGTGGTAAGTTAGATTTAAATCTAGTTTGTTTCTAACTTGTGTAAATCATTGGGAAGAAATGCTATTTCTTTTCTTTGGTGACACCCACGCTGGGTTATCTTAAATAACTCGCACATCCATTACTCTACTGATACATCAACGTACATTAGTCGTCTTACACTATCTATCAAGGGCCAGAAGCTTATCCAGGCAGCGTTGTATACTCAAAGGATAAATTTTACTTTAATTTTGTCTTCTAGAAATTTACTCATGTGATAAATATCAGAATTATGAAGGACACTCACCGAGACGTAAAGAATATTCACTAAATAACATTAGGTATGCCGTATTCGTAGGTTGAATAAAATCGGTAACCTACTACGTATATATTTTTGTTAATATAGAGGTAGTCAAATGTCTTATATGGTAAATGTAAATGGTCTTATGTGTCGCTGGCCTTTGAGAACGGCGTAGGTTTCTTGAAGGCCCCAATCACCAGGGGAATACCAACTAGAGAAGGGCCAACTATGTCTTTCGCCGACTAGCCGACTAGTCTATGCCGATCATTGTTTTACCCGAAGTTCAGATGGTTCATAAACCAGATAGTCGGCGACTTCGGCACAGTTCCACTTATTACCTACTGTAGGACGATCACGAATGATCTCATATCATTAACGCCACAACATAGATACTAACATTATTGGATCATATGACATGGTAGTGCAGTTGCACCAAAAACGCACTACCCTGTTATCACCAGGTACTTAAGGTATTGTGTAACAAGGTGCCGTATTACGCGTACTAGGTCCGCCACTGGCCGCGCCGGATGCAAAGCTGCGCGAGCGCCGGTCGTACGCGCGGCCGGTTTTTGCGCAGGCGCGGTGGCGATCTGATGGCAACAATTTCCCGTCATCAATATTACTCCACTCGCCAGTTTATGCAAGCGTGTGTTGGAAGCATGAAGGAAGCCGGCTATAGCAGTCGTTGCCGTTTTATACGTTGCAAACGGTAATATAGGTTGTAAATGTTGCTTCATTTTATAGCACGATGTGCCTTTCAGCAGTTGCTATGAGGCAGCCGATGTTAATGATATAATATTGTAATCATTACTTACATACCTACTTATTTACTGCGATGGCTCGGAGATCCCCACCTCTTGCTTATTACTTAGGATATGGTAAAGAATTATTCTTTTGAGAAATATTCCCTAACTATATCATATTTGTTACAAAACTTGAATACCAACACAACTCCTCTCTAAGCTTCAATGTACCTGCCAATCAGTTGAACTAGCAAAACAAACGAGGTAGGTACACCCAATTGAAACGCATCGCTCAAACAATACTGAGAAACCGCCACGATCGACGTTTTCCAATCGAAACACCGCGAGTAATGGAGCGTGATGCCTTCCTCTAAGCCTTCTACCAGTGCCTGGTCATGGCTCGGGGTTGATTAGTCAAGGTGGTGTTGGCCTCAACTTAAGTAGAAAGATGGGAGGGGGTAGAGAGGGGGCTACGTGGCGGAATGGAGGAGAGTGCCGTCGTAGTAAATCGAGCGTAGCCTGAGTCCGCATGCGGGATGCTTGCACTGAATTTTTTTTATCCACTGGTGAAGCCTAGAACCTAGTGGATTTAGGGTGAATTCTCAATTATTCGCATATTTCTTGATATTGTTAACTAAATTAGGTACATATGTTATTTACACGATTGACACACAACACAATTGAACAATAAGAAGAGCACAAAAAAGGAGGTAGGTCTCGGCAGGTCGAGGTAAAGGAGGTACGTTGTAATCTAAATGCTTTACTATTCTATTCTCATGGTATTATACCTGTATACATTATTCGGCGCAGCGGAGCCTCGCGGTGAGTCACGAAGAGCGTTGAACCTCGGCGGCCATCTTTGCGGCGCGCGCGCAGCCCTCGCGCAGCTACCCCAAGCGCCCTCCACAACGCATTTCCCAATAGATACAATCATAGAATTGTACTACTACACTATAATAATATTTATTTATTAGGTAAATTAATTACACACAGTGTTTTACATACCAGCTTAAGTTAACTTGCCTAATCTATCTATACATAGTATAAAACAAAGTCGCTTCCGGCCGTCTGTCTCTATGTATCTAATATGTACGCCTGGATTTTTAAACTACGCAACGGATTTGAATCCGGTTTTCAATAATAGGCAATAGATGAGTGATTTAGGAGGAAAGTTTATAAGCAACAAAAAAGGGTAGGTAGGGGTAAAGTAGATGTACGCGAACGAAGTCGCGTAAATACTAATAGGTTATTAGTAATAACTTAATAATTAGGGCTGCATATTAAGTATACTCCTTATAGCCCTTTAGCAATTAGTACTACGTAATAATAAATACAAAGCATGTGTCTGTACATTGGTTTGTTTCAGTCCTTCTAAACTTCACTTCGGTTTTCTTTTCACTAACTTAAGGAGACGCTTAGCGCATAAGTAAGTTGATTTAAAATATTGCTAACAAGACAACGCATTACACCAGTGATTAAGTGAAAACTAAACTCGCTAATTTTGTGACTCCGAAATACTTAGGAATATCTTAAGGCGCTAACTTAAGAGTGTCCTAAGTTTCAATGCAATCTAATATGAATTATTCTTATGATGATGATGTTTATGTAATAGATTGGACTAGTCAGGACCCAGGATGCCAGTAACTTTAGAACAATCAAATCTTAACTCCTAAAAAACCTACACCTTACTCCTTCCTATCCAGTTACTACTTGTATTTGCTTTTTTTTGTATAAATATACTTACTTACTGCGCTGGCTCAGCGACCCAAAGTGGATCTTGGCCTCCGACACTAGATATCGCCACCTCTTCCTATCTTGCGCCATCTTTTTTCTTTTAGGACATCATCCATCCAGCGATATTTTTTTTTATGTCATACAGTAGGCAAACAGGCAAGCGGGCACCCTGCTGGAAAGTGGTCACCACTGCCTATAGGCATTAGCAACACCAAGAGTATCGCCAATGCGTTGCCCACCTCTATAACACGTTGCTCTGGCAGCAAAAAGACAAATTCCCCTCCACTGCCAAAACCACGGTTCCCCAAATACCGGCAGAAACACAACACTATTTAAAAGAGTATTGTTTAGCTGCGGTATTCTGCAAGGTGGAGGTACTTCCCCAGTCGGGCGGCTCCAATTCTTACGGGATACCCCGCTATGCCCTATCTCTCTTAAATCTGAGGCCCAAGACTGTATATATATAATTGTATATACTTACTCCCCAAATAAAGTCCCTTATGATTTATCAACAACATGAGTTCTTTAATTTAGTATCAACGATTGAAATAATTTTCAACACAATTGCGTTTTGCTGTAATCATCGCACAATGGAAGTAACCGTGTTTAGGTTTTGTGACGTCATCGGGGCCTCTGTAAGCATGAATAGTATATTTCGATGTACAAGGAAAATTAAGTACCTACGTTTTACCCGTATGTATGATAGAAAAACAAATATGATGGCCTCTAAACAATAGATTCTTCAGTTTGTTTTCAACGGCAATAAATAATACTGTCTCGAGTAAGATAATTATAATAGGTAGAAGGTACTTACTGATTAAAATCAAATAAATAAATAAATATGCTTGGACAAATTCAAACAGCGCCATCTAGCTCCAAAGTAAGCAAAATTTGTGTTATGGGTGTTAGATAACTGATAATAGTTTTTTTTTTAAATTCATACTTTTATACATAGTACACCCAGACCCGTAACAGAGATTAAAATTTCTGCTGCCGGGAATCGAACCCGGGACCTCTGCGTGACAGACTATAAAAACTGAACCGCTCAGGTCGTCGTATAGTTATCAATAACTAGAAAAATATTTGGTTCCATTTCCTGGTACGACACGAGTCCCACTTTCTCCTTTACTTGCTGCACTTAACTCTTTCTAGGTATTCCTCAACCTCTTTTTTCCTTAATTTTCCCTTCCAGTTTTGATTTAAAGAAGTCGTCGTAATGTATCAGTCGTGTAGTATCCTATCATTTTAAAGATAACGATAGAGTAAAATGGCGATTGCTCCACCAACAAGAGTCAGGCTCTTAAATTTTTTATTTTGACGAGAAAAATATTGTAAATAAAATTATTTCCTTAATCCATTCAATGTGGCCGTGTGGTGTCCGGCGGAATAGCACCAACCCGTGTCGTACAACCGGGTGTCGTACAAGACGACTAACGTTTATGAGGCAAAATATCTAGAGTATCCGTAGGCTGCAAAAAGGCAGCAGTGTTTTTCATTTTTATATTTGCGTCACTGTGATCGCCAATCCGCCTGCTATGAAGATTACGGCAATAACCTCCGCTCTCCAGGGAGAGGTTCTAAGTCCTGCAGTGGATTATTATGGGCTGTGAAGATGAGATGATTCAATGTAAATATTTTAATTTTTGTAAATATAAATATTTTTAGCTGAAATGAAAACATAAAACTAGTTCTATGTTGTTTAGGTTTTTTGATCCGTATTGCCTGTGAACGCAACCTTGCGGGTGAAAGGAGTAAGAGTAAGTAGTTGAGAGTATATACCGAGATAACTAGTAATAGGGCTAAATGAAAAAAAGGCATATTGTGCTGATCCCACCTAGGAATCAGGAAAAAGGATAGTTTGAATAAGGTGTATGTATATGCATGTTTTTGTAATAATCTTAGAAACAACTCAATCGATTCTGAAAATACTTTTATTGATATCTATTAACTAGAATCACACACACTTTATTTTAAAGAGCTATTATAGATAGCGCTAGAAAACATAAAGTTATCAAAGTTTCGCGAAATAACTTATTTTACTGTTACTGTATATCTAGCGGAAGGTATATCTAACTTTATGATCAGAACAGGCAATAAACAGCTTACATATCTTTGTTTTAGGGGAATTCGACATGACAATTAGGTACGGAAATCCGAAACATTTATGTTTTTATTACCTCCATAAAAACTAATTGTTTTTTTTTATTTTGAAAATAGACTTTTTGAGCCTGCAATTTACCGTTGGTAGAAGTCTGTCAAGCCTGAGTGAGGTGTTACAGACAGGCATATTGTATTAGTCCTCACAGAGATAATGCCACATTATTAGCTATATTACTGTCAATTTCATCAAAATCCGTTCAGTCGTTTTTGCGTGAATGGTAAAGGACATTAATCCATCCTTACAAACTTTTGTATTTATAATATTAGTAAGATAAGAAGAATAGGATTATTCGAATAAAAATATGATCCGCTGCCAATAGACCTAGGTTAGTCGGAGGAAAACGTCTATGTAAATAAATCAGTCTAGCCTAGCTTCAATCTGGAAACGCAACTACGGATTTCCTTGAACCGACCTGCTCGCTCGATACTCGTAAATAAACACAGAGCCGTACGCAATAATTACCTATATCCAACTCGCAATCTGTCACGTTATCATTACTGGCACACCATCTACACCTGCACTAACGAGGCTGCCTGCTTGTTTGCTTCATGTGAAAACACCGTTTCCTACAATCTAATACAAAGATCTAGGCGACGGAGTTTTTTTGTAACTTTTATTAAATAACTGCGCAGGAATACTGAAAGTGCTGGAGGTGTCGTGGATGACAAGGCTATGGCTACTCTCATGACACCTCCTTTGAGGCGAAGCAGGAGCACCGGCGGCTGTTGGGAGTCCCACACTGGCCTTCCATCCCCCCCTACGGAGGGTATCGTAATGCATTCCCGGCGTAAAAAAAAGGGATACTAAAAGTGTCTGATTTCGAGGTAGGGTTGTTGTTTAAAGTCTAAAGAAGATCAGCCCTTGAGTACAGCCCTATTTTTAACAGGCATTAAAAGGCGATCGCTCGCGTGTATTGAAAATAGGGTAAATCAGCGTCAGGCCGTAAAAATTAAGATATTGAATTTTTCATGCCCAAAATCAATATTGAATACCGTTTGACTCGAGACGAGCTATTCAAAAATAGGGCCCCGTCTGCTAGTGCCTACAGTGAAGCGAAGACCAAGATGGTTCACACTATTCAGCGAGCACTCGCGACGTTGTTTATACACAAAATTATACAAACATGATCACAAATCCGATATCCGTGACAATTTATTTGTAGTGAATCACAACAAAAGTGTGAATTTTCATAGAAATATATCGACGAGCTGTTGCAAAAGTAAAATAAAGCGCTTTACCAAACTAACATAGAGACGTCGACGTACTTTCCCACGTATTAAGTATACGCCAACTTTAAATTGTACGTCTGATGGTAGACTACAGAGCTCTATTATATCCAAGATCAGCATTTAATCTACCTACATATAACTTGCCGTTATATGTAGGTACCTATATGTATGTAGGTAGGTATAGGCTAAGTTAGTAGTCTCACTAAATGGTCTTACCAGTTAAACAACTAGGAATTTCTAAGTTTGACAGCTGTCATCCGAAATTTAGATCACGACGTATACCTATATATACTGTTGCACTTCAGTGTTTCGAGCTCTCCCAATACGGTCATACAAAAGACACCAACGAGCTCTTCCAATGCAGCCATGCAAAAGACATCTGCCAGCTCTTCCAAGGCTGCGTACAAAAGACATCAACGAGCGCTCTAGTGGTCGGGGTACGAGCCGAATTTCAATGAAGAACTGCAAATTGATGTACAAGCTAGCCATGTACATGATGCCTACAGAATTACTTTGAGTAGCAGTTCTTAAAACAATTTGAGAGGAGTGACGACGTTATAATTTTTGTCGTGAAGGAAAAACAAATTTTTTGTCTGAAACCTGTCGCGTGGTATATCAAATTAAAGGGCTTTTCGAGCTGATTCCAAAAAATATAACACGTGCTTAATCCTTTGGACTCCGTACAGAGACGCGCCGTACGAATTGTCGACGATCCCATACAAACAAGCAAGTTAGAACCACTGGCTAACCGAAGGGACTTTGGCTCCCTGTGTGTGTTCTATCGGCTGTACAATGGGGAGTGTCCCGAGGAACTTTTCGATCTGGTGCCCACAGCACAATTCCGCCATCGCACCACCCGCCGTGGGCTGGGTACTCATCCCCACTACGTAGACCCTCTGTTGGTCACCACGCGAAGGTTCGAAAGAACGTTTCTCACTCGTACGATTTGGATGTGGAATGAGCTCCCAGATACAGTGTTTCCTTTGGACTATAACATGGGATCGTTCAAGAGGTATATTAGAGGTCTCTTTAGAGGCGGGCAACGCATTGGTGACTCCCCTGGTGTTGCTGATGTCCATAGGCGGCGGTGAACACTTTCCATCAGGTGGCCCGCTTGCCTGTTTGTCTGCTGAGTAACATAAAAAAAAAATTTAAATTTTATTTTTTATTGCTATGTTAACAGGAAATTGGTCAAAAATTACAGCTTTTAAATGTTAAAAACCACATCGATATCGTTCCGTCCTTCGTGGGTAAAAATATACCTCAAATTATTCATAATATCCTTATGTCTTTACATCACGGAAGGAATTTTGGAATTTTTTAGAACTGCGGGTCGAAATCACCGATTGGGCATCTAGTAGGTACATGGCTAGGTTGTGCAACGATTTGCAGTTTTTTGGGCGTAATCTAGGACTATTCCCAATGCAGTCATATAACAGACATCAACGGGCTCGCCGTATACAACCATACAAAAGACATCAACGAGCTCTCTAAATGCAGCCATACAAAAGACATCAACGAGGTCTCCCAATACAGCTATTATATACAAAAAGCAGGGTGAAATTAGGAGAGGTAACTTTGTATAAAAGTCTCGATTTTAATGCTGTCGCTGATCTTACGTTACGCTTTGCCAGATTGCATGAGCCACAGCTACCGCTAGTACAAAATATATTTGATATTTTTTATATCATCTATCTAACCTAAACCAGTCATGAAAAAGACATCAATGAGCTGTCCTTAAAATTAACATACACTAACGGACTTATCTATATCTGCCGCCGTATTTGTGTTCCGGTTTGAAGGATAAGGCAACCATCGCAATTACAGGTATGAGACATTTCATCTGTCCTCACGGTGACAACGCACCACCGTTTAAGCATTTTTGTTGCCAATCGTTATGGGCGGACGACAGTTACCGTTTACCATCAGGTGGGCTGCCTGCTCGTTTGTCATTGGTGTAGCGTAAAAAAATAAATAATACTACCCAAACCATCATAAAATAAAAGAGACATTTCATTCGGCCATACTGCTGAATTGTCAAAAAGAACCTACTTTTTCTGGGTTTTTGAAAGTAACTAAAAATTCGTACGTATTTACGTTTCTATTTATGTTTCTTGGAAAAAAGGCAATGAAAACCATGTCGCTTCCCGTTATTTTATTACAACTGTACATGTACACCGTGTACTCGTACTACAGAAACGAAAGTTTGAGAATGGCAAAAAAGTAAATCGCTTTTTTCACTAGAACGTGATAAAATTAACTTTGTACAAAGTGTGAATAACATCGTTTTTATGCCGCTGTTTTATGATAAACTCACAATATGTGAGATGCTTTCTGATTGTTAATATAATAAGCTTGATATGCTGTTTAACGTCACAGTTAATATGTACTACTAAACGTGATGACATGACGCTCAAGTACATTTCGCCATATCCTTAGTTAGTATATCCGCTAACTCCTAAACCTCACAACGAATTTTAATGAGGATTTACCATAATTTAGAGAATTTCTTTCGGGTGGTTAGGAATAAATACATGCTTATTATAATAGAGATAGAGAATCCTGAGAACACCCTCTCGAAGCCGAGGTGGGTAGCTAGTTTAAAATAAGTTGAAACATCGGGCGCTGTATGGTAAGTTGACAGCGAACGTGCCTTATAATCTTGTTACATGAAACCAGTTTACGCGTGGGCGATCAGTTCTCAGATCAATGAAATAATTGCATTTCTTTCAAAGCCTTGTAAAAAGTAGTCATTGCTGGAGTTATGGAATTGGCATTTTTATATCTCAATGCTGCCATTATTATACGATTTCTTGTTAAAGAGGGAAGTTAGGTAATAGAAATAGCTTATATTTTCTATGATTGTTTTTTACTACAAATCTTTAACTGAGGTCAATTTGTTGGTTGTTTTTTCTTTGCGTCTTTAATGTTACGCCTTTGTAACTAATTAATATAAAGAGGGACGCGTCTATTATATCAATTTGTCAGCTCACTTAATTAATGATTTCGTTTTGATAAACTTTTTAAAACTTACTAATGTAAATATTTACATAATTTATTAGTTTCTGCGCTGCATGTATAATTTAGTTGGCCTGCATGCATGTTTTTACCCGACTGCAAGGGAAAGGTTATATTTTTCGCGCGTACCTTGAATGTATGTATGTTAGGCGCCATATTGAAAAGTTAAACAATTCTATACCCATGAGAAGGATTTAATTAAATTTAAATTAACGGCCTAAAGAGTAGATTTCAAAAATATATGTAACTAAATTTCTATGAATATTAAGTATTCATGTCCAGTTATAGTTTTAACGCTTTTACCCCCAGTAAAATTTGATAATTTTTGGGTGATAAAATACTACGAGGCTACTGCCTATCTCCTTCCCCAGATTACCATTTATCTTCTAAACGAATTTTATCCGTATCAATTCAACGATTTAGCCATGAGAACAGACATACAGAGTTACTTTCGCATTTATAAAACAAATAATTTGGATTTAACTATGGTACCTATACACGCACGGTACGTATAGCGTGCGCTAATAATTTAGTTCCATTTTTTGCAACAGACAATTCTTATTGTTTTGACTTATTATAGAAGCTAACCGCAAGATGCGGAAATGCTCCCGAGTTCCCACACCATCGTTAACAGTTCCAGGGAACCCTCGTGCGGTGGGAACGAACAGCGTTTATGATAACAGTATTCCAGTATTGTTTTAGAGGCCGCCATCTTTGTTCAAAGGTGGTCTGACCACCCGTTCTCTGAGCTTTCTAGCCGATTGATTCAGTAATGTGTTATTTATATTTACTAAAGTATTTCAATGTTTTTATTATTGAGGCACGTTTAAATATTATTACTAGCTTTGCCCGTGAGTTAGTCCGCGAGAATTAGATTTTTAGGTTCCGGACCCGTTTCCGCGGGAACCACATTGAATTTCGGCATAAATTTGTCCAAGATTATTTCTTCATTAGACGTATAGATTTCACGTAACAACAATGCATGACCATAGTACGGAAGTAGTAAGTCATGACTAACCTGTGTAATATATACCTAAATAGATAACGCGATCCTACATAAAATGGGCAGGCGCGTTTTCTATAAGAATTTTCAATCCACCTACCCATCGTGCAGGTTATGGCATTACCTTCCATATATGCGAAAGTGGCTCAAGTCCATCAGTGGGCCCCAGCTCAACAGAAGATGACATCTTAGGATAGCAGTCATAACAAGCCACGTGACTGCGCAGACGCAGTAGCTATTTTCCATACTAATGTGGTTACGCGAACCACATGATTGCGTAGAAATTATATTTCACAAAATTATAAGGAAAACCGAAACCAAATAAGGAATTATTCCTATCCGTATTGTAGTAGGTACTTTTAAAGTAAGATCAGCATTCTAGAAAACTCACAAGGCCTAATGATAGCAAACATATGACCGGACCAAAACAACTGGGAGTTGAAAACAACATTAACCCAAATTGAGTTTCTCTTTCATTTTTCCTGCAACCACGACGATCAAGGCAATGATTACGAAATTACCACCACATCGAGCTTTCCAAAGATATGTAAGTGGGTGACAAAAACAATGCATCGGTTTTCGGTAAATGACTCATACTCTTTCCAATAAACATGACGAATTAGCATTTAAACGGAGTCAACATTTTCGTAATGTTAACAGGTCATTTGAAATCATGAAATGTATTCATGGTTTCAAATGCCTTCGATTCTTTCAATCGCAGGAAATGTGCTTATTTCTTAAAGTTGATTTTCCTAAATGATATTTTCGAGGAAATAGGTACAATGGAGCGGAAAACAATTCATTACGGATTACTGTTTTCCTTTTATAAGAAATATTTACTAATGAACAAATTTAAACCTCTTTTTTAGAGCTAATCTAAAGTTTCATCTTTAGTATAGCTTATGTATAATTTACTTTAGTTTAATTCCATTAACATTTGTATTAATTAAAGCTTGCAATGTAATTTGTATGTAAAGCCTACCTATTTACATTTGTTTTTAAAACAGCGTTGGTTGTAATTATTGTTTAGCTCCATACAGGTGTTTTCTTGATGATTAGAAGATTTTGCAGTCAATATCCAGGTTGTGCTTACGCGCGTGAGTCCGGCTTGTTTATAATCCAGGATTTGGCAGATAAAGGTATTGAAGTACAGCGACTGCCATCTGATATACGTGACCCTATTAACAGGAAAACCAGATTGGATCATGATTACACATTCAATTACGTGAATATCCTCACGTTTCCCTCACTTGTTAGATTATCGGTTTGTGTTCAACTAATGTACATACCTCAGAGAGAGTCATTGGTAAATGCGGCATGGGATTCAAACCCGGTACCTCTACCTTACGAGGCTGACTCGACAGCCATTATGTCATCGACGCTTCTCGATCAACTCTCTCAGGTAACTACATACGTACCTGTACGTACCCGTACGGTACCTGTAGGTAGTACAGGATATATTATCTGCCGTAGGCAGAACATCGAAGGAATGTTGTGAATAGGGTTGGAAAATATATGACCGGATACACATATTGTGAAGTTTTCACAGACATTCAATAGACATACATATATAGAAACATATCAATGTTTTATCCCACTATCTTGAGGAGTCATCATAGTCAGTCAAGTATTATATCCGGTGATATATTTCGGATAAATACCTACATGATTTATTTTTTCTCATTCGAAATTTTATTGAAACGTTAGTACATAATAAAAATGACATTTTCCGAACCCTAGTCGCAAGTACTGATTGTGAGTATTAGTGAGGCTCGTAGCGCGCTCGGTGGAGCGTGGTCCGTCCCTAAAATAGCCGGGTCGGCGACCCGCGCGGTGGCCTTGCCCTTGACAGCGGTGTCGGCCATTCCTCATACCGCGGCGTCACTCGGCAGAGCCCGGTGCGCCCGCGCAGCCTCGCGCCATACATTTATCACCGGCCAACGCGTTACGAACTCACCGACCACGTGCTCACACTCACCTGGGATACACGTGTAATGTGTTTAAGTATGCGCATCTCGGCAGGTATTTAACATAGATCTCTCGACAGTAGTAATCTATGGTATATACCATAATGGTATACGTTGGTGACGTAGTTGACAGTCTCGCACGCAACCCACCCAAATCCTTTCGAGGTTTTATTAACAACTTTCAGTACTTGAAGTAACTTGAGCACCGGCTCATTCGAGAGTGATATTACTCATTTTACATTCATGTTTTAATCTGATCTTGTTTATAGAAGCCGGTCGTGTCCGCCTTTGGTGTCCTTCCACGAAGTTTTTGTCGTCGGTAAACGGTTATGGGGCTACGTGCTCGGAGGCATTGTGACGAGATAACTCCAATTGCGGGGTGGGATGGGTTCCTACCACAGTTCCCACCGCTGGACTACGGGGTACGTGCCTTGAGAACGTGGAAAAAACAAGCCTCAACGCGTCAAGACCTATCCAATCTCAATGGTCCAGTGGCGCTATCATTACTAGTTTATTTTTTGCCTCATTGCCGACGTTGTAGGCGTGCTTCTATCAGTGTTGTCCGATAATCTACGCGAAGGTACTTACATACGTTACCAAAGCCGAAACCTGTTCGCGTAAATGTTAAATTGTATTTGTAACGACTTCAGGTATCTACTTTATTCTGACGTCCGTCAGTTGTTCATAAAATATCTCTGTTCAGTTCGACACAAAGGGTTGTATTGATTGTGTTTGGGAATATAAACGAACTTGGATTTCTAGGCAAGATTATATTAAAAACGAAAGATTTTATAAATCGACTACGACCATCATCTTACCTGTCTATTCATAAGAGAGAAAGTTCTTCCACCTCACACCCTCTTACCATCTTAAATCTTGCTTTAAGTTTCTATTCCTATTTAGTGCAGGAGCTAGGTAGGGAGATCCATTAACTCCGGGCTCCATTGTAAGAATCAATACGTTATTAATGTTAATTTGTAATGTTGATTGAAATGTACGCAATTACTCGTTCAGTAATTTGAGAAGAAACGTTCGTGTATAGATACTCGTATATAGTTAGACCAGCCATTGAATCTGATTGACTCATCCGATTGTGATGCAATAAAACTGAATGTTACTCTAACTTGAACCCTGTATAAAAATTCAAATTGTGTTAAGGAAAAATGAGTATAGGTACTTTTGAAGAACAAAAATTTTGATTATCGTAGAGTAAGTAGATACGATGAGTTTACGTAGAGATACAGTCTTTGTTTCGATGAACATAATAACCACACTGAACATAAATACAAGTTCAGAGTTAATATCACTCTGCGGCTGGTGTTTTTGCTACAAAATTACGTGGCTTCTAACTCGACTTAATGTTTTTCTCGATGGGGTCCAATGACAGCTCTCGGCGCGGGAAATGATCGAGAATTCCCTTCTGGGAAGCGTGAAATGAGACGGTGGCAGGCTCGGAGTCAGTGCCGCTCGGTGCCGTTTTGGACTACATTTCGTAGCGTAGTTGAGGTCTGAGCCTCACAGTGTCTACGTCCTACGGAACAGATTTCGTAGTCAATGTCAAACTAATAAATTGTGATGAATTCTGTAATTCTTTATGACCATTTCAGGCAACGTGGTAGGTACCTGCGGTTCCCAAAATATCACAATAGATGATAGTGCTAGTGCGCCTTCTTGGAGCAGAAAGCTCCCAAAAGCTCAGACAAGTGTTTTTTAGTTAGACAGATTTCTGTCATGTAGTTACACTTATGCAAGCGCAATATCGTGAATCCTATTTGGCTTTCTTGCGCAAATATGATCGATACGTATTAACTCTTGTTACCTCTAGTGGTGAAACTGAACAAATCACTATTTGCTAGACAATTTTTAAACGGTGCTGCAATTTTGAAATGTTTCACGAACACTCAACGCAACACTTTTTGTTGCCTGCAACCTAAATGCATGAAATGTTATGGGCGACAGTTACCGCTTACCGTCAGATTGGGATGTTTGCTCGTTTGTCACTGCGTAGAATAAATAAAACTCTAGATTCGGTATAAAATATTTATTTTCAATACAATTTATTTTAAACAATATCAATTAAAAAAAAGTATGTTTCAATAGAAAATAACAAAAGTGAAGCACGGTATCGATAAATATTATCCACAGATATATTATGCAAATTATATACCTACAGATGCACCTAGAGAATCTATGTTTATTTAAATAAGTCAATATATTTAGGGAAAGTTCTCTACTTAGGTATTTTCCTATTAAAAAAAATTTACATGGTATCAAGGTATATGCTATAGCTACATGCTATCGCCATGACTCAAATGTTCTTACCTACACTTCGTATATCTTGCTATGACATATTATTATATTCCGGCAAAGCCGTAATGGTGAATCGAGATAGTATCTACAAAACAGCCACTTAACTGAAGTGCCTCCTTTCGTATTAATTGCTGGAATTAAAGTAAACTACTTTTAATTTTTTACACGATAAAGACGTACCTATAAATAACATGATTTTATGTTGAATTTCAGTTAATTTATCTTCTTCTTTTAGAGTTTTAAGCTTTAAACCGAATTATTTTCAATCTATGTAGTACGAGTATATATGTCACCATGACTGATATGTTCGCACATAACTTCAGAACGGCTGCAATTAAAATAAAGTGTGTAAGGATAGGCAGGGTATCACACGGATATCAGAGGGCTAAAATAGAGGCAGAGATCTGTATTTTCTGTTGAATATTTTCCACAGAGCGATCTTCAACCTCCTGCCAAGCGTGGATATTATTTCAATACCCTCCACTTATTTGGAGGAGGTTGAAGTCCAGCAATAGGCTATTGGTGTTGATGTCATGGGCCAATCGTCAAAGTGGGCAGATCGTTTGGTATGGAATGTTTCAATTCGATTAGGTTAGGTGTTGTCAGCGCAAAGGGTGGGTATTTAGGTTTCAATTCGGTTGGTCAGGTTTGTGTTATGCCAAAGCGCCTAGGAGCGAAGTGGAGCTCCTTAAACTCGGGTCAAAACTATTAGAATTCCAGTCTGTCCACCACAGTCTCTCTCCCTTTTGTCTACGTCTCGGTTATGGCCGCTAGCTGTTTTGTAACGTTTATTTTAATAAAAATTAATCTAGTAAATTAATATCAATTTGGACACTGTTTTGATTTAATAGAAGAAATTAGTGTAAAATTTGGCCGTGTGGTGTCCGGCAAAGTAGAATAGCACCAACCCCTTACATTCGTGGGTGTCGTAAAAGGCGACTAATGTTTTTGAGGCAAAAAAATGTGTGTCTCCGTAGGCTGGAAAATGGGCAGCAGCGTTTTCTATTGTTTGTCATATTTAGTATAGAATATTGGCACTTTAATTTACACGCACTCGCAGATCCTCAGACCACGTAGGTAGTCATACAAAACTAAATTCCCAGGCAGATTTCGATCTGCTCAATTCCACGATCGGCCTACCACATTATTTATAGGATATGAGACTGATGTCCAAATAATGTCTAATATGAACTGTCGTTGATTTATTACATCTATGCCAAGTAACTATATGTCTATGCTAATAAACCCGCAATTCTGTCGGTAGGTTTGTCCGTAAATCTCCGTAGCATCTGGATGGGGCACTGGCCGCGTGCGCCGGCGCCGGCCGCAGCATTCCTGCCGACCGCAGCCCCTGCTCTGGACTCACGGCTGACTATCAACTTTCTACCCTTCGTTACAGTTTATTTATATTCATAGTGCACGTACTTGAACAGCTAAAATTAACCCCTCGCGTAGATGGTAGTCGTTGTCACTTTTTATAAACTAGATGTTGCTAAAATGTACTACCTGATTGCTTTAAGCTAATAGGACAGCCTCTCAGGAACTTCACTCCGAATAAGTGTTAGATATGTGTGGTAAATAACGTCACGGTAGTATCACTGTGACTTTTCACGAAGAAACTATGTTATAAAATCACGTCATAACATATAGGACACACGATAAAAGGACCGTGAGGCGTCAGTGCCTTTTCATCAGTAGTTTCCCAATCGGCGGCATGTCGGACAATAATGAATGTGGCGTAAAATTTGCTAACATGCCGCCGATACTCATCATTGGCCTTAAACATCTATTTTAGATGATTTTATAATTAAATAATCAGGTTATACCCCTCGTATGGACTCACCCGTATTCAGAAACATGTTTATGTAAAACTTTACTAGGTATGGTTCTAACAGTGCATGTCTGCTAAATAAACGCACTGCGTTCAATACGGCTTAATAATTGGTCATTTTCGTTCATTTTAATTGCCGATTGCCACTTAATTTTATGGTCAGTTTGTAACCTGTGCACTGTGAGACCTCATAGCAACGCGCGTCCCTAGGCTAAAATAAATACTATAATACATTTAAGTAATAAGCTGCTAAATTAAGCCACCACATGATCGTGATAGGTTAATCTCAGTGAAAGTAAATAGATAAGGCTGAACCACGACGCTTTGTTGGGTTTGGTATTTGACATCAAGTTAAACATTTAGCCGTGGTAGGAATACTTACCTAACTAACTTATAAGATTGCTCTTTTCTTCTCAAATTTATTATTTTTATTGTTTATCTGGCAGGCAGTTGTCAACAACTGTTGCGTTGCTTGCATCCGGCTATTATTCTGATCAGAATTAATCTAATCTCTTTTTAAATTTTTTACAAATTTTCTTTCTTCTTCTTAAAATTTACGTGTGTTTCCATAACTTCCAGTTAAAGAGACTAGTTTTCGATTCATGTATCATTAATAACCTATTTATTATTCAAGTCACGATTAACAAACTAAAATACTACGAACAACGCTTCTCCCAGAGAGAGTCGCCGTGGGCCCCAAGTAATAATGGAAGGGATTCGTAGAAGACGCTTCAATCTCGTGGTTGCCCAAGAAAATCGTCCGTCCCATGACTGACGAGCGCCCAACGACGTCCATCAACCTAATGGAGTAATTATCATAGTGCGTTATAAAACGACTGTAAGTACTCCACGTTGTACCTACATGTGAGACATCACAATGCCAGCGCAGGAAGCACCAAAGTCGGACACGCCATTACAATCAAGCCGCCGACAAGACACCGTAGGGGCGATGGCAACTGTAATTACCGTCACGCAACCACCATTCTATGAAACACTAAATACGCCTTTCCAACAGAACAACACTGGTCCCACGAAAATGTGATGAGTAATTGTCTACTCCCTCCCTTTCATATCGAATTGCTTATTCAAACATCGAGCTCGGTCCGGACTTAATTGTTCGGGCATTGAATTAGTTTGAAATGAGAATTTGTTGCAAGAACAGTTAAAATGAGATCATGAGAGTCGTATCAAGTAATGTAGGAAGCCCGCCTTCTGTGTTATTTTGTAAGACAACATCCATGAGCGCAAACATGAAACGTGGCCCAGATCCAGCCAGATCAACCAGATCGTGGCCAGGTTGCTATTGAAATATTGTTATCATCCGACAGAATATCCTACGTATCAACGTTACGATCAAGGATATTTCATAGAGAATCGTACCTCTGCAGGGCAAAGGCAAGCGCTATAGCTATTTGTTACAATTGAGTACCTACTATCACGGTACCTTAGTGGAGTGGGTAGGCGTACAGTCTCCTGGACGACCTCCGTGAAAGAGCTTCACATTTGGATCACGTCCTTCAACGACCTTCGGCCATTTAAAGGTCCTGCACTTAAAATTTTACTCATGTCTTTGGTATATGTAGAAACCTTTACAAGACTCTCTATGCCAACATCTTACTTTATACTTAATTTCCATGAATTCTCACCTAAACTTACAACTTAGCCTCTCATTAGGCAACATTCATGGAAATTACGGCCACCTGTTGCACCTTAACACAAGTTCGTGCTGTTAAATCGTTTTCTTCATTCTATACGTCCTCATTTGTAGAACAGAATTTGCCTTTCGCAGTAACCGGGGATTCCGAGAATCGCCAGGTTTGCACTTACCTCATATTATTTTGACGGACGACCGGTCGACGGACTGAACTCTGCACGCACTTATTCAGTGTTATTTACGTTGTAGCCGAGAAATCGTTAGTTCTGCTATTTGGCGGCAGAAATAAGATACTACGTGTGAATATTCTTTAGACAATTTTTGTTTCGAAGAGACCGCTAGCAGCGCTTGAGCTTTATTTAATCTTAGTTATTTTGTTTATCTATCAAAAACTTATGCATAAAGGGGTCTTCAAAGGTATCCCGACCGAATACCTACTCAGATACCTACCTACCTACTTTGAAAACCCCCCAAAACGGGCAACACCATCAGTCCCCAAGATCATGCGCTCTATAAGGCCTTTATCAAGGCCAAAATAGTTCACAAGAGTCTCGACGGCCACACTAAAAAGATAATGCCGTTGCAATGGCCAACTAATGAGCCAGATCTAAAGTTTTCGGAAATTCACTCGACGTAAAAGACCTACTTAGATTGGAGTAGGTAGTGACATCAGGTACCTGTGCAAAACATTGTTGTACCATTAATCTCATTCATGTCATTAATCTCTGAAGCTTAAAGACAAATACGTTTACACAGGAAGCGCAAGTACCTGTCGGCGTACATTGTAGGATACCTCTGGAATTGGAGTGCGCGCTTCGGCCTACCCTATCATTACAGGGCTCCGCGGCTGCGCGCGCGCACCCCGCGTGACGCGTCATACCTCACGGCGGCCGCGGGAAGCCAATGAATCGCTTTGACACACTCGACAACGGCGATACGCACTGTGCGCAGCAATTTGCCGGCTACCCGGTGTGACGCAACGGCCGAATTGTCGCTCGCAAGCCTGTGCTAGCAGGTTCGCAACGCAATGGCTGTCTTTCGCAGCTGTCGTGCCTGTCGCCATTTCCTGGGACCTTGGTAGGGAAAAAGTGTTTCGCGCCACTAAGAATTATTTCGCTGCCGCTTTTCACGTGAATATCAGCCATTATTGTATAAGCATTATCATCATTTTAAAGGACGATTCCTTTTCTTCACCGGTATTGAAAGGAAAATAATGAAAGTAAATGTAAACAGTCCCGGTTGTGCTCATGCGCACGAGGGCCGGGGATCCGCCTTGACCATGATGCAGGATTTGGCAGATCAGGTAATTACAGTGGAGCGACTACCATCTGACCTCCGTGAAAATGCTACCAAAGGAACCTGACCAGATTGGATCAGATCAGTTTCATCATGATGTTTTCCCTCTACGTAAGAGCATCGGTTAGTATTCAACTAATGTAGGTACATAACTCAGAAAAGAGTCATATAATTAATTAGCTGACCTCTTTATCCCTATTGTCATATGGATTATAATAAGGTTGGTGGATCAACTAATTAGTTGAATGGCTGTACATGGCGGTAGTCGGATTCTCACCCGATACCTCTTGCTTGCGAGTCGGATGCTCTTAGTAAGCACATCTAAGTAACCTATAGCTATTATGAAGACCCACCAGAGAATTGGGGGCTACTAATTATTAATTGAAAAGTCTTGAAAAGTCTCTACGTTACGTAAAACAAACGAATTCAAATTCTTATTTCAATGAAACATTTTACATACCTATATCAATCTGCATGCGCATCGGCTATTTTGCCTTCATAGACCATCGTGTCTGTCGCCCGCGTGTGACTCGAGTAAATAAAAAAGCCGAAACTTACCGACGTGCAATATTACGTTAATTATAATACATAAACTAACACTTGATGAACTAGTCCGCTGGTCTGTTTGCAAAATGTACCTACCTATGTAGGCAGGCAGGTACAATACAAGAGCCGAAGTGGATGACCATTAAGTATCATATTCCTGTGCAGTTGTGGGCATCGAACTCGATACCTCTAGTTTACGGGGCCGACCCGCTAAAGGTTTTTATAGCTTTCATAAGGGGCAGCTAATGCCCTCTTCCTTTAGCAAACTGATTTAGGCTGAAGAAGCCTTAGTATCTGCAAAGGAATTATTTCTTAAAGTGGTAATGCACTTATGTTCTTGTACTATCATTCAACTAATAAGCAGACCCCCGATCTTAAGATAATCCATATGACAATGGAGTAAGCGGTCAGCTAATTAGTTGTATGATTGTACTATACTTGTTGTAGGTAAAATGTTATGTCGTTGCAAATACCGAGCGTTCTCGTGTGCAAAGGCCGGCCCGCAGTCGCCCTGCATTGCATAAGGTGCGTAATTGCCTGTAAACTACGTGCGGACAACCGCCCATGGGCCATGAGCCACTCGAGTCCTCGTCAATTAATCCAGCCAATTGGGTATCGAGTCCACGACCGCCTCCGTCCACTAACTCCCGTTTGATTTCGAAGCATACGACTTAGGAACAAAGGAGCTTGTTAAATTATTTAACCGTACGGCCAATCTTTTGAGAACAAATAAATAAAAAAATAAAAAATTATAATTTAGATTTTTTTATTAGTATTATCATTATTTAATTTCTTTCTATAAGTAATGTAAATATATATTTTAACAAAATAAAACAATTTCTTTAACCGTTGTTTAATATCCGTCCAGCTTCAGGGGCCCTATTTTTGAACCGCTTACCTCGAGTCGAACGGTTTTCAATTTCGATTTTCAGCACGAGAAACTCAATATTCTTTAATGATTTTGATTTTCTTTATTTTTGAACCGTTCGCTTTCGGTGTTGCTTATGTAATTTCAAGTGCCGAAAATCGATATTTAAAACGTTCGATTCGAGGCGAGCGGTTTATAAATAAAGCCCCAGACGAGGACGCATTTTCGTCAGTTTCTAAGCTTCTATCTCCTAAATTGTCGAGTCCAATGAAATGATTTGGTTACCTGGAATAGGTACCTCCAGCTGCCCAACACTGGTTTTCAACGATGTTGATGGAATCTATGTATCAAGCTCATTCAACAAAAGTTATCCCACCAAGTAGCGCAGTTATATTCAAGCCAGTCTAGTAAGCAAAGGCTGGTCTATTTCTGGCTAGGTAACGATTGAATTAATATCCTTATTATCATATTATTATCCGTTTAGGCTCTTGGTCTTCGTACCAGGTACCTGTTTGTTTTGACATGACATGAACTAGTACCTAATGTACTTCATTATCATTGGGTAATTTTTTGTCATAGTTAAGGATACTCACAGTACAGGAACGTAGTTTCTTATCAAGAGCAAATACCGCTCTTTGGGAATTCGGTTCCTGTTTGATTTCATCATTGATGAATCATCATTATACATAAACAATTTGTCGTATGGGAATTTTCGGTGAGTCATCAGTTGCGTTGGGAATGCCATATTCGAAGAAAGTTGCGAATGCATCGCCGTGATGTTTTTCATATTACTTTTGCGAAATTACCTATATGCCTACAAAGAGCCCTTACAAGTCAAGGATGCTGTAGATCAGGGTTTCTTAAAGTGGGGTAAGCGAACCCCTAGGGGTTCGCAATTCATGTAAAGTTTGTTTCAATTGACCCTAACTTTTTCCCTACAGCAATTCGGGAGTTGTTGCCATAGTAAGAATTGTAGAAAATGAAAAATCCTTTCCAATGACATATCGCTCAACGTTATTGGTCATATAGGCTGAGTTGTACAAAGGAGGATTCCTTTGATATAATTTGCGACATGAAATCACAGACATAACAGACTCAAATCACAAATATTCCCTGTTCGCTCACTCTACAATGATTATGAATCTTGCTATCCCGTTTTTACACCCATAGGAACGAGCCTGTCAGAAAGTGAAGAGCGCAATGTTTTGAACGTTTACCACGTTGCTCTAGCTAATAACGACCAGACGTTTATTTTGAAACATCTGTGTAAATTTTATAATTTCCTAATCAAATTTAAATCAAACCATTTAAAAGACGGTGTAATATAGTGCACAGTTATGTGAAAGCGCAAAGTATGGAAATACACCTGGATTATCCTTTTACCGGTAAGTAAACAATCGTGGTCATGGCTATCGGGAATCAATTTTAGAAATTTAGCCAAATTATGCATAGTAATAGTGTGAATTTGCAATAATTGAAATCTTTATCTTAATACAACATGCCTTTAAAGACAGATTTAAAATTATTGGCAAATTGAATTATATTTCGGTGTCTAAATAGATATGGAAATATTTCGATGTAAGCAGGGTCGGATTTAGTATTTGTTGTATTGGATTTTAATACTTAAATATTGTACATAGCGGCCCACAATTTTATATTTATTAGGGTTCCGTACCAAAAATGCACCTAAATACTATTTTATCTACACTCATAGCATAATGTTCCAATTACATATTCGAAAACAGTCGTTTAAGGATAGACTTTTTTCACGCCAGACTATAAAATTTTAAAAAATTACTTTTCGATACAGCATTTCCCATACTATTTTCATTACAGCTGTATCGTAAAATAACTTTTTAATCATTATGCAACACTTTTATTTTTTAATTTTTGTCGGGCGCCGGGACACGGCGTAATGTAGGCTGAATACTTAGATGTCTTTAACAAATTCAAATTCAAAATTTAAAT
Organism: Blastobasis lacticolella; assembly: GCA_905147135.1. Classification (NCBI taxonomy): domain Eukaryota; kingdom Metazoa; phylum Arthropoda; class Insecta; order Lepidoptera; family Blastobasidae; genus Blastobasis; species Blastobasis lacticolella. The sequence continues at coordinate 13,624,024 of LR990046.1, read as the reverse complement.
TTTCCTGTTTATATTCTGTGTAATTATTTTCCCGCTAAATAGAATATTTATTGTAATTGTTGTAATTTGTGTTTGTGAATGTTTTCCTTATTTTAAGCAAATAAATAGATAAATGTGACAATACTTAGTTAAGTGAATTTTCCGCCGCTTGATATCCTTGACGCGTAGATACAACAGAACTGACTTACTTCCAGCTAAGTTGAGAAAATTATAGGTACGATATTTTAACATAAAAATATGAGTGTAGATAAAGTAGTGTATGCAACTGCATATAATTAGGTATTAAAACACTCGTGTCAAACTATTATCATACTCGGGTACGCCTCGTATGATAAACAGACACTCATGTTTTAATACCCCCTTTTATATGACAGTTGCATAAACTACTATTAAATGTTCAGACATTCAAAAAAATCTTTAACGGATTAATCACGAATTTACGTTAATTTTCATTTATTTATTCTTCAAGGTTTCCTGAAGATCAGACATGGTGATGTCTGGGTTGCGAATTAGAAGTGCTGTGTTGTAAACATTTTGAAGAACAAGATAATAAGTATATGCAAGTCCGTTACGTCCTAGGTGCCGTACCTACCAGAATTTTTACTGAAAATAGAGAATATGCTGCCTGTATGATATTTTTATGTACATATGCTTTTCATTAATTTTTTTTGTTCATGACGATGTCCTCTAGAGGGCACGGTTATTCACGGTATGTAGGATCGAGAGATCAAAAAGACGGTGGTAGGTATCAAGGCGTGGGTTTAAACCCCATGACCCCGCCCCCTCTGATGTGAACTTCGAAATCCGAACTGTTGGAACGGTAAATATATTAGTAAAACATTTTTTAAAATGGTTTACTAGTTTTGGAGATTACCCCTAAAATATAAAAAAAAAATCTTAGCGTTAATGTCCCGGTTGTGCGCTCTCGCACAAGGGCCCGGAGTTCGCCTTGATTATGATCCAGATAATTACAGTAGAGTGACTGCTATTACCCCCAATTAGGGAATGCAATACCGTATATTATAGGGAGTGCAATAGTTAACGTTGGCACTTTGACCGGCCAGTCTCGAGAGCTGGCCCACATGTTGCACAGGCGCCGCGTTCAGGTGGCATTCCTGCAGGAGACGAGGTGGCATGGCTCCAAGTCTATGGAAATCGGGCAAGGATACAAGCTTGTGTACACCGGGTGGGCAGAAGGGAGGAATGGGGTCGCTATTGTGGTGTGCGACGAATTCTGGAACGGCATCTTGGAGGTGAACAGAGTGAGCGATCGCCTTCTGCTGATCAAGGCGCTGATAGAAGGATAAACTTATAACCTCATCAGCGCCTATGCTCCTCAGTCCGGTTATGTCGACATCGAAAAGACTGCCTTCTGGACACCTTGCGACGTATACCATTCTCCGAACAGATTGTGGTTGGTGCGGACCTCAACGTCGAACGTCTCGATTAGAGCACGAAAGGTGAAACCACTAATGAGCTCTGGGGCCATTTGCAAAAGTCCATCCTCAAACTCGGGCGAACTGTACCTACTCGGTACGTCGAAAGGCGGCCGAAGAATTGACAAGGACACAGGATGGTGGAATAATAAGTTGCAAGAAGCAGTTAGGGACAAAAAAGAATGTAGCCACGGGGCTTATACCTGACGCGTGGCGCGTTAATATTATCACGCCAATCTATAAAGGAAAGGGCAGTGTGCAGGAGTGCGGCAACTATCGAGGTATTAAACTAACGAGCCACACAATGAAGCTACTCGAACGTATTATGGACCAGAGACTTCGCCAGGAATGTTCCTTGTCGGAATACCAATACGGCCTTAGACCGCCCTGCAGCACCATGAATCCAATCTTTGCCCTCAGAGTCCTCCAGGAGTCTCATTGCAGTAGGAATCAACCTCTGCATTACGCATTTCTCGACCTGCAGAGGGCTTTCGACGGTGTCCCTCGGGAGATAATCTGGTGGGCTCTGAGATCAAAGTCTGTGCCCGAAGCGTACATTAGTATTGTACAGGATATGAATGCCAATACTGCAGCCGTCGTCAAAACCATCTTAGGCCATACTAATCCCTTCCCGATTACTGTAGGTGTTCAACAGGGTTCTGTGCTGAGCCCTTACTTGTTTTGCATTGTGCTCGATGCCCTCTCAGCGGAAATTCAGAACATGCCTCCTTGGCTTATTTAGTACGCTGCCGACATTGTACTGGTGAGCAAGCTTAGGCAGGAACTTGAGACCACAGTAAACACGTGGTAGGCTGTGCTAGAAAACGGTGGTTTGAAGTTGAATGTCGCCAAAACGGAGTACATGGCCGCAGCTGCAGCGCAGATCCCGAAACCATCCTTGTAGGTAACGAAGCTGTCAATAGAACAGATAAATCCAAATACCTCGGATCCGTGATGCACGAGTCCGGCGATACGATGTCAAGTCCCGAATCTGTGCAGCTTGGGCCAAATGGCGGGAACTCACGGCAGTCACCTGTGCCCCTAAAATCGCTGTAAAGCTTAAAGGGCTTATATACAAGAGTATAATTAGACCGGTGATGCTTTATGTCTGTGAGTCATGGCCAGTGCTGACGAAACACGTTCGCGAACTCCACACCAACGAAATGAAAATGCTGCGGTGGATCTGCGGAGTTACGCGACTCGATCGAGTACGTAACGAGTACATCCGTGGCAGCCTTGGCGTGAGGGATATCGCAGATAAGATCGAGGGGGCTCATCTGCGCTGGCTTGGTCACGTGTTGCGTAAGCCGCAGGGATACGTGGGAAATAGGTGCCTGAATAAGGAAAGAGGCCCCGTGGGCGACCCAAGAAGCGATGGATTGACATCGCTGAGTCGAATGCGAGAGCCAACGGCTTACGACGAGAGGATGCCGAAGACCGGGCGAAGTGGAGAAGATTGAGTAGGAAAGCAGACCCTGGCAGAGGCCGGGATGAGCGCTACGACGATGATGATGTTGTTTGTTGGTACCCAATTATTTCAATTTAATTTGATGTTAACTAGAGTATGTCAATTTATCTTTTAATCTTTATGTCTAAAAATACTAAACAACCATTTTAAATGTCCCAAAAACCTTGTGTAATTTTGGTTAAAACTAAAACCATGAAAAGGAGGGCTATAAAGTGTTTATTACGATTGATTTCTGGGGTCTAAGTCCACCCTGCGGGATCCCGCAAATACCTGGATCCAGCGGAACTAACATGGTTCAGTCCCGCAAATACCTGGATTGAAATTATCTTGCGGGATTGCATTCCCTACCCCCAAATATATACATAAGTACCTACCTACAAACTTTTCTTCTTTTAATGTAGGTAGGTACCTACAGTAAATTAAAATAAGTTTAATAAGTTGTAAATATAGTAGGTACCAAGTATGCAAAGATGCCTCAGATCAATTAGGAAATAAAGATGGCGCGCTGTCAACAGCGACATGAGGCCGGTTTCGTAAACATGTGTGCCATGGCGTGGTTTGATTGTCAATAGCAACCAATAGTTTGGTTGTCGAAGTGTTCGTGTGTGACCGTATACGTACACAGTATACGGCGTAGTTTTGCGTGCGTTAGGTATGCTGTTCGCAAAATTCTCTTTATTTCTTAGTTGGTCTGAGACAGGTGTTTTCCATCAAAATTGTTCAGTGTACCTACTTGTAGTGTAGCCCACTCAGCTCAGGTCCATGAATGGGAAAAATACCATAACTACCTAGTTCACTTTCTCATGAAACAACCATAATTGCATGAAAATCTGTTTAGTACCTAGGTACATAGATTCTGAGATAAGCGCGTTAGAAACACAGATGCAGAACATGAAACAAAATTATCGACTGGTGCGCTAGATTGCACCCAATGAGGAGTTTTCCAATAGGTATTTAAGGCATTCCTAAGCGCTCACTAGATGGCGCCCCGACAATTTTGGTAATTGATAATTGCTTGAAATAGGTTCTTAGCAAACAGGATATAAACCCTGGGTACGTTGTATTGGATAATATTATATTTGTCAATAGTTTTCAACCATTTTAGAGGTTGTAATAATAATGGAACATAAAGCCAACTTCTATAAATATTTATTTTTACACTTCGTTCAACCTTTAACAGTTACGTTTATATTAATAAACACTTTATTTTCAAGTTTAGTATTACTTGGCTGCATGAAATCACTGCCACCATTTAAAGAAAATTACCAAAATTGTAGGAGCGCCATCTATTGATGCTTTTTGAAACAAACTATCAATACCTACTGGAAAACTCCTCAATGAGGAGTTGAGTAATCGATTTCTCGAATTCTATTCAAAATTGGCTGGTGGTCGGTCACAAATTGAAGTGATGCATTTTAATGTCTGTTCTTGGTGTATATGTTGTCTTTATCTAAATCAAAGACAAGGTACCCGCGGCAGTCCTTTTTTTGGGCTACAGAAAGGTAAAACACTAGAATTTGCCCATTACCTAATTATTACCTATAGGTAGGTATGAATCTACAAAAATAAAAATAGAACTCAACCTTCGTCGGACGCATTACAAAGCTTTATTATTTGTATGCTACCCCGTTTTTTGCATAGTGAAATCTGGTCGATATTTACAACTAGTGGACCCAGTGGGACTTTGTTCGCCCTACCTACCTAATAAACCTGCCTCTTGTATCAGTCAATGTATTCTTGAAAACTACATTAAATCCCGTTGCGGAAAATTTTGTTTAAAATATCTAAGCATACCTACATATACATACACATATACAAACGTGTGTGTACGTAGGGACACACGGCGGGAAGCGACTTTGTTTATACGTACCTATGGAAGATTTATAGGAGGCACGGAGGAGGAAACTCATAAAATAGATGAAAACGACTAACTAGGTATCTGTATTTCTAAAGAGGTATGCATAACACTTACCTACACAAATACGGTAAATTGTGCTCCCTAACTACGGAATATTTTGCCATGTGGTGTCAGGTTTAGGGTAAGCGAATTTTTTATTCTAAGGTGTCCGGCTGTTTCACTAACCCCTTTCACTTGCGGGTGTCGTACAAGGCGGCTAATGTTTTCGAGGCAAAAGATCTACGAGTCTCCGAAGGCTGGTAAATGGGCAGCAGCGTTTTCCATTGTTATATTTTTAACACTGATCTCCAACCCGCTTTCAAGCGTGGAGATTAGAGCAATAACCTTCCTCTTCGGGGGTGAGGCCCTAAGTCCTGTAGTGGACTGTTGTGGGCTGTGATGATGAAGAAGGTGAAATATTAAAAAGACCCTCTTGAAAGGTAGAATAGTAATTAAACTATGTAAACCTCTGTACTTAATTAATTTTGTAACAGTGTGTATAGAATAAAGAGTTCAATAAAACATGTATTTTCCATGAAATTAATTTATTAACATAACGAATACAAAAAAATTATAATAAACATCAGTAGCACGTTGTTGATTTTATTCATTTAGGTAGGTAATAACATTTGATTACATTGATTGATTACAATTTTTATTTTTGGATTTTAAGGCTGGTTTGCACCTAATCCCTAAACGCATTTAAGTTGAAACTTAAACAAAAAACTGAATTCGGTGCAAACCGGGCTTAGTTCGGTTTGTTTCCACTTTATGATTCACAAAAACAATTACTGCATGATTTCAAAATTACCCTCAACTTACTTTATATATTATTTAATTGTATTTGGATGTCCCACAGCTTACAACAATAAGATAAGTACAATAGCATAATTTCTATAAGCCATTTATTTACCAGACACTACAGATAAATTTTACAAATTAACTTTAAAGAGGTCTATACATACATTAACTCTATAGAGTATTAGTATTGATAGATAGATTTTAATGTGAAATTGTTAATTATGATTCCATAGATGTCTCATTAGTTAGTCAAATTATGGTCATACACAAATGGGGTGGGATATATGCTTGCTTAGACAATTCACACAGCGCCATCTAGCCCCAAAGTAAGCAAAGCTTGTGGTATGGGTTCTAGATAAGAACGGATTCCGTGCTTAACTATCTGTATCGGTGTATTTGAGTACAGTTTTGCTTTCGATTCATGCTTTCGACTTACCTACCTATTGGAATCGTTAAAAGTCGAGTAATGTCTTAAAGACCAACTACGACATCCGTAGGTATACCAGAAATTGGGCTTCAGTGTGTGGTATCCATATATTAAAGACTGCGTTCTCCAACCCGTCTACCTTGCAAATGGCAAAACTCCCCAATGATGTGAAGAAGGCTCAAGTCTAGCACTGAGCTACAATAAGCTGATATATGGGACATTGAATCTCATGCTGAATTTATTAAATTAATATAGAATAGTCAATAAATAATGCTTATATAATAGAAGTAGTATTATATGTACGTATGTAGTATATCTACGCATACAACCGTCCACATGAACGAACTATCGGTTTCCAGTATCGTTAGGTACCTATCTTTTCGGATCTTGTCGGCTGTCACCGCAGTAACGAGTGGCCAATAGAATAGAACGGACCGCGACCCAATCATGAAGTCGGTGCGTTTAATTAGGAATGTGTCCTTAATCGTTTGTAGCTTGTGGTAAATAGGCCGCTCTGCGAACTAGAGCAAATGGAGTAAGTAATTTGTATTGGCTGGTCTTGTAGGCATATAAGTGAGTGGTGGATTGATGGGTGGAATGGAATGTAAAATGTTAAGACAAAGTTAAGACTTAGGGACCTTCGCTTAAATCCAGCAATCTAAGTCTTCGGAACAGATGAAAACAGAATGTATGCTCACAGAATAAGGTATATTTTTGTATCACGTATATATTTTACGCACACGCTCCGCTTTCCAGAAGGCGTGATACATAAATGGACCTTTTCTGTGAGCAATACTTTCCAATTTAATCTGCTCTCTGTTGTCTTATGTTGCTGGATTAAGCAAATGTGTAATCGGTTCCTTAGGGTGCTTACGTACAGTCAGCTACAGAGTGGCATGACCCCCCAATGCATAAATTAAATGTATGGTACGGGGGTCCGTGCTCTTTGCAGCCGACTGTACAGCTGCAACGCGCGCGTTTCTTGCGCATAGCAATATGCACCAAACTCCTTACCTACTCCGCTAAGTAAAAAGAAGTTTGTTAGGATGGTATTGGGTAAATCTAATTAAATCTCGCTAATGTGGGTACTTATATCAAAATGGTAAAGATAAAGAACTATAACTAGGATGCGAGTATTTAAATCATTACGAAAACGAAGGTAATTCTAGTCAATCAGCAGTTTATATTCATTGTCACTATTGGATATGAGCTTCTTCGTATTTTACTAAAACCATTCTCAAAGGAAACAAGTTCTTTCCGTTCTGCATAAGCAGAACAAATGAGCCACATTCAGGGGAGGTAAAAAGCAGACGTGGGTAATTACAATTTTCCTGACAATATCTCAAGTTAATTTCACATTTACAGCCTTTAGCGGTTACTTAACAGTTTAATGCTCGAATTAAGAGCTGTAAATGAAGGCATAGAGTTGCGTTTCATAGGTCGTAACACAACATAGTTGTTTTGTGACCCTGCCCGCCTTTGGCGCACTCTTTACGACCAGTAAATGTCCAGCTCGCAATAAAGCAATACTCCACTGTAAAAACTGTCGGTGCTCATTAAAATAAAACCTCTCGTGGCTGCGCTGGCGCATGGCTCCGTTTACCCTCGCTTGGCGTCGGATCGGACCCGTCTTCGTAACATTCAATATCGTGTTCGGCGTTCAGTGAAGAACTTAATCGTCAATGCAGATCCTTTTTAAAAAAGGTCCGAAGAAATCGGCAATATTTTAATGAGCATGACAAAGCTTAAACAGAGAACAAGATGGACAAGGAAATAAGAATACTTAGGGAACATACTACTTAACCTATAGAGGTAGGATAAAGTTGCATCATCATTCATTACTCATACTTACTTAATTAGGTACCTACCTTGTTACTACGTTGACGAAACACGTACTTACATAGTCAGCAGTCTTGTAGGAGCCAATGTATGCAGGCGACTTGTCTAGTTGGAGCTACATCGCGGCGCGGTGTCACGGGCCGGCGCGAGCGCAGCGGCGCTGACACCGCAGCGCAGTCGAGCGGCAGGCGTAATGACACCCCCGCCGCCATTACCTCTCATTACCCCACAGTCACGTACCGCGGGCAGAAATGGATTTGTCTTTGCGAAAATAATGATTCTAGATTGCAGACCGCCTTCAAAGAAAATTGGATTCGAATGCGCGTAAACTGGCTCCGGGATAGGCTCTGCCCTTGAGGTACGGAGCTAGCTGGTCGTTGATCCCGCTGGCCCGCTGCGCAGGCGCCGAGCCGCGCTTCTCCACGCTAATGGAAATTTCAATTATTTTATACAGATAGAGGATTCACTGTAAGTAGGTACTGTAGTACTGTAACAATTGGAAAACTTTGAAGTCCTTTAGACTTTTGTAAACTTGACAGCAAACAAACCGATTCGACCATGAACGTTCGGCGAGAACTACGTAATCTAGGTAATAATATGCGTATCTAATGCTTAAGAAATAAATTACACATGGCTACATACATACCACACCTATTTCATAAAATTAACCGCATCGTAAAATACATGTGTTTGGCCACAAGAACATGAAGGGCCCGCGATAGAAAGCATTCACAGATGAATTATTTACGCGAGTAGCTACGATCTTAATTCCTACGTCAATTCTTTCTTGATTATTGCCTAGAGTCATCGAGTTTCTATGGTACTCGTAGGTAGTAATATTTTACCCTTGCACAAAGTACGAAGGGGAGCGGTTAAGGGGTCCGACTTGTGCCCCGAGGTACCGGGTTCGTACCCCAGTGCCGCCATGTTCTAATGACTATTCGGAGTTAAATACATTAGTTGAACACTAACCGATGCTCTTTGGTGAGGGATGAAAATGCACATTTAGGCGACTGAATGTGTAACCATGATCCAATCTGGTCAAGTTCACAAGTCAACAGGGTTACGGAGGTCAGATGACAGTCGCTCCACTCTAATTACCTAAATCTGCCAAACACTGGATCATGGTCAAGGCGGACCCCGGCCCCTTGCGCGCGAGAGCACAACCGATACATCAACGCCAATAAGATCAAAGTACGAAGCAGTTCATGTGTGAATGACATCGTTAGGTGTAACACACGTGTTGGTATGAAGCGCCTACCTACTTAGCTACAGGCCGAAAATTCGCTCGCGTCTGCTCCCAAATTGTTTAGGCCAATGCGTTGTTTGCATATTGCAGTAATGCGAGTCGTAATACCTAACCCAATTAGGAATACTTACCTGTTATGATATCGCGGGCGCGCTTCAGTCCGCCGCGAGGCTGACGCCCGGAAAACAGTCGCAGTCGACCCAACTACACGCGACATGATGAAACTTAATAACCTCTGTGATTCATGCTTGGCTTGCGCAAAATACAAGATTACAACTCACGTAGGTACCCAATGTGGCAAATTACCATGTTGTTTAGATTGCAGTTTTTAAACAAAGTAGGCAGCTAACTATAAGGTAAGTACGCTTCAATAATGATACGTTTTGTACATGCGTAGCTACTTACAATTACCTTACAATATTTCTTCGGTATTGAAGCGCATAAGCAAGTCAGTTTAATGACATGAAAGTCACAGATCAGTAGGTATACATACCTTCCTACTGTAACTAGAACCTCTGGTAAAACTTCCTCCTAATAAGTATCTTAACTACTCCCTATCTTTTACTCATGAAGGCGAGTTGAGTTTTGCTTTCGTCAGTAAGTTGTTTTGAGTCCCTATTACAAGGAGCAACATCAGGCACATTAACAAGACTCGCTTATAATCGGTAGGAACACATCACGCTACAAAACCAGAGCCAACCCGCCTTCGTGATTTAAAATATCTATACCTAACTCCTAACCTAACCAAGAAAAGGTGGACAAATGAGCTGCGGGCCTTCGAAAGTGACTGGCAGACATTGGCACTAGATCGTGAAGAGTGGAGGAATCGGGGGGAGGCCTTTGCCCAGCAGTGGGATGATTCGGGCTAATATAGATAGATACCTAACTCCAAAATCATCAACAACAGACTACTGTTTCGTGGAGATTGTTCCACGGACAAGAGCGATGCTCTTACGCAAATGATGATGATACCCAACTACCTACAAATAGGGGCATAATCACAGCGAGCAACCTATCAAGTTCTGTCCCAAATATGGTACCATCTAGTCTACCAAATAACCAAATGCAACCCGATGGATGCGCATCGAAGCGGCGAGGCGCTGAGGCGTCGACCTCGGCTATTTCACACATAAATCCCGACTGCGACCGCTGATGGCTGCGCCTGCGCTGGTGTTCAGTTACAAATTACGCCGCCGCCGCCCGCGCTGGCAGCCATTACGGCTAATTGGCGACAATCAACCCGCTACCTCTTTCAGACACACAATGTACCCGCATCGCTCTACGAAATTACTATTCCATCACCAGTCTGATGTGATGTCACACGCGGCGCTGCCGATTTCAAGAGCAAATTGCGGGTTCCATTTCAAGTTTTAAGTAGATGTGGATACTATATTAGCGGCGGCAACAATGCTGTGCGCTGGCGCATGTGTGTGTCGGTCGACTAAATGGCTGTGAACACAAAACGGTTAGGTAGTGGTTAGTAATACTGGCTGCATTACGTACAGAATTGATCAACTTGCAGTATAGTTCTAATCTATCGAGCCATTATTGAGATGTACTGCGATCCCTGCTCATGAGCTATAATAATAGTGACGACGCGTGATCGCCGATAGGTATTTTCTTAGGTAGTAATGTAGTAGACGATAATTTTTCTGTGCGTGGGCAAGCATTCGTTGGGAATAGTTTGCAAGCCCACAAGTAAACCTAATAAGCTTAAAGTGAAGTGCATCTATGAAAGAACATTGGCTCAGAAAAAATGAAGTCGACAGGTGAGCCGCTGTGGAAAACAAACAACTTTTAACGTGAGAAACAATTTCTCACTCATAAAGCAGAATGCCTGGGCAGCTACCGGATCGGAATTCAGAAAATTATCATTACCTACCTTTATCGCCTTTATTTAACAATACACGAGATCTTAAATGTCGGTATTTCCGTCATAATACGACATCAATTTCCTTGGATATTTTATGTTCTCGGAATTAAAGTCAGGATGTGGGAAAAACTATACTCATTTAATTGAATAACAATTTAACTCTACTTTAAGGATAAAAACGATTATAGTTATATTATTCGCATTGGTAGGTACGATTCGTGATGGGTTCCTAACATTTCAAAAAGATAATGAATATTCACTGAATGTTATTGGTAACTTGGTTTAGGTACCTATCTAATATATAAAGACATGGAAAATTTAGAGTTATTTTAGTAGATATACCTACATTCTCAAATAAAATGATCGATGTGAAACAAATGAAGTGCACAAGACTACGACCTTTTCATGTTCAAGATTTGAAAATATGAATTCATCAGAAATTCATAAAAACATTACGAACAGGTTTAACTGCGAATTTACGCTCATAGTCAACGAGCTTAAAGAGTATCCCCTCTGCAGGTGATAAGCAAAGTTAAAAGTCAAGATGTCTAGTGTCAAGAAAATTAACTAATTTGGATAGAAGATCTGTTCATATTCAGACAAACTTGAACTTGATGGACTTATACTAAAGAAATATTAACAAAGTTCAAACCAAAAAGCCAGGTCACTCCAGGGCGAAAATCGAAATAGTATGTACTGACTAGATGTCTCCTAACCTTAGATTAATAACGGCCTTAGACTAGAATATGCAATATAACTCTAATATATCCCGCATATGGAAGAGTCAACCTTTGGACATTGACGTTTCCTAGAAGAGTTTAGTGACCGCTTTACTTATGACATCATTACAGACATAATCACTTCCAGTTATGGTTACTACAAAATAAAACTAAATGTTACTCATTTATAACGCCTCTCAGTACTTAAGTATTTATTTTATAGAATGAATTTTTGAATAGAACGGTTTGCCTGCTATGTGTTCTCCCGGAACAGGACAATCTGGACTCCTTCAAGGCCAGATTGAATAGGCTGTTTCTAGACCGAAGCGCTTCATCTTCGTCGTCTTTTTCTTTCCATCAAGCTTCATGGGGCTTAAATGCCTGCCTTGTAAATGTTCCTTCCTTTCTTATCTTCCAAAACTTGTATCATGTCACAAATTTTAAATTAAAATAAAGTAGATACCTACTTTAATAATAAGTACATATTTCTCAAGATAGTCACCCTTATTTTGTATCAGAAAAGAGGGGCAGCTAGCTCGCACGGTCGTCCCTGCTGAACGCAGGTGGTACTAAGTTCGAACAAAAACTGCGCTGCGATGCGCGCGCGCAGCGTCTCCGCCGATCGCGAGGGGACGCCGCAGCCCCTTCGAACGCTCTAATCGACTATACAACAGGATAGGGCTTGGGAATAACGTGTTTCTTCAGATGCTTCGATTGTCTGCGTGAAGATTTATGTTTACAAAATTGAATAACAAGCTTTCTACACAACATGTAATTTGAATATGTTTAGGTATAGGTAGATAGAGCAATGAGGTGGATTTTAAGAAATAATATTATCCATTGTGGGTTTTGGTGATTCTAAAATCCACGAGATGGCGTTAGTGGCGACGTAAGGGATGCTGTCAAAATAAAGCCCCGTCTTTGGTTGGAATAGATTCGTTATTTTAGGCAGTTGTTTCTGTCCAATAGTTCGATAGTATTGTGACAACAGCCGTTACGTCTCACTAGCCCTCAAAAACCCTCGTTACTTCGTCTTACACACATTGTTCGAAACGGAACTGCATTATTCGCGAAACGCTCAATATTGTGCAAAATTCAAATATGAACAATTTAATACGTGCTCAATACTAGGCTTTCACGAAGGTTTACATGAATACTACAAAAGTTGGCGGATTATTATTGTAAACTCTATAAGACAGCCCTATAGCAATCATTGCTCTACGCACTTGCGCACTGAATTTTGTATCATTTTGAGCCTTAGAACCGGCGCCATTTAAGTCTGCTGACAGGTTATGGCGTTCCTGACATTATTTATGCTTTGAGTTGCCCTTCTTGGCTGTCTGTCAAATTTATTTCCTTTGTCATCACCCGGGCCCGGGCAAATGGCCCCGAGTTTAGGCAAAAAATGAGGCACCATTTGAAACAATGTTAGCAAGACGGTGTACCACATTTAGATAATATTATTTTTTAAACTAGGAACAAGAAATCCCTCCGATTATGTTCTACAGCAGTTAATTCGTGAAATACGTGTAGCTAATGCAAATGACGAAAGAAACTCGGTCCTACATAGCTACTCATAAACAAACTACTTGTGTCCATAGTTGTCAAAAATCGCTTCACATGCAGGATACTATTATGATCCCCAAATGATATCGAGTAGGTACGAGCAGATATAGATCTATCCATTTACCTACGATAGACGTATTATAACTACGCTTACCTATTTGCAAATACATACATGATTAATTATGATGTAAGACTTATTAACATAATCATGAATGAAGGTATTTGCAGCTTTATTTACATTGTAAGTGAAACTACTACTCCTACCTACATAATAAGCGAAAAAATTTGAGTTTCTCTACTGACACTTATTTATATGATAATATCTACAATAAGTACAATGCCCGGTAATTCGAAACAAATAAATAAGATAGTTCTGCAATGGAAACAGAAAAGAAGTAGGAAACTTACCTACAAACTTTTCCGAAGAAATGATAAATAAATTATGTTAACTTCCCTCACTTGTTGACCGCCAAGCCAATAGTATAGTGTGGGTGTATAATATTGTCCAGCCTGAATAAATATTTGGCAGTAGTACAGAATTCCAGGAAAACCGCAAAAATGATAATAAATTCAAAGGTCACATAGATATATGTATGTGTTTACGTTTTTGTATACAGCACATCAACTTTTTTGAGCAGTTTTCATGAAATATTGATGAAGTCATACATATTTTACCCGAATGATATCGAGAAAAAGGTTACGTTTACGATTTGAATGCCAAATTTTGGAGCGTACAATTGGGACACAAAATATGATAATATACCTATACAAAGGTACTTAGGTTATTACGTTGTCTATCTATCACATAAGTAAGTACCGCTTATTTAATCTTCGTGCATTTTTGTCAGGTTAAATAACTACCTACATACTTAATGGTACAATTCGGCAAAGACTACGATTGCACAATGCTCACACACACTAGTCAGACCTTCAGGAGATCTTCCGCAATTTCCCGAGACTGCTCGACCAAGCTGGCGATTGACCTCTTTCTTAAAGTTGGATCTACCTAACTGGATCGTTTGTATCGGCTGCACATCAACCTACCCACCACCAGTATAAAATGAGAATCACTGTGAATGTGCGTACAAACCGGAGACGGCCAAAGACAGAACAGGGTAGGTCAGGTGCGGTCTTTTATACCAGGTAGCTATACTTACACGCCTCACAAACATTGGGCCGGGTTTTACAAGAATATTCTACATACCCTTCATCTCGTCCAGTTACCTATAGATCCACCCGTTGGGACACCGATTTTTAAGCTCCTCCAGAGATTCTACCATGACTACAATATCCTCGGCAAATTGAAGATGAGAAAGATACCGTCTAGTGGCTTGAAAACGTCTTTCAATTTCAATGCAGCGGTGAACATTTTCAGAGACGACATCCTTCACGTCTCGCTGCAGTTGGATCGGTGTTGGATTCAGACCGACATTGCGACGTCCACCTATATGCTTCTCAGCACTTCGGCGTACCGTTAGTCAATGTGGCATCTCTGGAGAAACTGAAGCACAAACGTTATAAGAATGTGAAGGTTCTCCGTTCTGGCGGGACTGCATTCGGAGATAGTGACACTAACTCACTACATGATGCGCAAGACCGGGCCGGAGTGAAAGGAGAAGACTTCCCGGAAGGGTTGCAAAGCCGATCCTGGTAGAAGCCGACATTGGCCGCTACGACAATGACGCTACGGGACTAATTTCGAAATCGCTTTGACGCTATTTCTCTTCTTGCCTTAGTTCGTTCGAACAAATAAATAATTAAAACAGGTTTCGCTATTTAACCGCGATAACATAAGATAACATCCGTTTCCCTAATTTCCTATTGGTTTGCAGGAACGTTAACAAACGATAAGAGTTAATGGCTAAATTATGTAAAACACACAATTTGTGCAACTTCACGCCTCGCTTGGCCGCCATACATCTTCGGCCGCAATGCATCACATACCAAAATGTCTCATTTAACGCTTATTAAATCTTAGCCGCAAAAACCCAGTGCGAGTAGCAGTAGCCGTAAGTAGGTATAATAAATGTGTTACGATGTAAAGTGCGTGTTAAACTAAGTGAGAAATGGATGTTATCGCCGAGCGGAGTGTTCCCGAGGCCCGGCGCGCGGAGCAAAACGGCCACGAGGTAGATGCTTACATAATTATTTTTTCGAGAGAACTCCGCTCTATTCTTTCTACCTGGTGGTGGGTACCTGCCCCACAAAACGCACCACCCGGAACACAATTATATAACGCCACGAGGCATAAAAAAACGCATAGAATAACATAGACGCGGCCTTTTGATGGACAGACGTAATTTACTCGTTGTATTCTCCGACGCGAGTTTTCTGGATGAGCGGCGTGAACAAATAATGGACGCATTAAAATTAAATGTTCAAAGGCTAACGAAAGTAACAATAATAAAATTCGAAGTCCATATGAAATTTGCTTTAAAAAGGTTTAAACCTCCACTCGGCATCAAAGTTAGAATTAATGGATGTAAATGATTTAGATCAGGCTGCGGTAATTAGGTAGCTAGAATGTTCGTATGTTCCGCGGCCTTTCCGTTTATCTGCACAATAGATGACGTAACAGCCGTTGCATGCAGTCGCTGTTGGGTTACTACCTGCGTTCATAATACGTACTCGCGGTTAGAACAGTTTGCTTCGCTACAAAACGTTTCGGTTTCAAATTCTCTCCGGGTTTGGCGACATTTTAACTTATCTCCGTTGATTTAAAGAAAGAAATATAGGTACATTTTCTCTGTATGGGTACCTACTCGTTGACTACAAATCATAAATGAGGCTAATATAGTTTTAATAAACAAAATCGAGTCGAATGCGAACAAACATGTTCTCAAGACGATTTTTTACCACCGGGGTTCGTGTTATTTGCCGTAGCAAGATCAACTCTTAAGATAATCACGATAAGGCTCAAATTGTTACCTGGCGGTGAGGTTGTATTATTACAACGAAATAGACGCACAAAAGAAACGAGATGAGTTAGAGCTGAATAACTTGCAGGGATTGTTGCTAAGCGCGGCAATCATGTGGTTTCATAATAACGGTCAGGGAAAGAACGCCAGTGCCTAGTTTCGATTTGAAATCAATGAAATGAAATGCTAACTATCTGAGAATATAGTTTTAATACCAAAGATAATCGACAAAATCCGACACGCCTATACATTGGACGCTTAAAAACAAAGGAAATGGAAAACAATTACAAAATAAGAGTTTTTGCGTCTACCGACAATTTTGGCGGGTAATACCACAAAAGTTAATGTCGGTTGTCTAATATTTTTGTAACACATTCAGCATCGTTAACCAACAATGCCATACAAGGAACTCGACATTTATTGTTAGATTTCCGCCATATACAGTGCGATGGAATGTTCCGTCATTAAAAGCGAGTAGGTAGGACCGTGTTTAGGACAAAAAGGCATAAAAGGTACGCGCACAGCGCAATCTCCTGGAACACTTGACCATTTGGCTTCACGAATAACCGAATATTCTCAATGCCGTTGTGTTTAATACAGACGCTATCAGAAAAGTAATAAAATCCTTATGAAAGCGCTTAGTGGCGCGCTGCAATGCGATTGGTTGCACGGCTGCTGATAAACGCAGCTCCGGCGGCATCGGCATAGCAAATCGCCTCGGACCATTTCGGAAAGTGGCCGATTGCCGGCACTTGACCCTCCGGACGACGGCGCCGCCGGCTCTCGAGACACGGGCGCCGTCACGGCCATTCCGACAGTTCTAAACAAATACAATATTAAAAGTCTTCTGGCGACAGTCCTGTCCTATCTATGTAGACGGCGGATTTCCTTAACCCCCGCCGCTTTAAGACAAGGAAAAGGAAGGTAAAACGACAACGATTGTGACGTAATTTCTGAACGAGGAAAGGAACCAAATGTACAAGGAAAAATTAACACCGCGATGCAAATAAGAGTACATACAGGTGGCGGATGTGTATAGAGCGTTAGAGGGTGCGACGCGGAGGGGGAAGGTTGTCGGCCCCGGCCCGTGACGTCACCGCACTGACCACTGCGCCGGCACAATGGGCTTTCTCAGAAGGAGCAGATGCGCGCCCCCCCGCGCCCCGCCGCGCACGTGAGGCCCTCGCGCCGGCGTCGAGCTTCCATCACCGAGACTGTTCATAATCACCGTGACTTAATCGACTAAAAAACGTCCACTTCCAAGTGTCATGAAAAACGGTCATAAAAACTCACTGTGAACAAGCAACGTGTAAACGGCGCGAAGTGTATCTAACGACATTTTTTGGGCGGCGCGGAGCAGGTAGACGCCGCGGGCCGCGCGTACCTGCGCCCGCGCCGCTCGCAACGTATCATTACGCGCCGGTAATGACGCCGCGTAATCACCGGCTTACCGTCGCCACGCCGCCGCCGCCCCCGCCGGTCGAACCTCGCAACTTCCATGGATGAGTGTGGATCTAGTCATGATGTACAGAAACATGCACTAAACCTCCACTCATCGAAAGAAATTGACTTTGCCGCGGAGCGCTTCGCCGCCGGCCGCCGAATCCCCGAAGCACTGCACGCACTGATCGTGAGCGACGTCACGTTGTTCACCGAACCGACAGTCAACGAGCACGTTGCCGGGGGGCCGCGCGGCCGCGCGACGTCCGCGCGCCGCCGCCGCTCGCCGCGAAATAAACGGCCGAGATTTCAAATCTGGGAATCTAGACGCGGCAGGGCGCGGGGCGCGGGCGGGGGCTCCCGCGCGGGCTCGGCCAATGGCGGCGCTGCGTGCGCGCACCGGCCCGCGCCCGCCCCCCGCACCCCCCCGGGACCCGAGCGGCGGAGCCGGCCGATATTATCTTTTCTAAAGAACGTTATTTTCTTTCTTTCCTGCTCGCGACGCCGCGCGCCGTCCGTTCAACCGACATCGGGCGGAAGTGAAATGAACGCGCGCGTAAACTGCGAATACTACGTATGTAATTCGTTCGGTCGGCGTAGGGGCGCCGGTTCACACGCCGCCGCTCGCCAGATAGAGAGCTCGCAGCCGAACGCGACACACGTTAGCCAATTAAAGCACCACAAATCGATTATTCATACTGGTTTATTACAAAAAAAACTTAAGAAACATGTTTACTTAGCATTTACCGTAACAACATTTTGCAACAATGACCAATCAACATTCATTCTTCATTAGTATCCGTTTCAAGGAATCCTTTGAGACCATTCAATGTGGTCCGTTCACACAGCACGGCCGATAGCGACTACGATCAGAGGAAAAGATGCCTTATGCTTTGTCCCCAGAAAGTACATTTTGCGTTTGTCAAGTAGATCGTAATATTGCAACGTTAAATCGATAGTAATAATTCATTTACGGCCGTGTGGTGAATCGCGATAGGATCTACACTATGGAAGAAATATAAGAGCGAATAACGAAACGCGTGCAGATGATGATAAGCGCATCAGCGCCGGCGCGGGCGCAGCCTCGCTAAGAATCCCTATGTAATTATTACTCTCGAGGAATTCCACAAAAATGACGCATAAATCTACCGATAACGGAAACAAAGCTAGCGGTGACAAGACCGACCGACTGTTCCGGTATATCGGTTAAAATATACAGGAATTTGTAAGTAATAACGCTTACAGTTAGTTGCTATCTGTTGCACACACAATTCCATAGCTAGGGACAAGTCTAAGGACAATTTAAGCTCAGATAAGGCACTTGCCGGACATTCATTTGATGTCCACAAAAAATATTACTGGAGTGTATGCGACCGGAATAACAAAGGCCCTGTTCCACAAAGCATTCTGATAGCTAAAATTCAAATTTATACTACTCTTGACATTCGCAGGATTCCATAATTCATTGGGTCTTCGTAATACATTTTTTTAGCTTTGTCCCACCTGTCTCACCACCGGGATAACCTCGACACGAGTTTCGATCCTTCATGGAACAGTTAGTGTCAAAATGATGAAACCAACAAGTGTTGAATCTTAAAAATTCATATTGTCGGACTTACTACCTAAATATTTATATGTACATTCATACATTTACATACAAAGTAGTACATTTGCTACCTTAGAATAAAAAAAAAGATTGTAGGATAATATAGTCCCGCCACAATGACGTCAAAATGGCGGCGCCACACGAAACGACAAATCATATAAAAAATGTATTATGTAAATTTTTTGCTTTTTTTCAACATGGGGTTCTTCAAATGGCATGTCTACAGGTACCTCAAAGGCCGGCACCGCATCCGCTCCTCTTAGGTTGCAGATGTCCTGGACGACGGTGGCCGCTTTCCATCAGGTGGACCGTGCGTCCGTGAGCCTCCCTAGGCAACCAACAAAATAAACCTAATTATCCATGAACCATGATCCAATCTGGTCAGGCTTCCCTGGTAGCAGGCTCACGGAGGTCAGATGGCAGTCGTTCCACTGTAATTACCTGACCTGCCAAATCCTGGATCATGGTCAAGGCGGACCCCGGGCCCTCGTGCGCGAGAGCACAACCGGGACATTAAAGCCTAGATGATTATTTTATTTTTATTACTACCTTCGAAAATGTAAAGCCAAGTAAAGCGAAATCGGAGATAAAGAACTAAAATGGTGATCCCGACATTATGACATCTTTATGTTTCACTAAAAAACATGTCCGCTTATCCTCAGGGAAACGTTGATCGTGAACATAGTCCTTGGAAGAGCGAAACACGTGTTGAGATTTACTGGCGACACAACTCGCGCCGCGAGAGAGCGTTCGTTTTCTTCTCTCAATACTAGGACGAAAGAGATAGCAGTATCTATGTCGCGCCATTTTTCGCTTATCGGTCGCGAGAGCACCCTTGTGCTAGCCGTGCCGGTTAGTGTTGTGATTGTGGTGAGCCATTGGCAGGTGGGACAGAGCTAAAAATGTATGAAACAACGATAGAAATAACCTCGTGTGCTGCAGTTTACGTATAATTTGGTTTATATTTCGAGTCAGTAAAATGACTGTGCTTACAAAGTACAGTACATCAAGTATTACGTGTATCGGGTGGGCTGTCTGCTCAATTGTCAATAAGTAGCATAAAAAAAGTATAAGTTAGCGCGCCAATACAACAAAAAAAACAGTATAGGCAATTTCAAAATTAAATACCTATATTATTATGTTGGCAGGTGACAGAGGCGCTGATGACAACAAAATGACATTTAAAAAAATTGCGAATGAATTCCAGTTATACATAGGTAGTAGGCCAACATAATACATAGGTATTTCATTTTGAAACAGATTATAGGTGGCGCTGCTGGACGTGCTGTCATTTTACTCACTCAAATTACAAAACAAAGTAAAGTGCGTTAGACAAAACTATTGAGGACGACAACGACAATAATAAATGTGGCGTAAAAGGGAACTAAAATTACAATAGAGGAACTATACTCAAGAAAACCCAAATGACGCCCCCTCATGGTCATTAAGTCCTTACTAGAGAGCGGATGTGAAGTAGCTATGACAATGTTAACGTAGATATGACCAGTGCAATTTGTCATATATGCTTGTAACAAACTTAACAACGAATATCTATACAATACGCAAAGAAAATAACTCTCTCGCTCTCTAGTCATTATTATCGTCGTCGCGCCCAACCGCTTTGTCTTTTACTATTAAAACCACTGAAACCTATATTCAACAATAATTGAAAGCACTTTACAGACGTCGCGTTCAGGGAAAGGTTCCTTCCGTATCAGGGGTCGTTGTTGGCCATGATGATCGTGCATCCCAGGTCCGTAAGCTGCATGAACTCAGCGCCACCGTCGAGAAGGCGATGGGAGCACACAGCCAGCTTCTCACTAATGGCGCACTTCTGCTTGTTGGTAAGATGGCCGCTGGACACCACGGTGGCACTGAGCTGTTCCAGCAACTGCGATGCGGAGTACGCCGCCACTAGGAACCTGGAAAATAAACGGGTTTTAGATGGTTTGAACAAAGCGAACCAAGGTCACCGACATCGCCCTAAGGATTGCCAGCCTGAAGTGGCAGTGGGCAGGGCACATAGCTCGAAGAACAGATGGCCAATGGGGCAGTAAAGTTCTCGAGTGGCGACCATGTACCGGAAGCCGCAGCATGGGTAGGCCACCCACAAGGTAGACTGACGACCTGGTTAAAATCGCACGTACCAGCTAGATGCGGATGGCACAGGACCTGCCTTTGTGGAGATCTCTGGGGGAGGCCTATGCCCAGCAGAGGGCGTCTTTCGGCTGATATAATAAGATGGTTTGAATGACCGAACGAAAGTGGAAATGAGCAGGCCACATATGCCGTAGAACAGACGGAAGCTGGAGTAGGAGACTACTGGAGTGGATACCACGAACCGGGCGCAGGAATGTGGGAAGACAGCCGGCAAGATAGACTGACGATCTGTCCCGAGTAGCTGGGAAGGACTGGATACGAAAAGCCCAGGACCGTTCAGTGTGGAGAGGCACCTATACTCTGCATTGGGTAGATGAAGATTGACGAAGATAAGAAGAGAAGATGGTTTGAAAGTCGTAGTGTTGAAAAGACGACAGAAAATGCTGGATCCACTTTTATAATGTAATAATTTAATTTAAATAACATTTTAATATAATATATCACTAGCGACTCGCCTTGGCTTCGGACGGGTAGTCACCTTAACAAATTATAC
This sequence comes from Blastobasis lacticolella, assembly GCA_905147135.1. Classification (NCBI taxonomy): domain Eukaryota; kingdom Metazoa; phylum Arthropoda; class Insecta; order Lepidoptera; family Blastobasidae; genus Blastobasis; species Blastobasis lacticolella. The sequence continues at coordinate 13,602,132 of LR990046.1, read as the reverse complement.
ACTTAGGTGTAAATCTTCCTTATGAATCACTATTTATTGATGAAAAGCGCACGTAAATCCGTTTAGTAGTTTTTCAATTTATCGCGAACAGAGAGACGCGACAGACGCCCCGTGAGACTCCGTTTTATAATATGTAGTGGTAGCGATACGGAAGGCAAACAGGCAAGCAGGCCACCTGATTTATAGTGGTCACCGCCGTCTAGACTCGAGCAACACCCGGAGTAACGCGTTGCCCACAACTGCATTTTTTATACAGTGTTGTTAAGATCGTTTCTCGCTTGTACTATTCGGATGTGGATAATTAATATCAAAAATGTCTAACACAGTCCGCTCGGTCGTTCCTTGATTTATGTTTCTTACTTTGATTTTTGTCTTAGCTTTTAAGACCCAAAATGTCAGAAATTTTCGAGCTCACTCTGTTTGTTAATTAATTAATTGACCACCCCCACAAAAACGCCACTATGAGAGAAGTTTGCGTGCCAAACTCTGTGACAAGTCCTTTGAGTCAAAATTGAGGTTTTAAAAGTGCCTCGCCGTTTTTTCTATGGCCTCACTTTATATACTCTGCTACGGACTCTACCACGACCATACTTGGTTCATTATTATTTACAAAACGACATTTTTGTCATGTTTTGACATTTTGTATTGTTTACAAGAATTACTTTATTAGTCTATCCCCAAGACGAGAACCTAGCTTACCGTTCAAACCAGGAACAGTGAATGCGGTTAGCCGCGAAATTAAATTACAAAGAGTAGCTACGCTGCATAACTGGTGCTAAATTACTGGCGAATGGGAAACTCTCCAAACACGGTTACATCATCTGGGCGTCAATGTCCCGGTTGTGCTCTCGCGCACGAGGGCCCGGGGTCCGCCTTGATCATTCTCAAGGATTTGGCAGATCAGGTAATTACAGTGGAGCGACTGCCATCTGACCTCCGTGACCTACCCTACTACCAGGGGAACCTGACCAGGTTTGATCATGATTACAAATTCAGTCGCCTGAATGTACAGGTATCATCACGATGTTTTCCCTCGCCGTAAGAGCATTGGTTAGTATTCAACTAATACATAACTCAGAAAAGAGTCATTGGTACATCATGGCGGCAGTGGGATTCGAACCCGGAACATCTCGCTTACGAGATCGATACGGTTACCACTAGGCCGCCGATGCTCCAAACACGGTAAAGTTAAATATTACAAGCCTACAACTCTTACAAGATATTAGGATTTTTAATTTTACGCATTTGGCCGCCATCTTAACTGGTAGTATGTGAAGATGCGTAAGATGGTGTAGAGCTCGTCTAATCTAAAATGACGCGGCCCACTATCGCATTAACGCACACAAGCAAGTTTAAAATATGGACGCAATACATATACAAATGCCGTTGTAATTGGTCATTCAGTTGCCGGTGAAATTCAAACGTAGGAGCACGCGTCGTTCATTGGCTCCCACACAGATGAAGTGTCGTTATCAATATTTGCACTCACACATCGAAATCAACTAACTAAGTAGTGGGGCGCGTCATTTTAAACTAGACGAGCTCTACCAGGATTGCCAGGTCCAGGTTATATTGACCGGTAAACATATTTTATCTTCGGCCGCATCGTCACTTCAATGACGATGACACCAGATGAAATGGCGGTCTAATGCCTAGCAAAACAGATCCATGCAGCAGGCAGTTTCCACTGTCGGCACTTCGTGCGCTTCATCTTCGCAACACAGCATAATGGTGCTACCCATACCGCCGTCTAGTCACGCCGATTGCGTGCCGAAATGTCTTGAAAAAATACTGACTATCAATCGATCTACCATTTATATTCAAGGCTTTGCAGCTTTGACACCACGATCGCAATGTCAATAATCAATCTCTCAATCGTTAAAAAATTCTTGGCACATTTGTCAATTATAATTACGGTCCTATTCATAAATTATTTGACGTTTATTAAAACCTAGCCTTAGCAAAATTATGTTTTAGGATTTTTTTTCAAAGTAATCAACTTTTATGGATATGACGGTTAGTCTTTTAACTAGCAACAAACAACTAGAATTGTGTGCACATCGTTCCCGTACCAATTTATTAAGCTTGACATGTTCTAATATTCATACTTACTTTTCTACAAACTGCTCGAGTTCTGTGTAGTTCTTCACAGCCAAGTAGCCATTCACCAATTCGTCAGGCACCAGCCCCGTCACCTGATACGGGGAATACATTATTTAATAAATGAATTAACTTTGTAGATCTACATATGAGTATGGTGGTCATTTGTACGTATATTTTGTAGATAATTTCTATGAAGGAATGAATGAATGCAACAAATATTTCTTTTTATGACATACGATAGGCAAACAGGCAAGCGGGCCACCGGGAAGTAGTCACCACTGCCTATAGACATTAGCAACACCAAGAGTATCGCCAATGCGTTGCCCACCTCTATAACACGTTGCTCTGTAGCCATTCACCAATTCGTCAGGCACCAGCCCCGTCACCTGATACGGGGAATACATTATTTAATAAATGAATTAACTTTGTAGATCTACATATGAGTATGGTGGTCATTTGTACGTATATTTTGTAGATCATTTCTATGAAGGAATGAATGAATGCAACAAATATTTCTTTTTATGACATACGATAGGCAAACAGGCAAGCGGGCCACCGGGAAGTAGTCACCACTGCCTATAGACATTAGCAACACCAAGAGTATCGCCAATGCGTTGCCCACCTCTATAACACGTTGCTCTGGCAGCAAAAAGGCAAAAGCCACTCCACTGCCAAAGCCACGGTTCCCCAAATCCCCACCCCATGGAGCACTGGAAACCTTACTCACCGGCAAAAACACAATACTTTTTAAAAGAGTATTATTTAGCTGCGATATTCTGTAAGGTAGAGGTACTTCCCCAGTCGGGCGGCTCCAATTCGAACGAGATACCCCGCTATGCCCTACCTCTCTTGATTGATTGTTTTTGATATACACAAATATATCAAAAACAAAAGAAAATGGAAAAGCAACCGGCGGCCATATAGAGCTTAAAGCGATTTCTACCAATAAATGATAAGAAATTCATTCAATGGGGTAATTCTCAACAGCTATTTCAAAATTTAAAAGTTTAGTTCGGTATGCCTCACTAGATGGCGCTGCATACACAGGAATCTCAAGTATTGAATTAATTGTTTACTATGCTACACATCAAGTTCCGAGACACACTATGCTTTACTTACGGGTCTCACTATGTAGTCTCCCTATGCTGAATTATGGGACGACTATGTCTATCATCATCATCTGCCTGCCCTTAACCCACTAGGTGGGGTCGGCAGAATGTGTCTCTTACTTCGATTCAACCCTACCACTTGTCATCTCGGTACACACAAATTTTATCTGCATGTCATTCACTAAGTCACATTCATATTCATCGCCTTCTTTGTCACATGACTTTCATCCATCCTCTTCATCTTACCCATCGCTACTTAAAACTTTCCCTTCTGTATTTATTTATTTCTCCATTCTTTCAACATTCAACATTTCATTTTTCATTCATTCTTCATTCATTCAACGTGGTGATCTGATAGAAACATATAAGATACTATATGGACATTATGATGTGAAGGGTAGTCCCTTCACGAAACCATCTACAACTTAAATAATAACAAAAACCTTAGAGGCCATACACTGAAATTGTCAAGATCGCAGGTAACCAGTAACCCCAGACACAACTTTTTGCCAAATAGGGTTGTCAGTGCAAGAAATGAATTGCCAGAATCAGTGATCAGTGCTCCATCGGTGAACTGTTTTAAAAATAGACTGGATAGACATTACAAGAACTAAATATTGTGATATACACGCATCAGCTTGCAGCTGCTAGTGTATAATAAACAATAATAATAATAATAATTCTCATCCATTCTCATTCCCACCCCAATTACTTTATTTTACAATATGGCATCAGTGGACTGATATACGCAGTTGGCAATGGCGTTGAAATTGTTTTACGTCGACAATAATCAAGTCATCTTGTCGGTAATGTCTCGGTTGTGCTCTCGCTCACAAGGGCCCGGAATCCGCCTTGACCGTGATCCAGGATTTGACAGATCAGGTAATTAGTGGAGCGACTGCTACCTGAACTCCGTGACTCTGCTACCAGGGGTGCCTGACCAGATTGACCCATGGTTACACATTCAGTAGCCTGAATGTGCAGGTTTCATCACGATATTTTCTCTCACCGTAACAGTATCGGTTAGTGTTTAACTAATGCACATAACTCAGAAAAGAGTCATTGGTATATAGCGATAGTGGGATTCGAACCCGGTATATCTCTCTTGAGAGTCGGATACCTTTACCACTAGGCCACCGACGCTCCTACGTTGAGAATAATCATCATCACAGCCCGTAACAGTTCACTGCAGGACTCAGAGCCTCTTCCATGAAACGGGAGCCATAATCTCCACGCTTGGCAAGCGGGCTGGAGATCGCAGTGTTGTAAATAAACAATGGAAAACGCTGCTGCCGATTTTACAGTGTACATAGACTTTTGCTTCGGAAACATTAGTCGCCTTGTACGACACCCACGAGTGTAAGAGCTCGGTTCTATTCTACTTTCACGGACACCACACGGCTTAATCGGGAATAATACTAGGGTAAATTATAAGCCAACGGCTTACGACGCAAGGACGCCGAAGACCGGGCGAAGTGAAGAAGAAAGAGTAGGAAAGCGGACCCTGGCAGACGCCGGGATAAGCGCTAGGACGATGATTATGACTTTTCTTTTTAATAATTTGACTAGGCAGGCATCTGCCGGCCACCTTATCTGGTGGTAAGTAATTATGCGGCCGATGAGGGAGCCTGTCTAGGAACAGCCTAGTCACTCTAGCTTTGAAATTATTATTATTCTTCCTCAACATTTCCCTGTCCAACTTTGGACATACGCCTCCCCCAGTCTTTTCCATCCTGATCGACAGGAAGTCTCCCTCATCCACATCTTTCCGGCCACCTTGGTGATGTCGTCGGACCTTGCCTTTGGCTAACAATTTTTTATTAAATAATAAGCGTTTCGTCACTTCAAATCACTCAACTCCTTTAAGACAAAGTTGCGCACGCATCTCCTCTCGGCTGGCAAATGAATTTTGATGTAGTTCATGTAGGTGTATTGTCTATATATGTTTTAGTTTTGTTATATGTGTATATTCGCATGTAGGTGTATATTTCTTTATATTAAGTATAAGTTTGCTCGTATAAGTCCATGTTGTTGATTTGCCTGCGTATCGAGCGGTTCTTTAGACAAAGGTTGCCTGGTAGAGATCGCTTGCAGCGATAAGGCCGCCTTTGCCCACAACTAGTTATGGTTTTTGTCGTATTTTTTAAATGTAATTATTCTTGTATAAGCATGTGCAAGTGTAAGCATTATCTATAAGGTACCTCAACAAGCCCCTCAGCAGTGATCTGTCCCAGCAGTCGCTGGCAGCATTGCAGCGCGGTCAAGGCTCGTCGCAGGTCGCCGTCGCAGGCGTCCACGGCCGCGTGCAGCACCGTGCCGTCGGCCACGTCCACGCCTTCCGCGGTGCAGATCTCGCGTAGCCTGAGAAGGGTACATGAGTGCGGTTGGTCTGTGTGCCGGCTATTTGGAGCGTATAGCTAAGTTAATAACTTAACACGATACGTTTGTTTATTTATCGTTTGGTATTACTATTTTGTAAAGGATTGCCAGGCTAAAGTTGCAGTGGGCAAGGTACATAGCTCAAAGAACAGATGGCCGATGGGACAGTAAAGTTCTCGAATGGCGACCATGTACCGGAAGACGCAGCGTAGGTAAGCCTCCCACAAGATGGCCCGACGACCTGGTAAAGACCAGGTACCATCTAGATGCGGAAGGCACAGGACCGGCCTTTGTGGAGATCTCTGGGGGAGGCCTATGCCCAGCAGTGATCGTCTTTCGGCTGATGATGATGATTACTATTTTGTCACCACATGTAGAGTCGTAAATTCTACATTGAATTTGTTGATGTTGTTGGTTTAATGACACGCGTGGTGATCTGTTGGATTTGTTCATCGTCATTGAAATTTAAATGTAAATACAGAGTTTTTAAAGGAAGTAAATCGCTGCAGTTAGCGCAACGTGACTAATGTACTAGCTTGCTCGTATATTAGTAGTTATTGGTACCTTTTCCTGAGTTATTTACTTATTAGTTGAACACTAACCGCACTTACGATGACGGACAACATCGTGATGAAACCTGCTCATTCAGCTCCACTGTGTAACCATGCTCCAAACTGATCAGTTTCCCCTGTTATCAGTGTCACGGAGGCCAGACGGCAGTCGCTCTACTGTAATGACCTGATCTGCCAAATCCTGGACCATCGTCAATGCGGGTATTATTATAATTGTCATAACTTTTCCACCACCGCACCCTCCGATGATGGGAAAGATTTCATCCACACCATCTGGATACCTAGCATCCAACTAATGTTCGGGCATCGCAAGCCTTTATACCGCGCACGTGCAAGATGTAAAATAAGCATCCTGAAGTCTTTTCTTTGCACTATAACATGAGGTTCTTCAAAAGGCATGTCTACGGGTACCTCAAAGGCCGGCACCGCATCAGCTCCCCTTAGGTTGCAGATGTCCTGGACGACGGTAGCCGCTTTCCATCAGGTGAACCGTGCGTACGTGTGCCTCTGTTCTGTGTTGAATGTCACAAGCTACAATACTGACACACTTCTTATGCCTCTTCCACTTTCATACATTTATGGTGGTTGACTCCTAACGTATCCTATAAATATAAAACCTTCAAAATAAAAATACGATACAAATGTTGTTTTTAGATAGTTAAACCACTGACCTTTTAATCACATTCTCCCTAGCAAGCGGCTTGAAACGAAATTTGGAGCAGCGGCTCGTGATGGGCGGTATGATACGGGATACGTAGTTGCAGATTAGGCAGAATCGCGTCGAGCGCGTCTCGCGCTCCATGGTGCGGCGGAGGGCGGCCTGCGCAGCCGTCGTCATGGAGTCAGCTTCGTCGAGGATCACCAGCTTGTATGGTGGACATGGCCGACCACTACAAATGAAGACGAATTTATATATGGGGAAATTAAATTATTACTTTGATTACTTCAGTAAATAACACATGTATCCTCATAAACAGAACCATCCACCTCGTCCATAACTAGACAATTTAACCATAATGCTTAAGGTGGTACGTTTTTATGCAGATTTTATGTAACCCTTTATTTTAATTCTTTCAGGGTTTACCGACTTGACTGCCTAGTTATATATGGAGTATCACAGACCTAGAACTGGGCAGTGAAGTTAAGAAGGTCTTTCTCAAAAATGTTAGTCACCTTGTACAACACAGATGAGTGGAAAGGTTTTATCACTATGTTTTCCCTCACCAAGAGCATTGGTTAGTTCCACTAATGGACATAACTCAGAAAAGAGTCATTGGTACATGGTTGCACCGGGATTCGAACCCAGTAGGTACCGCTTACGCGCCTTAACCGATGTTCGTCTCCGTGTATCATCCGTTGTTTGAAGGATATCTAAGGATCCGACATAGCTTTACCGCACGATGAGATGGTAGGCTCAAAACGTCGAGTTAGTACCTTAGCTTAGTAGTAGATTAGCTTTCTCTATAGCACTATGGGTAGGTCGCCGTCTGGTTTACGTAGTGGTGGCAAGGACGACTGACTAAGACTGCTTCTGCCTTTGGCGAGCGACCAGAAAACCCGGCTACGTCGCGGGTAGTTCGCGAGTCGCTGGTCAATTCTACCAACAAAGGCGAACTTTGCTCTGGCGATCGCCCTCTTGTTGTCCTCGATTTCTACAACCCCGGGTCATCATTAATACGAGCAGTGGTCCAAGCCTTGTACGCAGATTGCATCGCACGGCGAGCCTCTTAGCAAGGCGAAGGTTGCTCTGGCAGCAAATAAGCGAATGGCTGTCATAAGTGCCACGAAGTCTGTCAAGTGAGCGGTCTACTGGCGCGGCGGGCGAAAGGGCCTCAAGTCCCGCTGACATAGGATATGAGTCCACTCCGGTCTCCGGCACGAATATTGTGTATTTCTTATGTGCAATAAATAATTTAATTAATTAATTAATATTACGCCAGGGATTTTTTGCGAGGGCGGAGATTATAGAGCTCGATAGCTCTGGTCAAGGGTGAGAGCTACCGAGCTACCAGATTTATAGTATATTTACTTACAGAGTACCCTGAACAAGTTTCTGAAGAAATTGTGTTTCTTCCAATCCTGCTATCGTACTCTCAACTCCTTTATTAGCTAGACTACAATACATCATTATTATTATTTAATCAGACAGGCAGTTTAACAACTGATTAGCCTGTACCCTACTGATAAATGTGTTACTCTTCCCCACACATTAAAAACACCATCAACATCTATTTATTTATCAATCAACCTGCTGCAAACTCTCACCAATTTAATGTGAAAACATCTAATAAGTCTATTTGAACTTCAAGCCAAGCAGTCAGATATTTTTACACATTTGTAGGTAGTGTAGAGTGTATATTCTAAAGAGAGCCTCTATCTTTGTTATTTTTAATATAACATTTATTGGGGATTGGGAACAGCAGTATTCATGGGAATTCCCATTTCCAGGACCAAAACCCTAGTAACAGACACAAGTTGCTCAGTTTTATATTTTAAGGATTGATAGTTGTTGTTATTGTTGTTAAGTCTGCCATTTCACTGCATAAAGATTTGTTAATGTCTTAATATCCCATACTTGTTATAATGGAAAACTTGAGAAGCCACATTTATTATGGAGTCACACAAATTAACAACTGATACGATCAATAATCTATATAGTATCCATACATATATCTATACTCACTATGGGTAAACTGTTGCTCTTTCTATTTGCAAAACCAGTAATGTAACTACACAGTTTACGCAATAAATTTATTCTATTCTATAATCTATATAGTCCATATTCATTACTCATCTACCCATGCAACCAATGTCCTCATCATCATCATATATTTAAGAGTATGACTCTTGATGGTGGAGCAATCACCACTCTTCTAACGTCCTAGCCCAGTAAAATTATATCATTTTGCTCAAAAACATAAGGCTATCAATCTGTTAATATTAAATCTTAATAGGGCCTTCAAAACTAAAACATATTTTTAAAACTTACTCTGGCCTAGTGCTGCTAACAGTAAGCTGTGAAAATGTCTTCACTTTGTCACGAATTACTTGAATACCACGCTCATCAGAGGCATTGAGCTCCAGCACACGGTCGCGTGTTATATCGCCGAATAGTTGCCGTGCTGCTGCTAGAATGGCACTGGTTTTTCCCGTTCCGGGTGGACCATAGAACAGAAGATGTGGAAGGTCCCCGCCATTCAAACATTCTCTTAACACTTGTATAACCTCTCCTTGATCAACAATGTCGTCTATAGTTTTTGGACGGCTGAAAAAAAGCAAAGTGTATTGAAAATAATATTGTTTTTAGATAAAACATACAATGTGAAAACCAAAGTATTACTATTTCTCCACCCATGGTGCTGGAGGTTTCTTTTTCGTAGTTGTTTTAGAACCAGAAGTTGAAGCTTTTTCTCCAGCTGAGATCTTTCCTGTTTTAAGAAAAGCTTGCATTCTCCAATTCCAATTTTATAGAATAGTAAAGTACAAAAGTTAGGCGCCAAAACAAGTTAACTACACCGGTTCGGCACAAAACAAACGTCAAACAAAAATGACAGTCCGTCACATATCTCTCAGAGGATAGAGAGGTACCCTGCTACCCTATTTAGATAATCGATTTATCTCGTTGTAACTCGTTGTTCAAGTAGATAAATTATGATAGATGTATAGAAAATATGATACCTGGCAACACCTTAATTGACTCATTGACAGTGACAGTTATAAAAGCGGGAATTGTGATCGGAAGCGCAATGGAGAGATTGTTTGTGCTAACAGACTATGTATTGGTTCGAGGCATTATTTTGAGAAAATAAGTAATATATGATAATTACAAAATGACTACAAGGTCCAAAAATAAATCATTAACACCCACATCAAAGCCTAATAATCAAACAACTAAACGTGTTGAAAACTCGTGGATCTTACTCATGAAAGGTGAAATTAAAGCTTTTTGTTTTGCTTTTATATCACTTAAATTCAAATCAATAATTAACGGGATTGTTTATTCATTACAGAATCATTGTTCGAGAATGATAACTTTAAAATTATAACATTGCCTCACCCTGGACATGGGAATCCCACAAAATATTGCCTCGACAATGTACACTGCAAAATTTATGAGGTGGTGACATTCAAAGAACCCTACAGGTCATGGTTTATGGGCGAAACTGTTAAGTCTGATGGTAGCATAATGTTAACTACACCAGTAAATCCTCTATTTTTAGGTATGTGTTTTAGGGTCTTCTGTCCATCTATATCTTGTTGTCTTCTTATCTAAGTATATACTATTATAAAACTGTAAAATAGCTGTGTCCGTGCATTGAAGATATTCCAGAAAAAGCAATCGAGAGGTTTTCGGATTTTTATCTGTCTGTGCACAAATCATGCAAAAATCATTCAAGGTATTTTGATAGAGTTTCCACAGTTTGGTAGCATGGGGTCCAACTTCAAATTTAAGTCATGTTCAATTCGGGTAAGTAGAACCAGAGGTACAGCCTGACCTCTCCATAGTACTTACTAGCATACAAGAAGGTCATTTAAAATGGTCGCACCAGCAAAAGATTAACTGTCATAAAAACTATTTCTACATGGACGAAGTAGCGGGAAAAAGTAAATATTAAAGGTATTTTTTCTTTTTATACTTTTTAAAATTACCTTTTTGTTTTCTTTTCTTAGTATTGCCGAGATTACGAGACCAGTGCAATGTCCGAGCTATTCCATTAGAAGATTTGTTATCAGAAAAAGGATTTGAGAACCTGTTAGATTTTGTTCCTAATTTGGACAGTATAGGTGATCTAAAAGTAAGTTTAACATGAGCTCTATTTAGATTCTTTTTAGTTTGAAAATATTTAATAATACATAATCCATTTTGAATTTAGGGACCACCTGAAATGAAAGCATACAAATACAATGAAGAAAAGACTTTGGCATGGCTTGAAACCAGAGTTAGAAAACTAGCACAGGTATTACGACAGAAAGATGTACATGTGACTTCTGGTGCTGTCTCAGCTACTTATGTTGCAAGCAGTATTAATAGTAATACTGTAGATGAAGGTAAATAATATAATGCTTTTATCTTTTTTTATTTCTAATAAATTTATAGTAGTTGTAGTCACTGAGCCAGCAAAGTAAGTAACTAACACCCGGTTTCTGAAACGCTTGTCAACGCAAAAATTACGTAACAGCTTGTTAAACACTGATTAAATGCAGTTTGGGTTTCTGAAAGGGCCAATTGACGGCTTGTTAACAGCTTGTTGACGGATTGTCAAATCTCCAATTAACGGCTGATTATTGTAATTTTGGGTTTCCGGAAAGCTTTTTCTCATGTTAACTGTATGTTATCGCCTTGTTATTTTAATTAGCGAAAATCGACCAATTAACCGATTGTCAAAATAAATTATATCCGATTTTCTTGGTCTAGGTCTTGATCCTGGCCCTGGTACAGGTCCTAGTTTTGGTCTAAGGCAAAGTCCAGGTCTAGGGTCCAGGTTCTGGTCCAGGATCATGACCAAAACTGCAACCTTGATCACAATTTCAGCTTGAACCAGAACCTAGACCAGAGCCAGCACATAGACCATAAATATTAGCTGGACCAGGACCTGGTTCTGGGCCAGGACATGGACCTGAACCAGGACCAGGACCTGAACCACGGACATGTCAGGGTCCAGGACCTGGACCTGAACTAGGAGCTAGTCCGGGGCCAGGGCCTGAACCTGATCCAGGACCTGGTGCGGGGCCAGGACCTGGTCCGAAGCCAGGACCTGGACCTGAACCAGTACCTGGTTCGGGGCCAGTACCTAGACCTGAACCAGGACCTGGTTCCAAGCCAGGACCTGGACCTTGGCGAAAATCGACCAATTAACCGATTGTCAAAAGAAATTATATCCGATTTTCTTGGTCTAGGTCTTGGTCCTGGCCCTGGTCCCTGGTCCAGGTCCTAGTTTTGGTCCAAGGCAAAGTCCAGGTCTAGGGTCCAGGATCATGACCAAAACTGCAACCTTGATCACAAATTGAGCTTTGAACCAGAACCAGGACCTAGACCAGTGCCAGCACGTAGATCATAAACATTAGCTGGATCAGGACCTGGTTCGGGGTCAGGACATGGACCTGAACCAGGACCAGGACCTGAACTACGGACATGTCAGGGTCCAGGACCTGGACCTGAACTAGAAGCTGGCCCGGGGCCAGGGCCTGAACCTGATCCAGGACCTGGTGCGGGGCCAGGACCTGGTCCGAAGCCAGGACCTGGACCTGAACCAGTACCTGGTTCGGGGCCAGTACCTAGACCTGAACCAGGACCTGGTTCCAAGCCAGGACCTGGACCTGAACCACGAACTGGTCTGGGTCCAGGACCTGGAGCTGAACCAGTACCTGGTCCTGGGCCAGTACCTGGACCTTAACCAGGACCTGGTCTGAAGCCAGGACCTGGACCTGAGCCAGGACCTGATCCGGGGCCAGGACCTGGACCTGAACCACGAACCGGCCCGTATCCAGGACTTGAACCAGGATTTAACTAATGGGATTATTAGGAGAAACTTACAGAATCGATAGCCGATGGGGCGGATGTTGTTGAGTGGCTTTCTCTGGATGGCCTCCCAAGAGATGGACAAACGACCTCTTTAAGGTCCTAGGGAGCCGATGGATGCAAGATAACAGAGTCGACCAGAGTGTAAGCCGTGGGAGGCCTGTATTCAACAGTGGACCGGGACCCACCTAACTGCCTAAAGATGATGATGATGGGATTACTGATCCACTGGAACCCGTGACCCTTTAACATAAATATTGTTATATTTTCTCTTTTCTCGCTCTTTATATTTTTTTTCATAATATTCGATTTTTATTTACACGAAAACTATACAATCGCTATCAGTTTCATCTAAAAGTTGAATATCCCGCTGCTATCAAAAGGCCGCTAGGGACAGAGACAAATTAATGCGTTAGACAGAAACAAAACATGTACGAGTGAATGAATGTGACTGATTTTAGCAGGGGTAGCCAGACGAAAATATTGATCTCTTGTTAATGGTCGATTAGCTAACAATAGATTGATTGGCCTTTCAGAAACCCACGGTGATTTAACAGCTTGTTAAATGTGACAGTCTGTTAGCTAATCAGTGATTTGACAAGCGTTTCAGAAACCGGGTGTAAGTTAGGTTTATTGTTTGATAGGTAAGATAGAGAATGCAAATTCTTATAATTTGATATAAATCAAAATTTTATTTATATTATGTTATGATTATTATTTATTAATTTAGCAAATCATTAACTACAAAAAAAAAATTATATTCTAATATTCTTCTATATTTCTATTTCTATATTATACTATACTATACTCAAATATTCTTATCTACTAAAATTATTTTGCAGAGGTTTTCCTGAAATATGCTCATGGTGTGATGTCTGAATATCTTCAAGAAGACCTTGCAGAATTGTTGGAGAAAAAGTTTGAATTCCAGCATAATTTAATTGAAACAATTGGAAAGAAAAGGAAATCAGAAGCCATGGAAGTCAAACAAACAGACAAAAAACTTAAATGTGACTTGGTTGAAAATGAAATTCTCTCAACTATCCACCCACTGAATGTAACTACAACCAATGAACTTATTAAACAGAAACCATTGACAGCGAAAGAAAAAGCTAGACAGAAAGCTGCAAGTGGAACTAAAACTATATCTTCATTCTTTTTTAAAAAGTAGTCTCAATTTGTAAATAAAAATTATAATTAACAATAAATAATTAAAATATTTTATTCGTGACATTGTGGTTTCTGCTTATTGGAACTAGGTATATTAACGATTTTTTATGAAATTTACAACTATTGTAATCCATATTTGATTTAGGGCAAATTGACTAATTTTGTAATATAATATTTTAAACTTTGCGGTTATTATCACACATTTTAAAGGTATGTGAGTTCGAGTTCCGGTTGTAGCAGACAACTTTTGCGAAAGCGGGTAGATCGGCATCGGCCGCTTTATCGCTAAATAGGGAATGCAATACCGGGATCCCGCATACATTTTGCTGGACTAACCTCGGTCGAAAATTTTGCGGGATCCCGCCCGCTGGACTGGCGGGATTACAGAGAAGCATTGTTGAGTAGATTGGCTGGCTGGACCCTGGCTAAACGATACGAGGGTGCGAGAGGAATAGGGATGATGACTGGGTCAACATTTTTAAATTCAAATTGGTCCGTCAAATACATTATAAAAAATATTAGACATGTATTTTTTATACATCAAATCAATAAATAATTGCAAAGATAAAACGTATCAAAGTTTTGGGCTGAGGGCTCGTGACGTCACTTCTGAATAAAATTTCACCTCGGGCGTGACGTAACGCAACATTTTTATTTTTTTTGTTTGAGTAACAAAAGAAAAAATAAATTCTTTGATAATGCGCTTATTACACATTCCTAAATTCAGTGACTGAATTCAGAAACGAAAAGCGTGAGAGCAAGTGAAAGAGGAATGCATTGCTCATAGAATAAGGTCCATTTTTGTATCACTTATATTAAGTCACGCGTCGCTCCGCTTTTCAAAAATCCGAGGCCTTGGCGTGAGGGATATCGCAGATAAGATCGAGAAGGCTCGTCTGTGCTGGTTTGGTCACGTGTTGCGTAAGCCCCAGGGATATTTGGGAAATAGGTTTCAGGAAAGAAGCTCCACGGGCGACCCAAGAAACGATGGATTGACATCGCTGAGTCAAATGCCAGAGATGAGAGCCAATGGCTTACGACGAGAGGATGCCGAAGACCGGGCGAAGTGGAGAAGATTAAGTAGGAAAGCGGACCCTGGAAGAGGCCGGGATAAGCGCTAGGACGACGACGACGATTACACTTAAGAAAAGCAAATAAAACTACAGCAACAGTAAGCTAATCCACTGAATGAGGAGTTTTCCAGTAGGTATTGTCAGTTTGTTTCAAAAAGCATCAATAGATGGCGTTCCTACAATGTTCGTGATTTCTTTTTAAATCTGTATGTTTGTGGCAGTGATGTCATGCAGGCCACTAACTATGAACTAATCCTGAATAAAACAGGCATCTAATACCTTAAAAACAAAATGTTTATTAATATAAACACAACTTTTAAAAGCTGAACGAAATGTACAGAGAATTTTTGTTTTATAAGTAGGCACTTTGTTACATTTTAATACAAACCTTTCATATTTGTATTACGTCCATTCTTGATCCTAGCGTCCATGAAACGAACTGGTTCAGTCAAATTGATGTTGGTTTTAATTGCAATAATTTATTACAACCTCTAAAATGGTTGAAAACTATTGATAAATACAACGTACCCAGTGTCTATATACTCTTTCCTAAGAACCACTTCCAAGCGATTATCAATTACGAAAATTGTCGGGGCGCCATCTAGTGAGTGGTTAGGAAATGGTTAGTTTCGTAGTTATAAGCGATTGAACCCTGACGGTATTTAAGGCAGGTATTTTGTAACAACAGAAACTTTGACTGGCTATCTCTGTAAGTACTTAACGAGCGAATAGACGTTCATCATCATCATCCATCACAGCCCATAACAGTCCACTGCAGGACTTCGGGCCTCTCCTACTAAAGGGGAGGTTTTTACCATAATCTCCACGCTTGGCAGGCGGGTTGGAGATCGCAGTGTTATAAATATAACAATGGAAAACGTTGCTGCCCATTTTCTAGTCTACGGAGACTCTAGATCTTTTGTCTCGAAAACGTTAGTCGCCTTGTACGACACCCACGAGTGTAATGGGTTGGTGCTATTCTACTCTGCCAGACACCACACGGCCAGAATAGACGTTATCACGTAAAAATTAGGCAAAAAATATGTTTATTCAAAAATTACAAAATTATGGTATGTTCCGGGTTTTCTACCGAGTTTCCGAGTAGCCCAACATTGCGACACAGTTGCATGCATCATGGTCACGGGACGACTGCAAAGCTGCGAGTGCTGGACTATGGCTGGGCGGTGTTGGTTAGCGATAGGAAATGCAATCCCGCAAGATAATTTCAATCCAGGACTAGGACAATGAGCAGTTTTCCAATTGGTATCTTAGGCATTCCTAACCACTCACTAGATGGCGCCCCGACAATTTTGGTAATTGATAATCGCTTGAAATAGGTTTTTAGCAAACAGGATATTAACACTGGGCACGTTGTATTGGATAATATTATATTTGTCAATAGTTTACAACCATTTTAGAGGTTGTAATCATAATGGAACATAGTGCCAACTTCTATAAATATTTCTTTTTACACTTCGTTCAACCTTTAACAGTTATGTTTATATTAATAAACACTTTATTTTCAAGTTTAGTATTACTTGGCTGCATGAAATCACTGCCACCGTCATACAGATTTAAAGAAGATTACCAAAATTGTAGGAGCGCCATCTATTGATGCTTTTTGAAACAAACTATCAATACCTACTGGAAAACTCCTCATTGCATCAAGATGGCGGCATACTATCGGCGATCGGCGGTACGGTTTTTTTTTTTTTATTACAAACAAGGCAGGTATTTGACCGCCATCTCACCTGTTGGTAAGTGACGATGCGGCCAAAGATGAAGCATGCCCGTCTTGGAACAGCCTATTCACTCTAACCTTAAAGGCATCCAGATTATATTGATCAAGGAACACACTCGCAGGCAACGCGTTCCATTCCTTAGCCGTACGCATTATAAAGTTCGAGCCAAAGCGGTTCGTGCGAATAGCTGGAAGATCCACGACATAAGGATGAAGCGCTCGCTCCGATCGCGTTTTCCGATGGCGGAAAGGGGCCGGCAGAATGAGGTCGTGCAGCTGCTTCGCACACTCTCCGAAATGTAATCTGTAGAAGACCGACAGATGCGCAAGCCTACGCCGATGTTCGAGGCTCTGCAGCCGAGCCTTAATCAACCGCGAGTCACAAATTATCTTCTTTGCACGTTTTTCCACTGAATCCAAAGCCGCCTGTTGATATTTGGCTGATCCATCCCAGAGGTGGCAGCAGTACTCCATGCATGATCGGACTTGTGCTTGATATAATGAGGAGTTTTCCAGTAGGTATTGACATCCAAAAGATCCTTGTTGGTCTGTAGTTGGCCAAAGACAATAACTGTTAATCGAGGCATTCTAGCCGTGCAGTAGCAGTTCACCGAAAAGCGCTCATGGTACGAAAGGCTTGCCTGTAAACTACACGGAACTTCATCAACACAGCCCGTCACAGTCCACTGCAGGACTTACGGCCTCTCCCACGAAAGGGGAGGTTATTGCCATAATGTCCACGCTTGGCAGGCGGGTTGGAGATCGCAGTGTTTAAATATAACAATGGAAAATGTTGCTGCCCATTTTCCAGACAACGGAGACTCTTGATCTTTTGTCTCGAAAACATAAGTCGCCTTGTACGACACCCATGAGTGTAAGGGGTTGGTGCTATTCTACTCTGCCGGACACCACACGGCCTAACGGAACATGGGTGGTTTTTAAAAAGTTCATGATAAGCCTCCTGATCTATAGTAATCTGTCTTTGAAGTGAAATACCACCTGACCTTCGAGAGGATACCAAGTTTTTTTCGAAAACTCCTCCCAATGTTCTCCCAAATATCACTGAAGGTGGCGCTTCGAAACATTTTTATAGCGCATACACTGCCTCGCGTGGTTCCATTTTCGCATAGTTCCATAGTTTTTCCATAGAACATCCATAATTAAGCCAATTTCCGAGTCCGTCCAATAATCACTCGTGCGCGATAAATATTATTTTCCATCTATTTCAAGTCTGTGTAGGCTTTTGTTATGTCAAAAAAAAGCGGAATTTAATTTGCTGGCAACACTAAATTGTCGCCATTACTAAACGTCCATCCGTTCCGGACTTTTCAGCGGAATTTTATAGAGCGGACATTTTATTATTTTAGTGCATATCGGACTCCTAGGACTCTGTGTAGTGAACTAATGTGATTTATTTGGATATTGTCGTGAGTAAGGACTATATAAGTGCTCAATTTATACAAAATCGCGGCCAATGTCAGCAGGCGTGTCAGATCAGGTATTTCGCGTTTACACTCGTATTATTGTTGCAATTTCATGTTGTAATTAGTTGTAAGATAGCTAATCATGATATTTTGTCTCTTGTTTCATGTTTGCTGTATTTGCAGCGGATGAAAGGGCAAGGGAATCAAGGTAAAGTCGGGACCATTGTGACGTTGCACAGTGTTTTCTCCGTAGGTGTAACCCCGCACCGGGTAGCTTCGCATCCGGCGTGGGCTTTTCTAGTGCCTAGTCCGGCGCAATCTTTAAAGCTTTCACAAAATTTCTCTTGTATCAGCCCTAAGATCGCGCTATATTATGCAGCTAATGACAAGTATAATTGTTGATAATTTCTGTCTCAGTTCAGAATTGATAGACATCTGTGTAGAGTGTATGTAGCTATTCATTGCCACATTTAGTTTGTATGTTGTGTATAATTCAAATAACCTACACAACTTTACCATCTTTCTACAATGAAACACTTATTACATAAAATGTGTTGTGTCCGACCAATGCTATTTATCAGTTATTTTGCAGTTGTCTGTGTTATTTTGCAGTTATCATATGGTTGATATAGTGTGCAGCTGTATTATGTATTTATTTGAGATGATATTTATTTACTACTTAAATGTACTACCTAAATTAAAGTAATTTTGTGTACAGTTTACATATTGTAGTGATTAAACTTTAACATATTATAATAACTATACTTAGATATAGGTAATCTTATTCCATTCAACCCTATCACTCGTCATGATTGTACTCTCTCCTTTTGCCCGCATGTCATTCACAGAGGCCATCCATCTTTTCTCAGGTCAGCCTCTAAGTATCTGGATGGATTATTAATTCATTCGGAAGGACTTTCATCCCTCCGCATAACAAGCCTATACCACGCTAGCATATTGTTCTTTATCTTTTCCATCACTGGCACTACTTTTAAACTAGACTCTAGTTTTATTCTGGTATCTAGTAAAATAGTGAAATTATGCAGGAGAAATCCTGATACTGGATAGTTGGTTTATATCTGTTACATAAATACTAGAATTTGTTTTTTGCAGTGACAAATGCACCGAAAGAGCAACAGTTAGAGAGTGGCGGTGACGAGTTGGCGGAGGTGTCATGGCGTCACCAGCAGCAACCGTCCTATGCACCACCCATCTCGTCAGCTGCCGACCCCTACAGCGCGGCAGGTAGGTACATATTTTTTTTATTGTTTTGTATTTGATGTACGTCTTTGTATTATAACACAAAAGCTAACATTGTTATAATGTATTTAGTAATTTTGAGTAACTATTATTGTAAAATAATGTTATTTCTAAGTTTAATGGACGCTACCCACCGAAGTCGCCGACGCCGACACAGCTCGGCAAGGAGCTAATGGAGCATGTCGTCGGCTACAATCGCCGACTCACTTTCCTGGACAGTCTCAATTTGTATTGACATAACTGTCAAAGTGAGTCATAATGACTCACTTTGACAGTTATGACTTAATTTTGCCAACTTGCCGTAGGCAAAGTCGCCAATATGTGTCGGTGGATCGGCTACTTTGGTGTGTATTGCACTTAAATCATACCAATAGACTGACCTACAAGTCATTTATTATGATGTCAAGCAATATTGAAGACAACTATATTACTGAACAAAATATTATGTAGTTACATTGTTTTTAATTGAGTAGGTATTCTGTGTTATTGCATCAATTAGAAAATATTAATTCATTACTCGAATGGTCATTAAAAACACATTCGTGGGCATTGCTACTTACCTACTGTAAACATGAATAAATTTAAAAATTTTATCAGACAATGCTGCTCGGTAATCTTGTATACATTATACATATGTTATTGTTTTCCTGTTCCAGGTTATTACGGTACAACAGCACTTCCTTATCAAGCTTTTGGAGATGGGACATGGTCCACCAATGGAACAGATCCAATGACTTTCCTCGGAGGATACAATCCTCACGATTCTTATGGAATGGATGGTAGCTAGTATTTATTGAGTAACACAAGATAATTTTTAATTTTCAATATTAATTTATTTCTATACTTGTTAGTTGTTAGTTTTATATACTTGTTAGATCCATTCTAATTATTGCATAAACTATTCCCCGTCCCCATTTTTCATGGTATAAATAAGTTATTACAGTACATGCTTTTTATTTTATGTCAATGCCTTTATTGCAGGTGTGTTCGGACCCTCGACAACACCATTCTCAACAGCTGCATTCGGGCAGCCCGCATCGACTTTTAACTATTTTCATGGAAACGGCGATTACTCTACGTGGGGTCAGTTAGGTCGCGCGAAACAATATGACGACTACTACAGAGCGGA
This sequence comes from Blastobasis lacticolella, assembly GCA_905147135.1. Taxonomy (NCBI): domain Eukaryota; kingdom Metazoa; phylum Arthropoda; class Insecta; order Lepidoptera; family Blastobasidae; genus Blastobasis; species Blastobasis lacticolella. The sequence goes on along the minus strand of LR990046.1, from coordinate 13,581,652 downwards.
CGGGCTGTACGTGCCGGACGGCATCAAGGCGGTGGAGGCGGGCGTGCAGGCGCTCGCGCTCGACCACGGCAAGGACAAGGAGCGCGGCTCCGAGCTCAAGGACGCCTCGGCCGGCCAGCCCAAGAAGATGACGTGGGCCTCCATCGCGAGCCAGCCCGCCAAGCCCGCGCCCGCCGCGCAGACCGGCGGGCTCAAGAAGAAGGGCCCGGGCATGCCGCCGCCGCCGATCGTGCCCGGCAAGCACAACATGGACATCAACGCGTGGGACGCCGGCGGCAAGAGCGCCTCCGTGGTGACCGCGCCGCCGCCGCCGCTGCAGCCGCCGCCGCCGGCGCCCGCGCCGCTGCCGCTGCCGCCCGCCGCGCCCGCGCCCGCCGCCGCGCACGCGCCCGCGCCCGCCCAGCTGCAGCGCGGCCCGCCGCCGCATCAGCCGCACCAGCCGCACCCGCACGCGCCGCAGCACGCGCAGCACCAGCCGCTGCACGCGCAGCACCAGCCGCCGCACGCGCAGCACGCGCAGCACGCGCAGCACGCGCCGCACCAGCCGCCGCCCGCGTGGGCGCACGCGCACGCGACGCGCGGCCCGCCGCCCATGCCGCCGCGGCCCGCCGTGCCGCCGCCGCCCCCGGCCGCCGCCGCGCCGCCGCCCGCGCCCGCGCCGCCGCCCGTCCCGCACCCCGTGCTGGACGAGCTGCGCGTCAAGAACGAATACAATCCGAAAGAGTTCGACCTCAGCGCACCGTTGGCCAGGTTCTTCGTGATCAAGTCCTACTCCGAGGACGACATCCACCGCAGCATCAAGTACGAGATCTGGTGCAGCACGGAGCACGGCAACAAGCGCCTGGACGCGGCGTTCCGCGAGCGCGAGAGGGAGGGCGGCGCCGTGTTCCTGCTGTTCTCGGTGAACGGGAGCGGACACTTCTGCGGGATGGCGCGCATGACGAGCGCCGTCGACTATAACTCCAACTCTAGTGTGTGGTCCCAGGACAAGTGGAAAGGACAGTTCCGCGTGAGGTGGATCTATGTTAAGGACGTTCCTAACGTGCAACTGCGTCATATCAAATTAGAGAATAACGAGAACAAGCCAGTGACGAACTCTCGCGACACCCAGGAAGTTCCGCACCCCAAAGGACTGCAGGTTTTAAGAATCATGCATAGTTATTGTCATTCGACTTCAATTTTCGATGATTTTATTCATTACGAAAAGCGCCAGGAGGAGGAAGACTCGCGTAAAGTACCTATCCATACCAACCAGGACAATATGCGGGAAGATCATGATGGTGGACGGGGATATCGTGGTTATCGCGACTATCGCGACAATGGGCGCGATGGGCGGGACGGGCGTGACGGGCGTGAAGTGCGGGACGGACGTGACATGCGCGACGGGCGCGACGGTCGGGACGGGCGAGATCCCCGCGACGGGCGCGACGTGCGTGACGGCCGCGACGGTCGCGATGGGCGCGACGGGCGTGATCACCGCGACGGACGCGACGGACGCGACGGACGCGATGGTCGCGACGGTCGCGATCATCGCGACGGACGCGACGGCCGGGAACCGCGGGACCACCGCGACCAGCAGCGCGATGGGCGTGATCACCGCGACCATCGCGACCACCGCGATGACCGCGATGGCCGCGATGGCCGGGACGGCCGCGATAGCCGAGATCCTCGTGATCACGGCTACCGCGACTCTAATTACAGACCGCACCATAAGGTTAGTAGTTTAGTACACAAAACATTAAAAAGCGATGACAGAATTACTTCCATGTTTACAATTGCTAATGTGATCTTTTTATGTTCCAGGAGCGCGAAGGCGTGCGTGGCCGCGGTCGCCCTCGCAACTGATGGTTTAAAGTATGTGAAAAAATTATGAGGACTGGCTTCTCCCCATAGACAACTAGACGACTAGTACTCGACTAAAGAATTGGTATTGCATTGCACACCGCATTGTATGTATAGCGATGTACATAACAACGAGGATTCTACTCCACATGAACGCGCGATGAAGTCGCGTTTCACCCGAACGATTTTAACGTATCATAGAGTATTAATTGTTTTAAACAGTGCTTCAATAATTAAAAAACTCTCAACAAATTAAAATGTGCTAAATAATAATATTTTGTACTGGAAGAACGTTTAACTAAACAAACGCCTAGTGACCCGAACGTTAACGTCAGTCGGCATGCGCTGGTCGCCGCATGCCCAGTGAAATTGTGGACTTTATTTCAAATTTGTGGACTGAATCAATGAAATATAGTAATTTTTATAACTAGGAAATTCTGTGGTGAGAGGAGTTAATCCTTTTGAATAGGGACTGGTGAAGATGAATCAAAATGTATAGCGACAAGTTGGCTGAGTGCATTAGAACAATATACCACATCATCAGTGTAACGTAACGCAACGTTAGATTATAACAGTGGTGTAAGTTTTATAACATAGAAATTGTAATCAAACGAGGTGTGGACATTTTGTATAACAATTTTTTAATACCTGTGCAATTGCTTCATAAAAGTGAGTTCTCTCGTGGCATTGAGTTCAGTTCCCTCTGAAAACTGATGATTGCTACTACTTGTTTTATTTTCAATCGACAATTATTACAATAAACCTAAAAGGAGTAAAATTGTAATTAAATAAATTATAATGTACTAAGACAGTAATAACTGACTTCATGATTATTTCTGTAATTGTAGGTAGATGTGGATTATTCCTTGTTGATTTTCTAACTGTGTACATATATATTTTAATAAAAAATATATTTTCTACTTTTAAGTGCAACTACAGTGTGACGAGAGAAATTTGACGAAAAATGAAAATTTCCATTTTACTCCTAACATTTGTTATAAATATACATTTATTAGTCCCCCACCTTAATTTTAAAGTGCCTTTTTGATTTACAATGAATAAAGTTATTTTGAAATCCAATCTAAATGATTTGAATAGATAACTAGTTATAGTTCTACACTATGATGATGTTTTATCTTTCATTATATTCCTTATAAATAGTTCTTAGTTATTTGCTGATGCATTATTTTTTATTGTTTTAACAATTTTAGTTTATACATCTAAAGGAATATTGTTTTCCTTTAAACTCGTATGGCAGACATACTTTATTATGAAATTTCCTAACTGATACTGGATTAAAATGTCATAGAAATCTCAAAAGGTATTATTTTCTCGCGATACTTTACAGAACCCTAACCTGTCTATCAAGGGGTCTGTTCTGCTGAGGAATTTGTTGTATTTGCTGAGGGATTTCACCATCGTACTACCCGTCGCAATAAATCCACGTCAATTGGATGTGTGGCTGTCAAACAATCGATCGCTTTTCACGATGCTTCCTGCCTCGTACGACCACTTTATTGAACAAGATTTCTGCAACTGTGCATTGAGACTATTTTGAAATTTACAAGAAATGATCGAATGAACGAGCTTACACCTTTCCATCAGGTGGCCCGCTTCTCGTTTCGCGATGGCGGAACGGGCCGACGGAATAAGTTTGAAAAACTGCTTCACACATTCCTAAATGCATGTAGAAATCCGACAAACGCACAATCTTACGCCGATGCTCGAGGCTCTAAAGGTTAGCTTCAATCTAGAATCTATCGACGACCTGAGTGGTTCAGTGGTCAACATGCCGGTCTGCCACACAAGAGGTCCCGGGTTCGATTCCTGGCCGGGCAGAAATTGAAATGATGAATTTTAATTTCTGTTACGGGTCCGGGTGTTCTATGTATAATAAGTATATATTTAAAAGTATATAAGTAGTTTATCAGTTGGCTAGCACCCATAACACAAGCTTTGCTTACTTTAGGGCTAGATGGCGCTGTGTGAATTTGTCCACGGTTATTTATTTATTATTATCCTTTGCACTTTTTCCCACCAAATTCATAGCGGCCAGTTGGTAGACTGATCGATCTCGGAGATGGCAGCAGTAGGTAATCCATACAGGATCGGACTTGTGACGTCACCTACCAAGTATCTTAGCAGCACTCTTTATATGTATTCGATGCAACTTCTGACAGGAGTTGAGATTGTTAGATAATTCAACACCAAGGAGCTGTAGGTTATTTTCCGTAATTTCTACGTACACCTCGCAGTCGGAGCTGGGCTGGGTGGTTTTCCGTGTCTTGTGGTATTCTACCTACCTATAATAGCTCATGATCTATCTTTAGTACTGACACGTGGATGTGTACACTTAAGTAGCTACATGCGGCTGGTTTATCAGTGCGAGATAGCTATACGAGATATGGAAGTTGGCATTGGTGTCTGAAGGATAAATGATAATAAACCGTCTGGCATTACAAATGTATAAACAATGTGAATAAGCCCATATTCTGCTAGTAGTAACATAGGTAGTAATCATCTGTAAAATTAGAGTTATTACTTATTTTCGCGTTTTTGCGATCCCAGTAATATCCTAGCGAGATCGTAACGCTTGGCTCCGTTGGTGGCTGAACACCTCAGACGTTTTCTCGGAAGCTCGTAGAGTCGTTTCGGCAAGGTGTACCACCGAAAACCTACTCCACGTAGCCACAACAATTTTTGAATTTTGCCGTAGGCACTCGTACATGGAACGCACGGAAATCATGGTCTCAATACGAGGGCAGCTCGACGACAGTCAGTGCAATCTCCCCATGATCTTTGAGATGGTATTCAATTAACTGGGCGGTCGACGTCTCCTTGCTTTGCCGGGAGATGTAAATCCGGCTAGAAGGGACTGCTATAAAATTCGCAATAAAGTAATCCGACAGAGATCCATAATTACCAACAGCGCACAGAATCGCCAACATGTACTTGTACTAAGAACTAGGTTGATGGTCGACTTCTTATATGGAGATAACAGTTTGGCAAGCGGAGGCAATAGGTATTGTAGTAGGATGCCCTTTGGCGAGCAGGAGTGACGAGTTGTCAAAGGCTGCTAATAGAGGCTGGATGCGGTAACCTCCCGGTAGTGGACTACTAAAGGTACGTAGGTATGCCGATGTTTCCTCCAGTGTGTCGATACGAATAGCGTACAAAGGGAATTCAAATGCCCCGAAATCTGCGGTAGGGTATTTTATGCCCGTGAAAATATATGATCTAAGCCGTGAAATCATCTGAAACTGTTTACAACCGAGCGATTATATTCTCTTTAACAGCGGCATTGGGAAACGTTAAGAAACAACTGCATTTAGGTATGGCGCTCCTGTCATTATTTTTGTTAGGAGTTGTTCTTGTTTGGGGTTTGTCAAAATTTGTTCAATTTTCATCCACGCGTAAAGTTTTCTTGCACGCACTCTACCTAACAACCTTAATAGGGAGAGCAGAATTTTTGATAAAACAGATCATGACAATGTAAACGCCACTTCCAATAGCCTTCTAAAAGTCCTTTTATTTGATTTTAGAATGGAACGCGCGAGCATCCACAACGCGCGAGGCATGAATTGAATGTGACGGAAAAAGGAACTAAACTATTTAGCACTACTAAGACTATACATGTGTAACAGTGCCTTTATACTGACCACACTAGAGATGTACCAATATTTTAGGAACTACTTAGTATCGTATGTATTCCTTTGGGATATTTTAAAGGGTAAGAGTAGAATACCATCTCATCTAATATTACTTTGTTCAATGTACATCATTATGATCAAAGCTATTAGGCAACTTCAACATGATGAAGAAAAAAAAATTAATAAATGGAATACCAGCCTAACTCACAGAGCTCCTTTATACCTTTATTAGTGTTCTAACTTGATTGGGAAATACGAAAATTATTTTATTTTTATTACTGATTAATATTATTGGGTACATTGTTACAGAAAAAATATTTACAATAAGAAATAAAAAATTAACACTAATACTAAAATATTATGTAGGTATTAAAAAAATTATCCACACCGTTGTCCTTCGGAATTTTGCCCAGAAAGCTAGCTGCGTTGCCTCGTTGAATAGCAATGCTTATCCTCTGTTCGAGGAACGAGACAGCCAATATGTGAATGATATTAAAACGGCAGTGATTTGCAGATAAGTAATTTAATAGTGGTAAAACAATAGATAGTTTTTTTTTCATCATGCTTTTCACTGGTTTAGTAGGCTTAAACAAATGGTTACTGCCGAACCCAAAATACGTTTGTACTGTATTAACTATTGAAATAACTAACATTCTACCCACTTGTTAACGTACTATTTAAACGTACGATCAATCTTGCTGATTCTTGCTTTTGTATAATTTACCATTGAGAGAGCTATTCAAGCTTGCTTTCCTATTTTTCAATAATGTAGAAACAGTACACATGTACCTAATAGTTTTTGAAATGACGTCCATTGGGTTGGGTGCCTTTTAAACAAGCTATAGGTGTATTTTTAAATCTCTATAATACCCTCGTACTAGACAGGACAGTGACGAGTATTATTAACGCCTAGTGCCGCATCTCTAGTTATGTCAAAGTGAAGTGTCAAACCTAGTGTCAAACGCTTCGCGTTTGCTCGCGATCTTGGGCTTCATGCTTGTTTGAGATACGATTTCAATGTTTGTTCGTCTCCGGTGGCGGCTATAGCTGTGTTTCGCTAATGGCACATTTATTTTCGATACCGCTAATAGCTGTATGCTTCGTGCGTGATAGTAGAAAGACAATGCCTTTAAGCCCTTGTCTTATCATTGGAAGATAATCAAAACATTGAAGCTGTTGGCTATGTAGAAATAAAGGACTTTTTATTTAGTTTACTGAACCAAATAGACAAACGACTCTGTCACAGTGAAGATATTTTTGTAAAAATGAGACATGCATTCTGCCGAAATGCAAAAAAGTGTATCAGTGCAAGTAGATAGTGATTTCGCCTTATTACTGCCCAGCGGTGCTTATGAAATTAAAAAAATGGAGCCAAGATCTAAGCTACGAAAAGTGATACTGTTCTGTTTACTACTTTCACTGTTTGGGATGGTGGCATTTGGATATTTTTGCCCTGATCAGGTGAGTAACTGCTTCTCCCACGCATTATTGTCACTTTATTTATAACCTACAGATTCATTTCTTTTACAAATGTGCATAAATTGCATGTACAATTAATATATAAATGTTTTATCAAATAGATTCCCAATTTATTCCCTGTTGATCCTACAATAATGCTGTTAATTTATTGTAGAAACTGAAACTATGAAAAGAATATTCATAAAATGAGAATCTTTTCTTCCATATTCTTGCATGTTATGCCGTGGAAAACTATTATTCTAATCTTCTATATGTAAGAAAATCATTTATAACATTATTAAACTACACTTTGTATAATTAAATGACACAAAAGTAGAAACGTTCACTGAAAAATAAGTCACAAAAAATGAAGAAAACATTCCTGTCCTGTATATTCATTTTTATTTTATAAGTATGCACACTATTAATTTTTAGCTGATTGTGTACTTTTTACTGTATAAAAATATGGTCCGGAAAGTGATTCTTATGATCCACCGAAAATAATGTTAGATCACTTTGGTAGTGATCTTAGGGTAAACGAGAGAACTAAGTATATGAAAATGTTAACAACTATTGTAATGAATTTTTTTATTTGTAAAATAATATTAATTTAACAAAGTAAAGATTTAAAAACAATTAATTACTTACAATGTAGATGCAACAATCCAAATGAGTGTTCCATTCCTCTAAAACAATGGGATATTCTTCTTTAAATTTGGTAGGTACTGTTAAATTCATATGTAAACAACATTTTGTGCTCTCGGAAAAAACAAATCAAACAATTGATTATTAATATTAAAAATAAACATAAGTTTTCCAGCAACTATTCCGTTATCATTGTGACAGATTCTAGGAGTGTCCTCTACCACATTGATCGGTGTATCTAAGGTCAACGGGGCATACCAATAACCTATAAAACTCTTGAACTGTTAGGTACAAAACTTTAGAAATGTTTGTATAAGGCTTCAATAGATCCCGTCTCTAGTAGAAATTCAAGAAAATGAGAAAGCCATTAAAAGGAATTAAAAATAAAACTTAAAAATGGGAGTATCATTTTGAAGAACAATCTATTACAAAGGGTGTTGAGATTTGGTATAGAATTCATCCCATCAACAAAGCCCTGGAGCCCAGGTGAGGATCTAAGCTTTCAGCTGTTCGTTCTTTTGGTAGAAACGTAACATACAGCCAGACAGACAGTGCTAATTTTGCATTTATAATATTAGTTTAGTTTAGGATTGTGTTGTATGATTTGATTTATATGAAGTTTGAATATTAATAATAAATAATAAATATTCGTGGACAAATTCACACAGCACAATCTAGCCCCAAACTAAGCAAAGCTTGTACTATGGGTGCTAGATAACTGATATACTACTTAAATACTTTTTAAATACATACTTATTATACATAGAACACCCAGACCCGTAACAGAAATTAAAATTCATCATTTCAATTTCTGCCCGGCCGAAATCGAACCCGGGACCTCTTGCGTGGCAGACCATTGTTGACCATTGAACCACTCAAGTTAATTAGTGTGCTGTAAAATACACGGATAATCCTAGTCATCATACTCGTCATCATCATCATCATCATAATCATAATCATCTAGGCGTTAATGTTCCAGTTGTGCTCTCGCATGCGAGGGCCCGGGTTCCGTCTTAACCATGATCCAGGATTTATCAGATCAGGTCATTACAGTGGAGTGACTATCATCTGACCTCCATCACCAGGGGGACCTGAGCATATTGAATCATGGCAGCCTGAATGTGTATTCAGGCTGAATGTGCGGGCTTACCATAACCACTCGTCCAGCGACGCTCCTCGCTTCACGAATAATCATAGTGTTTTTTTAGTTATCCTATATCTATCCTAGACATTTCGCCATACTTGACAAATTAACGATTGCAAATATTGCAGCTGTTCTGACTTAAAGACTAAGACATAACATATTTATCTACCATGTTTTAAAGCACCTCTGGATAGTGTTGGTGTTGTACTTAATTTTTCAGAAACGAAATATCTGGTCATTGAATAAAATTATAAAGAAAATTTACCATAGTCCTATTTATTAGTACGTAGTATTAAAAATATGCGAAAGAGTCTAATTCAATCTAAGGCAGTTGCAGCCAGCCCAAATCTTTCCAGAAACTTGAATTGAAATCTCCTGGTGCATTCACTGGCGTCTTTAAGCCAAGTTGACCGGCCGGCTCTGCGTATTCTATGAATGAATTCAGTTGTTTCTTAGATCGGACATACGCACGATTGCATAAATAGTTATTTAATTAAGGATATCTAGTGATGGATCTACTATTCTTAGGTCACCACGCTTTCTGCGAACCCTAGAGAAGTAAAGGAGATTGTATGCACTCTGCATGCAATCTAAGCCAACATTTACCTAAATATATGTAAACGCTTATGGATTTTTGTGATGTCAAAATAAATCATGTCTGCTAGAAACAATTCTACTTTGAAACTTTTAGATAGGTAGGGTTGTAGGCTGTCTTACGTCACTTGCCACGTAGTTAACAGCCTGTAATTAATCACCGCAGCGTAGCGTATTAGCCTAGCTAGAGCTCTATCAGTCGACAGCCTCGTAATTAAAGGGGTAGTTGCTAGCGTATGCATGTGGCTTTCATTTGTATATTTTTTATATGCCCCCGAGGGGATCAAGTGTGTACGCTGCGGTTTGCTGAAAAAACGCCCGCCAACGCCGTCGCCGGCGCCTAGTAACCCCCAGGCACGCTGAACTCTTGTCACGCTTGCATCGAACTACGTTATTTGTTATTTGTAATATGAATACCAGGCTGCTATGCACAAAAGATGTAGGTACAATATTATTACGAATCGAGCGTTCGAGCTTAGTTCGGGCGTCTTCTTTATTATAACCCGCGTCACGAGAGAAGAGACTTGTCAAATGGCAATAGAGGGGATTTGGCGCAGGTAATCGTATACAGCGCAAGTCGAACCACGTCACCCGCCAAGTCTCTTCTTATTTGACACTAGCTATAACAGGTCTGATCATCATCATCATAGCGGTCACCAACCAGGATTTAGAAATAGGCATAGACAGTAATTTATTCGGATCCCTATTACATATTTAACCTAAGGTGAGCCTGGCTTCTGCCAGGGTCCACTTTCCTACTCATCGTCCTCCGCGTCGCCCGGGCTTCAGCTTCGTCGCGTCGTAAGCCGGTGGTTCTCGCGACTCGGCGATGTCAATCTATCACTTCACGGGTCACCCGCGGGACCTCTTCCTTGTTGAAATGACTTTTATAGAATAAAATAACTAAGGCGTTTGGTTACTAGCAGAGTAGGCAACACCAACGCCTTCCACTCAATTTCCAATGTCTTACAGGTGTTTTAAAAGGTACACTGCTATTTTCAGCAGTGGGATCTTCAAACCACCGGTAAAGCAAATGGCAAAATATAAAAATAATTTTGAAACTTGAACTTCTTCTCTTAAGAAAAATGTATGTGGCCTATTAATTATGATTGTTGATGACGTACGACTTTTACGCCTTTTAAAAATATACGAGTGGACCTGGCGCGACTTCGTTCACGTGGCGTCCTACCCCTACCCTACATCTACCCTACACCTATCCCTACACCTACCCTACATCTACCCTACACCTACCCTACAGCTACTTCACCCGTCCCTTTTTTTCTTGCTAATAAACCTTCCTCTTTAATCTTTTAATCTATTGTTGAAAAACGCATTAAAATCTGTTACGTCGTTTAAAAAATCTAAGCGTATATTCATAAATACGCAGAGACAGATGGTGGGAAGCGACTCTGTTTTATACTATGTACATAGACAATATACAAATCAAAAGCAATCAGTGTAAAGATTGAAACAGTCTGTAATATATACGCTCATGCAATTTATCAAGCTATGTTCCCCCCCGTTGTACTGTAAAGTGTATAGCCGTCATCGCCCAAGCTCCTTATTGGAATTGTTTCCAACACAACATGTCCTTTGGTTGCGTCGACGCCGCGAACTTGCCCCGTTCTGGCCACCATATTTGCTGGGGTCCTGTTATTAAATCCCATGAAAAAGTTGGTCGGCTCGGTTTCATCTCTGTCGTTAAAGGAAGACTGTTTAAAGCTTTTTAGTTTGGTCGTTTTAAAAAAGGTATGTACTACGGTAAAAAACGGAGTCTAACTTGTTGTAAAAAAGTGGTTTAAATTGTGTTTATCGGACAAATATAACAATTTATTCAAATAATTAAATAATAATAATCTTGGCGTCAATATCCTGGTTGTAAACTCGCGCGCGAGGGCTCGAGGTCCGCCTTGACCGTGATGCAAGATTTGGCAGATCAGGTAATTACAGCGACTGTCATCTGACCTCTGTGACCCTCTTAACAGATTGGATCCATTACACATTCTCAATCAAATAATAATGTATACATAAGTGAAGCATTAACAATCACTGAACCCGATCAATCGTGGGCAGAACGTCGGCGCTCGGTTGGAAATAGTTTGTGCCAAAGTGGTATGTAATTTGTGTAACTACAAAACAGTTTTGCAATGTTCGCGAACGCCCACAGCAAACAAATCATGGCGAATGTATGAACGGTCGCTGTCTGATTCTATTTTCAAAATTGGTGCGGTTACGTTGTTACAATCGATTCTTCGGCGACCGCGCGGGCTGTTTGAGAAACCAGAAATTCCGCTCGCGTGCTCCTGTTTTGGAGGTTCATTAAAAATCGCATTGTAGGCGAGTGGGGAGGGGGGAGGGGAGGGATATACTGCATATCTCTTAGCAGGTCGCAGGCGCACCGCGTTCCGCCGTGCCTCGCCTCGCCGCATATGGCTCGGGCGAGTTGTCAACCGCTCGCCGGCCGACTTGCGAGCAGAATGATAATGCACAGGAGAACACCTGGCCAGGAACGCCCACGACACGTCTGCTTGTTTTAATTAGCCAGATTGTTGTCTAAATCGCTACTGAGGCGACTAGGCTAACTCGAATAGATATACCTTTAGAGCGGTGTTGCCTAAACTTTTAACCTACGAGGGAACGATTTTACCTTTGCTTATTGCTTGTTTAGCCGTTGATTAGGTTAGCATGTACTTAGATACTTACTTTAAAGTATTTGTGTATGTCCTGCGCTAACCAAAAATCATTGTATTTTTAAAATCGTTTTTTAATGTTTGGGAAACCGTTTTGTATTCGTGTTCAATCGTTCTTATAATAATACTGCGGACGTCACGGCAAGGTAAAACACCTATAAGGACAGTGATAGTTACAAATGATGGTTGTTAACTGGTCCAGTTGCAGAGCAGTATGTATGTAGAGCACCCGATAGAGAATTCTTGTTTAATAGCGTAAACTAGGGGAATTCTTACATCATGTCTGTTGATTTGCCATTTAAATGGAAACCGGTCGCAATTTATAAAGTTTAATAAAACATTACAGTGGCACTGGTGTTCATAAAGTGTTAGATTTATAATATAATAGGTACCTAATGGAGGTACCATCAAGAATAGGTACACTAAATCATTATTATCATCATCATCCGAGCGGTCAATCCCGGCCTCTGCCAGGGTCCGCTATCCTACATTTTCTCATTATTTTTACAAGAATACACAAAATACAAAGTATTAACTAATTCTTAGCTACTTAAATGATTTACTGTCCATCAATCATGATTAAATTAAGCAATTATTTTCGGAATCATTATAATAAAATCGGAAACCCATGTCAAACGGATCTTATATAAAACCAGACCCTTATTTGGGGCCCGCGAGAGTTGTGCCGCAAAGGCTCACCAAACCACTACTAGACGAAGTACATAATAAAGAGTGAAAACTAAGGAAAAAGAACTTAATATAAGTCAAATTAGCTTTTGGGAAGATAATTTTATGGCATTTATGTTTAAATATAATTTCGGCCATTTGGCCGTCGTGTGTTTAATAACTTAATAATTCAACCAAAAGTGAGCTGCATCGCCGGACAACATTTTGTATGGGGAAAGAAATGAACATCACCGAATAATTATTTCACGTTCGCTACAGAGATTTTGTGATCTAACTCCATTACATTATTTTATTTTCCTTATTACACCGTGACGACCGAACACAACATTCGGTGAGTTATAATTAGCGAAATATGGCCGAAATTGTTGCAAAAGGTGTATGAAAATAGGTAATCCAAATTGGGCCATCTACGCGCCAGCCAAGGCAGCCACATTGCCGAAATTATATTCAAACATAAATGCCATAAAATTATCTTTCTAATAAAGCTAGTTTAACTGAAACTAAATACTTTTTTCTTTGTTTGATTTCAATTTAAAGTTTTTCGCCTCTAAAAAAACAACTTTTACGTTTAATAACGCATGTTGCATTGCATTCTAGATAATTCCATTAGTCCCATTGCAAGTTTAATAAAAGCTTAAGTTTGTTTGTCTTTCCTTTACATCGAATCTGAGCATACTTTTAGTCAGACTTTGACGCTCAATCAAGAAGAGAAGCTTTTCTGAGCATTTACGTAGTTATGTTCAGAAAAGTTTATACTCTATGTTTGTTGGAGGTAATGTCTGCTAGAGCTTCATGCAAATGTATTCATTGTTAAGGCACAGCTTAGGGATAGCAATATAATAAAAAAAATATAAAAAAATTGTTGCTTCTGATAATTGAAGACCTGAGTAGTTCAGTTGGTTAACATCTATAACATCGGTCTGTCACGCAGAGGTTCCGGGATCGATTCCAGGTCGGGCAGAAATTCAAATGATGAAATTTCAATTCTGTTACGGGTTGTATGTATAATAAATATGTATTATAAATATATTCAAAGTAGTTAATTAGTTTTCTGGCATCCATAACGCAAGCTTTGCTTACCATGGGGCTAGATGGCGTTGTGTGAATTGTCTAAGTATATTTATTTTTTATTTATAATTCAACGTTATGTGTGCCAAAAAATCAAGGTCAACTCCTCAAGGCTACGCCGTTAACTAGCTGCGCTTCCGTAAAATGCCCGATAAACGATCAAATAAACTCTTTGTTTCGATAAATCAATCATATACCGGCACGTCACACTATGGTCGCACTCGCACGCGATTGACCCATTTCGTTCGCCAGGTGAATTAGAAACGGATTAACCAGTTTTTCACGTAACCCAGGCCAGCGTAGGCCAGGGTTCCCGATCGTATCGTGTTTACGGTACGTGTGATAGCATTAATTTATTGCTGTCTAGCTGCTGTGGCAGTGCTTCGCGGGCTAGGCATATAGGGTGGTTGTAAAATAGTAGGTTACCCATTACGAAAATTAGAAAGCTGATAGGTGCCCTATCTGAGCTGAGTAGGTAGGTGCTCGCGGTTTTTATGCGCGTGGAGATCGATATTTTTTATAACGGACAGTTTATTATAGTGAACGAACCGAAGTCTGGAATGGTGAACCTGTGTCTCTGTATTTAGTATCAGAATAACGAATTTAATGTCTTTCTTTATGGCTGTTAGAAAGCTCCTATTATAAAATTACAAAATACCATACATAAATAATCTTCTTGGCGTTAAAGTCTCGGTTAAAGTGCTCTCGCGCGCGAGGACCATGATCCAGGATTTGGCAGATCAAATAATTACAGTGGAGCAACTGCCATCTCACCTCCGTGACCCTGCTACCTGCTACCAGGGAACCTGACCAGATTGGATCATGGTTACACTTTTACACATTCAGCCTCACCTGTTTTCCCTCACAGTAAGAGCATCGGTTAGTATTCAACCAATCATCATCATCATCACAGCCCGTAACAGTCCACTGCAGGATATAGGGCCTCTCCCACGAAAGGGGAGGTTATTGCCATAATCTCCACGCTTGGCAGGCGGGTTGGAGATCGCAGTGTTTAAATAAAACAATGGAAAATGCTGCTGCCCATTTTCCAGACTACGGAGACTCTTGATCTTTTGCCTCGAAAACATTAGTCGCCTTGTACGACATCCATCAGTGTAAGGGGTTGGTGCTATTCTACTCTGCCGGACACCACACGGCCATGCCGGACACCACACGGCCAATGTAGGTACATAATTCGGAAAATAATCATTGGTACATGGCCGCAGTGGGATTCGATCCCGGTACCTCTCGCGTACGAGTTGGATCGGCCGCACTCGGCCACCGACGCTCCTATTATAAAATCACATATAATGACATTAAAATGACTGCCAAACAACCAAATTCATATTACGTCTTATGTGATGCGTCCATTTTCATTTAAATAACATTTACATTTTATGCGCCACACAGATAATATACTTAGAAGAAAAGTTAAAACTGATCCTAGTTCTATTTACCTGACATGCAGGTAAACACTTTTTCTGAATTTAATCAGCAAGTGTTGAAGTCTTGGTCACTCATGAAGACGCTATCTGGACACAGGATCTGTCACATAGTCACCATTCGCGACTAACTGTTGGCTAATTTCTTCTTATTTACGCATATAATTTTAGTACGCTTTTTATAATTCCGTAGTAAAACAAGAAGCCAATAAGGACCATAATAGTTTCCGACATAGTAGCGACTACCTGAAAAACGTCCAATTTGTAAGACGTCCAATATTTGAAATGCACGCCAGCAGCAAAATTGTAGTTAAGATTCAGTTGATCTGCAAATTAACTGCACAGTCTGTCATACAACTGTTCTGTTTAGTTGGATCTTATTATTGTTGTGTGAGATGCCTTGAAAACTATTAACTAAATTTGAAAATGAATCACTTTGAAAAATGGAATAAATCTTTTCCATAATAAAAGTTCAGTTAGTACCTATATCATACGCATCATGACCGACCCCCATATTACTGTCTTTAGTTTCATTTCGGTATTGTTATTAGTAGAGATGCTACGAATATTCGGTCACTATTCGGTATTTGGCAAATTCATTTTTTAAATATTCGGTATTCGTAAGCTAAATAATGAAAACAGAACATATATTATTCCAATGCTGTATTTGTTTTAAGCACCGCATTATAGGATATCTGGAAGAGACGCACCATATATTTTGTATCTGTATTTGTGTTTTCTGGTGTGCAAATAAAGAGTTTTGTATTATATATGCTCATAATCTATCAATTTTTCGTTTGCTATTCGATAGGGTAGAATAGCACCAATCGTTTCGACTTACGGGTGTCGTTAGGATCTAGTCAGCTAGGATCTCCGTAGACCAGTAGAAAATAGATAGCAGTGTTTCCCTTCGAGTAATTTTAAAAGTTCCATCTTCAACCGGCCTGGAGCAGGCTCAAGTCCAGCAGTGGACTTAGGGTTGTGATGCTCTGTAAATCAGATGATCACGATGATGATGATGTGAGATGATGTGATGTATCTATCAGTGGTAAATTGTGATGATTAAAAACTGTGTTTTCAGCATTTCTCAATATTAAATAATTCTATGAATGCGTCTGATAAAAGCCTCTCACAGTTATACTTACTAGGACAGTGGGACCAGTAGAGGTTAAATGATCGGTATGATATTTAAAAATTCAACCGAATATTCGGCGCTTCGGCCGAAAGTCCGGTTGAAAATGCGGTATTTGGCCAAATTATTCGTGACATCTCTAGTGAAAAGGTTGTTCAAGGTGTCGAGGTGGGTCATGAATAGTCATAATTCAGTTTCCGCGGCCGTTAGTACTACTCCAGTGAGTATAAATTGATAGTTTAGATTTAGATTAGATAAGAAATAGAAGAATAGCCGTGTAGTGTCCGGTATCATGGATAAACGCCATATAAATGTCGCTACTATGAAAAATTGCTTTTGTGAAAATAGTGTATTAAAATCTAGCACCATTTCATTCCAAAGTGTAGTACAAGGTGAATAATTATGACAATGGTCGTATAGTATTAATATTCTGTGCTAGCTAGCGTAAACCAGATAATTGTAAGTAGCGTTTTCTGTTGAGAAGGTACTCTCTATTTTGTAGTTGAGTACTCTATATTTGGCCGTGTGGTGTCCGGTAGAGTAGAATAGCATTAACCCCTTTACTTCGTTGGTCAACAGATTTAGCGTCTCCGTAGGCTGGAAAATGGGCAGCTGCGCCTTCCATCTTTATATATATAATTCTTCTGTGAGTGTGTATGTCACTGAACTTCTCTCAAACGACTTAAATGGTAAATAGACTTTTGGATTCGGATAAAATGTTATTGCGCGGATCATTAACTTTGGTGTAGGGTAGGTGTAGGGTAGGTGTAGGGTAGGTGTAGGGTAGGTGTAGGGTAGGTGTAAGGTAGGTGTAGGGTAGGTGTAGGGTAGTTGTAGGGTAGGTGTAAGGTAGGTGTAGGGTAGGTGTAGGGTAGGTGTAAGGTAGGTGTAGGGTAGGTGTAGGGTAGGTGTAGGGTAGGTGTAAGGTAGGTGTAGGGTAGGTGTAGGGTAGGTGTAGGGTAGGTGTAGGGTAGGTGTAGGGTAGGTGTAGGGTAGGTGTAAGGTAGGTGTAGGGTAGGTGTAGGGTAGATGTAGGGTAGGTGTAGGGTAGGTGTAGGGTTAGAACGCTACGCGAACGAAGTCGCGCCGGGTCCACTAGTTATTATATATATTTGTAGAGATTATGGCAATAACCTCCCTTTTCGTGGGAGAGACCCTAAGTCCTGTAACGGACTGTGATGATGATGATAACTCTGTATTTTCAAACACTGCGATCACTACCTCACCCGCCAATCGTGGAGAATATGGCAATACCCTCCACTAATGTAAAAGTGGCTTAAGTCCAGCAGTTGATATTCCCTGTAATGTTGTTGTAATGAGTAAAATCTGGCGGCCAGGACAGCAAAGTGGGCGGTCCATTGTTTCTGCCTACCCCACCTGTGGGACAGAGGCGTGAGCTTTATGTAAATATTGATAAATGATGGACATCTACGGGTGCCCACTTTACTCACTTCACTAGAGCGCGGATGGCTTTGGATCGATAAACGACCAGCTTTTATCTTTTTTCCAAATTGTTGATTGTCAGACGTGCCAATAAAGATGTCGAGGTATTTTCTCTAGTTTAGTATGTCTCCCTGGTGTCAAACGATATGATGCCGGTCCGTCAGCAGGCCTTACTGGCGCCAGATCGCGTTACCCGGCCCGCCGGTCGACATTGCACGGTAATGCGACACTGATGACGGCGTGATTAATTATTGTCGGATTGGTATGAATTGCGGGAACAAACTCACCGCTAGGGATGCCGAAGGGAAGTGGGCCAAGAGGAGTTAGGAATGACCCGGGCCCTCGCGTGCCGTGCGAGAGTGAAACAGGGATTTAACGCTAGGATGATAATGATGATGATGGTATGACAAGCGAGCAGACAGTCTACATGAAGGAAAGCGGTAACATCTAGTTAGGTTATAGCAACTTGCAGAATTTGATTAGAAGTAGGCCATATCCTCCAAATACATATCTTTATATGCACGAATTTTTATTAAAAGTAGGTATCGTTTATCTATCTAGTAGTCTATCTACCAAGTAATCTCTATTTACTGGTTTTCATCGAAATCGTGGATTAAGGTGGATTAGGCCAGAGTAAATAGATTGTTACTCGACAGGCAATGCTCCATCTCCGGTGTCTTTGTCGCTTACACTTACCATTTACTACCAAGTGAGATCGAACTGTCTAATTTAAAGTAAAAACTAAAAAGAAAACTAAGTTGCAGCTCATCCACAATTGTTTTTTTTAGAGTTGTTAGCGATAATTATCCTATAGGTTAATGGGGATTAACAGCGCAGTAAACAATCGACTATATCATCACTATTCTAGTATAATGAACCGTCTCGCCTAAAAGGAGGCTGTATTGTCTGAGTCATTGAACGCTCAAACCGATGGTTGTGACTGGTGCGCTCTTGTCGACAATTTGAAACGCTCATTAGTGATTGTTTGATTTCGATTGCTGATTGAAACCGATTAACAATACTATGTCAACGAGTCTCTCGATAGTAGAGTCTGTTCGGGGTTCAGATAGAATTGTTAAAAATTGTGTAAAATTCTTTACAATTGCTTACAGCTCGCTTATTATTATTTTTACTTAAATATACCCAGAGCTTTGTTGTTTTTAGTTGCTAAGCTAGTAAAGCTTTGAAGAATTTAGATTTTACATTTTTTTATGTAATAATAGTGGGAGGTAAACGAGTGAGCAGATTACCTGGTGGTAAGTGATTACCACCGCCCATGGAGTTCTGCAAAGCCAGTTTTTTTTATAGTAATACGGCGGACAAACAGGAAAGGGGGCTACCTTATTTAAAGGTGGGACGCGAATGCGTTACCGACATTTGAGAATGGTGTGGCTTCATTGTGATTTTTTTTTCACCATTCAAACGGCAATTGAGGGACCTAATATTACTCTATTGATGTTGGGTCGACGCGTAAGCGAGACGAACATACTGACTTCGATCCCCAGTACCTACCTACCAATTATTACTGACTGAATACTAGATATGTACATTAGTAGAACACTAACCGATGCTTTACGGTGAGGGAAAACTTGCACATTCAATTATCCAATCTGGCCAGGTTCCCCTGTTGACAGGGTCACGGAGGTCAGATGGCAGTCTCCACTGTAATGACCTGATCTGCCAAATTCTGTTAATGGTCAAGGCGAATCCCGAACCCTCGTACGCGAAAGCACAACCAATATATTATCGCCCAGAAGGTTATCCTGTTTTCAGTTACTCAGTTCAATGTTTTCTGAAATCCTATTTAGTTAACTGTGCCGTTGACAACGCGAATTTAATGTTTGTAGGGCGACAAATGGAGAGCCCATTACCTGAGAGAAGATCGAGGTTCTCCCACCGATAGTGATTTGTTAATGGCGCGGGGAGCCTGCCCACTTCATTAGGCGCACAAACAAGCACGGCGGAGCCCCGGCCTTCGCCCCCGGCCCTTTATCTCGTCACCCTCTTAACCCCCGCCGCTAAGTACGCGCAGGATATTAAAATCTTTTCCCTGAGATATTACACTTTCATTAAATAGACCGACCCTTTGAAGAGGGTAGAAAAAATACAAAAACCAATTACCGTTATCTCGGATTCGAAGTTGGAACAAGTGCACACTTTGCGGCCGTTTTATCAATGATCCGGATTATTCCGTTAAGTTGTCGTGTTATATAATTTTATCGTTAATATTTATCAGATTTGTGATAAAACACAATGGAAAGGCAAATGTTATATTTACATAATCTAATCTTAGCCTCATTATAGGTAACTATTCGAAACAGAACCTTCAGATTAGATTTTTCAGTTAGGTATGTAACAATACCTACTCTTCCATACAATTATATAAATCTCTGTTCACAATTAAATTATATTTATCTTTAATTAAGTACAGCGTTACGGAACAATAAACTTTAATATTTTTTTTAAATCTTTATTTTAGGAATTTGATCACATTAAAGCGACCATGCCGTTCCATATTATAACATATTTATAAAAATGGGTTTGAACGAAGTTACCTACCCTAGAACCCTGATCAATTTGTATACTTCCCTTTATAGAACAAACTGATTTTGGAGATGTAGGTAAGGACTCGACTCTTGAAATCCCTAAATCGACACAATATCAATATTTTTGTTAGTGATTAAGTTTCGAATTAAAATATTAAAGATATTAAATGAACCCAAAAATTTATTAACTCGGAACGAAGCTAAATTTACAAATTCACAGAAACCCGTTCGGCAATGTCAGGCATTAATATCAGATTAATTTAGCCGACGACGTCGGTTGATGAATTGCAGTTTCATTTTCTTCGAGTTTATTATGCCGGCGGAACCATCCGAGCGCCGCGACATTTGTCAAAGAGACCTTAACAATTCCCTGGCTATCATAATAATTTATCTGGCGACTTTGATTAATAATGGCGTCTTGATATGCATTGTTATCTACCCCTTAGCATGGAGCGATTCGGATGACAGTGCCGTCGTGACAGTGCTGCCAATGTTAGGGGCTAGATCAGTTAAAAAAGCGCTAGATTCCGCAAAACAAGTATGATTTTAAAAAATGCGCTATATTTCTACAATTAGGGGTTAAATGTTACGATCCACAACCACACCTAGTGTTTGACTGACCAAGAAATTAATTAGTTGGCTTCTACTAGAGCGGCACAAACAGGAGCTCGTTGCGATCGCGCAGTCAATGGTTTTGTTACGTACCTATGTCATGTTCACTCTAGGTCTTTTGAGCCAAAGTTTGACATATTTCGGTATATTTTTGGCATATTTTAGGTACTTAACAGCTATTTCAATAAAGCGCTAGATATTCCGCCACGAGTCAAATATTAAGAATGGGAGTTGATTACTCTGAAATTCTGCTAGATCTATTGCCGAAAGTGCTAAAATGGCAGCACTGCGTCGTGGGGTGGCGCCGCTATACTGGGGAACTCCGGCGAAATGAGTTTCAAGGCCGCGCGAGCGCATCACTCGGGAGCGTCTCGGATAGACAGCCCCCGGCGCCCGAACACGCTCATTTAGCGTGAATAATTTTATTGATACAACCCTATATCGTTTCGCAAAGTAGGTGCTGGATATTTCCATCACAGTAAAATAGAATAATACCGCCATTTATTATTGAGGCTTTAGTCCAACCGAGCGTTGTCGCTCGTTTATATTCATTGTCTCGCCGTGTTAAAGCATCGTTCTTATTTCCCCAACCGGTTCGGTTTGTCGATATTGTCGCCTGTCTTTCCGTAACTTTGTAAAAGAGGCAGAGAAAAGGTTCGCTCGTAAATTATGTAACGTAGACTACCTACATAAGCTGCTATATCGACACGTGACTGACTAAATATTTGTTGCAGGTGTGCGCACTGTCGGCACGGGAGCGGGTGTCGGAGTCTCTCGCGTTGACGTACGCGGAGGCGCCCGGGCGGCCGCTGCCCGACGTGATCGCTCAACCAGGGCTCTCCTACGACGAGGTCCTCCACGACGACTTCAGGTTCGACCTGGACGCGCACGATGTCATGGTCTTCCTCCACATCCAGAAGACGGGCGGCACCTCCTTCGGGAAACACCTCGTCATGGATCTCGACCTCAAGGTGCGTTGACCGATTACCGAGCTACTCGTAACGAGCGAAAGTAAAAAGTTTGCGGTAGTAGCCAAAACACGCTTTTGGACTGTTTCCAAAACCAATACACGAGGTGGATGCACTGTAGCACGCTTGCTGCCAACTGTTGTGTGCATACACATATCTCGGTGGTCTTGTTTGCCGGCGTGCCTTGAATGGTCGGCGTGGGGGAGCCTCGCGGCGGCGACGGACGGCGGCTCGACTCGACCTAGTGGGAGATAAATGCGGATGTTTTATTCTGTATCCGTGAAAAGAGCAGAGTCCTCGCGGGTGCGAAAAGGGCTGTCGACTTTTCGACGCGGCGCTGCGGCGCGCCCTTTGTGCCGCCGCTCGTCAGCCGGGATCAAGCCAGTCGGGGGTCGGGACGTCCTCTATCAATTTTAAACGCGAAAATCTCCATGAAAAATCTGAGAGGAGCGTGGCAGACATGTGAAGTGGCGCGGCTCACTGCGAGTGGGCTATTAAGGCGCGCGTGCGTGCCGTGACGCGGCGGATTGATGGAAATGGAGGATTCAAAGAAAGTGTGCCGTCACCCTCGTGTCGCGTTCGCTTCCTCTGCCGACTTCCCCCCGCACTATAGCCTCTTTAGAATTTAATTCACGTGGATTAAATAGGAATGAAAATTAATTACGTAGTCGCGCCCTTTCGCTGTGTTTATTATCAGATTTACAGGTTACTCACGGAAATTAATGGCCTGATAGCGACTTTACGTAATATTGTTAAGTTAGCTGAGCTCTATTAATTTTTGGGTTTAAACAACTGAAGATAAAAATGGATACTTATAGGCTTATTTGCAAAAATATATTTTGCAGGAACGTAAAAATCCTAACGGCACTTCCCGTAATAGTTATGAGATTTTCCTTAAAGATGATTTGGTAAACGAAACAAATTATTTTAGTGATAAAATATTGTTATAATCCGAAAATATGAATTTGTTGGTATATCATACAAGTATCTTCTTATTTACGGTGATTGGTAAACTGTAATTTTAATACAATGTCTGAAGAAAAGTTGTTTTTCCAACTGCAAATAATATTTGACCGGCTGAACGGATCTAGATCAAACGTTTATATTTGTTAGTTCGGAACCCTCATAGCAAGAGTCATTCTTGTACTTGCCCGGTTTTTTAATTAGTGTTGTTTTATTAATTCTGTCCAAATTTCCTTTAATAAATTCTTTGTTTAACTCAATAAACTTCGCTAATTAAGAAATACCAGCGTATTGATTATCCATAGTCTGATATTTCTAACTTAATTAATATTCTATTACGAAACATTTCTCTACATTGATTATGTAAATGATGTTGGTGTCCACTAATCAAAGTAATGACTATATTATAATGTTACAAGATATAATACGATCAATATTAAACATTAGTTTCAAACCAGTTTCTTTTAGTCAAGCTGAGCTTTAAACCGGTCGGCTTCTTATTCCGTTTTGGGAAGCCATAAGCCCGAAGACAATGTAGTAATAGGTGTAGGTATATTACGTTCAGGTGGGTCAAAATACGAATTTAGGCAGCCACTTTCATCTCAATCGGGCTCATTTAACGGGATAACACGAGAGCCCTTCCGAGGCTTCTACGCTCGCCGTAAAAACAATACGTATCTCGGGCGTATCTCATTGATATTCCCTTGTAACAGGCTCGATTTACATGCAAATTGGGATAATTTCGCTTCTTTTATCGCCCGGGGCCATAAAATATATCAGTTTCGTTCAAATTTCTTTATGTGAAATGGGTTTCCCGTCGCCTCTAAACATAATTCAATGCGGGAATGTGCTCGCAATTGGCGTATACCCGCCGATATAACCCTATGGAAATACCGTTTGGACATTATGTGGCGGCGGAGATGGGTCGATATATTGCTCGTCGTGCGTTGGTAGGCGCTGGGTGCTCTGCATACTATTACATTTTCAATAGAATTTATCTCAAAGAGAACAGTTGAGTTTTGACCTGTTTATATATATATATATATATTCTTTCTTTATTGTACATAAAACAATGTAACATCGTATTATGTACGAATGGAAAAGAAATTGATCGATGCATCGGCTTGTTTGTGAATTCACTTCGCGAAACTCGAACAGCGAATGTTTTGATTTTCTTATCAAGCTAATGGCCAAATATTATTTCTTTTCTTATCTTAATTTGACAAATGTCGTCCATTAAGCTGGCGAGAAGTGATAACACGGGTTCCTGGTAAGGTCTTCGTACTGGGAACCCGAGTTATCTTTGCGAAACTGAATCGGATTATTATTCGGCGATCGAATAAAAAGCGGGCTCCGACTCGGCGTCGACACCCGAGTTCGAAGGTCGGAGATAAAACAGCAAAGACGCTTCTATTCAGAACCGCCCGGCGTCACGTAGCCGCTGCAGCGTTACCTTCGAATTCAATGGACGCGTATTGACGTAAAAGGAAATTCGAGTTGGCGAGAGTTTCATCCAATCAACAATTCCTTCACTCTAACCTTATATTAAAGTCTAGCAATAAAAGTTCTCCATGAAACCCGAGTTTTTTTTCTTTTTTTTATTTAATATTGTCAATAGAGTTTTTCTGAACACTCTTCGCACTATTCGTTGACAAAAATATTTCCCAGAGCAGTTATCCAGTTACGATTCGGCCGCCATCCGGCGTCCCGCTTCCCGCAAGTCGGCCATTACACAGCTATTCATTTCCACAAAGGGTTCTCGCTATTTGTGTCCATTCAGCGCGGCGCATTAACGTTAGTTTATTCAAGGCGGTAGTTGAAGGTTTTTCGGGGCGAGGGCGAGCCTGTGTTTTCGACCGCGCTGGTAAATGTTTTAGCGGGGCGTTTCGCCGGCGGCTATGGCAGGGTTCCACGCAGTGAGCTGTGGGCCTGTCGCGGATACTGCACGCCACACAGTAGGCTGAAAAACGGCTTTCATGGATATAGGATTTGAAAATGTAAAATGTAGTTTTTTTGCTAGAAAAGTTAGTAATGTATTTTTTACGAAAAAGTATGAAAGTGGTATTAAAAATCAGAATATCTCGGGAGTAGCAAGGAAAACGGGTATATCCTTACGAGCCTGTGTTTTCGACCGCGGTGGTGAATGTTTTAGCGGGGCGTTCGCCGGCGGCTATGGCAGGGTTCCGCGCAGTGAGCTGTGGGCCTGTCGCGGGTACTGCACGCCACACAGTGGGCTGAAAACGGCTCTAATGGACATAGGATTCGAAAATATAAGGTGGCGTTTATCAGTGGTATTAAAAATCAGAATATCTCGGTTATCGCAAGAAAAACCGTAACATCCTTGCACACGGTTATAGTGCTATTTATTCCAGATTTTTAAGATAGGTATTTCATATTACACGAATTGCTGCGTTTTTTAAAATAATGAAAAAAAATTTAATTTCACATGTATGTGTTTTATATGTTTGAGCGCCGCAAAAACAAATTCTAGCAAAAAAACGACACCATATTTTTTAAAATCCTGTGTCTATGAATGCCGTTTTTCAGCCCACTGTGCGCCACCAGCTGGTATGACGGTTTGCTCTGTGCGGAGTGAAACATTGCGAATGTTAGCGGACCGCGTAATTTTTTGCAACACTACTTAA
Organism: Blastobasis lacticolella; assembly: GCA_905147135.1. Classification (NCBI taxonomy): domain Eukaryota; kingdom Metazoa; phylum Arthropoda; class Insecta; order Lepidoptera; family Blastobasidae; genus Blastobasis; species Blastobasis lacticolella. The sequence goes on along the minus strand of LR990046.1, from coordinate 13,556,123 downwards.
GAGGCAAACAAGTCGCTGTCCATCCGATGAGAACCAGTAGCCTGACCAAAAAAGGTGATGATGTCCACAACATCATTATAGCCTATAATCGGCCCCCTTGTAGTCTTGAAATGCCCAAAAGCCAGATGTAACCCACGCCGTTAATTTTTTCATCCACTTCGTGACGGACTCCATTCTGTAAAAGTATTATATAAAACCTCTCCAAGGAGCTCATTCTAAGACGCATTTACGTCGCTCAAGAGGAAAACAAAAAATATACCTACCTGTGTTTACCTTGTGACATTAATTATATGTTACAGGTTACAGTGTCTAAGGGAAAACAAGCGTATTAAATCAGTCTGCCGTGATTGTTATACAATACCTATAGATGTTAGAAATTGCAAAAGAACAAAAGCTTGGTTGTAAAAACTTTACCGCTTCATCATGTCAGCCGAAAGACGCCCGCTGCTGGGCATAGGCCTCCCCCAGAGATCTCAACAAAGGACGGTCCTGTGCCTTCCGCACACCAACAAGTGACCTGTTGGCCCGTTTGCCTACAGAGTAACGTAAAAAATGTGCATTAGACAAAAAGACTTGGATCTACCTCGTAGCGATAGCTACTAAAAGTAGCTCCCACCTTTCCCCATTCCACCTACCTGCTTGCGTTCCTGGTAAAGGTGAAATTTATTCCGGTCGGACCCATATTATGTACATTGTATAGGTAGCATAATTTCCTGGTAACTCCAAACCCCTTTGTTTTAATCCCATTCAATGAACCTTTACATATTTATCTCCTATTGTGCGTTCTAAGGCAGTTCTTCGGCGTTATTTTAACAAAGTAGTGTAAATATTAGATGAAGTAACTATGCGGAGTTTGTTGCTGTATTTTATAGAATACTATTGGCCCCGGCGCGACTTTATTCGTGTGCACCTACTTTACCCCTATTACCCTTTTTTTCTTGGTTATGAACCCTCCTCATGAATCTCTCTATCTATTGTTGAAAACCGCATTAAAATCCGTTGCGTAGTTTAAAAGATCCAAGCGTACATAGATGCATTGGGAGTGACGGCGGGAATCGACTTTGTTTTATACTATGTATAGATTAGATGAAGTGCTGAACATAGCGCTGTAGCAGAAACGTATACTCGGTAATTGCGATCGTTTAAATCGAACTAACATGTGTGCCGAAAAATAGTTAAACAACTTTTAGGCCTGCTTGAAACAAACGAAGCACCTGAATAAACTTATCCTATTTGCTAGAACCCCAAACCCTAGGTAATCTAGGGTAAATAGTGTTAATAAATTAACACAGTAGGCATCGACATAAAAAACTTGCCTATTTTCAAAACGTAAAGTTGGTAATACTTTTTCAACAAAACATTTCGCTACTGCGATGTAGATTACTAAAGCTTATAATAAAAATATAAAAACTGAATACTAATGCTTAAACTCTCTACAGACAAGATATTAAGTCGTCTCTTGTTTAAAACAATCATGAAAAGACTTATCTGGAAAACCGTCGCCAAACAGACATAGTGTCTGAGTCTGACTAAAGAGTCGGTTAGCTACATTTTCAGTGAATCTCTTTCAGTCGCAGAGTCAGACTTGTCCAAGTTGAAAGTCACATTGTTTCGCTCCAGACAATGTCAAGTAGGGTAATGCAGATCTCATTACTGGCTACATTTCGCCACTGAGCTTTGTGGAGTTCCCGAGGCGGATTCGAACGTTCGTATATCGCATCGTGTATTACACGCGTCGGTGGAACATAGAACGGAACATTATGAACTCTGCCTTTTGTACGCTACGTAGTAATTTGCTCTTTGTTTTTACGAATAATGTCGCCAACTTGAGAAATTATGTCTTGTATTTCTGTTTCTAAAATAGTTAGTAACGCAAAACGTGTTTGGTGGTTAGCGGTCGTGGGCGATCGAGCAAGTTCCCCGTAAAAACTTTAATTCCCTATTTCAAACTTCTCATATTATAATAAATTAAATTGAAGTAGCCATCGTCGTTCCCTAGATTACACAAATACAAAAAAGGATTTTTCAATTCCAGCTAATACACTCACGAGCAAGTAAATCGATTCATCCCAATTTTTTCATACGCTCAAACAATTCGGTTGTTACATATCAGTCTATAGGTAAGATATAAATACCATATCGATTTTCATTTGGCTTTCGCGATTTGATACCCAATAAGCCAATGTTTCCCTCTGTATTTACTTAATTTCGTCTACTCGATTGCTTTACACCAGATCATATTTACTCTTAGACGGATTTGTAGCTTTAGTGTTTTTTAAATTATTTATGAAGTTATAGACTGATTTGATTTGCTTGCTCGCGAGTGTCGTTCCAGATATTAGCACGTTTAAACAAACAAACAAAAAAATTCTCCATTAATAAATAATTAAAATTAAATATAGGTGCATAAGCTAAGCAACTACAAAACAAACAATGCATTAGTTAGTATGAGAGACGAACTAATACATTGTGGATAAAATACTAAGTCTAAACGAACATACTCCGGCAGCGAACTACCGTGTAGGTAGTGCGGCAGAAATGGACGTACATTTTCTCGGATTCATATGCCACGGAGGCGAGTGTCGGCACCGCTTTACGGGCAGGAGAGCGTGCAAGGTACTCCCGTCAATTGTCCAGAGGACGTCCGGGCACAGGCTCCTAGCAATTTCCTTTAACACACCTAGCAGCGGGATCTCGTGGAGCGGCCACGTGACAGCCCTCTCAAGTGCTCCAAGAAAATGGCGCGGCTCTGCGACGCCTACGTAGTCTCGAAGGGCTTCATTTTAGCTTTTGAGGAATACGCCTTCTGTAATTAAGAATTCTGAGAAATTGCTTTATTAGGTAGGTAAAGTAAAGGACTGTTTCCAGTACTAATAGCAATTTGTAGGAAATTTACTCGTGGAAGATTTGTTCTCGTAAAATTGACTCGAGTTGGTACTTTTCTTTTATGTATTTATAGTGTTAACGAGAAACCTCTTTATTAAACGTTGGTTTTGTACATGAAATTTTGAATGTAATGTTCACCAATTGTTTATTGCAGGCGTTATTATATTAGTATACTAGTGTACCGTTTATCTTCCGCGCGGGCTGCGCCGGTCCCGGCGGCGGGCGCGCGGGCGCGTACTCGCCGCGATGCGATTCCGATTTCGCTGGTAATTTCCGCACGCGCTGCGAACTCGCCTCAAAGAATCCCACCGGCCGCCCGCCCGCCCGCCGCCGAGGAAATGAAATACCTCCCGTTTTAAATCGTGTGCATTGAATTTATCGGCTTTTGTGATTTAAACCTGCCTGCGAAATATGACCATTATATTTCATATGAATTTAAAATTTCACACTGGATTTTCTTTGCAGAGGCCGTGTAACTGTCAGCGGGCGCGAAAACGCTGCCATTGTTTTCGGCCGCACAGCAACGAAATATGGCTCTTTTCGAGATACTCCACCGGCTGGAAGTGAGTACCCCTTTGTTCATCTCGTGTCATTTTAAACCCCACATGGGACAACACCGAAACTCTTAGCCGTGGAATTTATTCTAAATACGTCCATTCATAAGCTTTTTTTGTGGTGGAGACAGACATTTTTGTTAATATGAGCAACGAGAAACCTTCGGAATGGTACCCCACAAGCTGTGTAAACTGCAACACGTGTCTCATTATAATCACGCATTAGTATCCCGAGGGCGTCAAAGAGTTTATAATGGGTGCCATATTGTGACTTTGTAGCGCAATAAATTGTTGTCACGTCGTCGTGACAAGCCGAGGCCCAAAATTTGAATTTTGAACTATTGTTCTGTGGACATTGTATTACATCAACGGCGCGGGCGGCGCCGGCGACGCCGCCGCGTCCTTGGCCGCCGAGGCCGGGCTGGCATGCAAATGTGCCGAATGTACCATCTCTGCCCATGCAAATCACCTCGCCCAGCCATTGTCCGCCGCCCTAGAGATCATACACGTGCTCGCGCGGACGTGGCGGGCATCGGAGATTGAAATCCAATTTCGATTTGATTTGTCCGCACGTTCCGGCAGTCGCCAACACAAACCAATTCCTGCGTTTATCGGGCTTTCGGCCAATATGTTTATTTGCAGATTTTCGAGCCTGATTGTTCTAATTAATTTATCTGTAACGGAGTCGAGGACAGCTTCCGTTGCGCAAACTTTTCACTCTATCAAGATGTAACCCTGACTTTACACTTACGTTGGAGTTTTGTTTGTTACGATAAGAAGCTAGGCATTGACGTAATGGGCATCCTTTAGTAGGTACAAATGTTAATTAAGTGAAGTGTCGGTGGGCTCTGTCGATTACAATGGATACGTTGATATGGTTATTGGTAATGTGTTGCGTGCCGGCGATTAGATCGGATTCGCGGCGGAGCGCGGCCGCCTCAGTGCCGGCTCATTGCTATGCGGCGCCCGCGCGCGGGAAATTAGCTCCTCATAATGACCGACCACCGCGCACCGAGCAAGGATCGTTGCTCCGCGGCTACCAAACACCACCTACAACTACAAGTCGTACCAAATTAAAGCCACACAGCCCACGGCGGATTTAATGGATAACTCATTCACTCAATTATCCCGCTCACTGTTTTCATTTACTTACTTCCCGGAGCGATAGCCCCCGATGATTTCCTCCTCTTCGAGTTTTGAGCCAGCATAAATGAAAAGTACCCAACTTATTTGATTTAAGTTGAGATGTTTATCTTTAGAACTTCGGCTCGCTTGTTCCGCCGGAGAGAACGTACAACGCGGCTAATTTATTTAATGCCGTTCGCTTTTGGTGAAATATATTTTTATTCAAATAAGCAGTTTATTTCAATAGGGCGCGCCGTACATCCTCGCGGGGCGATAACGTATTCCATGGCGTTGTTTACTGCGTCCCGCGGATAAGTGCCAGCGCGTTAGAAATACAAAGGGTCATCATTCCACGGGCGGGAGAGGTCGCGAAGGCCGGGTCGGAGGCCCCGTAACGACCCATTCAGCGCTGCAACTCCGGAATATTTTATTCATTTAACTCGCACCGTTTCCCGCCTTTCAATCGGGCGAGATGAATTGGTCGTCGGGCCGTCGTCGCGTCGCCTATGATAATCCGTTTTATGTCTCAGGAGCGGGTCTGTAATGTTTAACAATGACCGGCGCTGACGTGAACCGCTCGGGCCTTGGTAGATAAGGTATGCGGCGTCGTCGGGTTCTCTCACGGGGTGACGAGGTGCGTCGCTATCTCCGGTTGCTTGTAAGCTATTAATTCGGTTAACGCCGGCCGAGCGCCGTGGGACCTCCCAAGTCGCCGCGCTCGCTCCTACCATATTTGACAACTCGTACCTCTTCAAGCGAGATTAGCTCCATTGTGCCTTGTGTTTACCCACTAATACCCGGCACGTTGAGGCGCGACCGAACACAATTCCCCTGATAGTACGCCATCCGTTTACCGGTAGGGCTTGTAGGCGTTTTTCTTAATGGCTAGATGATAGAGATTAAGATCTCCGCTTACAAACGAGATCGAATGCAGCCATTTGTGCGACCAAATTGTTACGGAGTTTTTATTCTGATATATATTTTTATTGCGTGTTTTTAATTACCCGTGTCACGCCTTTTTGGGCAGGTGATTAACGTCGTTGGTAGCCAGTTGCTTTGCGCAATACTAAGTGATATTATGAATTTGATATTGTATTTGTTCTACGTTATGCAGAAACAAAACAACGGCAAAAAGTTATTTTGTGTAGGCTTACGAGCATAGCCTATTCTGGGAAACTCTTCACGAAGCCACAGATAAGTGTCATACATAGACACACGTCAAGTCAAAGTTTATGTTAACGGTTCCTAATGTCGCAATATATAATTTCATCGTTACGTCGAAGTGGAACATATATAAATAATATTCCATCAAAATTTTTATTGCAGCAATAACAAAATGTCATCGCAGTCATCATTATAATAACGCCATTATATTTAATGAGCGGTATCGTCATGTTTTCGGGCAATGTTCAATAATAGCGATAACCTACGCGATACTGTATTAACGAACGCGCTGTAAAAGGTCACTTGCCAAAATCTCGTGTAATTATAGTTTAAATAAAAATCTGATAAAAAATCAAAGTTAAGAGGCACTTTTTTGTGTGACAAACGGACCGACAGCCTTGGTGATTGCGGTAGATATCTCCCACATAACATTATACTTAATATGTAATTATACTAGTGGACCCGGCGCGACTTCGTTCGCGTACACTTACTTTGGCCCTACCTATCCTCTTTTTCTTGCTTATAAACCTTCCTCTTGAATTACCCTACCTATTCTTGAAAACTGCATTAAAATCCGTTGCGTACTTTTAAAATAACTAAGCGCACGTAGATACGCAGGGACAGATGGCGGGAAGCGATTTTGTTTTATTCTATGTATAGATGTTCTCTGGCCAGTCACAAACAAGCCTCACGGATCCCTTTCGAAGATGCGCTCTAATCATGTTGTTTACAGCGTTATCAGTGGCCTTTGTCAATACTATTTTATAGCTCAAGTCTCACAGAAAATAAAAGACTCGTCAATCCGACGACATACTCGCCCGTGGCACAGCCAAGGGATCGTTTTCCCTCGATTCGATTTATCGTGGTCGCCGACCGAAATTCGGCCCAGGCTTTGTCTATCTGCGACCCAATCTGTCACGTCTGCGGTTATCGCCGCATCGTAAATTAACTCGAAATTATCTGGCGTCGCTTGCTTGCTGTACTATATTGGAGGAGCTAGCGCTGCGCAGGATTGGGTACACACTCGCTTCCACAAAGAGTTTTTGTATGGCCAACGTTTTTGTAGAACCCGCCTCGTGTGTGAGCGAAGGGGTACGGTTTGAGGGGCAACGTTTTTCATACAAATTTTATGTAACCTTACTTATCCGTTCTTTCAAGGGGTGCAATTCGCCGTTAGTCTTTACAAATGAGAGTGAAATGGATTTCTAAATGTTAATATTATAAAACAAAGCAATTGAAAAAGAAAATGAAATCACAAAACAACGCCATCTGCGCTGATTTGTGTTTTTTTTTTCGATTTGATTGGTTTATTATAAATCATTAACCTATAGAAACCCGTTTTGCGCACCATAGAATACATTTACTAAGAGTATAAACCATTATTCAATTACTAAACACTCAAATGAATGAAAGAATGGAAAAAATAATTTAACTCCTTCTTTGGCTTTAGCGCAGAAATTATTTTATAGTTCATGGTTAGACATTACATTTCACTGCATTCACCCCCGATACTAATTGTAAATGCAGCCTACGATGGACCATACCTGTACTAGGGGTTGTACGAAGCGTTGAAACCTTTATCCGATCACGATATCCTATTTAGCAAAATAACTCAGACCATAGCTACCTTCGAACCTAGAACGGCTTCCCCAGACATCGCTCCGGAACACTATATTCTTCAACCGACGTATATGTTTTTATATGTAGGTAATGAGGGTGCCTAATAATGGTACCTTTATTAACCCAATAACTGACGGCAGGTCGTTATTAGACCATTGTGCGAGCGCTCTCCCCTGGCGCAAGGGAGTGCTTTGTAAATTCACAAATTTTGATGAACAAACGACGAACAATAACCTTGAATAGCAGTACTTTGTGCCCCGTCTATATGCTCTGTTTACACTTAGGTACTTTACCAATAATGCTTTTGTGCCATTGGTTTTCCAAACAAATATAATACAATAGTTGTAAGTCAGCAGAAATAGTACTCGTATGTGTACATTGTAGCACCATGTCACAGTAGCTTTCTTTGTAAAATCAAAGCAACGACAAGACATTTCAAAGAAAATAAAATCGCTACATTACTATCTACTACGGTACTGTAAAATAAACACTACTTAAAAACACGGTCCTAAATTATCTACCGCTTCTAATTCAACACATGAACATAACAAAACAAATTAATATAATGGTGTCCGTCCGTCCGTGTGCGTCCCTAGGCAATAAAAAAAAGGGTTTAATTCCAAGGTTATTACAGAGCGGAAACATTATTAATGTGAATAGTCCTGTTGATTTTAATAGTAAGTGATGTATTATCGGCTCTCATTGGCCACAATAGTTTTTGCATTTTATTCTGCCTCCCCGAAAAGGGGGGACCCTTTCGTACTCCATAATTCTCTGACGCGTCTGACCTTGTTATCTTGTTCAGATATTACATAATTTATTTTACTGTCTCCAGAGACCATTCCGTAAAATTGTGGGACCATATTATTCTTGGTATGACCAAACCCTTATGTAAACATTATTGTTTTACGTGTTATTAGTTTTTTGCAGTTGACCCTTTTCGTAATATTAATATGGCTGGCGGTTACTATGCTGGAACATTCGGGGAATTTTAATAAAATCGGTCCATTTCAATGAGATTTCCATAATAAAGCTAGCTGTCTATATACTTTTGGAGCGATCTATCTTCTTTCTTTATTGGCGAAGTCGTGTTTTTTAATATCCGCCCACAAAACCCTTTCAGCGTTTTCTAGATAGCGGAGACTGGAGAGCGACCGATTAAAGTACCATAAAATGTTCATTCTAACTAAGCTACGTCTCGTTTTATCGCTAGAGATTCACGATAGCGTTCCTGTCAATAATGTCATTTAACTGGTAATAACTCGCCAGAGCGGACCGTGTGAATAAACAGCACTGTCCACCCGGCCTCTGGTTTTAGACTGTATGGAGACATCTTTATTGGCCTGATAAAGTACAAGGCAGACTTATCGAGCGAATTAATCGTCCGACGACCCCGCGCCGCCTCTAGCAACCTGTGTTTGTTATTGTAATTAGTTTATTTGTGTTCTGGACGGGCCGATGCGCCGGAACGAATTCGCTGAATCACTTCCTGCCCTCAGCAGACGCTTCCTCAATCCACAGCGGCCCGAATGGTCCCCCTACAGTTATAACGGGTACCCTAAAGTTGATGCTCATTGTTTATTTAGCTGCGAACAGAGTTTTTGTTACATTAAAGTCATTAACCGTAATTCCAATCACGATCGTAGATTGCGAGCAATCGCTATTATTAGATTGATTGTATTGAGTCTGTAATTTCGATTTGAAGTCAGTGTCCGCGAGTCTTCTATTTTTACGGGCCCAGTTCGTGATGCCTCATACGTTGGTTCCGGCGGGAGTCATTAATTACATTCTTTACTTTAAAACCGTGGAGTGTAGCATCTGGAGCCGGCGAGTTGTCCCCGCGGAGCCCGCCCGTAACGAGGGTGTGACGTGCACAAACTTAATTTAAAATCTAATCTATTAACACGGCGTTATCTACTGTATCCCGTACGCTCGCGTTTTCAGCGGCCGCAACTAGATTGAAATAGTTTGGATGTTCGTGAATTGTTACCCGCCTTGCGTGTGTTGTGTAATATGTATCCACTGCCGTCGATTTGTTTTGTCGACTTACCAAGAATGTTCGTAATGACTTGATCGGTCGACGTGTAGGTACCGCGTTTATGGTGAGTGCCTATCAAAAATAATCGCCTACTTAATTTTTTTACGAGGCTTTAATTCATCCTTTTATTTGAACAACGGGCTCTAAAAGAAAAAACCTGAAAACCAATTTGTGTAATTGAGATGTTTTGGTCTTTGAACTGTTCTAACGAAGACTTATAGGCGAGCGCGTCAGCTCCCAGGCAAATTATTACGCGCGGGCATTTCGATCACAGTGTCTGCGAAATATATTGTCTCATCAGCAGCCCAGTACTCGTAATTATAATGAGTGATGAGTACAGAGTCAGATGTGATCGACCGCACACCGAGGTCTTTATTTCAATTAGCATGGCGGCCATGTCGCCATGACATAATGATCATTGATGGCGTTTTAACATCGCACGCCTGCGCTGCGCTGGTCACCGAAATGATGTAAGCGCTCTCTCCGCGCCATTTCCCCGCACCGGCGCGCGTTGCCGTTGACGCGGCACAACAATAAATTGACGACAATTGCACTAATTGTGCAGCTAATGGCTCCGCTCACTAACGCATTGTGTAGCCGAGCTATCCGAACATTAATTATCCCCGCTCACTGGCACTATCAGGAAATATTTGACGCGTGGGAATGGCATTCAGCAATCGCGACTCGCCGCCGTTATTATACCGGACCGCTAATATTTCGCCGGCGGTGCTCCTTTATTGGACTGCGTGATGCGAATTTTTATAAGCGACGAAATGAAAGTTGCGCCACCCGGGAGTACATACAAATCAATACTGCGTTGTAATGTTAGTACCCACGCAAGAAAGGAAGGGACGCGGCGTTGGCGGGTCGCGGGCGCCTGGCCCTAGACTGAAATTGGTTTCAGTGTATTGAGTTCGCGTGAGGCGCGCTACCAATCCTCGACCGATATAAATCTACAAGCCCGCCGAGTTCCGAATAAATTGCAAACACTATAAGGATCCATGCAATTTGCCCCCTCGCGGGCCGTCTATCAGCGCACTAGCCACGCTACTCTAGCGATTTGTCACGTCAACTTTGGAACGTTTTTGCCGAACATTCGTCTTGCTTGTCTCCCAATATTAAATCTCTTTACGCGTCTGTGTACCTACATCCAGTTTCTTTTATTTAACTTGATAAATGTTTGGGGTGCCGCCCGATTCGATTTGGCCGCTGTTTTTTGTGCTTTGTTGTGAGTTAGTTACTCGCATACTCACAGTGGAATCTTTGATTTAACCAACCCACTGAATTTTAAGACTGTTTCAAATAACACTCCAACACCTTAAAAGCAACTACGACGAAATAAACGCGAATAAATCAGAAAGTCAGAGCTCGCTTGCTGGCCTGGCTGTGCTGGACTTTATGTCTAGTTTATAAAGGAACCCAATGTTAGAATACATTTTCTAATGTATCATAGGGATTGAATTGCTTTTCTCGAATTGCCTTTGAATGCTGAGTGACATTCGTGACCTCTGCTTTTATAGGGATATTAAACATAGATTTTATGTTTCAAGAAACATACTCTTGAAATTGTAAGAAGTAAATTTTCTCAAACGTGGGGGTGTACAGCAGTTTCTCATCATGTTCGAGGGTTTTACTATTTGAAAGTCTACAATTTCTTGTAGCATTAGCATTGGCTCGAATAAATGAAAGTAATTAAATTTATCTAATAACAAGTTTATACATAGTCGAAAAATATTCATATTTTCTTAATTAAACGTTTAGATAGCTAATAAATGATGAACTTGAGCTTAAGCAGTTTAAGTGTAAATGCTTCGCATCTCCAGTGCAGCGCCCGTTATCTGGAATGCAACTTGTACTTAAAAGGAAACACAACGGCTGCGCGGGCGAAATGCTGTTTGCATAATGCAAACTAATTGCATTACTACAATTAACGGTATAGCTTTGAATTAAACCTTTGTGACCTTAGGGATTGTTATAGAAATTCACAAAATACCAGACGAACAATGACATTGAGTACCACAACACCAATTCTTTGTCCCCTCTATGCATTTCTTCTTTGTTCAATACCTACATAATGAATTATTAAAGTATTTCTGTGTGTGCTATTTCGTTTATTAGTTGTTGCGGAGCATATTTTCGCTTAATATTGAATAGCATGGGAAACTTAAAATAATATTCAACGAAAAGAACCCATTAGTAGTAGAGTATGAACTTTCACGATTTTCGTATACTGGCTGGCGGTTATCCTCTTGCAGTTGCCGCTATCGGAATGTAACTCGGTCATAAAATGAAGCACAGTGTCTGCGCGTGCGAAGTGCGCTTTGCATGATTCAGTGCGCGGAATGGCTCCGGTCGTGAACCTGAGTCGCCGCGGCTCATTGCTACACTCAATTACGTCGCTTGTTGTTTCAATTTCTTCTAATATATCATGTCCTGCGGCTGCCGCTTTAAATCAGTTAAATTCGCTCGCTTCCAATCCCCAACCATTAATCCGCGTTACGGCAAAACTGACGTTTACATTGTAGGCATTTTTGAATTACATCGATCCAATCATATGCCCCGATGTCGCGTGTTCAAATTGTCGAAAGTCGTGACTCGGTCTTGTTTGCGGAAACGTTTTAGGCTAATTAATTTGTTCAGTGGCCGTCCCGGATCTGCCATCTGTCCTTCCCAGTATATCCATCTACTATCGGTACACGCCCCACGAAACCCGCTCGAGACAAGTAAATCAATTGGATACGCTGTGGGCCTCCACAATGCTCGGAATCGATTTCGTCGGTCGTGATTTGGCCACAATCGAACTATATTTATTAGAGGTTTCTAATAGGCACTCCCTAAAAAAGGTTTTCAATAGCTGCGGCTCGGCCTTGATTATTACATTAGATAAATGCAATCACGATACACAATCTTTGATCAATGATCACATTTGGGCACCGCGACCCCTCGAACGGCAGGAACACAGTATAGATCCAATAAAAGATAGAGGCCTAACCCAGTTTCAAATAAAATGGTTCGGCCGGTGTGATCTCGTGGTTTGGAGATCGCTGGCTGCCCCGATGCCTTGTACGCCTTAATAGGGAAAGTTTACTTTTTGTAACTGTTGAACAAGACCTCTGCTAGGGATCTTGTAATCTAATTGGTTTGGTTTATTTGGTTATGATTGCGGAGTGGAGATGAGGTGACGTCGCTCTGTATATATATTCCTACATTACCAACCGTCCTCTTACAAATAAATACGAGAGCGTCTTTTTTGTGTAAATAAATCCGTCATCACTTCTGGGCACCGTTCGTTCACGCCAGATGGAATCGTTGTCCGCGTCCGAAATGCGGACCCTCAATGTTTAATGTTTGTTTTTGTAAGGCAACAGTTTGTAGGATTGTGTTTGATTTGAGTGCACACGCAGCCCTGGGGCTGGGTGCCGAGTGGCCGCTCGGCGTTTCGCCTCCTTTTGTCTATTCTTGTAAACAAACATCTCCTCTGTGATCGGCTTGTAATGTGAACGAGAGCCCATACGATTCCTAAAATCTGTTTATACGATCGTTTTCGACAGCGATGACTTAAACAACGCACTGATTGATCCATTGCTTCTGTGCTCGTTTGTATATCTATGGATATTCGGAACTAGATTTTACCCGACTTTGATCTCACAGAAAGCAATATATAATATACATACTTACCAATCGATTCCAAAATCGGCGTGATAGTTTATTGATTTTCGCATTGCTTAGTAATAATCTGGACAAACTCACTTATATTGTTAAAACCAATCACACGATACCTTTTGAATTTCGGTTCCGCCAAATTAGATTCGTCCCCCATACCTCTGAATGGCCGCGTCGCGTCGGAGTGGTATAAAAATTGAGCGTGAAAGCGTCGAGTAACAAATGGGGGGCAAGCGAGGGCAGGCGCGAGGTCCCCGGAGAGGTGGCGGTAACGAGGCACTCGCGCGGGGACTAATGTCCCCACTTTGCACGCGTCATCGTGCCGCTGATCTCCCGCCTTAATGCCGGTGCCGGCCACTGCGTCAGCCACCCCCTACCTAATGGCGGACCGAATAAAAACTCCTCAGAGATTTAAGTTCGTAAGTCGAACTTGCTTGGGGTCTGATCGAATTAATCGGCGGCAATCGCCTTAACTGTAGCACTTAATTTGTTGGCCCTATGATTTCTGGTAATCGGATTTATGTGTAGGTACGTTTTCAAAGGCGTCGTGTTTGAAAGTTATACAAATAAATACATGTGGATGTAGAGTAATGTCGTTTAGATGATAATGTTTTCCTTGATTTTGTCACAAAAAAAGAGAGGACCGTTTATTCTCTTTTCTTTGCGAGGACTTTAATTTCACCGACTGAAAATACGGACATAATTTGGATATAATGTTTCCGGGTGGTACGAACGGAAAATGTCTTTGTTTGGCCACGGATGCTTATTACGACTGGCTCCGGGAAATTCATTCCGGCGTGGAAGCGCCGGACCGCACTTAAGTGAGGTGGCTATTGTGCAGGTCGCCGCCGCCGGCACTACAATGTAAACCACTTTTTGTTTTATTACCGCGATGTATCAACTTCGCCAACACGCGTTTATTTAATGGGATGCCTAATCGGCTCCCTGTGATTTTTCCCCAGGACAAATCGTCCTTCTCCATCGTCAGTCTGCCTCCGCTACAACTTCAACATTCCTGTTTCGTTCGCAATATTTTCTCCTGTCAGTATTCGGTGCGGCCATCTGCGGCACACTGCAAAGTTGTGAAACTTAATCGAAAACTCGGCGTGTCAACAAGCTCTCGCGCCCGCTTCGAATCTGAATGCATTCACCTCGTGCGTTATTCAGTCGCCCTGAATGGAGACAGCGTGTGAGAAGTTAACTTGGATGTGGGTCGCTTTTGAGCCGGTATTGGGTTGGCATGCAACAAATATAGAATGGGCACGACCGGTGGGGTCGTGGGTCAGATGCCGCGGGTGCCACCCTCTTGCGAGATCGTACCCGTTCGCTCGACTTTCCACTTGATTAATTTAAACCGGTCGCTAAAGATAAAGGGCAGCGTTGCAGAAGCTAACTGTCCGTGTCGCTGGCGCTTCGGTCTTGTAAGTTGTCGTTAAATTTTCGAGCCAATTAAATGAACGAGACAAATGGAAAGCCGAAATTTTGCGCGATGTATTTGAATATGAAAAATAAAAACTATGCAACTAAGCAATTATACAATTGTTAGGTAAGTTTTATTGGACCTGTTATTTTATTATACTTTCTTGCATGTAAATATGTTTCTAACCTATTATGAAATTTATTTCCAGTTTATCGGACGAGAGTGAGGCACAAAGTCGTAAAATATTATGTAGCTAAACAGGCATTAGAATATATCATTATTAGAGCATAACTAATGCTGTGTGGAGGCGACAACGTGCGATATCAGTCTGAATATAGTGCCCATTCAAGAGTGTAGAGAGCCTAATCAATCAATATTGATTGATTACCTCCTTATCAGGCTTATTTACTTATGTGATACAAAGTTCAGTAAATGTTGTAGGCAACAGTAAATGCGAATACTGGACCGATTGTCGATGCTGACCTGCCTGACAAATTATTGTAGGCATTGATTCGAAACTAATCTACTTGTAGTTCGCATGGCTTTCAAAATAGTTGGTCACATATTTCAATCAGCATATTTTATGTTTATTAGATATCAACATGAATAGTTAGGGCGTATGTGAGTACAAAATAGAATTTCAAATTCACCACGTGATAGGTGGAATAGGGAGTGAAAGTTTGTGTACAAGAAAAGTTTCATTCCAATATTCACCCCCTATTTTTATTGTGTGTTGACATTTTCAAAGGCGCCCCGCTCAGAACGGGAACGGTTTAAATAGGTATTGCATAAGAAATGAACGGTAAAATGTAAAAAAAGTGATCCACGTTTTCATATCAGATTTACAAGAAAATTTGACATATTGGTTAGATAACCATTAACCTGTTTGTAACTACACGTTGTAGATAACGAACTAAACTATTCGCCAAAGTTTAACTTGAACACTAGAACCGTATAATCCCTGCGGAGCGATCGATATCGCGGCGCGAACCTCCGACGGATCCGCTACAAAGTTCGTCATAATAATCCGCGGGGCGCGATCGCTCATGTAATTGTCAATCACTGTCAAACGTCCCGGCAGAAGTAATTAATTCCCGTTTGTACGGGAAGAAGGAAGCACGAAAGTACTGGGCACGTGTACCGGCCATGTGCCGTCGCCTTGGCAACGCGGTACTTCCGAGTTGCCGGAAACGTTTTCAACTTTTTCATTTTCGGCCGCATCCTCTCTTACCATCAGCGGGGGCTAGTGGCTATCTCGGTGGACAACTGAATTTGACATAAAATAATCTTACACCACTCTAATTTGGTAGACGCTATAGCCTGTGGCCAACGTAGATGACGTTGTGTAGAATTATCTAATGTCAAATTTAGTTGTCAACTGATTTCTAGCCCCGTTGGTGAGATGGCGGACAAATGCTAGCTAAAAAAAATTATCCATCGGCACTCTCTCGAAATTGCCACGTGCCGAAATAAGAGCGCATGTGTAATGTACATAAACAAAAAAGTTATGGACAGGTTTGCGTTGCGTACGAAATGTTAATACGGTGATCAATCAAGGAATTTAGTCGGCCCAGTGTTCTGGCTGGAGTGTTCCGGGGCACAAAGTAACTCCCGTTATTGCTCCGACAGAAGATCGTTCTTTTCTCCGATACCGAACATACAAAGTTTGATATGTATGAACTCCAATCATTTTCTTGTTTGGTTTAGCTGTAGCAGTCGAAAACATTAATCAGTCAAAAGTACTTCTAACTGAAAAAAATAGGCTAGTGGTTTTTGATTGTGCAGGGTGGTCAAAAGTACGTATCTAGTTTTGTCTGAAAATCATTGATTAATTTTGACTGGAAATTAAACTCCAAATTTCCAGTCAAAATTACTAATTCAACTGTGTAGAATGTAATAAAAGTACCTTTGTATTGGTTCATTAAGAAGATTTATTATTTAGTCAAAAGTTCTTTTAACCGGTTATGAGTTTTGACTGCAACACTGCCATGCTCATAATATTCAATTGAGAAACGTTAACAAATCTGATAAATATTTGAGGAGAAAAGTTGGACCGGTATTCGTGAGAACCGAACGGCTCGGCAGACGGCCCTTATTAATTAAATAGTAAATGTTTATTAACACGACATTAGAGTCATGAAATGGAATTAATAGCGGCTAACACGAACACGCGCGACGCAACTGCAGCCAAGTTCAAGGGGACCTCACCATAAACACGGTCGTGAATACATGCAATAAAGTTAATCAAGCGCGCGCTCACCGTTCTGTTCTGCCATTAGCATCGGCCTACGGAGATAATGAGGGCCCAACCGGTCCCGGTTAAAAATTAAGTTCTTCTGCCCGCACCAGATGGAGCACGCATCTGGACGCGGCGCGCCGAGCCGTTCCCACGGCTCGCTGCCAATAGCGGCTATTCCACGGATATCGAACGTCTGGCATTATAATAACAATTAATGCGGCGAGGAAATATCAATTATTTACACCGACGCGACTCGTTAAATACCAACGAGAAGCTGGTTAATGGTCGGTTTTGTAAATAGGGGCTAATCGATCGATGCATCTATTGGAGTGAGCCGGGGTGTCGCGTTGCACCGCGGGCGCCGCCCGGCAGCGGCTGCCACCGATAACTACGCTGAAGGTTAAATCGATAACTTTGCAATTAGGTCGCTCTCTCAACTTTCACGACTCGTCCGACACGCCACTATCGTCGTCTATACTTAATGATTCGATTTAATTAGTATTGTTCCATTTGGAACGGTGTAGAAATTTGTAGGCTCGTAAAAATCTGGGAAACAATGATAGGTGGCCGTGTCGTCCGATTGTGGCCCTGCTATGGTATAATGAAGACAGCACCACCGAACATAAAATGACATACGGCGAGATTTATGTTATCCGTTTCACCTAACTAGCGTTCGCTCCATTCTCGTACGAGTCGAATGAATACCGTGCGACTTGTGAAAACACCGAGCCCACTTTCGGTAGGTGTCGTCCGTACAAGAGCATCGTTTAAGTGTTTGCTGCGAGCGTGTAGTTTGAAAACCATTTTTATGTTCGCCTCGACGGTTGAGTAAACGTTCGGTATTCACCTTTCAAAGTTTAATATTCCTCGACTGTCACCTGTCTGACTTTATTGTCGCGTTAATATTATATTGACATTACTTGCATCATAGTTTTATGGTTTTATATTTTATACGGCGGCAGGTGACCTTTCTCACAACGGTGCATTATGAGATTTTTTATGTCACCCAAGTAACTCACATCATTGTAATGGTAAGGCATTATCACTCGCTCACTGATAGTATAACGGAAACCACCTTTAACAACCAGTTATCTGGATGACATACGGATTTCATTATAATATCGCGCAACATACCCGATAGTATGGACAAGGAAACAATACATTGAATGTAATTATTAACTCGAATCATTATTGCGTCGGCATAGCAACGTCGACTCGGCTGTCGGAAGATGCTCCGTACATGTTTATTGAATATCGCATGAATTATGAACGGACATATCGAATGATTTGTGTTGCGAGACCACCAGCACCGCCATTGGTGCGTACAGCTCGGCAGCCAACGGGCGATTAGACCCTCGGATCACGTCTTCGGGTACCTTTCGAGGACAGGCGACGTCACGCGCCTCGCTTCCGGTGTGAACACGCCGAAACGACATGTTTGAGCTGAGAGCTTGCCAGAAGGAATGTTTAAACAGCATCGATCCCAGCAAATGCTTCTAGAATATTCAGACGCTCGGCGTGGCTTCCGAGTTGGGCGCGGGCTTTAACGCGTACCTATTCAGACACCGAAAGGGTATCCTTCAGATGTTCGACTGCACGAAAATTGAACACTAACTCCGGAAACACATTTTGAGCAATAAATGATATTCTATTCTATTCTATTCTTGAAATTGGTCGCGTAAAGTACGTTTCAATTGAAAAAGACAAAAGTAGAGCACAAAATCGAAATAAATCCCGAAACCACAGTAGCTAATCTAAATAAATTATATTATGTTTAAAATATACACATATCTATTATGTTTTAGATTTCTGTGGATAATACATAAAATAAGTAAAACTATATAGATTTCTGTGGCTAAAACATTTTCGTGCTCTACATATTTCGTCTTTTCCTTTTGAAACGCACTTGACTTACAATAAAAAAATAAAAAAGGTGTTTCGTAATATTTCTCGCTTCGAAACCGAAGAGTGCATGAAAAATTCAAGAGAAAAACAATGGCCGCAACTATGTAAACGGCGCCTCACACGTGGAGCTAATTTAAAAGTTTCCGCAATACATTTTCCCGCTTTTTTCTTTGTGTTTGCGCCGTGTTATTACGATACACCTTTTGTGTTTTCGCGGGGGACGGGGTACGGGGTACGGTACACTTTGTACGGGGCGGGAAGCCTCGCGAGTGTTAGAGCAATATTGGCGACGTTCCTCCGTGCGAGACGTGCCCACACATGGGTGTAAAATGGCTAACAGCGCATATATGGCGCATGGCTGTCGTAAAGCCGGCCTTAAACGTAGCTATGCAGATATAAAAACCACAACAACCTCCAGTTAATTATAGAGTCTTGTTTTATTTGGCGAAAGGCTCGGGGCTTTTGCATCAACATTAACCGTATAGAGGACAATGACGAATATACGTCCCTCCTAAATCAGTCGCCACGGGCTATATCTATTAAATACCTACAGTATAAATAAATATAAATAAAATAAATATGCTTGGCCAATTCTAATGATAAACGACTTATATATTTTTATATACATATTTATTATACATATTAAAATAACACCCATAAAAGATATTAAAACTCATCATTTCAATTTCTGCCCCGCCGAGAATCTAACCCGAAACCTCTGCATGGTAGACTGACATGTTAACCAACTGAACCACTAGGGTCGTCGTCGGATCAAAGAATCAATAAATATAAAATATCAATTACTCATTAGCTATCTACATCTAGACCTGAGAAGTAGTATAAAGACGCTAAAGCAACATAATATAACAATTAAAACTCTGCCATCAATCCGCTTCTGAAGCGGAGGAAGACCCTCCACAAGATCCCTCAAGTCGTATCCAAATTCGGCGACATACCTACTCACCGAGTGTCGTACGCACTCGACGAGTCCTTTGAACGCGTCCCGATGCTCGTCCATACTACACATAATACATAATAACCAAAGCGATGATTTCGCGGGGCCTTTGAAGTTGACAAGGCATGCGTGATTACACGCCACGGCCCGCCTCCAGTCGGTGCTGTTTCACCGGCGAAGGGTGACGTGGAAAATGCGACCTAGAAACCCGACTCAACTCGCCGACCTCTCGCCACTAATACCACCATCTGTACTGTAAATAAGTCGCCGCCGATATACCCTGCCATAAACTCAACTTGGAACACAATTTAATCGTTACTTTGAAAGTGTTACCTTCTTAGGATCAAATTAACGTTCAGCCACTCCGCCTACAGATCAATGCAGAACGCAAATACAAGCTTTGGCGAACCCTCGGTTTTAAACGAGCTAATTTCACGTCTGATGATACCCCAGTGAGCCCACCGCAATCCGTGTAAATCGAGGCAACGTATCTAGTAATTGCTTGTCAAACCAAACACCGCTTCAAAATGGCACTCGTGATACCTCCCGCTCGCAATATGTAATCTCGCCAGAATTATTATATTTACACTATTTACCCATTCATGTTGCGTCCCGCTCTAAACTGTAAGCTCGATATTTGATGTGGTGTGAGTTGAATAGTCAAATAAGTTTGTAGTGCTTATACTTGGCATCCGATTTAGGTTGGACGATACAATGAGGGAAGGTCTTCTCTAGGACGCTATTAGTGAACTTAGGGACTGAGCAACAACCCCGTATATAAGGGTGGGTGCGTGATTAGAAGAGCAGTAGATTGAAATGAAACCCGTGACGGACGGACAAAGGGATTCCTGAGAGGACGCAAGTTGCAATAATGAACCACGCCCGCAGCCGCGCCTTTGTCCGCGCCGCTCGCTACGTCCCAACGCAGCAACGACAACTCAATCCGACCTATTCAATGGGCCTCTCGAAAAAGTTTTAAAAGATTTCGCCTTTAAATTTGTTTTGATGCGCACGGAATTACGAAAAGGGTTCGTGATCGTGACAACCCTGTTCGCCTGGTTTTAATAAGATTTTTTTCCACAGTAAACAGTGCTCCTGATGCTTGCTCAACGGGCAGAAAATTAAAAATTTACAAACAACCTCGACGGGTTTGTTTAGAGCTTTATTTTTTGCTATCAATACCTACAAAGAGTGGTTTACTTGGTGTGATTCACAATATAGTGGACGGTGTACACAGCAAATATTGGCAAAAAACCGCAAATCGATGTACAGGATAGCCGTTTGGTATACGAGTACTTTAGGTTTAAACAATCATTTTGACCGGTAGTTCCTAAAAATATTCCCAGGGGGGGAGCAGTAATATCGATATTAATTTTTTATATGGGATTTGATTTTTTTTTCTTAGATTCCTATCGTGTTTGGTATCAAATGAAAGGGCATCATGAGCCGGTTCTAAAAATATACTACACCAATACCATTCGGCCACCTGTTTTCTAAAAATCCACGAAATATTTTCAAAACATACCAAGTTTGGACTCCTCCAGGTAGGAGACGGATTAGTAAATTTTTGTATAACATACGCCAAATGTCTCTAAATATACCCATATCCAACGACAAAAAGGCGATTTAAAAAATATTTTAATTTACTAATTTTAAAATATTTTTTTCTTTATTAAAAAGTTGAGATTTAGTATTTTTTTAAACATATCGAACTCTACTGTACTGTACTATTATTATTGTGTTTTATGCTATTATCTATGTAAAATAATGCTCTTACGGTTTCTATCTCCCCCTCCCCTTCCCCTCTCTCCCTCCGCACTCCTCACTCTGCACCTAAGCGAATTTGATTTCCTCTCAGGTGCAGGAAAATCCTCTCAGGTGCAGGAGGAGAAGGGGGGGGGGGGGGGGGGAAGCATATTAATATCAATTGAACATAGATTAACAATAGTAAAGTGCAGTACAGTTCGATATGATTCAAAAAATACTAAATCTCAACTTTTTAATAAAGAAAAAAACATTTTAAAATTAGTAAATTAAAATATTTTTTAAATCGCCTTTTTGTCTTTGGATATGGGCATATTAAGAGTCATTTGGCGTATATTTTATAAAAATTTACTAATCCGTCTCCTACCTGGAGGAGTCCAAACTTGGTATGTTTTGAAAATATTTCTTGGATTTTAAGAAAACAGGTGGCTGAAAGTTATTGGTGTAGTATATTTTTAGAACCGGCTTATGATGCCCTTTCATTTGATACCAAACACGATAGGATTCCGAAAAAAAAAATTTCGATTCCCATATTAAAAATTAATGTCAATATTATTGGCCCCCCCCTGGGAATATTTTTAGGAACTACCGGTCAAAATGATTGTTTTAACCTAAAGTACCCGTGTACCAAACGGCTATCCTGTACATCGATTTGCGGTTTTTTTTTACGTAGCTCGACCACTAATACTTGGGGTATACTTAGTTTATTGTTAAATATGAACGCAGGTATTGTTTTTTGCCTACACATACGAGAAAAAGGCGTTACTCCAAAGGTGTACTATAAATGTAATAAGAAAAACTTTTTTCTTTTTACCCTTGATAGAGAGAAATTCATAATTTATCTGACACACGCAAGAAAAATCACTACTGATAAAGAAAATGTATTCACAAAACCTGGAATATTTCATAAATATAATCTCTTGAGAGCGGCGCGTAATCCGGGGAGGTATAATCATATCCGTGTCGCGTGAGAACTTCGCTGAGCCCTTTGTTTTTGAACTTGGCGACTGAAATAGGTACTTCAGTTTCCTTTTATAAGGCGGCTCAGTTCACGCAAGCTTTGGCTTACATAAAAACTTATTTAGAAGTGCTATTTTTCAAGGGACTTTGTGCTTAACAACACTTAAACGACTTTCTCAGTTATATAAGCAACCTTGACCCGCGGGCGCCGCCGGGGGCGAGCGGGCCCGCGTGGCCGCGCACTGATTGTGACGATTCACTCGAAACTTCCGTGCGCCGTCGTATTAGTCATCTAATCTGTTCTGGAAATTATACCCGTTCTTTACTCCTTCATTTGCATTCAAATTGAAGACAGAGGGAGGCCGAGGAGCGATTCGCGAATAAATGACTCAGGAAATATGCCTCCATGAATATTCTGCGGAGTGGCCGGGCCGGGCGGCTGTTCGATAACGTTTTGTCAGCCGAGCGCCGTGCCGCGCGCTTCCGCGTCCGCGTGCTCGCCGGAATCCGCCGGCCCTCGTTCCCACACTCGCCGGCCCCGGGGCCCTTCCATCAAAATTCTCCCCGCACACGTACCCGTATCGCTACCACGTTTTTATTTCACCCGCGGCTGTCATTCCACCGGTTAACACGCCCGTTTCGATACGTCGAAAGAACTTATAACGATCCCGGAGGCGGCCCTGCTCATAATTTCACCGGCATATAAATGTTCGCTTCGCACATTTCACACATTATCACCGGGCTGTGATCAAAACGACAGAACGCGACGGCGACGCCGCGTTCCGTACGGCGTCGCCCCCTCCTCGCAATTAGCAAAGGTAATCATCACCGTGTAGCGAGCAATAATAATAAAAGAACTTTAGCTAGGTACTAATGTGTGCGCTGCCCGCGGTTGCGTGCGCGGCTGACATCACAATAAATTCATTTAGTTCTGTTATGGTGGCTAGATGTATCGTTAGCATTAACGTGTAAATGAAATCGTTACAGAAAGGAAACGGACCTGGGTTGCGTAACCCATTCTCCTCCGTTGTGCCAGGGGACGGGGACAAGCGACAACGGAGTCACGCAATTCTAAACTTAGACCACCAGGCCCGACTGACATGACTACGGATAGGCAATCATTCAAATTATCTGTTTAAAGTATGGTAATTTATGATAAACTTTATATTGTGTTTACGAGTTGGTATGTATTATTGGTTTTGCTATGGTTACAGATAAATTATATCTATTGTAGAGATAGGTAGTAGGATATTCCATGCCATTACGATTATTAAAGCGAGACATTGATTTAAATTGGCCCTTTAAAGACTTTCGGTGGCGAATCCCGGCGCTTCCAGGGGTCCCAATAACATTAATGAGCCACAACGTAAAGCTGACGTTGCCGTGGAAATGAATAATGAAAATTACCACGTACGTATTTTGATGGAGCTCGCTCCATTACACTCGCGCAGAGTTAGATTCATGCGTTAATTATACGAGCTAATGATCAGATAATTGTCCATTGTATTGCAGAGGCGTCTCTCGCCGTTTATAGCCCGCGATGAATTGTGCGCGGTTCATTTTGGTCGTGTATGCACAGCGAGATGTGACGGGAGCCGATTGCCAGAAATATCCGCTTACGCGTCAGTCCCGATATTTTTGTCCCGTCCATCGGCAGGTACGCATAATGGATGTAACTCACAAGCCAATCGATTTTTAATAACCACTCTTTTAAAGCGCCTCTATTTTAGCTGGGCGGGTGAAAATAGCCGACTTAACGATTCACGTAGAGGGAATGGCTGCGGTTCGACAGCACTGTCTGTTTCGCTAGATCGTAAACCTACCATTTAGTTTGGTCGAGGATTTTACACTGCAAATAAAGCAAGGTTTTTAACCGTCGACGAAAAAGGACGGGTGTTATAAGTTTGACGTGTGTATGTGTGGCTTGGCGTGTCTGTCTGTGGCATCGTAACTCCTGAACAGATAGACTGATTTGGATGCAGTTTTGCAAGCCAGTTTTATCGAGTTGGTTCTTAGCTTTGTTTCATTAGAATCGGTTGAGTAGTTTAGAAAGTATGTATTTGAGTATGTGTGCACTTCGTCGGGGGTTATCCGACTTTTTCTATCGGTGGAGTTATCTCCGGTAAAATGGATCTCGTCCGTTATGTTTGTTGTTTACCTGTTCCCCGGATAATAACATTAGATTGGATATATTTATTTATTGCGGCCGCGATCCAAATCCCATTTGTTGCGATGTTTGCCGAGGGGCCGAGCCGGGCCTCGAGCCATAGAGCGCTAACTGCCGGGCAACTTGTCCGGATAATCCGGATAATGCCGAGGCGCTTCCGTCTGATACTTCTGTTTGCCGCACTCACCGCTCGCGAGGAAGAGACGCTGCCCCCCCGCCCCTCCCCTGCCGCCCCTTGCCCCTAAATAATACTCTCCGACTTTTGTTGTTGTCTCGTATGAATGTTAAATTTTACGGGATATCTGGCGAAGAGCGATTGCACTTATTTGTTTGATTTGTTGCTTTTCGTATAAGCGTGCTGATCGTATTTTCTAGCGATAAAAGACTCTATTTCAAACGGTTTGTCCTATTCACAATGATGAGAAATATTGGCGGTATGTGTATAAAGAAAGAAGAGTATAAATATAAGATTTGGTAAATAAGTAATATGAAGTTATAAAACATTAGCTTTTGCACGCGACTTCGTCCGCGTGGAAATAGTTTTTATGACAGCTTTTAGCGTTGCCATTTTAAATGACCGCCATATTGTATGAATGTTAGTACTACGAGGAGGTCAAACTATATCTGTGGTTCTACCTACCCGAATTACCTACCTACTGAAACATGGCTTAGATTGTACCCTGGACTTCAAGCTACCTATCAAAATTGAATCATAATCCGTTGCTCAGTAGTTTTTTCGTGAGGAGCGGAAAAACACAGAGCCAAAAAGCAATATTTTGGGCACCGTTACGTCCCAAAATCCTATCTTGACTATTTTTTCTGAAATATCTCCAATGTACAGCTACACGGCTTTTTTTACTAGTTTTATAATAGTGTAGATATATCAAGTTCGCCATTGGTGATGATATCAGTTACTGACTTTGATGTGGTGGTTGATCGAGTGTGAACAGCGTTGCATTCAAAGCGCGTATGTCCAAGAACTATAAACCTATTCTCGGCAATCGAAATGACAACCAACAATAGTTACCACCAGCATACATTTTCAACGACAGCAAGTCTTACATTGTCTACAACTGTACACCGTAAACCGTGTTTAATTATAATGTATACTTTCAGCTCTTAGCAACAAATCTCATTTGGGGAACTCCCTCCTTATCCCTTCCGCATTCAACAAAGTGGTGGAGTATCGAGGCATTTGCGAAATAATCCAGTATTCAGTGTGCGGATTACTGTGATAAAGGTTTTCATTAGAGGGAAAAGGGGGCGAAATAAAAAGAGATGTAATTTCGCTCGCATGTCGAAACCGTGCTAATACGCCGGGGGTCGGTGGAATCCTTTCTGGCCATCAAATTAGTGCGCGCCGCCACCACGGGCTCTCGATGCGTTCTCGCGGACAAGAGACTTGAGGTTTTGACGGATACGTTTGCGGTTTTACTTTTGAAACTTCGACAGTAATACTAATATTAGGAGTATGTTCATTTTAAGGGTATGTTCCGGGTTTCCTACCGTGTAAATTTGTTGACGAGTAGCAGACAACTTTGCGAAAACGGAGATCGACTTCCGCCGCTTTATCGCTAACCAACACCGTCCGGCGTTCGCAGCTCTCCAGTCGTCCCGTAACCATGATGCCTGCAACTGCGTCGAAATATCGGGCTACTCGTCAACAAAGGTACGCGGTAGGAAATCCGGAATATACGAAACATACCCTTAAAATGTGTGATAATAACAGCGATAGTTTAAAACATTAGGAGCCATTGTTTTGGGGTTATGACACACCCGCTCTCAGAAATTTTTTGGTTCGCAGCTTCAATGCCCTAGGTACCTTTACTTACGTCAGTAGACTTAGCACCTCCCACCAGTGTTCCTCACGGGGTAAATTGCTTCATAGTTCACGCTGGTGACGAAAATACGCTAAACAGTTTCTGCAATTATCGTGTACCAAAAGTCGGACACACTAGACAAGGGGCGAGTAGGTATCTGTGGTTTCGATTCTTCGATTCAAGCATCATTGCCATGAGCTCTTTGCAGTCCTTGGAGGACATAGTAGAGCTCACCATGGCGCGCCCCTTATTTCTCATTTTCACATATCCAAGTCACTGCCACCTGTTTGGCTCAGATCGTATCGTGGCATTGGTAGCGCCGGGTGTTGTTGATGTCCATAGGCGAGGTGACCACTTTACAATAAGTGACCCGCGTGCCTGTTTATCTGATTGGATCATGGTAACACATTCAGTCGCCTGAACGTGCATCACGATGTTTTCCCTTATCGTAAGAGCATCGGTTAGTGTTCAACTAATGTACATAACTCAGAAAAGAGTAATTGGTAAATGCCGGCAGTGGGATTCGAACCCGGTACCTCTCGCTTGCGAGTCGGACACCTTTACCAACAGTCCACCCACGCTCCTCATGTATGCCATACCAACATATTTTTACAAAAAAAAATTGCGAAAACCCCCCATTATGCGTCAAGACGTCATTTTGTCTATTTGGCATTGTGTGCAATACCATACCATCAGTGGGGATACTAATGCACCTCGCACCTCGCTGCGAGAGTTCCGCTGGTAGCGGCGCGGCATTCGCTGGCAACGATAAAGAGCCCGCGCCAGATGAGTCCGGCAGACTCCGGCAGCAAGGATTAGCAGATTATATCCGGCGCGCGGACAAAGCCGCTAACTACCCCCATAATCACAGACAAGTACGCCGGCTGTTCGCTGCTCGGCTCGCCGTAATATTTGGATCATTGTCGGGCTATCCCGTGTCGTTCGTACCTACTGTTCTGGAAATCCCCTCGTTACATTGTGTACTGTAATTGTGAAAAGACAAACATCAGTCGCAGCGGATTTGGCCGCGGCAAAATACTAAGTTAAATGAGGAAGGTATTTATGTACAGTCCGGAAGAACTTTAAACAGTAAACTACAGAATTGATGACTGTATTTTTTAAACTCGCTGAACCTAACAGGTTAGTAAACAACTACTATGCTCAATCCCTAAAAGGTTGACCATAATGTAAGCATACATCCATAAAGTAAATATCCAACGAAACGATTTTCTACCGTCCGCGTCCGCAAAGCAACAAATGAGGTATTTATGTACGCGGATACGAGTGGAATAGTTTGCCGACCGCGTATTCAATTTCGTTTCGACCGGTGCTGAAAAATGG
This sequence comes from Blastobasis lacticolella, assembly GCA_905147135.1. Taxonomy (NCBI): domain Eukaryota; kingdom Metazoa; phylum Arthropoda; class Insecta; order Lepidoptera; family Blastobasidae; genus Blastobasis; species Blastobasis lacticolella. Next base: position 13,528,502 of record LR990046.1, on the reverse strand, counting down.
AGCAGTTTTGGACGGCGGCCGCTCAAGGGGGAAGGCGTTGAGCGAAGTTGGTCCCCGCAGAGCGCCGCCCGTGGCAAAGTGGAAAAAACAAAGACGCCGCCTTTGTTGTTGTAGATACATGCTGCCGCATACTTTTTGCTCGCTGCTTTTGCCACTTCATTGGGAAACGTCATTAGGTCGTGCTTTCGAACGGTCCGACGGCCGGTCAATGGCGCATTTTAATTTCGTTTTTCTTGTTGGCATTTAGCTTTTTAGTTCCTTGTTTGTTAAGTTCAACTTTTGCGATTACCGAAATATCTCAGTGGTGAAGTCATCATCATTCATCAGCCCATAGCTAATGAAATAGTCTCACTGTTCCAGCAAATGCCTCGTTATATCGAATCTTAGCGAGTAAAATAATTCTACTTTATATGTAAAAATTAGTTTGCTTGCTTGGATGTTCAGTCACGCAAGAAGTAACATGGATTTACAATTTAGAAGTCTGCACGAACGAACTATCGGGAAACAGCTAGCGAAGTTATATAGAAAAGTAGACAGAAACCTGGTATTATGGAGACTGTTAAAATTAGGTCAAGAACAGTCGAGTAAAGTGTCGGTGGAATCGCTTTTGTGCGACGCCGCTTGCCATTTAGCAAGGTCGTCGTCTAGTTAGCCGATACACAGAAATTAATCCTGAATGCCCGCTGACATTTCGGTATCGATTCATCAGTGGCCAACTTTTTGTCGGCAAGATAACGATCGTCTATTTAATTTCCTCGACGTGGGGCGGCGCGTCCGATATTGAGTAGATTTACGATTAACGGGGAAATTATAAAAAATTCACCCGGCCCGTACTTGTCACCCGCATAAATACACCGCGATATTAGAGCCGTGGTATGTGGGCGGCCTGTTATGTTTTCGTCAGGTTGTGGGCCGCGCGATCTGTGAAGAGATAAAAGGCACCGTTCGTCAATAAATTGTTATGGGGGCTTTGGATCCAGCGGGTGCCGAGCGCCCGGTGGCCGCGTGCCAGCCGGCCCGCCGACCGCGGCGCGGATTGCGTCCTACAGGAACCGTTATCGCCATACACTGTCCGCACGACCTACGCTAAACGGACAATAACATTAGTCACGATGTCCCGCACTTTGTTTTATACCTAGAGTTTCGACCATTAAACCCTTATCCAAACACTAATGACGTTAACAACCACTGTTATTATACAACTTCGTGTCTAATGTCACTAGTGAATATTTCAGACTACATAATGACGCGCAGTCGCGCAGATAAATCCAATAAATCAACCTGTTTTATTGTTATGCCTCATTCGAACAGCCACTTTGTAGTAGGCACTAAAATAAAATATTTAGAATTCTGTACGAACCGCATAGAATGGCTCTGTGCCAGAAAAATGCTGTTTCATGTGTGAATCGGTAGTTCAAGTTCAAAACCACGTTTTACCGCCACTACTTTACGACTTGCTTGTATTTTACTACGGCGTAATGACAAGAATCTGGTTAATTACATGCGATTAACTCTGTTTAAGTTCTCCTTCGCGATGAATTATAATTATTCAGATATGCGCCTCTTTCGTTCACTCCGTTCCGAAGTGCGCGCCGCGAGCATATGGGTGAAGGAGAAGAGGGCTTGTTACAAGACCATTATTAATCTTCGCGTACAATGGTACTCGGAGTAGTCGCTCCAACCGTGAAATTAGGATGGTAAAATATTAATTACAGCCATATGTTGCTCGGCGGGCTGGGGCGGCGGCCGCACTAGGCCGCGCGGCGATCTCGTTAAACCATTATGTCGGCTATTACGCCCGTCGTAAAGGTTATAACGCCGTGTGCACAGTGGATTTTGGCACACGATTTTAAATCGTATCGTAGATACACAGGTCCGCCCGTCGCGCGCCGCTGCAAGCATAAACCGCGATGTCGCTGCCGCCAAGCCGTCTGCGCCGAGGCGAACCTGTATCAACAACTCCGACTAACCGCTGCCTGAGTCGTTTATGGCGAATACATGCAAAATCCCACCTTTTGCTCTACATTTTGTTTGTATACGTAGTGGACTGGTTTGTTGGCGGTGTTGGCCGCGGCCGCGTCTGTATCAGTCAGTATACTCAGTATGCAAATCCGGCCGCTCGTCTGGGCGTCTCCCACCGGCGGCGGCGGCACGTTAATTAATGTCATTATCACAGATACGCGTCTAAGGACAGCTAAGTAAACACCATAAATTAGTTGGCGACAATGTCTCCTCTGGTTAATCACTTAAATGGCGGGATTACCGCTTGCTCTCTTCATGATGTATAGCTAATTCGACTACCAAGTCTCATGCTACATGATTATACATAGTTTACACGCCTTAATAGGTACTATATTAAAAGATAACATTATATTTTAGAACTGCTTCCCTTGTATGTGATCCACACAGCAATTATCTTAATTCCATTTATCACAATACTAATGCAAACTCGCGTAATAGTCTCTTCTATAACTTTGTGACATGTGGCCACTATAACTTCATAGTATGTGTACACAATCGATATGCGTCTAAGGCATGGGACAAAGAATTATTAATGGTGCTTATGAGTTACGGGCACTGCCAGCTTATAATGATCCGCTAACCAACAATCGATTACCCGACCCGATATTGTCAAACCGCACGGCCGCTAGCAGCGGCGGCATTCATCAAAAGGAATAACGACAGAGCAGTCACAGGTTAATCCAATCGGCACCACTCCGCAATTTACTTTCCCCTGATTTTACAGCTATTTAACAGTATTACAATGGAGTGGGCGCCCTTACCAATGACGAACACAACTTAAGTGCTCGTACAGATTTGGCTGTGGTAATTAAATGCATAAAAGCGGCGTTAAACTGAAGAAAAACGACCCTGTGGCGCATCTATAAAACGCCGCGGCAAAACCTTAGCACATAAAACAACAATTAGTTCTTTGAAGATTCTCTGCAGTTGAATAAGAAACCCGTATATGTGTTTGATGATGATTACAGGTAGGATCACTATTCTACACAGTTTTCATGAATACAAATACAACAAATACAAATACAACTTTTGACTTTTAGCTTTGCACTTTTAATGTCAAGGGTACAATAAAATTTAGTTACGCTTGAAAAAATATTGGCAAACGAACCAATGAGTTTACGATATTAAATTAGACGTTATGATCTTGCGATACCGGACCGTACCTCAATAAATTGCGAGCCCACAAAAAGTTGGCGCCAGTTACATACATAAAACGTAATTTAAAATGTTTTAATTGCTTTAATTCGTTGTTTATAGCTTTAACGGAAATGAAAATGTCAAGAGCAAAAACGAAAAGAAAACGTTACCAATTAAAATTACCTATAAAGTATCAAAGTGAAAACTAAAAATAGTGATAGATAGAGTAAATAAACTAAAGAAAAATAAATGGCAAGTTAAGCAAGCTCATCCATGTGGTGAGAGGGGTGGTGAAGGTTGACCAATTAAACCAATTATGGCACATGGCAGCTTGCTGTACGTATATTGATTCCACACTACTCACATAACGTTTACCATTTCCCGTCGCCCCGTTGAGCTTTCTGCTAGGGCACTGACGAGTCTTCTGTTGTTAACACGTTGAGCGCCATGTATCCTTTACAAACAAAAGATATTCTATTGTTTTGAGTTCCCCGTGCCTAAATATAAAGTTATACCTAAAGTTACCGTATCTCGAGTTACAGCAACGCAATCGTCCTTGTTCAGCGGATGAAATAAAGCGATGTACCAATCCAGGCGCGTCGCCTCAGCTCGACCGAGTCCCACCACCGGGTAAAGCTCCATTAGTGTAGAATCGAGCAAACACATTGCCAACCAGTCAGTCATTGTCGCCGCTAAAAGAAAAGCCGGCCCATTGTCAAGAAGCGTCGTATCTCGATCCGCGTTAAGTTCAGCAGAACGGCTCCGTAGAATAGTGGCGGTGTATCGAACGGAACACGATGTTCCGTCGAGCAAACATATCTGCCGGTTCACGGTCCACCGGGCGGCCGGGGCTGCGTCTTCGCGGGTTTCCATTCCACACGTGGAAACATCCGTTCGCCACTATCGGAACGAACGGTCATTGAATTACACCCGTTTGGCGAAAACACATTTGTCACTTATCGCCGGTATCCTGTACCCATCCCGGGTTCCTTTGTTGCGGTGCGGAATGGTGCCTCGATACCGTTATTGGGACTGTTATATTGTGCAGGTTACGGTATTCGGATACTGCAGCGCATTAGTTTTCGAGGTGATCGAGTGGGTTCAAAGTTTCAAACCGATATTTTGATCGCAAGCTACAGCGCTTACCTAAATAAAAAAATTTGCCCGTCTGTTGATCAATATTACGAATGAATTTTCAACGACAAATAAATGGTTTTCAACAAAAGCAATTACGGTGACGTATTGACATTCCAACACTGCCAATTATCGTACATTACGTGAACGTCCCGCCTTTATTTGTTTCATGAAAATGATTATTGTGTAATGTGTAGTGTAGGCCGACTTGTTATTAAAATTTATAATGGTCATTCTCTCTCTCCGTGAAAAGCTATTGAAATTAATAGCTACAATGTTTTCTCTATCAAAAACGTCCAAATTACGGTGGTAGCTGCTTACCATCGTCGACCGTGACATACGTATACATACTTACCTACACATGCTGAATTCTAATTGGGGTAGGCAGAGACAATAGAGTGCCAAAATCTCGTTCCACATTCTTCTACTCCCACATTTATGCCGGATCAGGGTGCCACACGATTGCCGCCTTACCTATACACAACAGCGCATGCATCCTCACCTCACCAACTCTTTACTTACCAGGTACTTACTTTTGTCACTAGGTGCGGCCTGCACGCGGACTTCACTGAGCTGACGGCGTGCGTGGGCGGCGAGCTGGACCGCCACGAGGGCGCCGCGGTGCACCGCCGCTACTTCTACATCACGCTGCTGAGGGAGCCCGTCGCCAGGTCAGTGATTTTTACATGTTTCTAATTTGAACACCATCTCTTCTGATGGTAAGTGACGCAGCGGTCGAAGATGGAGCAGTCCATCATGGTGCATGTCCAGAAACAGCCTATTCACTCTGGCCTTGAACGAGTCCATTTTATATTGTTCGGGGAATACACAAAAGCTTTTTTTTTATCATTAGTCTAACCAGGAATTTGACCGCCATCTCACTTAGTGGTAAGTGACAATGCGGCCGATGATGGAGCATGCCTGACTAGGAACAGCCTAGCCTTGAAGGCGTCTAGATTATAATGATTATGAACACACTCTTTGGTGTGATCTTGTATTGGGTGTTGATCTTGATCGTATGCCGTTACAGAAAACTACTTCATGTCGAAAACGGCTAGATGCTTGTGTATGATTTCACTATTTGTTCCGATTTCGACTATTGGCATCTGTTGAGCGTCTCATCAAGTGTGATTAAAAAGAAATAGACAAGAATTGAGTGCTATAACGATATAATAATGAATGCCGTGACGAGGGCGTGTATTCTTTTTATCAGTATAGTTTCTCTAGGGCGGTATGTTAGTTTCTTTATTAATAATAATACATTCGGTATTATCGTTGTCGTGCTCGATCGTATTTTCTATTTTTTCTATTGAACTTAGTATTGAGAGAGCCAACGAGCAAGCTGCAAGCTGGTTGTGAGCATGCACTTGCTCTTGCATAAGTGAGAAACTACCTACTTTAAATTAACGAAAGGACCCAATGCGTCTGTGACGAATCGCGAACGGGACTAAACACGCAATAATGGACAGCCCAATCTGTCAAAAAAAATCACTCAATTGCCCTCTCTAGGCCCATCGGACAGAAATCGTGGGTGAAAAGGTAGTTATTTTCCACAAACAACCAAATGACAGACTTTTCAAATTTTATTACCCCTTACTGAATTCAATATTCGAACCAAACATCGTTTCTTTAGCTCAATACATAAATAATTCGCATCACCGCCTACACATACCTACAGAAAGCAATCGCCACGTTTCAGCACAAGATGATTAATCCCGGCCGCCAGATATTTGCACATATCTCTTTCAGAAGTGTGTTTATCTTCTATATTCAGTGGCAGAAGGGTCAATGCTCATCGTCCGTACAAATAGACAAACCAGAAGGGTCGACTTAAGTGTCGGGTTACGCATGATATTAGCTGTAGTAGCCTTGCTTATTCTCATAACCGGTGGCTTGGATTTCCGCCACGTCGATGTGTGTCCGATATCTTGATAATTTACGCTCTATTGCGCTCTACGAATTTGTACGAATATTATGGGGCGGCACGAGTAAGGAAAATGAAATGTCCATTGAAGTTGTTTATGTATAATATATCATTTATTGGTTTTAAATGCACTAGCAGGCCTGGCGCGACTCCGTTCGCGTACACCTACTTTACCCCAACCTACCCTTTTTCTAGCCTATAACCCTTCCTCTTGAATCACTCTATCTATTAATGAAAACGCATTAAAATCTGTTGCGTAGTTCAAAAGACCTAAGCGTACACAGATACAGACGGCGGGCAGCGACTTTGTTTTATACTATGTATAGATAATCCATTTATACACAAAAGTACAACTTAAACAATCGCAAGATGTACCCAATATAAAATCCAAGTATCCTGAGTAAAATTGCCAAACAGCCAAAGCCACAACGGCACACGGCAGAATGAAGAAGCCGCAATAAATGGCAATTAACTTCCTAAAGCTCGTAACCGACTGATTCCTATTCAAAGGCATAAATTGATTCGATTGTGAAGTTTCCGCCGTCTTCCTATCACCTATAACTCAGGTCGCCGGAATAAGTTAACAGGGAGAAAAGAAATAGACGACAGTGAATAAGGAATAGTGATTGGTGAACGGTTGTGGCTTCTCTTTTGTATGGAATTGTGTGAGTGAGAAGAAAAGAGCTCTGCACGACTAACATAAGTGTGTCCGCGACACAGCTCGCGCCGCGGTTCTGAATTGGAAACCGCACGAGTTTTAATTCAATAAATAAAATCAATGCTATATTATTACTAACCGCAAGCTACCGCAGGGTAGGGTCAAAGTACCGTGGATGTGTCATAATCATAACATAATAAGTTATCACATAAAATAGTAGTACTATTTCTAGAGCTACATACGAGTACATACAACATATACAAAAAAGGGGAAGGAGGTAGGGGTAAAGTAGGTGTAGGCCACGCGAACGAAGTCGCGCCGCCGGGTCCACTAGTAATTCATAAATTATTTAGTAACTGGCTGATAGAGCCGGGCTCCTCGCCGCATGGCCGCAGTTGGCACGACCAGCACTTACTTCAGACCTAATACAGATTGACACTGCGGTCACCGTGCCTAAATAAGTGTGGTTGCTAAATTCAGAACTAGGATATTTGTTGTTTATTTGGTAAACGTACTTACATTTTGACTGATGAACTCATGAATAAGTTTATTATGCGTACGGCTAAGAACATGTTGCCTGCAAATGTGTTCACCTTCAAGGCTAGAGTGAGAAGGCTGTTTCTAAACAGGCTGGTTCCATCTTTGGCCGCATCACTTACCACCAGGTGAGATAGCGGTCAAATGCCTAGCTAGTTCTAATAAAATAGACCTGCCTGGGATAGGGTTTTTTAGATGTATCGAATTAAGAAAAACTGGATACAACTGGGTATCTCGAGTTGTTTTATTTATTTCCGTGGTTCATGATGCGGGTGATAAGGATCATAGTTACCTTGTGTAAATAAAATTAAAACATATCGTGGCAGACTTGTTTCTGTGTGTGGTTTTCTATGGTTAGTGATAAATGCTGATTTGTCCTGCAGGTACCTGTCGGAGTTCCGGCACGTAAAGCGAGGCGCCACATGGAAGGGCTCCAGGCACTGGTGCCAGGGACGCACCGCCACAGGTAATTTAGCACCATATTTACATACATACCATACAAACAGTGCGCGCGCGAGTTCATGTTCATCGGGCCCGACCGTCTAACTCAAACGGATTATACATCGCCATCTCAATGGCTCAAACCGAGTGAGATGGCGATGTATTAAGCCTTCAATGATTGCTACTCGAATTATTTAAGCGGTCGTGCCCGATGGACATGAACTCGCACGCGCATAGCAGCTACATACCGTCACGCCTTTTCCCCTTAGGGGTAGGGTCTGAGAGCACATTGTTCCACTTGCTACAGTCTATATTGGTCAGTGGGGGAGAATATGTACTTTGATTTCATCTCATCTCACTTGATGGAAGCTACGACAATTTCAAAGACGCAGCGTGCTTTTACAACACCCTGTTTCTGTGTGTTATAATGTAGGTGTAGGTAATACGTACTGTTGGCATCCAATAGTAATCTGCAAACCTCAATATACATTTTTTCCTCCTTTGTGGCTACGGCAAGAGTTTGGTACTGTTGGCATCCAATAGTAATCAGCAAACCTCAATATAGATTTTTTCCTCCTTTGTGGCTACAGCATGATTTTGTTTACTCAATGTTCTCAAGCTGCTAATGAAAAACTGTTTAAAACAAGCAAATCGATACGTCTGTTCTCAATCTCGTAGCTTATAACCGGGATTAAAACGAGTAATGTTCGTTCATATTGACCAAAGGAATCGATGTATCGTACGAGTATTTACTACCCCGAAATATGTTGCCCAGGTAATCCTGATGATAAAGCAGAATGTCATTATTATTTGCTTCGCTTGTTTCATGGGTGCGTAAGGTAACCAACACGGCCATGTTTATTTCTTGGGGCTCCATTATTTTTTATACGTTTCCCGCCATGTTTATTCAGTACTCGTGTTGAGTGGCAATACGATTTCTTATACGTAATCAGATTATGTCTCCCTCAGTTTGTTGTGGAGGAAAATGTTTGCTGATATATTAAAGAATCTAGTCCAGAAAATAGGACAGGACATATCCTTTCCCTCGAGCGTCTGTTTCATTGCTGGGCTCAGCAAGCGGGACGCGCCGGATATAAGTACGCAAATAAGCCAGCAACTTGCTCCTAATTCAATTTACTCGCCACCGGCCCCGGTCTGCCAGTGACAAATGGCCGCGTGCCACGGACAACGTTCCTGGGACAATCTTTGTGCTTGAACTTTTCTTTGCTGCGAGTACTTCTTATTTTATAAGTGCAGACCTGCAGCGCGATATTGGTGGGAAGGAATGAGCTGGGTTTAAATGTCTAGTAAGTGATGTCTATTCTTCAATCTTCCACTGATGACCTGAGTGGTTGCTGAGCTAGTTGACTTGGCGGTCTGTCACCCAGAGGTCCCGGGTTCGATTCCCGGCCGGGCGGAAACTAAAATGATAAATTTTAATTTTTATTACGGGTCTGGGTGTTTATGTACAATAATGTATTATGTATTTAAAAAATATATAAGTAGTTTATCAGTTTTCTGGCACCCATAACACAAGCTTTACTTTGGGGCTTGGTGGCGCCGTGTGAATTGTCCAAGCATAAAAAAAATCATGGGTGTCGGACGAGGCAACCGACCATTTCAGCTTGATATTCTGTGTCGGCGCGGTAACTTTGGTTCTCGGTTGGATTACTTAGTTGCGAATGTTACTCCACAGAGAGACTCCGAGCGTAGCGCGTTCCATAGCTCTACCGACTTAGCGTCCAGCGAGCATATTGCTTCGCGAAAATGATGGTAATAATTAAATTTCTTTAGTCGTGGAGGAGGCTTATGTCCAATTGTGGAATTTTAATACTCTACTATGTATATTTTATTTATGTAGGTATGTATTTACTATGTTGCTTTATGATGATAATTAAAGCGTTCTATGCAATCGAACTTAATCTTTTATAACAGTATAAAGATGTTCGACCTATATATGAACGCCCAATTTTAGTCCTTCTTTCCTTGATGAAAACATAACCTCAATCCTTTGGGGATTGATGAATAAATGAATGAAAGGAGGCGTAAATAGTCAATATCTATGCGGTCGCGTCGTCCTTTGAGCTGCCGGAGTAGCTCTGCGCCGCAATTTATTGCCGCTAGTGGACAGGACTGGGCCGCTCATCCGAAAAACCTCCGTCGAACTAGCCAAATCTACATACTTAGTGACAATCGTGTAAAGACTATCGCTCATAACATCTGCGATTCTTACATTTAGGTTGCATTTTGGTAACAAAAATGCAAAACCGCAGGTGCGTAGTCACTGTGAGGACTAAGATGAAATGCCTCATGCCTGTAATTTGGCTGGCTACCTTATCCTTCAAACCGGAACACAACAATGAAAGAAAGAAAGAAAGAAAGAAATGCAAGGGTTGCTTGACGGCCGAAATAGATAAGGCGGTGGTACTCACCCAAGCGGAGTCCTGAGGCTTGACAGAGTCCTACCAGCTGATAAAGTGCAAAGTTTCGCCCGCCGAGACCTCTATCTGGAGACCTATCGTGGTCACGCTCTACTTCTTGCAGAAAAGTACGGCCGGACTGTCGCTCAGACAGACCCGACTGTTACTCAATAATTCATCACACTCCAGTTCAGTATTCCGCTCACATAAAGAGGTTGCCACTTTAAATAATGAATTCTTTACTTGTTTGGGCTTAAAAATTAAACGACATTTTCGGAAGATTGATGAACGAGTGTTTTCGGCGGCGCGCCGTGTTGTTTAAAAACCTGTTAGCTGATTAGGAGTACACTTTTAGAATTCGGATGTTTTCTTGTCGAGCTTTATGTTGGGTTTGCTCAAGCACCGGCAAATATTAGATTACTAAGACAATCACATACTAAAATAAAATACCATTAGAGACAGAATAAAAAATCTATTACTTACACACAAAAGGCATGTAATTACAAACTCACAGGTGTATAATTATCGTATGACATTTGTACGTCGAATACATATGAAAGCAAGCGGTACAGTTTATGAAGTCCCCGATTTACTTTCTCGATAATAATGCGTGAACGGCACTAATTAATACGTGAGCTCTATTCATTAAGCTACACTTGAAAACACTTCCACTTACCGACTTGTACTACACACAATACTTTAACATTCCAATGTACATTTGAAGAAAGACGTTATGGACGATCATGACGTGACTTACTGTAATTAAAAGTGTGAACAAAAAGTGTAAACCCGTAGTGTTGTCGCGTCAGTTATCGTTTTCTATAGTGGATAGTCGCCCTTAACAGCCCATCATAACATCTGCGATCAAATACATATTGGCGCCATTATCCTTCAACCAGGACTGTTGTATTGTATATTATTATAGGTAGCTCAGGTTCGAGAGAGTCCTACCGCCAGTGTACAGTTCATTCTCATGCCCGTATCCCTCACAGGCAGGCAGAGGCTATCGAGTGCCACAAGTTTCGATCCCGACCGACACCTTTTTGCCTCTTCCACATTCACACGACTTCTTATCTCATACATTTACGCCGGGAGATTTGCGGGAGATATAAGAGTTGCGGGAGGGTTGTACACAGTTCAGTTATCACAAAACCACTCACAAACCATTCCTTTCCAGCGATGGAGGTGCCTCCATGCTACACTGGCGAGTCGTGGCGCGGCGTCACCCTGGAGGACTTCGCGGCGTGCCCGTGGAACCTCGCCAGCAACAGGCAGACCCGAATGCTGGCAGATCTAGCGCTCGTGGGCTGCTACAACGGCACCCTGAAGCACAGGAGCGCCGAGACTGACAGAGTGCTCCTAGCGTCGGCGAAGAGGAACCTCGCTGCTATGGCGTACTTCGGACTCACCGAGCACCAGAAGGTAGGCCTACGATACTGTCTTACATTTAAGATTATTTGGTCTCTGTCTCTCTAGTTGCTAGGGGCGGTTCGAATTACATGTCTGCGGACTTGTGCGGCGGCAGAAATAAGTACCTACTTACTTACAAATCCAGTTAAACATTTAGAAAATGGGTCGGTATCCAATCAAGCACGCACGCTCGTCGATTCGATTGGATGCAACTGGAACGATTGCTCGTTGCACACGTAATGTTTCAGTTGGATTGTTGAAACTAGTGATAAGTTGACCAATTTGCGGTCCGTGGACTTAACCTCGTTACCAATGTTTGTCCATGTTATTATTATTATGACACGTTTTGAAGATACGACATTCTGTTATCCATAGGCGGGGCTTCAAAGAGAGAGTTCCGACAGTTTGTTTTGTCACCAATGTTGCTCTGTGTGCGTAGATAACGAAATATAATTCGAGAAGTCTAAAACAACAACCGAAATTATTCCATCACGGTTTCTATTAACATGTCTAACGTTCCAATTTAATTTAACTCCAACAGACAAAATGGGATAGCTGAGCGGCCCGCGGACCAATAACGACATGTAATTATTTGGTTGAATGATAGTCGAATTACATAACGACCGGGTATCATAAAATAGGTGAACGCGAGCGTTGAGCGCTGACTCCGCGCGACTGTTTATACAGCTAAGCTGCCTTCATTGGCGCGTGTTTGTTTCTTGTTAGGCATAATGTTATGTTAATCTGAGCGTGATTATCGCTAAGGCGATTAACCGTAGGCGGTGGATGCAGGATTATAGACTCTCCCCGAGGTGGAGACAGTGCGTGGCGGGTACGCGTTGTTGTTCAGCAGATTTGGCTCAAACGCCTTGCTCGCCGTTCACCGGGCCCCGTTCGAAAATGTGTCACATGAACGATGTAGCCTCTTGGCGTTATCGTAAAGGTTATTGGACTTCTTGCGAGCGAAACTGGTGCGGGTGTAGTTTTTGCTTTTGTAAAGTTGAGCCATTTTTTGTGTAAGAAACATTACATTAAACATACAGTAATCATACTTAAGGATGCAGGTCTATTCTGTAGGTACGCTATTAGGTACGACTTCTACTAAAAAGTTAATAAAAGGATTAATTATTATAATAACTGATAAGGCAATTCGACGCCTGAGATTGAGATATAACTATTAATCGGTATCACGGGTTATGTCTGTAACTCAACTAATGCACATACATACACACAGATATACAGGTTGGATATTTTATCGCCACCTAAAGGGAAATTATTCTAAAGAAGTAAATACTGAAGATATGGGAAATGTTGGCAAATGCTACGTTTCCTTATTTTTAAAAAGGAAAAAAACTGCATTCAAGGATTTTTAAAAATTTAATAATTTGATAACTTATTTTTAAATACGCTTGCCTGCCACACCCAGAAATCGAACCGGCGCTGCGCTACAATACAAAAAATGACATCGTCAATCTTGTGGATCAAATCTCTCTGCATTACATGGCAATATAAATGAGAGAATCATTAAATCTATACTTATAAATTAAATGGAACAAGATATCTACAGAATTACTACTCAAGTGTCCTTCCGTCCTTTGGATTACTTATTTTATTAATTAACAATTATCTTTGACGTAATTTATTCATTAAAATGACGAAGAACTATTTAGATAAGAAAACTACACTTTTCTTTACACGTGTTTGTTAAACGATGTCTTTGTTACCGGTTCTTACATAAGCAATCCGATGGACCCTTGAGTAAAAGTGCTGTATCTGTACGCAGTATAAAAAAATATGTCCCTATGTGAGATACATGTACGCTTAGATCTTTCAAACTACGCAACGGATTTTAATGCGGTTTTCAACAATAGATTGAGTGATTAAAGAGGAAAGTTTGTTAAAAAAAGGGTAGGTAGGGGTAAAGTAGGTGTACGCGAACGAAGTCGCGGCGGATGACGGCGGGTCCACTTTCAGTCACGATTTCATGTTAAGTTTTAATGGCTTCCCTTTCATTTTAATATACCATATTTGTTAAAGATATGTGATCCTTATGATTGACCCTATCGATTTATTCCATAGAAGTATAGCCTAGTTATTGTGTTTTGTGTGGCAGGCAATCGTATTGTCAAAAAATCATTGAATGCAGTTTTGTTTCTTTTTTTTAAATAAAGGAATGTTTCATTTGAGTAACTTTTCTACCGGTAGTATTTAGAGTACTTTCCCTCCAGCATGGCAAGCACAAGTGTACCCACGAAATAGCTCGCGCCCCGAAAGAGCGTTTGTTTCCTTCTCTAAATACTAACATGAAAGAGATAGGCTACCTATGTCGCGTCTTTTTCACGAGCACACTTGTGGAAGGCGTGCAGGTGACGTTAAAATTTTCCAACCTTTATAGATACAACCTACTTCATACAATTCTGGCACGCAGTACAAATCAATCTAGCTTTGCTGGAATTCCTTAAGAAGACGGTGCAAGGCCGCGACGCTCGAACCGCCCACACGTGCAATAAAGAATTTATGATTTCCATGTTTTTGTTTACCTAATAGAATTCAATCAGCGAATCTCTGCGATTTACAACACTAGTGAAGAAAAAAACTGTTGTTCGATACCCACTCATGGTCTGTTGTGTTGTGACGGTGATTTCATGTTGATTTGCCCGGCGGAGGGTATTCCACTACACACCCTTTCACCGTTCTGGCACCGCGGCGAATAATCCAGCTTTGTTCGAATTCCTGAAGAGGTTAAGGTAGCGCCGATCACTCAAAGACGGCAGGAGCCGCTGGCACCTGCACCATTTCATGTTATGTTTACAATTTTCTGTCTTCGGTCACAACATTATTGGAAAAGAAAATGGCTGTCAATATTCTTACTAGGGTGTTATTATCTAAATAACAGCGGCGAGGTCAATGCTGCGGTAGCGGTGAGTCTCGTACATTCTGCCGGTGCCGCAGCGATAAACCCGTCGCTGTATCTTATAATAAGGCTTAGAGAGAAAACCCTCGCTTTCAAATTTGATTTGATTTGATTTGACGTCAATTTGTCTGGCGGACGAGGTATTCGTTCCCCTGACACAGTTTTGGCACGGAGAGCGTATCAATCGAGCTTAGTTGGAATTCCTGGAGGCGGCAAGCGGCGTTGTAAGACACCTCCCAGAGCCTCTGATATACGCCCGCCGCGGCGCAAAGCCGGCAGGAGCCGCCGGCACGTAATGATCCGAACGAGGATTTAGTGGCGCCTACGCCAATAAATTGAATGTATCAGAAAAGCGGGCGATCCCGCACGTGGGAAGGTGCGATGCGCCCCGGCCGTGGCAGAAATGCTTCTTGTGCCTCTGTTCGGAAAGCTCGCGATATTGGACGGCCTAATTGTAAATTTGTTTTGACTAGTTGATCGTTTATAATGCTCTGTTAAGCAGTGTTCTGCCTGTAACAGCTGATTGTAGGAATTTCCGTATTTGTTACGAATGGAGTTATTTTTTAATTTCTTTCGTTAATGATTCCCTTATAAGTAAGATAATTGCGAGCGAGATTGAATGTGTGTTTTTCCGACCGATACGCGCGGTTAAACTTTTGTAGAGTTGTTTTAAGTACGACAAGTGTGAATGAAATACTACTACCTATCATACAGTTTATATGAACAAAATAGTGCAATAAGTACAAATTATCCTCTCATTGTTGGTATACAATTTTGTTAATCGTTGAAGAATTCATGCCTGATTACGAATTTCGTTTCGTTCGAACAACTCGCCAAGCAGAGCAAACGACAAAGGTCCTGCCGAGCGCCGCGATGAACCCCAATGACTACATCGTCCGAACGCACGCGCAAATGTAAATGGATCAACCGTTGCATAAGCAACGAGGACCCAGCTCAATGGGCAGAATAGAATAGACATTAGCAATTCTACGCGGGCCGGTCACCGACCCCGGCGAGATAAGCGCGCCATTATTTGCACTGCGATGCGCTGCGCTGTGCTGTGCATGTGTAGCGCGCTGCGCGCTGCGTGCTGCGTGCTTTGCTGGCGGTTTGGCGGGGTGAAACTGCGAATGACCCGCTGACCCGCGGTGGTTTCGGGAGTGTTTCGCGTTTCGGCTCGGCCTAATTTTGGCCCGCGGGCCGAACACCTGATGCATTAAAATTTATATTTTTCCTCAGGCGTTTGGGCGCACAGTTAAAATGTCCTTGTGATGTAATGGTTATAGGACTGTCGGGGAAAAAACTTTTTTTAAATAGAAAGGGAGGGAAAATAATAATTTTAATTAAAGAAGCCGAAAAGCACTCGGATTCGGTTGAGAGCCGATTTTGTGGAATCTGTGCACGCCGCACTCGTTGATGCTTTTAAAATGTGTGTTGTGTTTCTGCCGGTGAGTAAGGTTGCCAGTGCTCCATGGGGTGGAGATTTGGGGAACCGTGGCTTTGGCAGTGGAGTGGCATTTGCCTTTTTGCTGCCAGAGCAACGTGTTATAGAGGTGGGCAACGCATTGGCGATACTCCTGGTGTTGCTAATGTCTATAGGCAGTGGTGACCACTTTCCATCAGGTGGCCCGCTTGCCTATTTGCCTACCGCCTTACAAAAAAAATCTGGGCTGAAAATATTGCACGAGCTTATTGTGACAACTATGTAAAGCACTGAGATGAAATGAGTGTAGATAATCATAGAGACAAAACTTACTAGTAATTTCGCTGTGTTGATATTAGATAATTCGAAGGAGTTTCTCTCATAGATACTCCGTCTGTGAAGTAACCTTGTTATCAGTGTTGGTTATGTCTTACAAAGGTCTTTCGTTTTCGTTATAATTAGTTCATTGTGAAGTTTACCTTCATAGTCGTAATAACAAGATTAGCGTATGAATGAAAGCGTAGCTCTGCATGCGTTAATCTTAGTTTAATAATAAGTACCACATAGCGTTTCGCGTGCAAAATATTGGGTCCTTACCTTACACCGTCCTATTCAAGATCATCTCAAGAACAAATAAATAGTATTTTGAGTGAAACAATAATACAAATCCAAAGTCCGAGACTGAAGAACAGCGGCGTGAAGATCTCGACACAATGCGCGAGGAAAAAAAGCCCGACCACCTACGGCACATATTCCTCCGACTTGATTGCCACACGAGGACTACTATATCCGAAATGAATCAAAGCTCCAAACGACTTTAAAACTATCAATCCCGTTCAGTTAATGGTGTTTCTAAGTAGCGTTTTTAAACGCAGTAAAGAAAATAACGTTCGCATTTTCTGTTCAAAGTTAACTTGACAGGAAAAGCGGTTTCTAGGAAAATGTGTGTCAGGGGAGCCTATGCACTGTTGGCTATTGTACGTTGTGCTTACGGTAAACATTAAACATTAACTTCTACTGCGCTGTTGCACTTTGCTGTTTGAACATTCATGGGGTGTAATACATTATTTAGGAATACATTGTGGCTACGGTATACATTTCGCTATGTATGAGGGACTTACGGTGAGGGAAGAAATCGTGGTGAAACCTGCACATTCAGGCGACTGAATGTATAACCATCATTCAATCTGGGCAGATTCCCCTGGTAGCAGGGTATGATACCGAGAACATAATACAACAGAAACTTGTTAAGTTCGTAAAAAAAGTAAATGTTCGCAAAAAAAAATCTATTACATATCAACATAAATGGCCTTGTCGTGTCCGCAGAGTTGTAATATTTCAGCTACACCTTACGGGGTGTTGTAGACAGAAGACTTCCTCGATTCGTTTCCTCGGTGACCTAAGTGGACCAGAAAATAGGCAGCACCACTTTCCAACACCGCCATTATCCAATCCGCCTGCTAATGGCGGACATTATGGCAAAGCCTCCAATAATTTGGATGAGGCTAATGAACGGATTTTTGAAAAGCGGAGCTACACGTTACATTATATTAGTGATACAAAATGGACCTTATTCTATGAGCAATACATTCCAGTTTGATTTGCTCTCACGCTTTTTGTTTCTGAATTTAGTAACTAATTTAGGAATGTGTAATAAGCGCATATGTTCAACATCACTACATGTTATAAAACAAAGTCTCAGGCCGCGTCTGTTCGTTTGACATTTTGCGTTAAACTCAAAAACTACTGAACGGATTTTCGTTCGTGCGCTTTTCACCAATAGACAGAGTGATTCATGAGGAAGGTTTAGGTGTATAACTTGTTGAGGTTAGTAGGAGCGAAGCCGGGGCGGGTCGCTAGCGGTACATAATTTCGAAATTACAAAATGTTTATCTCGATTTTTTTGTGAATATATATTCTTTGTCCTAACAATGACACTGCACTTGCGGTTCTGCATCTCATGAAACGTACCTAAGTACATGTGGAATCGTAGATGCTATACTCGTTTGTCATTGAGTAGCATAAAAAATTATCTGGGGTTTGCACGTTTCAAAACCGTACGGTAAATAAGATAGGAAAATATAATAAGTAAACGTACCACACCTACCTAAACAATTACATAACCGACAATATCCATAATATCAGTTCGCAATCCTATCCATTATTTTCGAACAGCAACATGTAACAACTGCGCAAAAACTTCTCTCAAAATGTTTTCCCAGCGTAGGTAGGTACTTCTATCGCGCTTCGTCAGCGAAATAGTCGACAGTTGTGAAAAATTGCTCAAACCAAGTATAAGCAAAGTTCTGCTTAGACAAGGAGTTGAAAACTTCAGTAAATCCGATCACGCTCTATTGAGGGGGGATTGAAAAAGTTGTACGAGAAATTCAGATAATGCTAGCAAAATCCATTTGGTGCAAAATAACAAGTAGACAAATCGATTGACCCTGTCTGAGAACACTTCGCTGCGTAATAGTTGTTTCTTGAAACTACTTAGCGTAAAATTAAGTGGGAAACAGTGTTTCGCTATTTAGATTTTCCGCGAGCCAACATTGACATTAACATATTGGCCGGCAATTTGAGAAAATTGTGTTGTTATTTTCAAATAACTAATTGCCCTGTTATTTTTCACTTGGACGGGTTGGTAGTAAACGAGAACAGATGACAAAGAATAAAAATGTAATTAGGTAGGTGTCTATCCAATATTCAACTCCAAACCAACAACAAATATCCAACTTTAAATGAAGTGTATTTAACAGTTTATTTACATTCAAAGAAAACGGGCATAAAAGGCGAATATAAAACCTATAAACACGATATATAATGGACTTACAACAACTCTCTAGCTGAAGCCTTATAGAGTTATAGAGTTTAGAAAAGCTATTTCTCATTTAAAAATGTAAAGGATAAATATTTTTCGTCTATAAAATTCGTTAATGATTTGGTAACGGTTTGGCGAAACGGAATGGCTTACGAAACTATTTATTACCGATGTCAAGCCTGAAGAGCCCGCCAGAATGGGTACCACCTCCTACTTAATCTACTTCTGCCGCCAAGCAACTGTGCTTATATTGTTGTGTTCCAGTTTCGAGGGTAAGGTACCAGGGGCAAGAGAGGTCATACCCATATGAACCCATATGAAACCTAAGTGCATGAATCGTAAATGGGCGACAGTTGCCGCTTTCTGTCTGCTGAGTTTTCAGCTCGTTTGTCACCGAGCAGCATAAAAATAACTAGCTACAGTGCCACAAAGTTATCTGACCCAGTGACGTGAGTCGCTGTTTTTCAAATATTTTTTACTTTTAAAATCAAGTGGGCTTTTTCTTCACAGTTTCAGTACCTTGGCTACCCGGTCAGATAAGTTTGTGGCACTGTATAAGACAAAACTCGTTCTGGTACATACATACATAACGTCATGCCTTCTTCCCGTAGGGGTACCCAGACAGAGACCACACCGTTCCATTTGCTCGTCCTTCTAAACCCTGAAACCCCAGCTGACAACACCTTTTGCTCCCCAGATATCCCAATACGTGTTCGAGGAGACGTTTAACCTGCGCTTCGCGGTGCCGTTCACGCAGCACAATCAGACGGTCTCCGGGGCGACGCTGGCGGCGCTTACGCCCGCGCAGATCGCCCACATCCGCCGCCTCAACTCGCTGGACATCGAGCTCTACGAGTTCGCCAAGAACTTGCTGTTCAAGAGGTGAGTGGATCAGGGTCCTCTCGCAGGTTTCTGGTATCTCCTGCTAGTGTGATGTCACGACCATACGCGGCCCATTTACATTCTTTTGACTGTGTTTGAGTGTGTATATCCAGTATATTCTGGTCGAATAGCTGACAATCGCGCCAAGAACATGCACTTCTATAAGGCTCCACAAAAAACCAGCGTCATAGCATCACAGCACGCGTTGTGACGTTTGACTGTATGCTTTCAGTACTATGAACTAATTTTGTTGCTATGTAAATTTACGTTGTGCACTACCTAGTACTGAATAAACTTTTCTTTCTTTCTATTCAAAAGGTAAGTACTGTACTGGCCTGGCGCTCCGTGTGTCGGAGCGGAGGTCACGTTAAGCAAGCTATCGGATTGTCGTATGCCAGTCGTCATATGCCACGATGAATGAATGAAGGACCGTGGCCCACTTACATTCTTGTGGCGAAAGAGTAAATACTAGTGTACAGTCCGATCGATATATCGAGCAGCTGACACCAATGCAATTTGCTGTTCAAGAGAAAAGCATTATTAGGTGTCTCGGTGTTACAAAATGATATTGAAGTCAGCTACTCCTAAGGCGCCATCTCCACGAGCGAGAGAATCGCGGCGATATTATCGTCGTGCCACGTATTTCAATTATTTCAAATGTACGCGTCTCCACACGGCGATGTTATCGCGGCGATGCGACGAGTGGCAATGTGCGCGCGTAACGTCGGCGTATCGCCGCGACTGGTGGCGCGGCCGCCGCGCGCTCGCCGCTGAACGTGGCGCTCTCGCAGCGAGCGCGCGGCGGGCGCGCGCGTGGCAACACTGGCGCTGTGAAACGTAGCTTAACTATTGCACAAAATGCCTCGTCGCGATAACACGGCGATTCCGTTACGAGTCGTCGCGGGCACGCGGCGATTCCGTTACCAGTCGTGACGATACGCTGGCGGAATAATCGCTCGTACGTGGAGATTCTCCGACGATAGAAGCGCGGATACGTCACGATTCTCTCGCTCGTGGAGATGGCGCCTATGAATGTGATTCTAGTTTCACTTGTGCGTTATATTTTCGTTTAAGGCACTTTACCCCTATCTATATTACCAAAAAGATAATAAAAGTCTACCTCTATACTCTATACCCCAGCCCACTTTTAGTCTTCTAGCACAGAGTAGGTCTTCTTTATATTGGGTTTCTAGCAAGCTAGTATTCCGATACCTCGAACAGGTGGCAATCTGCCTTAATTTCTTTCCCTACTTCTTTTATTTTTATCCGAAATGTTTACGTTGTTTCCGTACGGTATTTAGGACAGCTTTATAGACACTTCCGTGTTCCGCATCCGTTCAAATATTCGTGCAAAGGCCGGATAACATGCATTTGCTGCAGGTTGCATCGAAACCTGTGATCGAACAATCCATACGCGAGAATTAATCTGATTTGCGTGCAAAATTGTCCCGTTTGCTGTATTCAGATTGCCGTCCAGCTTTATTTTAAATGGAGATTTTTGATTGCATTTTGTCAGGGCTTGTTGTAAATTGTAACGGTTGTGGTTTCAACACAATAAACTTTACTGTAATAGTACAGCATGATTTTTTTCTTAGATGAGTATGCCCGCTTTTCACCGTTGCAACTCCTGCTTGTCTGAGATCGGCAGCGACAATCCAAATAGATCCTTGAGTTTACCCGATGGTGATTGAGAATCGAGCATAGTCAACGATGTTTAACGGCTTGTCCTTGTCACCAGGCTCGAAGCGTTAAAGAAACGCGACAACGACTTCGCGTACCGGTGGCAACACCTCGGCGAGGTGTCGCGCACCGGCGTCACCGAGTTCGACTGGGACAGCAACCTGGAAGACGCCACCACCGAAAAGTACCGCGGCAAGTAGCCAGCCCGCCGCCGCCACCCCGGCCACTAGTCAGGCGGGCGGAGCCCCGCCACTCCACCAATCACACTCAACTTTATTAGTTCCAAAACACGTGTTTATTTTGGAGAAACGACTAATAACCGTACACATAAATCCGTTACGCGCGGCGACGGCGCGGACGACAAGCCCGCAACGGCTGGTCCGAACAAATCAGGAGTGAACATAAAGTAGACACTCCCGTCTACAAATTGTGCTATAAATCCATCCCTTTGTAATTATATCTCTATATTTATAAATATTAGTATTATTAGCCTGTTGTTGAACGATAAAATGAATGTTGAAGTTAATAGAAACAGGGTAGGTAATGCATCTAGGATGAACCCAACGAAGATTAGGCTTAGGGCTACAACATATTCGACCAATGAATCGTGCGTCGAGCAGAATTGGAGTGTGTAAATAAATATGTATGTATGTAGGCAATTGCTCAAATTTTTTTGGGAGGTTGTAATTTGGTGTTGGCTTTTTAAATAGTTATTTTTGTAAGTCTACTGACGATTCGCTGGTCAAATATTTGAGATATTACTTATTAAAACATAACGTGTTGTAAATAGGAATATTGTATTATAGTCATGTCACGAGTAGATTATTATTACGGCCGTTGAACAAATTATGAATGATCTTGATAATCTCCAGTATATTCTAGACGCTATGCACTAAATATCGTAATAATTTTATCGAGTGGTGTTATATTATGTTGTAACTATTGATTAGTTATATTATGTTTACGGAAATATTATAATACTGATTGGTACCTTTGTGGTGTATTGATCACCGGAATTAATTCTCAGAATGAACCAAAGAACAAAATTGAGTGCTATAGACGACTTTTTTCATGAATTCTTTATTTTTAGTTTACATACTCGTAAGCTGTTGTTTTAGTGGATATGCTGTATTTGAAGCGAGCCGAGTGTTTTGTCTGTGTTGTGGAAGGGAGCATGGTGAATGATTTGTATTCCATGTTCTATTTTTTCATATTTGTTAATATAATCTTAAGTGTTCAATTGCTGAGTCAGTGAAGCAGTGGTTACATTAATGGAATGTTGTGCGAATGTAATATCCAGAGGGCAACAACGATCTCTAAAAGCTTCTTGCATTCGATTTGAAACAATGAAGTGAATTTTGTAGTTAACCTCGTTTGCGTTATAGCCAAACTACCTATACCAGTTTATTCATAGTACAATGTTTAGGTTCCCGTGTAATAATGTTTACGTTCTACTTTACAAGGAATTGGGAGAGTGTATCTAGTTAACTGTGTATTGTAGTGGAATTCTAGCTATTACAGCTATTTACAATATCCTTTTATTTTTAAGACGTTTCGCCTATTTATCGTTTACTTTTACCTTTTTTAGTGACATTACCCGTATCTGTATAATTTTTTTCCGTATAAAGACGTACTGTGTCATTTGTTATATTTTCTGTCGATACAGTACCGGAATCGTATTTTCCTCCCGCGGAGGATCGAGTATATGTATTTCGGGTTTCTGTTATGATAAAGTGTCAGATGGTGTAATTTATTAAGGCGCCCCCGCGGCGGGGCGCGGGCGGGGGGAGCCTAGCCCTTGTAATAACACTTGACACCGCGATGCGCCGTTACGGACTGACGGCCCGAAGGACTCTGGACACGAGGGCCTCGTACAGGAGTTCAGGTGTATCGATCTCTCTTAACTGTTAATGTATACTGTATTGTACTCGCTACGTATTGGCAGCTCCTATTTGGTACAAGATGTAAGACCTGACGGCTTTACGCGAGGCTATTAAACGTATTTTTTATTTTATTTTTAATAATCCTTGACTAATTCACGTGGAGGTTAGATGGTCTAGTGTCGGTGTAGCAGCTATCAGCAGTTCCTAAAATAACCGACGAAAATTGTCCCTGATCGCGCAATTTCAACGACAGTCTACTATTTTCTGGTCAGGGGTTTAATGGCGGCTAATATAAGCCTCCAACTTCCGAACTTCAGTCAAATGACTGTATGAGTGAGAGTAGCAGCCTACGTGAAGAATTTCCGCGTTGCCAGAGAGACAGAAGTTAAATTTCATCCGGACGAAATTAATTCCCCGTGCGGAATCCGCCGGCGGCGTTTTCAATGGAATACATTACGCGTAATAATTGCAAAAATGTTTAAACTTTGTCAACTCACTCGCTTGCTCTCTCCGTCCCCACGCGACGGATTAAAGCATTTGCCGGTTGAAAATGAATTTTGAAGATATGTTGCATTGCTACGAGGATTGTATGGGGTTTTTGTTGCGAAGTATTTTATTTAAATTATTGTAGGCACTTCATCGCGAAGAGTGTAAGAATCGGGAGAGGCATTTGCCCAGCAGTGGGATGAACATTAATAATTGTATGCGATATTTCCAGTTTTATTTTCATACTTTATGGGTAAATTTTCCCATAGTATTTCCATTAGAAATGCTAAGGCAGCAGTGGGAGTTGTAGCAAACGTTACTTCTTGCATACGTATTAGGCCGTATAAGAGTGCTGGCAATGAATAAATAAATGTTTGTTCCCGTACCTAGCGGATAAGGCGGACTGTAGACAATAAAATCCTGTTTCTTTTTGTGTTCCATTCTGCGGGCCTAGCACTCAGCTTATCTGACGTAGATGAAATATTAATGCAATCTCCTGCGCGATCGCCCGGTGCGAAAAGGACGGCAACGTTTTTACTATGTATTTCAAGACGCCAGCCAGATTGCTAGGCCGACCATTTTCATATTTATTATCCTGAATTTTTTGTAAATCCCTCCTTTGAACATATCAGACGAACGTCGATACAATAAAATACTAGTTGATCAAAATTATGAGAAACGGTGGGTGTTATTTTGATTGTTTATGAAAAGACAATTTCATAGCTATCTAGTTTCTTTAATTTTAACGATATCGTATTCGCTGTCGAGGTGTAAATGGAAATTCATATTAATTTATAACGAATTATTTTTCTAGCGGAAAAAAGACAGCTCTGTCCGTCTAATGGCAATGTTCTTTTCAAGTGTTTATGCTACTGAAATTAAATGCTATAACAAATTTTTCAGAGTTATTATGGATTTTCATTTACATTTAATTTCTAATGGACTCACGTTAAGAGGTAAAAGATCAACGTTTTAGATTAAGAATAAACAATTGTATGTAAGTATATTTTTCTGTGTGTAACGCTAAGTCCTGTGATATAATGTCAGTGGTACCCTCGGATATTGCAGTGAATAAACTGTCGAAGCGTGTCTGTATTTTCTCGTCGGAACGGGAGTCGTACCATTTGCTATTTCTACGCTTGACTGTAATTGATGGACAAAGCTGAAGGCGTGTAGGCACTTCGCGATTTACTGTCTTGCCGGGCTGCAAGCTGTGCTTGGATGGGCTGCGATGCGTTATGCTAGCTCCAAGTTCCCGGCAAGCCGGCAAGTCGCGCAGTGTCGCCCCCATTACGTACGGAGGGCGCACAAGCCATAATACAAGTTAGCCATATAGAGCACGTCAACTTGGTGAACTAGGTACCTATATTATTAGTTGTATGTATGTATTTGTTGTGTTGCATTGTATCTTATATAGCACACTGGTGCGTACGTGTTGTACCAAACCTAGCGTTTAGTTTTTTAAGTTCCCGACTGAACCAAAACATAGTACATTACGTTGTTTTAACGAACACTGGAGTAATAAAAACAAAGTGAAACTATTTTCCTCGTTTTATTTCGCTCTTCCGACGTAAACGTAAACACCTGCGTTTATGGCCCAATAAAGTGGAGCTAAAATATATGAAAATCACATAAAATCATAGTAAGCACCTAATTAT
This sequence comes from Blastobasis lacticolella, assembly GCA_905147135.1. Taxonomy (NCBI): domain Eukaryota; kingdom Metazoa; phylum Arthropoda; class Insecta; order Lepidoptera; family Blastobasidae; genus Blastobasis; species Blastobasis lacticolella. Next base: position 13,503,072 of record LR990046.1, on the reverse strand, counting down.
GAGGAAATATCGATAAAAATTGTGACGGAAGTCGCTAAGGGGCAATTACTGGTGGAGCCACGCACAGGAGCCGATGTGGTAAGTGGGACATTTCGCCTGTCTAAATATGGCGTTTACGTTGAGTAGTGGCCGCGGGGGACGGGCGGTGCGGGGACAGGAAGCTTGAATGGTCGAATTTGCATTTATGTCATTAGGACGCATCCGCCGCGGCGCGGGAGCGGCCACGTACGTTGCACCGTGCGTCGGCACGGCCTGGGCCCCCTGATCCGCGCTACTACCATTGTTCACGACCGTTTGTCTTCGCCTATAATTCTATATTATTAAAATAAGAGTCACGACTCATGTTGCAGACTAATGGACTTTCCAAAATTACCTTTTTTCTTTGGAGTCTTAACAGGTAATGCGAGCCGCCTCCCGGCGCGCAGGCAATAAAGCGATCGCGTTTCCCGGTAAAGCGCTGTTTGGTGACACTTCGAACGCATTAAGATGCACCCGGGGTAGTCCGTGTCCCGGCTCCGGTTTCCAGAATTCGATGGTTCCAAGGAAATAAGCAATTGCGTGACCGTTATTCTCGGAAACGAAAATTAACATAGAATTGGATATTTCAGGTTTCAATTTCTAGTTATTCAAGTTCGGATTGAATATTTGTGGCAATGGGTATTGGTGGAAGTACTCACTGTGTAGGTACTGGAACATCTTACTCAGGTATCGGGGGGTGAATAATAAATATATAAGCAAGTTACTTTGTTGAGAGATTTATTAATTAAAGTACTATATTGAATATAAAAAACTAATTATTACATGTCACTTCAAATCAAATGTAATACAATTGAATTCCTACCTAGCCAGTGCTATGCGTGCTCACCGAAGCAGCCTACAGACGTTCCGATCCCCAGCATAACCAAATCAAACCGAAGCGCACTTACACCAGATGAGTGCGAGCACCCTAGCCAGCGGACCCAGGAGCCGATACCTACGTCCTACCTAAACCTACCCGAATGCTGGCTAGCCTAATCCCACCTTACGACCCAACCTGCTTAACTTACTAAAGCCCAGACCACATTATCGGAACGCCAACCCATCCCGAAAGCATACCTATCCTAGAGTCCGACCTAATCTAAGGTCTGCCAAAGCACACATGCTACAGTATCTACATGCGTCTATAGCATAAGTATGTACTGGGATCTTGCTATAATAGCAAGATCCCAGTACGAGTAAAAAGTTGTACACATCAGAGATAACTACATACGAGGCTCACATCAGCCGAGGAGCGTTTCCAAAACTTCAATCAATGTTCAAAGTTTCACAAGTTGGTTGATTCAATTTGACCCCAGCGCCTATGGAGTTGGGCGGGCGCGTTAGCCCCTCTACACCGAAATGTATTTACTCCTCGGTTAGCGCCGCCGACGCGAAGACGGCCCTAAATCAAATCAAGATAATCAAACTTTCCCGTCCCTAAAAGTTTAGAACAATCTCGAAACAGTATACGAACTTATCAAAACGATCCATTGTTTCTGGGAAACTTTCGCAAAATAGGTGCCGTTTAAGACGGAAAAGTTTTATTTACTTTTATAATATAGTTTGTATCGAATGGGCGACGTGAAGTCAGTGGGTAAAAAAGTATGGGGCGACCAACGAAGAGAAGGTGCACAAAATATTTAGGGGAAAGTAAATTACTCACTTTTCTAATATTCTGTGTTATTTAAGTCGTAGATATTCAACAATTTTACACTTTTATTTGATCAAGGTATAAATCGGAATCGAGGGCCTGCAACGTAATGCCGTCTGATATCCCCCAGTATCACGACGAATGCCCGTACGCGATCCGAGCAGCGAGCTCCGGATATAGTTTGATTGAAATTGACACGTCTATTCCTGTGAACGTGTGGAACGCGGCCATTCCGTTTGAGAGCTACTGCCTTCCTTCACCAAATGGACACTTTAAACGTTTGAAGTTTTACAAAGGGGTGGGACTGGAGTTGAAACCTCGATCGTAGCGAGCGCATCGCGTCGAGGGCCCGCTTTGTCTTCGCTCCGTTTCTTGTAATCGCCATTGTCTTATCTCGCTCACCAGTTATCTTTCGGCAACCAATTTATAGTTATTATGCGGGCCCGAGGCACAACAGCCATGACTCGCCTTTGTTAGGGCCCGATAACAAAGGGCTTGTTATCGGAATTTTAAGTTCATCGGTCCTAGATGCTGCTGTATCTAATCTGGCGTTAAGTGAGCAATACTCGTAAAACGTTATGTGTTCCAATTTATTTACACCTGCTTTGTTTTATCTGTTGGGAGCGTGAGCTCGCGCCGTGAACGTTTCAACATTCTATCGGGGATAATGGACAACTTCTCATCTACCTAAATGTTTGAACAATGCATTCTCTGCTTATGCGGTTAGCTCGGTTTTCATAGAGGATGCTATTGTTTCCCCGAGTCCATAAACAAAAAGGCCATTCACGTTTTATAAAACACGATTTATGGGTTATTTCGCAACGGGTTAACAGTCATTAATCGTACGTAGCAGCCTACAACGGGGAACAAAAGGTCATTGTTTGCGGAAGTATTGGGCACGGCACGGGCCACTGGCGGGCGGCCATGTGGTGAGCGTGAGGCCCTTCGTACGTCGCGAGAGATGGATCCCACAATATCAGCATTATCCTCTATATGGGTTATTCAAATGAGCGTCGTCGCCGCGCCTTTGAACACGCGCCGAATGAAACGCTTCACATTTCACTACGCTGCTACTGTACAGACCCAGGATATTTTAAAGAATCGGGCCAGTGAACTTCTCTCATTCATAGAACATCAGGGATTGCATAAGTATATGAACTTTCGGATAAGACCATTGGCGTATCTAGGGCTTTTTTCCAAGGCCAGGCCCCTGAGGTGTCATTGAGCCAGGCGCGGGTCCAGGATTTGGTTGAGGGGGGGGAGCTAAAGTCAAAATTATAGGTATTCTCTACTCATCGATTGAGTGTGCTGAGTAAAAAGAAATTTGCACAATATGAACGAAGCGGATAAACGAGTGAGCGAAGCGAGCTCGGATATTTTAGGTTTTAAAGCCTGAGGGAGAAAAACGAATGTGTGAGTTTTTAAATTTTGGAAAAGCTTCGCTCAAAATGTATTATAATCAAAGAGCCCATGAATCCCACGCGCAGTAGTGTATGCGAATGGTTAATATTAAAAATTAAATTTAAGTATTGTTACAATCAGCGGTGTGTGACATTGTTAGGTATTTAAACGATTGTATATTTCCCTGCAAACGATAGTTAAAGGAGTCACAAATATGTAAGTAGGTAGTTGAATCACGTAGTTTTATTTAGTCGTTAGTGCCATGGAATAAGTTATAGATATAATTACAATCGACTAATACTTAAGCATTCAGCTCCCACTCGCTCATTGCATAACCCTATCATATTCTACCTTGCACCAACTCTATCTTAGCTACCAACGTACACACCTACGTTCAAACTTACAACGGTTTCACTAAAGCACTTGCTACACTCTTAATTCCTCCCATTTACTTGCCTTCGTCTAGTTCCCGGTTAATTGGTTAGTTTGCACCTTAAGTCTTTTGGTGTAAAGTTGTATTGTGTTCCAACTGGTAAATGAGGGTAAGTGGGGCCATTAGGAGGTGGCGAGGGTCCCGCACACGTGCAGCCTGCGTCGAGCGCACTCGAGACAAAGCAACTTGGTACGTTAAAGCCTTACAAAGGAACTCCAAACGGAAAGGTGATGCAATTAATACCTCGTACCTATGAAGCGCGGTTATGAGCTGTTGATGATGGTTATATAATAAATTATAGGTAGGTACATACGTTGGTTACATTTTAGTTGTGTAGATACTGCATACTTCTACGAGAGAGAGAGAAACGTCTTGAATACCTATCGTACATACCTACTGCCACTTAGCACTACCACAGATACTATATTACAATACTAGGTAGGCCAACCTACCCGAAATATCTATTTCAGCTTAAATTCGGTTGTCGGTACCTATAAAACGAGGTCTCTAATATTTTATGTCTATAGGTGCCTATAGCAAGCGATTTCCGAGTTCTTGTGAGGTCTTCTCTCTTATGTATAGCAATGAATTGAGCCGGCAATGACGAGATATAGATAAAATCTATTCCTTGTAATTAGCAGTGGTGCGGCCGGGAGGCAGTAATTATGACGGCGCGCCGCGGGACCTCCCATGTCGACGCCATGCACTTTCAGAGCTTTATTGCCCTATTATTAGGTAGGAATTAGGTCCCTATTCGAAATTCCGACCAGTTCCATAATTTTATTGGGTCGGATCTATGCTAATTTCTGTCTAATTAACAACAAATAACGATATAACTAAATAGTAGATTGAGCGTCGGTGGCGTAACGGCTTACGGATCGATCTCGTAATCGAACGGTTTAGAATTGGAGTCTTTCCTATGCTCTTTACGGCGAGGAAAAACAAAGTGAGGAAATCTGCACGGGTCTTCAAGTGACAGAATGTGTAACTGTGATCCAACCTGGGTCAGTATATCGCGAACTTTTGTTTATAATGTTATAATAATATAATGTTCTTTTCGTTAGCTTTCAGTGTAAAGTCAGATTCTCTGGTAAATAATTAATAGTAGTTTATGCAATTGTCATATAAAAGGGGATATTAAAATTAATTCACTTCACTACTTTCACATTTCTAAACACAAACAACAAAAAACATTCACAAACACAAATTACAACAATTATAAAAAATATTCTGTTTAGCGGGAAAATAATTACACACAAATATGAACAGGAAAATTTGAATTTTGTATCTGAATTTTGAATTTGTCAAAGACATTTAGGTATTCAGCCTACATTTCGCCGTGTCTTGGCGCCCGACAAAAATTTAAAAAATAAAAGTGTTGCATAATGATTAAAATAGTAGATTATGCAACTGTCATATAAAAGGGGGTATTAAAACATGAGTGTCTGTTTATCATACGAGGCGTAGCCGAGTATGATAATAGTTTGACACGAGTGAAAATTGAAAATTGTAACCTTAAACACTGTATGTGAGAAAAAATAAATTTTTATTATTATTTATTATGTTTTAATACCTAATTATATGCAGTTGCATGCACTACTTTATCTACACTCATATTTTTATGTTAAAATATCGTACGTATAATTTTCTCAACTTTGCTGGAAGTAAGCTGCGAGTCATTTCTTTTGTATCTACGCATCGAGGATATCAAGCGGCGGAAAATTCACTTAATTACTTTCACATTTATCTATTTATTTGCTTCAAACAAGAAAAAACATTTACAAACACAAATTACAACAATTACAAAAATATTCTGTTTAGCGGGAAAATAATTACTCACAAAATATAGACCGGAAAATTTGAATTTTATATTTAAATTTTGAATTTGTTAAAGACATTTACGTATTCAGCCTACATTTGACCGTGTCCGGGTTATAAGTGTTGCATAATGATTAAAAAGTTATTTTACGTTACAGCTGTCATGAAAATAGTATGGGAAATGCTGTATCATAAAGTAATTTTTTAAAATTTTATGGACTGGCGTGAAAAAGGTGTCTTCTTAAACGACTGTTTTCGAATATGTAATTGGAACATTACGATACGAGTGTAGATAAAGTTATTTTACGTTACAGCTGTAATGAATTTAGTATGGGAAATGTTGTATCGAAATAGTAGTTTATGCAACTGTCATATAAAAGGGGGTATTAAAACATGAGTGTCTGTTTATCATACGAGGCGTAGCCGAGTATGATAATAGTTTGACACGAGTGTTTTAATACCTAATTATATGCAGTTGCATACACTACTTTATCTACACTCATATTTTTACGTTAAAATATCGTACCTATAATTTTCTCAACTTAGCTGGAAGTACTCGTAAGCTGCGAGTCAGTTCTGTTGTATCTACGCGTCGAGGATATCAAGCGGCGGGAAATTCACTTTACTACTTTCACATTTATCTATTTATTTGCTTAAAATAAGAAAAAACATTCACAAACACAAATTACAACAATTACAAAAAATATTTTGTTTAGCGGGAAAATAATTACACAGAATATAAACAGGAAAATTTAAATTTTGAATTTGAATTTGTTAAAGACATCTATATATTCAGCCTACATTTGACCGTGTCCGGGCGCCCGACGAGAATTTAAAAAATATAAGTGTTCCATAATGATTAAAAAGTTATTTTACGATACAGCTGGCATGAAAATAGTATGGGAAATGCTGTATCGAAAAGTAATTTTTTAAAATTTTATAGTCTGGCGTGAAAAAAGTGTACCCTTAAACGACTGTTTTCAAATATGTAATTGGAACATTACGCTATGAGTGTAGATAAAGTATTTTTTTTAAATTTTATAGACTGGCGTGAAAAAAGTGTATCCTTAAACAACTGTTTTCGAATATGAAATTGGAACATTACGCTATGAGTGTAGAGATAAAATATATTTCATTATCGCTTCATTAAATTTCTATCTATAGACAGAACCAAATTAATGTTTCCCCGGAACCAAATATTTCAATAATACGACAGAATCATTATCATCATCTTGGCGTTAGGTATGTACCGGTTGCGCTTCCGCGCGGTACGCGAGGCCACATATAAAACAACAGAATATTGATAGATATCAAAAACACCAATTATCACACATCTCCCACATTTTCCGTTTCTGTACGTATTTACGACTACGATAGAGACTATTAATCGTCGATCTTTGTTCATTCTCGTCGATTAGGAAATGGTTTTTATAACAAACATTATGTTTTTCGGAGATTAGACACGTTCCTTGGTCGGAGATAAGGCGCGAGAGCTGCGGCGGCATAGCCCGTGTGTATTTATTATCACTGGGAGGCTGCGATCCACAATAAATTCGAGCCAGGTGTTTGTATTGGGAATCTGAGATAACATTGCCATGGCGCGCTGCCGCAGCGTCGGGAGTGTGTCTAAAGAGCAAACGTAAACCGTTAATTTGGTTATCGATTTCGCAGCAACAAAATACTACCAATGTTGTTGCTATGCGTAAGTTCTATTTTAATTTTAGGTGTCCATAAATTTAGGTTTGAAGTGTAGGTAGGCGTGGCATTAGGCACTGTGAAATAGCGATGTTAATTTCAGTTCTAATAGAAGATGCAAGAATTAGGTATCATCGAACATCTTGATACCTGCATACGTCGGTATCTATTAAAAACTAAATAAATAAGTAGGTACATACATAAATATAGTATACATAAACTTTACACCTAGGTACTCAGAATGTGCAGTAACTGTTCGCAATAACAACATAATGGCTCTCCTCTAGCCCTATGTAAATAAACCAGTTACATTAAGCGCTGCAATGTGAGGTATGAATAAATAATTTGCATATCTACTGCTTGGAGCCCGGCGCCGATGGTAAGTTTTTACTGACGGTGTAAAATTTTATTCCTCCTTGCGAGCGCTTTCGGAACTCGGAAGAGTAGGTTAGGCAGGAGCCGGCTAGCGGCGTCGAACAGTAAACAGCCAGGTACCTAATAGCCACTTCCCTTCCCTTGCGGGGCGCACCGGGAATTTTAATGCCCCTTTAATGTTTCGTATGTGGTTAAGCGATAAATGATCCCTCTAAATATATTATTTGCTCAGCGACGGATGTGACGCGACCGAAATGGAAAGTTTACGGTTAGTTGTTATTGTTCATGTTGCGAGGATGTTTAACTTGCTTCTATATATACTATTTTATTAACCACAGCTAACTGTAGCGATATAGGTGCAATTTGTTCCCAGGAAAAGCTATACGTAACCTTAAATCATTAATTCCATCTCACGCAATTTTTTTTGTTATCTCAACAGTTGAGATAAATTTTGCTTGTATCATCTTGGACTCTTTCCTTGCAGACCAGAATCTTCTCCTTAGGTTGCAGATGCCCTGAACGACGGTGGTCGCTTTCCATCAGGTGAACCCTCCGTCCGTGTAAGGCAATAAAAAAAAAACAATCGGCAATGGCTTAAAAGTAGCCAAACAAAACAACCTAAGCCTACGCATTCTTCAAATCACACGAAACCGTAGCCTTCGAACTCCCTAGTGGACAACTGTATGGCAACAAACGTTAAATTATTTATGTCGACGACATTTATTCGCCTGACATCTGCCTGAAGTTTGGCTGGATGATGTAATGGCAGTGGCACATGTGGCCGGATACCTTGACTCCTCGACTTGTGATCAAGTTACGTCAGATCTCGTAAAATTATTTTATCGTTGCAAGTTACTGTATGAGCGGCAGCTGTACTCGTACCTACTGTGCGCTCATACATGTTTACAAGAATCAAGATGCATGAACATCGACTATTAAGTCGCATTTACTTACTTCTTATCGTCGGAATTACCGAATACGCAAATCTAGTACGACCATTTTAATTTATTAGTTGACCCCTAACTGTATGATAAACTATTTGACAATATGGAGAAGGGTCAGCTAATGAGTTGTATGTTGTTGTATGTTCGTGTTGTTGTATCTTGCCATTATTATTAATTTTATCGAATAATTGAAATTGAACCAGTTAGATATCACAAAAGTTAAATGTCCTCAAAGGGTCATTTTTTGGTGCATAATTATCTACTGATATAATAGGTAGGTAAGATATAACTAGCAAAATATTGTCTTTTCCGCAATTTCCTTTTTCCATTATCTTGCGGGATCTCTTTGCTTTTTTAGGAATCAAAGTACTTATTAATTATTAATAACATTGAATTGGTAGAAATCAAATTTTATAATGTTTTTATAATACTTAAAATGAATATTTTACAATGTTTGTGAATAATTATCTATTTTGATTAATGACATTATTCAAATTCTAAAATTAATTATTGTATCTAAAATGTGTATGCCGATGGCAGGTCGCAGAGGCTCCATTATACTTAATCTGTATCTAACAACTGTATAACCTGTGTACCACAAATAAAATAAATAAATGAAAGTCCCTATCTAAGTATCTATAGATACCGTGCTATGTCGTTTGAGAAGAGCGTAGCGTTCTACAAGTTAAAATGTTTGAAATCGCTTTCGTAAGTAGTTAGGCCGAAAAGGGGCAAAGAGAGAAGTGAAGGTGATTGAACAAACACTGACACCTTTTACACTTTTCAGGTGTCAGGATCCGTTCTCCACCTTTATTCTTCACCTGGGTGTAGTATGGAAAGTTTACAGGTTTAACTTTTACCAATTATTTTATTAGCTTTGCCCCACCATTCATTCCAGCCAGGATCTTTACCAATTAGTAAGTACTATATTATGTTAGTTATTCGTCACTAGGGTTTTCTAAATTCCTTGTAAGTAGGTAGTTAAACAAGATAGAAGCATCAGTTCTAAACAGTTTCGTGCAGAATTTTTTGTAGATATAACTCTAGAGAACCATTTAAAACAAAATTGCACGTCTCCAACAGGTGGTAGTTAATGCTTCAAAGTTCATAATTATTCCTCGAGTGTCAGGTCATCAATTACTGAATTTACGAGGAGCCCTATTCCGGTGGAGCCCCGCCCTCCGGCAATAAACAGCAATTATAATTATGCCCTTATTATTCAACACAATCATTAGCAGGCAGAGTAATCTTCATAATTATGTTGTCTTTATTGCTACACTTGAGGGTTTCAAACTAATTGTAGCGTAATGTGAAGCAGGGCGTCCAATCTTGGTGCGCTCAACTTGGTTTTCATTTATAGGAAATGTAAGCAAGCAATTATAACTTTGTTTTTACAATGATATCTTACATTGCAATTATGCGAAGTTTGATTAAACAATTATCGGTGCTTTCGCAAAAAAAAAAATATCCGACTTATTTTGGCCGCCATCATAACCTATGAAACACATACCGATGACGTACTATAATGAGAAAACAAAAATTGTTTTATATATATCACATAAAAATACATGTATATTTTCGACTATATTTTCTATACTATTCCCTAAGAAAAAAGTAATTTGCCCACAGCCACAATCGAGAGTGTTTTGCTCGTAAATGGTTCGGAATTCGAAGAAGAGTTGTGAAGAATTTTATAGGCTGTAATTTAGTCTTGGACCATATTCCCGTAGGACGCACTGTTTTCGAGATATTTACGAAAAACCTAAAAATGGGACCTGTTGGGTCCCCTCAAACCGAAAGCACCAAAGGTATATTTTTAGCATGTTGATTAGAAGAGTAAGTATATTACCTACCATTTGCCGCAATAATTATTTCTGTTACAGTAAGTGCCACCTCAAGCCATAATTTTTAGTTAATTCTACTCCAGTATATGATTAAACTTACCAAAAAGGGAAAATAATTGTACGTTACAAGTTTACTAAGTAGTTTTACGTTACAAGTTTACTAAGAGAAAATACATACTTAATGAATTCGCATATTTTTTTTTGCTACGTAAGCACCGGGAAATTTTCAACCAAACTTTGCACAATGTAATTACTACATTCAAGTTATTATAGAAAAAATAAACAGTTCATTATTATAAAAAGGGCATTTCTCTTTCCCTTATCCTGCTACGGCCTTTATAGTTAGGTAAATGCTAAGTTAAATCAAATCAAATCAAATCAAAATTTCTTTATTGATTAGGACAATAAACATCTCTTTCAATCGTCAAAAATGAGGGGGATAGGAAAGTAGGAAGGAAACACACAGTGACACGCTGACCGCCCTATGACCGTAGATAAACGTATCCCTCGCCAACCGAACCGTGCTGGACAATGCCAGGCAGAGCCGGAACGCTATATTATATTATATAGGTATGTCTAGTATAATTAAGAAAAAACCACCTAAAACTACAGCAAGAGTAAGCCAGTCCACCAAGGCAGCACCCGTTCACGAGTATAACGCAGGGCCCAGCCATCGTCCAATTCAACCATATTTGAGGGAAAAGAGCGACCCGGCCCCCACGCCACCGCCAGACAGACTTTTAAGTGAGCGTGCATCACACATGCTGTATGTGGTAAGTAGTCGCTACCACCCTACTCTATCCTATCCCTTCCCTATCGCTACCTTACCCCTACCCTATCCTACCATTGCCTTAACCCTACCCTACCACTACCTTACCCCTACCCTACCACTATCTTACCCCGACCCTACCACTATCTTACCCCTACCCAACCCTATACTACCTTACCTCTATCTTACTCCAACCCTACCCTACCCTACCCCTACTCTAACTACTACCCTACCCCTACCCTAGCGCAGACAGGAGACACCATGTGTGGGAGAGGAAGGAAAATTAACTATACGACTGCTAACTTAAAGAAATAGGTATCATAATAAATGCAGCCTTTACATCTACATCATCCAAGAATCTCAATAAATAATGTTTGCTTAGAATACTTTGTACTATTATTATTTATACTATTTCCTAACTATTATATTACTTTACTTTTCCTCTTCTCCAGGAAGCGTTGGAGTTGGAATTTTCTCCAGAACGGTATCTAATATCAAAGTTGAGAAACCGGAGAAACATAAAAATACAGCTCACTGGACCTTTATCATAATAAATACCTATGCATTTTCCGTTGGAATGTCTGTCGTGCTTTACATCTCATTGTATGAATTCTCATGCTCAGCTTGAATGGCCGGATGGCATAGTCCGGACACACGATAAATATCTACTAACTACTACGAGGAAAGACGAAGGCCGGACAATGTGACCTTGTATTACCTTCGATCCGATCCTTCGCGTGTCTATATTAAATGAAAACCTTCCCGCAATGAAGACAGTAAACTTTATGTATGGCAATGATTTATAGAACTAATTGTCCTAGGTACGTAACCAAATTTTAATCGTTTGGTAAGTGCTTCTGTCTGATTGTTGGTTGTCACGCCTAAAGTGACCGATTTATAAAATTGTGGTACCTACTTGGGTAGGTAGGTAAAACTTGAAACTTTGGAGGAGACATGCGGCCTACTGTGTAAAGTAATCCTTGTAATACTGAAAAACATATTATTATTTTAATTAATGATTTATTCATCACGGCCCATAACAGTCCACAGCAGGACTTAGGGCCTCTGCCACGAAAGGGGAGGTTATTGACATAATTTCCACGCTTGGCGGGCGGGTTGGAGATCCCAGTGTTGTAACGCTGCTGCCCATTTTCCAGCCTACGGAGACTCCAGAACTTTTGCCTCGTAAACATTAGTCGCTTGTACGACACCACAAGTGTAAGAGGTTGGTGCTATTCTGCTCTGCCGGACACCAAACGGCCAACAACACAACACAAGTTAGTTTGTAATTTATGGTTATTAACTAAGTTTTGCTCGCGACGTTGTCCGCGTAGAATTCAGTTTTAGGTAGGCACCCTCCGTACCCGTTCCCGCGGTATAAATTATAGCCTATGTGCTATTCTGGGTTATAAATTTCATCAAAATCCGTTGAGTACATTTTGCACGAAGGAGTAACAAAAATCCATCCATCCTTACAAACTTTCGTATTTATATGTAGTATTTTGTAGTATATATATAATGTTGTTATTGCGTGTTTCGTTCTATATTCTAATTAGGATTTCTAGTTTATAAGGTAACTATTTAATAAACTTAGCTACGTAGTTCCTGGGAAAGGTTTAACAAGGACGCCGAAGAAGTTACATAACAGCTATTGTGCCACAATTTTCTCGCGGCTAAACGATTCAATATACCTACGTACCCTACTCAGTCCAATTACAATTAAATTGTTAAACGTTATACAATCTGGAATACAATGGCGATGTTGACACCGCTGCTAATGGGAACGTATCTATGGTTGACCGGCCGCTGCTGCTGTCGTCTATACATAGAATAAAATATAGTCGCTTCCCGCCATCTAACCCTATGTATCTATGTACGATTAGATCTTTTAAAATACGCAACGGGACTTAACGCGGTTTTCAACAATACATAGAGTGATTCAAGAGGAAGGTTTATAAGCAAAAAGAAAGGATAGGTAGGGGTAAAGTGCCCTACCTATTGCGGGTACGTGAAGTCGCACCGGGTCCACTAGTGATTGATAAAATAATCGAGGCAAAACAGCTATTTCCGTTTCGAAAACGCCCGTCCGGCGGCCGGCGGCCGGCTATGATAATGGGGCGGCCATTCTACTGGTGAGCTTAACAATCTACTCCTAACTAGACATCATGTTATTGGAAGTATTGCGAGACTGATGAGAGATGTTGTTCACGTAGGATGTCCATCTACGTAGGGGTTTGTAGTTGTTGTACCTTTTAGCAAGATTGTTAGACAAGTTAAATAGATAATTCAATTAGTAGTTCTTACAACTCTATGGGAGATACAGTTATAAATTGTCATATTGACATATTTTATTAATGAAGTATATATATATTACACAGGTATTCACAAATAATAATAATATTAGTAGGTAGGTATGCGGTTTTCAACAATAATGCCGTTAATATCAATAAAGGCTCGTTGAAGTCTTTTGTATGGCGGATCAAAAGTGCTCGTTGATGTCTTTTAAATGGCTAATCAAAGAGAGCTCGTTGATGTCTCTTGTGAGTAAGGAATCATTTGTACTTTTTTATAATACAAGGAAGCATACGAGCAAGCGGGTCAACTGCTGGAAAGTGGTCACCGCTGCCCATAGACCCCCATTACACCCGGGTAGCCGCAACGCTCGTTTCTTAAAGGTTAAAATATCATAAAGGTCTTAGAACACCATTGCAGGAAACTTGTTCCATAGCGTGGTCGTACGAGGTAGAAGGTTTCGTGAAAATAGGGGGGTATATGACATAAATAAGTACAGCAACTGTTTTTATCGGGCAAACACATTGTCTAATGCGATTCCTTTACCCACGATCTACAGCTGCGATCGAAAGACAGTTTTACGTTAGTAAAATACTATAGCATTATTTCACCCCATGTCATAACCTTCACATAATTACATATAGATGTCAGCTGTTAATTAAATAGTAAATCAGCTAGTTAATTTATGTAGAGCGTCGTCTCTATCACACGTATGAGTATGAGTTTATCATTTTAGGTTATTTAAAAAAAAGATTCAATTTGTTTCTTAAGATATTTTTTTATATATTTTTTAAATTTATAAGATTTATTATAATAATATATTTTATTATGATTAACATATCAGTATTTTTAAAGTGGGAGTTAATTTCTTTAAATTGTAGATCAATGAGCAGTTTTCCAATAGTTATCTAAGGCATTCCTAACCACTCTCTAGATGGCGCCCCGACAATTTTGGTAAATGATAATCGCTTGAAATAGGTTCTTAGCAAAGAGGATATAAACACTGGGTACGTTGTATTGGATAATATTGTATTTATCAATAGTTTTTAACCCTTTAGAGGTTGTAATAAATTATTACCAACAAAACAAACATCAATTTGACTGAGTCAATTCGTTTCATGGACACTAGGATAAAGAATGGACGCAATACAAATCACAGATAATATGAAAGGTTTGTATTAAAATACATTTCGTTGAACCTTTTGGTAAAAAATTACCAAAATTGTAGGAGCGCCATCTATTGAAGCTTTTTGAAACCAATTGATAATACCTACTGGAAAACTCCTCATTGTTATGTCTATCCACATATGAATCCACAACTAGCCGATGTTGGTAGTAAAATGCTAGAGCACCTAGCCGCAGCACCTGCAGCTTTCATTACGCGCTTATTACGTTTGACTAAATTCAAAAGCAAAAAGCGCGAGAGCAAATCAAAGTGGAATATATTGCTCATAGAATAAAGTCCATTTTTGTATCACTTTTATTATGTTACCTACGCGTCGCTCCGCTTTTCTAAAGGTTTGTTACAAAAATTGATCTTCTTGCTTTAGAATTTAGACGACTGAATTTAGCCAAATATAATAAGCGTATTAGAATAGAATAGAATATGTTTATTCCAAGTAGCAATACAAATACATAGTACACAGAGAGAAACAAATTCATCATTTCAACATGGAAAGTATCTTGCACTGCTCAAGGAATCGGAGCCGATTCAGCATATTGTTGCTAGTTGTTACATAGAAGCAGTGGCCGCCAGCCCTATACAGCCCCAGCGGGAGCCGCATCATGGCTTCCACGCCGGTTATCACGAACGCACGGGTGGCGCGAGCCACTCATTTGCACTAGCATTTGCATTTTTGCCCCGGTAACGTGAGAGCAACCGGCCTGGCGCATATTTGGCAGTGCATACAAACTACCCCCATCCACGTATAAATGTAAACGGTTTGGCAGCCGGCGAAGGGACGTTTTTTGCTAGGAAAGCTGGTTTGCTAAGTAGGCAGTTGCGCTCAAACGGCTTGTACTCGTAGTGTAGGTAGAGGCCGAATTTATGTTTGGACATACAACCCCCTACTCCTAGCGGTGCCTAACTGCCTACCTAAGTAAATATTCTTGCTTTCATATTTCGTACCATGTTAATAATAAGTAATGAGTTTTTAAAATCCATTTAGGCAAAATGAATTGTCCGATAGCCAGCAAGAACTATCTCAAAAACTTTTTATGAACCACTGCAACACAGCGGTTCTATGAAAGTTGTGGAATAACGATAGACTGTATAAGTAATTCATGATATAATACCTTTAATTAAAAAATGTTGCAAATGTAGAGCTCTTACCGAGACCATACAGCATACCTATATCAGGAGTTTGAGCCAGCCACACCCAAACAGACTGCACCAAATAGTCAATATTTACACAAAAAGTACAAACTTATAAAGAACAGTAACACACTCTATTACAAATATAGGTAACCCCTCAGGTTAACAATTGGAAAACCATTCTTATAAATTGTATTCCGACCGGGCGAAAGTTATATTTACTGACGGGACGATGATTAAGGTATCTAACTTACGTAAACTAAATTCGATGACTCTTCTGCTCTTCAAAAATGCTGACGAACTGACTAGACGAAGATCCCACGATCTTTAAAAGGAAAGGAGCGCGCGCGATAATTTTTTAACGCACGATAACTCATTAAATGTCTAGGAAAGGCTAACTAGGAAACTTCTTAGAGACCTGTGGAGTTCCAGACTTGTCGAGATAATACCCATCTTCACCTACATTAGGAGTTTCTACGAGAAAACGCCCGGTCTAATCCTTCTACGAAGGCTTTATTTTTAGGAAATGCTCCACTTTCAACAGACAGAGGCCAAATTAGATACCGGGAGATACATTTAAACTGCGGTTGCCCATTCTGCGGTTACGTTTTTGGGTCGTTTCTTATTTTTCTCATTTCTTTATAACCTAGTATCTTCCTAACAGCTGGATGAAGTTCGACAATAATAAGTATCCGTGTCCACCTATTTGAAAATGGAAAACAGCAATTTTTATTTGGTTTTTGGTGCTGTGAGTAAAACACGCTTCATCATATAACAATCAAACGCCTATTTTCCGCGTAGCAGTAGAATAGTTCACCGATCCTCTTTTAAATACCCGGTTAGTGCCGCGACTGCGCCGCCGCCGCCTAAGCGCCAGCGGCTCATGGCGACTGTAATACGATTATAGCTGGCTGAGACCCCGTGACGAGCCGGGCTTTTGCTCTCTGTCTGTCTATATTAAAGTGGAAATAATATGCTTTGGGAATAAAATATATGTGTTACCAGCATTTTAATTCTCAATAATAGTTAGGACCTAACCTACTGTTGACGACGACGGGTTAGTCTAGTACATTATGAACTATATGGGGTCCGACTTCCTACTCTTCCGCCTGCTCTGACGTCGATCTGTCGCGGACGTGAGCTATGTCACAATAAGGATGAAGATTCAGACTTTTGGTAGAAATAAATATCGACATAGGTAACCAAGTGACCATGACATTGCCATGTTGAATTCGCAGGGCACAATCATAAAAAGATGATACTCAAATGGACTGTTTGCTCGTTTGTCGCTGAGCTGAATTGTATGATAAATCTTTTACTAAGCTAACTACTCAACACTTGTTCGTGCGAAATGTTTGAATTTAGAGTTTCGAATTGCACGTGGCTGTGAAACCGCCAGAATACTACTTCGTTATAATTCAAAACACGTGCTGACATGTCTTGACACATGAAATCGCGATAAAATTAAGCTTTACGTGTAATACGTAACCGTTATAGGCCGTTAGACCGTCACCGGGAATCCCGAACCCACGCATTACAGACATTTTTATGCCACGGCAATTAAAAGGGTAAAAAGGGTACCCTCTGCGGTGTACCCATGTAAGCCTTATCAGATGGCAGAACAGGGCCGGAGCCAGATCGGGGCTTAGTGCGACGCTATTTTCGGAATGTCCTTTATTTAGATTAGCGCATGGGGAGTACGCATAAAATTAGAGACGTCTACGGATTTAGGGGTTCGCCCGAGGGACCGATACATTATTCAATGGTCATAATGGAATCACAGTGGGACCGTTTGTTTATTTTGTACGTTGTAGGGTTATAGTTTGAGCCGGTAGGTTTATGGGGCACTTCTAAGGCACATTCCAGCAATCTCTACTTATACAAACCACCAAGTACTTGAAAGCTACTCTACGTGTTCCAGCTGGAACTCCATATTCAAGGTCTATTCTTACTCATATTCCAGATCGAACCTCACAGATACAGTCAATGCACAAAAAGTAACGTGATAACAACCCTAGTAGTTCTAAACAATTATCACCGAGGGCTTTCCTCTACAGCTGACCGTACTCGTCCCTGGGTAGTTTTTCGATTTAATTACCAAGCTCGCGTGCCTCGTCATCGTTTGCCCTTACATGCACAATACTTCGATATACACACTTAACTATACTAAAGGTCAACTAAGAAGTGGAATAAGTGATTAATTTAAGTGGCATCGTAAATTTTGAAAATGGTAGGTGTACAACGGCTCAGCAGGCGAGTGCCGATACCGTCCTCGGTTGATAAAGCTTTACGGTGGTGGCATAACAGTTTTATGGGGACGAAATTGCCCGACTTAATTGCTTTCCATTATTATGGAAAACAGAAGTTTCATGTACCTGGTACCTACACTTTCATAACACGTATTATCGGGTTTGGTACCACGGTTTGTATAGTTTTTACATCGATATTTCGACGCAGTTAAATGCGTCATGGTATCAAGTAGACTATCGATTTAAGGACAATACTAACCGTAGTAACAAACTCGAAAACATGTGTGATGAAAGTGTATCGAATAACCACGAAAGACTTGGGTTTCTAAAAAATAGAGATAAATACTTCTAGAAGTAGGTAATGAGCCCAAGATAACAGTTGAACAAATGTAGATACATGTCTTCAGAAATAAGGTAATGTAGTGTAGATAATTGGAGAATACATATTTTGCTAAGAAACCTTGTTTAAATAAGTAGGTAGGTACTTATTAGACCAAAATGCCTACAAATTAAAAAAGTTGCAGAATATTGTTACCTATTCAATATCTAATTGGTCAGACACACAGATACACACGTGAAACCTAGCTGTAGTTTTAGTGAGTGTTTAAAACAGCTTAAGAAACGAAAATATGAAAAAATTTAAATCATTATTATCATCATCTTGGCAACAATTATTCATACCCATGTTTGTACTATGTACTATGTACCTATATTTACTTCATATATCTTACGTAAAACCGTTCATTCGTTCAAAGCTTTTAACACGTACTCGCAGCTATTTGTCTTTTCGTGTTTCTCCCTCTTTTGGGTAAATGTTAACAGGCGTCTATAAGCTAGTTAAGCCTTAGTTAGAGCTTAACAACGACTTGGTAACTGAGTTACTCCAACTTTCTTTGTGATCTTTCCGCCTGGGCCAGGCTTAGGGACGTCGTTACGAATTATCGGACGGGTCCTGCAAGTTATGATTAAAAAAAGGTGACTGGTTCTGGCATTCTGTTCGTTTTAGCGATTACTAGTGGACCCGGAGCGACTTTGTTTGCGTACTTCTACTTCACCCGCATTAGAATCCGTTGCGTAGTTTAAAAGATCTACGCATACATATATACATATACGGATACATACATAGGGACAGACGGCGAAAGCGACTTTGTTTTATACTATGTATAGATATAGATGATACAAATAATGAATACCTATTCGGTCTTCATTCGACGTATATAGAGCGATACATAATACGCTACCTGTACCTAAACGGGTAGATATCTTCCATATATATTTAAGTAGCTATTAAACTGTGAAATAAATCACTTTTTGTACACTAGTTCCACTTTATTATACGAATTTTATTAAATTGCTAGGTGATTTTAATTCATAATATAATGGAGTTCCATCACGAAGTCACAACACAAGAGTTAAACAGCTATTAAACATTGAGGTGCTTGGTTTGCATGACAAAAAGAGTTTTGGTTGGTTGGTAGGTATTGTTTTTTTTTTTTATATTTTGACAAGACAGGCATTTGACCGCCATCTCACCTGTTGGTAAGTGACGATGCGGCCGAAGATGAAGCATGCCCGTCTTGGAACAGCCTATTCACTCTAGCCTTGAAGGCATCCAGATTATATTGATCAGGGAACACAGTCGCAGGCAACGCGTTCCATTCCTTAGCCGTACGCATTATAAAGGTCGAGCCAAAACGACTCGTGCGGATAGTTGGAAGATCCAACACATAAGGATGAAGCGCTCGCCCGGATCGCGTCTCCCGATGGCGGAAAGGGGCCGGCGGAATGAGGTAGCTAGTAGATTAACTTAAAGATAGAAACAGTAACTACACAACTAATCAATAATAGTACATAGGTACTATATATGCATATTTTTAGCAACGTCGGTGGCCTGATAGGGATCCGACTTGTACCAATGACTCTTTTCTGAGTTATAGACAATAATTTAATATTAATCGATGCTTCTACGGTGAGGGAAAACATAATGATGAAACCTGCACATTCAGGTGACTGTGTGTCATCATGATCCAATCACGTCAAGTGCAGCAGTCCCCTGGTAGCAGGTCCACGGAGGTCAGATGGCGGTCGCTCCACTCTAATTACCTGATCTGCCAAATCCTGATGGAATGATCCATGACTATGAAGTCAAGGCAGATCCCGGCCTCTCGCAAGCGAGAGTACAACCGGGACATTAACGCCTAGATGATTATTATTATAAAATGGAGCTTCTTCATCAGATAAGTAGGTTTCATTTATGTGCGGTCCTTTGTATACTAATCTACACATAGTACAAAATTAACGATTGATATGACTTAAATAAAACAATACCGTAAACAACTCATAAGTAATTAACACTGAACAAACACAAATTTTCACCAGATTGTGATAAATTTCTTCCAAATACTGACAAAGCTGACACGTATCGAATTCACACCTACAATGTTAAGCCGCGTGCACCACCCTGTTCACACGATTCTAATAATAAGTGTCGCGTTACACTCAAAGTAGTCATTCACATCTTTACGCGGCCACTATTTAGATGCCGGTAATATTTCAGGCTAGAACGGTGTTTAATGCAAGCAATTACTAGTTTGTTTACAGTCGGAGAGCATCGGCCGCTTGCTCGTAAACCCCGAAAGCAATGTTCCGCGTGCCTTTATGTACTCCCAGTCACCCACAAAGTTGGTCTGTACGCGCCGGAAATAGGCGCTAACTACTAACTAACTAATTCTGAAGTAATAGCTGATATTTCCTTCTAGTATTACTCTACTCTGTGGCTGATGTGGTGATTTTCAGTAGGCGGCGCTACTGAAAAACTAAAACAGTAGTAAAGTATGCGTAGTAGTAATAAAGTGGGGCGTTCGCATCGTGTCCAGGCGGTGCTGCAGATTTGCTGGCAGATAATAAAATAAGCTATGTCTACACTCATAGCGTAA
Source organism: Blastobasis lacticolella (assembly GCA_905147135.1). Classification (NCBI taxonomy): domain Eukaryota; kingdom Metazoa; phylum Arthropoda; class Insecta; order Lepidoptera; family Blastobasidae; genus Blastobasis; species Blastobasis lacticolella. Next base: position 13,482,333 of record LR990046.1, on the reverse strand, counting down.
TGTTCCAATTACATATTCGAAAACAGTCGTTTAAGGGTACACTTTTTTCACGCCAGTCTATACAATTTTAAAAAATTGCTTTTCGTTACTACTATTTTCATTACAGCTGTATCGAAAAATGACGTTTTAATCATTATGCAACACTTTTATTTTTTTATTTTTTGTCGGGCGCCGGGACGCGGCGAAATGTAGGCTAGATGTCTTTAACAAATTCATAATTTAAATTTTCCTGATTATATTTCTGTGAAATAATTTTACCGCTAAACAGATTATTATTTTCTAATTGTTGTTAGTTGTGTTTGTGAATGTTTTTTCTTATTTGAAGCAAATAAATAGATAAATGTGAAATTAGTAAAGCAAATTTCCCGCCGCTTGATATCCTCGACGCGTAGATACAACAGAACTGACTCACAGCTTACTTTCAGTAAAGTTGTGAAAATTATAGCAACGATATTTTATATGCAACTGCATATAATTAGGTATTATATGACAGTTGCATAAACTACTATTCTATCATTAGTACCTATAGAGACTAAAAATGAATAAGCATTTGGGACAAAAGCATTGAACATTTACTATGGAGAAAATCACCACCCACATTCCAACATTTTGAAAAAATATTGATTTTGCGTCCACTCATAACACTTATGCCTTAAATATCTATCCATCACTTTATGTTCAAAATTGTCGAAAGCGGTATACCTATCTTGCGAGATATCGCAAGTCAAAGATGTACATTTACTAGCGACACATGGGGAACTAACACCCCCTACTAAGTCTACTTATAGTCAAATATCTACTAAACTACTGAACTGATTTCGATGAAGTAAAGCTAGAAATAATTTAGATTAAAAGACCTCTGAAATAGAGAAAACTGCATTGAAAGTGGTTCATCCGTTCGGGAGCTACAGATAGACGGATACACGCGGTAAACTTACAACAAAAATTAAACTATGACAAAGTAATAAGTAAGAGATGCCACCCGGCTCTCGAGACTGTTCAATTAGTCTCCGGTCCCTAGCGGTAGTCTTTGGTCAACCTCGCTTCTCCAAATACCGTTGGCATTGGCACACCTAAGCAGTGGCAAGCTCGTGGCGGTTCTAAAGTTCGACTAGTCTCAAAGTACGAAACGGTCACCCATTCAGTTCCAGGACGCCATGAACGTTGCTTAACCTAAGTTATCGGGCTCGCAAGCTTCTTTATTTTATGGAATAAGATAATTAAGTTAAGTTGCAAAATGCAGTGCCCACACTGTAAGAGCAAGATCCTCAACTCTAACTCAGCTAGCAACTCCGCGTAGCACTTGGCATTGTAACTACATCGCCTAGCATTTGCCATGCATACTTTCGGCATTGCAAATAAGTCTATACCAACATAGCTCACTTGCCTTATTTATTTCCGGAGCGATTTCGGACTCACGTTGATTGGTTTATGAGCTCAGCTCACGCATTTATTCTAGCTAGCAAAATTAACTTAACTTACATAGTTTTAATTTCAACTCTTGCTTCAGGGCCAAAAGGCCTAGTACCTAAGCGTCGAGTAATTATGACTCAGAGACTTACTTTCACAGAAATCGCTGAATTATGACTAGAAGGAGAAAATGGCGGACAAATGGGGAGGTGACAGAAATAATTACCTTACTCTAATGTGTGTCTATTTGTTTGTTGTCAGATGTACCGTTTGGTTGATTTTTACGATGATATGTTTGTACGATGGCAGGTATTAATTATAATAACTTACGAAGTATCGCAAGAGCGCAGATTCAGTAGAGTTCTCTCGAGTTCAGCCAAGTTCGCCGTAGTCTCTATACGGTTAAAAAAATTAAAAATGCTCTCGAAAAATGCATAAAATATCTAAAGAGGGAGAAATCTAAATAGTTAAATGTGTCATGGGTTCCCAGAATGTAATATATATTATAATAGCAACAACTCCATAAGTTCCATAGAAAAGACATAAACAGGATTCTGTCATATAAAAGACATCAATAGGCTAATCTCATAATTACACATCTCACAATTACAATTACAATCGATGTAAATTCGATGTTTTATACTTATTTACTGTATAGTATGTAAAAGTATCTAGGTATATCTCCATCTCCATATCCATTATAACTTGACATTGAAATGGAACTTAATGTTTGCCGAATATTTTTTAATTTCACACTCGTGGTAAGTTATTAGAGATAGAAAAGACAAACATTAAGCGCTGTCCAAATGGGCTAGGACGTGCGACCATGGTCATTAGGAGGAGTCAATAGGAGACTTCAAAACTGCCTGTAAACGGTCGTCCGACCGCTGCCAATTAGGACAGCGCCTTAGAAGGCGAGCGGTCACGCGGATGCGAGTGGTTTCAAAAATAGGGCCCCGGAGTATCGTACGTTCTGATCTATGAACAACACATTCCTCTTTTAACTATCAGCGCAACATATTTATTTATTTATTTATCGTATGGCTTTTAAGTTCCTACTGCTACTTAAATTTTCAATTTACATTTCGTCAAGTAGGCGAGAGCTTCGGCCGAAAGCGCAACATATTAAGAACTTATTAACACAAGACTCGCTCGCTATATACACAAACCTCTATCGGGCACAAACCTTTTTGGTTTTAAGAATTATAAAATAATAAATGTTAAAAAAAACTAATTTTGATTTAGAACCTTGCCCTAAATATTTTTAAACCCTTCCTATAATTGCGCACTCTCTCGGGACGCCGTCGCCGAAAGGGTGTTAACACGTCATCTGCGTAGGCCATTTAATGCGTGTACCTAAATGCAATTTCAAAACAAACGTGAAGTGCAGGATTTTACTATTCATAGCTTTTTTATTGGCATACCATTTATTTCCGTTTGGCTTGTGGTGAAACGGATTTTCTATACCAAACGTGATGTGACTTGCAATAGGTATCTGCGTGGTTTTATTGTATGCAAAGATTTTGACAATAGAAGATTGTAGACAATTTATAGGTATCCTACTTACCTATTTATTGTACTTTGTGTCTATTATGGCATCTTGGTTATAGTTGTGCTTGTGGTTGTGCTCTCGCGCACGAGGGCCCAGGGTCCGCCGTGACCATAATCGAGAATTTAGCAAATCGGGTAATTACAGTGAAGCGACTGTCTCTGATCTCCGTGACCTTGTTCACAGGAGAACCTGATCAGATTGGTTACAAAATCAGTGGAATGTGTAGGTTTCATCATGTCATTTAAGATCAATGGGTAGTGTTCAACTAAAGTACATAGCTCGTATTAATTACATAGAGTTATTGGTACATGGCGGCACTGGAGTTCGAACCCCGTACCTCTCGCTAATAAATCGGACCCCTTAACCACTGGGCCACCGGCGCTCAACGCTTGACGATGTAGCAAAACAGACTAATTTCAAATTTAATATCATTTTATTTCAATACCTTGGTATGTATCGGTTGCGTCATTACAGTAGATATACTTGTAGGAACAATATATTTACAAGGCAAAATCTATATTCAGCTACATGGCCGCTAGTTACGAGCAGGCGCGCAATTATTCTAATGTCACTTAGTTACTCCATTAGAATCGTTTGTTAGTTAAGTTTTCACTACTAATAAAACTTATTTAAATGAAATCATCATCTTGGCGTTAATGTCCCGGTTTAATCATGATCCCGGATATGGCAGATCAGATAATTATACTGCCGTACAAATTTAAAATGCAGTGAGTGCATTTTTTCACTTTTGGGTTTATTCTATTTTCGGATCCAGGAAACGAAATCTACTCGAATCAGAGACCCGTTTTTTGATACATATTCTATTATTTTTGTCAAAACAAAATTTGTTACAAAAAAATAAAAACCTGTACTGCAAACACGTTTTTCTCAAAACTAGATAAATGCACTCGCTGCATTTTAATTTTGTACGGCAGCTAAGTGGAGCGACTGCGATCTGACCTTCGTGAACCTGCCACCAGGGGAACCTGACCAGATTGGATTATGGTTACACTTTCAGTCGCCTGAATGTGCAAGTTTCATCACGATCACCGTGAGAGCATCGGTTAGCATTAAACTAATTTACATAATTTAGTTATTGATACATGGCCGCTGTGGTATTCGAACCCAGTACCTCTCGCTTACGTGTCGAATACCTTAACCACTCGGCTACCTACTCTAGAATGACCATACATATTATCTTAATATATATAATTCTTCTGTGAGTGTGTATGTCACTGAACTTCTCTCAAACGACTGGACCGATTTTGATGAAATTTTTTGTGTATGTTCAAGGGGATCTGGGAATGGTTTAGATTCACAATTTTGTCCGCTGGACAATGTTTTTTTTAATTAATTTTTAATTTATTAGTAGTTGTTGATTTTGGAATGTTTTACATTGGATCCGACAGACGGCGCTACCATCGCAGTGTTAAATTTTAAATAATATTCGAATTTTAATTTTAGTCTGTCCCGACAGTTAGCGATCAAATTAAAAACAAATTAAAAAAAAAATTGTCATAACATTTGAATAATAATTTTCATCAAAATGGTCCAGAATGTTTTAGCTCATTAAAAAAAGTTTGAAATTTTCAAATTAAAGACGTGTAGACAGGACAACGTCTGTCGGGTCCGCTAGTAAATTATAATACTTACACACATTTTTTATTCTCCAAAGTTAAATTCTTCTTACGAAACCACGCTTTACCCGTATATTATATTATATATGTCTATGGTGCTTAGCAAAATTTTCTTCACGTGCTAGTTCCCTATATCCCACGACCATCTTTCCCAAATGTAGTTTCGATTTCGTTACACGAACCGACATAAACCTTTGACATATACATTGTGTGGTGGAATGTCCTAAGTATCTGAGTTAGTGATTGTGTACTGCATCAGTCTGTGTCCGCTGAAGCCGTATGGAGTCACACAATTGGCTCTAGGTTCGTTGCTCCGCTGCAGTGGCGGACACCGACGTCAGTAGATTAATGTAGTTGTGTATATATAATAGCTTTCGACCGCTACTTCGTGAGCGTGGAAATAGCTCACCAAACTATTTTTGATTTTTGAAACTAAACTCTTTACACATATTATTAAATTAAAAGCGACTCGCACGCAACGTACGTTTTCGATTTGTTATCCGCATTGTTTTTCGGTAGTGTTATACCTATACCCACAGTTACAGTCAGATTGGAACATGGTTACACATTCTGTCGCCTAAATGTGCAGGTTTCATTACAATGGAAGAAGCGCATCACAGGAAGAGCATCGGTCAGTATAAACTAATGTACATAACTTAGAAAAGAGTCACAAGACAGCAAGTACATGGTAGCAGTGGGATTCGAACCCGGTACCTCTCGCTTGCAACTCGGATTCCGTTACCACTCGGCCACCTACGTTTTAGCCTAGGACAAATAAGTTTTTAGGCTAAACATGTTTATGTAATATGAACTAATAAATAAAATGTTTGGCCTGAAATTGGGTTCGGCCCCGACTTCTATTTATTGTCATATCTAACATAACACACTTTTGTGTTGGTTAAATGCTCTTAAAGAAAAATGTCTGTTTAAGTATATGAAATTTATATAATTACTTATTTATGTATTTGCTCCCAGATCCTGGACGACGGTGGCGGCTTTCCATCAGGTTGACAAAAAAATACATATTATGGATAAGGCAATACAAGAGTAGCAGGCAAAACTAATTTCGTTTTCCACTTATTTAATTTCAGTGGCATCAGTCACGATCTCGAAATGGAGCCTATAGATATACTAGACATTGTCCCCATCCTATTTAAGTACTTACTACTCCACGGTAGATAAGGTATTCTTTTTTTATACATAAGAATTCCTCACCATGGCTATAACATGATCTTCTATAGAAAGGAATGTGATAATAGTTGACAATAGACATTACATGATAAATGTACAAATGGTATCATCCGAGCGGCATATTGCCAAGACGGTGGTCGGCCGTGATAACGTGCATCCGACTCCGCTAGTCTCCGTCCGGATATCACATATTACTGTGTCTTTGTTATTAAATACAAATGATATATGGTGCCTGCTTTCCCGTGAGAACACGCCATGCCATCACCCACATCACGACCTTTACCAGGCCCTTGTGCGTCTCCCATATATCACCCGCACGCATTTAATGAATTCGATTATTAGGCTATTAATTTTCTTTAACTTAGACAAATATGACCCTCGTTAACAGAACGAGCGACGACCAGCGGCTGAGCAGATGTGCCGTGTAAACTAGACAACTGTTGATTTATTTAATTACTCTAGCTAGGGTATTTGAAGTCTCGTGATTAATTGGTGGTCAGAATGTGTAATTAATGATTTATATTGATACATGTGAAGTTAATTGCAAAAGGTATATTTGTATTTCTAAATTCCAGTGTCACCTGTGGATAGTGGGGTAAAGATAATACACAAAATTTAAATACGTGGTTTAGGTTAATCACGCTACAGGTTACAGTATAGTGTACAGCTAGTTTTAATTCAATTAGAAGCAGGTAGATATCCTTTAAGCCCGAACGTGTTGTTATCGGAAAAAAAGCACACGCACGTCATCATACAAATTTAAATTTACATTAATACCATTGTCAGTAATTGTCTTCAACATTGGGAGAAACGGATCGGATGGAACATCAACAGAGCTCTTATTAAGGGCCCAGGCTGGGCCTGGGCTAAATAGAAAGCAAACATATACCGTCACGTCGCGCGTAATTCCGACGATTGTCGGAGTCCTAAGATAACAGGGCTCTCGGGCTCCAGCCGGCCCTCCCGACCACCTTCGCACTTCCATTTGCACAAGTAATAAATCAGTCCGGATATTCTGAATGTGGAATCCACCTTGCTTTGTTCTCGCTTCGAAATTGATGCCTACGTAACGCAATAGCCGTCCGCTTCGTTGTTTTGATTGATATCACTGTTGCCTATTATTAGTTATTTATTTATTTATTTATTTATTAGTTCATTAGTAAATGTAATGGAATATTTGTAATCCCGGCTCGGATCCTTAATTAAAGTATGAGATATCTGTTCCCTATAGTATCGTATATCAACACAAAGGTATCATTGAAATGAAAATATTTGTGATTTGAAACTGATATTCAGCATCAAATCGACTTCGTATGAAATCTATCGCCTATCGTCTTTAACTTACATTCTAAAGTTCTACAGTGGACTGGACGGGCACGGGCTGTTTATAATCATGATGTCGAGTTTTTGTTTCATATTATGGAAGTCTGCCCCGTCCCAGAGTTGTTCAGAACGATTATACTTCTTTTATCTTAGCGACCCATTATGTTTCTCCCGGGATAATGCACCCGCGACCCGTCTATGGTGTTTTGAAACTCTTCGTCCAGCCACTAACGGCCGCGAACCCAACGCCGCTTCCTTCGCGAAAACGACTGTTTACCACAGCCTCCCGGAGCTTTGAAGTTAATTATGGCGAGACCTTTGGCCTTAATTAAGTTACTGACTTTATCTTGGTTGGGGTTTGTTCGTCGAGTTCGCCCGGGACGGCGGTAGGGAGCGTTCATAAGGAGCTGTTGTAGGCAGCGGCACTGTGTTTCAGAGTTTTTGAGGAACTACCTACGCTCTAAGCTAATTGATTCGTAAAACTACCTAAGTATACCTTACGTACACTCACTTAAGAAGTATATCCAGATATTAAATATTCCATTATTTATTAACAAAATTAACATAATACTTATTATTATTCAGTCAATCCCGGTTCCTGGCAGAGTCCTGATGCTGTGCGGTATTCTAGCTACCTACCTACTTAAACACAAAGGAGTACCTACTTATAATTATAAATTACAAACCTACTTAAAAGGTACATATATTTTAATTAACGTTTAAAGGCTGTGTCAGGATTTCTCACAAAACTGAGTTTACCGACCATTTTAAAATGTGGTTCATAAGGAATATCAAACGTGCGTTTCATGCTTATTTCTAAATTTATTAAAAATAGTTTCAATTTACTATACGTTACGTAACAAATCTTCAATTGAACCATTAAAAATAATTGTAATTGAATGGCTCCACAATTATAGGAATCAGTCTCGACCTAGAGCATAACCCTGTCGATTAATGCGTCAAGGGAAGCCAATTTTACGACCAACAAATAAGTACATTATAATATAATATAATATCAAACGACTCAAATGTCTATCGACTGCAAATTGTTGATAACTCATCCTCCAAACCTATTTCATCAAGCAGTGATGGCAAAACAGTATAAACTTCCTACTTACGTTGATTCGAAGAGCCATGTTACAATAAATATATAAATTTATCTCCATAAATAAAAGTTTTAATTATCAATAGATTACTTTTAATCCCAGAAATCTTCCCACCCATCAAGGCTAGAGTAACCGCGAAAGTTCAGGTCAAGGACCCAGCGAGCAGGAAAATTAAGAATCCCAAATCTCAGTCACAAATTAAACCTCAGGGAACAAAGTTTTAATTTAGCAACCATTTTATAACCTACCTACTGCAAAGTTATTTCCCAGATTAGGTACCTCTTAATCTTGAAACATGTAAACGCAGCCTCAGTTTTCTGACTTCGGTCTAATAAAATTGTTTGTCCTCCCTTGAATTGATTCACGAAATATTCGCTGGGGTGCTGAGTAAACAACCCGAGAACCGGCACCAATCACCATCATTCCAATCTGACGTTCTCTTGTAAATAGGTGGCTTTTGAACTTGCGTAGACTTTACATGACTGATGGTGAACTTATCATTGCTTGAGTCCACAAAAAAATTGTGTAATACCATTTTCAATTTTCAATTTTCTTTTCAGTTTCAAACAATTTTTCAGTTCAGATAAAATTAAACACGTCAGTCAGTATTTAACTTATAAAGATTTTTATGATGGAATGTCACAAGGAAGTCTTCTAGGTCCAGTGTTATATTCTTGTGCATCTGTGTGTGGATATCGCGCCTAATAATATGCCTAAATATTTAGATTTATCTTATCTTCTGTTGAACGCAATTAAAACACTAAATCCAATTTTAGGAATAGCATCACTTCATAGCTTACATTGAGGAGGCGTAGTTGTCACTATCATAGTTATCGCCTTACGTTCCTATATCCGGACTTCGTCTTAAATTCTTCAGTCGTTATTACCTTGCGATGTTGGGGTAAGTAACTAAACAGCAGAGTAGAAAGTAGATAAAAGCAGTGTTGCTGATAGAGATTAGTTGTAACAACACAAAAGTTTGTCGTTATTAATTTGCACAGCCCCAGAGTTCCTGGCTTTATTGAAAGAAATCGTCCAACGGCAAGTTGCGTTGCGTCGGAAGGAAAAGTTGTAAAAGTTGTTTCAATACTCAGAGTCGCCACGCCCGAGAGCCACGCCAAATACTCTTCTCACTCATTTTTTACGGCGCGCTTTTATAACAGACACTTTCGCTGGCTAAATATAGCTTGACACAAAGCGTCATTATTTATACAAATTCCCAACTCGCAAAGCTTTGCGTATTTACCCCTATTTTTGTGTCTACCTAAATAGATTTGCGTAATATTGGCCGCGTGACGTAATTTGAACACCGCACGACCCGCACACGTGGGGTTCATGTCTGAGTCGGCGCTGTGCTCATAAAGAGAAGTGCCAATAAAAAAATATTAAAATGATCCGCACGCACGCGCGTCGGCCCACAGCCTCCCTCGGGGCAGGATAACTTAATTGCGACGGCGCCGGTCCTATAGGCGTCGGCGCCGGAGCGGGGAACGCTTTTTGCTGGCTTGGGGCTGAGCCCCGAATTTAGATGACGTCTGTCACCATCGTCGCTTACTCGCTATTGCTCTTGAGACTAAACTATTTATAGCTGGGGTTTAAATTTATTTGGTGTTAGGTACTGGACGCTGTGATGTACAATTTTCACATCAGGAAGCTTCTCCAGAGGTTTTGAATGGAAAATCTAAAATCAGAATTTAAGGAAAAAGATGTAGTACCACAAAGAAGTGTCCTAGGACCAGTGTTGTATTTTTGTGCACTGTGATCTCAGACTCTCAAGAAGACCTAACCGACATTATCATTCTTGTCATTCATCCCTAATAATTAGGTAGGGAGATATCCCGTTCCTATTGGAGCCGCCTAACTGGGGATGTCCTTACCTACAGAATAACCTACTTTTCGTAATGTATTTTCTAAGTTAGTGAAACTAAATAAAGATACCTACTTCATTATCATGAATGAGGTCCCCATCGAAAACCGTGGTTGTAGAATAGAAGAGCCTACCATTTGGCTATTTGCTGCCAGCAATTGGTGCATCCCACCTCCAAAACATAACCAGCCGCTCATACGCATTTCAGCTGTTCATTACTTTCCATCTGGTGGCGCGTTTGCCTCTTTAAACATTTTGTAGGTCCACGACAAAACACTTTAGATACAGTAGTTGCTACCAGCTACTTAGACCGACCATTATAAAACCGAAACCAATACCGCAATCGTTAACATCCCGCAATGTAGCATGCTGCATCAGGTACTTTTTTTTTAAAAGGCGGGCTATGTCAGAATGTCGCGGCGGCGCGGGCGGCGCCCCTGTTGAGCGTTAATGATGTCCCCAGGGTTTAATGGATGCTGGATCACGAGGCTTCAATTAAGTTTACCTTCCACCAACAGCAAAACTCACTCACAAGTGTATGTCGATAGATTTAAGCAATAACATTGTTTGACTTTTATTTTTTATTATTGATTAATTTAAGAAAAGATAATCCGCGTATCAATGCATCAATATCCCTAAACGTAATTTAGGTTGGTTTTGCATTCAAACTCGAGAGAGTCGATTTTCATTCGCCAAAATCTAATGGGATTAAACCCAGTTCCCAGATGTGGCCATTAATTGTAACAAATTAATTTAGATTTAGAATAAATTGCGGTACCTATTTGAATATGGAGCTAGTGAATAGAGTTTATAATATATGTGTGTCCCTTTGTGAATGAGTCATCGTAGCTCGAAAAAAGATTGGAAAGTTAGGTACCTTTATGCAATTTTTTTGCTTTGTGGTAGCTCCCGAACTACTAGCTCGATTTCGATGCGGATTCTTTCATTAGGAAGCCAATTTAATCGGGAGTTTATTAAACTTTTAAGTATGTATAAACTTTGTCGAGGATTCTCCGAGTCTTTCAGTCAGATGGTTTTCCATTCGGTTAGGTTATCTGGTTTACGCAGACAATCTATGGTAACATAAAATTAGTCACCTCTATAAAATTTGTCGCCTCCGTCAATGGGTGGGGTTGGTATACAGTCAGTAAATACTTAATAACACTGTCACATGCAGGAGCTGCCCCAATTTTATTAGTTCGACCTTTGTCTTATTCAGGAACGGTGTCCCCATATCAAAGTTGGGGTTGCACATTAATAAATCTGTCAACCCGTCGATACAGGACTACTCTGATATACTAGGATTACTACTCTGGGCGCAATTTTCGATTTCGCCCGTACCTATCAAGGTATAATGACAGTGTATACACACTACTTTTAAATATCCTATTTTTTTTTTATACTACTTAGGTGGCAAACCAGCTTGCGACCTGCCTGATGGTAAGCAGTCACCGCAGCCTATTTCTTTTATTTCAACAATTGTGAAAATAATGTCAAGAAATAAAAGTAAATTGTCCAAGTCAGAAATGTCAAGAATGTTTTAGCTTAATTCTATATCATTACATAATGTCCCTATATGTACTTTTGACAATGCATTTCAAGACATAAATTTCCGATGGTTTCAGAACTACAAACGTCAACTAATAAGCAGGTATAACTAGAGTCAACAGAGCCTTTAGATGCTAAATTTACTTTTTTTGCTACGCAGTGACAAACGAGCAGATAGCCAACCTGATGGTAAGCGGTAAATGTCGCCCATAATATCTACGATTCATGCATTTAGAAACAAAAAAGCAGAACCGCAGATGCGTTTTCACATTGAGGACTATAGATGAAATGCCTAAAGCCTGTAGGTACCTTATTCCGCTGGCTACCTTATCCTTCAAACCGGAACACAACAATGCAAAATGGCAAGCATTGTTGAAACGGGATCTAATATTTATGAAAACTAGCAATGCATAGAACTTGTGAACTTTCACTTTGATATTTAAATTTGTACTGTTACTTTTAATCGAGGTTCATGCGGATAAAGCTAGTTAAATGGAATTCTATAGTAATCACATATGTTTAGTGAGAGTTGATAGTTATGAAATCGCCTGCCAATACCGACCATCAGTCATGACATCCGTCGCTGAATTTCCGTACCTATGACTAACTAAAATAATGTCGATTAAGGTTCCATCTTGTACTCGGATTATACCGACACATAGATAGATAAAAAATCTTACTTATGTAGCTAATTCCCCTGTGCCTGCCCAGATAATAAAATACGCTGCTTTCCGTTCTTGTCAAAACACGTCACGAGCTAAAGTCCGAAGATGACCCTACTTGGTCTGACGAGGGTTCTGCAGTCTCTGGAGATTGGTTCGACACTCCTGCGTGGCCAAACTAGCTGAATAAATTCCGAGACTTTTACTTTTTAAACGAACCCGCAACCCTAGACCCAGGGGGTTAACGCATTCAGCCCCTGATTGGCTACCAAACCTCGGCCCGGTGCGTATCGCTTTTTTATTGTAGGTAGGGAGGTACTAAGCTAACCCAAAAACTCATTAACCATCTACGTAAGGCCTTGTAATTTACAGGAGACTACTCATCACCATAAATACACGTAAAGCATGATGTGTTACATCATGAAATCGTCATGAAAATTAACATATCGTCTTTCACCTCCAAAAAGATTGGAAAGCTTGCTATCTTCACGGACTGCAAATTGTAGGCTTAAAATACACAAAAAACTCCGATGCCCATTTCATGATCTTTCGACTGGAGGTATAAAGGGTAAAGAGCCATAAAATTCATATTATGAAGATCATAATTATAACATCTAAGTAGCAAGTAAGTATAGGCAAGTTTATGAATATGATGAAGCTGTGTACAGGCTTTTCCCCTTCCGTTAAACTTTAAGAAGTTGGATCGAAACCAGACGGGAAATATCAGACTACTTCAAAGATTGGAGTATGCACACCTAACTTTAGCGGAGTTCCGTTTCATAGTTATCACTTCACAGTATCTCAGTTGGAGAGCCCGTGCGAGAAAACCGATAGAATAACTGAAGATATAAGTTAACCTCCCAAGTTTGCGGTAAGACCGTCCTGAGGATTACTTACTTCTCTAGTTTGAACTAGCAAACTTAGATCAGATCCGTGATGGAGGGGCTGGAGGCGCGCCGGGTCGCATCGCACGACTCAAATAAATACCTCGATTATTCCCCTTCCGACATAGTTGTGCGGGCATAAGCTCGCCAATAAATCGTATTTGTTCGCAGCAGAGAGTAATTATTAGAAGTTAATAACCGAGATATCGGAAAACTATTGATGCTTATACCCTGGCTATTTTCGCTTCGACTGACAGGTTGATTGCCAATCTGCGAGGATAACGACAGCTACCTATTTATCAACTTACGATGAACGTAATATAGTGCCGTGACGTACTATATTAATATAAATAAGTGTTTATTATATCTAAAATACTTTATTCGGCTAGTCAATGAAGTAGATTGGGCTTATAGGTAGGGGGAGCCAATCGCAATATCTACTCTGGAAAGGATTATGATAGGCGTCGGAATTATTACCATAGATAGACGAGATATTTATCTGACTATAGTATTGGGGTTTCAAACTTGTAAAAATATTAAGAGGAATTTATATATTAGCCAAATTGTAAGAAATGGGAAAACGCGAAATTAGCGAACCGGTTTGATAATTTCGTGCCACCGGGTTGATAAAATCGCGCCGCTATTCATTTCATGAAATTTGGTGAGTAACCATTATAATACAGAGAATTCCATGGAATTACTTCTGGCACTACTTCTTACTTTTTAGGCAAGAATATTATAGCAGTGGGATTTGCAACTAGTACATAGTTTTTATGATATGCACATGCGCGGAATTATCTACGGCGCGGTATATGCCAACTCTCCACTACACTGCGCTTTTAGGTACATCTGTCTGTCGCTCTGCGTAAGTCATACCTACAGCAAAACTAATTGTGTACAAATATATTTCTCAAATAAATTCTACAATATATTTGTATTTCAAATGTATATACATTTGACATACATTTGAACGCACTAGAATAATTTTTAGTAGGTAATGATAAATTTTTCGAAACTGGGTTTCTTGAAGGAATTTTTTTCCCCCGTAATCAAAGAAATTTTTTTCCCCCGTAATCAAAGAAATAATGTAGCAAGTTTTATACCATTTTAGAATCCTTATTAAATGCGTCAACTTTTCGTGCTACTTGCCAACCTGGCGTAGTACTTTTTTTTTTCAGTACAGTCCGTTAAAGTTGGACGAAATATTAATTGTCTATTCATTGTACGGCAAAATGTGACGCTTTCTTCCAAGCTGGAGCAGTTGACTTAGAATCCTAAGTAATAGGTTAGATTAGCACTATTCGGGATTACATAAGAAAAATAAAATTGAAAAGAGTTAAGATTTGTAGCAACAGGAGCTAAAAAACCATCACAGGGTGTACATTTTCTCGAAAAAAAAAGAAATGCCTATAATTAAAAAAATTCAAGATTTAGATTTTATTTTTTATTTTTCTAGTAACTATTATAATTTGGACTATCACCCCATTCCGGCTTGACGTCGACTTACGGGACACCCTGTAGGTTCAATGTGTTACTACTACAATTACAATATTGATTGTTATTACAATGTCAGTATTGATTGGTCTACTGCTGAACCACCTGAAACTCCAGAGCAGAAGGATTTTACCATAATCTTCTAATCGTTGCAGACAGTTAATTGCTGTAGGTACATTCGTGTTTAAAAATCCTCAGTGTAGCAGCCCCCGGAGTAGAGGGGTTTGATAAAATATTCGTCTATAAAAACTAAACCTTTCTATGGGAGCGATGCCGCGATTAGAATTTAGCGTCCCAAAAACAAATTCTATTTAAAATGGCGCTAATCGCTGGACACAATAACGGATTGGCGCAATAAAATTGGCGGGAACAATGGCTACCCGGCTCAGACAGCCGTGAAAAACACTCCCTCGCTGATCGAATATTCAGATCGACTGTGGTCCAACCTCGGCTAAATGCGCGCCGTCCCATTGTCTCTTTTCCACTGACAATTTCCATAAAACAGAAACAATAGACCCATCGCCAGTTCTAAATTAGATTTTAAATAAGTACACAAAAGCTGCGAATTACCTAGGTACGTTTTGTTACTGTGTTCGGAATTAGAGGCATTTCCTTTCCAGTCTTCGGCACGTCTCAATTTTATGTAAGTACTTACTAGTGCCCGGCGCGACTTCGCGTGTTGTCCTACCCCTACCCTGCTCTACTCTACACCTACACCTGTCCTACCACTCATCATCATCATCACGGCCCGTAACAGTCCACTGCAGGACTTAGGGCCTCTCCCACGAAAGGGGAGGTTATTGCAATAATCTCCACGCATGGCAGGCGGGTTGGAGATCGCAGTGTTTAAATATAACAATGGAAAATGCCGCTGCCCATTTTCCAGACTACGGAGACTCTTGATCTTTTGCCTCGAAAACATTAGTCGCCTTGTACGACACCCACGAGTGTAAGGGGTTGGTGCTATTCTACTCTGCCGGACACCACATGGCCAACCACTACTCTACCCCTATCCTACCTTACTCTACAGGTGAAAGGCCCACCTAACCTACTCCGGCCCTAACCTACCCTACTACTACTCTACCGCTACCCTACATCTACTTTACCCCTACCTACCCTACACCTACTTTACCCCTACCTACCCTACACCCACTTTATCACTACCAACCCTTTTTTGCTTTACGTTTAAACGGTTTAAACCACCACCACATTATAACTAGAAGAACAAAAAAACAATTTTTCAAATCAGTCTAACCGTTTTCGAGTTGTCGCGAGGTTAACGCACAGCAATTGATTTTACATAGTATATTGTCGTAGGTAGTAGTGTAGTAAAAAAATCGCTTACTACAATTATCTCATTAAGTGAAGATTTTCTCATTAATATGACGTATGAAATAAAGAGATTATTTTCTTTAATTGCCTGCTTTTTTCATGAAAAGTTAAAATAGTACCTTAACGCATCAAGGGGACACGTCTTACATCTGAGAGATTGTAGCGAAGGACTCAGAGTTGTATTACCTAGTGAAGAGTGAAGTGAGAGGTTAAAACCGCCCAAGACTATCAGGTTTTATCCCAGAGGTGAGTATTATTCTACTTTTCAAAATAAGACAATAAAAAGCGAGGGCTACAAAAAATGGCTATTTTTGAATCGTTCGCCCCGATTCAACGGTTTGCAATTTTATTTTTCAACATGAAAAATTCAATATTTTGATGCATGATGTTTGATTTTCCCTATTTTTGAACCGTACTCTTTCGATGTTGCCAACGTGATTTTAATGAATAATTTTTCATGCCGGGAATCAAAATTCAAAATTTCTGCCGCCCAGTAACCATGCTTGCATTGATAAGGTAGCCAGCGAAATTACAGGCATGATGCATTTCATCTTAGTCCTCACAATGACCTGCGGTTCTTCATTTTCGTTACCTGCAATCTAAATGTATGAAATATAAATGTTGTGGACGACTGTCTGCTCGTTTGTCACTGAATAACATAAAAAAACTAGGTACCTATGCAAATAGAAACAACGCCAGTTGGTCTGACAATGTATACATAATAGACACCTGGGTACGCTAGTAAACTAGCAATAGTAAAGTAAGTTTCTTTTCCCTCTTGGCCGTTATTTCGTCCGCTCTAACTTCGATAAAAGGCCCCTGTCTGTTCTCTTTTAAGCTATTTCCGCCAAGTACTTAGTACTACTTATTTCAGCCAAGTCGGTGCGACAATTTAGCCGCGAAACCGTAACAAACAGACAAACCGAAAGAGTTTTTAGAAGAACCTGTTCTTACATAAACACTTATTTTTGGATAATAAATAATCCTACTTAAAACGTTATTATTTTATTGTTTGTTAGAGCTTTCCAGCCATCGAAAAAATGTTCTAACTACTTTTGGGACCGCGCGCTTAGACGATTTTTGGAGGCTCCTTCGACCAAAATAAGAGACCTCTAATAAATTGTAGAATGCTCTATCTAGCTTGGTAGTTTAACATTTGATTGTTACGGGCTGTTGCTTTATAACATCAGTAGCAACTAGCATTGAACTTAAATGTCAAGCGCCCTACTGTAAAGTAATTTACCCACCTATCAACCGACTATTATGTTAATTTACGCAGGAATTTCAAGTAGGTAGGCTGTAATATGTGCTACGCCATCAGTGCAGTCACATGGCAACTGATACTGACTGCCCACTCGGCTCCTTTCAGACTAATGCACATCTGGGACAACGTTAGATGGACAGACTATCTGTACAGGTAGGCATTGTGTATTCTAGTCTAGGTTAATTTAATTATCAGGCCGCTTCAACTTCAGTAACGATGCACAATAGACTAGATATGATGCGGAATGAATTAGCTCTATTATATATGTTATAAATTGATGCAATAAAGAGATTACATACATACATACATATATTAGTCGTCGTCGTCGTCGTCCTAGCACTTATCCCGGCCCCTGCCAGGGTCCGCTTTCCTACTTAATCTTCTCCACTTCGCCCGGTCTTCGGCATCCTCGCGTCGTAAGCCGTTGGCTCTCGCATTCGACTCAGCGGTGTCAATCGATCGCTTCTTGGGCCGCTTACGGGGCCTCTTTCCTGATACCGGCAGATTCAGGCACCTATTTCCCATATATTCCTGAGGCTTACGCAGCACGTGACCAAACCAGCGCAGACAAGCTTCCTCGATCTTATCTGCGATATCCCTCACGCCAAAGCTACCACGGATATACTCGTTACGTACTTGATCGAGTCTCGTAACTCCGCAAGTCCACCGTAGCATCTATAGACAGCTTCGTTACCTACAAGGATGGTTTCGGGATCTACGCTGCAACTGGCCATATACTTCGTTTTGGCGACATTCAACTTCAAACCACCATTTTCTAGCATACCCTTCCACATGTTTACTCTGGTCTCAAGATCCTGCCTAAGCTTGCTCACCAGTACAATGTCGTTAGCGTACTTCATAAGCCAAGGAGGCATGTCCTGAATTTCCGCTGAGAGGGCATCGAGCACAATTCAAAACAAGTAAGGGCTCAGCACAGAACCCTGGTGAACACCTACAGTAACCGGGAAGGGATTAGTTGGCCTACGATGGTTTTGACGACGGCTCCAGTATTGGCATACATATCCTGTGTAATACTAATGTACGCTTCGGGCACAGACTTTGATCTTAGAGCCCATCAGATTATCTCCGACATGGACAAGACAAGGACTCGGTGCTGTGCAGTGAGGCGTTCCCCCTGGATGACCTTGCATTGGGATACATGGCCGATGTCACGTCTTCGGAGCAGCAAATAATCGATCTGTGATTGGTGCGGGCCACTTTTATAGGTGATGAGGTGTTCGGGTCTCTTCTGGAAGAAGGTATTAACCACGGCTAAGTCAGCGGCCAGTGAGGTTCGGAGAATTTCTTCCCCCTCACTGTTTCCCTGGCCGTAGCCAAAGCCCCCGTGCACCCGACCGAACTCCTCACTCCTCTGGCCCACGTGGCCGTTGACGTCCGCACCAACAACAATCTGTTCGGAGGATGGTATACGTCGCAATGTGTCCTCGAAGGTATTCCAGAGGGCATCTTTTCGGTGTCGTCACAACCGGACTGAGGAGCATAGGCGCTGATGAGGTTATACGTTGATCCTTCTATCAGCGCCTTGATTAGCATGAGCCGATCGCTCACTCTGTTCACCTCCAAGATTCCGTTCCGGAATTCGTCGCACGCCACAATAGCGACCCCATTCCTCCCTTCTGCCGATCAGTTGTACACAAGCTTGTACCCCTGCCCTACCTCCCGGGACTTGGATCCCCGCCATCTGATTTCCTGTAAGAAGGTGGCAACCTGAACGGGGCGCCTGCAGAGCAAGTCCGCCAGCTCCCTAGAACGGCCAGTCAGGGAGCCAACGTTTAAAATGGCGAAGCGGAGCTTGCAGGTATGCGCTAACGTCTTTAGCACTGCCCGCGCGTGGCAGGGTAGCCCTCGCAAATTTTTCACAGGTTTAGGGCGATGTCCCTGCACGTCGTTAAACGGCGACGCCCCAGCCCGGGACGCATTTCCTTTACCTGACCTTTCCATTTTGAATGCGGTGATTTGGCTTTTTACGTGCGTCGACTACCATCCGCCCCGCACAACCCGTTAGGGAAAAGCCGGTTCGCCAGAGCCCGTCCGTCTGTCAGCAGGGGGACCGCTGGCAGGTAAGGTTGACTTGGGCCCATGAGATGGTGATCGGGCCCTTTACCCCCCATACATATATTAGTAATAAAAGCCTATTTGTTAGATTAAATTAAGTAGCTTAAATTTGTCGCGCGCGCACATCGTGCGAGATCGGGTGCGTTCTAATGTCGATCGTGACGAACGGTGTAAATATGTCGAATACGGTCAAATGTAACGCATGTAATATCGTCATTGACGAACTATTAGCGTATATCCAAAACAAGATTTCTGTGATGGACGAATTAACGTTGATAAAAATGTGAACGTCGGCGTTTACGAGTGTGGAAATAAAAGTCGAAATCGTTACTTTTTAACTCAATTCCAACGGATCGACGTTAAATTGGTCGCAAAAATAAAGGAAAGGAGCAGCGGGACCTGGACGATATTGTAGCAGTATTTAATGTTTGTGGCACGGCAACTGGAGAAGTTACCCCCAATAACTTTTGATCACCTGGACTGCACGAAGCTGTTGAAGGATCTTTTGCGAGTACAGAATGAGATCGAAAATATAAAAACATCGTATGTGACGTTCAATCACTTGGAAGAAGTGAAAATGGATATACTGAATAGTCAGAAATATTCTTTGGTACCGCCCTCTTCGAAGTACAACATAAACGTGAAAAAAGGCGCTGCGCAACTAGATAGTGAACCCATGGGCTTGTCACCTATGAATTCCACGATAAAGGAGGTCGATAATACTACTAAACTAAGTGGTTACGGGTCAGTACCGAGATATTGTTATGGGTAGTCAGCTGACGACCGAGCGCGACTTATCACAGTACGGTCGCCCGCGCAGCATACCCGCCGTCATATCCATGGCGTACCCGTTGAACTGAAGTTGACATCTATTGTACTTAGATAGGGAATCTCGTCCTGTGACAACCATGACTCTTGCAAGGCGATTATGTCATAATAACGACATAGGTATTTAATACCATCCAAAGAACGTTTAACATTTTTACAGTAAAAAGTGACCAATGAGACAGTTAAACTGATTTGATTACTATTATTATTGTCGTCCATTGTTATCTGGGTTTATGTTGCCGTCTTCGGTGTTACGAGCGCTGTCACGCCGATTTTTATAATGTATAAAACGCCGAAAAATGATGCTATGCGGCCACAGTTTTTCGTCTAAAAATAGTGGCAATTTACTGTGAGATATCATAAACTTATATGCATTGTGTTCCACCTGTTCCATCCACCTGTTCCATCTGTTTCTTAATGCCTATTTTCTCCAGACAAACACTCTCATACGTTTTGAGTTGTATGTACCGAAGTTCAAGGACTGTCTAGGGACGGTAAGTGCAATAATCGATGAGTACGGTGTAGAATCTGTTTACATTTTGGGTGATTTATATTGAGAGCCTTTTGTACATCCTTTTACACGTGTTAGTTATCACCTTAAGATGACAATTCAGACCCATCAAATTACAGGCTTATAGCGGTAACCTCCTTGCTCTCTAAAGTGATGGAGCGGGTCATCAATATCCAGCTCCTTGGATACCTCGAGGATCACCAGCTGATCAGTGACCGTCAATATGGCTTCCGTCATGGTCGCTCAGCTGGTGACCTATTGTGTACCTAACACACCGGTGATAATGATATGCTGAATATTCCCAGTATTCATTGCTATGCAGATGACAGTACTGGAGATACTCGTTATACTGGCCGTGCGAATATCCCTCGTTCCGTGGTGTCGGAAAGCCGAATAAGACTTGTGTCAGAGCTTGAACACTCCTTGGAGCAAGTTGCTCACTGGGGCAGACTGAACCTAGTGGAATCCAACCCCTCAAAGACACAGGTCTGCGCATTTTCCGCCAAAAAGGATCCTTTTTTCATGGTACCGCAGTTCCAAGGAACACCCCTATCCATCTCAAATAGTATCGGGATCCTTGGGTCGACATATCGGATAGCGTACGATTCCGGAGTCATCTAGAAGGTAAGGCCAAACTGGCTTCAAAAAAGCTTGAAGTGCTTAACCGGTCCAAGCGATACTTCACCCCAGGGCACCGCCTGCTGCTGTACAAGGCACAGGTGCGGCCTCATATGGAGTATTGTTCCCATCTTTGGGCCGGCGAAACTGCCGACCTGCTTAATCCTCTGGACTCCGTACAGAGACGCGCCGTACGAATTGTCGACGATCCCATACAAACAAGCAAGAAAGAACCACTGGCTAACCGGGGACTTTGGGTTCCTGTGTGTGTTCTATCGGCTGTACAATGGGGAGTGTTCCGAGGAACTTTTCGATCTGGTGCCCACAGCACAATTCCGCCATCGCACCACCCGCCGTGGGCTGGGTGAGTACCCCTATCTAAGTACATCCCCACTACGTAGACCCTCTATTAGTCACCACGCGAAGGTTTGTAAGAACATTTCTCGCTCGTACTATTCGGATGTGGAATGAGCTCCCAGCCAGTGTTTCCTTTGGACTATGACATGAGATCGTTCAATAGGTATATTAGAAGTCTCTTCAGAGGCGGGCAACGCATTGGTGACTCCCCTGGTGTTGCTGATGTCCATAGGCGGCGGTGACCACTTTCCATCAGGTGGCCTGCGTGCCTGTTTGTCTGCCGGATAACATAAAAAAAAGTTACAAATAAATGCACTAACAAATAGTTAGTGCAGTTAGGAGCGTCGGTGGCCGAGCAGTTAGAGTATACGACTCGTAAGCCAGAGGTCCCGGGTTCGTATCCCGTTTCGGCCATGTACCAATGACTGTTTTCTAAGTTATGTGCATTAGTTGAATACTAACCGATGCCCGTACGGTGAGGGAAAACATCGTGATGAAACCTGCACATTCAGGCGACTGGATGTGTAACCATGATCCAATCTGGTCAGGTTCCCCTGGTAGCAGGGTCATGGAGGTCAGATGGCAATCGCTCCACTGTAATTACCTGACCTGCTAAATCCTGGCTCATGGTCAAGGCGGACCCCGAGCCCTCGTGCGCGAGAGCACAACCGGGACATTAACGCCAAGATGATGATGATGAACTGCACTAACAAATAGATTAAGAAATTACTAACACAATGAGTCTGGTCACTTGAATAATTGAATTATAAATTAAAATAAATACAAGTTTGGCAAACTGTAGATACCATTTAGAAGTTGTGTAATGTTTCAATTGGCAGGCTATGCCTAATTTTGAGATAGGGTACAGGTATACTAAATTGTTACATGTCGGGAATTAGGGCAGACTCGATTAGGAGCGATGCGATTCAGTGTTTCTTAGGAAAAAAAAAATTTGGTCAGCATCAGCATCAGCTGATGTCAATTACAAAAAACCTGCATCAGCTTCCACTGATGTGACAAAATCCTGCATCAGCAACAACCCTGGGCCTTGTGTCCGCTATTTTACCTAAATCGATTGAATTGTAATTGGATTGTATTGTATATTTATGCATATTTAGATGTACCCACTCGGGTGTACGTTGTTAAAGCAGTGTTTAACTAGCAGTTGGCGTTTCCACTTGTTCCCTCGGCCCGTAGTTCGCATATTTAACAGATTGGTTTTAATCTTAGTTTTCAATCTAGTTTTGATCTATTAAGCATGTAAATTTGCCATTGCGCTGCGATTGCGATCCAATTAAACGTCGATCGAGGGATTATTAAATTGATGCCCTGGATCGAACCCGGTACCTCGGGGTACGAGTCGGCCCCCTTAACCTTTCCACTTTAAGACTTTCCTGTATTGATGCATAATGTACTATGTATTTATTACTGTACAGTTACTTTTTTTAGTTACTGTCTGTCTTTAAGTTATTCTAACTCTAGGTACCTACTAGGCAGCTACCTACCAACCAACCTTTAGTAAAACTCTTTTTGTAAAGCAAACAGATTCTTCCTTTCATTATCTCCAGTCGACGTCGTCGTATGCAAACTTCGTATTAATATCCCCGTAAACTAATTAAATTAGCCTTTGTCCGATAAATGAATATTAATTGGGTGCCCGCCGCCCGCCGGGGATGAAACAAAACACTTATAAATTGCTATTTGCAATTTTTCCTCGCATTTTATGCTGTGTTTGAATAAGCTGGGCTTGAAGCGATAATACCAGGCTTTATATTGTGCACCTACTTATAACACCTAGAAATTACTATTATTATATATTAGTTAAGTCATCATAATTAGATATTGATTAATGTCTGATACTTATCTAATTAAATAGGCGGACACCAGGCCCCTGCGTGTCGCGGGAGCGCAACTGGGATTTAACGCCAACATGTTGATGATGACTTATCTAATTATATGTTAATTAAAGTGAATGTGTTTTGATATAAACCTGTCTCTACGTACACCACAGTAATATACAAACACTTATTTAAAATACAATTTCCTAAACCATTTTCCGCTTTATTTTCATTTCGTTGATCGCAGCATTCGCAGCAGTACCGTACGCGAGCAGCGCGGCGCGGCATTACGTACACGAGAATGGCCGACTCGGGTTTTCCATTTATTTGACTGTGTCAGCGCTCGTCGGAACAAAGGCTTAGCGCGGTCTGCAGCGGGAAACGCAGCAAATAGCCAGCGCGATGCCGTGATACCTAGGTTCCAATCCCACTACGATACAGCGGCGTACAGCCGGCGGACAGCGCAAAAAGCGCACGATATCCATCCTACACTTGCCCGATATTGCGAATTCGGTTTCCAATATTAGTTTTTGTTCCGTTAGTGTTAGTATTAACAGTGGCGTTTATGAAAACACGATATGCCAATGGTATTTAGAAAAAGCTGGGCGCGATCGTGCAATTTGTTCCATGGAAATACGTAATGAAATGGAGGGTTGAATTTACATATTGTATGTATGCCGTCACCATTTCGAGACATTTTGCCTATTTTATCAGCCATTCAAACGTGATACAGCAAGCATGTGCAGTATTTTATGGCTCATTCATTCATCAGACGCGGGCATGAGAAGTGGCTTATATTATCTAGGGACCTACTGCAATCAATCGATAGTTAATGACCGACCGAAATTTCGGTTTTGGCTAGTTTTCGCCAAAAATCTACTTATGGCCTTTGTTGCGGTTTTAAATTGCCCGCCGTACAGAAACTTAACAGGTAATGTTATTGTTATGTGTAAAAAATGTCTTTTGCAATTGGACACCACGGTTCTTATGCCTGTCCAAAACTTATATCTATATTTAAGTACCCAAGTAGGTACTAAAATAAACATTTAGTTATAGCTAGGTTTTTTCAATTCAATTCATTTATTTTGACAAACTTAAATTTATACGTCAAATGTTATTAAATTCTTTAGTTATTATTCTTAAAATAATGGTAATAAATAAAAGGTAGGTATAATAGTTGCATGGCACACACTTCAATGAAGCGTTTCCATATATTTTTTGAGTGAATCCAGAATGGGGTGATAATGGTGGTTTAGTGAGTGAGGGTGTGAACATAACTCGCTGCTCTCGCTAAATGGGCTGTGAAGCTGATAACTGCGTGCGCTAACTGCGGACTAGATAACTAAGCACCTAGGTGCCGAGGAATACGGTAAAAGTTGGGTTTTCCGGTAAACGAAATTAAAGTTACAAGGGAGATTGCAGGCGAAATAACATTTTAGACAGTTTGTAGTGACGTAAATAGATGAATTTTATTTTATTAATTTTTTATTTTCTAATAAATCTTAGAAAATTCGCACAGCGCCATCTAGCCCCAAAGTAAGCAAAGCTTGTGTTATGAGTGTCAGAAAACTGATTAATTACTAACATATATATTTTAAATACATACTTATTATAGGTCAATATAACACCCAGAGCCGTAACATAAATTAAAATTCATCATTTGACGATTTGATCAACCTCTGCGTGGCATGTTAACCAACTGAACTACTCAGGACTAGGATTTTCGGATACCCGCCTTTTATAGATATACGGGTATCGGGTATTATTATTTTTATACCCGAGTATTTACCGATTTTTGAAGAAAATGTAAGTAAAAGGTATTTTTGAAACCTTTTTTCAAATTGAAATATAAAAAAGAAAAATAAATTTTAAATCAGTGAAACTAGCCTTATTGGAAAGCGAATTAATGAGATTTCGGTGACGAGCCGCTGCGTGTTTATTTTAACAAAGGTCAAAACCTTTCAACCAAAAGTAGGCTTCAGTGCTAAACAAAATTTTGTGTGGGGGAAAAAATTAACATCAATGAATAATGTCACGTTGGACATCCAGATTGTGCAATCAATGAAGTTATTAATTAGATATTTTTTTTGGGATATGTCTACGCTAAGAAATTAGGGACGATAGAACACTACCATGTACAGAACAGAACACCCTGTTCCCGTTGCACGTAAATGATCTGCTCGTGTCCAGTGCTTTTGGGTATGCAGATGGCACCACAGTGACGGACAGGTACACATCCAGTGTAAAGGCCAAGAGATAGGATGTCGAGTCTTGTCGAGAGTCTCTCACTGATCGCCTGGAGCAAGCTCTCTAGAATGTTTCTGGTTGGGGATATTTGTTCACCGCCAAGCGAAGTACATTCCGTCGGACTCCAACTTTCCAGGGTGTGCCCCTACAAATACGTGATAGCCAGGCTGTCCAAGCTGGACTTTGGTGTGTATATCGAGTCCATAGCTAAAACTGCTGCCAAAAAACAAGGCATCCTCTCTAGGGCAAGGCGGTATTTCTTATCTGAGCAGAGGTTGCCACTATTTAAAGCCCAAATTCGCCCTTGCATGGAATACTGTTGTCACCTATTGGACGGATCTGCCAAGGTCTATCTGGCTGCTCTGGACTCGGTTGAGAGACGCGCCAAGAAACTGATAGACAATCCCCCGTTGGTGCAGGAAAACCTACAGGATCTGGATCACCGCCGTAAAGTGGCATCTCTGGCGGTTTTTTACAGACTACACTTTGGGGAATGTTTTCCCTGAGCGGTGGAACTTGGGTCTCTCTAAGACAAGAGTGAATAGTGAATATGCGCCATCGTAGACTGCATTTGCACTTTACATCAGGTGAGATGGCAGTCAAATACCTGACTATTTTCTATAAAAAGAAACAGCTTTCGATGAGTTATTATATGCTGCGAAATGTGTGAAAATTGAACGTCCACATTGGGCCATCTTACGCGGCAGTCGCGGCGGCCACATGGCCGAAATAATATTCAAACATAAATGGCATTTCATTATCTTTCCTATGTATGTACGAGTATATTTATCAAACGTCAGAGCGCGCGACTCCAACCATTTCACGTGTCTGTGAACGTGGAGCCGAACACCACGGCCGTATTCAATCTGACGTACGAGGAGCTGCTCCCGCGCCGCAACGGGGTATACAACCACGCGGTCAACCTGCACCCCGGCGCGCTGGTGCCCTCGCTCACCGTCACCGTGCACATCAAGGAGTCGCAGAAGATCACCGCGCTGAGGGTGCCCGAAGTCAGGACAGGGAATGAGGTCGACGCCGCCGAGGACGATCCTCGTAAGTACCCTTTATTATCCAAAGTCTGATCGACAGATTACGAGTATAAACCAGTATTTTCAACGTTTTACCTTACGCAATCCTAAATTAAATTGTACTACGATACACAGAAACCACCAAAGCGGTGAAGGAGACGGCCGCGAGGCGACCATCACATTCCGGCCAGACCTCGCAGAGCAGCGCAATCTAGCCGTAAGTAACGTTTATTTGTTCAATTAGGTACCTACTGTGGATATATTTACCTACAGTTGTTATTTTTGGCGTTAAAGTAGTACGGCGTGCTCGGCCAATTTGTTGTGCAGTATGACGTCGAGCGCAGCAATAAAGGGGAAGTTCTGGTGAGTCACTAGTTCTAATTAAATCAAAATCATACTACCTACTGGGTACACTGTGTTCACTGAAATTCGCGTTTAGTCTTAGGTAAATGACGGCCGTGTGGTGTCCGGCATGGCCGTGTAGTGTCCGGCAGAGTAGAATAGGACCAACCCCTTACGCAAATGGGTGTCGTAGAAGGCGACTAATGTTTTCGAGGCAAAAGATCAAGAGTCTCCGTAGTCTGGAAAATGGGCAGCAGCATTTTCCATTGTTATATTTAAACACTGCGATCTCCAACCCGCCTGCCAAGTGTGGAGATTATGGCAATAACCTCCCCTTTCGTGGGAGAGGCGTTAAGACCTGAAGTGGACTGTTACGGGCTGTGATGAATGAAACGACGGCTACTTCGTGCATTTCTTCGCGCCGTCAATGCTGCCGCCACTGAGCAAGCACGTGGTGTTTGTGCTGGACACGTCGGGCTCGATGGGAGACGGGCGCAAGATGGTGCAGCTGCAAGAGGCCATGAATACTATCCTCAGCGAGCTCAACCAGGGCGACTACTTCACCCTCCTGTCTTTTGAGTCCTCTGTAAAAGTACGATAGCTTAAATGAAGCCAACATAATGTACAAAGCAGTACCGAGGTTCTACAAGGATGCATTCTCAACCCTAACTACTCAATGATTTCGCTAGTACCATCACACGTAAAATATGTCCAAGATATGTTCGAGACTAGTATACAGAACATAAA
Organism: Blastobasis lacticolella; assembly: GCA_905147135.1. NCBI lineage: Eukaryota > Metazoa > Arthropoda > Insecta > Lepidoptera > Blastobasidae > Blastobasis > Blastobasis lacticolella. Next base: position 13,454,471 of record LR990046.1, on the reverse strand, counting down.
ACGAATGTTGTGCAATTCTGTAAATTCTTACATAAATATGAAAATTGAAATTCACTTAATGACAAAGATCGCACGTTCACACAAAAAATATCAGCTCATTTTTTATTTTTTACTGATGAGCTTTAATTTGATATTTCGGTTAAAACTTTCACTGTCGACGAAGGGTCAGAATCAGAATATACACGAATGCAAACGTTAGAGAAAACAAAATTATTTTTAGAGTATGGTCTCGTACTTACCGCCTCTAGCGACGAGACCGTTGACGACCGTTTTGGCTTTGGCGATGTATTCTGACGTAGCCGGGTTGGTCTTAGGGGACTCCGTTGTAACGTGAGCAAGGTTATGGAAGTAGAAGGGAAATGTAAGATAAAATTGAGAACCGGTAGTGGCAAAAATGTCCGTATTGGGTTTTTACTGTAGTTATACGATCATCACGCGCTCGTTAAATTCAAATTCAAATTATTTATTTTCCACACACAACTTAATAAAAAATAAAAAAGTACAAAGGGTTCCTTATAAATTACTTTAACTAGAGATACATTTAACATTAAGAAAACTACAAAAACAATTGGCGTGTGGAGGGTACCAATCTCAGTATAAGCTGAGCAGACACTAAGGACTTACTTACTTACTTACTGCGCTGGCTCAGCGACCCAAAGTGGATCTTGGCCTCCGACACCAGAGATCGCCACCTCTCCCTATCCTGCGCCATCTCCTGCCAATCGAGGATTCCTAGTGCGTGCAGGTCTTTCAGGACTTCATCCCTCCAGCGATATCTGGGTCGCCCGACCGGTCGACGTCCGCTCGGCCGACCCACATATGCTCTCCTAACGGCGCGATCCTCCCCCATCCTCTCCACGTGGCCAAGCCAACGCAATCTTGCAGCCTTGATCTCTCCCAGAATATTGGGTTCGGAAATAAGCTGTTCCACCTCCTCGTTCTTTCTTCTCTTCCACATGCCGTCCTCACCCTGTGTTGGCCCCAGAATTTTCCGGAAGATCTTACGTTCAGCGACCAATAACTTGTTCTCCTCCTTAAGTGTCAGTGTCCAAGCCTCACATCCGTACATCAAGATTGGTCTAATAACTGTTTTATATATCCGAATCTTGGTTTTCCTGCTTATCAGTTTGGACACCAACACCTTATGGAGCGCTGCACAACACCTAAGCGTATTTTGTATCCTAAGATCAATTTCATCTTCTCGCTGATTGGTGTCGGTTACGGTGCCACCGAGATATTTAAAAGTATCGACGCCTTTATAGCTGCCACTGACTACCGCTAGGGATTCTCGCCTCGCATACTTATCCCTGTACCTCTTCATATGTAGGTACTCTGTTTTTTCCCGGTTGATTCTGAGGCCAACCCTTCCTCCTTGCTCTTCAAGGGCTTCCGCAAGATCTTTTACGGTCTGTTTGCACTGTCCAAGCAATCCTAGATCGTCAGCATATCCAATGATTTGGTGATTACCGTTCAGTTCTACTCCACTCTCAATTAATTGGACGTTTCTAATTACGTGTTCGAGTACTAAGTTGAACATCATTGGTGACAGTGCATCGCCTTGCTTAAGACCCGTAGCTACCCCAAAGGTATCCGACAGTTCTCTTCCAACCCTAACTTTCATCTCGCTTATACTCACGGCCACTTCGACCATCTTCACAAGTTTGTCGGGTATTTTGAACTCTCGAAGTACCCTGAAAAGCACCTTCCGATCAATACTATCGTAAGCCTTAGTGAAGTCAACAAATAGCACATGTAGGCTTTGCGCATATTCCCATTTCTTCTCCATCAGTTGTCTTAGGAGAAATATTTGGTCTATGGTGCTACGATTACGTCGAAAGCCGCATTGGTAATCGCCTAAAATATCTTCCGCATATGGCTCCAGTCGCTCGAGCAGTATGTAGGAAAGGACTTTATAAGCAGTTGGGAGCAATGCAATCCCTCTATAATTGGAGCACTTCTTTCGACTCCCTTTTTTATGTATGGGACATATAATTCCAATATTCCACTCATCAGGTTGTCGTTCTTCGGCCCAAATTTTATAGATAAGTTCATATAATCGCGATTGCACCGCTCCCCCACCATATTTCCACAGCTCTCCGGGAATGTTATCGATCCCTGGACACTTATTGTTCTTTAGCCTCATTATCGCTCTTCTAACTTCCTCGAAGCTCGGCGGTGCTACTTCCGCATTGTTGACTTCAATATCTCCCGGGTGTTGGTCTTCTACTGGCGGACAGTTCAGTAGCTGCTCGAAGTAACGGCGCCATGTGGATTTCAGTTGTTCCGGGTCAGATATAATATTTCCATCATCATCTTCCAATAGCTGACTGTGAGGTTGGTAACCTTTCTTGACTTCTCGCACTTCCTGGTAAAACTCTCTACTCTTTTTTTTTATTTATTTATTTATTTATTGGAATAACAACAGCCAACTTAATCATAAATACATATCTCAATTACATTTAGAAACTGGGCCAATAACAGTTATCCACAGATTACATGTTAATATGTGCTATAATGTTTAAAAAAAAGCTTATCAATACACAATTTTTTTTTTTTTTTTTTTTATAAACCTTAAATTATAATAGTGTTAAACCTGTAATTTATAAATAAGCTACAAAACATGTATGTAGTATGGGAGAAGATGGCAGAACAATAAGCAATCAAGGGGGTTCGTTCGAGAGTATCGACTTCACGTTAGTTTTAAATTTGTCTTTGGAGTTAGAGAAAGGATCCACCAAAGAAAAATATTTATTATAAATATCAAATATTCTCGTCAGTACCGAACTTCTACCGTAATTGGTTGCGTGGAATGGAACGTGAAATAGGGCGGTATTTCTAGTTCTGCGTGAGGGCACCTGCAGTGAGACATGTGATAGAAGCTCTGGACAATCGAGACGTCCACTTACAATATCGTGAAGAAATCCCATGTCCAAAACATTACGGCGCTTCTCAAGAGTCAAGAAGTGGTGCATACTGCAGCTACCCTCATACGATATATGTCCAATCTGTCCCAATTTGGAATTCAGGTGCCTTAGGAACTTTTTCTGTATACGTTCAATTTTACCCTTATGGATTGCGTACACAGGAGACCAAATAGAGCTGGCATACTCCAAAATGCTTCTCACGTAGGCGAAATACACAATTTTTAGACTCTCTATACCTTTGAATGCTTTACATGTGCGCAATACAAAGCCGAGATTACGAAATGATTTTTCCGTTATATAATTAATGTGCGCATTGAAAGACATTTTGGAATCTAGCCAGACACCCAGGTCTCGCACCAAATCAACCCTTTCCAATGTGACGTCATTCAGTGAGTAATTATATTTAATTGATTTTGATTTCCGAGTAAAACTTATACATTGACATTTGCTTATGCTGACAGTTATGTTGTTATTTTTGTAGTAATTGTTTAAATTGTTTAGGTCTTCCTGTAATCGCTCGCAATCAGAAAATGACTGTATGAAAAGGAAGACTTTTTTGTCGTCAGCATAAAGCAAGTTACGTGCGAAATTAAGACAGTTACCTATATCATATATGTACGCATTATAGAAAAGAGGACCCAAATGAGATCCCTGGGGAACACCGGACGTAATGGTTATGTACTCAGATGTATAACCGCCAAGTGTAACAGCCTGAGACCGCCTAGTCAGATACGACTCTATCCACCGCAGTAAATCTCCGTGGATACCCAGAGCCAGGAGCTTACGAAGTAGGATGTCGTGATCCACACGGTCGAATGCTTTTTCAAAGTCCGTGTAGATCACGTCAACCTGACCTCCGCCTTCCATGTAACGAAGTACATAGTCAGTAAATAGCGACAGGTTTGAGATGGTGGAACGTCCCCGAAGGAAACCGTGCTGAGTGTTAGGTATTCCGTTTACTACAACGCTGAAAAGAGATTTATAAACTATTTTTTCAAAAACTTTACTGATTATATTCAATTTTGAAATAGGACGATAGTTATCGATAGAGGTCTTAGAACCTTTTTTATGAATGGGTGTAATATGGGCTCTTTTCCAAATTTTAGGAAAGGTACATTCCTCAATGGAACGACGAAATAATACTGTTATGGGAGATGCCAAGCTATCAGCACACGCCTGTAGAAATACCGGAGGTATACCGTCACTTCCCGGGCCCTTAGATCTATCCAAAGATTTTAGGTGCTTTAATACAAGGTCATGTGTGATCTCCACGGTATATATAGAATCTATGCTCTCAATGGTACCTGAATAAGCTCTCATAGTAGGGGTGCTGCTTCCCGATTCGACAGGGGGTTCCATAAAAACGCTCTGAAAAAAACGATTAAACGCCGAACAGATCTCCGGTCCCTCAGTATAAACAATATTATCATATTTAAACTCTTTTGGGTAATTAGACCCTCCCCTCTTAGACTTAACATATTTCCAGAAAAAAATTGGCGAGCGCTTAATATTTTCTTCCGCATACCGTGTGAATTCCCTAAAACATTCCTCCCGGACAAGGTGCTGCCTGGCCCTAAGCAAGGAGAACTCATCATAGTCTCTGGGATTGCCATATCTTTTCCATTTTTTGTGAAGTTTGGTCTTTTCACGTATAATGTTTATGAGTGATTTACTATACCAAACTGGGTAATTTTGTTTTTTATTAGAAGATTGTAACGGAACGTACAATAGAAAACAGTCATTAAGTGTTTTATAGAATATGTCTACTGCCTCATCCACTGAGGAAGCAGTTTTGAGGTCTCTCCAGGTTAATTTTTTTAAATATTTGTTTATTTTGTCGTAATTACATTTGAAAAAGTTATAACGTAGTGTGTTAGCCTCCATCAGTGGTCTAATATTGAAGTCCGAGACGTTAATGATAAGCGAAGGATGATATTTATCTTCCTTTAATAAGGGGGTGGGACAGCATACGACACTGAGTGGAACACTACTAAAACATAGATCCAAGTTCCTGCCCATGAAATTCTTAATGAAATTATATTGTTTTAATCCTATAAATCCCATGTCTTCAGTAAAACAGGACGCCGCGCTTTGCAACGAAGACGCTCCGACAATTTGGGGAACATAACAATTATTCGAATAGATAAGGGGCAGGTTAAAATCCCCAAACAACATAATTACGTCCGAGGGGTGATTGTTTGACAACTGTTCCAATGCTCCAGTTAAGTTCTCCAGTTGAACAGCAATAGGGCGTTCGTTTGAGTTTGGTGGTATGTATATAATAATTATGTGTAGGTTTATTTGGGATTCAAATACACACCCCGGGATCGTAACACACAGCGATTCGCATGAGAGGCAAGACCAGTCGGCGTGCAGCGATGCTCGTAACTCGCGACGCGAACACAACAAAACACCTCCGCCGGTTGACTTACCAGTCATTAATAGGTTACGGTCGCTACGGTGGATATCATACCTACCATCACAAAGTTCCGTGGATAAAACATCATCCTGAAGCCATGTCTCAGTACATAAAATTAAATCATACTCATATTGCAAAATGCTATTAAATAAGTTCAAACATTTAGTTCTCAATCCTCGCACATTTTGGTAATATAATGTCAATTCCGAATTGTTTCTATTTATTGTGGCCATAGTAAAAGACGGGTACCCTTATAATAGCCAATTCACAAATATCAGGCACTGACGAGAAAGTGTAAAATAAGAATCGTAGATCACGTAGGTATAACGCTAAGTCGACCCTTCCAGTATAACTATCAGATTGCTGTAGCAAGTAATAACAAATATCCTTACAATAGTTGCCTATTCTAAAGTATGATAATATATTAAATGTAAACAGTATCAAATACCCACATATTAGCGTAAATATGAATGTAAATACTCCCCATACTTCGCAGATACGTAAAACACTAACACTATTTTGCAGCCTGCCTACCCCCAACACGTAAGCGAAATTAATACAAGTTGCATAGATAGTAGTTCGACTTCGATGATTGTGACACATAATAATATAAGGTAGGAACAATGTAAACATCAGTCACTTCAATTTATCAAGGTCACCCAATGCTTTAATCTCGACTTTAGGTGAATTGAAGTCTTTCCGAACGAATAATCTACAATTACGAACCCATACCATTCCATAATTAGTCGACTTTGCTTTTTCTTTAGTTAATTTAAGTAGGTTCTTATAAAATGGCGAGAGATGTTCGTTAACGTATAAGTTTCGCGATTCACCAGGGATACCTATGTCAGATGTGGTAATTCCTTTCCTTCCTCGTATACCGGAGATGATGGAGTCCTTCATTTTTATAGATTTCAATTTCGCAATTATATTTTTCGGTCTACCGGGTACGGCTATCTTAGGCTGCACACGGAACGCATTGATGACATCTTGCGGGCCGAGTTCCACTCCGGCGCAATTAGCGATCGCCAGGACGTAGTCCGTTACAACTTCGCCATTTTTCTCGGGAATGCACGATATTTCCAAGTTAAGAAGACGATCACGTTGCTGTAGGATGTTATAATCAGTTTGTAAGAAATTTAGGGAACGTTTTAATTCAATTATTTCGTGCTCCCATTTGTTAAATTTGTTTATGTTCGTAGTTATAGACATGACTTTAGACTTCAAATCATCCTGTTCAGACGAGTGGAACTGCAATGAGGCTTTTAACTCACTCATATCGTTTCTTAATTGATTTTGATCCTGAATTAATTTTTCGTTAGTGGTATTTATTAATCCAATTTGTTCCTTTATCTGAATTACCTCATCTCTAATGCATCTAAGATCCTCCTTTTGGGAGCTCCCGAATTCCTTTAAAAAATCCATAATTTCATTCCGAAAACTAGTTAACTCAGTTTTAATATAATCGTCCGGCTCGGGTTGTTTACGTTTTCTTATGAATGAGTCGGCGGTGGGAGCTTCATCACGCAATGTACTTAAGTCGGGTTGCGACCCGCCAACACCGCCGGTGAAAACAGGGCCCAGATCACACTTTGTGGGTGTACGTTGCACGTTCATCTTGAATAAGTCGAGTAATATTATCAGTAAGATAGACAAAGTCAGCGAACTGCTGCTGCCCTCTTCTTCTGCGAGGTACACTTTGTAGTAAGTGGTCTTAAGTCGCTTGTTAGAGGTATCCAAAATGAGACTTTCACTACACTGTATTAGCGCTTATTTTAGAAATTACACTTGTAAATTAAATTAAATAGAATTACTGCACACGTCCGTCGCAAGCGCCTGCCGAGCGCTTCTTGTTTCCATGTATCAATGTTTCCATTTCTCTTACCATGTTATCTAGATGATCTCTTCGTGCCCGTCTAATTACATTTCGAGAAGTTCTTTTCGCTTCCTCAAACCTATCCTTCCAGACAAGATCTTGTTCTGACAAAATCCTGTACTTTCGCTTCTCTTCCACAGCTGTTTTACACTGGTCTGTCCACCATTTCTTCCTCTTTCGGTGTTTTCTTCTTCCCAAAACCTTCAGTCCTACTTCTCTAACTATCTCTTTGGTCTGTTTCCATTCTTCATCCACGTCGCCCTGCATTTCCAAGCCCTTAAACCTATTACCCAATTCCAATTGAAATTTTGCCTGTATTGCATCCTCCTTTAAAACATCTGTGTTGATAAGCTGTTCCTCCTTATTTATTACTACATGTGCAGCCTTAATCTTCGCTCGTACTTTAATAATCAACAGGTAATGGTCACTATCACAGTCTGCTCCTCGGAATGTCCTCACATCTAGTACGTTACTCTGGTGTCTGTCGTCTACTAAAACATGGTCAATCTGGTTGACTGTCTTACCGTCAGGAGATTTCCAGGTACTTTTATGAATATCCTTACGTGGGTACATGGTGCTCTTAACTACCAGGGATTTGAGAGCCGCAAAGCTAATCATCCGGAGCCCGTTGTCGTTGGTTACTTGATGCTGACTGTATCTGCCTATTGTTGGCACAAAAACCTCTTCACGTCCGGCTTTCGCGTTGTAATCCCCGACTAACATCTTCATGTCAAAACCCGGTATTTGGTCATACACTCCTTCAAGGTCATCATAAAAGCGGTCTTTGGTGCTGTCATCTGCCATTTCCGTGGGAGCATAAACGCACTAAGCACTAAGGACTACTCACCCCTAATTTTCAGATGGCCCCTTCATTTAGTTTACCTTTCGCTCTGGCACTAGGCCACAAGTAGACAATAAATTATTAAAAATATATATCACAACCTCTTTAAAATAGGTAAATGGGTTTATGAAGAATAAATCATCTATTAAGAAAACAAAATTAAAGATACAAATTGCTACCTAATTTCTTATAATAATTTCAATAATATATAAAAGTTTCATCTATTATATTATATTTGCTTCTTGTTAATAATTGTTGCTTCTTATTTTGCTGGCCTATACGCCGTCCCAATGACGACTGAGCCTCGCCCCGGCACGGTGAGCTCCAACCACATCTGTTCGAGGGCAGAGTCTGGGTGCGTCTTTACTCGGACACGCAACTCTTTGCGCATATAAAAACCAACACCTCCACCTCTACTATTTTTTCTACATTTACTTTAAAATTGATAGCCTGGTATAACTGGTGCATTATTTTGCTTCCCTTCTCTCAGCCAAGTTTCGTTTAAAGCTAAAATATCAATTTTGTGACGTTCAATAGAAGCCACCAATTCGGCCCGTCCGGTATTTAAAGATCTTACGTGGGGCAGTCCCAGCTTCAAACAATTTTTTTGTTGATTGTCATTTATAACCGATAATCCATTTCAACATAGCATGAGATTTCAGTAACAAGCAAATAGCAATATTCATATTATAACTAGCAAAATATAACTTCTGGTTATTGGCTTTAGAGTACTTAAAATGTTTATACAGGCGCATTTTAACGTAGCATAGCTTTGTATACAAAGTACATATACATTGAAACGAGCCATAAAGAACTTTTGACAACAATCTTTTACATATTTTATAAAATTTAAAGAATAGTAAGTAATAGATAGATATAAACAATATAAAGGCGTTGTGTAAATTACTATTCGTGTTTTGGGTTCGTATTTGAACCAACACTAACATCGCCAAAAACAATCACTAATCCGACTCGTAGCTCAGTCGATGGCGAACCTTACCAGTGTCTTGGCGGGCGAAGACTTTCTATTCGAGAGTCCATACGATCTTCCATTTGAGGCGGCCAGCTACTTCGCGCGTTCTCTGGAAGAGTTGTCTATTGTGTTTAGTAAGGCATGTCTATTAGGTGTAGAAATTACGTGGCGCGCCATGTAGGCCCAAGCCTTCGGTGGTGACGCGGCGCCTGACCCGCGCAGCCTGGACAAGGGCGTCGCGTTGCGCGTGGTGCACCAGCCGCACGGCCCGCGGACGAGGCCTAGGCGGCGGGCCACCCTGCTCCAGAGCAGGGGCGGGTCCAGCACGCTCTGCACTCACGATGTCTCGCTCCTCTAAACTCCAAGCCCAATTTCTTGGAGACAGCTAACACCAGTAGCCGTATTTACAATGATTCGAAACCGTTTTCGAACGATTCGACACGAAATTCGTGGGCGGCGAATCCGTGTCGATCGATTCGAAAACTGTTATTCAGAATCCCGATAGATTCTACGAAAACTCTACTCTCTCTATGAAAATGTCATCAAACCACATTTTCCTAAGAACTTTTGCGGGGTCCTTTGTCGATTCCGTATCCGAATCCGTCGGAAATTTCCGAGCCATTGTGAATACGGCTACAGGTGGACAGAGTTCTCGTTGATCGATTCAGGGAAACCTGCTATTTCGATGTCGTTAATTAGCATATCTTGGTCGCGATCTTGTAGTTCAGTCTTTAGTTGTAAAATTGTATTTTCCAGATCCGGAGTCCTATACTCCTCTTTTTTGTGATTTTCCAGTGATTCTATCCTTGCCTCTAATGAATCAATACGCGTGTTCTGAGCTTTAATTGTGGCTGACAGGTCGGACATTACATCACGAAATTTGCACATTTCTAGGCGAATAGCTTTGAGTTCATTGCAGAATGTCTCTATCTCCCGTGAAGGTACTGAGTGAAACGATTTTCTCTCTTTACTGTTTGAAGGTGGAGTCGTGCTACGGATTTCTTCCAGAGAGCTTGCACCCGTACAAGTATTCGATGTATTGGAAATAGTGAGACTATTTGTGGTGTTTCCCTAAACTTTTTTGCAATTCGAACATTTCCAGTTTCCTCGTTTCTCTATTTCCATCAAGTTAAAACGTTTAGTGCTAACGTTTGCGCAATCCAAATCAAATGCCAACTTACATTTTTCACAACGTAGATATTCCCTTCTAGGTAACGGGTTAATGCAGCTTATATGACATCTTTTGGCTAATTGCGATACTATTTTACAGATAAGACGCAAACAAAAACTCGGAAGAAAATTTTATTGTGAATTAGCCACAACACCAATAGATGTCGTTAATACTTCCTAGATTTCTGGATGTTATTAGCGCGTCGCTAGATAACCGTTTAAAACAAAGTTTATATGGCATTGAAATGTAACAATAACTATTTTAATAAAAAATACGCGGAACGTATGTTTTCTTGCGCACCGTAGCGCCCTCTGTCAGACTGATGACCCGTTAAGCCGTCGGTCCCGGGTATAACCAACGTCAGAGGGTCCTTGGCGGACTTCGATAAATGAATGAGACGTAAAAGTACGTCGACACCCCTATCACGTTTGAATGGCTGATAAATAAATAGTGCTTAGGTATCACGGCTTCCGCGGATAAAATTAAAGCTCACCTATAAAAAATTAAAAAAACGTGCTGATATTTTTTGTGCGAACGTGCGATCTTTGTCATTAAGTGAAATTCAATTTTCATATTTATGTAAGAATTTACAGAATTGCACAACATTCGTTTTATGTTCTGTATAATAGTCTCGAAAATATCTTGGACATATTTAACGTGTGATGATACTAGTGAAATCATTGAGTAATTAGGGTTGAGAATGCATCCTTGTAGAACCTCGATACTGCTTTGTACATTATGTTGGCTTAATTTAAGCTATCGTACTTTTACAGAGGACTTAAAAGACAGGAGGGTGAAGGAGTCGCCCTGGTTGAGCTCGCTGAGGATAATATTCATGGCCTCTTGCAGCTGCACCATCTTGCGCCCGTCTCCCATCGAGCCCGAAATGTCCAGCACAAACACCACGTGCTTGCTCAGTGGCGGCAGCGTTGACGGCGAAGAAATGCACGAAGTAGCCGTCGTTTACCTAAGACCAAACGCGAATTTCAGATTTCAGTGAACACAGTGTATCCAGTAGGCTTACTTTTTTTTTTTTTTTTTTACGTGGGGAAAATCCATTTACGGATATCTTTACGGAGAAGATTAGGACCCAGTAGGCCCCTGCGGTGATTTTGATTTAATTAGGACTACGTGACTCACTCTACGTCGTGCGCTCGACGTCATACTGCACAACAAATTGGCCGAGCACGCCGTCTGACCCTGTCTCGTTTTCTTCTGTGTTAAAATATTATGGGCTTTAACTACTTTAAAGCTAAAAATAACAACTGTAGGTAAATATATGTATATACAGTAGGTACCTCATTGTACTAATCAACGTTACTTACGGCATAAACATTGCCTATAATCTGTCCAGATTGACTTGTTTTATTTGGTAAAGGAAACTATGTATTTATTATGTATTCGTTAAAATTTACATTCTATGTGTTTCTTGTATAATTCAAGACATCTATACACAATGTACGTAGCGTGATTGATACGTTAAGTCGTGCTTTTGGGCATTGTTTGTTCAACAAATAAGACAAGTCAGTTTAAACAGAACATAGATTGCGCTGCTTTTCGGTTTTTTTAGTAACGCTGAAACGGTGAACTAAACTTACAATGAAAATCAAAATAAGTTTCATGCCATTTCGCATTTTATTACTTGCTTCCCATTGAGGTAATATAAATTAACTTAGAGATCTAATATATTATGTATACGATTATTCAACAAAATTCATTATTCATTGAAGCTCAAGTTTACACAAGAGCAGACTACTAATAATAGAGAAGCTATCTACCTATTATATACCTCCTTTACTGCTTATATACGAATAGTTACAATAAATAGGCAGACATCCACCCATAGGTACACATTATACATCATGTTTATTTTAGCTATTTACAAAATAGATATGGTAGATAGGCATACAAAGTATTTTGTTAAAAATTATTATTTTACGTGTAAAGATCCTTATATTAGAAACAATATACGTACATGATGAATAACTGGTACAAAAGCAATAAGTAATTTAATATTTTTGTCCATATCAAGATCCGAGTGCTAGACTCATGTCACTCCTTTAAAACTGTGTATCTGATTTAGCACCACATAATCATTCAGTTGTTTAGCTACCTACTTAAAAAAATAAAATCGATAACCGACCTCAATCCCCCAAAACAAAAAAAATTAGAAATTTTACCTTCCAGTAAAATTCTTATTATGTTTCCTTAGACGTTCGAAGTCTAAATGAGATAATGAGAGAGTACATCCAAATCCGCTCGCTGACTGCCGTTAGATGCACTGGTTTTCTGTCTCGTGACCCGTGGCGCCCCTTATATCCTAAGCGGAAACGACATTGCGCTATTAACTGGTCACACAAGCCCCCATTTTTACCTTCATTGTTAACCTACTCCTTGATCGATCGATTTCTGGGATTCCCTTATAACTGACAGTCTTAGACATTGCCACGTTTTATAAATATCATTCGGAACCCGCGCGATTATGCTAGTGATGATTGGCTTTCATTTTGTACACGCCATAAGGTGGTAAGGGTTGAGTACCAAGTTGAGTACATAGTTGAGGCTATCCAGCAGAGCTAGCGGTCCCTTGAACAATCTCACCGAGTGAATGTCTCATTCTTCACTTAAAATATCATCAGATGATATTTATTTTTCCAAACGGCGATGCTGTCGGTATAAAAAACGACGCAACAATGAAGGTAAAAATGGCGGCTTTTGTGACCTTAGCGCTAATGTCATTTCCGATTAGGTTATCCTAAGGGGGCGCCACGGATCCATGAGGCGGAAAACTCTCTCATAATTTGGACTTCGGACGTCAAACGGAAGACATATATCTGCTTGTGCGAGGATTGAAATTCTTTAACGGTTTAGTTTTTCCACGTGAAACAAAACTTTGAGTGACAAAATAGAGAGACCAGAAATATCTTTTTCCGCAGATATTTTGCAGATTGCTACATATAATCCATAAAATATCTGTTGGATGATAAATAATAAGCTAGCGGTTTAAGTTAAGATATTCATACAAAAATAGAGAAATCTACTTAGAAATTATAATGCGTGCACTTTCTATGCACTCAATTGGACGTTGAAGCTACAGTGACACCATGCTGAACACAATTATTGTGTTTTCGATTCTCGCAAACAAAGATACAATTTACGATGACTAAATATTGCTCAAGACTACTCCTGTATCAGAAAACACATTGAGAACGCATAAACACCAAATACTTCAATTTAATTCGATAATAAATACAGGATTTAAGTAAGTGATGGGGGGCGAGTGGCGTCTAATTGGATGCCCTTCGTAATCTAATAGCGCTGAATGCATCGGTTTCAATAGCCAGACAATAGAATACAAAACTATATTTATACATCTGCATATTTGTCTCCTTGGCATTTTGCAATGGTTAACCGTGGATAATTCCTTCTAAAATTACTTCAACTGCATGCAAAAGAAATGCCCGATTACCGTGACGCTACTGCATCAGAATTTAGCTACTAAATAAACTAACTACTTTTACAAAACTTTATACACACTTCTCCATATTTTACCATGACAAGTTTTTTATAATTTTTAAAGTATGATCCGTGTTTCCTACCGCGTACCTTTGTTTACGAGTAGCCCGAGATATTTCGACACTGGACGACTGAAATATCGGGCTACTCGTAAACAAAGGCACGCGGTAGGAAACCCGCAACATACTTTAAAAATATGTGATAATTTAAAATAGTAAGTTTTTTATCTGAGCAAGTACACAGCGGACATTGTTCTAGCATAGTCATGGTGACTAAACGAGATCATAATTATTATACTATATCCAGTCCATCATTTTACAAAAGTGGAATGCCGATGTAAACAAGTCATGCTTATACTTTTAATGATAAACAATTTTCTCTACTGATGTAAGTTGAAGAGACAAGAAAAATTATATTAGGTACAACATTTTGCACATTAATTAAGTAAATGCCTAGTGACTATAAAAACATGTAATGTTATTTAAGTTAATAATCATAAAATAATAAGTTACAGAAGAATTAAATACATACAATCACATAACAACAATAAATAAATAGTCATAGTTTAGACATAAAATAATACAAAAATATTTAAATTCTTCATGGATTACATTTAACTTAGATAGCGCAAGTTATTGTTAGAGTGAAGATATAATCATGTAACTTACATAAACACAAACTACTTTTATTAATTTCTTAAACACAGAAATCGAGATGTATCGACGCCATTGCATAAATTCATAGCAAATACGAGAGAAACAGTAAACATTTAGGCTGGCTTAATTACATCAGTCACACACTCACGGCCTGGTGATAGGTTACACAACAGCGTCCATGCAGTCCTCTGCAGTCCGACACTGGCTAAGGGTCATCTGTTAAAGCAGTGATTGTTCCACCATGATTTTTTCATACCCTGTTGGCGGTGGATAGAGGAAATTGTCTAAAATGATGTCCAAGATAGCTCCATCATCAACTGGAAAAAATATTGTTCAGTATCAAATTTTGATATATTGAAAGGGCAATACAAGTATCTATGACTACAACTAAGAAATGCAATACCGGGATACCGCATACATTTTGCGGGACAAATCTTGGTCGAAAATATTGCGGGATCCTACTGGACTGGCGGGATTACAAAAAAGCGGTGCTGAGTGGACTTGCTGGCTTGGCTCTGGCTAAACAACGCGAGGGCGCGGGAGAGAGAATAGGGATGATGACTTGGTCAACATTTTTAAATTCTAATTCGTCCGTCATTAAGATTATGATAAATATTAGACAGGTAATCAATAAAAATGACAAAGATAAAGCGTATTAAAGTTGGGGCTTGTGACGTCACATCTAAATAAAATGAAATGCACTATATTAGCGTTATTTTTTTGTTTGAGTAACCAGAGAAAAAATATGTATCCAATATTTTATATATCTTTATTCCTCCCCGCACCCCTTGCTTGTTTATATTTGTTTATTTAACTATATTAGATAGTCTTATTATCTTATTCTATGTCAATTAATGTTTTAATCTTTATGCCTAAAAATATTATTGATTTCTGATGTCTAAGTCCACACTGCAGGATCCCGCGAATACCTGGATCCAGCGGGACTAAGACGGTTAAGTCCCACAAATACCTGAATTGAAATTATCTTGCGGGATTGTATCCCCTATCTAGAACTTTATCATAACAATTATATAATGACGACCTTTTTAATATGATCATACTTAACTGTAAATTGCAAATCTATGAAAATGGTAATTTAGTCTTCTTGACCAGGAGATAAGTTCTGGTAGTCCAGTTTGTTTATCAATTGTTTATCACACTATTGCGGTTATTATCACACATTTTAAGGTTATGTTCCGGGTTTCCTACTGTGTACCTTTGATGGTGAGTAGCTCGATATTTCGAGACAGTTACATGCATCATCAACAAAGGTATGCGGTAGGAAACCCGGAATATACCATTAACATTGTTTATTACTATGTTACTTATAAAGATTCTGAGAGAAAGGAGTTGTGCTTAGTAAATTTGAAGTGGTTTCAATTCAATGTACTAAATAAATCTATTATCTATACTAATCATTTAAAGAGAAACATTTGCTTTTCTTTTTTCTCTGTTTTTGTTTTATTTTATGTATAAGCAATAAAGACTTTTTCATTCATTTCATTCTGAATGTTTTTTTTATACCACTAAGGTGGCAAAAAAGCTTGCGGTCTGCCTGATGGTAAGCAGTCACCGCAGCCTATGGACGTTTGCAATACCAATAATCTCCCACGCGTTGCCGACCCCGTAAAAACCTTTTAACCCCTTTATTGAAGAACTCCATGTTGTACTCTCCAGGGAAAACCTCTCCAGGTAGTTCATTCCACAACCTTAGTGTGCATGGAAGAAAGTTCTTTTGAAACCGCAGAGTTCGCGACCAATTTGGCTCCAAGGTGTGAGGATGAACTCCCTGTCGATGGCGAGCGGTGCGATGATAGAATGTAGCTGTAGGCATCATGTCAAACAGTTCTTCAGAACAAACACCGTTGTACAAGCGGTAGAACACACAAAGAGAGGCGAAATCCCTCCGCTGACTCAGCGGCTCAATAACACTTGTGAGCATAGTATCATCGACAATTCTCACAGCGAGCTTTTGGATCACATACACAAGGATCAAGCTGGTATGCCGGTGCTCCAGCGCATATATGACAGCAATACTTCAGATGGGGTCTGACTTGAGCCTTGTAAAGGAGAAGCCGTTGCCCCGGCGTGAAGTATTGCTTTGATCTGTTAAGCACACCCAGCTTTTTAGATGCGAGCTTGACCTTTTCTTCCAAATGACTGCGAAACTGGACGTCACTGGAGATGTCGACACCTAGGATATGTATGCTCTTAGAGATGGTAAGCGGTGTATCCTGGATCTGAGGAGCTACAACGAATGGAGTTTTCTTGGCGGTGAACGCGCAAACTTGTGTCTTAGTGGGGTTGAATTGGACTAGATTTAGTCGTCCCCAATCGGAGATTCTAGATAAAGTACTCTCGATTTTAGACACAAGTACTTCGCGACTTTCCTCCACTATGGCACGAGAGATATTTGCACGACCCGTATAAAAGGGGTCTCCAGTACTGTCATCCGCATAGCAATGAATGCCGCCAATGGACTGCATATCATTGATATGAAGGAGGAACAGAGTTGGAGACAGCAACGAGCCTTGCGGGACACCAGCATTAATGTCCAAGCTATCGGAGCAACAGCCGTCAACTACGGCTTTAATACATCTGCTGGACCAAAAGCTAGTTACCCATTTGCACAATCCCTTGGGAAGCCCGTATGATGGTAACTTCGATAGAAGACACCTATGCCAGACCCGATCGAATGCCTTCGCTATATCTAAGCCAACAGCCAGTGCCTCACCTTGACTCTCAACAGTTAAAGCCCAACCGTGTGTTAGGTACACTATAAGATCACCCGTTGAGCGACAATGTCGAAACCCATATTGACGGTCGCTCAAGAGATCGTGTTCTTCTAGGCAACCAAGGAGCTGTGCGTTTATAACTCGCTCCATCACTTTAGAGAGAAGAGGTAATAGCGATAGGCCTGTAATTCGATGGGTCTGATCTGTCGCCTTTTTTGGGCGCAGGGTGCACGTGGGCAGTCTTCCATGAAGACGGGACTATCCCAGTGGAGTATGAGAGTGCAAAGAGGCGCGTTAGTACCGGACACAATTCGGGAGCACACACTTTAAGCACCACCGCCGGAATACCATCAGGCCCACTCGACTTTCGAACATCTAGAGAGAGCAGAGCCCGCCGTACCTTTCTCTGAAAAAAGGATATTTCCGGCATTGATTTGCCGCACCACGGGATGGTAGGCGGGTCGGCGTCTCCGTCATTCAGTGTCGAGTTTGAAGCAAAGAGAGCACCCAGTAAATTGGCTTTCTCTATTGCACTGTGGGCCAGGGTACCGTCAGGTTTACGCAGTGGTGGAAAGGACGACTGACTAAAGTTTCCTTCAGCAGCTTTGGCGAGCGACCAGAAAGCCCGACTACCAGAGGGGTAGCTCGTGAGTTGCTCGCCAATTCTGCTAACGAAGGCGAACTTTGCTCTAGCGATCGCTCTCTTGCTGTTCCTCGAGGCAGCACTTAACTTCCGCTTTGCATCAGCAATATTCGGATCCCGATTGAGACGAGCAGTGGTCCAAGCTTCGTACGCAGATTGCTTCGCTCGTCGAGCCTCTATGCATGGCCGATTAAACCAAGGTCGTCTCCGTGACCCAGCAGCCACTAGCGGTTTAGGAATGAAGCAGTCCATACCCGCCAAGATGGTCTCGGCGACTGCGGTGGCACAGGTATCAGGATCATCCGATGCAAAGCAGAGTTGCCTCCATGGGTATGATGCGTAAAATTCACGCAATCCATCCCAGTCTGCTGACTTATAGTGCCAAACGCGACGCCATCCAGTGGGTACGGGAGAGTCGGATAGTGTACAACGCACTTGTGCTGAATGTTTATTTGTAATGGATAAACTCAAAAACTACTTAACAAATAAAAAAAATTTAGGACGTTTATTTCTATGGACACGCTAAACGAAACTGCGCACTTGAGAAGCGCAAATTTTGTATGGACCTGTAAAATCAGTCGTGAGCACTTTCATAACACCAACCAAATGTTGAGGCGGCCGCAGCATAATAGTTAAAAAATACTTTGAACTCTTATTGTGCCTCCAAATTAATTGAAATTGAGAAAAACTAGTCCCACTTAGGCAAGTAAAAATAATGTTGCAGCTTACCATAAAGAGCTGGGTAAACTGTTCCCTTCACATTTCTAACTGGAACTTCGATATTCTTCCCATTTAAGAAGAAGTTTAATTCTACATGATCGTAAGCAACTCCAATGGTGTCACCCTCTACTGGCATGACTGCTGCTGTGTTGGGATTTTCACTTTCTGACCTATCATTTTCTGAATGAGTAGGAGAGCTGGTTGACACCAGAAGATCAGCGGTGGGGGAATCCCTTGGTGCAGGGGCGAGATGGTATAGCTCATTGTTAGCGTTCCGAACTGTACCATCACTATTTAAACACCATGAATGCTTGTCTACACCACCTGGAAAAAATGTGAACATAAACAATTTTAGAGGCATATGAATTAAAATACATAAGTGGTTAAAATAAACAGTAAACTAGCCAGTAGTCTGCTATTATGCATTAAATACAATGCCAGGCAAATATATGAATTTATCAAATACATAATGATAGTGTTTATGACATCTGTTATTTTTTAATATTTTGTTTAATAGGAACTTCATTTTTGATCTAAATGGGCTTACTGAACTTTGAAATATAGTTAAATGACAAGAAATGTGTTCACACTATCGATAAACATCATCAAAACATTTACCATGTACTTTATTGAGATCTGTTTCCCTGGTAGCCAATCCCACCGCCCACACACCTCCCTGCTGTAGTTTGACTTCAAAATATGGCTTGTTCTGAACCAGGGGCGCATTGCCGAGCGCGCAGCCCGACCCGCAGACACGCTGGCCACCCTTCACGACCACCACTTCATGGCCTACAAGGCAAAAACACGAAATTATAACAATATACTACTAATTTCTAACTCGTCAGCGAGCCACTGCGCATCTACAGAAAAATATCGTTTTGTCGTCACTGTTCTACATGAAATGAAGCTTATTTGTGCTCTATTTATCTGAGTTTATGTAAACTACGTGTACTTTTTACAATATTTATTAGCAAAGCATAAAATAGTAGACAAATACCCATATGAAGAGTGTCGAGTTGTACAGGATTCTCCTTTATCCGTATGGGCACAGTAGGAGTAAGGGCGAAGCCATTTAAACATCCTTTTAAACAACAAAACATATTCAACATTATTTTGTTTCGTTTTTACAATGTAATTATGTTATTTTAGTTTTAATTCTGCATAACCTTTTATTTACATTGTCATTAAGTAACTGTCACTTTTTGTTTCGTTCATTGGTTGCGTAGTCAAAGATTCATTCACTGTACAGCCTTGCTTATATAAATTATAAAACTCTCTCGTGTCTCTAGATATAAAGATATTCCAGAAAAAGCAGTCGGGATAGGGTACTGAAACGTAAGCAGAAACAAAAGCTTTTTATTGAATTTATGGCTGTTTGTCTGTCTGTGTGCGCATCACGCAAGAACCGCTTAACGGCTTTCGATAGGGTTTTCCCAGATTGGCAGCTTGAGGTCCAACTTGAAATATGTAACCCATGTTTCATCTAAGAGATATAGAGCTTGACATCTCCGCAGTAACTATTGTACTAGCAATCATACACTAAAGACACAGGTGGTCAATTTAAAACGGTCTCGCTAGCAAAAACTGTTTCCACGCGTACGAAGTCGCGGACACGAGTTAGTGTGTTACAGAATAAAAGTGTTTTTTAGATTTTTATTTAGAATACCATTGAAAACAATTACCGTTGGGGTGCCATACGCACTAATAAAAGAACGGCAGAGAGTATCACGACGATGAGATAGATATCATGCACAACACCTAGCTAGATACCTGGCATCCAACAGATGTACGGGTATTGTGAGCTTTTATAGCGCACACATCTCGGAATGATCTCTCTACCGAAGTCTTTCCTTTGCTATTACGAGTACCTATCTAAGGTCTTTGAAATTGTTTGATTTGTTTGGTTGTACGAGATTAGTATGGCTCTCAAACAGCTTAAGAACAACCAGGCGCTGGGTGATGATTACGGCTGAGCTTCTGAAATCTGGTGACAAACTTTCGCGTAAGACCCTTAAGAAGCTGTTCAATTCCGTCATCCTCGAGGGAAAAAAGCCGGAGGTATGGCACTTTCAATGTTCTTCAAGAGAGGTGAAGAATTTCAGATAAATATTACGTGAATATCACTGCTGACCTTAGATCATATAGCCCTGAAGGGTAAAATCATAGCCTCCTTCATCTTACAAGCCATGCGCAGAAGTTTGACAACGTCGCATTTTATAATTTTAGTGAACCTGAAAATTACTGTAAAACTATCGTCGCGGTCGTCGTCGTTTAATCTTATTAGTTATTTAAGTGATAAAAAATATAAATAAGGATATACATTAGTTAGATAATATAAAATTGGATAGATTCCTGTACTATTTACCTATCTACCTACTTGCAATTGTATTATACTAATATTTTAAACGCGAAATGTGTGCGAAATATAATGTGTGTTTCGTCTTGTACGTAATGGATGTTTGTTACTCCTTCAGGCAAAAACTACTAAACGGATTTTAATGAAATTTGGCAGTTACATAGCATATAGCCACGAATAACACATAAGTCATTGCATATGCTATAATTTATCTTGATATTTTTATATTTCGTGGCTTTGAAATTTTATTAAATTAGTGAAGTGCTTTGGACCACTACCATTTATGTATATTAAAACTCGTTGATTGTCGATTGTAGAATGTGTATAGGATGTGAAATAAATGCGTGTTAAAGATTCTTGTTTTATAAGCTTATTCGAAATATCTCAAAGTATTAGTAATTTTCTGACTGAATTAATATGCTGAGTAATATGCACTGTAGAAACAATGATAATACATAATTACCTACTTAATCCCTAAAAATATACAGGGTGTTTCATAATACATGTATAAAGCCGAAAGGGTGTTAAAGTATAGCTTGCAAAGAGTACACTGGCGACTTCATATTATCCAGACATTGAATTTTAATTTTTATAAAAAATCTTCGTTTTTAAAGAAAAATAACCATATCGACTACGTTGATGCGCAGCTCTATTTCAAGTTGATGATCCTAGAAGGAGAAGTTTAACCTTTTAAATTAAAATTACAGTATTTTTTTGTACAGAACCCTCAAACCAAAAAATACAAAACGGCTAATTTAGATCTCCTTAATATCCCATTGCGCCTAGTACTATGAACTTGAGTGACCTTTTACAACTGATTTCTAGAGATGCGGTCTTTCGTTTTCAAAATGTCGATTATCGACATTGAAAAGGTAAAAGTTCGATAGTCATTTTCTCGCTTACTATTCCACGCACGAAAAAAATAATTGTACCTATCGTTTTAATACGTTTAGCACTCCATCCAGTTCACGGCTTTATACATGTATTATGAAACACCCTGTATAAAGTTATTGCTTGTTCGAACGTGCGATAGTGATGTGTTCGCTGCTTTTTCCCAATGTCGATGTAAACAAAAAATACCTATTGATCACGAGGAGTGAAAAATTGGGAAAGTAATTTGCTGTACAGTGCTTACTTGAGCTTTAAAATTCAATTCAATTCAATTTAATTTAAGTTCGATAGACCCGCTGGATGATGCCTCATGGAGAGCTCAAAATTAAATCTGTCGCTAACTAAAACTAAAACTATAGCTAAAACGCTATATTCACAGTTACCAACGTAAGTAGGTAAGTGTTGATAGTTGTAGTTGTACTCGTATCAAGCGTATGGGTGAACCTGGTGGGATCCCGAGAGCATTAATGAAATGACATACATTCCTACCTAATGTTAAAACATTTTATTTTTACATTACAACATAATGTAATGTAAAAAAGCGGTGTTATAATGGTTACATAAGCTGATGATGTCTTAGGAATATTTTTGTTAAGTATGTCGATATCGATAATATTGCTTAATATAACATATCGAAAGAATATATCGACAGAGTGAACATCCCTTTTTATTTGATGCTGACAAAAACTAAAGGAGATTTAATTATTTTTTGTCTCTGACCTTGCCCGCATTTTTTGTATGAAAAAGCTGTCACAGCCCCCTCTATAGACTGGCAAGAAGGTCGCTAACATTCCAATCTCTTTGGGGTTAAGGTAGCCGCCAATGTTAGCAAGCGAAGATGGAGAAGGTGGAAAAGTCGATCGTCGGAACTGGAAATGTAAGTGGCGATGTAAGACGGGTCAGCGCCATCTAGATAGCGATAGAGCGATAGATGTCGCTACAGTACCATAGACCACATACATACGCTGCGGCAGCTTATAGAACCGAAGAGTATAACCGGCCATCGATCAAAACTTGGGCGATGCTCCAGACTCTACAGCGGTGCCAAATTGACTATCGATATATCAAAGCATTGGAGTGTAAGTACGAAAACGCTACTATGTCAATTCGTCTCCAGGACAAGACAATAGAGCATATTCAGCTGCAGCGAGGTGTTAGACAAGGTGATGTCATATCACCGAAGTTGTTCATCGCTGCACTGGAGGATATCTTTAGGCTTCTGGACTGAGACCGACTTGGCATCAATATTAACGGCAAGTACCTCACTCACCTCAGATTTGCTGACGATATCGTAGTCATGGCTGAAATCCTGGAAGACTTGGGTAAAATGCTCGACGATCTCTGTAGTGCCTCTCAATAAGTAGGTCTTAAAATGAACATTACAACAATGGACAAGACGAAAATTATGTCAAAAGTCCATGTTGTGCCTACTCCAGTGACAGTTGGAAGCACTCACTTGAAGTTATTGACGAATATACATACCTTGGCTAGGTCCAATTTTAAAAAAGAGGTCAATCGACGCTATATATTTTCGTCCCAATTACCGCACAGCCTCAAGACGAAGGTCTTTGACCAATGTGTGTTGGCAGTGATGACCTACGGAACAGAGACGTGGCCGCTCACTGTGGGCCTTATAAGAAAGCTCACAGTCACCCAAAGGGCAATGGAAAGGGCTATGCTCGGAGTCTCGAATTCGAAATGAGGGTCACCGACATGGCTCTCAGGATTGCCAGGCTAAAGTGGCAGTGGGCAGGGCACATAACTCGAAGAACAGATGGCCGATGGGGCAGTAAAGTTCTCGAGTGGCGACCACGTACCGGAAGACGCAGCGTGGGTTGGCCGCCCTCAAGGTTTACCGACGACTTAGTAAAGATCGCAGGTACCAGCTGGATGCAGAAGGTACAGGACCGGCTTCTGTGGAGATCCCTGGGGGAGGCATATGCCCAGCAGTGGGCGTCCTACGGCTGATATGATGATGATGAAGGTCTTTGAGAAGCACGGCGTGACCCTTAGGTATTTTGGCTTTTGTATAGGTAGCAGGGAATCTTGTAAAGAGGCCATGATTAGGCGTATGAACAAAGCAATGCCAATTTGGATTTGGTGACATTCAATACTAAATTAAATACAAACAGAAACGACGTGTTTGTTTTAGTAAGTAACCTGTCCATCCGTCCAGTCTCATGTCCAGTTATGGAAAGGTGGTTTAGAGGTGTTGATTTGAAAATGTTTACCTATATCCTAACCTAGTTTACAAAGGACTACTAGAATCCTACCCTAATTTACAAAGGAGTCGTATTTTCAAAGTAATTTTTTTCTCTCGCTGGACAGGTTATTAAGAATTTCCAAGATATTGTAAAGTAAATATTAACTTTGTGTTGATTGTACAAACACTCACATCTCATAATCGCAAGTCAATATTTTCCGTTCTACTTAATTAGGTTACGCAATACCTCGTTAAACAATTAATATTTGAATAATTCTGTGAAGTTCTAAAAGTTTTATGTTTACCTACTTACCTACTACTTCAATTAGCATACGTCCTACGGCTAGCTACGATTATAATAATTCGGAGACATGATTTCTATAACCTAATTCAACCGACAGGACGTAAGTAGGTACCTACCTAAACTTATTAAATTTAAATTTGCCAAAGAAATGCAAAAGAAAACATTTAGGGTGGGGTGCCTGTGCGTTTAGTTTAGTAAGATATGACGAATGAAATAAGGATTACCTAGAATCAAAGCCAATTCCGAAGTGTTTCAAGTTCATATGTGTGTCGAACTTGAAACACTTCTGTATTGGCTTACATTCATTCACAAATTAATGAAATACCTAGACAGATAAAAATACAGTGTCTCGTCCTTCAGAGTTAAGCACTATCTGCAAAAAATTTTATCTAAACCGGTTCTTAATTTAACCATAAAAACGTAGGTATAATACACACATCGCTGGGTCGAATGCCAGAGCCAACGGCTTACGACGAGAGGATGCCAAAGACCGGGCGAAGTGAGCAGGAAAGCGGACCCTGGCAGAGGCCAGGATAAGCGCTAGGACGATGATGATGATCTGGGCATTCCGAGGTTTAATAGATCTAATGCATGCTAGGTACCTACTAGGTAGGGCATTTTGCTGTGAAATGCCCGGCTCGCTACCTCTGTTCTCAGAGCAATACGGTTCTTAGCTCTGCTCTAACCCTCTGATTCTGAAAAAACAGGATCGCGCAAGTTTTATTCTTTTTTTTTCAAAATTGGTTGGCTTAAGTAGGTATATCTGTACCCAAGATTCACTACACACGTGCGCTGGCACTGTGGAAAGCCTCAATTGGCAACAGCGACACGTATCGACGCCACCGGCAGAACGTTCTACACTTCATTGGCTTTTTATTTTACCCATGAACGAATTACGTCAGGCCAACACGATTTGCCAAACCAAAAAAACTTGGAACGTAAGTATCAAGTTTAGTTTTAAAATAACGACAACCATTCTTAATTTGGTAAATCAAATTTAACTACCTTCTACGAAATTGACATGTATGTAAGGCCCTATTAAACCGTAAACTCATACCCGATTTTCTGGTCAGCTCCTTTTGTCGCCTTGTACGACAACCATATAATAGGTAAGTCAAATGGGTTGGTTCATATTTTGTTTTATTTTATTTGGAAATGATATGTTTACAACACATTACTTATAAACTATTCTATTATGCCGAAAAACACACTAACCGCCGACCCCGTAAAAACCTTCAAGATTTCTATAATTATTGTACTTTATTTACTAAATAGATATTCTGGGCTGTACCTATTAGATCCCTTATTGAAGTTATCGGCTACCTAGATGAGACATACATGTACATTGTAGTACCAATAATGTTAAACTTACTTGAAGTAGACTTACCTACGTAAGGTAAGTACGAGTAGACTAACCTACCTCATGGTACTCTACATCAACGAACATATTTTCGGCAGGAAATTGTTAATGACACATAGTGACTCATTAACCAAAGAATCCGTGAGTGTCGTATGGTAAGTTAAAGTTGCATAATGTAGGAAATATGCATCCAAAGAGTGACGTATTACCATTGTTGATCCTTCTTGTAACTTTCGACACTTTTCCTTCGCGCCCAAACCGAGCATCCTACTGCATATTTCTTGCTTTATCTTGAAAGTACGGGTAAAAAGCTGGTAATCAATATATTTATTGCCCAGGGAACTACTCAGTCATAGGCGTAGGAAGAGGGGGGGGCGGGTGGGCCATGAATGGGCCATTCCTCCATTCCTCGCTATCGACTCTACGGTTAAATGCTGGAAATTAATCCATTAGGTAAATAAACGCAGCGTGGGTAGGCCTCCCACAAGGTGGACCGACCACCTGGTAAAGATCGCAGGTACCAGCTGGATGCGGAAGGCACAGAACCGGCCTTTGTTGACATCTCTGGGGGAAGCATATGCCCAGCAGTGGGGCGTCTTTCGGCTGATATGATGAGGTAAATCAAAATAAATAAATAAAAATGAATTTATTGACACTAATTATATCATTTTGATAACATAGATAATTACAAAGTGATAGTCGTAAGGCAAGAATTTACCAAGCCTTCTCAACTAGGAATAAATCCTTTATCTTAAGAGACGGGTGTTCGATGGTGCCCTCATTAAATGCTATTTAGCCAATAATGAGTAGACCTATATATTTATGACCCAGTGAGGCACACGGTCGTATTAATGTAAAGAAAGTGTAAGTCTCAAAAATTCGCGAGATAAGTCTCTATAAGGAAAATTTAGCTCAGAGCTTAACGCAATATTAAATTCAAGTACATATAAGATACCTTGATCTTATCCAAAACAGCATGTCGGTATACCTACTCGTATAATCTGCATTCAATCAATGGCGCATCGCATACATCCTCCTTGGTCATCGGCGAAGGAGCAGGGTATAATCGAGTCACGGGTAAGGGCGACACCAACCGTGTTTCCTCCATATAAAACGCAGTAGTATGCGCGTGCGCACAGTCTGTGACTGAACCACGCAACGGACGCACATACACGGTGAGCTTTTAGTTTATATTGGTTTACGCGCCGGTTTTTCATACGCACCTTTAAGTTAAATAAGTTAAGAGCACTTTTTGGACTTCGGAGCACTTTACGTTTATTTAGTGGTATTTCATTTTATTTTCCATAAATTTAAGACGGCATATAGGTCAAAGTTTAGGACTACGATGTGATAAGAGGATTTAAGAGATAGGGACAGAGCTTTATCTAATTGTTTAGATTTTGAGTGACAGGAAAGAAAGTGAACTAGTTTTTATGATAAAGCGACATTTAATACGGCAAAAAATTTGTATAAGTACCAGCATTAAATTAAGTGATGGTGGTGATGTATTACCTTGTAGTATTATTTTGTCTACGTTAACTGCATAGACACTGCTGTTGTTAAGTGTTTACAAAATAAAAGTACCTTTAGGAAGGTATGAGTATTGTGATGTCAAAATAAATAATGTCTATAATGTCTATGAAGGACATCAATTAATTATTTATAACCTAGGTGTACTAAAGAGTTAATGAAAATTTAAATCGTTTAACAAATGAACTAAATAAAGTTTCTTAGTTTCATTTACCTAAATTACCTACGGAATGTACGTTAATATGGTTTTCACCAATGGATATTGTATTTATTACCTTGTGAACCTCGAATTAACTAATTTGACACAACTCAGAACCAGCAAAAGAAAGATAGAGTCTATCGCTGCTTCTAATATCTGCCGCGCACAAGTTAATTAAGCAAAGAGTTGCAAAAAGTCTAACAAGATGATTTGTATTAGGATCCCAGTATAGTTTATGAAATGTATAAGTGAGGGGGTCCGTTCTCGTTGCCATTAACTATACTTACCTACCCTTTTATTTATTATTACCTTTTGCCCGCGACTTCGTTCACGTTGAAATCGTTTTTAGGGCAGTTTATCTTTTTCCGATTTTAAATTTCCTCTTTAATGTATGGATGCCAGTACTACGGAGAAGTAAGGCTGTATCTCTTGTTCCGCCCATCCGGATTAGATGTAACAAGGCCACATGGCATAGATTTTATGTTGTACCTACCACAAGCTATCAAACTGTGAAAACCCCACCAAAATCAGACAAACAGAAAAAATCTATAATCAATATTTTGGGCCTGCTTACGTCTCTATACCCTAGCCCGTATATTTTTTCTGCAATATATTTAATATACAGACACTTATTCCACATTTTTACGAAATTAAGAAGAACAATATCATCATCCAAGCGGTCAATCCCTGCTTCTGGCAGGGTCCGTTTTCCTACTCTTTCCTCTCGAATTCGTCCGGTCTTCGGCATCTTCGCGTAGGCCGTTAGCGTCGTGTCCGACTCAGCGATGTCAATCCATCGCTTCATGCATGCTACTCTATGGACCTCTTTCCTGATACCGGCCGGTTTAGGTCTATTTCCCAATTAATTTAAGTAGAGCAAATAGTATGCTTTAAATATTAATTTAAGTAGGGAACTTAATTCGGAGATTCTGGGCTCCAAATTAGTGGTGTTGCTTTTTTCTTTTGTGGTGTTGTGAAATAGTAGTTAACTACGTACCTATTTATAAATTATTAGGTAAATCAGTCTGTATCCCATTTAATTTTTTTACGATACAGCTACCTAGGGCATAGGTTATTTATAAAACGTCGGTTATTAAAAAAAATTATAAATAGGCAAGCCCTTTGCCCCCGGCCATGGGAGGAATGAACTTTTCGAGGCCTGCGACGTATTCGAGTAGCTTTCTAACCGCCCTGGACCGGTCCTTCCCGGCGACCTTTAACTTCGACAATGGACTCGTGATCAAGGGAAAGTGATAACTGATGCGCCGACGCATCCGGATGCATGGGCAGAGAAGCAAACTCTTTTGTTTAAGAAATAAGTACCACAGAGAAAAAAAGCTACGTAGAACTTGACCTGGAACACAAAATTTTCTTGCAATTTTAATGATGTATTATATTGTTTATTTTTAAGCGAATAGGTAGTTCGTATACGACTATTACATATTATAAATATTCAATGTGGCGAAAATGCATAATAACGAAATAAAAGTTACGTAAGGTATAAAAATATCTGTGACGAGATGTTATGTTTCACCGGTTTCACTGGGTTTTATTTATATTTATATATGGTTTTATGTAGGTAGATAAAGTAATTTAACTTAAAATTAACTCTATTTGTCTTTCAGAGCCAAATCCAAATCAGTCATATATCAAAATAGGCCAGCCATGTAGATTATTTTAGACAACTAAACTTAAGATATGGACGCGCTAGTGTGTCTGGCTTTGCATGGACGGTTTAAATTCCTGCTGGCAGTTCGGTAAAGGGCAAAATACCCATAAAGTTATCTTTATTCAGGATCTAGAACCTGTTTAGAATGGGACAAATGTTTAGTTTATTGCTTAGATTTTAACATAATCATGTCATGTTATTGTCAACCAAATATGGTTACTTCTAGGAGACCAACAAAACTAGTTTGGCAGGATATTTCGTCATGTCTTTCCTTACATAGAATATTTTGTCGATCTTGATCTTGTCTTCTGTTCGTTGAATATGTATTGTCCACTAAGAATATTAACACTGATAATATTAAGACAGATATTAATAAATACCTGATTCTCTACTTAATAATTAATATCAATATTCCTGAGCCCGTAACAGCCTATGCTTGTTGCTTAAACCTCCTCCAGTAACCAAAACATGAATTCAACTGTGCCAATTGCTGTGTCAGCAATTTATATCAGCGATTCAATACTCAGCTTTATGTAACATAAGTAGTGTAATGCTTTACTACTATAAAGTACCTAACGTTTTAAAGTAGAGCACAACAACGATAGGTAGATTATATCCACTGAACGAATTCCACTGCCGCCATATACCAATGACTCTTCTGTGAGTTATGTACATTAGTTGAAACTAACCGATACTGTTGTGGTGAGTGTGCACATTCAGGCGACTGAATGTGTAACAATTATCCAATATGGTCCGATTCCCCTGGTAGCAGGGGAATAGAGGTCAAATGGAAGCCGCCCCTCTGTAATTACCTGATCTACCAAATCCTGGATTATTGTCAAGGCGAACCCGGGGCCCTCGTGCGCTAGAGCATAACCGGGACATTAACACCAAGATTATTATTTTACCAATATAAAGTAGGTTTCGTTCGTTTCAAAGTAGAGCAACTGCACTGAAATATAATTAGGTACACATTTGTCGTTCTCTACACTTTTGTCTTTGTCTTCTGAACCTTATTTAAGTTAAAATGTTACCTAAAATAACAAAAGCCATCGTTTGCAGACCATGAAGCAGTTGGCGTTAATTCTGGCGGTAGTAGCGGCTGCGTGCGCGCAGTTCCCAAACGGCCGCATCCTCGAGCCGCCGGTACCTTCGCAGTGCGTACAAAGGACTATCCACGAGAGATACTCTGACAGTGAGTATTACACCACACTGTATTTAGCTTGATCTGCATGGGAATAAAGTAAAGTAGTTGAATGAGATCAACAGTGATCCATATCGGTTACCAGTACTTACATACATTAGACATCAACGGTGACCCATTGTTATTGCAGTACATACCTAGACATTAACGTTGGCATTTCTATTACCAGTACATTACACATCAAAGGTCTATATATATATATAACTTTCGGATTAAAGTTGCCATGTAGCTTTGCAGTAGTAAAATGCTCCATACTGTTATCGAAACTAGAATTAGGCGGGCTGGTTAAAGTATTCGACGACATAACCCATTTGTCGGGCATAAAAGAACAAGCATAAAAGGAACGCACAGGCACCACCTACAGAGGTAGATACCAGTTAGAATTATTTTATCATCACAAAAGCAGTTCTGCGTAACCGTTCTTTTTAGTAAAGCAATAGGTAGACAATGCTAAGTGCCGAGAATTTGCTTATCTGTGTTACTAGCGATAAGATTTTATTTAACCTTTTCCGGAGGAGGGGAGAACTGGAATGCCTCGTTTGATAACACGAGTTACAACAAAAAAGATCACTCCTGAGTTCTATAACTTGTAAAAACAAATATTAATGTCACGCTGTTTCGGCAACATCGTTAGGTGCGTCTGTAACATTACAAGCCTGTCCTGTGGATCGTTATTATATACCTACTTAGTTGTTAATGCTACATTGGCTTACTCTACACGGGAGACTTTTTTAATTAGCTGTAAATATTTATGCAAATTACCACGAAACTATCATAAGTAGAGCACCACCTAAGCACACAAATAAATATGAATACAAGTGTCTCGGGTGGCATTGTTAGTTTTTTTTTACTAGTAGAGAATCGTGACTCATTCTTATCGAGTAAAACGGGAGCTTCCATTGAAACAAGTACCTCACGGCCCGGATAGCTCAGTCGGTAGAGCATTGGACTTTTAATCCAAGGGTCCAGGGTTCAAGTCCCTGTTCGGGCGGCCTATATTTTGAATAGGGTTGATCAAATTTATTGGTGAAGATGTTTATTTGCATCATATAATTGCGTGCTTAATTTTGTATTAGCTGCGTAATAGTGTTGGAAATTAATGCATGTAACGCCATTCTATTTTGATCAACAAATTAAGTAGGTAGTAACGATTTTTGACTGCCTTTACAAATAAACGGTTTTTAAGTCCTGTTTACAAAATTATTCAATTAACTGATGTCGAAATAACAGTTCGAAATAGGTAATCAATCGTAGGTAGATCTAGGTATTCAAAAGGGATACGGAAGTGAACATCTATCCAACGATACTTACTTAGAAGATCGATAGATCATATTGAAAGCAACAAAAGCGATTTTCGAATCTCGAACGATTGTCGGATTAAACAATAGCCTGGAAGTACCTTTGTCTGTTTGTTTGCCGGTAACAATATCGAAAGTAGCCGTTTCCATTCTATAGCTCGCATTATGTTCCCATAGTTCGATACAATTAACTATGGCATTTTCTCGCTTTTACGCCATCTCCAATTTCTCCCAGCCCATTGAAATTGAAACTTCACGGTTCTTGTATCTTGCTTGCAAATAACTTACTAATAACTTCGCAAAAGGAAAGCTATGCATCCATGGAGAAACAAAATTACCGTATTAAAATACATTATTTAGCCTAAAAATAATTTGACTGAAATTAGTCTACACAGTATAACTATAAAGATAATTATTATTACGAATCTGATTACATCTAATTAGGTTATAGGTTTACCTACCTTTAGGTTTGGAAATACCTTAACGTAGGTTGGTCTAATTAATATAGAAGCTAACTGTGGTAACGTGTATAGTTTTATGGACCTGATTTAATCTGATAAAATTTCATTGGGTTTTCACTTTATGACATGAAGAAAGACATTATGGCTACTATTTAGCGATCTCAGTGCGAACTAAGTAGCAGTGAAAAGTTTGATTTCACCACCGCTAGAAATTTATTTATATTTAACTTTATTGCACATAAAATACAACAAAAATTATAAATAAAGAGACTACCTATTCCAAACTCCAACATGATTCAATAAGAACTCGGCATTGCGTTCTAGACAAAGGCTACTTCTTCTCATGGCGCGACCCGGCGCTTCGCGGCGTTGAAGAGGACTGGCTGAGTGCAAGGAACTACTGCCGGCAGCGCTGCATGGATCTCGTCTCCCTGGAGACCAGTGACGAGAACGAGTGGGTGAAGACGAGGATCGTGCAGGACAAGGTAAAGAGCAATTCGGTCTTGAACTAACTTGTAGATTGTATTTCGATGAGTGTACCTTTCGAGACACACGTGGCCCACGGACTTCCGTGCCAGATTGTAGCCACCTTGTATTGTATGTCTGTGCCACAGGACAGACCGCGTGGGGCGTGTTCTCGATCTTCCCTATCTACATAAACCGCTTTGCGTCAACCTTCCTACTGTAAGTGTGTTCCCTGAACATCTAGAATCTAGATAGGTACCTTCAGGTTCAGAGTAAATTTATGCTGTCTCGACAGCTATACTCCACCTTTATTTATTTACCGAAAGCACAGCTAAGAGTTACTTCCTATGTTAAGGTCTATAAGTGAGATGAGCTGGAATGCTAGAGCTAGTATGTACTTATTATAGTAAAGAAACGTATATCATTGTGTAATTGACTAGGTAAGAATTATGTATCGTCAAGAATTCCAAACATTTCTTGTCTAAGTAAGTAGGTATAGGACTGACTGTGGAATGCATTTTGACTAAGCTGTTTACATTTTGAAATTCTTGACAGTCTGTTTTGTTAAATGATGTATATTCAAACCATGGAGAACAAAGGAAATGCTCTGAATGCAGTGTGGAGATATCCTTTGGAAACAGCCATCCTTGACCCGATTGCGCGTGCGCATCGCACCTGCCGAATTAGCAAAGCACACTCGTCATGGGCGTCACGAATCGTGTAACATACGTTTTTGAAAACCAAACAGAAATAGAAAGTTGGACATGCCTTAACCATTCTTAATGCGTTCCGTTTTTGCAATGCTTTCAAGCATAAAGAATGGCTATTGTTTCGAGGCGTGAAATAGGTGACAAGTGCAATTGAAAATCCGGCCGTTTGTCACTCCATCTCTATTCTTAAGTATCCACTTACATATTAGGTACTTATAGCTAGTTAGGGCTTAAGTATAAGCAAGGAAGGAAGAAATTATGAGCTAAAAGTACTTTTTTCCTGTTTCATAGCGGTCATTCCCAAATGTGCATCTACTAAAACAATGTACAGGCACTTACATAAAAAAAGACTAGGTACATACCTACCTACCCATTAACATTGACTGATTAAGTAAACCAAAAATTATCTTAGTTTTTACCTACCCAAGTTATGCAAGTGCATGCAATAAATCAAATCCACTTTGTACATAATTACTTGCTCATGTTCTTATATTAAGTTTACGTTCACCCTTATGTCATCCACCATAATTATTATTATGACATGGCCCAAACAGCCCAAGGCATACTTTATGTAGGTACTTAACAGTAAAGACCTACAAGCATACTTTCACTGACCAGTTAGGTAGAAGTTAAATTGTAAAAGACTAATTAACTCTTCAGTCAAGAAAAGAAGACGAAAGTGCTCGCAAATAATCTCTCTTACTCAGATATCAAAAAAATATCAACCTAACTAAGGAAATGTGCCCTAGGTAGGCAAACAACGTAGGTTTTTATGGACTCATCACAGCCAGGGTTTGCTTGTCTACTCTTTCTTCTCCACTTCGCCCGGTCTAGGGTAAACCGGGGGCAATTGGTCTGCAATCTTTGAACAGACAATGATGTAATGTTACTGTTAGCCATGCAGACAATCAATATCTAACTACAAGTACTCACGCTTCGGAAACGACTTCCTCGCACGACAGTGCATCAGCCTTGTGGATATTAATCGTTTCTCTAAGTGAATTCGTTTGAGCCGTTGCCAAATTGGCTATTATATCATGCTGGCGGCGTATGATGGTATTGTGGTATTGTTATGGTAATTTTTATAGTGACGCGGCGGCCTTTCGACCCGCGGGCGCTAGGTGTAATTGCAACAGATACATTTACACTTTGCACATAGATACCTATATGCTTTTACAGTACCTACAGCTACATCTGACCTACTGAATGTAGGTAGGTAGTACCTACTAGTGTATATAAAAGTTTACCTACTCCATAATATTTTTTGATGTTCCTAAGGTAATTTAGTTTAGGAAGTAGTCCGTGAGTTTACCCATCTGACAAGCCACTTCAATTAACTTTTCATCGTTTTAGGTGAAATACATCTGGACGTCGGGCCGCCTCTGCGACTTCAAGGGTTGCAATCGACCAGACCTGCTCCCCAACGAGGTCAACGGCTGGTTCTGGACCGCCGAGCTGCAGAAGTTAGCACCGGCCACCAACCGGCAGCAAAACGACTGGTCCGAGGGCGGCGGCATCGGAAAGCCGCAGCCGGACAACCGGGTAAACCATACTCATAGTATCGGCCTGCATGCCCAGCAATAAGTGTCAACCTGTCACCGGTAAGGCGATGACGCAACACCAATTCCGCGAAGTTGAGTAATCTTCGCCATAAAACAATCCGAGCCGTCGCACTCGCCCGTACGGGGATACGCAATGAAAATGAAAGTGGCTCGTGAATATTTATGGGCCTGCGAAATATTGGCTGAAGGGCGTACCCGCATACCCGGCCGCTTTCTACCAACAGCCGGGTTGCGCCGGCGCAGCTCACAAAAGCTCATCGTTATTCGGCGTGCGTTGCTGTTCTGTTTACCGCGTGCCGCTTTCCCCGGGCGCGGCCGCTGCGAAATAAACAATACGTAACCCTGTGGCTGCGCCGCGGATCATCCGCATCCGCTTTTTGTCAAACCTCATTTGACGCTCAAGGCCCTACCCATTACGTGATTATGTGGTTAACCCACACGATCTTACGGCGCGGTAATAACATCAGACGTTTACGATTCATTCATAACAACGCGTAGGAAATGAGACATTACAGGTTAACGCGCGAAACATAAATATTACACAAACTAATTGCGCAACCGATTTACATAAAAAGAAGTTAAACTTTAATGGATTTTGTCGGTAATAGTCGCTTTATACAATATCGTACACCGCGGAAGATGGGTCGAAACAATCTGCCGCTCGCCAATCCTTCGTGTAGAATTACGTAAAAGTAGTCGTAATCTAAAAAAGTACTTGTACAGGGGCTCTATTTTTGAATCGGTCGATTCGATTCGAACGGTTTTCAACTTTGATTTCCGGTCTGAATAAATCAATCCGTTTTAAATCACATTGAAAGAATATGGTTCAAAAATAGGGAAAATCAACATCATGAATCAAAATCAAAATTAAAAAACGTACGAAACGAGGCGAGCGATTCAAAAAGGAGCTGATCATCGAAATGAATTATTTTTACGAGATTATTAATGTAGACAGTCTTCACATATTGACAAAGACTACCGCTTACCTAAGTGGTTCAGGTTCGGGGTTCAATGATTGTTTGGAATAACGACCCCGTACCGACCCGAAATCGAAACGAAAGCGACCGCTTTAAACAGATAATTACCCCACTGATCCTCGGTCCTTTACTGATCACCTTTCGAAGTCTTCTGTATTCATCAATCATCATACGGCCCTTGCCCCACCATTTTGGTTCGACCTGTCCTCTCTCTGTGATAACTAACAATTGATTTCTCCCTATAGGAATTGATCCAGGGCGGCGCGTCGGAGCACTGCGTAGCGATCCTCAACAACTTCTACAATGACGGTGTCCACTGGCACGACGTGGCCTGCCATCACCGCAAGCCCTTCGTGTGTGAGGAGAACGACGCACTACTCAAATACGTCCGATACACCAACCCCAACCTCAGGGTGTGATGATCACCCCAAATTATACTAAGGGAGGACTTTCCTCTATCTAGACTCGCAATGTTACATACCAATAAGTACTACAATATCTCTCACTGTTAATTGACCTTGATTTATCACTTATTGAAGTCTCTACCAACACTGCCAAATGTACTTAATTGTAAAAATTGTGAAATGAGTACTAGTTTTAAGTTTACCTCATGAAATCATATTTATTACAGTATTGTATGGTAAAATAGTAGTCAACTTAAGCATCAGAATTATTGTGGTTGTTTTAAATTAAGTATTTATGATCTGTCAATAAAGACTGCTTTAATTTTTAACAAGTTTTCTCAGTTTATTATAGAAAATAGTTCACTTAAATAACATTGTATGTAAATTCATTCTTGTCCTAAACAATAAATTTATCTTTATTTGGGGATTACTTGATTTGGGAGGGTGAGGTGGAATTTATAACTAAGAGATCTGGGCAAAACTCTTCTAGTCATTATGAAGCATAGGCTGATGTTGCAGAAGAATACCAGGGTCAGCAACATGGCCACATGCATCAAGCGACAAAGACGCAGGAAACTTACTTTTAAAGTTGCACTGAAACAATTAAAAATATTATTAACATTTTGTACCCTAGACAGTTCACCAGCATCTACAACAAAATAGACAGCCATTGAATAATATACTTACTCTCTATTCGAAAAATCTTCAATATTAGAGTGCAGAGACAGCAGAGAGTCATTAGACATCTGTGGGTCAGGCAGCAATATGAAGTCCTTGTCGAACTGCTCTTGTAAACAGCATATTCTTTCCATGATGAACAGCAAGAGTATCGCCCAGAAATATTCAAACTCAAATACCATCTCAGTCATTTTTTGCCTTCCACCATAATTATATGATATCCAAACTTTGTCTTGATTGGGGGGTCTGTGTATACCGGACTATTGACTGTAGATATAGACAAGGCAAACGCGGCGTCTTGGAATGGACCAACCATTGACCCCCTAGTCATCCATCCCAGGTCGCCTCCTTGCCGGGCCTTGTCCTCACTGTAAGCGGACGCTACATCAGGAAATTTTTGTCCCGCCTTCAATTTTTCCAGAGCTTCTAAACATTTGGATTGTTTTTCGCACAATATGTGACGGACCTTGACAGCTGTCCCTCCTTTCTTTTCTTTTCCAGTGGATTCTAAATTTAAAAATAAGTTATAATTTGTATGTGGATCCTGCGGGGCTATTGGCTAACTCAGTTGACAACTGTATTTGACACTAGATAATTCTACACCACGTCATCTACGTTGAAAACTGGCAATAGCGTCTACCAAATTAGTACCAAATTAGAGTAGTGTCAGATTTTTTTATGTCAAATTCAGTTGTCCACTGAGATAGCCGATAGGCCCTCTGGATTTTATTACATAAAATCAAAGAAAAACAAGTTAAAAAGCTAGTAAAAAGAGAAAAGCGTGAGAAAAGATCATAAACATAATCCTAACCTAACCTTTCGCATCGCCTCCCGATTTCGCTCCCGCACCTCCTTTACCACTTCCAGCTGCTTTCCCCCCCTTATCGGCTTGTTTCTTGGGAGGCATAATTGTCTTAAAAGTTATAAGAATGCTATTATTAAGTTCATATAATTAAACAATTCACAACACAACAACAATAGAAGAGAAATTGAATGTGTTCAAAAGACTGACAATGAATTACTTATTTTACGTAGTATTAAATAAGGACGAAAATAGAATAAAGAATTGGGAATGTCTACCAAAGAGGATAGAAACTTTTCTAAAACCTGTTTGACATTGACATATTGCTGTCGCTCGCTGTCAATCTTCATTCAACCTAAAACCATAAAGTCTGTCCAATCCAAACTGTCAATCACCACAAATCAACGGCAGTGGTACCGCCGATCTCTGATAGTACCATGTGGAATGACGACATAACAATTATTTCGGATAGGCTCTACTGTCAATAGGGCCTATTATGTGAAATTGACTTATCGGCGCCCTAGTGTCTAGATAGGCAACATCATTGTAACTGGATCTATCATCATAATTTTAACACCAGGCCCGACATTTCCAGCGCGGCGCATGAGGGCCCGCGGTCCGCCACGACATAAACTCACAACGACGTTAGTTTAAAGGCTAAGGTATTGGTATTCGTCACTTATATAGCATTGTTAACTAACCTCAGACAACAAACAAACAAAGACCAGCTGAAGAGTATCTAACCCAAAGAGATTAGAATGCTAGCGACCTTCTTGCCAGTCTATAGAGGGGGCTTTGTCAGCTTTTTCATACAAAAAATGCGTGCAAGGTCAGAGACAAAAAATAATTAAATCTCCTTAAGTTTTTGTCTGAATCAAATAAAAAGGGATGTTCACTCTGTCGATATATTCTTTCGATATGTTTTATTAAGCAATATTATCGATATCGATATACTTAACAAAAATATTCCTAAGGCATCATCAGCTTATGTAGCCATTAGCAACGCTTTTTTACATTACATTATGTTGTAATGTAAAAATAAAATATGTTAACATTAGGTAGGAATGGTATCGGTATCCCGCCAGGTTCACCCATATGCTTGATACGAGTATTTGCCAGGTTTTAAAAACTTCAGCAATGACTTTTTACATTGAAAACCAATAAAATATTCAAATGAACTTACGAATTTGAAATCTCAAGTATTCATATTAGCCTACATCATTCCACTGTTCAGCAAAGGCTAATAATGCTAGCGACCATGAAGGTCGCTAGCATTCCAATCTCTTTGATCTAACCGATAGATATCTTATCACGACCAATATTTCGATGCACCGTCATACTGAAATGTACGATTTTAAACGTCATGAAGTTGGTTATACTCTAACTAAATGGGAGTAAATTTTATGTTCCGTTCTAACATGAGCATTTCAAGCTTATTTTAATTTGGTTATTATAGTTTTAATTTGGTTTCGTTAACATAAAATATTTACAGTTATAATAAAAATATACACTACTACATCTAAAATTATATGTATATAATGGAGATCGGCGGTACCATTCCAGGTTATTGGTATAAACCGAACCCTGACTAATAACCCGTGTTGACACAATTGATTTTATGAGTTTCAATCAAGTGTGTTGTTGATTATATGGTCAGTGGTAGTGATGATTTTGTCTGGTGGATGTGGATTTTGTTGTGATAGCGTTATTGGATTACATTTTATTTAGTTTTTGCAATCATTTACGCATGTTTTTATTATGATTTGACTTCACTTTAACAAAAAAATCATGTTTAATTGTATACAACTTTAAATGAAAGGTAATTTAGATTTCAGGAATTAATTTTCACTAAGCCTTACGTTTGTATTTACGCTGCGAAATCTGTGATTTATAGATACATTTACCAACGAGACCATGGGGATAATGTATGAGAAAAGGCCATTAAAGAGGCCTCGCTTGGGGCCTCCTGACGTCTACCCACAAGAGCCTAGACAGAAGGAGGATGAGCTTACGTTGACAAACGTGAAACATGGCTTCTCAACTACTCCACAGTCTAGCGACGAATTTGGCACAGCAAGGAACTTCAACTACTCTGCATCTAAGGTAACCTGAATACACAAATCCAGTTGTGCTAGTTTGTTCAAAGGCTTAGTACAGGAGGATGGATGAATCTTCCCATTACCAGGACTTGATAATAAAATTTGTTTTCAGATAGGGCAATTTTTCTCTGGCATTCTATCCAAAAAAGAAGAGTTAAATACACTACCTGATTGTGGTAGAAAAAGGCAACAAGTGAACCCAAAGGACAATTTCTGGCCGGCTACAGCCCGTACTAAGGCACAAATTGAAGCTTGGTTCAAGGATTTAGCAGGTAAATTATAGAAGGCGTTAAGAAATGGATTTCTCTTGTTCAGATTTGGTTTAAAAAAATTATCACAATATAAAGTGTAACTTCCATTATTCAGCGAGTATTGACCTGTATACCTAATTCCCAATTATTAGCTGTAGATGATGATTGTAAATTGGTGAACCTAATTATATGGTAATAATTAAATAATAAACTTTTCATCATAGGTAGTAAACCACTGTCACAACTTGCTAAAAAGGCACCAAACTTCAATAAAAAGGAGGAGATCTTCATAACGCTGACTGAGTATCAAGTATCAATGCCTCGAGCTGCATGGTTTATCAAGCTCAGTTCTGCCTATACTGTGGCCGTGTCAGAGGCAAAAACAAAAAAGCGGCAGCTGCCAGATCCGACCACAGGTTAGTTGATTTCTTTTTATTATTGAGTCTATTCAATATTTTTATTAAATTATGTCATCATTGTGTTTGTTTAACATATTTATTTATTTAATCATATGGTTTCCTTTTTTACAGAATGGACTACAACATTGATTAAATTCCTCAAAGATCAAATACCGAAATTAGCTGAGCACTACCAGAATGCTGTACCAGGCAATATTTCAGATAAAACGCCACCACCACAGTCAGGTATATATCCTACTATTATCTATAGCTATACTCAGCAGCAGAAAATGTGTCCCTAGTGGATATAGTGAAGAGTAATCCGTCAAGTTGGCCAACATATCCAATAATAACCACTTGCCCCTGAATGAAAAGCTTATGTAAACTACCAGAGAAAAGGGATATCACCCCTGCCAGTACTACAATCATATGGAGTATTTACTAGTAGTAGTTACAACTAATTTACCAGTAGTTTTAGTTTTTACCAGTAATTAGTAGAGTTTGTGTAGGTTTTGGGATTTGCTGCCTTACATACCCAGTGGATTCATGAGATAAACGGAATCCTATAAGGAACTGTAGGTA
Source organism: Blastobasis lacticolella (assembly GCA_905147135.1). Lineage (NCBI taxonomy): Eukaryota > Metazoa > Arthropoda > Insecta > Lepidoptera > Blastobasidae > Blastobasis > Blastobasis lacticolella. Next base: position 13,413,594 of record LR990046.1, on the reverse strand, counting down.
ATATGCAATAAAGTACACAAGTGACATTAGAACTATTGATTATCAGGCCAGGCTCCATACAAAAATGCTTATCACTCTTTGGAATTCCTTCTCATCATTTGTGCTTCATCACTAAGTGTTATTATAGTTGATGATGAAAAACTTTATTTTGTTCTAGGTCAAGGTACACCAATCCACAACTCGTCTGGTAACCCACCAGGTGGATCCACACCTAACAGTTCTACTGTTCCCAACTCCATGCACTCACCAGGGAACTCCAGCAGTAAGTGTTGACTACCTCCAAAGCATGGAAGCTTTGTCTAGTTTTCCTTATCAGACAAGTTACAGGAACCCCTGAAACTATTCTTTCAGCTCTAGGATCCTCCACTCCAGGACATGAGAGCACAGACTGGCGGCAGGCACTTAAGCTTTGGGGCTATTGCACACGGCTAGCGAAGTACCTGCTGGACGAAGGTCTGCTTGATCGCCATGACTTCCTCACCTGGATCATAGAGCTGCTGGACAAGCGGCCACCAGACGATGGGCTGCTCAGGTATGTTCCCATTTTATGAGATATTTTGTGGCCATGAATGTTTTGTTGAGAAACATTTATAGACATTTAGAAATAAGCTGTGTTTGGAGCATTCAAAACTTTTATAAACCGTTCTAGACATTAAGGTGCTCTCACACTGGAGTTACATATGTTACAAAAAGTTTGCTTTAGTTTAAAGTTAACGATATGTTTAGGAATGATTATAAAACTTTTTGTTTGTACCTGAAACATTTATGCACTCCCACAACAGTGTTTACAAATGTTACATTTGGGAAAATAATGAATTTAAATGTTTGACTTTAGAATTTAAGTTTTACAATATTGTTTAGCAAAGGAAGGTATAAAACACATGCGGCCAATGTTTGGATACAAATCAGATATTAAAAACTGAAACTATTCATACAAATTAATGATTTTCCTAAATCTGAACACTGTCTTTATATCCACTAACTTCTAAACCACCCAACAAATTTTGATGCGGTTTGAACTATAATTCAGAGATAAATTCTCCCGCAAGATTTAAATACATAATACATACATATTTTATTTGAAAATCCCCGATAACACTGCGAAGCCGTAGCGTGTCTCTAGTATGTTACAATCCACTCACTGTCCCCACAGACTATTCCTACCACTGGCGCTGCAGCACATGACCGAATTCGTATGCTGCGAGGGGCTGTCGCGGCGCCTCGCCACCTCTTGCGCGAAAAAGGCTGCCGCGATCTGCTCCGTGCTTTCGGAGAGCACGATACGGACGCTTAACCAGCCTGCTGTGTTCACCAAGCAGGAAAGGCCTGGTATGTAGTTGTTTTTTTGGTTTTATTGTACACCTATCCTGTTTAGACTTTGGACAGTCTCCGGTTTGTACGTGCATCCATAATGATGCTAGCTCATTTTATACTGGTTGTGGGTGTGTTCCTGCCTTCGGTACGCTCTGGGTCGATGAAAATAACAAAATTTTGTTGTGCAATCTATTTAGTTTCAAAGTCTTTTGAGATTTGTGAAAGTTTAACTATGGCTCTGAATGAGATTGAAAATGAAATAAAAAAAAACATCATGCAGAATTCAATAGTAAATATACCAATATCTAGTAAATACCAATTGTAACAATGAACACTCTGTTCCCCAGAACCGACCGTCGCGCCAATGTCCCCAGCGGCCGACACCAACGGTGACGTGAAGCCCAATATTGCTCAGATCAAGCGGTCGTCCACCCCGGCCGAGCAGAGCCAGGGCACTCCTAACCCCACCCTCGGTACTCCCAATCCCACCCTTGGCACACCTAATCCCTTAGGCACACCCAACCCTCCGCAGCCAATGGACGTACAAGTCAAGGAGGAGAACGAATCTCCACCCAGGGATGTTAAAACTACTCTCACAACGGTCATAGCAGCAGCTCTAAACCCAGTGCAGATCGGCTTCGGTGAGATACTGAACTGCATCTACCACAGGGATGTCATCATACAGTTGGCCACGATTCTGCAGGTGAGATTGTAATTTTTGGAAACTTGTTACGCTATTGGACATTTGTTTCGTGCTATATTTTATGCTATTTTAAAACGCAAGTTCTTAAATGAAAAATGATTTTCATAAGGTTTTATCGCGCGTTCTCTATTTCTAATTCGGTTTTGGCAATTCCTAACGTAAATGTAAATTTAGGGAGGTGTTTGGAATTTGCACAGCACACACAAATCCAATGTGTGTATATAGTAGTGACCGATGGACTAATCACATTGCTCCGTTTGACTACGTGCGTAAGCCAGCCTGTACATATTAAGTTGCATGAGAAGTGGGATCGAGAACAGCGACATCGGTTCCAGTACAAACAGCGATTGATGCCCCTTCTAACTACTTTTGTTTTCTATGTGGGGGAATCTGTGAAGCTCGAAAAGCTCGCCTAGATGAGAACCGTGGCCTTGTCTATTTCGGCCTCCAAGTAGAAATAATTGGTTTCTTTTCGTGTTTACTCATGTTAGTAATATAGATAATACATCTGCCATTCTACGTTTTGCGTTACAACATACTTGTGTATTAACGAAAAGTAAAAAAAAACGAGCTAACACCTTACACTTGCTCAGATAATCTGCGTGGAATGCCCCACCGCGCTGGTGTGGTCGGGCTGCGGCTCCAACCTGCAGGGCTCCCCGCTGGACCTGCTCCCCCTGCCCCCTTCCGCGCTGCCCATGCCGCACATGGACTCCGTAGTTACGGAAGACCACCGTCGACTGGTGAGTGCCTTGCGACTTCAGGATTGGTATGATGACTATACGCTATCGTAACTGAGACGTTTGAATGTCAAAATCAAATAAATAATTCATTTATTAACTACTAATTATAAATTATTATTTATTATTACTTTTTTATTAGAAACGCTACAACACAACATAAACAAAAAAGAAAAATCATACGTATATTAACACATAACATCACATACAAACTGATACATTTTATAAATTGATGAGAAAAGTAAACTACAAACTTGATCTCAGGTGTACGAAGCGGAGCAAGAAATCACGGCTAGAAGTAAAAAAGCCGAAAGCAAGTGGTGCACGGACAAATGGCAGACAAGTTCGCAAGGTAAGATCGTAATGCTTACAAAGAATTACGAACTACGATTGTTGTAGTCAGTTTATTTGTCTAATTTAAGCTATACTGAAAAAAAAACTCCTTTTTACGAAATTGCCATTATGTTGTAAAAAAGACAAAAAGTAATAATGTAGCTTCATTGGAAGTGGTTCAGTGATTGAGCATAAGGATCCGCCGTCATTATTGGTCACTTGGTCACCATAACTCATCCGAATAAAATCACCCATATCAACCTGGAAAATCCTTACAAAGAAATGTGAATCCTTTGATCCTGTGTGCACTAGATGGCGCTGTATAAATCGCCTTCTTATTCATTCACTTATCCATTCAGCTCGCGTCCTGGCAGTGCTGGAAGCGCTGGACCGTCACTGCTTTGACCGCGTTGACCCCAATAACAACCTGGACACGCTGTACAAGGAAGTGTTTGCCAACTGCACGCCCCCGCCAAAGGACGCCACGCCAGATCCTAAAGATCCGGTGAGTTAGCTTCTGTGTTTACTGCATGTTAGCGGGAAATAAGCACATTTTTCCTTTTTTACAAGTTTTTTTTGTCATTGGCTCAAATATGATAATGGAGAACACCCATTTAGCTAACAAGCTAGTGTAAGTCTCCATTCCACAAAATCTCCATTTCAATTCAAGAAGTCAAAATGAACTGAATATTAAAATTTTCAGTTAACTAGCTTTTACGCCGTTGCGAATTTTATGATTGTAGTTTTTTTTTATACTTATTGTCTTAGTTGTGATTTAAGCTATACATGCTCGTAAGTGTACTTACTATTGTGTACTGAGTCTGGGGTCCGATTCTTTTAACGTTCGCATTCACGCGTTCGCTACTTATCTCGTTCATTCTCGTGCTAAGTTGTTAAAGATAGAACAGATAGGCTATACAAGGCGAGCGCTTGCACTGTTACATAAATAATAATAATTAATAAATAAGGTAGGTCCTGTGCCTTCCGCATCCAGCTGGTACCTGCGATCTTTACCAGGCACCTACCCACGCTGCATCGAGATTCAGATACAAGCGTTAAAAACATGATAAGACACAGCGTCACAACCGACCGCTCTGCCCACAGGAGTGGGCGTGCTCGTACGCGGTGGTGAAGGTGGTGTGCGAGTGGGCGGTGTGCGGCGCGCGCTTCGGCGAGCACCGCGCCATGGCCGCCGCCGCGCTGCTCGACCGACGCCAGCACGCGCTGCTGCACCACCACCACGACCACCATGCCACTGGTATGCCTACAGTCTACAGACATCAGATCATAACCTACAGCCTAGAGACCACAGCCTGCAGTCTTATGCCTACAGACCACAGCCTACAGTTTACAACTTACAGAATACAGCCCACAGACTACAGCTTACAGCCTACAGCCTGCAGCCCACAGCCCACAGCGCACAGACTACAGCCTACAGCTTACAGTCTACAGCCCACAGCCCATAGAATACAGCCACAGAATACACCTCACAGCCTACAGCCCACACCCTACAGCCCACACCCTACGCACTACACCCTACACTCATCCGCAGCCGTACCGTCGATCTCAAATAGTACGCCGCCATCTTGATGCAAGTGAGTGGGGCCAATCGCAGCAAGCCAAAGCTGTCTTGCTGCGATTGGTTTAAACTCAATTGCTTCGAAATGGCGGCGTACAATCGGAGATAGGCGGTACCACTATTGTCACGAGCTTACGCACCACGTGAGCAAGAATTCCAAACATAAAGAGAGAAATGAGAGTGAATGAGACATAGCTTCGCATGCGATAACTAACTTTAACACACACTGGTATTGTCTGTCACGCATCACAATTTATTGAATGGATAAATTGATTGAAGCGTTTTGTCGTATTTAAATGGCTATTAAGTGGTAATTAAACTTTTTCAGGATCCGACGACAAAGAATCAATCAGCTCTGGTACGGGAATGTACAATGGTCCACCGATCTTCCAGAATCTTCTGCTTAGATTCTTGGACAATGATGCTCCAGTATTAGGTAACTAAAGATAATAATTATTTAAATACCTTTAGGTATATTATTTAATTAGGGATATATCTCTCTTTTTATTATATAAGACATTAAAAAGAGAATTATTTAATCAATAATAAAAGTTTTCTTCTACCATGGCTCTGAGATGAATAAAGTTTAATTTGGATAATGTGAAAGTTCAAAGTTCAATTTAATAAAATATGATTAACAAAACGGTGTGGCCGAAGACAGTATGCCCGTTACCAGATGGCGTCACTAACATTAGGCCACTGTCAAAATAACGCCGTTTTATTGGCTAAAATCCAACTGTCAACTTCAAGCCAATTAACACGACATATTTTGCCAACGTACCTTACTCGCCAGTGGTGCCATCCGGTGGAATTTCGAACTCGCTATAACCCTATTAGGATTGACAAGATTGGAGTGAGACCGTTTGTTCACGCTACTGTCACCAAGAACGAGATGACGGCGCCGAAGTAGTGACGCATAGATTTACTACAGGCGGCCATAGTAAATGAATGAACGAACACTTTATTGCATAAATGCAAGATACAGTCGCTACGTATCGGTAACGGTAACCAAGAAAACAACAGGCGGCCTTATCGCTTAAAGTGAAATGTATGTGTCATCTCGTTCTCGTCGACATCCCGGTGACGGCGGCGGTGGACAAACGGTCTAACTCTATTTTGTCAGTAACGGTTTTCCTCCTCATCTCATTATTTCTCATCCTCTCTCCCCACCAGACGAGAGTCCGAGCGCGCCGCCGGGCAACCGGCAGCAGTTCGCGAACCTGGTGCACTTGTTCGGCGAGCTGGTGCGCCGCGACGTGTTTAGCCACGACGCGTATATGTGCACGCTCATCTCGAGGGGTATGTGTGGATTGGTTTTTTTTTGTTCGTCGTAGGAGTATACTGCACTTTTTATTTTATTTAGATTGCCACTACAGTAGTTATCATTAACAACCTGGCAGCTGGGATGCGATTCTCTAAGAAACATCCTTGATCGCAATGATGAAATGTAAGATGTTGGAAATGGATTTCTACATGTTAATAATACAAAACAAAGCAATGTAAAAGAAAAATAATGAAATCACTAATCTACCTGCGATTTGTGATTTCTTCGATTTAACAGCTTTATTATAAATCATTAACCTAATGAAACTCAATTTACGCATCATTGAATAATAATAAGAGTAACCATAATTCAATTACTAATCTTTCAAACGAATAAAAATACATTTAGTATGTAAATCGAATACGTTTAACGATACTTTAACTACACATATTATAGAGTTTGTTACCACGGTTAGTGTGTTATGGTTATGTGTAGTGAAAGTGTAGTGAATAACTACCCAAGTCTGTATTTTATTTATTAGGAAGACCAACAGCTTTATAATACAACTAGTGGACCCGGCGCGACTTCGTTTGCGTAGCGTTCTAACCCTACACCTGCCGTACACCTACCCTACACCTACCCTACACCTACCTTACACCTACCCTACACCTACCCTACACCTACCTTACACTTACCCTACACCTACCCTACACCTACCCTACACCTACCCTACACCTACCCTACACCTACCCTACACCTACCCTACACCTACCTTACACCTACCCTACATCTACCCTACACCTACCCTACACTTACCCTACACCTACCCTACACCTACCCTACACCTACCCTACACCTACCCTACACCTACCCTACACCTACCCTACACCTTAGGTGTGAATCTAAACCATTCCCAGATCCCCTTGAACACACACAAAAAATTTCATCAAAATCGGTCCAGTCGTTTGAGAGAAGTTCAGTGACATACACACTCACAGAAGAATTATATATATTAAGATAGTCATTAATATAAGTAATATAATTCCCCCCCTAGGTGACCTGGTGTCCCCCACGGAGCCGTCGGCGAGCGCGAGCGTGCACAGCGTGCCGCCGCCCTCCAACTCCGGCACCCACAACATGGACGACGACATCTTCGCCGGGATCGACCTCAAGCCCAAGATGGAGGTGGGTTGGTTATCCTGGAGACTCGATAGATGACACGGTTGAAACGTATGAAAGTGCAATAGTTTAATTCATAAAGACTGAGGGAGCCGAAGGGTGTCCTACGTCATTGAGCACAAGTTGAATTCCACTCTGAAGCGATAGTAGACGTTTAGGAGACCTACAAAAGGTTGGTCAGCCCGTGCACAAAATGAGACCAAAAATTTTTTTTTGTTTTAATCCAAACTGACTTTTCGTAGCGATAGTACATACATATCCTCTTGTGAGAGTTCTATAAGTAAAAATCTGGTCCGTGTGACATCTGCTTTACAGTTTCGCTTGTCAGTCACATTATAGTCACCAAAAAGAAAAGTGACTTAAGTGACGTGTTATAGATTTGGGCAGCGCATTGGTGATACTCTTGGTGTTGCTAATGTCTTTAAGCAGTGGTGACCACTTCCCATCAGGTGGCCCACTTGCCTGTTTGCCTACCGTATGTCAAAAGTACAAAACTTATATTGTGGTATAATTATGATTTTTTGTACTATATTAAAACTGTACTGTGGAATTTGTACTGATGTATTAATATTCTGTACTAATGTGACCAAAATTTTTTTCTAGGAAAATGTACGAATGGACTTGGATGACTCCAAAATAGACGACGATCTGGACAAGCTGCTACAGCACATCAAAGAGGACCAACAGAACTCTATGGATGCGCCCGATAGCCCGAAGGATCCTGGAGAACCTTCGCATAGGTATCCACAAGCTTCTAATACTCAACTTGTACAATACCAGAAATATGTACAATAATACAGTTTTTCAATTACTTATCCTTGTTCTTGCAGTGTAAATTCGCCAATGATGGGACCCAGCGGCATGAGCATACCCGGGATGCAAGCTATGGGCATGGGCCCCATGTCAGTGCCAGGTAAATATGGTTCATAAATTTGTTAAAAACAGAATCTTCACAACATATCCTTCAAATCTAAATGTACTGAAAAGGAAAACAGTATAGTCTAGTCACAGCGTGCTTGCGAGATTTACACCAAAAGTTAAGTAACGCAAACCGATGCCTGTAAGTGGAGTTCTGCATATTGGACAATCGGCACCTTGCACCGTCCTCGATGCTAGACGACGGCGAAGACGCAGGAGGTGCGGAAGGGGGATTCGTAAAACTTAGAAGAGGCTTTGTCGTATGACCAACCGGTGTCACGCTCGCAAATAGAGAACACATCTCTATGTTATAGATATATTCCATTCGCGTTAAGAAAATAGTAAGTAAAGGTATTTTAACAGAGGAGTAAAAATAGAAACAATTTATATTTAAAAAAATATTAAGTTTATTAATGCATAAAAACCAACTTAATTGCTTAAAATTAAAAATAAGGCCAAGCATATCAACAATTTGCTGTTTATTCCAACCGGCGAGGCATTCATTTTTATTATTTTCTGCCGCCAACTGATTATTTAGTCGTGAGTGGTGGGCGGGGCTAGACCGGTGGCACACGATAAGTCACTATTATCGCAAATGAACTATAAGTATATATACTTTCCATATCATTTAACAAATTTTAACGTAGACCTATATGGTATACTTTGACAAACCGCCTTCCTTCAACACTGATCCCACGCTCCCCCACCAGGCATCCGCAGCGTGTCGTCCGTTCAGGGCGCTTTGCGTTAACACTGATCCCACCCTCCCCCACCAGGCATCCGCAGCGTGTCGTCCGTTCAGGGCGCTTTGCGTTAACACTGATCCCACGCTCCCCCACCAGGCATCCGCAGCGTGTCGTCCGTTCAGGGCGCTTTGCGTTAACACTGATCCCACGCTCCCCCACCAGGCATCCGCAGCATGTCGTCCGTTCAGGGCGCTTTGCGTTAACACTGATCCCACCCTCCCCCACCAGGCATCCGCAGCGTGTCGTCCGTTCAGGGCGCTTTGCGTTAACACTGATCCCACGCTCCCCCACCAGGCATCCGCAGCGTGTCGTCCGTTCAGGGCGCTTTGCGTTAACACTGATCCCACCCTCCCCCACCAGGCATCCGCAGCGTGTCGTCCGTTCAGGGCGCTTTGCGTTAACACTGATCCCACGCTCCCCCACCAGGCATCCGCAGCGTGTCGTCGGTTCAGGGCGCTTTGCGTTAACACTGATCCCACCCTCCCCCACCAGGCATCCGCAGCGTGTCGTCCGTTCAGGGCGCTTTGCGTTAACACTATCCCACCCTCCCACCAGGCATCCGCAGCGTATCGTCAGCGCCGGGCGCGTCGTCCGGCGCGGCGCCGTCGCGGCACCACCACTACACGATGCACTTCCCGCTGCCGCCGGCGGAGCCCGAGCACGCGCCGCACGACGCCAACCAGCGCTACATACTGCTGTACGGCGTGGGCCGGCAGCGAGACGACGCCAAGCACGCTATCAAGAAGATGACCAAAGGTGAGAACAAATCAATGTGGAATGAATTGCTTGTAAAATAAGATTCATTTTTGTATCACAGCTACGCGCAACTTAATATAAGTGACTGAATTTATTCAAATGTATAATTAGCGCATACGCCGGAATGAGGGTTTTTGCGGTTCCAGTTCCAGATAGCTCTACTGAGACGCGAGATCTGACGTTAAAAAAAGCCCTGTTGTTGATCATTTTACTGCAGTTGTTTCTGTCCAATAGCAGGGCAGTATTTTGACATGGACCTTATTTCTCACCAGCGCCATCTGTTGGATCGCGAAAGCCCTTTTAAAAATAATCAACGACAGTTTTTCTGTCAACTTTACCTCGTGATGATTTTACGTGTAATATTTTTTATTCAGGGAGTAGTCAAGCGAACAATAAAATTAATACTAACTTTTGTTACAGAAATATGCAAGCTGTTCTCAAAGAAATTCTCCATCGACGTAGCCGAGGGCGGCAAAATCAAGAAACATTCTCGGAGTGAATTCAACTTCGAAGCTGTTACACAAAAGTTTCAGGTAATCGCCAAACTACAAATGTTAATTTGTCACTTTTTGTTTATTTATACGAATTTAGACGCATGTAGATTATAGCTGTTAATTTGATAATACATACAGACATACATAGCGCCACGCCTTTTTCCCGCGGGAGTAGGAAGATACCACATTGTTTCACATGCTACGGTCCTGACCAATTTTAAATTCATGCATACTCGTTGGTTTAGAGTACTCTTGACCTGAGGGTCTAAAAAGACCAAATTAGCGTTTCATGTTATGATTCATATCTGAGTGTCACAAACTTATCTGATCCGGTAGCCGATACTAGCACTGATATAGCACAGGTTGTTACCTATTGTACATCCAGCTTGAACAATTGTGTATGATTAAGTACTTGCTCAATAAAGATTTGCCGTGTGGTGTCCGGCTTTGGAGAATAGCCCTTTACACTCGTGGGTGTCGTACAAGGCGATCAATGTTTTCGAGTTAAAATATATAAAAGTCTCCGGGGATTGGCAAGTGGGCAGCAGCGTTTTTCATTGTTAAATTTATTACACTGCAATCTCCAACCCGCCTGCCAAGCGTAGAGATTATGGTAATAACCTCCCCTTTCGTGGGAGAGGCCCTAAGTCCCGCAGTGGACTGTTATGGGCTGTGATGTGTTGTTTATAGACGAAGTAATTATGAAACTAAAGAAACTCGTAAGTAAGGAATGCAGAATTGTTTTAAAAAAAAAATCCTGTTCTACTAACACACAGAAGTTTGTTAGGATGGATATTTGTTACTCCATCACGCCAAAACTACCGAAATGATCTTGATGTAATTTTGCTAACTAATTGTGAATTGTTACATTATCACGCCAAAACTACTGAACTGATTTTAAGGAAATTTTGCCAACTAATCGTGGGAGAGGCCCTAAGACCCGCAGTGGACTGTTATGAATGAATGATTTATTGCTTCAAAATGTGGTATAAAAAAAGATTTACCATAAGACCTGGGATCTGAAAATGAAATATTTTATTGATTAATGTATTGTTTAGGCGATGTCGATGTACGAGCAAGGCGCGGTGTCGTGGGCGGTGGGCGGCGCGGTGTGCGAGGCGCTCGCGGCGTACGCGGGCGGCGCCACCACCTACCTGCCGCAGCCGGAGCACGTGGCGTTCGCGCTCGACCTCTGCGAGATCGCGCTCAACGTGCACGGCCTTATTGATACGTGCATACAGGTGGGGTGTCCAACGACACTGTTTCACGGATAGTCTGTATTTGCTCTCAGAAAAGGTACTACAACTAAGTATCTTTTCACGAAACACCTTCCCGAGTAACTTCGGTTACCAAATTCAACACTTGAGAATCCTGTTTAAACAGCGCCATCGAGTACGCCGAACTACACTTTCTACTTTCTAAAGAGACTGTCTGAAAATCCCATCATTTGATTGGTAATCTAACGGGGGATTTCAGAGCAACGTTGAATGGTAAAAAGTGTAGTTCGGCGTGCTTCACTAGATGGCGCAACTTAGACAGGATTCTCAAATATTGAATTTGATAAACGAAGTTACTCGGAAAGGTGTTTCGTGGAAAGATACTTAGTTTTGGTACTTTTTCTGAGAAAAAGCGCAAAATGTCTACATTTATTTTTGAGAATCGTGTCTTATCAGCGCCATCTATTACAATTATTTGAACTGTTTTTTATTTTTACCCGGCACTCGGAAAATCACAAATTTTCACATTTTAAGGGTATGTTCCGGGTTTCCTACCGCGTACCTTTCAATTCCAATTGTCTCTGAATATTTTTGAATGTTGTGCCGTGTGTCTAAGTAGATTAAAAGTGTTTTACTTTAATTTTAATCTAACACGCCCCCCACAGATCCTGAAAGAGCTGTCGGAGTTGGAGGAGCTGTCGGCGTCGCAGGGCCGCGGCGCGCCGGGCGGGCTGGCCGCGCCGAGGTCCTACACCTCCGCACTAGCACTATACACCGTTGGTGCGCTGAGGAGATACCACGCCTGCTTGCTGCGTAAGTTGTAATGGACTGTGTGGGCGCAGGTTATTCTACGTCATCGAGTACAAGAAAAAATGTACCTGGTAGTGATAGTAGAGGTTTAGGAGACCTACGAAACGTTGGTCTGCCCGTGCACAGCCTGGCACTTTTTTTGTGCCAGGCTGTACCAAACTTTGTCTTTTTGTAGCGATAAAACTTGCATATCCTCTTATGTGGGTATATGAACTGTTTTATATAAGGGACATTTCACGTGAAGCGGACAGGGAAAAAAAAGTGAGGTTCTGTAAATCGACCACATTCGGCCCATTTGTACTTCTAGTAGGTATGAATGTGTACGCAAAATATTTTTTTTGTATAGTGTATATTTACCAAGTTATAGGTTTCAAAAGAATTGTCGTTGATTGGTACTAAAATTTTTCGAAAGTAACTTTTCGAATATAACATATCTACTATAAAATATTTTAAATAGCGATACATATTAAAAATATACTGTTCTTTTTGACATTTAAAAAATATTAAAAAATTAAAAAAAAATTAATGGCCAAAACCGGAAGTAAACTTTTCAAACCAGAATTACAGTCACTTCGACCAATTTTTTTTTATTTTTTTTTCTTTCAAAATATAGCTTAAATGATAATGAAAGTACACTTGAAAATTTAAAATGGGATCTCTATTAGTTTAGGAGATACGTTGAATAATATACACCCGCGTCGCAAGGGGCGTCATATGTAGCGCTTGCAAGGTTGAGCAGTTTGCGCGATATTGCAACTTTACAACATACATATCAATTATTCCAACTGCCTATCTGTTCAGGAATAATAATAACAGCGCTCCGTTCTCCCCCATCCAGTATGCGTGGAGCAGACCTCCGCGGTGTTCGAACAGCTGTGCCGACTAGTGAAGTGCGTGGTGAACCCCGGCGACTGCGGCTCGGCGGAGCGCTGCGTGCTGGCGCAACTTCACGACCTGTACAAGAGCGCCGCGCACCTCTGCCACGCGCCCCACGCTGACACCTTCGCCAACGCCTACCCCAAGATCAAGTTAGTAGCATCTCTAGCATCTTTACAGACTCATCATGGTCATAACAGTCCACAGCAGGATGTAGGGCCTCTCTCAGCAGTTGCACGACCTGTACAAGAGCGCCGCGCACCTCTGCCACGCGCCCCACGCTGATACCTTCGCCAACGCCTATCCCAAGATCAAGTCTACTCGTGACAAAGGCATGACTTGTAGTATCGATCACGTATAGTACATTGTGTATAGATGTCATGAACTGAACTGCAACTGCAACTGAAGTTTGATCGGCTCCAGCCAAAACGGAACGTCTCTTACTAGTTTATACAAAAAACAATGTGAATATCAACGAATACTGCTGCGAAATATCCGTTTAAATAAACAATTTCACTGAAAATATAAATTTCGAAATTTTTTCCACGATTCACGAATCTATTAAAAAGTTACTGAAATGCCGATGGCAGGCAAATATCTTATTCTAAACGGTCTTTCGCGATACTTGTCGAAGATCGTTTTAGATTACATTTTTAATAGAACATTTAGCTAGAAAAAATGTCGATTTCGAAATGTCGCAGCGCGGAAATAGTCCCCCAGAAACATAAGTTGCGCTACGCTAGTTTTGCGTTGTATCAACACCTGAATCTTGTAGTATTCTGTGGCCGAATTCAATCGCTTCCTCCAGCACCTACTACAGTGCAATATCAATGATAAGGAACGTTGTTTTCTGCGAAAACAGAACACTGACGTCTCGAAATAGATCTAGGTCTCTCATCATTGACGCACAATTATATCCGTTTCCGGTTCAAACCGACTTCTTATTCCAAAATAAATAATATTATTTTTCTTACAGACAAGCTCTCTACTCGCAATTACAACCTACGCCTTCAAACTACGTTTACAACCCCCAGTTCCTGAGTGAATTCTTTACTAACCCCAGGAAAGGTAAAAAATACTCTCAAAAATAAGTCTTAATATTCTGAAATTGTCGATCAAAAACAAGATATCTTATTTTCATGTTCAGGTAAAATAGAAATATCGTGGGCGAGACAAGTGGCCGAATCCCCCGCCAATAGATACAGCTTCGTCTGCTCCGCGATGCTCGCCGTCTGTCGCGAAGTGGACAATGACCGGTGAGTAATTCAGATTGCAATGGCGCCTTGAGGCGGTTCGACACCCATACTAAATTTCTCTCGAAATTCTTGCATTCGTTTGAGTGTTTAGTGATTGTATTGTGGTTTATACTCTTAATAAAAGTATTCAATGGTGCGAAAAATGGGTTTCTAAAGGTTAATGATTTATAATAAAGCAGTTAAATCGAAAAAAGCACAAGTCGCTGCTAGATGACGTTGTTTTGAGATTTCAATATTTTTCTTTTTATTGATTTGCTTTATATTATTAACATGTAGAAATCTATTTCGCGCACAATTGGACACATTTAGTACCTGACAATTGCACAAACTTACATTAAAAACATCAAACCCTAGAAGGAATATCGATCAAATGTTACATAAAATTTGTATGAAAATCGTACCGCCTTAAGCGACTGTACCCAAAATCTGTTGATTGGTCAGTTACTTGTCAAAATGATAAGTATGTCAAGTTGGGACGTGACTCAAACCAATCAACAGATTTTAGGTACAGTCGCTTGTGGCAATTAACTTTTTGTGCCTCCCCATTCTCCAATGACAATACGTTAAGTTTAATAAATTATTACATTATAGCTTTTTCTCGTGATTTCGTTCAAAGAGCTTTGTTTACTAATGAAAAGTCCGTGGTATTGTCGATGGCTCCCAGGTGACAGACCATGACTGTGGACTAACTTTCGTTCATGACGGCGATACGTTAGTGAGACGAATACTTTGAGATCCCCACCCGATCATGATCCAATGCCAATTTGCACTACCGTGGCCTAATTGGCTGACAACAATGCATTGGCATCGACATCAATACTACAGTTTGATGAATTTCCCTGTGGTATTGTCTATACTGTAGCTCCAAAAGCGAGATAGAAAGAAACGCACCTATACATAAAAACAAAAATACCACAGGCTAACTCGCTATGGCAGGACTTGTATCGTATCAATCAAGGTGAAGCCTACTTAATAATTATTATTTAATATTATAAAAGCAAAAGTTAAGTAAGGATGTTTGTTACTCCTTCACGTAAAACCTCCTGAACGAATTTTGTTGAAATTTAGCAGCAATATAGCTTATAACCCAGAATAGGGCCCGGGCCTGGAACGAAGTCGCGGCCAAAACCTTGCCTACAATAAACGATAAACCCTCCATTCTTAGCGTGAACGAGCTAGGCGTTCTCTGCGCTGAGATGACCGCCTGGTGCAGCGGTCTCGCGGCCGAGTGGCTGGGCGCGCTCGTGGCGCTCTGCGGCGCACAGCACTACCCGGCAGCCGCGCACTCCGCGCCGCCGCCGCTGTATCCTGACCTCCTGCACCATAGGGACCTGCACGACGCGGCGGCTCACGATGCACTGGCCGTGTTCACTTGCATCCTCGTTGGTGAGTCTATGTAGCTTATCGTAGGCTGCCACTCTCCCCGCGTTCGTGGCGCTCTGCGGCGCGCAGCACTACCCGGCCGCCGCGCACTCCGCGCCGCCGCCGCTGTATCCTGACCTCCTGCACCATAGGGACCTACATGATGCGGCGGCTCATGATGCACTAGCCGTGTTTACTTGCATCCTTGTTGGTAAGTCTGGGTACCGTGTTGTAGGCTGTCTCTCTACCCGCGTTCGTGGCGCTCTGCGGCGCACAACACTACCCGGCCGCCGCGCACTCCGCGCCGCCGCTGTATCCTGACCTCCTGCACCATAGGGACCTACATGATGCGGCGGCTCATGATGCACTAGCCGTGTTTACTTGCATCCTTGTTGGTAAGTCTGGGTACCGTGTTGTAGGCTGTCTCTCTACCCGCGTTCGTGGCGCTCTGCGGCGCACAACACTACCCGGCCGCCGCGCACTCCGCGCCGCCGCTGTATCCTGACCTCCTGCACCATAGGGACCTACATGATGCGGCGGCTCATGATGCACTAGCCGTGTTTACTTGCATCCTTGTTGGTAAGTCTGGGTACCGTGTTGTAGGCTGTCTCTCTACCCGCGTTCGTGGCGCTCTGCGGCGCACAACACTACCCGGCCGCCGCGCACTCCGCGCCGCCGCTGTATCCTGACCTCCTGCACCATAGGGACGACACGTTGCTGATGTCTATAGGTGGCGGTAACCACTTTCCATCAGATGGCTCGCCTGTTTGCCTGCCGTATAACACAAAAAATGCTTTCATGATAACCTATCTATCCACGATATGACGCTCGCGATATGTAACCGATGCTATTACGGTAATGAACACTGCACATTCAGGCGACTGACTGTGTAACCATGATCCAATCTGGTCAAATTGCTCAGGTCTGCCGTAGCAGGGTCATGGGCAGATAATCACAGTCGCTCCTTTGCAACCTCGACCATGGTCACGACGAACACCGAGCCCTCGTGCACGAGACCACAACCGGGACTTTAACACCAAAATTATTATTATTACTACACCCATCGTCCCCAGCGCGCCACTGCTTCTCGCTGGAGGACTTCGTGCGTCACGCGGCCCTGCCGTCGCTGGTGAAGGCGTGCGGCGGCGCGGGCTTCACCGTGAACCCGGCCAACGCGCCCTCCCCGGACACCGGCGCCCGGCTCACTTGCCACCTGCTGCTGAGGCTGTTCAAGACCGTCGACACGCCGCAGCCGGGTGAGTGGCCTAGGGAGGGTAGGGGGGAGTACTGGAGGACTGCGTCACGCGGCCCTGCCGTCGCTGGTGAAGGCGTGCGGCGGCGCGGGCTTCACCGTGAACCCGGCCAACGCGCCCTCCCCGGACACCGGCGCCCGGCTCACTTGCCACCTGCTGCTGAGGCTGTTCAAGACCGTCGACACGCCGCAGCCGGGTGAGTGGCCTAGGGAGGGTAGGGGGGAGTACTGGAGGACTGCGTCACGCGGCCCTGCCGTCGCTGGTGAAGGCGTGCGGCGGCGCGGGCTTCACCGTGAACCCGGCCAACGCGCCCTCCCCGGACACCGGCGCCCGGCTCACTTGCCACCTGCTGCTGAGGCTGTTCAAGACCGTCGACACGCCGCAGCCGGGTGAGTGGCCTAGGGAGGGTAGGGGGGAGTACTGGAGGACTGCGTCACGCGGCCCTGCCGTCGCTGGTGAAGGCGTGCGGCGGCGCGGGCTTCACCGTGAACCCGGCCAACGCGCCCTCCCCGGACACCGGCGCCCGGCTCACTTGCCACCTGCTGCTGAGGCTGTTCAAGACCGTCGACACGCCGCAGCCGGGTGAGTGGCCTAGGGAGGGTAGGGGGGAGTACTGGAGGACTGCGTCACGCGGCCCTGCCGTCGCTGGTGAAGGCGTGCGGCGGCGCGGGCTTCACCGTGAACCCGGCCAACGCGCCCTCCCCGGACACCGGCGCCCGGCTCACTTGCCACCTGCTGCTGAGGCTGTTCAAGACCGTCGACACGCCGCAGCCGGGTGAGTGGCCTAGGGAGGGTAGGGGGGAGTACTGGAGGACTGCGTCACGCGGCCCTGCCGTCGCTGGTGAAGGCGTGCGGCGGCGCGGGCTTCACCGTGAACCCGGCCAACGCGCCCTCCCCGGACACCGGCGCCCGGCTCACTTGCCACCTGCTGCTGAGGCTGTTCAAGACCGTCGACACGCCGCAGCCGGGTGAGTGGCCTAGGGAGGGTAGGGGGGAGTACTGGAGGACTGCGTCACGCGGCCCTGCCGTCGCTGGTGAAGGCGTGCGGCGGCGCGGGCTTCACCGTGAACCCGGCCAACGCGCCCTCCCCGGACACCGGCGCCCGGCTCACTTGCCACCTGCTGCTGAGGCTGTTCAAGACCGTCGACACGCCGCAGCCGGGTGAGTGGCCTAGGGAGGGTAGGGGGGAGTACTGGAGGACTGCGTCACGCGGCCCTGCCGTCGCTGGTGAAGGCGTGCGGCGGCGCGGGCTTCACCGTGAACCCGGCCAACGCGCCCTCCCCGGACACCGGCGCCCGGCTCACTTGCCACCTGCTGCTGAGGCTGTTCAAGACCGTCGACACGCCGCAGCCGGGTGAGTGGCCTAGGGAGGGTAGGGGGGAGTACTGGAGGACTGCGTCACGCGGCCCTGCCGTCGCTGGTGAAGGCGTGCGGCGGCGCGGGCTTCACCGTGAACCCGGCCAACGCGCCCTCCCCGGACACCGGCGCCCGGCTCACTTGCCACCTGCTGCTGAGGCTGTTCAAGACCGTCGACACGCCGCAGCCGGGTGAGTGGCCTAGGGAGGGTAGGGGGGAGTACTGGAGGACTGCGTCACGCGGCCCTGCCGTCGCTGGTGAAGGCGTGCGGCGGCGCGGGCTTCACCGTGAACCCGGCCAACGCGCCCTCCCCGGACACCGGCGCCCGGCTCACTTGCCACCTGCTGCTGAGGCTGTTCAAGACCGTCGACACGCCGCAGCCGGGTGAGTGGCCTAGGGAGGGTAGGGGGGAGGACTGGAGGACTGCGTCACGCGGCCCTGCCGTCGCTGGTGAAGGCGTGCGGCGGCGCGGGCTTCACCGTGAACCCGGCCAACGCGCCCTCCCCGGACACCGGCGCCCGGCTCACTTGCCACCTGCTGCTGAGGCTGTTCAAGACCGTCGACACGCCGCAGCCGGGTGAGTGGCCTAGGGAGGGTAGGGAGAAGGAGTAGAAGAGATAATAGAGAGGAGTGAGAAGTGAGGGCATGAGGAGAGATGGCCAAGACCGTCGACACGCCGCAGCCGGGTGAGTGGACTAGGGAGGGTAGGGGGGAGAACTGGAGATAATAGAGGGGAGTGAGAAGGGAGAGCATGAAGAGAGATGGACAAGACCGAAACACCGCAAGTGGACTAGAGATTATAGGGACGAGTATTGGAGATAATACAGAGGAGTGAGAAGTGAGAGCATGAAGAGAGATGGAGTCAAAACGAGAGAGACAGAAATAATCACCTACGCTCATGAAAACATGTTTAATTTAGAATGACCGGCGACTGATGTTTCATCGTTCAATATATTTATATTATATCTATCAATCTTCAGCTCCTGGACCAGCAGCTAGAGTGTCGTCCATGTGTGGAAAAGAGATTGAGATTCAGTTATTGGAACTAGGCAAATGCTAAATAAATATTATTATTTTGGAGACAATAAATTATTTATTTATTTATTTATAGCTCGCTCGACCGCTATTTCTAAACTTCCATAGTTGTAGTAGAACAACATTTTCTGAACATCAACAATATTTTCTCCTCCCCAGTTTCATATTATGAATTTCTTGTCGTAACTTCCATACGTATAGACATGAAATAAATAAAATTTAGGAAGATCAAAAATCAATTTCTCAGATTTACAAACAGGTGGCTACTAATGTGAATATCTATGTACACACACCAGCAATAATGAATATTTGCCACATTATAATTCACACACCCATCTTCCACCACCAACCAGCGTCTAGCCAAGATGCCAATCGCTTCATAGCGATATAATGTTCGACGCATTCTGTGCGCTGGCCGAACGTAGCCAACAATTTCCGATCAACAGAATCGCTACTAAGCAATTAGCATCTTAGCTGGTGCCCCTTGCCTATACCAACATTATACATTCCCCACAGGTCTATACAGCGTGTCCACATCGCCGGGCCCGGGCGGCGGGGCGGCGGGCGTGCGACAGTCGTGCGACCGCCACCTCCTAGCCGCCGCCCACAAGAACATCGGTGTCGGACCCGTGCTGGCGACCCTCAAGGCTATACTCAGTGAGTCGAAGAATTTGTGAAGAGTTTGTTCTGACGAGTTAGCTGAAGCACGCCCGCTCTGAATATGTTGCGGTACAGTTGGCATCATCGGACGCGGGCTCTGAGTTTTCAGTTTGACAAGAGGCGACCTTGGCCTTGCAAATATTTAAGTGGCTTTTGGACTATAAGCCACTGGTTCGAAAATAAAATGTAGACGATATCCATTTTTTCTTTCTACTAATAGTAGTTTTTCTTTTTAGTAGAGTTTCTTTTTTTTCTTTCTACTAATACTCAAATACATAGCTATTACAAAAATTCCTAAACCTGGCGTTGATTTTCTTGCTGTCCTTTTTTTGTTTTTGATATCTACAAATTAATCGATCTATTAATTTATTTCACAGTTCACAGAATGAGTTCGCTGGTCCTCAATAAAAAACATTGTCGTTACGAATACTTACTAGCTACATATTTCAGTGGTGGGTGACTCGACGGCCCGCGACGGCAGCAAGCCTGGTGGCAAGAAGTCTTGTGAACTATCGCACATACTAGGCACCAGCGACACAGTTCCGACTGACGCCCAACTGGACCTCATGTCGTGAGTACCCACCTTTAATACCTCGAACAGTATTTAGTTGCTACATTTCTATATTGATTCGATTGTAACGAAATTGTCACGAACTTTTATTTTTTATTTTATTTACAGTTTGATATGATTTTGCAGTAATAGATGATGTGGTGGAGTTCCAATCGATAATTTCAAAATGAAATACTATATTGTGTTATTGGTATGATTGTATGAATCTCGTAACATGTTCTTTGTAAATGAAAAGTCTCGTCCACAAAATTTTACATGCTGACATTTGTTAACGAGAGACCGTTTCTTTTTATCCTTAGGATGGTAGACTCTGACATGAGTGGGGGCCATAGAACTCCTAGGTTTGTTTTTTTGATATTGAGTTACACGGTTGCACATCATCGATTCCGTCTCAAGTCGGCCGCGGAGTGACTGCGTACGCGCAAGAGCTGTTGGGCTGACAACATACGATTCCCTCTATACTACAACCACTGCCTAACTAATTAACTACTTATTTTGTTAATGTAAGAACGGAATGAGATAGCGGTCAAACGCTTGCTTAACTAAAAAGCTGCTATCTCGATAATGAATTTCAACAGATCAGCCATATATCCTGTGTAAGCTAACAGAATGTAATAGTCCTCATATACGATAGTGCCAGCGTTATATTGCGCATTCTGCGCAAACGAATATTGCTGATGCGTCTTTACCTTTAGACTAGTTACGTAACTCTGTTGCTAACAATTCTCTGATTTCAATTATTGAAATTGATACTTTCGCGAATACGTATCACCAATGTCATGAGTTCAGTTGCAACAACGTTCGATTGCAATAAACTGAAACTTAAATCGATCATACGTAATCGTCAAAGTAACAATTTCAATCATTGAAATCAGATAATTGTTAGCTACAGAGTTAGGTAATTAGAATACTGCACTAGGATGCAAAAGATCGGTGATCATTAGGCAGTGGTTTTAGACAGAGAGAATTGTTGGTACTCACGTACTTACGTACGTACAAACTGTACGTGCCCAGCACGCACTATACACATGCGCACCGCGTACGGTACACTCGGTCACCGGTATGCAGTTGCTCCCGCGGTCGATTCACTGTGTACTGTCGCTCCACGCCACCCGCTTCGCTTCGTGTTCATTTGCTATTCCATGTCTCCATATTCATACGCTGGTCTCCACGAGACCGACCGGCAGCCGGCCATGGAACACTAAATCGATGTACAAACCGCTTCACCCTGTCCATTGTGGTACCTACCCTAAAACTTCATACTAATTAGCCATCTCAATCCACTATTCTTTGTCACTACCAACGTTATAGTTTAAGGGGGATACCTTCTGTGATTAACATCCGGTTGCGTATCATTCTCTAAGCTTCTATTTCTTTATAAATGAAATTAATTTGTCAGTGAAACCATTTCATCGTAGATAATATTTTCAATGCTAGATATCAATGGTGCATAATAATTAGAGAATGGCACGCCTCAGTTACTCTTAGTTATCGAAATATATACTTATATATGTTTAATAGACTATATAACGTCTGAAAATCACTTGACTATGACAAAGCGTTATCTAGTGTATGAATAGTGTTTAGTGAATGTAAACATCTCCCTAGATTCGGATGATCCTTGTTTCTTGTGTCAGTCAGTACGATATTTTAATCGCTGTTTTAAAATAAACTTGTAAAATTAGGTTTTTAAACTAAATGTATTTGTATAAACAAAGTATTTTGTAATATATTTTTCTAGCTTACCAAAACATTGTTTCCCACAATTTTAATATATTTTAACATAAACTTTTTTAAACGTATATTCGAAATTAGAATGTGCTACTCAAAGTACTCATACTTCTGATAATTGTTTTTAACAAAAGCAAAGACGCACAGACCCAATATTAAAACCAAGTTATATGTATCAAACTCCTCTCAAATCGAATCTTCATCCTCTCAAGCACTCGAAACCGCACCTTAACCAGTCGACACAAGGTCCTAATTGCACAACTCGTATCAGGGGCAGCGGCGGTGTAGGGTCGACACTGCTGGATTCCTCGCAATCACTCTCCTCCCTGGCTCGCCGTGTGCTCGCCGAAATCTGTTCCGAGGAGTGGGTGTTACAGAAGTGCCTGCAGAACCCTGATGAGCTGTACCAGCCTGATATGCTTCTGGACTCTATGCTGACACCCAGACAAGCACAGAGGTAAGCAACATTACTATTGTAGACTTAGACAAATCTTTATTTGACCTAAATACATAATTAAAAATTAAATTTACAAGAAAGGAAAGTAGGGTCTCAATCCCACGTCAATGAATTGACGTCATCGCATCCCTTCTCACACATCCCAGTAAACCTTTAGAAACACGTAAGACCTATAGTTTGTGCATTACAAATTGTTATTGACTGTTTTGTAAAAAAGCGAGTGATTTATGAAGTTTATTTTTATTGACAGGTTGTTACATATGATATGCTACCCCGACTCTGCGAGCCACACACAGCCTGACCTAGACCAGAAAACTATGATCACACGACTCTTGGAGGTATGTGTATCTGTTCTGCATCCACAATTGACTTACATACATCAATTAATTGAAATAAATCAAATTGTTAGAATCTCGAAGTCGTCAACTTAGATTTATAGAATTGGTTTAGATGTCCTTAAACTTTTTGACTTTGTACGTTTTGCCAGTTCTACTTCATGATCATTAAACAGTGCGTCCCACATGGCATTTTGTCAAGTTGATCAACAATTTGGCCCGATTTTATTTTATTTTCCGGACTCACTTTTCATTCTTCATTGAAGTAATACCCCTTAGAAATGGGCAAAGCCTCTACCCTAGGACTCTGCCTAATCCCTACGATATATATTTAATTTAAAACAGTTCTATAGAAGCAGTATTATTTATTGTTTAAATAATATAACGTCAGTGCTAACATTACTTCTTACAACATTTTCGAAGTTCAATTTCCTCGCCCGAGGGTCCCAGTTCCACTACCTGCGTCCATCATCACAGCTCCTATTTCCAACCGCCTACACCCGATGTCACACCTAGTTCGCTGACCGGGTGTAGCTGTTCTGAACCCTTGATAATAAGACGCGTGGCACGCTAATGTGAACCCTTGACAATAAGACGAGCTCCCATCCCCAGAATCTGGAGCAGTGGTCGCTGCGCATGTCCTGGCTGGACCTGCAGCTGATGTTCAAGCAGTTCCCGAGCGGGTCGAGCGAGCTCAGCGCGTGGCTGGACACGGTGGCGCGCGCCGTCATCAACGTGTTCCAGCAGCCCGCGCCGCCGCCGCCCGACAAGGATCGGTGAGGGCCTGTTGGGATTGCCTGTTGTGTTGTTGTGTACTAGCTTTCAGCAGCAGCCAGTACGGGAGTGTCTGTTTGTATTGTATTGAACTAGCTTTCAGCAGCAGCCAGTACGGGAGTGTCGGTGTATTGTGGTGTACAGTAATATATCAGCATAGCATACAGCTTTGGTCCGCTTTTTCGCGCGACTTCGTCAGCGTAAGATCATGTTTTACGTTCCGGGCCCGTTCCCGCGGGAACCACATTGAAAACAAATGTGCTATGTGCAATAAAATTTATAAAAATCTGTTGAGTAGGTTTAGCGCGAAAGAGCATCAGACATCCATCCATCCATTCATCCTTACAAACGTTCGATAGTATTAGTAGGGCGAGCTCACTCACACGGTGGCGCGCGCCGATATCAACGTGTTCCAGCAGATAAGGATCGGTGAGGGCCTGTTGGGATTGGCTGGTGTATTGTAGTGTTGTATTGCTTTCAGCAGCAGCCAGTACGGGAGTGCCTGTTGTATTGTAGTGTACTACGCTTTCCAAAAGCCGTGTTACAAAAAATTATCTTATTTTATTAGCAATACATTTCACTTTGATTTGCTCTCACGCGTTTGCTTCTAAATTTAGACTACTGAAGCGATCTAAACGTGAATGGAACGCAAACTGAGCAGTAATGGCGCCACAAGCGATTGTGTGATTAGTCAACTATTTGTCAAAATGACAAGTATATTAAGTTTTGGCAAGACTCTAAACTAATCAACAGATGTTGGGCACAGTCACTTATGACGCCATTATCTTTTAGTTTGCCCTACCCGTTCACGGTCCAGGCTGTGTTTGACCCTGTTACATATTCAATAGAGGTGATGGGAGAAGTGAATACTGCTGTGCTATTGGACTGAAACAACCGCTGTAAAATTAAGGATCTATTCAAACCAAAGACAGGGCTTGATTTTGACATCAGACCTCAGGCACACAGCACAATCAGGAATCACTCAAACCGTTCATCACCTTTCGCGAATCATTTATCTATAGCAATGAATAAAGAGCTGTCCAACAATGGATCTCTCATCTATAGGACCAAAATATCTCGTGTGTTGTTGAGGTATACGTGTTTCTCAACATTGTATCTCGTATCCAGGACGGGCACGGACCGCGGCGTGGTGAGCACCAGCAAGTGGTCGGCGTCGGTGTGGCTGGTGGCGCCGCTGGTGGCCAAACTGCCCACCGCCGTGCAGGGACGCGTGCTCAAGCAGGCCGGACAGGTGAGCTATCGATTGTTTCGTAACAGGGAGGCATAGGCAGGGATTGTACAACGCCTTGATTGATACGGTCCAAGTCCTGTAGCGATATAGCGGTTGATATTATTGTCTTTCGTGTATGTGCGTATTTTGGTACATTATCTCTTTCTCTCGCTTTTACATGGAAGCCATAGACCCACGGACTAATTCGTCAACCTGTCAAATTGAAGTCGATGTCGCTGTGTCGCGCCTTTTATCATAATTGAAATCTGTTTATCAAAACACAAACCATAAAATCAAACGACATGAAAAGCTCTGTAAAGGGCGCTGTCCAGCAGTGGACATCCTGTAGCTAAGCCAATTAACTGCTTTAGTTTTTATTTATTTTATTTTATTTTTATTTATTTATTAGGTTCACCAACAGTTTATACACTACATAAAATCTTATAGTATGTAAAGTAACAGCATTTATCTAGTTTAAAGTATAAAACCAATGATAGGTAAACACTGCATGCGTTTACAATTAATTGTTATCACAACTGGACATCATGTTACTGTACAGAGTGCAAAAAGGAAATTATATTTTTTAAAGTTTTAACATTGTTCAAATGCAAAGAAATAAAAACCAAAGTTAACAAATTATGTGACTGATTAACAAAGTAAATAAACGATTTAAGAAAGTGAACAATATATTTTTAATTAGGTAGGTACTTAAATTTACGCCTACAAGATCAGAGTCCATCAGAAATACGCCTGAATAAGATGGTTTTAAAGGTTGTGCTTTTGTTGTGGATTTTATTTTATTCACTTAAGGAAAACCAACAGCAATGATTACAATATAAAATAACACTGGCAGCACATATATGCTGTCGTACTGCTCCAATGTGACATCAGATCTCACGACTAGCATCATCCGCTAGTCCTAAAACCTTCACACCTTCCTTCTCTGCCCACTCAGATCCTGGAGAGCGGATGGGGCGCCGGCTGCAGCGGCGGCTGCGCGGGCGGCGGCGGCGGCGCGCACCGCGACTGCAAGAGCCACCAGAGCCCCAGCTACAAAGGGTGAGAGGGACCGGTTTTTTATGTTATACGGTAGACAAACAGGCAAGCGGGTCACCTGATGGAAACTGCTGGCTTTTTTCTGTTCTTTTTTCTCTAAGTACGTATTTATGGTGAGAAGGGAAATGGGCGTTACGAGAATTTCGGATACGCTGCTGCGAGGAAAAGCTGTTAATAAATCCTTATAAATATTACATTAATTTGGTTTCGATTGCTACTGATTTGCGGTAAACACCCTTGACAGTTTCATGGAACTACTGGGGCAAAAGTCCCAGTACCAAAGTGGAACTGGCGCCTGTAAATAATGGGATGAAATTCTCAAACTCTGCTCGTTAATATGATAACAGTTCGAGTGGCGCCGGCGCGGGCGGCAAGCGCGGCGTGGCGGCGGCGTGCGGCGGCGCGGGCCAGTGCGCGGCCGGCAGCGCCGTGCGCCTCGCCAACGAGCCGCTGCTCTCGCTCGTGCTCACCTGCCTCCGGCACCAGGACGACCAGAAGGTACGCGGGGGAGGGCGGGGCGGCGCGGGCCAGTGCGCGGCCGGCAGCGCCGTGCGCCTCGCCAACGAGCCGCTGCTCTCGCTCGTGCTCACCTGCCTCCGGCACCAGGACGACCAGAAGGTACGCGGGGGAGGGCGGGGCGGCGCGGGCCAGTGCGCGGCCGGCAGCGCCGTGCGCCTCGCCAACGAGCCGCTGCTCTCGCTCGTGCTCACCTGCCTCCGGCACCAGGACGACCAGAAGGTACGCGGGGGAGGGCGGGGCGGCGCGGGCCAGTGCGCGGCCGGCAGCGCCGTGCGCCTCGCCAACGAGCCGCTGCTCTCGCTCGTGCTCACCTGCCTCCGGCACCAGGACGACCAGAAGGTACGCGGGGGAGGGCGGGGCGGCGCGGGCCAGTGCGCGGCCGGCAGCGCCGTGCGCCTCGCCAACGAGCCGCTGCTCTCGCTCGTGCTCACCTGCCTCCGGCACCAGGACGACCAGAAGGTACGCGGGGGAGGGCGGGGCGGCGCGGGCCAGTGCGCGGCCGGCAGCGCCGTGCGCCTCGCCAACGAGCCGCTGCTCTCGCTCGTGCTCACCTGCCTCCGCCACCAGGACGACCAGAAGGTACGCGGGGGAGGGCGGGGCGGCGCGGGCCAGTGCGCGGCCGGCAGCGCCGTGCGCCTCGCCAACGAGCCGCTGCTCTCGCTCGTGCTCACCTGCCTCCGGCACCAGGACGACCAGAAGGTACGCGGGGGAGGGCGGGGCGGCGCGGGCCAGTGCGCGGCCGGCAGCGCCGTGCGCCTCGCCAACGAGCCGCTGCTCTCGCTCGTGCTCACCTGCCTCCGCCACCAGGACGACCAGAAGGTACGCGGGGGAGGGCGGGGCGGCGCGGGCCAGTGCGCGGCCGGCAGCGCCGTGCGCCTCGCCAACGAGCCGCTGCTCTCGCTCGTGCTCACCTGCCTCCGGCACCAGGACGACCAGAAGGTACGCGGGGGAGGGCGGGGCGGCGCGGGCCAGTGCGCGGCCGGCAGCGCCGTGCTCCTCGCCAACGAGCCGCTGCTCTCGCTCGTGCTCACCTGCCTCCGGCACCAGGACGACCAGAAGGTACGCGGGGGAGGCAGTAAGGTTACCAAGGTGCGAAAGGTTGAGAATAGAGCTGTGCGGCCGCAGGGGAGTCAGCCAAGCTGACGGAGGTCTCATCTGGCGGCGCATATCTGTGCGCGCGGCTGCTATAGTTGATGCTTACCTACCTAAGGGACCAGGATGACCAAAAGGTACGCGGGGGTGAACCCCGAAATACTTCTACACTGTTTGTGCATTTTTTATGTAAATACATATTTAGTCATCATCATCTTGCCGTGAACTCCGATTGAGCTCTTCGGCGCGACGACCCGGAGTCTGCAGATGTAGATATTTCCGTCTTTTAACACAAAATCTTAAAAACTCGTAAAAGCCAAAGTATTAGATATCTGCCATAACCAACTTCACCACAACCAGTATCATCTCATCCGACTCCAACATAAAAAACTAAACCTGTCACAGTACAGAATACGAAAACAGCCCCCTAACTAAAACATCGGTCAACAGGAGAGCCTGCTGAGCTCCATCCACGCCCAGCTGCAACACTACCTCACCCACGCGCGTGACCACGAACGGAACGCCTGCAGCGACTCCTGGCAGGACGAGGTCGCGCCAGAAGCCCTAGGCCTCCGATTCTCCCTAGCCGGCGGCATGTTCGACGCAATTCGACGCTCCTACCAGCTCACAGCAGACTGGGCGGTGCTCCTCACCCAGCTGGTCGCCCACCAAGTCGTCGACGCGTACAACAATAGGTAACCAGGGTGGAGAGTGGCGACCTCGGAATCGGTTCGGTTCGCTTGGGTTGTACTGTGATGTCGATTCGTGCATTTACATGGGATAGGTTGGCCCGATAGGTGGGTTTGATGGTGGCTTGGCAGGGGAAATTGGGACAGTTTTAAACTCATTAGAGTTGTAGAATAATTTGTAAATTCAATGTACAAAATTGCCACTTGTAAATTGATCTGTGAAAGTAGCATTATTGTAGTATGTCACAGTATGGCTGTCTACGGTCATTAAAACATATCCTCATGGATAATAATTAAGGGCACTGACAATTCAACAAAACAGTACATACTTAATAACAATGGTGGTAAGTTTCGTGTAACATTTCCTAAGCTACATAGCAAGTCACAGTCACTACTAACGCAGTGTTAGTTGGCACTGGTGCTTGGCGCATGCTCTTTGGAACATGGCGTATTGCGTCGTTGACTTCGTTTGTGTGTGGTCTATTGGTATTTCCTTGTTTCGTTTCGTTTGCTATCGGTTTTTTGGTTTGGTGTTTTTTCGGGTTCTTAATATCGGAATTATAAATTGATTGTCTAATATAACGTCCTATATTGATATAAGGTAATGCAATAGTTACAAAATTAACATTAGATTCATAAAACTCACAAGAAAGCACAACTCCATCCAGCCAGCCAGCGCTTATTCCAAAAAGAAAACAAAATTCTTGTTTCTGTTCACCAAAGAGATTCCACTCTAACCAGCCAGCGACCCGATACGCGCCGCGCCCGACTTGCCTTGTAGCGTGGCCGGGCGAGCAGTGTATTTACAATAAAATTAACACAGTCTGTGTCGCAGCAACCTGTTCACGACATTGATCGACATGCTCGCCACCCTGATTCACTCGACGCTGGCCGACGGCGGCGATGACAACAACAGGAAACACTACCAGAATCTGATGAAGAAATTGAAGAAGGAGATCGGAGACCGGTACGGGCCCTCGGTGCAGAGCGTGCGACAGCTGCTACCGCTGTCCAAGAATACTATAATTGAGGTATTTGAAACTTTAACGTTGTCTCTTGCTGATTTCGATATGAATCTTACGATATGTATGGCTCACTTGTAATTTTTTGTCCACAGGTCATTGCATGCGAACCTCTCGGGTGTCTGGTAGATCAGAAGGGGAACAAAATTACTGGATTCGACAGTGATAAAAAACAGGTAAAATTAAGCATAATTTATAAATGTAAAGACTTTGCTTTATTCACAAACTGTTCGTATATTCTATCTATATCTTATTATGTGAATGGTCTACATTCGCTTGCATTAGTGTTGTTTCGAACTTCGTCAACTCAGTGCAGTGCGGTCTGACTCAGCATTCGGGCCACGACATAACCATATTTTACTAGAATCAATTTACGTACGGAAAGAAATTAATGAAATAAAACATTTTCTATTCTTTGTTGAATTAAATTCATCTATCGTTCTAAAATTAATGATTATTTTTATTTATTATTAAGGACGCTACGACACGGCACAATACAAAAAGTAAAATCTAGATAATAAAGAATAAGTAAATAAATCTAACTAAGAAACAAAACACACAATAGCATAATTGATAATACAGTATCGTTGGGATAGTAATGGTAACCCTTACTTGCTAGGGTCTCCGGCTATCCGACAAGCAGCGCGTCTCCAGCTGGGAGCTGGTGGAGGGCGGGCGGATCCCCGCACCTCTTTCCTGGGCGTGGTTCGCCGCCACCAAGATCGAGCGGAAACCGCTCACCTACGAGAACGCGCACAGGTACGGTCACTCACCACGGAGAAACGTACACCTTGCGTCGCGTCGTCGTCCTGTCATTGCGCCTGTTGTTTTCTGTTACCGTTACCGATATGTACCGATTGTACCCTCTATTTATGCAATGAAGTGTTCATTCATTCATATATTCTTGATGTCGATGGCGGCTCGGAAGTTAGCTGCGAGTGAAATGGTTTGCTGAATAATTGAAATTGTTGTGCTTTTTGGTGAATTAACTTCACTCGAACAGTAAGATATTAATTTACAGTGCATAGAATGCAAAACTATGCATATTTATCATGGGTTTTATGTTTTTAGAATGTATTTATAGCGCTTGCAGTTAACTTCCGAGCCGTCATAAAAAATGACGCAAAGTGTAACTGTTGCAACGTTCCCGGGTGGTATGCGTCAGTGAATGCCACCGTCCGACGTGCAAAAGTGTAAGCTGCGTAGGACGACTCCGATTGGCGAAAACTCCTTCGCATATACTAAATAGTAGTTTTTGCAACTGTCATATAATACCTAATTATATGAAGTTGCATACACTACTTTCTCTACACTCATATTTTTATGTTAAAATATCGTACTCTCATAACTTTCTCAACTATGCTGGAAGTAAGCTGCGAGTCGGTTCTGTTGTATCTACGCGTCACGGATATCAAGCGGCGGGAATTTCACGTCACTACTTTCACATTTATCTATTTATTTGCTTCAAACAAGAAAAATATTTACAACCACAACTAACAACAATTAGAAAAGAATATTCTGTTTAGCGGGTAAATAATTACTTACAAATATAGACAGGAAAATTTGAATTTTGAATTTGTTAAAGACATTTAGGTATTCAGCCTACATTTGACCGTGTCCGGGCGCCCGACAAGAATTTATAAAATATAAGTGTTGCATAATGATTAAAAAGTTATTTTACGTTACAGCTGTAATGAAATTAGTATAGAAAATGCTGTATCGAAAAGTAATTTTTTAAAATTTTATAGACTGGCGTGAAAAAAGTGTACCCTTAAACGACTGTTTTCGAATATGTAATTGGAACATTACGCTATCAGTATAGATAAAAATGTATTCATTACGCATTTTCTCTCTACAGGTTACTGAAATACCACACTCACAGTCTGGTGAAACCGCTGAGCTACTATTTAGAATCTCTGCCCCTGCCACCTGAGGATCTCGAAACTAATGACAGCAAACAGGTCAGTAAATATATCTTTGACAAATAACTGAACATACTCTCTGGTTATGTTGTCTTTACACCTCGCCGGAATGCTCTATTGATACCGGTGATATATGAAATTTTCCCTTATTCAGCTTATATCGTCAATGCCAGGTGCATACCTATAATATTGTGACCCTACCTACCTTACCTATAGTAAACACTAGATAATTCTGGCGAAAATTATTTTTCCCACTTCTTAAGAGTATATCAGAATACCATTTCTGAGCCTGCCATAACGACCAGTCTTCGATTTTGTTGTACCCAGGGTTGGTGTTGAGGTTGCGATGATTTCTCACCAATGAATTCGGCAATTTAAAGTGGCTAAGGTTTATTAGCAGATAAACAGACAGTTTATGCACACTGAACAGTTATTAATACAATTTTTGTTACAATGTAGTGCGTCTCAGTAGATATAGTAGTGGACTGCTGCATAAACTGGAACTACCACCGTTAATGCAAAAAATTGAAGTATGTTCGTCTGCCACCAACTTAAAGCTAGTACGTAGGTATCTATAACGAGCGCGTCGGTAACACACCCCACCCCAGTGCTGGCTCATCGCTCATCAGCTAAAGGAATTCGGGCGACGCACGCCACGAAAGGCCTGAAACCTCCAGAAGCGTATCACGGCGTCGCGCAGCTCGCGCAGGTCCCGCTCAGCGGCGCAACGCGCGTCGGCGCACCCGGTGCCGGCCACCGTGGCCTCGGCTAACAATAAGCTATCGCAGGGCGCGAGTTATCACGCGGCGCGCGCGCCGTCCCGTGCACACACCATCCTAGAGGGGAGCGAGTAGCTGACGGCTCGTTATATTTACCTACTCTTATTTCCCACGGTATCAACAAATGATATTTATCTTGGCCCATCAATGTTTTGGGGTTAAGCAAATTATTACAATTCAAATCGATATTTTCCAAATGAGCATACTTATTACAATTTACAATGGATACATTTTGCGTAGGTAAATTTAGTTCCTTAACAAAATGTAAACTAATTGAATGCATTTGTTTGTTACATACATCGGATATATCTAAAGTAACCAGGTTAGATTTACACATCAGGTCCGCGCCTTTGAATGCACCACAGACCCGCATCTTCGTATTTTTGCCGCGTAACCCTACACGATCGGCTAATTCGCGACTTATGAGCGGAGCGACACAGATGACCCGCCGTCGAGTAACGCACTTGCACTGAATGTACCGTGAATATTGACGAAAACAACTTTAAATAAAACCGCACTTTGATACACGTTTAAGTTCGTAATGGTCTGCGTAGGTATTTGCGTTGCAGGTTGTAGCTCGGTGTTCGCGCTGCCTTCCGTACCTACTCGCATTGTTATTGTCCGTCAATGGATTATGCAACAATGCGTGAAGCGACCCTCCACAGCTGTGTTTATCACAAGGTGCAGAACAGGTTTCTCGATCGTGCCGTGACAACAAACATTTGAAGCAAATTCCATTTTGTTGTACAAAGCGCCAGTGATCTTTATGTAGGGCCTTTTTGAAGTGTTTACATTCTGTTAACATATGCGCGCCTTTTTTATAGTAGATGCAATTATTATCTGTCGAGTCCGATTGTAACATGTCTGTGTGGGACCGCTTAGGGTTTTCAGTGTTTATTTTATGTTGGCAATAATTGGATTCCAAATTCGTTTATGTTGGCTGTGGTGGAGATTTTAATAGCTGCAATGTTTAGAAAGATGCATAGCAATTCTAAGCGTGACTTTTTGCCTTCTGATATTAGCGGGAAACTATAATCGGACCACTTTGATGCGAGCACGTTAGGTAGTTTAGATATTACAATGGATGCTAAGTAGGTACCTTGTAAATACTCTTGTCGGCCGATCGCTTGTACAGCGGCGACTAAGTTCTGCACTTTTACTGCGAATGGCACAATACCGAACTGATATTCCTGATGTAGTGGCTTCAACTGTGTAATTTCGTGCGTTAACTTGGATATTATTAGGTCCGGATTGCCAAACTGTAGTTGTAGTGTAGCTATCAGCTGATCGGTTGACGCAGCGCTTAGCAGTAAAGCTCCGCATCTTTCGCTGCTCCGCGGAGACACTTCCTTAATCTCCACAGGTTTTCTTTGTCATCCACGTACTTCGGTTGATTCCTCAAAGGCAGTTTTGAAGTTCAGCCACTCCAGTGGGTCTCCAGAAAATTCGGGTAGGTCTTTCGGCGTGCTCATGCGGCTAAGCAATTTAGCGTTAGATCCATTGTTGGTGGAGGAGGTGGCAAGGTTATCTATCGCTAAAGCTTACTTGTCCAGGATTCCATTTAGCGGGTTCGGGTCGCCCGAAGGTTGCACCATACGGGGGACGCCTCGTTCCCTTTATGCTCCTGTGTTGGCTTTGCTTCAGCCATTCCTCAACGTTCGCCTTACCAGACTGGTGCTATAATTCATTTAGTGGACGGTATTGTTCTTCTTCCCGTAGCTCCGCCAAGTCTACTGTTAACTGTTTGTCGATCAGCTCCATTTCGATCTTATCCTTTCGCTGTGCAGCTTCGAGTTTTAGCCGTCTCGCTCGTGCCGCTTGGCTCGAGGATGCTCTGGACTTTGACGAACGACTGCTGAACGAATCTGGAACGTAGATCCTGGTCGTGGTGGTTGCGTACCTCCTTCACTTTATATCACTTTCGGCGGTTCCGACTTCACACTAGTCGCCTGTGGTCCCGATTTCGCTCCATCCTTGTGCACATAATTTTCCATTTTGGATCGGCGGGTTTGGTACATCTTCGGAGTGTAGAACATTGATCCGGCTCGAAGACCACTTGTTACGGAAGCGATGATTTCTCACCAATGAATTCGACACTTTAAAGTGGCTAAGGTTTATTAGCAGGCAGTTTATACACACTGAACAGTTATTAATAAAATTTATGTTACAAGGTAGTGCGTCTCACAGTAAATATGGTAGCGGACTGCTGCACAAAGTGGAACTACCACCATAAATGCAAAAAATTAAAATATGTTCGTCTACCACCAACCTAAAGCTATTACGTAGGTACCAATAACGACCGCGTCTGTAACAGTTGGGTATTTAGATAAACTCAATATGTGGGCTTACAATTAAATTTAAATCAACAGGGATCGGGGAATCTGGGATCTGTGGTTCTGGTTACAAATTTTTCTCAACAAAATTGTAACATGGTCCAGGATAACGGAAGCCTGGACTCGAGCCCCACTGGCGCGGGCAAGGGTCGCGGGCGCGCCGCCGCCTGCAAGAAGATCAAGAAACCGAAGGCAACCACCCCGGTAAGTAGTTTTCCTCATGCTGCTCATGCTTATGTAGTTTTTTGAAGAACCAGTGAATAAATCTGTCGCGACGCGCCTTTGCACGCGAACGTAAACAATGTGCGAAGCGGAGGGGTATTGACCTCATTGATACTATTTACCTAAACCTTTATAAAAAGTAAGAGTAAGAACAGGCCAGAAAACGTGCGTCTGTCAGGTAGATAGTTCAGGTGTATAGGACTTGAGCACCGATCGACGAAATCCAGGGAACGAATCATGGTTGATATTCCCTACAAATCTTGGTAATAGGTGCATTACAAGCTATATTAGTGCGGCAGAACGGCAGGTTAAATGGTTTCGAGAGTGGATATCTAGGCAACTTGTGCGGCACTAAAAAATTGATACAGCATAAAATATAACTGCAATTTGTGAATCCCCGAATTAATTTGTACAAAAAAGTTAAATCAAGCAATTTTCTACGCTTGTGATGTGAGGTCATTTTTAAAAAGGAGAGACGCTTAGGGAGATGAATTAAGGAATGAGGGCACTAATTTACAATAGGCGTCAAAAGTGAACAATTTCGAATGTTATTTTGAATTAACAGGCCAGAAACGAAGTGAAAATATAATAAACAGCTATAAGTACAACCTTGAGAGTGTCCCTATAGGAGTGCTTCATATTCCGCAAGAATCATTGACCGCTGACAAAGACCGGGTAGAAACGACCTTGACTGATAGCGCGGCCTTGCAACGCACCCAGGTGCATCAATCGCCGTCTCTTGTGCAAGCGCATCGCTCGCCGTCCCTCTCGCGCGAGCTGCCCACGGCATATTGATCTCTCGCGCAGCGCGTTGCAGGACGTGGAGGCCCGCACCTCGGTTTCTAATAACGAAACCGCAGTGCAAATAGGTGCGTCATTGGAAGCGATGACTAAGTGCGAACAAAGGACAGCTGTTTGATGCACGCCCGAACGCATTGGACGGTAAACAAAATAAGGATGAGAAATGGCAAACTGTTCAAAGAAGATGAAATCGCAATTGCTTTGTAGGAGAGAAGAGGACTTGTACGGAGATGGAAGGATGTTTTAAAGCTGCGAATACGAATATACCGCTCTTTGTAAATAAAGTACACTTGGAAACCTCGGAGGATGATATAATAAAATAAATAAAGAGCGTCGGTAGCCGGGCGGTTGAGTATCCAACTCGTAAGCGAGAGGTACCGGGTTCGAATCCCGCTGCGGCCATGTACCATTGACTAATTTCTGAGTTATGTACATTAGTTCAATTCTAACCGATGCTCTTACGGTGAGGGAAAACATCGTGATGAAACCTGCAAATTCAGACAATCAATTTGTAACCATGATCCAATCTGGCCAGGTTCCCCTGGTAGCAGGGTCACGGAGTTCAGATGGTAGTCGCTCCACTGTAATTACCTGATCGCCAAAACCTGGATCATGGTCAAATAGGACCCCGGGCTCTCGTTGTCGAGAGCACAACCGGGACATTAACGCCAAGTTTTTTTTTTTTTTTATAAAGATTAGAACGAGTGTTGGAGTAACTCTTCATAAAATAAAAAATAGAAAACAGAAACAATACAGCTGATTAAAGGTATTTGTTCCTAATGCATAAATTAAATATATTTATGGATTGTAAGCTATGGCCAGAGGGCATAACATTCCGTCGTTTTATTGAATTCCCTAAAAGAAAACAAGATAGGGAAATATCTGTCGATAGCAAACAAAATAATAAATAATAATGGTTAATACAACAGCAAGTTTAATCAGCTTTAACTGCAAGTCGTTTAAGAGATCCTTGGATTGTGTAAAAATGCTCGGTCAAAAGGCAGATATAATTGCACTACAGGAAACCTGGTTGATGCCATACTAAATATCTGAGCTTAGTAAAGTGAGTAGTGAATTTAATTGCTGTGGAAAATCGGCTGTAGATACTTCAAGTGAGATAGTGCTTGGGCGGCCGTAAGGCGGTATAGCACTTTTATTGAGGAATAGCAAGTTTACGTTGATGCAATTACTTGTAAAAGTGACCGTATTGTGTTGATCAAAACATTTGCGTCGGGACGCCCCGTGCTGATATTCTCCATGTACATGCCTACGGACTTATCTGAGAACTTGGTGGAATACGTGCAGTGTTTAAGTGTAATAGCCGCAATAGTTGACAGTAACAATGTAGAAAATGTGTATATTATAGGCGACTTTAATGCACATCCCGGGTAAGCTTTTGGTAACAAACTGCAACATTTTTGTATAGAACAAAACTGGACATGTGTGGACATGAAAATGTTGGGTTTAAGCTCGCGTTCATACACATTTATTAGTGAAGCACACGGCAGCCTTAGGTGGCTTGACCACTGTCTCATTACCCGCTAGAGATTAAATGTAGTTTAAACTTAGTCTCTCTATCAACTGAGTTGTCGGCCGCCGAGGGTAACTAAAGTATTATGGGGAGACAGGGATGTTAAACAGACAGAACTATACTTACAGTAGATATTGTAGTGATAATTCTTTGTAGCAAATAGCGCGGGGAACAAATGTCTTGCCATGCCACCCCCGCCAGGCACGGGCAGGGAAAGAAAGGCCGGCCTTAGAAACGATGGCTTGAAACCTACCAACAAAATTACCACCAAGGATACCGAAGACCAAGCGAAGTGGATAAGGAGAACCAGGAACCCCGGACTCTCACATGAGAGCGCGCAACCGAAACTGATGCGAAGATTATGATGATGATGATGGTCTGACCACTGCACTGCACCTATTATTGCTCCCCATAACTCCATCCCCACTTGGCTTTTTTTCTGGAGACGATGGTACATAAATAGCTGTATGGTGTAATTTTAGTATTAAGTTTGTCATGCATAATTTACTAAATGGTTAGTAAAATATAGCTTGATCTCTGTGATAGCCGTCATTAAAAATACGCGCAATAAAACTTAATGTTACCATTAAACACTAATAAAATATGACTGACTTGCGCATATTTTATTGTATGTAATACATAA
Source organism: Blastobasis lacticolella (assembly GCA_905147135.1). Taxonomy (NCBI): domain Eukaryota; kingdom Metazoa; phylum Arthropoda; class Insecta; order Lepidoptera; family Blastobasidae; genus Blastobasis; species Blastobasis lacticolella. The sequence continues at coordinate 13,376,035 of LR990046.1, read as the reverse complement.
ATTAAATAGCATAAAGCGAAGCAATTGAGTGCGACAACAATAATAATTACCGTGAAGGAGGCAGTGGTCAGTGGACTTTGCTTCAGTAATTTCCCTATTGGCTGCATATTAGTTACTCTTTACGCCACATTCAGTATGAGGCGCTTAATGGCAACGGTCGTGCGACCACGATCGTGTGACGTACGGTTTTGAGGCCTATAATTATTGGTCGCGCAACATAGTCGTAGGACCATGATCGCCCGACAGTTGCCAAATGAGACAACGCCCTATCGTTGTCTCGCACAATTGTTTGTGTTTTTTTTTTTCTAAAAAGAAAGCTGTCACAGCGATAAAGCTCCTCGATTATTTGTCTCCACTGTAATATAACTATTGTAGTGGAGACTAATAAACGAGGAGCTTTATCGCTCTTTATCGAATGTTAATTCGGTCCAGACTTCCGGCGCGATGGGTGCTGGCCAGGGCGCGGGCGCGGGGCCGGGGCTGGCGGCGCCGCAGCAGCCGCAGTTCATGCAGCAGCAGCAGTGGTTCCCGCCGCCCGGACAGAACTACTACACGCCGCAATGTGAGACATATACCTTTACTGGGTTAAGAGTGTTTGCTCGTTATTGTTTTGTACGGAAGGAGAAACAAAACCCTACCCGTACTCATCTTCTATCCCTTCTACCGTTTTCTACATCAATTTTTATAAAGAACCCGTACCCTACCTGTACCAAACCACTAATCAATCTCCTATCCTACCCGTACCCCATATCCATCTTCTACCCCTTCCCCTAACCTTTTCTACATAGATTTTTATATAGAACCCCTAGTCTGAATAGGCTGTTCGTCACTTACCTGGCAGGCAAATGCCTAGCTAGTCTAACTATAAAGGTTTTGTTTTTTCTTTAAGCCTTACGTACACAATTTTGTTTGTTTCTATTTGTCCACGATTACTTATTTATTTTATTTATTTATTCTATGTTTGTCGGTAGAAAACTTTAAATTACATCTTTATCCTACTTTAAATCGGCAACGCGTGGGTGATGCCCCTGCTATTGCAAACGTCCATAGGCTGCGGTGACTGCTTACCATCAGGCAGGCCGTAAGCTTGTTTGCCACCTTAGAGGTATAACAAAAATACAGGGTCCGAATACTCGGAAGAATTTAAACAGATTAAAAATTCAAAACGCCGTAACTTAGCCAATTCCGATCTTCCCCATTCAAAAACTTCTTTCTGCAATATGGAAACAAATACAATGATCGAGTATGGTTAAAATGCAAATCAAAAGATAATTTGGACCAGCGAACTGTTCTGTGACAGCAAGCGTCAGCATTAGTGATAGTTTGAAATGTTTTGTAAAAATAAATCAACAAATCTACCGTGAAAAGACTCCATGCTGTTATCCAGTGGCTACATCTAACAATTACATAATTTTTTTCTTCCTGTGAAATGTTGTTTCGATATCCTAGTTCGATTAATATTCAGTGGATGTACTGAAGTTTCCAAAACAAAATATATCAAAATTTATGATTGGTAACACTTCGAGTGACGGACTCTGTATAATATAAGTCATCAGGCGACCCAAAGACATTTATGGAAAGCGGTAAACACTTTTGATATAAATATCTCCAAGAAATTGTAATAAATCTGGAAGAAATCGCTCTAAGCGATAAGGCCGCCGGTTGCTTTTATTATTTTCCTTTGTTTTTGTTATATAATCAATAAATAATTTTCATACATTCATTTAATCTATGCAATACCCAGCGGCGGGCGTGGCCGGCGTGGGCGGCGTGGGCGTGGGCGTGGGCGGCGTGGGCCAGCGCGGCCCCGCGCCGCCCGCCAACACGCAGTCCAAGCAGGCGCTCAGCCAGATGCTTCGCCAGCGGGTGCCGCTCAACCAGATGTCCCAGATGCAGGTCAGATTTGCAGCGTAACCGCCGGAGTGGCACGAAGAAGTGGCGAAACGACCTTTTAGTAACAGTTGAACCTAAATTGCTTCAATTTGGTATGCCGAAATAAATAGCCAGCCAGCCATAGAAATAATAACACACATAGTAACAGCAATAGTACACAGATAAACCTAGGTTTTGAAGAAGCAAAATGTACTTACAGTGAATTAAATAAATAAAATACAAATATCACCGACACGCGACGGATCAGCCACAAGCGTCCAAAAGAGCCTCCACGGACTGTTGGACACCCGCCGATTGACGGAGTGGCGGTGAAAAGACTACTTTACTACCAACAGAATTGAAAGACATTTACTTCTGCATACGACTGAATTTAGGATAACAAAATAAAATCACACTGAAGCCGTCAATGCTCTTCGCCGCCACTCCGTCCATCTGCGCCGACCCTTGTAGTTAAGAAAATGTAGCTCACTCTGCGACAACTATCATTGATATTATTAAATCGTATGTTTTCTATTACACTACTTGTAAGAAAACAAAGTCAATAAAGTATACCATTGCCTGGCGTGCATTTTAATGTCGCAGAGATTGACGAAAATTTAAGTTCATGACATATATTTTTTTCTGGACCGCTTTTTCACTAACACCAAGTCTTATGTTATACAGCAAAACACGGCGTACCTCGGCGCGCCGCACTCTCGCCCTTCGTTCCCGCGCCAGCCCATACGGCAGATGCAACCCAACCAAATGTCACAAATGCAACCGAAGTAAGTATCAATAATATATTTAATTGAAGACACTTCTAAACTGGCATTTATTTGTGTCAATATAGTGCTGCAATATTGTCACTTTGTCAGTCATAGCAAACTCCATATCGAGTAGAAAAGGACACACTATGCTACAACAATAGGATAATGGCTGGCCATGGTTGCCGGTAAGGCTAGTAGACTGTGACGTTATCCTTTGTCATCGAGTAGAAGAAAAATTCCACTTTGTAGTGATAGTATACGTTTAGGAGTCCCACAAGACGTTGGTATGCCCGTGCTCAGACAGGCACAAAAACAATTTTTTTTAACCAGGGTGCTTTACATCGTCTTTTCGCTTATCAGCCACATTAAAGTCACTTTTCTCTTTTGTGATTATGGAATCACATTCTATGGGCACTCTTGAGAACCATAATAATTGAAGTAAAAATAAAATATTGTCCATTTACTTAGAAGTCCATTTAAACGTTTTATTGAGACATTGATTCTAATTTGTAATTTCTAAATAATTGCAATGTTATAGCTGTAAGTCTTCCGAAAATAAATAAATTTAATTGTAACCCTTCACAGCCAAATGAACCCGATGGGTGGTATGGGCGGCATGGGTCCCATGGGGCAAATGGGCGGTGTGCAGATGGGACCGGGGCAGATGGGCCCGGGCCAAATGGGGGCTGGGCAGATGGGTGCGGGTCAAATGAGCGCGGGCCAAATGGGAGCGGGACAGATGGGCGCAGCACAGATGGGCAACCAGATGGGGGGCATGGGCGGTCAGATGTTCGGCGGGCAGTACGGTGGTATGCAGCAGGGCTACGCTGGCTACGGACAGCAGATGATGCAGGGTGGACAGCAGCAGATGATGAACCAGGTAATTGATAAATAATATTCGTGTAAATATTCGTGTACCAATTCACACAGCGCCATCTAGCCCCAAACTAAGCAAAGCTTGTGCTATTGGTGCTAGATAACTGATATACTACTTAAATACATACTTATTATACATAGAACACCTAGACCCGTAACAGAAATTAAAACTTATAATTTCAATTTCTGCCCGGCCGGGAATCGAACCCGAGACCTCTTGCGTGGCAGACGTTGTTGACCACTGAACCACACAGGTCGTCAAAATTGATCAATATACGTAACACCGGCAAGGGCATTAGGCAGTGCTTTGATAGTTTTGAAGTCAAATGCAAACCTCCTCTTGAAGCTTCTCTACACGGTGGGCCAACGTGTGAAGGACTGGTGAATAGCGTGTGTGATGACGCTGGGATAGACGCAATGGCCCATCGTAGTGGGACTTTGTGATGGTTCATCGTGTGTAGGAGCTATCAATCTGTTTTAACATTTACTTCGTCTACGTTTGGTACATGGGCGTAGTAAATGTTGCAATGTGTGTATATCACGAACTTATTTTTCTGGACTCTTATTTGATTTCCATAAGTGTACACATGCTGTACTTAGTTTAGGTAGATATTACGCCGAATACCTGTATTCCCTATTGAGATGAGGCTGGTAAAATAGAACAGTTTATAGTTTATAACAATATCAAATTTCAACAGGGTATGGGCCAAGGCGTCAACCAGATGGCGCAACAGGTGAACCCAATGGGGCAAGGTGTCAACTCGATAGGACAGAACGTTGGCCAAATGAACCAGGGCGTGAGCCAGATGAGCCAAGGCATGGGGCAAATGGGACAGCCTATGTCTCAGATGAGCCAAATGGGTCAAGCTGGCGGCATGAACGCGATGAACAATTCAACGCCCAACATGGGACCACAAGGGGGGAACTCTATGGCAGGGTTCCCTGGACAACAGACATTCCAACAGGTTCGTATCACACAAAAATAAAATAAGTGACAAATGATTATTAATAAAATGATGTGAAAATTACACTGATTTTACTATGTAATATTAGCGGACCCAGTGGACCCTGGCTAGCGAACCCATTAGCCATTAGACCGGGATTTACCGCCTGGATATGTAGGATGATGATGATTAAATTGAATATAAAATAGTAGTCGATAAAAGCATAAAGACCCTAAGAAATAGTCCTTAAACATTTAGTGCGCGCCTTGTATGTTATGTATGAGTAATAAAGTGTTAATTTTTTTATTTCAGAATATGATGACCGGTCGCGCGAGCCAAGAAGCGTACCTAGCGCAACAGCGACAAAACGCGCGGCCACAATACATGCAGGTTTGTTGGACGACGTGCTTAATATGTTTTTGTTGATAATTTGCTTATTTCTAAATAATGCTAAGCTAAAGGGCTAAATTATGCCCCGATGGCAGTGTTCATATTGGCACCGCTTCGTTATGCAACCAAAATATTTTAACAAAATCAAATAGCGTGGTTGTCTAGCATTGTACTTTTCAGAGTAGCAAAACGTCTTAACTATATGAAAATCAACAAATCGGTCGTTAGTAACGTTTCGAATCCCCATGAAACTCCCTCTCAATATCCATATACCTTCCACAGGCACCGAACGTAACAATGGGCGGTATGGGCGGACCTGCCGCGGCGTATCCGCGAGGGTTGCCTCCCCAGCAGAGCGCCCAGTACCAGCAGCTCAGCCAACAACAGCGTATGCGCCAACAGATGCTAGCATTACAACAACAGCAACAACAACAAGGGCCCTTGGTCCAACACCTGCAACGACAGCAGTACCAGCCGCCGTATTAGTCATCACATCTGTCGATGACGCCATGCGAATACTTTTTAAAAGCCAGCGACGCGGAGAAAGCGATCATTATGTCCCGCATCGCAATGCAATATCAACGTTATTATAACTATCGGTTAGCGCTGAACGCCCAAAAGCAATGGATAGCAAATTGTCGAAAGCACGGAATGTCTAAAATGCAAAATGTCTAAAGCACTAAATGTCAACATTTTTAATTAAACGAGTTTACTGCGCTATTAGTCTCTATCCCCAAATTAAAAATAAGTGCTACTGAGCACTAATCTTAAAAAGTAATATAGTATTTATTAATTAATAGTAATGACGTAACTTGTGCGCTTTTGTCTATTTTCGCTATTGACATTTCGCGCTTTCGCTAAACGGCCAATGAGGGCGATCGCGTGTTCGTATACCACTAGATGGCGCCAATGGCGAGTTAGGTCGTTGTCAAAATATGTCGTGTTATTGGTCAGAGTCAAAGTTGACAGTTGGATTTCAGCCAATAAAACGGCGTTATTTTGGTAGGCAGACCTTATTCGACAGTGGGGCCAACTGGTAAGCACAACGGTTACCCTCATTGCTTTTAACTCTGTCGATAGATTAGGTGTATATTTATTGAGACTCGAACGAGTGTTTCATAGAATTTATAGACTGCTGGGATTCAATGCTACACAAAGTAGGTAGAATTTATTATTTAGGTTTCTTTGGAGGGAACGAGACACCACTATTAAAATAGCATTTAATGTAAGTTTATGTAAGTAGGACAATTATTATAATTTGAGATAATATTTGGAGCTCATTGAAAGAAATCAGTGACTCCAATGTGAAGAACCAAATTTTCAAAGAATTTCTATTTGTTTTGTCCAAGTACCTAATATAAAAATACGATTTTACACGTTCACTCGTCTAATATTTTGTATGATATGTAACTAAATGTGTATCATCAGTATTTTTAGTACTTTTTTTTACTAAATTGCATGCGTACGGTCAATACATTCTGTTAGTTCAAGGAGTTTTATCCTCTCTTGATGCATGTCGTAAACTGATAGCCTTGATCACTAATCGTTGAATGGAAAATCAAACATCATTTGTAATTTGTAAGCGTAAAACAAAATCATTTATATATTTGATACAAAGACTACAAAATAATTATAAAAAAATTATAATTTATATTTTTAAACCCAACAAATATCATAAAATGTTTAAATATCTAAGGGACAGATTAACTTAATGTAATCGTAATATTTTATTTGTTGAGTGTAATGCAATCATGAACCTGTTTAGTACAGCAATCATTTTTTTTACTAAAGTATTATATTTTTATTTTATGGAGACTATGTAAAAATTATTGGACCCCGAATCGAATATAGACGTATACACTATACAATATTATTCTTGACCTTTTAGTCTTCGACGAAATGATGACGTGTAAATATTTGTTACATAATTATACATTAAAGAGGATATTAATAGTACTGTGTTTTGTAGTTTGTTATGTAATTTCTACCCACCTTTCAATCACATGTGATATGTAACCAAACGTATCCAAAATTTGGCAACAAATCGTATAAATACCGACTGGTGGAGTGGCAGCCGAACCGACACTTTTATTGAGATATATGAAATGCAATTTTATTGGCTTCTACACACGATTGAAAATGGGTATAGCGAACAATTCAACTCGAGCGTCAATGCGCCTGTTGGAGATGCCGATCGATGAAGTAACGGTGAAGCGACTAATTAATTAATAAGCTTCATGCGAAATAAAAAAACTGAGACTTGTCTCGGAGTCGCGTGGGGGCTTGACGCCTCAGTATGCTTTGCGACTCGAGACTGCCCTTCGAGGCCATTCCGTATTTCTGCGCAATCTTGTTGGCGCCTGACAACAATGTCACGGCTACGCTTGGCACGGGTGGCGCGGCGCGGCGCGGCGCTACACACCGGACAAGAGAACGACCACTTCTCTTCAAGCCATCATCCTAACCTTAACCGTAACCTTCGCACCTAGTCGATTCTATTAGTAATCCTTACACCAGCGTTATACCAGTTCATACAGTCCACTGGAGTTTCCATTAATTTGTCCCGTAGGACCCTAACAGTCTGGTTTAGTGTGAGAGGAAAAAGTGGGTCCTTCATTCTCTATCCATCGTTTTATAGGTCCCTTACAGGACATCTTTCCTGATACTAGCACCTATCCCACCCACTAATATATGTCCCTATATGTCCCACTTAACCCTGGGGCTTACGCAAGTTCGTTCGTAGGAGCCTCTTCGTTACCCCCAACCACATTTACCAATAAAATATATTCTAAACGATTTAATGAAATGCTAAGAATAGGCTTTCTTATAAAGAAAACCGCATCAAAATCGGTCCGTTTGGGAGCTACGATGCCACAATCTACAGGCATACACATACACATACACATCGTCAAACTTCCCTTCTTCTTTTTTATTCAATGTAAAGTAGCCGTTATAGCTCGCTCAATCAAAATACAATGTAAAAGGCCCTTTAGTATTTTCTTGGTCTGTGGTACTGACAAACCAAAACATATGTTATGTCAAAAAAGTTTTTGTAGGTTATGTTTATATTTTCTTGCTTTGTTTCTTTGTTATACCAATTGGTATTTTACTAATAAAATGTTGAATTCAATTAAAAACTTAAGACATCGTCCATTTAAATTGTATACTAATATTAATATTTGTGAATGTAGCAACAGGAAAGTTCATAATATAGACCTAAGTGATATTCCTAAGATAACAGTAACTGATATTCGGAAAGTGTTAAGACAGAAAGGTTTAGCGGTACAAGACGGATTTACTTCCATCACAACAAAATGTACAATATGTTCTGGAGAACAAAAATGTGGCGAAAGCAAAGTATACATAAACAAAACCACAGGTTAGTGAACAAAGCTAAAACATGTAAACATAACCTATTTTTCGTTTATTTACTTTCACCACATCATATTGGTATCAACGGGACTGTAAATTGTTTGTACTTTTAGGATATTTTATTTGTCCAAAATGTAACGTGCATGGCGACTGGAGCATATTGGAAAGGATTGTAAAGAAAGCTAAATTAGAAGCCTCAGTAAAGGAATATGTGGACAGCAGCATTCAAGCCTCCAAACAATTTGAACAAGACTGGCAGTCCATTGTGGACACAACTACCTCAATATCAGATTTAAGTGACACACATCAGCTTGATCTCTTTAGATTATTCGAATTTCCAGTAAGTTTAAGTTATATTTTGCTACAAAATTATTTTCTATATAACTGCAAGATACTTTGATATCTAATATATTATATCTTTATTTTTTCAGTTCCATCCTGATGCTAGTAAAGCTTTGTCAGAAGTCAGAGTATCTCAAAACCATACAGTATTGTATTTTCCATTAAAAAATTCACTAGATAAAGTGGTAGGTTATCGAAAACTGCAAGCCGGTAAAGAAGAGGAAGTTGAAACGTGTGGCATGCACACGGCAGGTTTATTCTCGTGCCGAGCTCCCAGAGTATCTAGAGGAGATCAGGCTATTCTGGTTCCCAGTATACAAGATGTACTGAATTTGGCTGCCCAGAGAGTACCTGGTAATCTTTTTATGGTTTTGAACAAATTGAACATATGTATATAGTGTATTAGAAAATGCTTCCTTGATTTTTTTTAATTAACAATGTCAGACCCTTGAACTCTATCTTTACATAAACCTAAAATTTAAAATTGTATTATGGGTAACCAAATACTATATGGCTACAGGTACCCTAGTGTGGCTGACTAACTGCAGTTTACCGCCAATAATTTTGCCCACACTGGAATCACATCAGAAGCTGTGTCTATGGGGCGAGTGGGACAACATGCGGTCAGTCGCAGAGAAGCTTGGAGAGAGTCGGTGTCGCTTTGTTAGGTAAGTTTTGACAAAGAAGCAGTCAGAAAGCTATTTAAAAAAGCAGTAAATTATTTTGAGTTAATTTTTTATTTCAAAATGATTAACAAATCTCCATAATCATAGAAACATCACTGCATTTACTGACACACACATGCTGCCTTATCATTACATACACCCTCTGTAGTTAAACTCACAAATCGCACTTACAAAACACGGGTTCGTCGAGTTGCGAGAATGCCCAGGTACATATAATTATCCATTCCCACCCGCAGGCCTACAGATGGTCTGGTGACAGCCTCAGAAGCAGCGGCCGCGAACCTCCCTCTGAAGACCCTGGTAGCGGAGGCCAAGCCCGCCGCGCACCGCTCCATCACCACCTTCGCGGCGCTAAGGGACGACGTCTACGCGGAGCTTACCAATATTGATAAGGTACAACTACAACTTCTAACTGTTTTTTCGTGAGGTGGCGGGTCACCCTTTCACTGGTGGCTAACCAGCTACTTGGGCCACCAACTTCCTACGTTCTGCCAGCGGCGGTACCGAGCTGCGGATCCCGCTACCCTCTGAAGCCACGCACCCGGTACGGGAGTGGTGAGCAGCAGAAAAAACGGTCACGCAGAGCAACCACAATTGTCCAGACCCATACTTCAGGCATCGCACCGAAACACGGCTGGGCCGTTAGCGTGGAGGGTGGTGACCAGCCACGGCCGAAGCCTACCACCGGAGGATGGAGTGGAGTTATGTCCATTTGGCAATACCCGGGAATCACGTGTAGAGTATCCTAGAGTCATGAAGCCCAAAGTGGGCTTCACCAACGGACGCGGACTGGATTGATCCCCAAAACTAAACTGCCATAAGCATGTTATGAGGCACTAAACTGCTACAATAAAAGCTAAACTATCACAACAATTATTTTAACGCGGACGAATTCGCTTTCAAAAGCTATTACTCATATATTTTATTCTATACTTCCATGAAAAAGAAAATATTGTCACTTCACACTGGTTAAACTATCAGCAATAATGATTAACTCCACCGTCGTCAGGTCCGCGGCATCAAATGGCGTCGATTCCCTGCCCTGACGAAGCTGTTGGGCGGACACCGGCGCGGCGAGCTCACCGTGCTGACCGGCCCCACCGGCTGCGGGAAGACCACGCTCTGCGCCGAGATGTCGCTCGACCTTGCACAGCAGGGGGTAAGTAGCCTTGTAGCACCTTGCAGAGCAGTACCCATCGTCCTTGATTCGCTGTGAACTCCCTAGCGGTATCCATGCCCTGATGAGAGCCTGGGCGGACATCGGCACGGCGAGCTGAGCATGCTAAATGGCGCCACCGGGTGCGGCAACCACGCTCTGTGCCAAGATACTCAAGCAAGGGGCACGGAGTTTTGCGTACGCGTTACACTACTTTGGAGGTAGACCCGAAGTTCAGCGGATAGGATAACACGCGAACGAAGGCTGCGTGCCAGCTAGTCTGATGACTAATGAATTTGTTTGGTTTGTATTAAAAAGAAGAATTATTGCAGCTACTCGCCAAGTACTATTTCAATCTGAGGGAATAGTACGTCTTGAAAAATTATCAGCTCCTAACCCTTCGGTTATTACGGCCCCAGGTAACAACGCTATGGGGCAGTTTCGAGATCCGCAACTCGCGGCTGGCCCGCACCATGCTGCAGCAGTCCGCGGGCGTGGACCTCACCAAGCACCTGCACGAGTTCGCGAAGCACGCGGACGAGTTCGAGAAACTGCCCATCTACTACCTCGCCTTCCACGGGCAGCAGCCTGTCAAGGTGGTCATGGAGGTACGTAAAAGTTTTGAAGAAAAAAATAGATTTTTAATACACCTTGCCTTGCCTTTTATTATTGCCTTCATCGCCCATCAGAGGTCTTTTCGGTTTATCATAGGATAGCTGGAAGAAATCCCGTTGTGGGATAAGCTCGCCTTTGCAATTTAAACTGTGTTTTTATTTCTTGTAATGTTATAAATTGATGCAATAAAGAGATTACATACATACATACACTTAACTTGTGGAGCGTCGGTGGCCTGGTGGTAAAGGTATCCGACTCGCAAACGAGAGGTACGGCTCGAATCCCGCTGCCTGTATAAAGTCATTGGTGTAGAACCACAGGCGCGTTGTCCGGAACCGCGTTCAAACCGGATCACAACAATGCAAGCATTGTTGCTTGGCGGTATAAATAGCTGAGGCGGTGGTAATCACCCAGGCACTCACTTTCGATGCGGCGGTCTAGGTTAGCAGCGTAACTTTCTCTCACTGTATATTATTATTTATTATTAGGCAGTGGAGCACGCCCGCTACATGCACGACATCGCCCACGTGGTCGTGGACAACGTGCAGTTCATGCTGGGAGTAGCTGAGGAGCGTGACGATCGCTTCTACCGACAGGACGCTGTCATCGCGGCTTTCCGGACCTTCGCCACAGCGCGGCACTGCCACGTCACACTCGTTATGCATCCCAGGAAGGTATGTCTATCTGTTTAGTGGTATGTAAAAGACAGGGAGATTATGAGGCCTCCTCTGGAGTCTGCGTCCAAGCAAACTCACCTACACGCGGTCCTCCTGCTGACGGCCGAGGCTCTGGCGGACCGGCTTCTCCCTAACGGGTTGTGCGGATCAGATGGCAGTTACCGCGGCCGCACGTGTCAAAACCCCATAAACTTTTATTAACCGCTTTCAGCGCTTTCCTAGCTGAAGAGCTGATCCTGGCTGGCTTTTTACCACTCACCGGTGTGCCGGGATTTACCGCTATAGTTATGTAGTCTGTCAAGTATAAGTTGTCGCTCGCAAGGCATATAACAAACGAATAGTATTGCATTTAATTGTTTGGTACTTAGACGAAATACCCCACCGTCATCGGAATGATAAACTCGACAGACTCGTATTAGATAAGCGACGTGTGTAAATCTGTATTGAAACACGAATATCAGTGTTTATTTTTAATTTGTACAGGAACGGGAGTCTGAAGACCTCTCGACCAATTCAATATTCGGTAGCGCCAAAGCCTCGCAGGAAGCGGACAACGTTCTTATAATACAGGTAACTTTACTTATTTAGCACTTTATTGATATAGGAATAGCTTATGCGCTGATTACATTTAACTAAATTCAGAAGCAAAAAGCGTGAGAGCAAATTAAAGTGGAATGTATTGCTCAAAAAATAAGACCCCTTTTTGTATTACGGCTTTTAAAAACCGGAGCGACGCATAACATAATATAACTTATACAAAAATGGACCTTATTCTATGAAGAATATATTCGACTTTGATTTGCTCTCACGCTTTTTGTTTTTGAATTTAGTCAAATGTAATAAGAATAAACGTAAAAATTAGTCGAATGAAATGTCAGCTTGCACGCGATTAGGCGTAACAAAACCTTGTATGACAACAGCGCGTGCTCATGGTACAGTCATCCCCTCACACCGTGGTATATTGTTTTTCGATATCTTTCGGACTAAGTAATGCGAACGTCAAAATATTGTAACGTATGCTTACAGGATAAACGTTTGACGGCGGTCCGAGGGAAGAAGTTCTTGCAAGTGGCAAAAAACAGATATAGCGGGGACCTAGGAGTCGTGCCGTTAGACTTCGATAAAGAAGCGCTAAGCTACCAAGCCAAGAAAAAGAAAAGCAAGCCAGGCGAAGAAGATAAGCTCTTGGTGGAATGTTTCGAGGATTTCTCCGTACAAGATGGCCACCATGACGACAAACGTGACCAAAGTCACGGGAAGGGAAGACCCAAAAGTAAGGCGTCCGATAGTTATTTAAGTGATGTTTTAAACATGAATAGGACTAGATAAGTGATAATGTGATAGACTGTAGTAATGTTAAGAGAATTAACCGTACAATGCACTTACTTTTACTTAAGTATTACCAGTGATTTATTATTTAATGAAATTTTATATTTGTTAAGTATATTTTTATACCCATGTAAAATGTGCTTACATTTAGTAGACGGTGTACAAAGCAAATATTGTCAGAAAACCGCAGATCGATGTACAGGATAGTCGTTTAGTACACGAGTAAAAATATGGTATGTTTTGAAACGATTTCTTGGATTTTTAGACAACAGGTGGCCGAAAGGTAATTGTGTAGTATATTTTTAGAACCAGCTTATGACGCCCTTTCATTTGATACCAAAAACGACCGGTTTCTTAAAAATATTTCAAATCCTATATAAAAAAATTATGACATCATTACTGCTTGCCCACGGGAATATTTTTAGGAACTACCGCTCAAAATTATTGTTTTAACCTAAAGTACCCGTGTACCAAATGGCAATCCTGTACATTGTTTTCCGGTTTCTTTTATCGCAGCCCGACCACTAATGAAATAAGTTGATTCTTTGTTAATTAGGGTTTTAATTACGAATAAATCCTGTCCTCCGCGCTGACCGTGGTTTTCCAAAACATGTGTATTATTTTATATCTATCGCAGACATAGGTATAGTCATAGAACAAATAAGTAGTTAGAAAAGCTAAGTAGGCGGTGCAGGCGCGCCACAACTATGCGCAAATGAGCTAGTTTCATCCAAAAGGCGCGAACGCGCCGTCAGTCTCTTGCACAATTCCGCGGAGTGCGCATTAAAAAAAAGCTGTGCCTAAATTGTAAAAAATATGCCATTTTGCGCAATAATTAACTGCAAAACCAGAAGCGATCAGGCTTCTAGAACATAAGGAGGAATCTCTTTTCACCGGTAAGTCTAAAAACCTTGTATTTATCAATATTTTAGGAAAAATATTCACCCGCGCTCAAGGACACCTTGCGCCTAATCTAGTGCTGTGCACAGTAACCGACCATATCGATAATTTTTTTTGTTTATCGATATAATATATTTGTTGTACCTATAGTAGAATTGACATCAAAAGAGGAGGAAATTTTTATTTCGATTGAATGTACTTTTATTGTAGGTACTTGTGTTCCTTGAAATTTCCGTCAATTGTGGACCGATTTTGATGTTAGTTTTTAGTAGGGGTAAGGTAGGGGTACAGCAGGGTATTGTAAGGGCACGGGTGGGGTAGAGGTGGGGTACCTATAAACCAAGGAAATCGCGATAGTTAATTGCTTTACAATTAATGTGCGTCGATTACGACGGCGCACAGTGCCTTACTCCCATACAAGAGATTGCTCGTAATTAAAAAAACCGAAGGTATCCTTTTACTTTTATTTTAAAGACAACTTACTAAAGAGCAATAAAATATATTTTTTTTCCTTAAAACTCATTAGAACAGTAAAATATTTTAAGTTGAAGTATCTCTATTCATTGTCGTATTGATACTTGAAAAATCGGGGTTTTTCTTCTTTGCGATTGCGATTTAATAAAATTGATGTACTAAAGTATATGGTAGTGAAAGTTATGCAACTTGCTAAAGAAGGTTTGGACTTTTAAAATATATTATTTTAATTGTGATAATACCGACTGTTTTAAATTAAGATGATCGTAAAGTTGTCATTGTATTCGTTGACTTTTAATTTTCTATATCAACTTTCGAAAACCAGGCAGAAAAGTGGTATTTTTTTATTAATGTGTTACACTTCTATAATGCTAAACATATTATATTTAGGGCAATTTGTGCCCCGTAACATAACTTTTTTCAGGTGCAACTTGTACCGTGTTTTGTATGGTTTCCACCAAAAAATGGACAGTCTGGTAAAAATATGGACCCTTTCTACAAGTAGGTACAATTTGGAATGGCAGAAAATTCGAATAAATGATAATGAAAATAATGTTTAATTTATTTTTTATTTTCTCATGTGGAAACCACTGAACAACTATCCTGTGTGTCCTGTTCCACATACCTTTAAAACCATAAGTAAATCTGTGTTTACAACGGTATTTGGTATTTTCTGACTGACTTAAATTACGAGCAATCGCTTGTATGGGAGTGGAGCACTGTGCGGCGTGTAGAACCAAAGTAAAAAACGCGAAGCAAACCATTTGAGCGTCTTGAGCGAGGGATGCACCTGTTCGTAGTAATATTGATGACGTACATTACTTTTTTAATATATTTTATAGTTTTCCTAAAGAGCCAGCCATAAGAGAAAAATGGATTGAAGCAACTGGTAGAGAAGATTGGATTCCTGCTAAGTACAGCACCATTTGCTCGAGACATTTTAGAGAAAAGGATTATGCTGTGAAAAAATCTGGAAATAAATACTTACTAGATGGTGAAATACCGCGTGAAAAAATTTGGTGTATAAAATCTTATGTATGTTTTTAACCGTGTGTTGTGTAATACCAATACAATTATATTATAATATTATGCATGCATATAAGTGTTTAATTTTATTTAACGCTGTCACTTTCCCAATGCCTTTTTTAAAATAGGGTAAAAATAAGTTTATACTGAACGAAGCTACTTCGTTTGAGTGGTTCCTATTCAACGAACTCCTAGCCCCCCTCTACCTTAGCTCTGCACTATCAGTAACCCTACCCTACCTCTGCCGTACCCCTACCGTATATCAGCCATGACCCTGCCATACTATAACTGTACCCTTACCTTAACACTAAAATAAAATAAATAATCGTAGACAAATGCACACAGCGCCATCTAGCCTCAAACCGAGCAAAGCTTGTACTGTGGGTGCTTCTTCTTTTTCGAGTCAATTTTTGAAAACCCTAGATGTGACCTGCCGTGTAGTCGGCCACGGCAAAGGCCAGTCGCCAGGAACAGTTCCTCCCTAGTGCAGGTAGCAGGACAAAGTGGACAAGAGAGTAAATGCTCCATGGTTTGAGATGGGTGCTAGATAACTGATATAGTACTTATACACTTTTTTGAAATACACACTTATTATACATAGAACACCCAGACCCGTAACAGAAATTAAAATTCATAATTTCAATTTCTGCCCGGCAGGAAATTGAACCCAGGACCTCTTGTATGACAGACTAGCATGTTAACCACTGAACCACTCAGGACATCGTACTCCTGACATAACTCTGCCGTACTAATGCCATACCCCTATGGTAAATCTACAGTACCCCTACTCTATCTCCGCTTTATGCGTCCTTCAGCGGCTTCAGCCCCCTCTCCCCTCAATATAATAACATTTTCAATTCATTATTATTAAATAATAAATACCATAATAATATCAAAATATTAATATCGACAAGAATTCGATTTTGTCAATCCCTAGCGTAAATGTAAATTCAGAGAGGATTTACAGCACACACGCAACGCAATGTGTGTATGTGGTAGTGACCGATTGACTAATCACCGCGCTCCGTTTGACTGTGCGTGTGCGTGCGTAAGCCTGTGCATATTAAGTTGCATGAGTAGTAGTAAAAATAGTGGGGTCGGGAACGGCGGCATCGGTTTCGGTACTAATGGCGAAGATGACACTTCTATCGTGTTCTGTGGGTATAGTATATCCGTTTTAGCAAATGTTCGTCATTCCATGAATCGGCGACTTGACGTATAGATACAGCCATTCGCGGTAAGTATTAATACCTATATGATACAATCACTGACAGTCTTGACTTTTTTCTACCTGTGGTAGAAGAAATTACATTATATAGTGTAGTAGTCCTGCTAGTGATGGTCCATAATTAATTCATTAAAAAATAATCATCTTAGCGTTAATGTCCCCGTTGTGCTCTCGAGGACGAGGGCCCGGGGTCCGCCTTGACCACGATCCAGGATTTGGCGATCAGGTATTTACAGTGGAGCGACTACCATCTGACCTCCGCGACCCTGCTACCCGGGGAACCTAACCAGATTGGATCATGGTTACAAATTGAGTTGCCTGAATTTGCAGGTTTCATCACGATGTTTTCCCTCACCGTAAGAGCATCGGTTAGAATTGAACTAATGTACATAACTCAGAAAAGAGTCATTGGTACATGGTCGCAGCGGGATTCGAACCCAGTACCTCTCGCTTACGAGTCGGATACTCAACCGCCCGGCCGCCGACGCTCTTAATAATTAATTCATTACCTCTCACTATTTTAAGATTATTCTATTCCTGTGCGGGTTGAGTACGTGGCGCACGCGACGGAATCCCTGAAAGGTCAGCAATGTGGACGCCCTAACACGGGTCCCGCTCAATGCAGCACACGCCCTTAGCCTAGCGGGAACATCGTAAAATAGTAAATCTGTCATGAGCATTTCGCTGTACAACTTTGGACATTTGCCTCCCCCAGCTTTTTCCATTCTGATCGACAGGAGTTCTCCCACATCCACATCGTCCTGGTCCTGGTGAAGTGGACCATCTTGCCTTTGGTCTACCAGGGTTTCTTGTAGTCGTTCTTGGCCGCCATAAATTTAATTTTTGACTCCATCCGAGCGCAAAACAAAGTCGACTTTGTATAGAACAAAGTCGCTTTCCGCCTTCTGTCCCTAAGTATCGATATGTGTATGATGTATCTATGTAGGTACGCTGAGATATATTAAACTACATATCGGTTTGCAACAATAGAGTGATTCAAGAGGATGGTTTACAAGTAAGAAAAAAGTGTAGGTAGGGGCAAAGTAGGTGTACGCGAACGAAGTTGCGCCGGGTCCACTAGTAAGTACATAACATAACCATCTCGAGAATCAACAGACCACGTCGAAATTGGCAGATAGTAAAGTTCCTTTCCATTTTGTCTTTCGGTGTTTTGGGGCAACAAACTCAACACCAAGGATGCTGAAGATCGAGCGAAGTGGACAAATAAAAGTAGGAAGGCAGGCCCGGCGGACTGCGGACACCGGGTCCTTGCGCGCACGCGGGAGTATAATTGGGATCAACGCTAGGATGATGATGATGATTAGATAGAAAAAAAATGTATTTTTTTAACAGTGGTCGCACGGGACTTCTGTCTGCTGTAAGTAGTAACTCGTGACCATGACGCATGCAAAATGTAAGTACCATACTTCGAGTGAAGGTAAACGAGTAATGTAAGGATTGCTCCCTACCCATCTTTTTTGCTTACTTGCTTTTAGTACTTATGCGCTGATAACATTTGACTAAATTCAGAAGCAAAACGCGTGAGAGCAAATCAAAGTGGAACGTATTGCTCATCAAATAAGGTATATTTTTGTATCACGGCTTTTGAAAAGCGGAGCGACACGTAACTTAATATAAGTGATACAAAAATGGACCTTATCCTATGAGCAATACATTTCACTTTGATTTGCTCTCACTCTTTTTGCTTCTGAATTTAGTCAAATGTAATCAGCGCATTACAACTAGTGTCAAATAAGAAGAGACTTGGCGGGTCACGTGGTTCGACTTGTGCTGTATACGATTATAATCCGCGTCACGAAAGAAGAGACTTGTCGGATGGCAGTGGAGGGGATAGCGCAAGTCGGACCACGTGAACCGCCAAGTCTTCTTATTTGACACTAGCTATACCTGCGCGAAATCCCCTCCACTGCCATTTGACAAGTCTCTTCTTTCATGACGCGGGTTATATAGTAGCGAAAGCGTAAAACAAGATGGTCATAGCGTAGCCTACTGTACGAGAGATTGTGCGATTGGTGTAATTAAAAAATGGGCCTTGAACTGTTTGATAATATACTACTTTAATTAATATATTTCTATAAAATAAATGAAATCAGGTTAAAAATAATCTTCACTAACATAAGAGAAAATGAAAATATTAGGTACATTATGACATGGATTTAATTTACTTATGAATACTCCTACACTACTACCTTTTCCTATTAATCTTTCATAACTCTACAGATATGCATATAAAAATAAGTTCTACAAGAATGTAGTCACAGATGCATTTACATAAAGTCCCATGAATATCACATTTTTTAAACGAAACATCAAATAGGTATCTTTCATTCTTGGTTATTTAAATTGTCTCAAGCCTTTCAAACTTAACACAAGATAAGATATAACTAAAAATATTTTTAAATTGTATTCTAAGGTATAGGTACCGTAAACCGTCACAGCACTATCCCTAGACCAGCGGGGCTATTGGCTAACTCAGTTGACAACTGTATGTGACACTAGATAATTCTACACCACGTCATCTACGTTGAAAACTGCCAATAGCGTCTACCAAATTAGAGTAGTGTCAGATTTTTTTATGTCAAATTCAGTTGTCCACTGAGATAGCCGATAGGCCCTCAGGTGGCCAGAGATAGAGGCATACATCCAAATTAAACTAGTCACCTTATCTAATATGTTTTAAATGATGATGGCCTACCATTTAATTTGATACTAGCTACAGCTGATAATAAACAAAATTATTACCACTCAATTTATTCTAATTATTATTATAAACTCTTAGGTACTTAACTAATTGGGCGCATTTTTAATAATATGCTGTTTGAAAAGTAACTTGATATAATCAAGGCTTCAATATGACCTGCATACAATGTTTATATGATCTGGGTTATCATATGAAGGTACCAAACCAACATGTTTAGCTGACATACTTCCATTTATCATAATAATAATAAATACATTATAGTGTCTAGATAGGAAGGAATTGGTATTTTAATCACTATTCAAATTGATTATAATGCAGTGACTGCAATGGCAACTATGTATTTCTTATTTAAGCATTCACATTTAGGAACAAATGCATAAGTTTGATTGATTGCTCACTGTTAACGCAATTAAATCTACTTGTTAAAGTGAGCATGAACAGCGTCTACTAGAGATAATTCATTTGTGCGACTTTGTTTTCTTGTACATTTTGGACATGGTATATTTGCATTTAGACATTTGGCATGAAACACACTTGAACAATTATCACATCTGTATGTTGTACTTGTATCAAATGGATATAATATTTTACGATCTCTGCATACTTCACAGATAAACCCTTTTTGGCTACAAAGCCAACATTCTAGTACATGTGATTTAGCAAAATTAACTACTTTTTCCAACTGCAATACTAAAGAACCATTTGGTATTTGTGCAAGGTCAGATATTGTGTACGAATGTACATGATCGTATAAGTATTCTCTTGGCCATACACGCTTTTGCAAATCCTCAATCACATGTTCCCTGCATGTAAAGATATATGCTCGCAAAAAGTTTAACTGTATCCTCAAATCTTGTAAGTGAGCCATCTCCGATACTCCACAATATATTTTCGGATTTAGTTTTTTCATGTCTATCCAAGGCTGATGCTGAAATTCCAACAAAAACAGAGCTGATTTTTTTGAAACTGGGTATCTCTTAAAATCCCAGTTATGGATGACTCTGGCAGGAATTATAAAGAAGTTTGGATCCATGCAGTTGGAACAGTAATATTCCCCTGTGAATGCACACACTTGTGCCTTGGAAACAGTGCTACCCAGTAGGTCCTGACATCCCTTGCATTGGTAGTTTTGAAAATCAAGGCCCTGTTCTCTAGATAGAGCACCTAGTTGCTGTTTCATTTTCTGCATTTCCTGCAGTGTAAAAGAGCCAGTAGTACAATTTGGAACAATTTCAAAGTCTAATCCCTGAAGCAAAAGATCATCTGTAGTAACAGTTTCAGCTTTCAAGTCACACAGGACACTATTATCATCAGTAGATAAATTCAGTTCCTTATGAATATCTTTCATTATATCATTTAAATTTGGTGTGTTAGCATATTGCTCCCCAAATGGGTTAGAGTTGTCAACAAGAGAAGATAGGCTTTTGAGTTCTGGTGTTTTTATCAAGCTGCTTCCATGGGATGAATTTGATGTAACAGAGGTCTGTAAATCATCATTATTGTCAGCAGACCAACCTTTACCACATAAAGAATTTCCAGTTAATAAAACATCATTAGGAGGAATGAAGTCGCAAAAGTCAATAGAAGAGGGTGAACATGTCTGTAATTCTGTCTGCTCTAAGCTAGTGGATGGCTTTTCTATTTCTTGTGGTACAGTCTCTAAGTTTTGCTCTGTTGTTTCCTTTTCATCATCATTTTCTACTACACCTTTTGTGATGTTTGTAGTTATTTGTTTGGAATCTTTTGACAGAATAAAATCCAAAGCTTCATCTTCATTAAGAGCCAACATTCGCCCCAAACCAGTGATGTTAGAAGTATGAGTAGGTGTAGAAGCAATTTTAGGTTTAGCATCATCATGAATGATTGTGCTTGCTACGTCTACACCTGCACTTATTGGAGCAGCTCTCATTGTTGGCACCCAAATACCAGCCAACATCAACACTTGCTCGGGCCATTGGTTCAATAGACTAGAGTTTATTGGCAAGTTAAATTGCACACAAGACTCGAGCCCTTCAATTAGCTTTTGAGCAACTTCTAATATCTCAGAATCACATACAAACGCTGATCGGTTATAAAACGGTTTCACGGCAGATATATTTCGTAGTAATGTGGACATATACGATGACAGCAAACATTCATTGAGAGCGACGCGGAGCCAGGCGCGACACTGGCCTATCTCAGAGACGATCTGTGGTAATGAGGATATCTGATCTATGTTTTGTCTGTGTGACAGCACCAACACTAGGGGCCAGTAATTTGGCTGCGGGCGATGATCGGGATCTCCAGATAGAGCGTTCTTAGCTTTCCTCAAAAATGTGTCTTTCAGTCCGTGAAGAAAGACAGCTTCTAATGCCATACACAAAGTATTCGTTGAATCTGTCGATCCTAGTACGCTGTGGAAGTTTTCCTCAAACTGATTGTTATATTGAATATCTTTTACGCAGTCCGACAAATTATTTATCAGTGACTCTTTGAGCATGGTATCTCTACTGCGAATATTGAATCCTGAAGCGACATTCTTGAAAAAAGACATTTTAGTTACAAGGTTACACTTTTCTTACACTTATATTTTGTTTGGAAATATTTAATTTGTTGTGGAAATCGAAAAATAAACACCAACCACAGTCAACATAGACCACTGAAGCAAAGAAAGACAACAAAGCCACAAACCAACAAACAGATGCCAGAAAAAAATTGATTATTTTTTTCTCTAAAGGGGCTGCTACACCATTGCTAAACCGGTTGACCTTATGCACTTACCAATGAATGACCATGTTGACAGCGGTTCGCAACAAATATTTGTTGTTTGCTGCTAAGTATAAATAAGTAGAATATAAGATGGAGTAATGCAATAAAAAGCACGGAACTGAGCTTTCAGGTTGCTCCAAGACTTTGAATATTGAATACCTGTATCATCACTATCGTGAGGGATAGGGGTCGGGACCACTGAAAACATTCATCTTTGATTATTTACATAAGCGAGAACGAGCTTATTTTGATTTTGGCAGATAGCCCTAGAGGCCAATGCCTAATAAAAAAAGTCAATGTCAATCGCATGTATTGTGAATCGTTCGTTTTGATTAGAACTCTTTGGTTTTGTTTGTTGTTGTTGCGAATCTTTCAATTCAAGTTTCAAATTATGTTTGTTTACTTTCGCAAAAATGTAACGATACAGTTATTTTATTTTTTTATATTTTCTTTGTTAATAGGCTTTTAACATTATTATTTTTTCTTTTCAGATACTGTACTACGAATAAATCGAATTGGGAAAGGAAAAGTTTTGTTAGTACGATCAAGGCATGAATTATTTGTTATTTTTATTTCTACTTTCTTGCCTTTCACGTAATTTTATTGCTTTAGCTGAACAACTTGCAAACTCTAAAAATGGACAAGGTAAGGTTTGTTTCAATATTTTAATAGGGTTAGGCCTAACGGCAACAGCTGATATTTTTTTGTGGTTCATCACATTTTCCAATGAATGATGTCGTCTGGCTATATCTGATAAAATATAGGTAACGAATACGAGAACCATAATTTATCATAATATAAGTTATAGTTGACCACCCAATTGAATCTGGTGTTGTAAAAAGCTAGAGTCCAGGAGTCTACAATTATAAACTCCACAAAATTTTGATAGGGGCCCAGTGACCTAAACACTCACGAGTCTAGAGCAAGTAATCAGAGCATGGACAGAAAAAAGATCTCCTGTCATAAACTTAACTTGGAGTCATAAACAAAACTCCAGTTTTGTACAAAATCAGGTTGGAAACTTAACTCATAGCGACTACTACTTATTCTCTTGAGTATCACAAGCCTTTATATAAGACACCACAGCAATTTATACTATAAACACCATACTGTGTTTTGTGCTTCTATGATTATAAATTTAACCTTTGCCCATCTTGAAAACTGAGAGGTACTTACCACAAGTCTTATATATAATCATAAAGAGCTTTGTGGGAGAAATAGGCCGTAGGCTTGGGATATCACGGGTGACTCCCGCTCAAGGTTGTTCTTGGTGCAGAGGTTGGCCATTGTATTTCAACAGTAATGCGGTGAGCGTGATGGGCACCATTGCACCGGGATGTGAGCGTGATGGGCACCATTGCACCCGCTCTGGGGTGGGTTATTTGGTTGACACAGTTATTTGTTAATTTTTTATTAAGTTTCTAGAATACATATATGTATTTAAAATTTTATGTAAAGATGTAACTGTAGTATAACAGTAATAAAATGTACATGAATAAATATTTTCATATAACATTTCTTAATATGAACATTTAAAAAGTAGCTGAGTATTCATGAGCTGTCCAGATCCTTTCACTAAATGTCATTCTTGGTGAATGTGGAAGTAATGCATATACTACACAAGTGAAAAAAGAAATATTTCCTAAGTTACATTATTGCGCATGACATAATCGCAATTGCCACAGATTTATCTTGCCTGTACATTGTGATCTTAAAATAGTAGAAATTAGCGTAACTTTGCAATTCTACTCAAATGTGTCAATTAAAAACCGCTATCATTGAATCCATCAGTTAATTAAATAAGTTATGGTCAGCTGTGGTGTGATGTGTTTTGTCAGTAAACAAAGTAAATTGAGCTGTTACTGGTGGTCGGCAAAATAAACTAAATTGGGCAGCATTGTGATATTATAGGCAGCCATAGAATTGATTATTATTACCATGAGTTAATAGGCGAGCAGCCAAAGGCTGATGTGTCTTGTCTGGGCTGGTGTGTTTAATTATTGTCCTCGATCAGGTAAAATACTACATCACTGTACAGATTTGATGTTATAGTAAATGTTATATATCTACAGCAGAATTAATAATAGAGTCATCCAAAAGCATCTGTATAGGGAACGAAGTTGTCAATAGAACAGATAAATTTAAATACCTCAGATCCATGTGCACCTTAAGCCAAATGGCAGGAACTCATGGCAGACCCTGAAATCGCAATCAAGCTCAAGGGGCTTATACAAGAACATAATTAGGCCTGTGCTGCGATACTCTATGTCTGCGAAACCTCGCTGGCGCTGACGATGCACGTGGACTTGACCGAGTACTTAACCAGTATATCCGCGGCAGTCTTGGCATGTGGGATATGTCGGGAAGAATGAAGGAGAAGGGTCGTCTGCGCTGGTTTGGTCACATGTTGCGGAAGCCCCAGGGATACCTACGTGGGAAATAGGTGCCTAAATATGCCGGTATGAGGAAAGAGGTCTCGAGGGCGGCTTAAGAAACGATGGATTGACATTGTTGAGACGATAGTTCGAACGTGATACGCTTTACCCTACCTCTCTTGTTTCTCATGCTAAAAAGAGTAAAACGATGCAATCGTACGTAGCTTCGATTTGAATCACACTCCGTTCACCGTGGTTCAAAGAGTAGGCAATTAATTGGATTGCTTTGTTTGTGTTATGTATTATTCTAATCTATTTTCATTACGTTTGGGCTATGTAATAAATACCTTGGTTTAGATACCTATATTCTACCCTGATTTTTTATCAGTGGAGTGGAGTTTCATAAACAAAGTAAAAAAATTGTATGTATTTGGGTCTCAACATTGTTACTTGTCATTTCTATTACGGTGTTCTTTGGTGGCATCTCTATGGAAGCGCTATCATCATTATCATTGTCAAAGCGTTTATCCCGGTCTCTGTCAGGGTTCGCTTTCCTACTCATTCTCCTCTACTTCGTCCGGCCTTCGGCTTTCTTGCATCCGACTCAACAATGTCAATCCATCGCTTCTTGGGTTGCCCACGGGGCCTCTTTCCTGATACCGGCAGGTTCAGGAATCTATGTCCCACGTATCCCTGAGACTCACGCACCACATTACCAAATCCGAGCAGGCGAGCCTCCTCGATCTTATCTGCGATATCCCTCACGCCAAGGCTGCTACGGATGTACTTGTTACGTACTCTATGGAAGCGCTATGTTAGCATTTAATATTAGTCTTAGGCAGGTTGATGTACTGTCTTCTGTGTACCTGAGTTCATAGGTAATACTAACTATGGAACCATTGGTAGCCGGTTGGCGGCAGGATATGTAAAACTTCTAGTCGTGGTACTGTTGGTACCCGGTTGGCGGTACTAAACAAGCATAGGTAAAACTAACCGTGGTACGGTACCACTGGTGTACCTACTGTGTGCTGGATGTAGGTAGAGCTCGTCTAGTCTAAGATGACGCGCCCCACTACTTAGTTAGTTGATTTCGATGTGTGAGTGTAAATATTGATAACGACACTTCATCTGTGTCGTTCATTTTCATTGGCTCCCAATGAACGACGCGTGTTCCTACGTTTGAATCTCACCGGCAACTGAATGACCAATTACAACGGCATTTGTATATGTATTGCGTCCATATTTTAAACTTGCTTGTGTGCGGTAATGCGATAGTGGGGCGCGTCATTTTAGATTAGACGAGCTCTACTATGGTTAACAAATGCCCACAACATTATTAACAGAAATACGTTTTTTATAATTTCAGAACTACTTTTATGTCGGAAATGTGGAGCCGATGTGGCCGACTCTTATTACATATTCACAAAACAAAGTCCTGGCTCGAGGAAAACAGAGAAGCGGCAACTGTTTGGTAGACAAAATATCACTGTCCAAACATTAATAAACCCCTTTGGAGTAAAATTTGAGGTGGTAACAACTGAAAAAGCGAGATGTGAAAATGTTGGACTTGTAAGTTTTAATGTTTTGTATTAATGTGAGTTTTTACTGTTTAGTGTTAGCCGTGCGTGTGGTGTCCGATAAAACTTTTTTATTATTATTACTTATTTATGTCCGGCTGAGTAGAATTAACACGAACTCCTCACACTCGTGGGTGTCGTGCAAGGCGACTAATGTTTTCGAGGCAAAAGATCTAGTCTCCATAGACTGGAAAATGGGCAGCAGAATTTTCCATTGTTATATATATATATATATATATATATATAACACTGCGATCTCCAACCCACCTGCCAAGCGTGGAGATTATGGCAATAACCTCCTCTTTCGTGAGAGAGGCCCTAAGTCCTGCAGTGGACTGTTATGGCCTGTGATGTTGATTATTGTGAGTACTTTACTCTTGCATAAAATATCTACTATATAATAATGGGAAATTTTCAAGTAGGTAGGTTCCTAAAGGATGATGCTGAACAGATTTTAATCTTTAGAAGTAGTGTGAAAATTGATGTTGGCCCCACCCATCCCTAATAACCAGAAGTAAAACAAACTCATCACTAAAATGGGCACCACCCATTACTCTCTATAACGTCGAAGTAACATTAAAAAAAAATTCTAGATCATGTGCTATAATTGTTTAATTATTTATTTCAAGAAAAGGTTTTGTGACTTTGCAAGTGTTAATAATTATAGTTATTAGGTAGTAGTTTCTTAGCAGATACTAGGTTTCCGACCGCGTGGCCTATTGTAAGTACAGTAGTCAGCACATCAACTTACCCAAAACCAGTATAAAAGGAGCTAACACTGCTATGCGCGTTCATAGAGATGTGAGCTCATCTTATTTTAGGTTTAGATTCGTTGATGTACTGCTTTCTGTTCCTATATCTAGCGAATTTGCGAGTGGAGAGGAACAACAACTAGCCTATGTCCATCTTCAGGTGCAAAACTATCTTCATAGCGAATTTCATCAAAATCGGCAGTGATTAAGCGTAACAGACAGATTTATTTACTTTTAAACAAACTCTCGCTACATACTTTCATTAAAAAGATTTCTGTTGCAGCCGCAGGGTGCTGATTCTTGGTTTCCTGGTTTCTCATGGCGGATTTGTGCTTGCCCACATTGTGGCCAACATTTAGGATGGACTTTTGAAAGGTCTTCACACTCTGAAAAGTCTAATGATAATGTTGATTTATTTCATGGACTGATTCTTAGCAACATTCTAGGAGAAAATTGTAAGTACCTATATCTTTATTATGAAGTAGTTAATCGGAATGAGGATACCCTCCACTAATGTGTAGGCTCAAGTTCTAATAAATAAAAAAATATTCTAGTTGATCTAAACGTAAACTAAATTAAGGTCTAAGGCTCTACACCCATCTCCATGAAATAGCAGTTTTTTATAAGATTCGTCATCACATCGGTGACGTGTGACAATTTCAATTTCTGCCCGGCCGGGAATTGAGCTCTCGGGACCTCTTGCGTGGTAGACCGTCTTTTTCTACTGCTCACCACTTCCCTACCGGGTGCTTGGCTTTGGAGGGGTACGGAATCCGAAGTACAGTTCCGCCGCTGGCCGACCGTAGATAGTTGAATACCCAAGTAACTGGTTAGCCACCAGTGAAAGGCTGCCCCGTCAGCGTCTGATCAACCAAATATCTGATTTAAACCCTAGATTGTAGAGCCGTCTAATATCCTTGTCGGTTGAACCAATCTCCTGTCCCCTGGCCTCCGCGTCAGGCATCTTCCCGTGCGGTAATGGTGCGCATGTTAGCTGGTAGGCGGAGTGCCACCTCGTCCAACTAATACAACATCTTCACTTAAAAAAAAAATGGAAAGTCGTTAAACAGCGGCAGCACGCCCTCCTCGAACCCACGAACATTCGAGACTTGCACTCAAATCTCGATGCAGTCCACCACCACCTCGAGATTGAACTCGCCGCAACTGCTGTTCCTCATTAGCTTTTTTAATCATTGCAGTTACTGCACACTGTTAGCAGTGTATACCTACCAAGTTTGATGTGTTTATGTTTTATCGTTTTTACGATAAAGCGAATACCAAGTTAAATGAGTTGTTAGTGTGGTGCAACTGCACGTTCTGATGTAGACAATTCCGTGGCCGTGGAAGTACAATTATAGCACCAAACCGATGAGTGTCGTAGAAGGCGACTATCTATCTATCTAATGTCACAGAGGCAGACCGACCGACTAACTCGTTCAAACCGCAACCGATTGAGATGGCGATCGGGCTCCGGCTATTACCTCCGTTAACCAGAAAATGAGTAGCAACCCTCGTCCAATTTCTATGGTAGCAGCATTTTCTGGTGACACTTCAGTTGATGTGAAAAGCGTGAATTCAATGAATTTACCCACTGCCTAATTAGAAATTTGGCGCATTACTTCCCAGACAAATTTCACCATTAGTCGAAATCGAAACAAAATCCGACTGTATTCTCCGTTTATCTATTCCTCTTGTCAATTATGTTGTACCTACATACTGCTTATAGCCTGGGTTAGACAACACAACTATAAAAGAGTTGAAAGAGATTAGAATTCAATTACATTATTTTTTTCATTTCAGTCACGGACTCCCTTATAATGATGCCAAAGATGTACAAAATGTAACTGAAAAATCAAGCACATATTTTTTTATGATTGGGACTGTTTTTGGAAATAATAGGGTTTAATCACGGACCTAAAAGTTTTAAATATAGTTACACCAAATCTTACTCCAGTGAAATGGCGATGATTTCTTACTTGTAGCTTTAGTTAGAAGGTGGTAGAGAATATATGCTACGTAATACGAATTCATGTAGCTTGAATCATGCTAGTTATTGAATTGGATATCGAAACTAATTTAAAAGTGACTATTCGTTCCTACCTATTTCTCATATGATAAGGTATGGTGTAACTACAAGGGTCATGATGTTTCACATTGTTACATAGATATATGCATTTTTATTGTGAATTAAATAAAAATACAAATACATAACTTTTACTTTTATTTTATAGTTATTATGTGTCCTAATATAACAAAAATAGGTGTAACCAGTTTTGTATGGTAAGCTAAATTAATAAACATTTTAGTATGTCAACAAATGTACAGGAATGTACATGGAAACACATACACCACAGCCAACTGTGTATTATAGAACTTGTTACTAAACATAACAGAATTTTTCACAGTACTGTACTTCTAATGAAGGTATTGGGCTCACTCTGACGGCCACTTAACTTAATTTGTACGATGCTGTTCAATGGCTGCGATCCATTCGGCTCTGCGTGATCGCTGGCATCCCAAAACGCGACTGGTTGGCTACCGCGAAATATCAGTTTTATGCAAAGCGAATTAATTTAAGTTCTTATAACACATTGTGCAATCTACTTCGGTGCGTCCCGGTACATGGCTGGATATATAAATCGTATTTTAAATGAAACAACTTACATAGATACCTCAACATTCAACGACAAGCTAATCTGGCCTTGTTAACAGGGTCACGGAGGGCAGTCGCTCTACCATAATTACCTGATCTGCCAAATCCTGGATCATGGTCAAGGCGGACCCTGGGCTCTTGGGTGCGAGAGCAACACTGGGCCATATCGTTTTATATTTATTATTTAATCCCGACGTTACCATGACTTAATTCTGGTCCGGTAGGTAGGATGTAAATCATAGTTTAGACTGGCATTCTTCGAGCCTGCCACTAAACTTCAAGAATAGCTCTCTCCATTGTTCTTTTAGATATTTAAGCTTTTTCCGGAGCCACCGCTAATAGTAGGTTTAGCCTACTAATATTCTAACTTACTATCATCTTACTCATCATCATCCTAGCGTTTATCCCGGCTTCTGCCAGGGTCCGCTTTTCGACTCGTTGGTCTCCACTTTGCCCGGTTTTCAGCATCCTCGCTTCGCAAGCCGTTGGCTCTCGAATCCGATTCAGCGATGTCAATCCATCGCTTCTTGGGTCGCCCACGGGGCCTCTTTGATGTTTGTTACTCAATCACTCAAAACAGCTGTATGGAGCTGAAATTCCGGGACACCGAAGAGAACAGACTGCACAGAACAGAATTTAGTTAAGTGGTCGCCAGGATCGAACCGATTGAACTCTTACAACTAACATGCCGCCAGGCCATGGCCTCAAATGCAGCATTACGGCGAGAGTATCGTCGTTCCACAAAAGGCGAGTAGAGGCTGTAGTTAAATTAAACACACGAGTCTCTTAAAAATTATTAGAAAGTCTTAGAATATCTTACGAGTCTAAAGGCAACCAAATCTCTGATTTAAAGTTTGTTTAGTCGCGGCAGGGGTCGGCGTACAGTTGACGCCGACTTCAGTATCAGTCGACACCTCATTACTGTTACTTCTACCCTGAAGAGCCGCAATTTCTTTTTGATATTGAGGATTTAATCTTTGCTTCACAAATTTTCTTCCGATTCCCCTGTTCGCCCCTCTTCCTCTTCCTCGACCTCTAGATTGTCTACTGCTATTCGACCTGTTGGAATAGTTGGATCGGTTTGATCTGTTGGATCGGTTCGATCTATTGGATTTGTTGGATCGGTTTGATCCCATGGACCTGACGCTGCCTGGTCCGCCCCTAGCGATGAAGCCGCCCAGCTGGTTAGCCAGTTGAGCGAGCGTCTGCTTGTTGAGGTAACCTGCGTTGCCCACACTGTTGCGACGTCTCCTCATGTCGTTAGCTACACTCACTGTGAGTTGGGTAGCTGCGTTGAACGAATTATTTCTAGACCGTCTAAATGTCTGAGACCTGATCATATTATTCTGCCTATTCATTTGGTTCTGCTGCTTCAGTATTTGATCAGATCTTAATCCAACATTGCTATAACCAAAATTATTGAACCTATTAGCAGTGCTAAATCCTCTGCCACGTTTTGAGATTCCGCGTTTGGCGACCGCTAGCGGCCTATTGCCTGCAGGTCCAAAGCCGAGGCGGCTATGGACGTTGCCACGAAGGTTGGGATTTGAATTAGAACGTTGCAGTCTCGTTCTCATTCCACCTGGAAAAACAACAATTATGTAATTAGAATGATTTACTAGTTTTGATTTCCAAGTTTTGACACTACTAGAGTAGAATAGCACCGGTTGGTGGGTACCCTCGTGGGTGTCGTACAAGGCGACTTATGTTTTCGAGGCAAAAGATCCCGTAGGCTGGAAAATGGGCAGCAGCGTTTTCCATTGTTATATTTATAACACTGCGATCTCCAATAACCTCCCCTTTCGTGAGAGGCCCTTAGTCCTGCAGTGGACTATTATGGGCTGTGATGAGCTGTAGAGTGAACGGAGCCCCCGTTAAATGTGCGAGTCTATTCACTCTGCAGCTGACTGTACGAGTAGATGTACGTACGTACACCACAAACAAAGTAATAATAACTTTGTACGTAATCACCTCTATTGTTTCGCCAAAGCAACTGAGGCATATCCTGTTGCTCCTCCAAGCCAGCTCTGCCTTTGGGGGTGAGGCCGCGCAGGCGGGAACGCGATCTCGACCTCGAAGCTGAGCGGTTGAAGCGCGGGTTGAAACCCTGGTTCTGGGAGCGCGCGCGCGACTGGGACCGAGCGCGAGACTGGGACCGGGCGCGGGACTGCGAGCGAGCGCGGGACTGTGAGCGCGCTCGGTTCTGCGACTGCGCGCGAGGCTGCTGGCTGCGCGAGCGCGACCGGGCGCGCGCGTTCCCGCCGGGCGTGCCGGGCCGCGGCTGCCGCCCGCCGCCGCGGCCTCGGCCCCGGCCGCGCCCGCCGCCCTGGCCGCGCCAATTGCCGCTGCCCCGCCCATTGCCGCTGCCCCGAACATTGCCGCTGCCCCGCCCACGCGAGCGGCTTGTTCGATTGTTGTCTTTATTCTGTTGTATTATTTCGTCTGAAACAAAACGAAAGGTACGATTAATAGGTTTGAAAGGCCAAAATCATCCTGTCGTCAGTCCCGGTTGTGCTCTACGAGGGGGCCAGGGGCCCTTCTCAGGGGATTCTCCATCCCGTGCCTGGCGGGGGTGGCCAAACATGTATTTCCTACGTATTTTATCTGCGTTGTCACGGATATGGATGTTTCGGACTCGGTCTTTACATCAAATAATGATGGTCCTATAGACGTGTCACCTCTAGTAGTCTCTTTTGAGAATTGTCACCTCCCGCCGTTGGGCTCGACTCGTTCAGGGCTTTGACGTTGTTATCGATGTGCCGGGTTGCGCTAAGTACAGATCCCCGGTATCTGACCTGCGCGTGCGCTCGACCACATCTTCGTCTATGGGGCCGGGTAGGGGATCTGTACTCTTTGTACGGGGGTCTCTGTCTTCGCCACATTCAGAGCCGTTCTGAGACGCCTATTGCACACAAATTTACAGGAAATAACATTTAACAGGTCTATTTAAAATTGTGGGCAAAGGCGGCCTTATCGCTACAAGCGATCTCTTCCACCCTTGTCTAGAAAGAGATACATATACATACTAATATACACACCATAGGCTACAATATACATACATATTAATATGATAAAATCGTCGGCAGAGGACAATGTCAACTAATTGCAAACGCAGAGAAGATGGGCATGCAACTTGGTTTTAAAAGTTGCAAGTGACTTTACGTGGCGAATATCCTTTGGCAACTCGTTCTACAAATGAGCAGCCCTCACTGTAAACGAGCCCCCAAAGTACTTAGAGCGTGTAAAAGGTGCCTTCTTTACTCAGACAATGGAGACCTATAATGAGCAGTTTTCCAATAGGTATCTAAAGCATTCCTAACCACTCACTAGATGGCGCCTCAACAATGTTGGTAATTGATAATCGCTTGAAATAGGTTCTTAGCAAACAGGATATAAACACTGGGTATGTTGTATTGGATAATATTGTATTTGTCAATAGTTTTCAACCATTTTAGAGGTTGTAATAAATTATTACAAACAAAACAAAGATCAATTTAAATGAGTTAATTTGTTTCATGGACACTAGAATCAAGAATGGACGCAATACAAATATGAAAGGTTTGTATTAAAATACATTTCGTTAAACCTTTTGGTAAAAAATTACCAAAATGGTAGGAGCGCCATCTATTGATGCTTTTTGAAACCAATTGACAATACCTACTGGAAAACTCCTCATTGGCATTCTATTTTTTATATGAATAACTATTGTATTATAAGGCTGTTGATCTTCCTAATAAATAAAAAAGAATAAAAAAAACAATGTTAATTAGAATTATGTCAATTTGATCTGGCAATCCTAGTTAGGGGTAAGGGGCTTACTTTCAAAAAGGGATTTTATGTTGGCAGAAGCTCCTGTGGTGCCCGCCTCTACAGTCTTCGAAATGTTGTGTTGCATGTGTGACTTGTATGCATTCTTACAGTCTTCCATTTGTATTATACACCATTTTCGAATAACGCCTGTCAATTGGTTCTGGCACTCGGCTTGTGAGCGGTGGTTCATAAAAACTAACATGCTACCGTAGCGTTTCGTTTCTCGCAATAGCATAAATATAAATTTGCTTTTTTATAATTTCTCTCTGAGATAACAATTAATTTAACATTAAACATTATAATAAAATGTAAATAAGTATATTTTATAAAAACAATACAGTAATTGTCATTTTATAAAGTTACTAGCGGACCCGACAGACGTTGTCCTGTCTACACGTCTTTAATTTGAAAATTTCAAACTTTTTTTACAAAATTGTGAATCTAAACCATTCCCAGATCCCCTTGAACACACACAAAAAATTTCATCAAAATCGGTCCAGTCGTTTGAGAGAAGTTCAGTGACATACACACTCACAGAAGAATTATATATATAAAGATATAATAATTGTTGTGTTTTACCCAACAATAATTTAGTTTTATTTGTGGCTGTATGATATCATACCTTTGTCACATAGAACGAAACCTGTTAATATATTGCCAGATATAACGAAAAAACTTTAAATTCAAATAATTTTTTCTAAAAAACTACAAGTTTGCTTTGGTAGTGACTTAGCATTATTACTTCTCAAACATTTGCACATTTGTATTGTACAGTTTAGCCGTTAAAAAATTTATGAAAGCACTTTTTTTAATTTTTTTATTCTACTCGAACGAGCATGCAGCCCACCTAATAGAAAGTGAAAACTGTCACTCATAACATAATTCATACACTTAGGTGTTATGAACAAAAACACCACCGGTGAATTGTCATTGTGGGAATTAAGATGATGTGCCTCTTGTCTGTAACTGTGCAGGTGCTATCTTAGAATTCAAACTGGAACGCAACCATGCAATATTGTTATAGTCTTGTGGGATGAGTCCCGGCAGATTCCTTAGGCTTGACAGAGTCCAACAAAGTTTAACTGTTATACCTACTTCTTCTTAAAAAATAAGTAAACAAATTATCGGTAACCGACTAAGCGTGCCGCGAAAGATCGAACAAATGTATCTAGCACAACTTCATGCCAAACATACGTGTGTTGTGCGAAATACAATACGCTCGGCAAAATCAGAGGAATCAAAACAAGAGTAATCAAGATAAGACCCGATAATATAACTAAGATCGTAACTTGTAAGTATTAATGGCAATGCATATTACTAATGTCCCAAAATAGACAATTGTTGGAAAGCGCGGAGAATACAACAAATATGGTAGCGGTGACAAACGATAGATTAGCTTACCTAATGACATATTCACCACGTCGGCCATTCTTGTAGTATATTTTGTAGTGCGTTGTGACTCAATACAAGACGTTTTCACTTTTCACTGCGTGCCAAAAAATAGAAATCACAAGCCCTATAACCTCTCGAAGAAACGAGCGGCAAGAAAGCAAATGAGCTCCAAGAACAAGTCAGTACAACCAACAAATCTGGCCAAAGACATTGGACCTCTATATCCATTCGCGACAAGCCCATAAACAAGACAGACCACAGACACAGACCAATAAATAAGGACCGCGCCATACTAGCCGTTTTGAGCCGTTTCAGTATGAATCGAATGAAAAAAAAAGCAAAAGTGCAAATTCAATGTAAAGGCTATTGGCTAACTCAGTTGACAACTGTATTTGACACTAGATAATTCTACACCACGTCATCTACGTTGAAAACTGGCAATAGCGTCTACCAAATTAGAGTAGTGTCAGATTTTTTTTATGTCAAATTCAGTTGTCCACTGAGATAGCCGATAGCAGGGACTTAGATAACTTTGACAGGTTGCGGAAAAATGAGTATACTAAAGTTATTTTACTGGCAATAATAGACTAAATAAAAGAAAATGTACCTCGACATTATTAAATAGCCTAAAGCATTTGCCACCGTCTTCGTCATTGTATACCTTCTAAAATTAGTCGGTTAAAAGGAAAATGGAGGGATAACTATTGTGATAATGTCACTACGAATGCGGCAAAATAAAGGGATTCAAAGACTAAAAACAGTATCGATATCGATCGGTTTGATGTAATTTTAATATTTTTGTCGATAACCAGAAAAGGAAGGGTTTACTGCTTCATTTCGAATGTCATGTGCCCGATGGCTGGTACCCCAAAGTCTATAGCACCGATGTACCTATACAATTTCGACAAATAATTATATTATCATCGTGAGGGATACCGCAAATAAGGGCGAGGGGGCTCGCCTGTGCTGGTATTTATTTATTTATTTAGGACAACCAACAAAACTTACACTAACAAAAGTAATAGCATCTAAAAATATGGTCACGTGTTGCATAAACCCCAGGGATACGCGGGGAAAAGGTGCCTGAACCTGCCGGTATCACGAAAGAGACCCCGTGGGCGACTCAAGAACCCATGGATTGCCATCGCTGAGTCGGATGCGAAAGCCAATGGCTTAATATCACTAATAATGTCGATTTTAGTTTTAATATACCTAATTATTTTTATTAAGACAACTTAAGTGCTCTCAAGATTAGAAAGAACTCGATTGTTGTTTAATTTAATGAGCAGTTTAAAAATATGTATCTAAAGCATTCCTAACGACTCACTAGATGGCGCTCCGACAAAGAGGATAAAAAAATAATTAGGTATATTAAAACTAAAATCGACATTATTGGTGATATAATAATATATCAATTTTTCTTTAAACATTTATTCATCGTCCCGGACCCTGTCAGGGTCCACTTTCCATCACATGGTGACTGCTTACTATTAGGCGGGCCGTAAGCTTGTTTGCCACCTTAGTAGTATAAAAAAATTCTTCGCCATTTTGCCCAGTCTACGTCATCCTCGCGTCGTAAGCCATTGGCTTTCGCATCGGACTCAGCGATGGCAATCCATGGGTTCTTGAGTCGCCCACGGGGTCTCTTACCTGATACCGGCAGGTTCAGGCACCCTTCCGAAAATAAATAAATCAAATAAACTTCTTCAAATTTCCGTTCACGTTAATATCATTCATAAATATTATAAAAAACTCAATAAAACGTAAGCTATTCATTGTTGTTGATTTGCAATAAAGTGTTTATCTATCTATAATATTAAAATTTGTCACCGTAATTCTAACGTATTTTTAATATTTGAAACACGATATTTTTCCCAAAGATGTGGTAATTTTGACGGTAAGCTACTCGGAAACTATTGGCCCTAGAACACTAGTTCCTAGAATGAAATGATAGCACTCCTCGAGATCATCATTTCGTATGACAGCTGTCAATGTTAAATCTTAATCTTTTATAAATCGGTACCCATTGGTCCTAAAACACTAGTTTCTAGAGAGAAATGATAGTACTGTTGAGATCTACATTTCGAATGACAGCTGTCAAACTTTGAACTGAAATAACTCCTAAACTATTGGTGCTATAACACTCGTTCCTAAAGAAAAATGATAGTGGTCGTCGAGATCTACATTTCGCATGACAGCTGTCAAACTTAGAACTGTTGTAACTCGGAAACGATTGGTCTTAGAACACAAGTTCCTTGAGCAATACGATAGTACTAATTGAGATCTACATTTTGGATGACAGTTCTAAGTTTGACAGCTGTCATACGAAATGTAGATCTCGACGAGTACTATCATATCTCTTTAGAAACTAGTGTTCTAGAACCAATGGGTTCCGAGTTATAACACATTTAAGTTTGACAGCTGTCACCCAAAATGTAGATATCGACGAGTACTATCACTTCTCTTTAGAAACTAGTGTTGTAGGATAAATCGTTACCGAACTCTTTTATCTGTTTTGTGGAACAAAAAGTCGTAGGTTGATAATTATGTCGACTCGACGTTTGTCGGAGAAACGTTCAGTAGATCAAAAGGTATTTTGACAACTACTTTTCGGATTGTACGGATTACCTCATAATAATACCAAATTCACGGTAAATATATTTCTCCAATAATGCCAACACCAAACATGACACTTGTCAATTTAGAATGACGGTGATTATGCCAATAATATTGTGTTTACACTGTTAGAAAGGGACAAAGGACTATCGATGGTGACTCTCGCTCTACCCGGTTTTAGTCAAAGCAGTGCGCAGTCCCTTTGGGTAGTAAGTCCATGTTCACAACACGTCCGACTTCGTGCACAGATTACTATAGATTACTTCGTGACGCTTCAACCAGTAAACGAATTTAGTAACTGAATTTAGAACAGTGTAATCAGAAGCTTCTAAATTTTGAAGCTAGTTGCTTCTGAATTTAGTCTACTGAATTTAGGTATGTGTAATAGGCGCATAAGCCTACTACCAGGAGCCTAATGCCGCCGGGCGATGTGTGACGCGCACCCGTTTCGGCCAACTTAGTCCACCAGACCAGATTGTCGGTTGACGTGTGCCGGCCGGCAATCCGCAGTGCAGCGTGGCGGTAACATCGAACGGATAGAAGCAATCATCCAAACGCAGTTTGGTCGGATACCGAAGGTCATCGAACAAACGTGCAAATACGAGCCCGAATCGGTTCCCAAAACTCCCAAAGATCGTGTGCTTGACCACGAAATGCAAGTATTGGACCTTAGAAGTCCAAAGAATTCGGCCGACAGCCCTTCGTTGACGTACGTTGAGTGTGTACACACCATAAGGAGTTTAATAACCTCGTGCCATCTATATAAAAACAAACCAACCTCCTACATCTTACTACCAGGCGTCGAACTAAATGTTACCTACTTATCTACATGAATAATCTCTACCAAATTAACTAGGAACTTACCTACACTAATTATTTTCAATAGGTAGGTATGCTTAAATAGTCGGAGCGTCGGTGGCCTAAGGTTACGGTATCCGACTCGTACGCGAGAGGTACCGGGTTCGAATCCCACTGCCGCCATGTACCAATAACTCTTTTCTAAGTTATGCATTGGATCACGGTTACTTACACATTCAGTCACCTGAATGTGTAGATTTCATCACCGTAAGAGCATCGGTTAGAATTCAACTAGTGTACGTAACTCAGAAAAGAGTCATTGGTACATTGCCACAGCGGGATTCGAACCCGGTACCTCTCTCGCTTAAGAGTCGGATACTCAACCGCCCGGCCACCGACGTTCTTGAAAAGCCAACTTAAGATAGCTACTTAACTGAAACCGAATTCGTTCAATTGATAAAATTGTTCTAAACAGATAAGTAGGTACTATGTCCTACTAAAATGATTCACTCATCTAGGGACCTATATAGCGTAGGGTACCACTTATGAGACTAGTTTTGTTGAAACAGATTACAGACAGGTTTTACTAAATACCTACATGTTTTTATGAACAGATAAAAGCGTTGTCTTTTCTACCTATTTTCTGTCAGAAAAGAACCTCCTAACGTTACGATTAGGTACTAGCTAGGTAGCGTCTCTTAAAGTCTAGCTAGAACCTATACCTTTAAAGCATGTAGGTACGTACCTTTTTAAAGTTATTTTATGAAAACAAACAGGGTCAGGTGCCAGCGTGGTTAAACCATATTTTCTTGCTTTCTTGTGGCTCGCATGACTGATAAGTATTAACTATCAAGTAAGCTTGCACTCGTATCGTAGCGTAGCTAGGTAGGTACACTCCATACACACAGATACACAACACCACACAGGCTCTGGTTGCTATGCAATAAGTAGGTAGATAGCATGGTGTTTGGGCCACTGCTAGCTTGCATTCATGCACAGAGTAATGATTATCACAATACTTAAACTGTTGAACGCTGAACACAGACAAGACTACGTTAGTACTGGTACCTAAAGCAATAACTCATTCATTTACTCTTATCGTTAACACTATCACAGTTATCTTCACAGTAGGTACTTAGGTACAACTACAACGCAACAATCACTTCGATCACGCGAAAAGCTAAAAACCGAATAAACGAACACAATACGAAAATAGGCAAATTTCGTCAATGAAAGCCGCGCCGTGGGTGAAACCACAAAATAAAGATCGTCCCGCCCCAGTTTTCTATTTTAGTTTTCAGTTTATATTTTGTTGTCAAAGGCACCGCCACAGCTTCGGCGCGCCTCGACCCTGGCGGCTCGGCGACGACGCGCAAAAGGATTCCTACTTAGGGATCCGTGTTTTTGGGGTCTTACTTATTTCGCCTTTTATGTTTTCCTGGTAGATGCACCATAATGTTGATTTTAGGCTCAAGCGAGTCCAACAGTGGGCTAATAGGAATCCTTACGATGACGGTGATGGACTACATTTGCTTACCACTATTTTATCGGGTAGTTTGGTACAATGACAGCAACCTAGACAGTAATTTCTAAAATTGTATTTGGGTCCGTGCTCCACCTAGGTGACCTAGGTTCTCCAATTAGGTGAAGCATGGGATATTTACAGGTATAGCTCCATGAACTAATATTCATTTAGTTAATTTTAGTTAACGATTACCTACGCGACACTGAAACATGACTGACAGACATGATATGAGAAAGCAAACTCGTAAAGACAAAGATGTCACATTAATAAGAGTTTGCTACATTAATATGCTACAGTAATTTGAATTAGACTACTTTGCTATTAGTTAGTTAGGTGGTGTTGCACTTTCGTAAAAACTATGAATGAACCTTTTGAATTAAAATCATAATTGATTACAATATTTTTTTGTACAGAACCCTCAAACCAAAAAATACAATACGGATAATTTAGATCAATCAATCAATCAATCAATCAATGTATTTATTGCATTCATGAGGTTACAAAAGATCTTACAGTTTTAATGTACTTACATCATGAAACCCATGTGGGTATGGCAAAATGTATTGCTTAAATTAATAATGTAAACAGTTCTATGTAATTAGGCTTAATTTCAAAATATTAATACAATTATAAGAGTCAATCAATAATCAGGAAAGTTCAATTCATACATTCAATATTCATGTCATCCTATACCTATATGGAACATTATAATCATAAATTATCACATAAATGTCAAATAAATAATCAAACCTAATATTAACGCCTAGCTACTTTATTCAAATTTTATCGTCAAAGAATTCCTTTACATTATAATAACCCTTTTTAAATAAGAATTGCTTCAGT
This sequence comes from Blastobasis lacticolella, assembly GCA_905147135.1. Classification (NCBI taxonomy): domain Eukaryota; kingdom Metazoa; phylum Arthropoda; class Insecta; order Lepidoptera; family Blastobasidae; genus Blastobasis; species Blastobasis lacticolella. Next base: position 13,335,570 of record LR990046.1, on the reverse strand, counting down.
TTGCTTTGGAATTTGTTTACATCCCGCTCTGCCCTAATATCGTTCGGAAGGTGGTTGTATATTTTTATTGCGCAGACATACGGACTAGAGTGGTACATTGCCATCGTACTTGCGGGTAGTTCCAATTTGTTTTTATTCATTGACCGAGCCGCGTACCGATTTTTGAGCCGCGCATTCTCGAATAGGCTTTCGTTATATCTTACAAACTTTGATATTTCTAAAATATATATGCAGGGCAAGGTCAGAATATCGTATGATTTAAAACACGTACTAGGCGTAAGATCTCCTTAATATTACGCCTAGTACGTGGGGTGTCCATAAAATAAGCCAGCGCAAATACAGGCATGACGCATTTCATCTTAGTCCTCACAGTGACAACGCATCTGCTGTTCTGCATTTTTGTTACCTGCAACCTAAATGTTTGAATCGTAGATGTTATGGGCGACGGTTACCACTTGCCTTCAGGTGGACTATCACTGCGTAGCATTCAACTAGGCCACTAGGTACATGTTTGTTTCTTAAGCGTTGTTGACACTAAAAACTAGTAACAGACGTTCCCCTTTTTCTGGAGCCAACCAACCGTTAGTAGCAGTTGATAAGGATAAAATAGTCGCTTTTGAGTGCGAAATACGTGGTCGGACGTCCGACCAAGGACGGCTTGCCCGCGCAAGGACGACGTGCCCGCGCATCCGTATTATACAAATACAAATACTTTATTAGTAACAGAGTTACACGTCAAAGTGGCAAGTTGGTACCTAGGAAGTATCTTTATAAGAAACACATTACAATTCATTATAATTAACAATGGCGACGCCGTAGACTAAACTAAATTATTCATAACAAAATATAAAAATGTCAAAATTTCAAATTATTAAAAATCATTCACAATAATTAAATCATACGCAATACAATAATAAAATGTCATACTTAGTTTCAGTTATTAATGTCATAATCAGGTAAAATTGTCATTTCAATTCATTTTACACTATGTGGAGGCAATTTACAATCTACAAATTCGTCAAAGTCATAGAAACAATGTTCTAATAGCCAATGTTTTAATTTGAATTTAAATATGTTGACGGTAGTAGCATTTCTAACGTTCTCCGGCAGTTTGTTGTAAACAGTAGGCCCTAGCACGTAAACAGACCGTTCCGACTTTACTAGCCTATGGCGCACTGGAAGAAGTTGGCCCTCGTCTCTATTGCTCCTCAAGGCGCGCGACATTGCCTTCTTACGTTCGAACAAGGCTATATTACTGTATGTAAATACTGCTATCTGGTACAGGTACTCGCAAGGAAGTGGCAGTATACCCAACTGTTTGAAGAGGGGTCTGCATGGTTCCTGCTGATCACGTATACCAAGAATGGCACGGACAGCTCGCTTTTGCGACACAAACGCACGATGCCACTCGGAGGCGCGAGCCCACAGTTCGGCGCCGTAGGATAGGACTGAGTGCACCGTGGCGAAGTAACACGACCGAACTACTCCGCGGTCGGCGGTGCTTGCAAGGCGTCTAAGTGCAAAACTTGCGCGACCAAGCTTACCACACACCTCGTTAATATGAGTTTCCCATGTGAGGGCACTGTCAAAGTGGAAACCCAATAACTTAGTGGCATTTACTTGTTGTAGCGCCGCACTGCCCAAATTCACCTTTAGTGGGTGGGTGTTTTTCCCATTTAAGGAGAACCTAATAAAGCAGGTCTTTTCCCTGTTCAGTGCTAGGCCGTTGGCTCTAAACCACTCTTCAAGGCGCCGGACCGTGCAGTTTAGATTCTCCTCGAGCTCCCGTTCCGTGGGCGCGGAGACCACGACCACGACGTCGTCAGCGTAGATGTATATTTTAACGTCTACGCTGTCCATCGCTCCCGGCAGATCATTCAGCAGGAGGCTGAATAATGTGTTAGAGAGACAAGATCCTTGTGGAACACCCATCGTGCTGGTCATCTCAGCCGACGCCACTTGACCCCCTTCGCCGACTAGCACCTGCGATCTGTTTGTCATAAAAGACAACAACAGTGACAGTGCGGGCCCACGGATCCCGTAATGGTTCAGCTTATCTGCTACAAGGCGATGGTCCGCGGTGTCGAAGGCGCGCGAGAGATCGCAGCAGACGAGTGCGACCCTCCTCGCGCGCATTCAACACGTCCCGTAGTACCTCACGCACTAAGTCAGTCGTCGCGCGGCCTGGCCTGTACGCGTATTGCCGGTCGGACAACACTTTACCATTAGCCAGGAATGACAACAGCCCCCCACCTCGAAAGCCTTACTTATTACGGGCACTAAAGATATCGGGCGATATGATTTTGGGTCTGTTTTTTGTACTTCGTAAGCGAGATCAGTAGAAAAAAAGAGGTTTTGATTTAAGATTTTAGTTGGTTCGAAATATTATTTTTTGAATTACCTATACATGTTGAGTTAGCCTGTAAGTGAAATAAGTATGATTGTTGTGTAATACGTTAGTTTAGAAACAAAATGTTATTATATTTTCATATTTTGTTGGCTTCCTAATAAATAAAATAAAATAAATTAAGCGGCGAATTATGCTTTATTTTATTTAAGCTGTAGAAAGCCATTTGCCGCACTTTTGATTGCATTTACTAAGAGTCATCATCATCATCATCATTATTCACTAAACACTCAAACGACAAAAAGATTGGAAAAATAAATTTAGTATGGAAATCGAATCCCCTTAACTCTCCAAATTCGAGACTGTAATCGGTCGTCTTGCGTAGCGATTCCCTCCCGAGTAGTCCCGAACATCTCATAGTACAAAGTACCTGCCTCACGAGATACCGCCTCGCCTCGCGTCACCTTACGCAAGGCCGCCTCGCGTGGCCCTCGTGAGAGTGAGGAGGTAGCATTAGGTCAGTCAGATCCTAAGATAAGGTATTTTACGAGATTAGTATGCTAAATGACTTTTTACTTAACAAGAAAATGGAAAGAATTTTATATTATGAGATCAGTGATACTAATTAAAATCAAATTATGTGTAAACTAAAACATTAAATGAGACAAAATGCATCTCACATTCTACGCAGAGCAGAATACTCAGGCGGGCAAGAGTCACCGACTCTTCGGTGGAAGCTTCCACCCGATTCGTTTGATTAAATACTTACTATACTCTAAAAAAAGTTGGTGACCCTAAAGTTGGTAAAATCTTTGTAAAACTCAATGGACAAATTAAACTCTTAACTTCACCACCGAAAGACTCTGGCTTCACCAGAGGCTTACGAGGGCAGGTAGGGGTTTTAGCCGGTAAGAGTCCGGCACTACCTGGGTCCCCTTCCCAGTTGTCCATGACGGATTTCCCCTGCCTACCAATTAAACAAAAAAAAAAAAGACTTGGCTGGCGCTGACGAAGGAGTTACGTCCGTGAACTCCACTCCAACAAAATGAAAATGCTGTGGTGGTAAACGACTCGACCCAGTCCAGTTGGGCGTGAGACATCGCGGATAAGATTGAGGATAAGATCGCCTGCGCTTGGCTGGTGACGTGCTGCGTAAGCCACAAGGATGCGTGGGAAAAAGATCCCGCCGGAATCACTAGTCAGAAAGTGGTCACGCTGGATTTATACAGCTTTCGACGTCATGCTAAAGACCGAGCTAAGTGGAGCACTTAAAGTAGGTAACCGGTCCGAAGCGGAAGAAGGAAACAGGGATTGATCGCTAGAATGATGATGATCAGTCCAGTTGTAACAGGTAAAATACTGGTTCAATTTCACGTATTGCTTCACTGTGTTCCGCTTGTAATTCACGTACCTAGCCCATAAGTAGATCCACTGTAACTCAAATACCTATCGGGTACAGTGGAACAATTCCCACATTTTTTGAATTCTAAAGTTTTGGTAATTTTGCCAAAATCGATATCAATACTTCAATAGCCCATGCTATCAATCAAGCTATAAAAAAGGTTTAAAAAGGTGATTCACTGGACCCAACTCTCAAAGGGGTTAGGTACTTTACAACAGTGGAAGTATCAACTTTATGCGAAAGCTTTATGACTAGATTTCGCTCACTCCTTTCGTGGCGTCTTCCACGAGCCAGCGAGATACAATATGAAAGCTGTCGCTATACGAGTTAGGCGTTTACATGAGTGTACTCATGGAATAATGAAGGAAATAAAACTTTTGAAAAGTATTGTTAATGTTTTCGTTTATTTTAGAAATCAGTTTCGTAGGTACCGTTGCTATTCCATAATTAAGATACAAAATTAATACCTAAATTACAATGGCACTATCTTTTCACATTATTAGTTAGCACCATTAAAATCATTACAAAAATAAAGAGCATCACATCTTCATCAGAACATGTCTGTCAGTCACTGGAACTTCTTAACTAAAATAAATCTAATTCTGTTGTGCATCCTTCACCCATTCATCACTTCTTGGACAGCAAATACCGGCGTACCTGTAACATTTATATTATTAGTGTTTGATCTTTTAATGTTTTGATCTACACTCATAGAACATCCAATTATATTTTCGAAAACAGTCATTAAGGCTAAATTATTTTCAAGGCAGTTTATAAATTTTTAAAAAGTTACTTTATCTACTGTAGATAATAGTAGTTTATGCAACTGTCATATAAAAGGGGGTATTAAAACATGAGTGTCTGTTTATCATACGAGGCGTAGACGAGTATGATAATAGTTTGACACGAGTGTTTTAATACCTAATTATATGCAGTTGCATACACTACTTTATCTACACTCATATTTTTATGTTAAAATATCGTACCTATTATTTTCTCAACTTAGCTGGAAGTAAGCGAGTCAGTTCTGTTGTATCTACGCGTCAAGGATATAAAGCGGCGGGAAATTCACTTAACTATTGTCACATTTATCTATTTATTTGCTTAAAATAAGGAAAAACATTCACAAACACAAATTACAACAATTACAATAAATATTCTGTTTAGCGGGAAAATAATTACACAGAATATAAACAGGAAAATTTAAATTTTGAATTTGAATTTGTTAAAGACATCTAAGTATTCAGCCTACATTACGCCGTGTCCCGGCGCTTGACAAAAAATTAAAATATAAAAGTGTTGCATAATGATTAAAAAGTTATTTTACGATACAGCTGTAATGAAAATAGTATGGGAAATGCTGTATCGAAAAGTAATTTTATTAAATTTTATAGTCTGGCGTGAAAAAAGTCTACCCTTAAACGACTATTTTCGAATATGTAATTGGAACATTATGCTATGAGTGTAGATAAACTACTATTACTTAACAGCAGTGCATTTTCCGCAAACACTCACTTGTTGTTGACCGCGCAGAATGTGTTCACGTAGTCTGCGGCCGGGGCGAAGCGCGCGGCGGCGCAGCGCGTCAGGTAGACGCACACGCCGCCCGCACCGTCCGTGGAGCGCGCGCATTCCGCATCGCCGTCCGATTCACGAGGAGCCTTGACAAAATATAGGAAAAAGGTACGGTTTCGTTTAAAAAATGTAAATAGTTGGTAAACGCTTCTCTCTCTTTTCGGGAACGCGAGTAAAAAGTTAGGTAAGTTAATAACTAATATCACATCCGTATCCGACAGAAGTAAGCAGAGACTTATATTGAGGGGAGTATCAGAAGCTACAATTCTGACACACCACTTGCCTCTAACATGCCTATCTTGCACATTCATACATCATCTTCATATTCTTATTTTTATGGTAGTACCTCAGTATCCTTTGTGAGCTCCAGCTTGGTCCCGTTGACGGGCACGACGATGCTGTCCGAGTCTTTCTCCTTCAGCTCTTCCACCCACGGGCAGAGTTGCAGGTGGTAGGGCTCCAGAGAGCTCAGCGGCGGCGGCGGCGTCAGCGGCGTGCTCTGCGCCGGTGGCAGCGGCGGCGGCGGCCGCGTGGAGATGGGAATATACTGGGCTTGTCCTGGTGCACCAGCTGTTTTAACCACTTTAAATAACATTTTTATGTAGCGTCGGAACCTATGCTGATATACAATAACTTATGGACGAATAGCAGTATATATAGTAATCTATGTATAGTTTGACCAAAATATTACAGCACATCGTCACTTTATTTGAATTAATAACTGAATAACGGACAAAAAACGTATTTCTATGTTTGGTCAAACTGTACGGACCAGCATACAACTCGGTTGCAATTTTGATAGTCTCGACTGTTTCATCCATATTGCATGAAAATCGGTTGCATTAAATCTACAGTGCAACAAACTTATCTGACCCGGTGGCCAAAACTGGAACTGTGGGAAAACGGCGCCACTTCATTTTGAAATGACATGTCAAATGTCAATGCCAACAACAGCGATACCCGTTACCGAATCAGATAAGTTTGTGGCACTGTACCTACTTAGTTACTCTGCATCAACTTTTAATTTACGGCTGCAATGATAGGTAAATAAAGAATAATAATTTCAATTTTCTGTTTTACGTAGGTATTATGCTGGAGTATGTAAAATTGGTGCAGGTAACCTGACGACAGCATGTTCTTGTGTTCGCTTGAATGTTTGATATTGTTTCTTTTATGAGCATGTGTATTAGTAAGGCAGCAGGTAACTACCTAGTTAGGATAAGTATATCCATTTGAACTATTATTTGAACAACGATTGTAATTATTTGGATATCTATTCGATTTAGATTACAATAATAATTGTTCATCTAAAATAATAGTGCAAATATAATATTATTTTACCTGAATCAACATCTAGAAACTGCTGCTGTGCTGCGAAACCTGTAATGTTCAATTGTTTTGGAACATCAAATACCTAATACCAAAACCCTAAATAGAATGAAATGAATTCTACTTTACTATTCAGTAGGTATGGTCAAAACTGCTGTGATAATGTGTTGAGTGCGTCCTCTTCGTGAGCGGTTGACGCAGGTTTGAATCCCAAAGTTGCGCAACCGTAACTAGTTATAAGGAAGAAAAAAATCTATGTTCGAAGCTCAAGGTACAGGGGCGGTCGAAATGCATCTTGCTTTTGGGTAATTATGTTATGTCACTTTCATGGTAAAGAAAACATCGTGAGTAACCGTGTAAGTTTCTGAGGTGGTGGGCTTCTGTTACCAAGATTCGCGTGTGTGAGGAACCATGGATTGCTTTACATGAGCTTCCTGTTTGAACAAGTTCTACTTTCGCATTGTTGATAGGTGGACGACCTGAGTGGTGCAATGGTCAACATTCGGTCTGCCACGCAATAGGTCCCGGGTTCGATTCCCGGCCGGGCAGAAATTGAAATGATGAATTTTAATTTCTGTGACGGGTCTGGGTGTTCTATGTATATTAAGTATGTATTTAAAAAAAAAAAGGTATTTAATTAGTATATCAGTTATCTAGCACCCATAGTACAAGCTTTGCTTAGTTTGGGGCTAGATGGCGCTGTGTGAATATTGTCCACGAATATTTATTTATTTATTTTTATTTATATGAATAAATACATCAAGCTATTCGAAGTATTCGATGTACGTATCTATAATTATTGAACTTTGTAACTTTTTTATACGACTATCGTGGGTGGAAAGGGTTGGTGCTACCGGAGTTTAGTCCATGTCCACTGTCCATTTCCTATAATATAAATACTGACGGCGTACCGAGGGAATCGCGTAGGAGAATACGATTGCGTCAATGATGCGTCGATCTCAGCGAGCTACTATTTTGATTTTATTATATTATTATTTTTATTTCGCCAGGTTCTCGTACGTTAATCTATTGTTAATCATCAATTAAAATTTGCCATCCATATTTATGGTGAGTTCTAGACAGATACGGAAAGAGTTATAATCGATGATTCACATTGACAAGAGTTTCAGAAACTTAGCGTAAGTGATTCAGTGGTTAATATGCAGTGGTCCGGGGCTCAAATTCCCGGCTGAGCAGAAATTTAAACAATACATTTTAATTTCTATTACAGGTGTTAGCATACATAACACAAGCTTTGCTTACTTGGGGGGCTAGATAGCGTTGTGTGAATTGTCTAATCATATTTATTTTATTTTTTAATTCTGTGGTCTACCTATCTACCTACAGCTTTGCTCGACCTCACGATCTAGGTTACAGTTGTTAGAAATCAAAACTACATTTAATAGTGAGTTTTGTTTCTTGTGTGGTAGATATTTCTCCCTGCTTAGTTTTATTTTTTTCCTATTTTCTTCATGTTACAATAAGCGATTTATGTGTTATCGTTACCCAACATCGGTGGAGAATGCGCGCTGATCGCGCTGTATCGCTTTGGACTATAACTGAAGGACGACGGGGCCCCCAATCCTTGAACAAATGAATGAATTTAATGCTGGATGCTTTAATAAGTCTCAAGTAAATAAACGAAGTACATGTAGATACCTAATTAACGATAGCTGTACATTGACCAATTGTACATTTACGTTTGGTGGTTAACTAAATACCTATGGTTCAAAAATACTTCATCATAATTTACTCTAATTTAGTTTCTATTTAATTGCATAATGTGTTAAACCATCGCGGTTACTATCACACATTTTCCATGACCATGATGCATGCAACTGCGTGAAAATATCGGGCTACTTGTAAACAAAGGTACTCGGACTACGCGGCAGGAAACCCGGAACATACCTTTAATATGAATTTAATTACTTTTAAGCGTACGTACATATGGATTTAAAATTATAGTTCTTACTCGCATAGGAAAGTGCAGCAGGTCTTACGACAGCTAGTGGTTGTAGTGAGCTTCGATCAGAAACACGTAGTACGGCACCTTAAAGTAATTAAACAATTAGTCAAAATTGTTCCGATCGCTGGGGGTCTACGCGTACTTATGGGCCATATGGTGTCCTATCCGGTAATATATAATAAGCACCAACCTCTTCCACTTTCTCCGAAGACTAGAATATGGGCAGTTCTCTATAATGTATCATGAACACAAGGTACGGAGAGCGGGGTGCCAGCACAGGGTCATCGCTCGTGCTCGCTCAATAACTTATCACGCAAGCTTTCTACCTAGATAGCCAAAATGTAAAAAACTTCGAGCCTGCTACGTTTTCGCCCATTATTTCATTTAGGCAATTTATCTGCGCAATTTTTTAACAATTATGTAGGTATGTCGATAGCCCAAATTTCAATCACGCAAAAACGGAAAGTTAAAAAAAAACCTTGAAAAGACTTAATTCTGTAAGTACTGTAGTTATAGTGGGGTTTTTCAGGGAAAGTATAGTAAGTTTATTGAATCTGAATTGCGTTAGGTTCACAAATGTTTTTTCTGTGTCTTTAAGCACTAACATTCTTAAATTTATTTACTTCTGATTCAGCTATAGCTCAAATCGGACAAGCTCTTGCAAAAATCTTCGCACTTGTCCAGTATGTTTTCTAGATTCGTATTTAGTTCCGTTTGCACCGGCTTTCGGTACCTAACTATTGATAATCGGAAATAACTAGGTACCTAGTTATTTATCATTCATACGTTTATTGATAAAGCAATAACGAAAACAATGAAGCGTCAAATATATAAAAGGATATTTACCCGTTACTACGAGTCCCACAAAGTGGCAGTCAGTCAGCTGATTCTGTGAAAGCTTAGTTAATGCAGCAATGCTGGGGGAATAATGAATTATGACCATGGAGGCATTAAAGCTAATAGGTGTGATATTTAAATGTCAACCTAGGTTGCACCTACATGCTGTCGTCATCATTTTCGCCAGTCAGTAGTGGAACGTCTATCAAACGAATTGTGGGGGAAACAAATTAATGTTGAGGCAATTTATTGAAACTTTAAACGAAAATAAGAAGATGTTCCAATAAAAACTGATCTGATAAAAAGTAAGCTCTGGTATGAAGAAGACAAAGACTTATATTTTGTCTCTGATCAATTTGCAATGGATGTAAACAAACACTGCGTTTCCATTCATTAATAAACTAATTAGTGATGAGTTTTAAATTGTTATTTGTCAAAAGTGGAGCATAATTAGTCTGGTGTGAATTCACACCTGTTCTTTTCTTTTGGCGGATATCCGAGGTATGTAAAAGTGGTTTCTTTAGATCCATGGAAAATTGACCAGTAAAGCGACCAATACATAAGTTCATTTGTTATGCAGCTACCTTCACATGTAAATGAAAATGTAGGTAGCCTAATGGCGCAGTCACACCTGTGGCTTCCCATTCTTATCCCACCAGGTGAGTTCAGCACAACATGCCTTTCTTTAAATGATTTATGAAACAGGTTGTGACTGCACCAATAGGAGCGCCTCTGAATTTCATTTTCGAGATTTCTTTCAGTACATAATTGCGTTCATCCATTGTGTAAATTGCAAATTCAAACAAGTAAACAAAGTGTACAATTTTACAATGCTAGGAAATCTCGAAATTATGTGGTTACCTTCGAAGTAGTCGGCGCTTTCCACATCGGACTCCTCGGCTAAAACATCGAACTGCGGCTGCAGTGCGCCTTGTGCGAACATGCCTATGGCAATGACAATAATGGGTGTTGATGCGTGCTGTTGTCAAATGCAAGCAGGGCTTATGCATATGTTTTAAACGGAATGCTCCCTCCTCCGTTCGAAAAATTGTCGAAGCGGAGGATAGGGTTTTACGACCGCATAGCAAGAACTTTGGACTAAGGGCTTCGTAGTAAAGAGTAAATACATAGTTCCGCAGGTTTCCGGAGAACATGCAATATAGGTATAATAGATTGACCACAATATCTAATCTAGGTGCGAATAGGAAAATTAGTCTTTTCTATTTAATTTATTTGTTAAACTTGAGAAAGCTACCAGGGTTTGTAAAAAGGTATTCAATTTGTTTGTAGGTATAATTAGGTCGGAACGATTTTGATTTTTAGAATTTCGGTCAGAATCACTGAGGCTTTGTATTCATTCGTTTAGAGAATTTGTATACATGTAATAAACTTGTTTATTTACTCGAAACCATTTAAAAACTTGCAATTAAACTATTAAGGGTTTATCATCTACCGGTTAAAATGTTGTGTATGATTTATCAAAAATGTCTGTTACTGAAATATAGGTATAATAGGACCACAATAAGTCCGTATTGACTGACAGTAGTAAAAATTATAAAGTGTGGATATGACTAATCTAGGGTTAATCTGTCCTTGTCAGTCCTTCTTGTAATCATTCAGTTACATAGTCACTATTAGCTTGAACTTGTACTTTTAGTTTGTCTTAATTATTAATCATGCTGAAAATTATCTCCCGCACTTCCTTTTTAATTGTTTTGCACATTATTTAATAATATTTTTAATAATTCACAAAAATAAACATTCCTGCAGAAATCAAATTGTTTGTCATGACTTTTATGAATGACGTTCTACGACATTTAAAAACTAGCCATACAGAGGTTTTTTTTAATAAGCGATTCGGACTTAGCGTGGTCTTATTATACTCACTCTGTGGAGCGAAGCCGCCCGCGGAGGCGGGATAAGCCGGATAAGCAGACGCTGCAGGCGGTCCAGGAAGGCCGGGTAAGCCGAAGTTAGACGTTAGGGCTGCACAACAAACAGAGTAAGTAAGTATTAAACAACCTACTAGGTGTCAAAAACAAAGGATGGACAATAAATTGATTCTGGTTCATTCTGTCAAGAAAGGTAAAGGAAAAATCTGAATCAGTCGAAAAAAAAGATCTCGAAAAAAGCGAAATCCCTCCGCTGACTCAGCGAGTCACAAGGACCAAGCTGATATGCCGGTGCTCCCGCCCATAGATGAGAGCAATACTCCAGATGGGGTCTGACTTGAGCCTTGTAAAGGAGAAAGCGTTGCCCCGGCGTGAAGTATTGCTTTGATCTGTTAAGCACACCCAGCTTTTTAGATGCGAGCTTGACCTTTTCTTCCACGGACCACGGACGTCACTGGACTCACTGGAGATGTCGACACCTAGGATATGTATGCTCTTAGAGATGGTAAGCGGTGTACGCTGGAACTGAGGAGCTACAACAAATGGAGTTTTCTTGGCGGTGAACTTAGTGGGGTTGAATTGGACTAGATTTAGTCGTCCCCAATCGGAGATTCTAGATAAAGAACTCTCGATTTTAAACACAAGTACTTCGCGACTTTCCTCCACTATGGCACGAGGGATATTCGCACGACCCGTATAAAAGGCGTCTCCAGTACTGTCATCCGCATAGCAATGAATGCCGTCAATGGACAGCATATCATTGATATGAAGGAGGAACAGAGTTGGAGACAGCACCGAGCCTTGCAGGACACCAGCATTAATGTCCAAGCTATCGGAGCAACAGCCGTCAACTACCGATTTGATGCATCTGCTGGACAAAAAGCTAGTTACCCACTTGCACAATCCCACGGGAAGCCCGTATGATGGTAACTTCGATAAAAGACACCTATGCCAGACCCGATCGAACGCCATCGCTATATCCAGGCCAACAGCCAGTGCCTCACCTTGACTCTCAACAGCTAAAGCCCAACGGTGTGTAGGTACACTTGAAGACTCGTTGAGCGACAATGTCGGAACCCATATTGACGGTCGCTCAAGAGATCGTGTTCTTCTAGGTAACCAAGGAGCTGTGCGTTTATAACTCGCTCCATCAGCTTACAGAGAAAGGAGGTTATAGCGATAGGCCTGTAATTCGGCGGGTCTGATCTGTCGCCCTTTTTCGGCACAGGGTGCACGTGGGCAGTCTTCCATGAAGACGGGACTATCCCAGTGGAGTATGAGAGTGCAGAAAGGCGCGTTAGTACCGGACACAATTCGGGAGCACACACTTTAAGCACCACCGCCGGAATACCATCAGAGTACCTAGAGGAGTATCAGAGTACATCGGAGTACCTAAAGGGCTTCTATTCATTCACCACTCTGCCAATCTTTGCCAAACCTACATCAAATATAATTTCTCTGCACTTAGCAAAAACTGTCATATTAAATGTAATATAATAATATGCTTGGACAAATTAACACAGCGCCATCTAGCCCCTAAATAAGCAAAGCTTGTGTTATGGGTGTTAGATAACTGATAAACTACTTTAATATTTTTTTTATATGTATATTTATTAGAAAATCGAATCGAACACGAGACCTCTGCGACCGGCATATTAACCAACTGAACCACTCAGGTCTTTATTTTAAATGTAAAGTACCTAAACAGGCACTTATGCAAACAAACTAACAAAGATGTTAAATGGTATTTAGTTACTTACGTAAGACGCCGAAGCCGTTACCTTCATCTGAAATAAATAAATTAAGAGTTTAATTTTAAATTCAAACACATCATGACTGAAAATATCCTGCATGTTAATGATAGTTACCTATTTCCCTAGATTAGGTATGTTAGCGACAACGATGTAGAACTCACTTTGTTTGTCGACGGACTCGGCGTCCACTGCATTGGTGGCATTCGGCTTCACCACGACCAGCGACGTCAGCGGCGTCACGAACGAGTACTGCGGGGGAAGGATACCATCATAATAACATTGACTTCTTCACCCAATATTACCAAATATTGGGTGCTAGAGATGGACATAATTACTTGCTAGATTGTATGACTAGATTTTCAAGATAGGCCATTATGACGGAACATGGGCAGACACACAATGCGTTCACTATAAAAACTTTACATGCTCCCTAGATAGGATTCTTATATATATTCTATCTCTCCCCAACAATCTGGGGTAATTACGTTTCTAATAATCAAAATCAATGAATGAGTGAGTTAAGAAATTTGGAATTTTATCTATTCAATCCTAAATATTCGTAATACATAAACCTAAATTATAAAATGAGCGAGCGAATATTTCGCGAATGAACATGACAAACGTAGCTCAAACTAATGACTGAGCGAGCGACGATCTGGGGTCAAGATTAGACAACATAAACTACTTAATAAATAAGCGAGCTCAGCGAACTCCGATTCTTCGATGTTTTAGTCCGGATTTTAAATCCGGGGTTTTAGATGTTTTTCAAATTTAGCTCAAAAGAGCTGGGACGACAATAATAAAAATAACAGAAACCAATGAATGTGCGAGCGCAGCGAGCTCTTTATTTATAGACTGGCACTTGGCTCTGAAAATCAAGAAGCGAGTTAGATGCATCGCAACTTTTTTCTATTCTTATAAGCTGCCCTTCGGTTCGTAAAGCTTGTCAGAGGAGGGCCGCTGCCCCCACCTGCCCTATGCTGGCTACGCTCATGTTACCCACGAACGTATTATGTTTCTAGTCTTGCGGCGTCCGTCCAAGTGTGAATAATATCTTGATTAACTCCACTAAAAGTTCAGTCAGTATGAGGTACCTTCAACGCAATAGCCAACGCTTTCTTCTCAGGCGTCTCCTCCTTATCATCTTTGTCGTCCGCGTCCTGTTTGGGCGGCTCCTCGTCGGCGGCGTCGCGCGCGTCCAGCAGCTGCTGCACGGTGAGGTACGCCCACAGCCGCTCCAGAGGCAGGAACTGCTCGGACCCACGGGACACGGGGGACAACACCTCGTAACGTTTCTGAAAGGAATACGGTTAGACACTTAAATGTAAGAAAATTTATAACCACATTTTGGCCTCAAGCTCAGATATAAGAGCAAACTCATGTACAGTGAAATATGGAAAATAATGCACGTGTCGGCTAGTTCGGCTTTGTACAGCTTCGGTTATGTCGCACGCGTGTGTGTAAATACAAGCCGATCTAGCCGATCTGCATATTTACCGCATACAAATGGAAAAAAAATAGGTACGTAACGTTAATATTATTACTATTAGACTAAACATGGCTTAGTTATTCTAGTCGCTCTAGCCAAATACAGTTAAAAGACTAGATATTTTTACAAAAACAGCTAGGTATTCTAAACACATACACCGTGCCGCCTACTAACCCTCAAGTTGGAGTCGTCGTCCTTGACGCCGCATACACCGTAGACGAGGGGTGCGAAGTCTGAGCCCTCGTAGCGGCCCGCCACGACTGCCTCTGAGCCTGCGTACAGTGTGCGGAATTTCTGTTTCGTCACTGAGCCCTCCTTGATCTAAAACACGAGAACGTTGGGTGCTGTACTTTATACGTAACGTTATTACTTTAGAAGTATCAAATATTTTAAATTGATTAATCATTTTGCAAGGTCTAACACTACTAAGATGACAATGACAAAAATTGGCGTGTAGAGGCTGACCTGTTCCTTGGGGTAGACGAAGTGCACGTCGGCGAGCAGCGGCGACGCCACCTGGCGGTAGAAGTCGCGCAGCTGCAGCGCCGCGTCCGCCGCCTCGTAGATGTGCCGCATGAAGCCCTCGTTGCGCAGCGACAGCTTGCGCAGGAACTTGCGGTCCGCGTCCTCGCCTGAAGCATGGAAATACTCATAGAAGCTACGTCGTGTAGGCTAAATGCCGACAATTGAAAATAATATATTTATTAGTTCAGTACCTATATTCAGAACGGAGTCAACAAGCGAATATATAGAGATATGCTTTGTATAATGACAAGGTGTACTCTTTAGCCGTTCCAGTTTATCCTGGTCACGGTAAAGTATTGTAACTCTCCCACACGTTTCTATGGGGCAAGCGAGTGGTATTAGTGGATCGTGGTCACGGCTTAATATTGTAACTCCCTCCCCCACCCATATCAAATTTCTTTCGGGTGCAAAAGCTGCTATAGCTTATCCTAGTTAACGCTCACCCGTTTCAATGTTCAAATTGATACTGGTCACGGCTTAGGATTGTAATTCTTCCTCTCACACATTTCAAACTTTCTTTGGACACACAAGCCTAAACTTTTAACTTTCGTTGGACACACAAGCCTTTGCTTCTTTTTCATTTATTTTGTGTTTGTTGTCACAGTTGTAATTCAGGTTTTAATTTATCTATTGATTTATCCTGGTCTCTTCCCCACCCATAAAGTTCCCATCAGGCTTACCTAAGGAAATTACAGAATAGGTATACCGTTCCAATTTATTTTGGTCCCGTCTAAAATTGGTAACTCCCTCTTCCACGTATTACACTTAATTATGTGTAGCAAGCACCTTTACAAAGATTGTAATTACTACGACTTTATCTACGACACACAAAACAGTAATAACCTCCGTATCTTAAGTAATCGATCCGTCATGGCCTAAAACTGTATCCCCCTCACGGTTAGGGCAGCTTGTTGACCGTCTCCAAGTTAGTATCACATAAAAGAGGGATCCGGCAACTCATAATAGACTACGTTCTATGTACACACACACTTTACTGTACTTACCAAAGGCAAGTGCATAAATGGAAGCTTTCCTCGGGCCAGTGTTCTTTTCGGTGAGATGGCTGATAATTCGCTTAGTATCCACAACGCCTACGGTTGGGTCGCCGTCCGTCAAGAAGATTATGATGGGCTCAAGGGTCTTGCCTTCTGAAAAAAAAAAAAACGTTAAAATCTAAATACCTAATGAGGTTTTGTTTTTACTTCTAAAACAGTAAGTATTTCATTACGTGTGAGGGAAATTCAAAACTGCAGGTGCACTTTTATTGTGACAAACTGAGACAAGCCTCAAGCAGATAAGGCGTTAGTTGGTACTGTTGCAGACGGACACCTCAATCAGCCGTCGTATCTAAGAGTCAGCCTAATGTAAATAAACTGTGGCAAGGTATGTCTATTCTTACCGTCCCTCTTGTCATCCGCAGCCTTAGCTACTTCGGTGGTAGGTTGATCCTCGACTTTCTCGGCTTTCTCAGGATTTTCAGCCTTCTGTGGCTCAGCGTGAGGCGCGTCGTTGCTCGGGGTCGGGGCGGCTACAGTACTCGCGGAGGTAGTGGGTGCTTCGGTAGGATTCCAGCCTACGCCCTGTTGAATGAGGTTGGCAGCCACGTCTAATGCGCTGTATATGTTAGTACCTGAAATGGGTTTTGTTGTTTTAATAAATCAATTTGTTTTCAAAATCACCATTGTCGCCAAAATCTTAACTTAATCACTACATTATAAAAAAAGTTTCACGCCGCGTATTTGCCTGTCTGTTCGCGATAAACTCAAAAACTACTAAACGGATTTTCATGTGGCTTTCAACTAGGTATCTGCCTATTCCTGTGGAAAAAGGACGTGACGTCACGTATATATGTAGGTAAGTAAGTCAATACTAATTAGGTAAGTGATTCAGTTTATGGCAAATTATTGAAGCTTGGTTAAGTTGGTAAAAGTTTTCAATCTGTGTACTTACCGCCGTTGGCAAGCAGGCGGCTGACGATCACTTTGGCTTTGGCGATGTTTTCTGGGGTGGCCTGGTTGGGCGGGCTGAGCTTTGGCGCGGGCATTTCATGATAGTAAAAGTAGAACTGTGTCTTAGGAGGTTCCTTATCAGCTTCACTTAGGTCGTGAACCTAGAAATACAAAACAAAGTTGATCAAAGTAGATTTCTGTGCTTTGGAAGTACAGAGAGAAGGAATAGTGTAGAGCCAAAGGTAGACCCTTGCGGTACGCTTTTGTCCCATAAACATCGACTCGAGAGACGTAAATACAAAAGAATTACTAGGTTGTAGGTTGTCGTTGTGCGGCGGTGGACTACTGTTACATAAATATTTAGAGAAAACCTTAAAAATTTAAATAATAATCAGTTAATTACTTTATGTATCATTTTGTTATATAACCGTCAATGCGGTATGTGATGATGTTACACTCTCACCTGCACACCGGTGGCGAAAGACACGAGGCTGAAATAATCGCCCTGGTTGAGCTCGCTGAGGATGGTCTGCATGGCCTCTCGAAGCTGCACTATCTTGCGCTCGGCCATAGAACCCGACGTATCCAGCACGAACACCACGTGTTTGCTGAGAGGCGGCAGCGTCGTTGGCGCGAAGAAATGCACGAAGTAGCCGTCGTTTACCTTTGTGAGAGAGGGATATTTAAGAGTCGATATAGAGGAGGAATCGTAGAGGGCAACCTTGTGGTGCCTCACTACTATACATTACAAAAGGTACTGGGTAATTAATATACTGTAAACCTCGACCAGAAAATAAGAACTTAAGTGACTTCGAGACGAAGAAACTTCAGAGAGGAAATATCGAAAACTTGACGCTATAGAGTAGACCACAGCCTTTAGGTACCCTGTCTTCGTTATTGTACACCTTTTAAGATTAGTAATATCAAAGTTTGTAAGATATAACGAAAGCCTATTCGAGAATGCGCGGCTCAATAATCGGTACGCGGCTCGGTCACTGAATAAAAACAAAGTGGCAATGTACCACTCTAGTCCGTACGTCTGCGCAATAAAAATATACCCACCTTCCGAACGATACGAGGATTAGCATTTAATTCATAAGCAAACTGAAGCAATTCTTATATAAAAAGGGTTATTATAATGTAAAGGAATTCTTTGACGACAAAAATTAATTAAAGTAGCTACGCGTTAATATTAAGTTTGATTACTACATTTATGTGATAATTTATGATTATAATGTTCCATATAGGTATAGGATGACATCAATATTGAATGTATGAATTGAACTTTCCTGATTATTGATTGACATTTATAATTGTATTAATATTTTGAAATTAAGCCTAATTACATAGAACTGTATCCATTATTAATTTAAACAATACATTTTGCCATACCCATTTCATGATGTACTCGTAAGTAAATTAAAAGTGTAAGATCTTTTGTAACCTCATGAATGCAATAAATACATTAATTGATTAGTCGGATAAAATTACATAGTCGTATTTTGCCGCCGCACATTCGACGACGGAAATGAACACGAAGGAGAGCATTAGGACTTTCCGAGACGTCAGTGTCCTGTTTTCACAATGATGGTATGCTAGTTTCTATTTTGTCATACATGCTTCCTTCTTTAATAAGTTTGCTACAGCTCGTTCTAACCATAAATTGAAAAATTTAGAGGTCGCTGCGCTCTCTCATTTATTAAATATTCACACCAATCGCGATGCGTACTTAATTCGGATTTAAAGAGCCAATATGTAGGTATACCAAAAACTCCGAGCCGAGCTCGCTGCGCACACTCAGTCATTGGTTTTTGTTATATTTAGATATCATGTTCACCCCGAGTCAATTGAAACAAAATTGAAATAATTTCGAGATTACGGGTCTGGATGTTCTATGTATAATAAGTATGTATTTAAAAGAATATAAGTAGTTTATCTAGCACCCATAAAACAAGCTTTGCTTTGGGGCGTTATGTGAATTTGTCCACGATTATAACCCCTAGCACTATAGGGGAAGGTCGTCGTTTGTGGTAGCCTGGTCACTGCCGGAGATTACCACATATTTTAAGGGGGGGGGGGGAGTTACGGATCGATATTTATGTTTTGATCTTGTACCCAAAAATAAAACCTGGCTACGCCCGTGCTGACTTTCCTGCCTTACACTTCGTTTTCTCGAGTAAATTTTCAAGAAAACTTATTATAATTGGTAACACCATCGAAAGAAAATAACTTCTCCCTTGAGTTTCAGTTACTGTACCTACTTATCTAGACTTGAAAAGATATAAAAGATATATATAAAGAAAAATATATAAAACACTTTTGGTGTAACTACTTACAAGCACTTCCCCTTTATCGCTGCGCTCGACGTCGTACTGCACCACGAACTGGCCTAGCACGCCCTCCGGCGCCGGCGTGGGTTCTTCCTGAAAGCCGTAGAAGCTAGGCGGACGATGGGCTTGCGACTCTTTCAATTTCTCCTGTTGAAAAGAAATTAAAATATTTAGTACCTATGCCTTAGACCAAACCGGCCCGTTTTCTAAGGTCTATGCTACGAATTGATCACTAGCTCTAACAAATACCCATATCGAAAGTTTACCTACACCTAAAAGTAGTGACATAATATCTTTGCAATAAGGAAGCCGAACTATACTTAACATTACGAGAACATGAAAAGTAAAGTTGAAAAACCTTCATAAACAGATGGCGCTAACGAAGGCGTCCATACGTAAATCTTAAGTTTCCATGTTGCAAATTTCGCCATATAAATATTACATCCGACGATAATCTGTCGGACCGTTGGTCTGCTGGTCACAACACCCAGGGCAAGTGATACGAGGCATTACCCTTTTCCACCTATAAATCTTAGTTTGTCTGTATTGGCGACAATCATACCCAATTACTCGTACATCAAAAATAGCGATGGCTCAACAACACGTAATAGACACTCCCCTCCTCCTCCTCCTACGTTCGTATTCCTCATTTCTGAGTGTCGTGACCTTTCTCCCCCATAATCCTGTCACAGACAAAATTACGACATCTTCCCCTGTCCTCAGCACAGTGCAGAAAGGATCTGATCGGCTATCGCCTCTAGGTCTTTTACCATCTACACACTACTATCTTTCCAGACACTACTTACAGCATAAATGTCTCTGAGTTTCCGCTGTTCGTCGAGGTCGGGTTTGAACGTTATGGTAGCCTCCCGACCGTCATCACTGCGCTCGATCACAGCTTTTGTGTTTTCTGTGAATGATAAGAATTTGGTAGGTTATGTAAAAGATTTTAACGAAGAGAAAGCTAAGCAATGATTTTACTTAAAACATTTTTGTGCAAAGATTGTAAAGAGTCGTTTGTACTTACGAGCATCATCCTCGGTGGCGTCGACCTCATTACCAGTCCTGACTTCGGGCACCCTCAGCGCGGTGATCTTCTGCGACTCCTTGATGTGCACGGTGACGGTGAGCGAGGGCACCAGCGCGCCGGGGTGCAGGTTGACCGCGTGGTTGTATACCCCGTTGCGGCGCGGGAGCAGCTCCTCGTACGTCAGGTTGAATACGGCCGTGGTGTTCGGCTCCACGTTCACAGACACCGTGAAGTGATTCGAGTCACGGGCTCTGTTGGGGTTTAGGCGTTCTGGTTTAATTACCTATTTCATTATCTATATTAGAAGCAGGTTCCTCAGATAGAAGCCGTTGAAGTTTCAATCTAATTTCGGCATACAAGTAAGTTAAACAAAGTTGGATCAGATTGTGTAAGGTGTAGTTTCCAACTTTTTAAATATTGGGTGAGGCGTACCACAAGGGATTTATTAGACGTTCGCTTTTTGTCATAACGAATTTTACAAAATTCGAAAATGTTTTTTCGTTGTACTTTCGTGGCTAGGTTTAGTTTTTGATGAAATTACAAAATTGTATAAACTTATAAAGACATATATAATATGTATGTTGTATAGATCAAATCCTAAGCTAATGAAGTCAAAAACTTGATACAGGGGTATAAATTATTGAGACATATCAGATTAAGCACTTTTCAGGTTGGATGTTTTTCAATGTAGACATTTTTCAACGATTTGTCCCTTTTCGGATTGGACATTAGCATCGCAAATGAAATTATCATATTCTCCGGCGGATTATAGAGTAAGTACGGTCATTACACTCGATACACAATTAAGGTACATTGTATATCGAGATCGAACCTTGGGCAAGGTAAATATGTACTATGTAAATATAATCATCACAGCCCGTAATAGTCCACTGCAGGACTTAGGGCCTTTCCCACGAAAGGGGAGGTTATTGCCATAATCTCCACGCTTGGCAGTCGGGTTGCGGGGCATGTAAATATAGCTATAAACTAAATAGTTTTGTTTAAATTGGCAAGCTCTATATCGCGCAAACTTTACTCGAATAAATTTGAATACATCTAACATTCAGGCGTGTTATTTGAATTACTCACGTAGCAACATGGGCAGCACCCAAGCCCTGTGAGACAGCATCATTGTAAATCTGCTTCGCTTCCTCCTTCTCTTTCACATACGCCTTGTAAGGCTTGTCATCCAGGATCCTGTGAAAAGAAATCCGTTGCTATTGCTAATCCGTTGTGGGTGAATTACTTATGTGTAGTATAGTCGTGACACGGACGTTGTTTACTGTTAGACTTTCTACACCGCTAACAATGGCAAATGGCAATCTCTACAATGGCGATAGTACATTAAAACTCACAATGCTATAGTGCGTAAGCTATCGTAGTGAATATACATAAAGTATAAGAGGTAGTAAAGTACGATGACCGCTCGAGAATGCTAAGTGCTAAGAGAATTGGTGAATGGTTTAATCATGCTTCGTTTGACAGAGCTAAGCCGAATCGTCTGTGACTTTGGTACAGAAGAATACTTACTAGAAATTTATAAACTTCATAAAGATCTTTAGAAATCTTTGTCAAACACAGACGGTTACTTAGAAAACTGTGTTATTGTTTGTAACATGATTTATCTTGCTCTTACCAAAAAATGATATGGAAGGATGAGGCTTGTATGTTGGTAGGTACCATGAATTGCTTTTCATAAGTAGCATTCATCAAATCAACCGAAAGACCCACTGCTGGGCATAGGCCTCCCCCTAGAGATCTCCACAAAGGCGGGTCCTGTGCCTTCCGCATCCAGCTGGTACCTGCGATCTTTACCAGGTCGTCGGAGCATCTGCTGCGTCTTCCGGTACGTGGTCGCCACTCGAGAAATTTACTGCTCCATTGGCCATCTGTTCTTCGAGCTATGTGCCCTGTCCACTGCCACTTTAGCCTGGCAATCCTTATGGCTATGTCGGTAACCAAGGTCATTTACGTTAAATTTTAGAAACGTTAAATAACTTTGACGTTTCTAAAATATGTTTTGAATTCACTTATTACAGCGACAGATAAAGACAAAACATATTTAAGCTAAAATAGGTTTAATAAACGTCAAATAGCTTTTATGATAGACGGTTAGTTTATAATCTTACGTATTGAGATTAGGTATCTATCTATGTTAGTTGTGTAGAAGTGAATAGAATGAGAAAAAATATAGCCTATGCTATTCAGGACTTCAAACTACATTCTTGCCAAAATTACATTAAATTCAGTTCAAAACATTTTGCGTAAAGGAGCAAGAAACATTCATTCAAACATTAATCCATCCTTCCAAACAAAGGTAGGACGTGCGCCTGGTTGTGTTGGCAACAACGTGCGTTGGCAACAAACAAGACAACTGCAACTATGTTTCCTCCAAGACTTCGTCTCCAGCTCCATACTCTACTCACATAGTGAATCCGCTGATGAAAGCTGTGTCGGGCAGCAGCACCCTGAAGGCGGCTTCCTGCGCGACGCGCGCGGGGTTGCGCACGCGCGCTACTACGGCGGTGTGCGCGTACCGCAGGCGCACCTCCGACCGCACGTCCATCGTGGTCAGCTTGATCGGCGGCGGCGGCTCGGCGGTCGTCGGCTCTTCGGGTAAAGCTGTGCTTGACGGCGCTGCTGAGCTCTGGATGAGTATTACAATGTTAAAGAAAAGGAACCCGCCATAGCAGTCACGAAAACCTCGAAATAAGAACAAAACTGAGTGGCGCGGTGATTTGGATAGTTATAGAGTAAATATTTTACCGAGACCGCTCTCGGTCTCCAGAGTTAATTAAAAACTACCACGCACTGACCAAACGATTAAAAAAAACTTGGCGTTAATATCCCGGTTGTGCTCACGCGCATGAGAGTCCAGGGTCCGTCTTGATATGATCCAGGATATCCCAGATCAGTTATTTACAGTGGAGCGACTGCTATCTGATCTCCGTGACTCTGCTATCAGGGAAACCTGGCCAGATTGGATCATTGTTACACATTTACTCCCCTGAATGTGCAGGTTTCATCACAATTTTTTCCCTCTCCGTAAGAGCATTGGTTGGTATTTAACTAATGTACATAACTCAGAAAAGAGTCATTGGTACATGGCTGCAACAGCTGAGGCTGATACCCTAACCGCTAGGCTACCGACGCACCGATCAAACGATGATTCTCCTATATAATGGGTTAAACAAAAACAACTGTTGTTATTACATGAGTGCGTGGCAATAATAATGAATTCTATATAAATACCTATAATAATCTATAAATATTGAACGACAAGTGTTACGAAACCAATACGCAAGTGAACCGTACCGTGACCCCAATTTCAATTGACCAGTTGTTTCAATAACCTGATGGCATGTGAAAGTGTGACCTATGTACCTGCGTGCATGAGAGCCTACCCCAGTAACTAAACTTAATTTATTTTAATTCAATCCTAGTAAACGAGCAGCCAACCAACCTGGGTCTCTAGTCCGCTAATTTACTTAGCGCGATTGAAGGCGCAAAAACGCGTAAAACTGAGATTGAGCTGCGACTGCGATTCGTTTACAATGCAATTGGTCTTGAGGCTCTGATGGGAAGCGGTAACTGTCGCCCATAATAACAGCTACGATTCACTGTAATTCGTATTATCAAGAACGAAGAGGCGTTGGACTAAACTGCCATGCCTCATGTTTATAATTGGTCATACCAGAGCAAAATTATCGCGCGATGTCGAGCGACCCGTGTTGCGCAACAATTGTTTTGTAGGTTTATTGTTTGATAGCAGACATGTGTAAGGCGGTGGTATCCATCCAGGTGGACTCCTCGGACTTGTCTTTTACTTGTATATTCTATAAAAGGTGCGGTGTTGTTCGCCCTTGGTTTTTTTTTCAATATTTCTCTGTGGAGCTGAGACTTGGAAATGTGGTGCTGGAGAAGGATGATGCAAAATACTGCGATAAGATAGGCTTTCCACATCTTCCTCAGAACAGTGCGGGAGTATTACGGTCATATTGCCAGGAAGTATGGGAAGAACCTCGTATGACTGATGGTCACTGGAAAGGTAGTATGTCAAATGACCTAGAGGTTGTAGCCCAAAGCGTTGACCTGATCAGATCCGCACCACTTTACACTGTGCTAAGGATAGATGACTTGCATTGTCCGCGCAATCAATGAGACAAGTTTCTGGTAGAGAGAGGTCACGGCCCTGAGCTAAACGCGCACCTGGACGCGATGCAGCCATCCCATTTGTTGTCGGCCTCGCACCAGACGCAGTCACAATCGCCGCACGTATGTAGGTAATACCACATCGAATTGTTTTCAATCATATTAATGACGTCATTCGTGACGCACCGTAACTGCTTAGCCGTAATCTTGTTTACCACTTTATGTGTCTAAAAAACTGGTTTCTTACTTGATCATTGGTATCCTTGGTGACAACGAGGGTCTCGGTCGTGGGCACGGCGGCTCCATGTGCCAGTGCCGCCAGCGCGCATGCGCAGCTTAGCGCTACCAGCCAATGCAGAGCCATGGCTGGGTGATATCTGTTTGGGAGTGGACAAAAGCATATTTTAAACATTTGCTGAAGAAATATTTAGGTACATCATCAGCTTTCCCGATTTTTATGACGATTTCCAACTGAAGATTTCACCAAAAGCAATAAGGTCGCCTTTTCGCGAATTAAATTAAGTTAATTAATTGTATTGGTTATCTTGTGTAATAAATCTAAAGTTCAAATAGCTACACATTTTACCTGACCAACAAGTACACGGACACGCATCACAAATAGCATCCGGATACATACAGCCCACGACCAGTCACGACTTTTGAGTATACATATCTATAGTCAGTCAAAAACAATATTTTGAACCTAAAGCAAGACTCTTCTCCCACACGGCATACGTGTAGTCTAATTTTGTAAATAGGTAGTGTCACAATAATTGTGACACATTAATTATTAACTTTTTAACAAATTTAAACAATGGCCTCTGAGATAAGCTTGTAATCAATGCAGTGTTTTTTTTTTGAGATAGATTATCGCGACTAGTAACATTTATCTTATTCTGTATGACAATGGGTCAACGATTTCAGTTTGATAAATAACAATAGCAAGAAAATCGTAGAAAACATTCAACCTTCATTCAATGTTCTTAACAATTCATTCAATTTATTTATTTAATGCTTTAGTACTTAGTTAGTCTTAGTTGTATACGAAGCTGCTCGAAATTTAATTTTTTCTGGGAGCTCCTACTAGAGTTACACTAAGAAGTAGTAGTACTTCTTGGGAACTTAATTGAAAAGCTTAAGCGTTCGACCTTGAACAAAATCATCATCATACATTATGTTCGAGTTGGAGTTCGGTGGGATTCTCTCGATGTTTCAATTAAAGCTTAGGAGTTCAAGCATAAACAAACTCATCATCATACATTATGTTCGAACTCGAAGAAGTCTGGGATTCCCTGGCTGCTTCAAATAGGTACATCCGAAGATTCTGTTTGAGGAAAATCAACAAAAATATGCCAACGACAGACAATAAAAAATACAGACAGAGGCGATTATGTGATGATATCATTATGCATACGTAGGGTAATACAGTTTGGCACTCGATACTGTTTGGTAATATTGAATTGCAACTTGAATGAGAATAAACAGTCGGCAAGGCCGCGCCGGGGATTTACATTTTTGTGTGGCTAAGTATTTAAAATGATTATTGTACAGGTTTACTTATATGCAATTACTTTCTCCTGCTCGTAAGAGGATGTCATGACAGCCGCCGATAGTGGCTAAGTTAAGGGCCACAACAATATAATGTTTGTCATTGACACGCTAAAAGAAGTTACTTTCTAAAATAGGTACTTTAGTCGCATTCAATCTAAATCATAAACTAGCCGATGTGCATTATTTACCGCCTTATTTACTATAACAAAAATATTGGCTAAGAAGTACGTTGGCTTTTTAAAATATCGTTTTATATTGCTTAGCGACGCTCCCGAACCCGTTGCCATAGGTTATAGCCTCTTCCAAACAAGTTTTGCAAGTTTGTACAGTTATTGCTTTTTTACTTTTATACTTGAACATAATGGGTTCGTATAGATAGATACCCAGTTCTATTTCTAAGTAGGTTTGCAGGAATAATATTCTTGCTATAAAACAGAATTGTCTCTTATTGATAATAAAAACTATAGGTAAGAACATATATTGCATCCAATTTAATACATACTAATGAATGTATTGCCTCCTCCACGTTATTATAGGATTATGCCATTATATCCAGGCTTGGCAAATGATAGCCAGGTTGGAGATCGAACGTAGTGTAGACCCGCAATTATACAGGTGATGATAAATCTACTCTGCCAGGCATTTCACGGCACGGGGGACACAGGCATATTTCCCATAAAATGAATGGATTCGGCGGCAAGTACATTATAAAAAGAAGTTTTATTTATATATTATAAAGTTTCTAATTTAAGCACTACACGTTAACAGCCGAGCAATGGCACGCAGTAAGCTAATATTTTATGTATGTTGCAGGTAGTTTGTAAAATACTATATCTACCTACCTAGTCGGTGAAGAACAGAAATTATACAATACAGTACAATACAAAACTCTTTATTGTACACCAGAGAACACAAGTAGAGATACAAAAAATATTAATGCAATTATGCAAACAAATTATAGGCAAGTGGTTAACAATTGCCTCGAAATAAAAGAATGGGTTGGTCTGGGAGTCAGACCATTGTATTATTGTCACCACATCACCAATCTACCTATACTTTTTAAACATTATGTTTGCATTGCTATTCCAACAAAGCACATAGTGAAGGCAGACCGTGCCTAAAATAAACAATAGTCAACTAAGGAATTGAATGAAGCAGAACATTCATTTACTAGAACAGTCACACTGTAAATAGGTACCAACAGTGTGTACCGGGACATTCTGTCAACATACAGTGGCTGGACGACTGCCGGGATCCTGCAACGCTAATAGGTGGTCGGTCTCCGGCGCGTCAGGGAAGAATGGGATGATTGATTGTCGCGAATTGCCGGCCGGCGCGGCGCGGCGCGGCTCTGGCCCTCATTACGTAAACGTTCCACTGATACTCACATGTTTGTTTATTCTCAACTGGATGATTGCGGCAATCGGCGACAGCACGTTCCAACGACACCGTCGCTCGCGGCGTCGCACAGCAAGTGATATATTGTGCGCGTGCGCTTCTCACGAAGCCCGCGGAGGAACTCGCTAGTCGCCGTGCGCGGCTGACTTATTTATGTTTGTAGTTGTTGTGTTGATCGGACACCGGGCTTCCCGACGACGCGGCTGCGCTCCCCAAACTTTAATCGTGTGCAGTTCCAGCTGATAGACAGATAGTGCGGTCAAAGATCACGCACGGTGTTCGCGTGATGTTTATTCTTGGAATGAATCATTGTTTTGATCAATGCCTATTTATGTAAATGTACGTGTGGAATTTGTTTTAGGGCAGTTTGTCTTTTTCCGGAGCGACCATTTTAAATATCCTCCCTAATGTATTCTATTATATTCTATAGTACTACGAAGAGGTCAAGCTGTGGTTCAACATCAGATGTTCCAGTTTCCAAAATCAATTATACCCTATATTGCGCAGGCTTAATAGCTGTACAACAACAAAAAGTTTTATTAAAATCCGTCCAGTAGTTCTGGAGATCAGCGTGTATAAACAGACATACTTAAAAAATTTAAATTCTTATTCAATGTATAATTAATTATTGCTTCATCGCCTCAAATTACTTTATTGTAAATATTTATAATTCATGTTTTTTGTCATCCCGGCTTCTGCCAGGGACCGCTTTCCTGCTCTTTCTCCTTCACTTCGCTCGTACTTCCAAATCCTTGCATCATATTATTATGCCGTTGGCTCTCGCATCCTAGTCAACGATGTCAATCTATCGCTTCTTGGGCCTGACGCCCGGCACCCCGGTAGATTTAGGCAAGTTTTTCTTACGTATCCATGTGTCATTCTCCAGTCGGTCAGGTTCCCCTGTTAAAAGGGGTTACGGATGTCAGATGGCAGTCGCTCCACTGCAATTATCTGATCTTCCAAATCCTGGATCATGGTCAAGGTGGATCCCGGGGCTTGGCGCGCGTTAACACAACCATCCACAACCAATCCATGGGTCATGCTCGTTACGGACTCTGTCAACTCGAGACAGGCGCGGATACAGGATTTGGTTGAGGGGGGGGGGCAAAAGTCAAAGTTCATGGTATCTTCTATGGGTATCTTCTAATTATAGGTATTCTCAAATCAATGAGCGAGCGCCCTGAGTAAAAAACAATTAGCCCTTTTTAGTGAGGTGAACAATAAATGAATGAGCGAGAGGGCCGAGCTCGGAAATTTTAGGTTTTAAAACCTGGAGGAGAACAACGAATGTGTAAGCGAGCGGAACGAGCTCGTAATTTTAGAAATTGTGGGTCTTAAAAGGAGCGAGCTCGAAATTTTTTACGTTTGAGGTCTTAAAAGTTGGAGTGAATTGAATGAATGAGCGAGCGGAGTGAGCTTGTAATTTGTGATATTTTGGGTTATAAAAGCTTGAGGTGATCATTAAATTAATGAGCGAGCGAAACGAGCTCTCTATTGTAGATATTTTTGGTCTTTACAGCAATGGGTGATCCTCACAATACTAATTTAAGGAAATCAAAGTATACCGCAACGCTCTAGGTGAATGATAAGAAAAGTATCTGAAACCTACGATTGAGCGAGCGAAGCGACCTTTAAATTTTTGTAATTTTTGGTCGATATTTTAAATATTTTGTGTTTAAACAGCAATGGTTGAACTCTATAAAAGTAACTCAGGGAAATTAATGAATAAGCGACCGCAACGAGCTTGGTGAAAGGTAAGAAAAGTAACTGAAACCTATGAATGGGCAAGCGAAGTGAGTTCGATATTTTTGATATTTTGGGTCTTAAAAGCTGGGGTGAGCAATAAAGTAATGAGCGAGCGGAGCGAGCTTGGAATTTTTGACATTTTAGCTTAGGATGATGTGTGATGCTGATGGTAATAAAAGACAATAGAAGAATTAAAATTATTGAATTAGCAATCGGAGCGCGCATGAAACTTTTAACATTATGGTTCTTAAAAGCTGGGGTGATTGTTAAAATGAATATTTTAGAATTTAAGGTTTCGAGATATTGGTGAATAGTATGACAAAACTGAAGGCGATGAACGAGTGAGCGACGCGAGCTCGAAATTATTGACATTCCTGTTCTAAAAAGTTGGAGTGATTGAAAAATTTATGGAATACTTGAGCGAGCGCAGCGAGCTTCGAATTTTTGGCCTTTTGTCTCATAAAACCGTAGGCGATGTGGCTGGATGTAGGCTGTGTGAGTCACAGTCAGGGCTGAGGGGGGGGGGGGGGGGGGATTGCCCTCCCTGAATCCGCGTCTGACTCAAGAAAT
The DNA here is from genome assembly GCA_905147135.1 of Blastobasis lacticolella. NCBI lineage: Eukaryota > Metazoa > Arthropoda > Insecta > Lepidoptera > Blastobasidae > Blastobasis > Blastobasis lacticolella. Next base: position 13,305,728 of record LR990046.1, on the reverse strand, counting down.
GCAAAAAAAAAAAATTGATTTATTAGTTCACACAAATGTTACATAATCTCGTTGATAATCATATAAGGTACTAACATAACGCCTTTGTGGGAACCTGTAGTCTGAAAAAGGCTGAATACCTGTACTACAGATCTCCAGGCTTCCCCCCCACAGATGAGATCAAAATATCAGAAAAAGATAAAAAATAAAAATTAAGTGTGAATGCTTATATATGCAGGGACCCAGTACTGCGGGGTATAGCGCGGAGCCCGTGCCCAGGGTTACGGGTGAAGACCTCAACGGTGGGGAAGGGCGGAGACAGCAGCTGTCGGAACGGCCAAACCAGCGGAGGAGGCGAGCCACAGGGGCGTAGTACCTGGATCCTGATGGAGGGCAGCGGTAGCCATCAGTACTGTGGTGAAGCGTAAGGAAGTTTAGTCTGGACCGGTTCACTAACAGAATTCTACAGACATTGAGTCTGTAGTACCGCGATGTAGAAAGCAACGGGATACTACTACATTATCCATTCCCACGAGAGTTACATGATGAAAATGCGACATAATTCAAGAGTATGTTTGCCGAGCGACCCGCGTAGCGACCGGCGCTATGAGTTTTCCGGGACTCAAAGTGTTAAATGGGTTACCGGCCGAGGAAATGTAGGCAACCAGGCATCCCTCGGAAAACATGCGTCTGGAAGGGCACAAATCCAATTACGCAAGAACATCCGTATTGGTACATGGAATGTACGTGGACTCCTCGATGAGACTAAATTACACATCTTGGATCATGAGCTCCAGCGATGCGACACCATTATTACTGGTTTAAGCGAGACTCATTGGAAGGGTAGTGGCCATCGTAACCTAGATAAACACACCATCTATTATTCGGGAGATGATACTAGCAGCTACGCCGGAGTGGCGATTGCAATCCCTAAACATTGGACTAGAGCAGTCTTAGGATATAACCCTGTCAGCAGCAGAATTGTGACAATGAAGCTCGATGCATCACCCACCCCCTTGAATATTATACAGGTGTATGCACCCACCAGCGCGGCAAGAGATGAAGACGTAGAAAGGTTCTACATTGACATTGAATCTTCAATTGCAACAATACCAAACAGGGAATTGCTTATAATACTTGGCGATTTTAATGCTAAAGTGGGTGACACAAGAATGGATGCGGGTTTGCGGCATATTGTAGGCAACTATGGTCTCGGCCAAAGAAATAATCGAGGGGAGAGATTACTCCAGTTTGCGGCTGACAACAGTCTCACTATTATGAATACTGTATTCCAGCAACATTATAGACGGCTATACACCTGGACGTCCCCTGATGGCAAACATAGGAATCAGATTGATTATATTCTTGTAAGGTCAAGATGGCGAAGTTCAATTATGAACGCACACACACTGCCTGGAGCTGACTGTCAGTCTGACCATCAACTCCTTGTTTGCAATCTCAAAATTAAGTTACGAAACTCCATCCCTCGTAAAGCTAACAAGAAGCTCCAAATAACAGACCAAACAGCTTTTAGGAACCAACTGGCAGCTGGCAACAACACATGGAGGTCGAGATCATTGGGTGATGACCCTGACTCGCTCTGGAAATCTGCAAAGGAACAACTTAAAGAGACTCTAAGCTCGACACAACCTATTCGATCTACAGGAAAACACCAACATTGGATGTCAGACGATACCTGGCGCCTCGTGGAGCGACGTCGTGAGATGAAAGCCAAGGGTGCACCTGGCCGGGATTTAAATTCGTTGAGCGCGCAGATTCAATCTTCTTCTCGCAGAGATCGTAATAACCATCTCAGAAACATCTGCCTAGAGTTGGAAAAAAATGCTGAGCGCCACGAAACGAAAGATTTATTTAAGAAGATTCGCCGTATAACCTGTCAATTTAAACCTAAGACCTGGGCTGTCGAGAATTCAAGTGGAGCGACTGTAACAGAAATAAGGGATATTGTGGGCGTGTGGAAAGATTATTCTAAGCAACTGTTAGCAGCACGGCGCAGTTACATAACAGTGGTTCACTGTCAGAAACGGCGCGTAACACTATGGAACCATTTATACTGAAGAGCGAAGTCCGAGCCGCAATCAATCATTTAAAGATGAATAAAGCTGTAGGAGCTGACAACATCCCAATAGAGATCTTCAAAGCGGCAGGCGAATACGGAGTTGAGATGCTGCATACTATTTGCAATGGTGTCTGGGAGACAGGAAAATGGCCCCGTGACTGGGCTCACTCCGTGTTCATACCACTACACAAGAAGGGATCCACAAAGAAATGTAGCAACTACAGACTCATAGCCTTGATTTCCCACGCTAGCAAAGTACTCCTCCATATCATCAACACCAGACTGCAGGCTTTTTTGAATCCTGAAATAGCTGCAGAGCAGACAGGATTCGTCAGGGGTCGTGGAACAAGAGAGCAGATTTTAATTCTTCGTCAAATAATCGAAAAGTCTAGAGAGTTCAATAGCCCACTATATATCTGCTTTGTCGACTTTAGAAAGGCCTTCGATACCGTGAAATGGCATAAGTTATGGGACGTACTCATTCATATGGGAGTTCCTAACCATCTAGTTCATCTCATACGCTGCCTATTTGAGGACGGAACTGCGGCTGTTCGAATAGACGATGTCGATTCGGAATGTTTTAAGACACGGGCTGGTGTTCGCCAGGGGTGCATCCTTTCTCCACTCCTGTTTAACATCTAAACGGAGTGTATAATGAGAATTGTGTTGGAGCAATGGGACAAGGGAGTTTCAGTGGGGGGCCGGAAGACGTCAAACTTGCGATATGCCGATGACACAACCCTGCTCGCCCAATCAAGAGAGGATATGGAGCAGCTGTTGGCGCATCTTGAGACAATAAGCCTCTCCTTCGGACTTGCGATCAACAGAGACAAAACCAAAATGATGATCGTGGACCGAGCCGAACTAAATCAACCAGATTTTTCAAGGATTGGCAACTGCGAAGTTGTCCAAAGCTACGTGTACCTCGGCTCCACGATCACGAATACTGGGGGATGTGAGAACGAGATCCGAAGGAGATGTGCTATTACAAGATCTGCTGTTGATAGGCTGAAAAAAGTCTGGGGCAACCGCAACATCACCAAAACCACGAAAGTCCGCCTGATGAGAAGCCTAGTTTTCTCCATATTTCTGTATGGCGCAGAAACGTGGACGGTTCGCCTGAAAGACCGACGCAAAATCGATGCCCTGGAAATGTGGTGCTGGCGGAGACTGCTACGATTCCTTGGACTGCGTTTCGGACCAATGCCTCGATCTTGGAAGAGCTTAAAATCAAGGAAAGATTATCGTCGACTGTGCAAATACGAATACTCAAATACTTCGGACACATTGTTCGAAACCAGAACTCCGTGGAACGACTCGTTGTCCAAGGGACAGTGGAGGGCAAACGATCACGAGGTCGATCGCCTACGCGTTGGACAGACCTAATAAAGGCTGCAACACGTAGTACAATTGTTGAATGTTCCCGTAACGCTGAAGACCGCAACAAGTGGAGGCGCATCGCGGGGGCTGCGTTATCCAGAGAAGACGCATCGTCATGAAACCACGACCACTCTGTCAAGAGTGAACGACTGGGAAGAGAGCTTATATATGAGACGTGTACGAGTGAGTGTGTATGTGCACATTCACCGCAGCATTTTCATGTCGTTGGTGTGGATTTGTTTCGGTCAAGTCTCGATGCCATAGTACATTACAGGCCTAATTATGCGCTTTAATATGGGCTCCTTGAGCTTGATAGGTAGAGCAACATGGATCTGAGGTAGGTACTTGAATTTATTCGTTCTATTGACAGCGTCTTTCCTTATATGTTTCAACATTCGCCCTGCAGCCTGCCATGTACCTACTTTGTTCTGTTGATCGTAGTTTTTGAAGTGATGGGTATCGTCTCTACTTGGCTCTTTCTTTTAGGTGTATTTAATTTTGCCTTCTTCGTGTGCTCAGTTTTATATAGCGCAGCGGCTTAAGAGAGGTAGGGCATAGCAAGGTATCCCGTTCTAATTGGAGCCGCCCGATTGGGGAAGTACCTCTACCTTACGGAATAATAATATAACTCTTATAAATAATATTGTGTTTCTGCCGGTGAGTAAGGTCTCCAGTGTCTCCAGGTCTTAGGCAGTGGAGGGGCATTTATTTGCCTTTTCCTGCCAGAGCAACGGTTATAGAGGTGGGCATTGGCAATACTTTTGGTGTTGCTAATGTCTATAGACAGTGGTCACCACTTTCCATCAGGTGACCCGCTTGCCTGTTTGCCTATACCGTATGATATAAAAAACAGACATTGACGCAAATTTTAGGGTTTAATACGACGTAAAATAATTTATAGGGTTTTCCATTTTTATATGTAGGAACGGTTTGCTAGTTGATTACATGAACTATAAACCACGAACTATGTAAATACGAAAGTTTGAGAACTGCCTATCTACCGATGATTCGCAGAACCAGTATCAACTATACCTATTTACGAACACAAATATAACACGAATTTGTGGAATTGTTTTTCGTATGTCTGTATCTACTTACACAATATAAACAAATTTATTTGCACGGGTTTTCTTTACTTTTATACTATAATATACAACGACCGAGCGCCAATTTGTGATGTGACATCTGTTTCCGTCAACTAGCATAGTATCCAATTAGATACGCGTGCTAAGGAAAAAACCAACCGACTGAAACCTCAACTAGATCTTGCACTTCAATATACAAACATGCCTAAAATTTCGAGCTCACTACACTCGATAATTAACCGTTTCATATTTTCGTTAATAATTCACTTCACTTCAACAGCTCATAACAATCAACTGGGTATACCTGGGTTTACGCCTGTTCTTTTGAAACTTTTCTAGAGTTCTGACTCCTATCATGGGCTTTGTGTACCAAGTACATTACTTATAAGTTCGATTTTATGACCCCCCAACGGCATAACGAATTCTAAATTCGATCTTACAATAGTAACTTAACTTGTTTTATTTGTTTACTCGACTGCAACAGAAGGAAGGTCATGTTTTACGAGCTGGATGTGCTCGCTCATGATTATGTTGCTTTTATTACAATCGGGCAAGGTGGTTTAGAATGCCAAAATGCCAAAAGCTTCGAGCTCGCTACGCTAACTCATTGTTTTTAAAAATAACTTTTATTAGGTAGGTACCATCAGGAGGAGTGTATGGCCGTTTGTCAATGCAAAGCCTAAATATTTTTAAGCGATTTGTATTATTACAAACACGCGAGCTTTTTAGTCAACCGAAAAAATTTCGAATTCGCTGCGCTCGCTTATTTATTTAGTTGTTTTACCACACAAGTTCCTTCAGATAGCCAAAAAGCCAAACATTTCGAGTGATCCGCACAGGAACACCCCCACGCGGTAAACTGTATCTCAAAAACCATTGTTCACACGACTATGAATAGATGTCGTTATCAAGGTGAAGTAATTAGCTTTAAAATGTCTGAAGGCAACTTTCTATGTATACGCTTATTCAGCAACTCGTGGAAATACGAGCGCCATTTCTCCTTTACTGCGGGGTTGTCGTATAACAGGTTACTGTGATCCTTTTAAACAGACACATGGAGATAATGCTGTGCCGCATTGACCCTCGGTCGTGCTACCCTTAAAAAAGTCCCTTTATTCCAACTTATTTATTGGTCTCGTCTGGCTCTGGCTACCGCTCGTTTGGCTTCCGTATGTACGCAGCATTAATTTCAGGAGATCCAGACCCTTTCCGTCTTTTTAAAGAGGGCTTTGTTTACCCTGTTCGACCTAGGCCAGGGACACGCCTGTTTACGCCAGTAAACGAGCAAACAAAAAGCCTCCTGTTTGGATAACACCGCACGCGCCGGATGATTCGTCGCGTCGCTGCATGTCTACGTACCTAACTACCTACCTATATAACATATAGTGGTAAATGCGCGTCGCCTAGTAACCAGCATTCATTCGCATTCAATTTCTTAATCAACCACAGAATATATATACTAACGTCTGCTGTTAAGTTAACGTCTAATTACATATGTGTACCTAGCTGTTTACCAGTGGCAACGCCACTCCCTGATGCCCTCCAGGGGCCTCGTATCCATAGATATCTAGATGGAATATCTTGGAATATCATAGATGGTGGTGGGTCCGCATAAACTCCCATTACAAACACGGTTGTTATGGGGAGTTCAACGTAAAGCTAGGCTAGAAACGATGACAGGATGAGTGTGAGGCCATTTGGAGTAGAGCAGCGAAACCAAAAGGTCCGGTCGTTGACCGACTTTTTGGAGGACTTTTTATGATGAACTCTTTCAAGAAGCCACTGCAAAGAGAGAACGTTAAATATTCATGTCAGACTATAGAAAGGTCCCGCCTGGTCTAGTCTATCTTTCGTCCGACTTTCAACTGCTCGTATCCATAACCCCAACCGCTTACAATTGCTTTGAAGGCTTGGAGCTCCCTGGGTGACATAAATATTGAGTGGTAGAAACTGTCCACGAGGTTGGGTAAGATCAAGACCCGTCGCTTTTCTAGATTGGCTCTAGAACTGATGGCAAATTGAGTTGTAAGCGTAATCTGAATACTGCAACCTCATTTCCAAATCCAGATCCTTATGACGCGAAATTTGTCGTTTTTATGCAAACTGTTTGATACGATAGTGGCGAGGCCAGCGAAACGAAGGCTCCAGGCAAAGAAAATTGACGAAGCTGAAGGCCGTTTAATAAAACAACAAGGCTCTGACCGGGTGATCTTATCCGGGCATTCGATAACAAAAATAAAAATTTCAATAATTGAAATCAGAGTATCACGTAATTAGCCTACAGTCCACGAGACCATGGAGGTGTAGCGACATACACATACCGCCACGCCATTTTACCCGTAGGGGTAGGTAGGCCTCATTTTTCAATTTGCTACGATCCTGTACATACATTCTCATACATACCTGATCAATATCCTACAACAAAATAAAAATTTCTTATTTCCTAAAAATAAAAAGTAAGCAACAAGCAACTATAATGATAAGGAAAATATTGGACTTTACCTTAACGCAGTGGGAGGAGGCGATTGGTACGGTTCTTTTGTAAAAAGCTAACAAGTTACCCCGACCACATCGGCAAGGTTAAAATAGATTGTAGTTGCTTTAGTAGATAGATACGTATCTACTAGACTAGATTATTTGAAGCTACAATTTTAGTAGGAGATAAAACGATATCATCACAACGAAAATATCACTGTAATATGTAGGTAAGGTGAGTAAGTATAGGAGGGTTGGCTGACCTTAGATTTTTGGTTTAGTGAACCTCAAACACTGGGATGGGGGCAAGAAGCATTCTGACTTTCCAATCGTTTACCATCGAACATTTTCTGTTCCGTGGGGTACGGTAAATGCTTGGTAGGTACTATCAGGGGGATCGTAGGGACATGGTATCCTCGTAAATCCTGGCGTAGGTACCATATTTAGTACAAAATGTTAAAAGAGGTTCAGACCTAAGCTTTTTAAAGAAAAGCAAACGTAACTGCCTAACGTACTAAAAACAGTACAAAATATTAATTTACCCATTTAAGGGCTACCTTTTTTCTAATGACAACTCTGAAGAAGCAATTTGCTTCTATGGTCTATGACCAGTCATGTCATCTTCAAAACGTGGTGTCAGTTCAATGTCAATGGCGAGAGGGTGAACAAGAAAGACGTGTTAAGTTAATCTCATTAAATCAATATAATCTTAAAGTATTACACTTTTAATTATTAGTAATATTTTGTTGAATATATAAAGAATGTAATTAAAAGAAATGTTTCATTGAAATTAATTTAGAATAGATTGAACATGTTTTTGAAATATTTTTGAAATATTCTTTATTTAGTTCGTTAGGCTTCTGTTCCATTAAAAGATCCTCATCATTTGTACTTTAGACAAAACTTTACATTTGTCTTGAGCTTATAATAAATAAATCATATATTTTCTTTTCAATTCTCAGTGAACTAAAATGTTAGCGTTACTAAATGGTTCTGTTTTCGACGACGAAGACTCGGAAGATTATATATAAGAAGATACTTATGCTACAAATCGACAAATAGTCGAATAAATCAGATCATGAATTAGAACACCAGGGTAATGTCAACGGCGGCCTATGACGCGAGGATGGCAAAGTGGAGGAGAATGAGAAGGAAAACAGAACCTGGCAGAGGCCGGGATAAGCGCTAGGACGATGATGATGATGAGTAATCGAACTAACATACAAAGAACAGGAAAGTGCTTAAATTTAACATTAGCGATAACGATTTTAGTGAGCGACAATTAATGAGATTTGCAAGCAAATGCAAAGCAAGTAATATGGTAATTTTACATAAATTAATAAAACATTGTTTCGTCAAATGTAAAAAATTGATTCGAAAATATAGGTATATATGAAAAAAATTAGTTATTTTTTTATTTGATGGATCATATGTCCTAATGTACTAAAAAAAGTACAAAATAATTTCCAATACTGACTACATAAATTGGTTATAAATGCAACACGTAAGAAAAAACATAAAACTTGGTATTGTACTTATTAAATACGAAAAAATGTTTGTCGGTCTGACTCACTAATTTTATTATGTACTAAATATAATCCATTAGATCCGAAAACAAATAAAACTATTTCAAACAGTGGGGACTAAGGAGGGTACGGTATCTACCAATACCTATGTCATAGTAAGATTATAGAAAACTGTTAGTTTATAATCTAACCCGCGAGATTATAAACTATCTAAATAAGTATTATGGAACTGTACCATTCGATTTACAACATAACGCATACTATTGGTACTGTAGAATCTGTCCGACAAAGGCTTGGCTAAAAAGTCATAGACAAAAAACCCAGAATCGCCAGCAACGAAATGAATAAAAATGGGTTCACTATAGTAAAATCATTATATTTTTAAAAAATCAGCCCCCTAACCCATGTAATATAGAAGTTATTATACTGTATGAGAATCATAACTACATTGATTTTTCTTGATTTTTATTTTATCACTATCATTTTATTAAATGATAGATATAGATATAATATAATATAGAATAATAGATAGAACTTATATTAAAAAATGTAAAATTTAATTATAATTCCATTTATCTATACCTATGTAAAAATCAATTGTAGTGCGTTAATCTCGCTAAAACTCGAAAACGGCTTGACCGATTTGAATAATTTTTTTTTGTTCACTATGATATTGGGATCTCTTAAATTCAAGAAAAAAAGGGTATGTACCTAGGGGCAAAGTAGAAGACTACTTTACCCCTATCTACCCTTTTTTTCTTTCGTACAAATAACCAGCAAAACAAAAGAAGAATTATTCAAATCTTTACAGCCGTTTTCCAGTTTATAGCACGATTAACGAAGTGCAATTGATTTTTTGTATGGAGATTGTACCTTTTATAAAAAAAAATCTAGTATTCCACGTCGATTTTGCAGTAAATTATTATGTGTGTCTGATGTACATATTATGAATATAATAATGGCATATATGACATTTCTGGCGACTCTGGGTTATTTTTAGCCAAGACCTTATTAACGGATTTACAATCTGTTCGAATTTATATATCGCCCGTAAAATTGTAAACGTGGAGTAGATAGTGTTCTGTGTTGTAAGCCGGTCCTGAACTTGAGACTAAGTTTTGTACCGACCTACATTAATTTTGTAGCTTACTATAAATTTTGGAGATACAACGTGAAAATCTCCTGACCTGGTTGTTCATGACCTTAGCGGATCACGAACGTCCGGTATCGTTTTGTAACCTCGTAAGTAGGCATTGACTGTAATATCCATGGACTTACCACCCAAAAGGGACTGCGCACTGCTTTGACTAAAACCGGGCAGAACGAGAGTCACCATCGATAGTCCTGTGTCCCTTTCTAACAGTGTAAACACAATGTTATTGGCATAATCACCGTCATTCTAAATTGACAAGTGTCATGTTTGGTGTTGCCATTATTGGAGAAATATATTTACCGTTAATTTGGTATTATTATGGGTTATCCGATACAATTCGAAAAGGTAAGTATATCTTAGGTACCATACCTACCTAAACAACTGTCATTATGGTAGATATTGTTTTGAAAACGAAAATGCGTCAATCTTATTCAAGAATGCTTGGTATGCGCGTGTGTTATGCTGGTGTTATTCGTACATAAGGAAACATAACAGCTGAGTATAACTGGCTAAAATGCTTAAGTACCGATGTAGAGAATATTTTTACATTTCTGGAAAACGTCGTTCACGTTTACAGCTAGGAAGAGTGCATATTGCTAAGTAAGTCTACAGTGTGCGAAGTCATTGCTGATGACTTTCTAGGAGTCACGCCGAGACTTAACCGCTGCGTGTTTCGAGCAGCCAGCATCCGTTGAAACTCCTCCAGCGACTCTCCTACTAGGGCTACAACCGCGAATATCATGTGCGGTGAGATCGCTCCGGACGAATTCATCATTTTTTAAACTCGTCCTTTTTCAAACTTGATCGTTTTGTGCGCCGTTTATGGTGAGGCCAAGTATATAGAAGAAGTCTTTGATTGAGGCCCATACCTTTCCATTTTTTTTTATGTCACTCAGCAGACAAACAGGCAAGCGGGCCACCTGATGGAAAGTGGTCACCGCCGCCTATGGACATCAGCAACACCAGGGGAGTCACCAATGCGTTGCCCGCCTCTAAAGAGACCTCTAATCAAAGATATTGGAATGACCAACAGAGGGTCTACGTAGTGGGGATGAGTACCAAACCCACGGCGGGTGGTGCGATGACGGAATTGTGCTGTGGGCACCAGATCAAAAAGTTCCTCGGAACACTCCCCATTGTACAGCCGATAGAACACACACAGGGAGCCAAAGTCCCTTCGTTTAGCCAGTGGTTCTAACTTGCTTGTTTGTATGGGATTGTCGACAATTCGTACGGCGCGTCTCTGTACGGAGTCCAGAGCAGGATTAAGCAGGTCGGCAGTTTCGCCGGCCCAAAGATGGGAACAATACTCCATATAAGGCCGCACCTGTGCCTCGTACAGCAGCAGGCGCTGCCCTGGGGTGAAGTATCGCCTGGACCGGTTAAGCACTCCAAGCTTTTTCGAAGCCAGTTTGGCCTTACCTTCTAGGTGACTCCGGAATCGCACGTTATCCGATATGTCGACACCAAGGATCCCTATACTATTTGAGATGGTAAGGGGTGTCCCTTGGAACTGCGGCACTATGACAAAGGGATCCTTTTTGGCGGAAAATGCGCAGCCCTGTGTCTTTGAGGGGTTGAATTCCACTAGGTTCAGTCTGCCCCAGTGCGCAACTTGCTCCATGTTATTTCGGAAGTTATGGTAATAAAACACAAGGTGTGAGCTTAAGTACCGAGGCTATAATTTCGACTGACTGCCGATGTTGATCGCGGACGCAGCCGCCGATCTGACTTAACCTACCCACATTCTTTTATAATAATAACACCCCTCCACCAATATTTAAAACATTTTAGTGATATCTAAAAAGTACGCCGATTTCTGGCAATTAACGTTTGCGTGGACGTAGCTGCGGCGGCGCTGGCGCCGTAGCGTCCGGCCGCGTCCGGGTAACGCGCGGGACGCGGGCGGTGGCCGCGCTCGCCGTGGGCCCCGCTGGCACAGCCGCGGACGGAACTGACTGGGTTCCAAGCGGCACTACTTCGAGCCCAACCTGCGGCTCGACCCTCTGGCTCGCGTCTACTGTTGACATCAGCGTCTGTTCCACATCAGAACCCGTACTCTGTTGGTTCTCCATCTTTAATAGAACTGAAGGAAGAACTTCGGCCTCCCTCAGCGGTTCTGATCTCGGCTGCACAACGCTCTCAGCAGCAGAGGACATCTCCTCCTCCCCAATACAACCATATATTTGGTTTTTATGCCGTTTCACCAAACGCTCTTCATCAAACAACTTCACTAGGAATGTTGTATTCCCAAGCTTCTTGAAAATTGATCCTTTTGTCCACAAATCGTTTGTCTTATAATTTACCTTTATTAACACAATATCACCCACATTAAAGTCTACTTTCCTTTTTCCACGATAAAATTTAGCCTGTGAGCACTGGTTTTTTTTTACTATAGACGTTAGTGTTGTATCGGATGAATGTAACGACAATGGAGAGAGTAAATCCATTCGACAGCGCAACTTTTTACCGAACAATATTTCAGCCGGAGAACGGTTCGTAGTAGAATGAACTGAGTTTCGATAATTAAAAAGGAACTCATTTAATTTTACATTAAAATCTCTAGCCGTTACGCCCGTAAGTAAAAAAGATTTTAACGCTTTTTTAACAATTTTTACATAGCTCTCGGCTTGGCCGTTACTCGCCGGGTGATACGTAGGAGATGTTACGTGAGTAATGCCATTCATTGCACAGAAATTCTCGAATTCCTTAGACACAAAGGAAGAACCGTTGTCACTGCAAATTGTCCTAATTAACCCGAATCTAGACATTATTTCACATAACTTTTCGATAACTATCCTAGAGTTATAATTTGTGCTTACGTCAAACACTTCAACCCATTTGGAGTATGCATCTACTGCAATTAGGAACATCCTACTGTTGAATGGGCCTAAAAAATCGACATGTACACGTTGCCACGGCTCGGTGGGGAACGGCCAGGGCGCGAGCGGGGCGCGGCGCGGCGCGGGCCGGAGCTGCGCGCACACGGCGCACGCGGCGGCCGCGCGCTCGAGCTGCCCCGACAACCCGGGCCACCAAAACCTGTTCCGAGCCTCTGCCTTCATTTTACTAATGCCCATGTGACTTCGGTGTAGTTCATTGATTATTGTAGTACGTAAACATTGCGGTATGACTAATTTTGATCCTCTCATCAAACAACCACGTTCGACCGACAATTCATACCTACAGTTGTAAAAATGCTTTACAACTTTACATGCAATTCTATCGGGCCAGTCTTCCTTTACAAATTGGCTAACTTGTGATAAAACAGAATCGGTAGCGGTGGCGCGCCTAACAACGTCCAGTGAAACGGGCGGTGCGTCAGCCTGCCACACGAAATGTATATAACTAGGTGTATCGCTCGATCGAGATAACGAGGCCCGCTCAGCTGATCGCTCCTTCGCGGTTTGTTTACTATCCGTGTTACTTAAGGGACCGTCATTCGTCACGGAACGACTCAAATAATCTGCAGTGTTGTGCGCGCTTCTAACATATTCTATAGTATAATTGTATGCGGATAAAAATAAAGCATAACGTTGTAACCTATTCGCAGATACTTCTGGTATCCCTTTGTCCGGACGGAAGATGGATAAAAGAGGCTTATGATCCGTTTTTAAAACAAATGGGGTCGATCTCCCGTATAAATACTGGTGGAACTTTCGCACACCAAAGATGATAGCAGTGGCTTCTTTCTGAATTTGACTATACCGTTTTTCAGCGGAAGTCAAGGACCTTGACACATAAGAAATCGGTTTCTCCACACCGTCGTCATCAATTTGAGATAAGATCGAACCTAGGCCATACGGCGATGCATCAACTGTTAAAATTATCTTTGCATCGGGATTGAAGTGCGCTAGAACGGCATCTGATGATATCTTCTCCTTAATGGAATTAAATGACCTTTCGTGCTCTGCGTCCCAGCACCATTTTTTATTTTTCTGTAATAACGTATGTAAGGGTGACATGATACTAGACGCGTTATTTATGAAATTCCTATAGTAATTAACCATACCTAAAAACGACTTCAATTCCGTTACATTCCTTGGTTTATTAGCGTTTAGCATTGCCTTAATCTTATCTGGACTCTTATGTAAGCCGTTGCTATCAATAATAAACCCTAAATAGGAAACTGAATTTTGGAAAAACCTACACTTATCTTTCCTCAAAACTAAACCGGCGTTGTCTAGTCTCCTGAAAACTTCCTGCAGGCGTTCCATGTGCTCCGTTCTGTTTTTCCCGTGATTAAAATGTCATCCAAAAACTGAAGTACACCATCCACTCCCGATAGTATACTTTCTAGTGTACGTTGGAAGATCGCTGGAGCACTGGATAATCCAAACACCAACCGCTTGTACTTGTACAACCCTTTATGCGTATTGATACAAGTTAACATCTGTGACTCGCTATGCAATTTTAACTGATTATACGCACTGGACAAATCTAATTTACTAAAATGTTTCCCGCCATGTAATTTTGAAAATAGCTCATCTATACGAGGCAAGGGGTACTTTTCTATTAACAGTTGCTTATTAAGCGTAACCGAATAGTCTGCACATAATCTAATACTGCCGTCCCGCTTTAGCACCGGCACGACGGGGCTGGCGTACTCGGAACCCGCCACCGGCTCGATTATACCTAACTTTTGCAACCGATTTAACTCGTCCTCTAATTTTGTGCGAAGTGCAAACGGTACTGGCCTCGCTTTGTAAAAAATAGGGATTGAATCGGGTTTTAATCTAAGTTTTATTTCTGTTCCGTTACAACAACCTAGATTTTCCGAAAATAAAGAAGGATATTGTTCGATAAGCTGTTCTGCGTTGATCGGAACCCTACAATTCTTTACTTGGCATAACTCCAAATTAAATTTAGCCATAAAGTCTCGGCCTAATAAAGGGGGACCTCCACCTTTAATAACGTACACGTCAATATTTTTTGATACGTTCCTATACGAAAATGTTAATGAAATAATGCCTAAACAGTGTATGGACGTTCCATTGTAGCTTAATAATAACTTATTGGTGGACTTTAATGGTATTTCCGTAAAGTGCATACGATAAATCGTATCACCAATGACGGTAACGGCCGAACCCGTATCTAATTCGAAACTCAGCTGAATATTATTTACGAGTACCTTCTCTTGCATCGGTTCTCCGTTGATCGAGCGAATATTAAACAATAGATGCTTACCGTCGTCACCGTCATCCGAACAACATTCTAGAAAATTATTTTTTTCAACACTTTTCTTGCACACCCGCTTTAAGTGGCCTTTTTCACCGCACACCCGGCACGTATAGTTCCGAAAACGACACGTTTTGTCGCGATGACCAAGGTAACCGCATACTGTACACTGGTCGGCCTGTGTCGACGGTCTCCTACCGCCAAATTGAGGTCGAGGTTGCTGCGCTCCTTGTGAGCTCCTGACAGTCATTTTATGTACGTCTATCAGGTCCGTTGGCACCGGCGGCCGGAGCGGCGCCTGTACCGCATCCACTGCGGATTGCCTTGCACCTTCCCTGGCGCAGCGCACACTCTCCGCCAACTGCAACGCCTTCTCCAGGGTCAGGTCGGTCATGGACTCGCTGAACAGTCGATCGCGTTCCGGTCCACCCGACATGCCGAGCACAAACTTGTCCCGCAAGGCTTCTTCCAAGGCCTTAGCCTGGAATCCACAGTTCATGGCTAACCCGCGGATCCGTGCCGCCCACTGTGACAAGGACTCGCTTCCTTGCACCGCACTATAAAACTTATAGCGCTCCGCAAACCCACACGTCTTTGTTTTAAAATGGCCGTCCAGTAACTCCAACACTTTTGCATACGCCAAGACACCGACATCCCCGGGAAGCGCTAGATCCCGTACCAGTCTATAGGTAGATTCGGCCAAACTACTTAATAAAATAGCTCGCCGTTTCACACCACTCTTGTCCGTATCTTCGGTTATGTCGTTCGCCATGAACCATTGTTCTAGGCGGCCCTTATACAACAACCAATCTTGAATTTGGTGATTAAATAAATTTAACACGCCGACTGATATTTTTGCCATTATTACTACTAATTACGCGTAGTTCGAACGTCGCCAATTGTTATTTCGGAAGTTATGGTAATAAAACACAAGGTGTGAGCTTAAGTACCGAGGCTATAATTTCGACTGACTGCCGATGTTGATCGCGGACGCAGCCGCCGATCTGACTTAACCTACCCACATTCTTTTATAATAATAACACTCCAAGGAGTGTTCAATCTCTGACACAAGTCTTATTCGGCTTTCCAACACCACAGAACGAGGGATATTCGCACGGCCAGTATAACAAGCATCTCCAGTACTGTCATCTGCATAACAATGAATACTGGGAATAAAACTTCTACTGGGAATAGACTTCCATATCAGTGAAGTGTCTTAAACATACTCCAATGCGCTTGTAAACAGTTCCGGGATATGACACCCTTCTGTCTCACCACTACTTTGCCAAATTAAATGGGCATATATAGACAACTTGTACTTGGACAATTCGGTAACGATAGTCCACTTGGCATCGCTGTAGAGATTCCAGAACAGAATAGGTTTTGACGGAGTCAAAGGCTTTCTGATAGTACCCGAAAGCCAGACACAGGGCTAATTAAACACCTTTAGGACTTCATTATAATCTGCCTCAATGTGTGAATGTATTGCCCTTGTTCCGCACTAATTGAGATGAGAGTGTCTGAGAGCCGGAGGACTATATGCTGCAAGTAGGTTTGTATGACTATGCTTAAATAGCTTTATTGAAATAAAAAATAAACTTTTCTGGAAACACCACTATTGTTGTCTACTCGGGCGAAACTTTTGTCATTTTATCTTGGCGTAAATGTCCCGGTTGTGCGCTCACGCACGAGGGCTAGGGGTCCGCCTTTTCCAGCATTTGGAAGATCAGGTAATTACACTGGAGCGACTGCCATCTGACCTTCGTGACCTTGCTACCAGGGGAACCTAACAAGATTCGATCATGGGTACAATTTCAGTCGCCTGAGTACATAACTCAATAAACAGTCATTGGTACATGGCCGCAGTGAGATTAGAACCCGGTACCTCTCACTAACGAGCCGAATACCTTAACCACTCGGCCACCGACGAAACTTTTGTAAAAGTGTATAAATGTCTCATTTCTAAGTTTGGTTTTGGTGTCGCTCAAAATAGGTGCTAGGCAGCATCAAGCGTGGATCCAGCGTTGTAAGCACGATGGACATGCCCACAACCCTGATTGAGGAACAAGGCTAACGTTTAGAAATGTGAAAGTATAAAAAGAAACGCTTTGCTGCAAAATCCGACTCGCACTTCGCCGATTTTCAGGTGATCGTGCCCACAACCTTTTTTAGGGGCTGGATCCGCGCCTGGGCAGCAGAAATAATCCTTATAACGCCTAGTTATATATAACTAGCAAATATTCAAAGTCGTTACACTGAGTTACAGTGCATCGTAACCTAATGTATTTTTTTCTCTATCGGGTCACAGTGAAGCAGAAATTGTGACTTTCCTTTTTTGACTATAGCACAGAGCCGACCAGAGTGGCGTGGCGCGAATCGACCATTTTAAAATTAACTGCAACCTCAGGGATTTATCAGACAGAAAGACACGCGGTCCAAACATCTCGAGTCTATAGTTCTATAGCTTAGCAATCCTTATGGCTATAATGGTGACCTTGGTTCACTTGTGAATCTCCTCATTTCTGATTCTATTGCCCAATGAGGCTCCGAGCATAGCCATTTCCATTGCCCTTTGGGTAACGGTGAGCTCTACGGAGGCAGACATAGGTATATTGAAAATTATGTTATAAAGGAAAGTGTCAATCGCAGAATATACATTTTCTATAAGTCTATACAGTTTATAACTGATGGAGAAAAGCTAGTTGGAAGGAAACTACAAACCCTGCAAGACAGAATAATGAACAAACAAATGAATGAACAGAATAAAATTGCTATAATAATTGATTCAATATTTATAATTTTTATAAAATGTAAAACAAAAAAGCATATTTTATAGTATATACAGTTCAGAAACAAGTATATGACAAAGTAATTTACGCACGAGTGAAGCCTTATTCAATGATTATTACCATCTTCAAGTATGTTTTAAGACTTTTGATGTGAAGGTCATATTACACAAGAAGTACCGTTGAACATCAGTTCTTTAATAACAGTCATAGGGCATAAATTGTCGACAATTTATACTATTACATAAACATTTCTTCCTTTTAGTTACACAAATATTAGGGTGTGTATTTTCATATAAACTTTCCATCTTACTAAAACTATAGTCAAATGTTAATTCTTCATTTTCTAAAATATCTTTATTAGTAAACAAGGCAAATTTTGGTATTGGTGTGTCTACTCTTACAGGTATCATAAAGCAGTTTGGTTCACAGCTGTGGTTCATATAACGACCAATATTACCAAAATATGTAGGATCTACAAATGTTTGTGTCAAACATCCATTACAGAATTCATTTAAACAGTAGATATAGTTCATATTACAATCTGCAAGATTTGCTTGCTGTCTCTTCAATGCAGTGTATTTTGTTATTACTTCACCAGCATATTCACAAACAAATGTGCCCTTTAAAATTCTATTTTTTGTAAACAAACCTACACCTTTACTTCCACAATCTCGTACGATTAAACAACTTAGAGGTCCTTTCTGAACCACACGATTACTACATTCATTTGAACATCCACATAAGCTGTTGCATTCTATTATGGAAAAATTTTTGAAATCTTTATTGCTCAGAAGAAAATTGTCATTTCCATCACACGATATTAGGTAATTAGCACCTCCACACTTCTGAAGGCAAGCACAGGTACGGCTACTACATTTCGAGTTGTTACATTCACAATAGCCAGTAAGTTGTGAATTAAAGCTGTTAATTATTTCATCATATTCTTCGCCTTCTGCAGGACCGGGAATGTTTTCGTCAACATACACAATTCTATCGTTAATGTGGACATAATTATCAACGATATCCATCGATTCAGTTCAATATTTGTAAGATGACAATAAATTAAATTGAAATAAGGCTATTGTCAGTCAGTACAAAAATCACTATCTTCTGAACAAATTTAGAAAATTCGGAAGTACATTTGATCAATCTGGCAAAAACCATAAAAAACAGTAAAATAAAAACAACAATAACCTAGCTACACAAAAACAAAACAATCACCACCAGGCAGCGGGGCTATTGGCTAACTTAGTTGACAACTGTATTTGACACTAGATAATTCTACACCACGTCATCTACGTTGAAAACTGGCAATAGCGTCTACCAAATTAGAGTAGTGTCAGATTTTCTTATGTCAAATTCAGTAGTCCACTGAGATAGCCGATTGGCCCTCCTGACACCAACAACCCACAGCACCAACCAACAACCACGTTTGACATTTGATGAAAAAATGACAGCCAGCCAAGCTTTAACCATAGATCTACTAAATATTAGGGTAAAATAGGGCGTCATGAAGATTGCGGTTTGATGTGATTCAAAATCATGGACTTACTACCCAAAGGGACTGCGCACTGCTTTGACTAAAACCGGGCAGAGCGAGAGTCACCATCGATAGTCCTGTGTCCCTTTCTAGTGTTGCCACCATTGTTGATGCAAATTCCGAATTACTTTTATTATTTGGCGCGGACACCGACCTCAGAGCCAGGCAGAGCTGGACCTGGTGCAATCTGAAGGTCATGTTTTCACCAGGGTCCAGCCCAAGCTTACCCTGCTACTCGGAAACTATTGGCCCTAGAACACTAGGTAGTTCCTAGAGTGAAATGATAGCACTCCTCGAGATCATCATTTCGTATGACAGCTGTCAAAGTTAAATCTTTTATAACTCGGTACCCATTGGTCCTAAAAAACTAGTTTCTAGAGAGAAATGATAGTACTTGTTGAGATCTACATTTCGGATGACAGTTCTAAGTTTGACAGCTCTTTAGAAACTAGTTTTCTAGAACCAATGGGTTCCGAGTTATAACACATTTAAGTTTGACAGCTGTCACCCGAAATGTAGATATCGACGAGTACTATCACTTCTCTTTAGAAACAAGTGTTGTAGGATAAATTGTTACCGAACTTTTTTGTCTATTTTGTGGAACAAAAAGTCGTAGGTTAATAATTATGTTGACTTGACGTTTGTTGGAGAAACGTTCAGTGGATCAAAAGGTATTTTGACAACTACTTTTCGGATTGTACGGATTACCTCATAATAATACCAAATTCACGGTAAATATATTTCTCCAATAATGGCAACACCAAACATGACACTTGTCAATTTAGAATGACGGTGATTATGCCAATAACATTGTGTTTACATTGTTAGAAAGGGACAAAGGACTATCGATGGTGACTCTCGCTCTGCCCGGTTTTAGTCAAAGCAGTGCGCAGTCCCTTTAGGTAGTAAGTCCATGTTCAAAATATATGTTGTGGAATAATTAATACCGTAGACTGAATATGAACTTATCAGTCTGCAATTAGTACCTAAATCGTACTAGCATTTAGTTTAGTTTTCAATGTTAAGGAGATACCACATGTTGATAAAACCTTTGCTGTAGACTGAAATGAAAATGAAAATGAAAAAGTATTTATTGAATTAGGATTACGTTAACTAATCTCTTCTTTTCTAGTAGGGATGTGGTAGAGATAACAAAAGTGTCGATGTGATATCGATAAGTACATCTATATTTTTCCATTAGTCTATTGAATAGCACAGTTGTCTATTTATTATTGTACATTTTGGATCATTTGGCCCTAAGATTATTCGATTTGGATTATTTTTCGAAATTGTACAAAGTTTCTGGGTTCATAGCAAGGGCGCCATTCTTTAATTACATAAGACCATTTTTGCCAGCTTTTGACTTATGTAAGAAAAAATAAAAATCCGCCATTGTCAACAAAACATAGCTACCAAAAACAACAAGGACTATTTAAAGAGCACGAACATGGACTTATCATATTTAAAGGACAGATAACTCTCCAAAATTACAATTGCAAAAAGCAACCTTATAATCAAACAATATTGTCTATTTTGCGTTGTCATTGGTAAAGAGACAAACCTGAGCCCAAAGGGGCTCTTTTATCTTGCCAGACAAAAAAAATGTTGTTCATTGTAAGTTTGTGCCCTATAACTCCATGAAATCTTGCCCTTCCTACACCTTTGCTTTGTAAAATATTACTTTTGTTATTCCTGTACTTATTTATTTTGCAATAGATAATTTTCGTACATACATACATCATCATCATCACAGCCCATTACAGTCCACTGCAGGACTAAGGACCTCCGCCACGAAAGGGGAGGTTATTGCCATAATCTCCACGCTTGGCAGGCGAGTTGGAGATAGCAGTGTTATAAATATAACAATGTAAAACGCTGCTGCCCATTTTCCAGCCTAGATCTTAGATCTTATGCCTCGAAAACCTGAGTCGCCTTGTACGACACCCACGAGTACAAGGGGTTGGTGCTATTCTACTCTGCCGGACACCACACGGCCATACATACATATATTTTTTTAAATCATGAAACCATTCTTTTTTATTTCTACAGGTAACCCTTTGAAATTGTAATGGATGAATTTATATTTTCGCAATCATTTAAAATGGTGAAAAAGTGTTGTGTACGCTCTTGTCGAAGTGAATCGTATGGTGGTTGCGGTATATATTTTTATAGGTATGTTAAAAATAACATTAGTTATTAAAGTTATTATAGTTGACGACTAGGTTTTTCATGATGGAATAAAACACTAGAAAACTTGATCCATTTATATTGATCTACTTCTAAAGGTGCGACCAATCCACAGTTCAAAATACGCTGTAACTGTATATGTATACGTAGATTTTGTTAGACAGATGATATATTATACATAGAAATTTATACATGGATCATCATCATCATCATCTCAGCGTCATGTCCCGGTTGTGCTCTCGCGGGGCACGTGAGGACCTGGGGTCCGTCATAGATAGATAATCCATGAAATTAAAATATGTGGTCACCCTATTAGAAAGAGACATACGGCCTCTATTGTACACCTCTTGCTCAACTTGTTTTTACCCGAAGAGTGCTCAGTCCTGTTAGATAATAATAAGTCCATGATCACGACCAACAACTCGATGCCCCGTGCTGTCAGATTTATAATCTGTTGGAAACATAGACGAACAATCTCAAATAAAAAATCTACGCTGACGCGAAGCAACGATCGGATACACGCCATCAGTTTATGAATGCAAGAAGGTCGTAACAATACCCGAATCTCATTTTCATTCCGAAAAGCGTGTGCAAGTGACGTCCCCTCATGGCCGCGCAAGCGCAACTTCGTGACGTAATGGTCCATTCATACTTTTTGTTCATTCAGTGACAAGAAATTATTTAAAAATATTTTAGTTCATCGAGTGATGTGTGAACTTGAAACATAGTTTTATGGGATTTACAAGTTTATTTTTATCCCTAGTGTTCATCGATTGTTTGTGTTGTTCTTGTCTAAAGGTGCATCCATTGATAAATGAAGTGAGTGCATTTACTGAGCACATGCGCATTACATCCATGAATTTGACCGGGACTCCAGTGCTTTTCTCTCGCTATGTGGACGTTTTGTAATAATATTAGTTCATAGAATAAGCACATCGATAATGGAGATACCCAGTAGAAACAGGCTCAAGTAGAACATTACGACACTCCGGAAGTGGCGGGACAAGCAAGCCGGCCGAGCTGGGGCTCGTTCCGAAAGAGATAACAGCGGATGAAAGAGATAAACAGTTATGGATTTAACATGGCGGACGATACGCGTAAAGTGCGAGTTGAAGAAAGATTGAAAATAAAGATTGGTGAGTAAGCCTTCTTTTCAATGGGAAATTATAAAAGATACGAAGTTTTATTGGTAACAATGTGAATTTAACTGGCAAGCTTATGAATTTCTATAGTGTAGGACGTGATTTCGTTTTTCATTCGTAGTATGAACAGGTGGTGCTGCACTACAGATTTTGATAGTTTTCTGAGCCAGATGTGAATGGATGCAGTGCACAAAGGTAATTAGGTTGCATATGCAGGTGTCAAAGTGTTGAAAACAAAACAGCTACCTTTTTCTCAGCACTTCGTGCAGTAGTTCTTTGTTTTGTGTCCTATCCGATGTGTTTTGACAGCTCGGCACGGCACGGTTTGTGAATGAATCTCGCGAGATCACACACAATGACTATCACGCTTGCCTCATAGCAGATTAGATATCATTTTAGTATTTACCTTTGCTGAAATAGCTGTTTACCTTCCGTTTAGGCACAACTGATCTAGTACATGTATAGAATATTGACAAAATTCTCAAGTTGCTACCAAAATATGTGCATTGTTTCTGTGGAATTTGAACATGTTTTTTTATAAAACAAGCAAGAATTATAAAGTACTGGTGAGGAATAATGAATCAATCACTTCCATAGTTATTGATCAGCAAGATGAAGCACAAAAGTTATTAACACACAAGTCTTAATATTAATTACTATTGTTTTATTAGGGATCTGTATTTTCATGGAACCCATTTAAAGTCTCTGCTAACTATCACTTAGGTACTGTAATAGCCGTAAAAAAATTAAAATATTAATAGAATCTGAACAAGTGTGAGACTGACTAATGCACCAAGGTTTCAAATGCAATAGGTACATTTTTTAAGAATTACATGCTGCTCACCTAAGAATCTTGTTGTTTAAATAATTATTATTATGGTTCCATACCTAAAGCATTAAAAGGAACGCTATTACTAAGCCTCAATCTGTCTGTCCGTCTGTCACAGGCCTCTATCCTTGGAACTGTAACATCCAGGCACTTGATACAATATGCGTTTCTATAGCCACTATAACAACAAAGAATTAAAATAATAAAAATCTCCAAGAAACATGGATTTTTAGGAATGTAATGAAGTTTTTTATTATTTCTCTATCATAACAACAGCTATACATACAATCTCAAAACTTTGTAGTTATTTATAGTGATGATACTAACTTATAAAAGTGAATACTAAAAACCAGTAAAAAGTGAGTCAGATTTGTGCATAAAGGTTTTGAATTGAGAGCAAATGAATTACGTGTTGCTTTTGCATTAAAATGTTGTTGCTAACATAAGAATTATTTGTGTTGAGTGTCCAGAATTTTTAAATAATGTTACTTCATTCCATATATAATTTTTATGCTAGTAACGCAATCTGTCTCTCTCATGGACCAGAATATGGGCCTCAGAAAGTAGGAGGCTCAAGTCCAATAGTCGCATTTGTCCCCCCTCTTGTTGCTAATGTCCACGGACAGCGGTGATCACTTACCATCAGGTGACCGGCTTGCTCATTTCCCTAACAAAATAGTGAACGGGTTATCTAAACATTATAGGTATTCAACAACCCCATTTATCTCTCTTCTCTACTATTATAAGGCTGTACAAAAGCCATGTCTGTAAATTAAAGTTATCTCACAATAAAAAAAAATTCACTAGAAATTTCTTTTTAGAAATAAGCAGTGTCTGTTGTGTGTTTTATACTGTTGTATTTCTCTGTATATCATTATTGTGTACAATAAACAGTTAAATAAATAAAAAATGGTTTTGGGTAGGATACTGTGATGTAAACTGGCCCAAAACAATATTTTTTAGGAATTTTATCTGTCTGTCTAGTAAATACTAAAATATTTTTAACATTTAGGAATAGTAGCTTGATATTTTGTAAAAATATAGAATGGGTCTCCATCTGCATTAAAGTTTTAATTAAACCCACATTTGCCTAAATACCTGTTTTACTTTAAACAATCTACCTGTTCTTTACTTTTTAGTATTTTAATAACAGTTGGGATACTACTTATTAGGTACTATTTTTAGTTTAATTATTGTTTTATAGCTTTTTATTTATTTTTAGATTCAACTCTTTTAAGCCATGTTTTTAGATTCACGTAGAAAAACAAATCTTTGAACATCATAAACTTTTTAGAATCTATATAGAGAGAGCTTCTGTAATGTAAACTGTTGAAATTGGTTTATCCGTAAGTAGTTATGAGCAAAGAGAGACATATATACATTCATACAGCTGCCAGCACCGTGGACCCAATTTTTGTCTACAAATTGCCCACTGTAGTAGAAATCAACCTCTGCATTTTGCATTTCTTGATCATCAAATGGCCTTTGACATTTTTCCTCGAGAGGTAATCTGGTAGGCGATAATGTCCAAATATGTGCGGGAAATGTACGCCGTCACTGAGGCCGCACTAGGATTACATACTCCCTTGCCGATTACCGTAGGTGTTCACCAGGATTTTGTACATGCCCCTTTTAGACTGTGAGGGCGCAGTAGGTGTTATTTTATGTCATCAAGTACAAGATAATAAAAAAAAATATTTTTGCCAAATCTACATCTTTTCATAGCGATAGTACTTATTTATCTCGTGTGGGTTCTATAAGTAAAAAAAAATGATCGGCCTCACATCCTCTTGACAGTTTCGCTTTGTCACTTTTCTTTTTGGCGAAAAAAATAAACAAAGTGCTAGAAAAATACCTCGAAACCGTGCTGCACGAGTCCGGAGATATCCATTCCGATGTCAAGTCCCGTATCTCTGCAGATTGAGCCAATGGCTACTAGTACTTTCACTCGAGTGCATAGATACGAAAGTGTAAATACCACGAGGACCCTTGAAACCTTCCTGCCTAGTTCTGAAAACAGCTCAGTGATTTTTGAGTTATCGCAAACAGACAAGACGGACAGACGCGGCCTAGAACTTTGCTTTATAACAAGGCTCTAAATATTTTTAAGAAAGAAAAATATATGACGCGCTTTCCATGAAAATGAAAAATTATAATGGTCAGCTCTTCTTGACTCACCTCCGCCAATAAATACTGTTTGGAAAATTTGGTCATCACGAAGTTACTCCTAAATCCTAATAAGAAAAAATTTACCTAGTACATAATACAAGTAAATCAATTATTCTAACACGGCTGTATCAATTTTGTTAGCAACAAACGCTTGGCCTGCATGAAACATCAGCTCGCAATCACATCTACAGGATGATTGATTAGTGCCGGTGCCGCTGCGCATAATTTCTCGATAACGCGAACTGTGTCTGCCGCGATAAGGGTGCAGTACGCCTTCCGGAGCGCGACCCGCGACCCTAGGCCTCCGCTGACGACTCCTATCGCATACAATGAACCCCACAGCCCTCGATTGAGCTTATTTATAAACGGCGACGTCTCATACCAGGCTGAAGACTTCTGTACCAAACATTGTTGTGCGCTATACGCCATATAATTTGGTGATAGTCGTAACGATGTGTAAACCTATCTAGGTACCTATACGCGTATATTATAGGTACTAAACATGCGACGGCGTGGCTTTCTATGGCACGTATGAAAGTCGATAAAAACGTGGATGTTAACGTAGGCTGCGTCTGCGGCTGAGATGACCACGTCACGTTGAAGCCGTACTTGTCGCGCTGTGGAACGGCTGGCGGCGGCGGCGCGGCGTCCGTGGGCGGCGGCGCGGCGCGGCGGCGTCGCTCCCTGGCGCGGCGACGCCGATAAACGCACCGACGACTTTATGCTTATGGCAACTTCCGCCGAGCCAGCCCGAGCCTTATCTACACGGTACACCGCTTTGTTCTTACCACCTCACTCGACCCGACCAAATGGACGGCTGATAATTGATTTTTATAAGTTTTTGTACTGTGACTCATTAGCTATTGTGTTTACCTGCGATGCTGCAACTGTTTGTTTAAGATTAGGGTTCCCTGAGGTCATCAATGTGTGGTCAGCCAGACTGCGTCTATTGATTGTGTTCTGAAAGAATGCCCACTCAAAAAATGCCTTTGCCTGTCCGTCTATTGCTAAATTCAGAATTCTGTCTATAAAACAGCGACATTTCTCGTTTATAACGCCATCTGTTTCTCCATGGGTTAGGTTGATTTTTATTGTTTTTTTTAGCGACGCACAAGAAGGAGTGTTATAATTTTGAGGTGTTTATCTGTGTGTGTGTCTGTGGCATTGTTGTTTCTGAAAGGATGGACCGATTTCGATGCGTTTTTTAAACTCAGTATTCGCGAGCTCGTTCTAAGATTTGTTTCATTAAAATTGGCGTAGCAGTTTAGGAAATATTTGTTAGGGGTTTTTCGATATCAGTCGGCTACTCAAAACTTTGCTGCAAACTCTCTAAATGTCATTAATCAGAGCAGACAATATTGCAAAGCAGTGCCTATATCCTCCATTAAACGCCATACTAGGGCATTCGTTTAAAATATGGCACGTGACCGAAAAAAAATTTCATAGCAATTATTTTTTTAACGATATCGAAATAATACTTATTTTGACAGTGTAAGAGATACGAGTAAACTTTTATTATATTTTAGTTCCCATTACCTAAGGCTGTGGCTTCATCTTTACCGTAGTAAAAACTGGACTATTGTCATTGTAAATAAAAAAATCTTCAGTAAACTCATATTTTTGTCTAACCGGTCTAACGGAAGTGTGTCTTTGTAAAATTTGTGGTTACTGCTGCCTGTTATGGGGTGTACGTCATAGCAAAAAAGCAATTAGCGGAAATGGTACACATGTGAGAAATACATATACATATTTCTTCGTGGAGTAAGTAGGTACTTCATTCATTTTCGAAGTTGTCCGAGCCATTACTGGCATAATTAGTACTTAGATATTTTTTTTATTTCTACATGCTTTTATTTAGTTTCACGTGGCCACATGTCGGTTCGTAATAAAATCTTGCAAGTTAAATTTTACCCATTTCTCGGTTTCCGATTGAGCTGACATTTTGCACACTCATGTAAGTTCGGTGACGATGAGCTGTTCTGATGATGAATATAAACTTTTAAATTACGCATGGTAAACTCGAGTTTGGGCTCGTTTGATCAGTTTTGACAAATACTCTGACTTATCATAGAGAACGCGCGAGAAAAGCTTACTGGGAAAAAATGTTTTTCATTTGAACTTGTTATTAAATTATCTTATCATCAAGATAACATACATTGCAATAATCGTAAAATAAAGACGCGTCTATTTACATCTATTATTAGAAACAGTTCTTAATGCATATCAATCAATAGTTGGTTCAAATTAAAAGCAATACTGTAGTTAGTCATTCACACAAAGTTAGTGTGATGTGACGCAACCGAGTCTTTAGGAAACAAACCTGAACTCTAGTGTTGCTTAGTTTTTGGTATCGATGTGAACATCGCTAGAGAGAACAATTTGCATTTTTATTATTGCCTAGATCAGATCAAGGTGAAGTTCAAAAAGTAGAACTAACACACTAAATAAATAGCGTGGTAAAAACTGACGACATTTGAATAGAAGATGAAACAAAAGCGAATTGAAACAAAATGGAAAGGAACGCGCAGGTGATGAGTACAAACGTAAAGGAAATAATAAAGTGACGCCGAGGAGGCGGATGAGCAGGCCTGTTACGTAATTCGCCGGGCGAGTGGTCATTGGGACGTAACTTATGCCGCAAAGTCGAAGCGGTCAAGACAGGCTCAGGATATCTGACAATAATTACTTTTTGATACGAAACAGGACATCGCCGGCGGCGTAGCCTATAGGTACCTATATTTTTAATGCGAGCGAATGCCAATCACACTTTGATTGCAAAGGACGCAGTGGACATTGTTCTCGTAACGCCAATGGGTCGTGCAGGCGGAGCGTGGCATTGACACTTTCCGGTGCGGCCGGCGGCGCGCGGCCCGGACCGCCGCTGCCGGCTGGCAGTGGACACCCGATACAGATCCGGTAGCTACCTGTGTCTGTGTACAATTCGTATCCGCAATTCAGCGACACTGTTCACCGGATTTTTAGGATCATACACAGTTACACACCTACCGGCTAGCGGATCCACATTCTTGCTGTGCGGATTTCGACGTGATTGAATCGATTTGAAATATGTTTGTAACTTAATATCTACTTAAACTCCAGCTCAGTCAGTATGCTTTGCCTAGACTTATTCAATGGAAGCTTAAAAAGTAAATAGTTGACGTAAAAAGCTACGTAAAACTAGAATCAATCAATAGAGCTCCTATGCAGGCTATCGGCTACATAATATCCGTCTGAAGACAGCAATTTGCGGCGAGACATTAACAAATCTATTTCAGTATGAATGGAGTTGAGGTTGAGTGGCGGTTGACATTGGTCGGCAGTGGTAGTAGGTACCTACGTAGGCGCTGCGCGTATTACCGCCGCCGCCGCGACAGAGACAGCGGCTGACGAGTGAGTTACGGCGGCGCGCGGCCGGCCCGCCCCGCGCTCGTGAATGGGACTAACCTAGCATTTTCCATTCAGCGCTCCCATTCATGGAAACTCGGCGTTCCGTTAATGAAAATCGCGCGCGTTTATCGGCACCGTTATCACGGGCGCGCGGGTACGCCCGTGTACACGTCGCATGTCCATTGAAAAATACTATATCGCCTTATCTGCTTGCTGCTGCTTATTTTATCTTTGATACGTTTTAATGGTAGAGGTTATTGTGGCCAATCGATTTCCGGTATCAATTACCGCAATTAGATAGGCTAATGAATGTTTAGGTTCGCTAAAGTTTCCGTTCTGTTGGTTATAGTGGATTTTATTGATTTACCTAACGGAAATTACACCTCTTGCTATTTCATTAGCGACATTATGTCACGCAATATTGGTCTGTGCGGCAGAACGGTGTGTTCATTGTGGCAAAAAATGCCACTGAGTCTCGTAGTACTAATAGGTACGTACGTTGATATGTGTATATATAGAAACACATTTTATTTTCTCGTGTTTTCTGCGACGCGACGCGCGGTACATGATACCAACGTTTCTTGTTAGGTATGTGGGCGCCTTATCTCGTGATTGAAGACGATAAGACTTCTTTTGCATTATTAGTTACATATAAAATATGATGTAGGTATCTAGGTACATGCTAGAGAACGGCCGTTTTTTACTTTGTCCTAAATGTATATGTATTATGTTGACCTACTAGGTGCGATACTGTTGTGTTATTTCGATTTAGAATTAAAGTTGTTCTTCAGGGAGTTTAGTTTTGGTGGAAGTCAACTGATAAATTAATCAATCGCAATCGTATAATTTATATTGTTTTTTATGTCCGTGTGGTGTCCGGCAGAGTAGAATACCACCAATCCCTTTTACTCGTGGGTGTCGTACAAGGCGACTAATGGTTTCGAGGCAAAATATTCTGGAGTCCGCCGTAGGTTGGAAAATGGGCAGCAGCGTTTTCCATTGCTATATTACAACATTGCCATCTCTAACCCGCCTGGCAAGTGTTGAGATTATGGCAATAACTTCCCTTCTCATGGGAGAAGCCCTAAGTGCAGTGGACTGTTATGGGCTGTGATGATGATTAAAGGCGAAGTAATTATAAAACCTAAGAAACTCGTTGGTAAGAAATACAACATTGTTTTGAAAAAGGTACCTACTCGTATTGTTCACTTTATGGGTTTGGTATTTTTTTATTATTATCCAAAGTCAATCCACGTAAATTACATTGGACTAAAAATAGTAATTTCTCTTTATTTAGAAATAGTGTGCGATGTTGTTTGTTTTCAGTTTAACAGAATATTTCACTGAATCTGCTCCACGATGCTGAGGGCTAATGTGTAAACCCGTATTTCAAAACTACGAATAATTCCGAGGTTGGAAGAATTGTTCAGTTCAACGTTCAAATTATTCACATTGAACTTTGAAATCACGTAAACACACGCAGTCGTCTAATTTCCCACTCTGCGACACAGCTTACACAGACGTGTTCAGTGACTATATCCTGCCGAATATCCGACCGCAGAATATCCGGCTTGTAGGCTGGCCGGATATTCTGTATCCGGCCAAACAACTATCCGTTTTATTTTTATAAGCCAGGGTTTGAAATTATCTAGATAATTATTTTCTTTGATAATTAACTTGATAAATATTGGATATTAATCAGATAATTATCTCAGATATCTCATGATTATTTGAAGCATATCTCGTCGACAAACCCCCGTTTTTGTTGCAATGCAACTCAGTTTAAACAGTAATATGCGGCATTTTCCTAAAGGAAAAATTTGTGACTGTTTATTTAAAGTTGGCATTTATCGTGCGCTCAGAAGTGGCAAATCACGTTCGCATAAGCGTAAAGGGACATCAGGGCATCAAGATAATTATCAATGATAATTGTTATTTCGGACCCTGCTATAAGCAGTAATTCCATACACGTGTGGTACTGCTTATCGATGTCGCACATGCCCCAGACTTTATATATTTTAAGATTATCCGAGTGTATTTAATCACATGTTTTTAAACTTGGGTGATAATTAAGAAATTAAGAGGACTAAAAATAAGTATAGTATGTCTAGGTTATTATTGTTGTAATAACACGATGGTATCCTATGGGATTTTTCACAGAGAGCACAACCGGGACATTACCAAAATGATCCTATGGGATTTTTCGCCATTGTTCGCAGTGGGAATCAACCCAATGGCGAGGAACAACTTGATATTTGGAAGGACGGCTGGCCGTCAATTATAATAATTTCAGAATATGAGATAGTGCCGAGTTCGATCCAAAACTATCTTTAGATTCTTTGGGTTTGCCTGTTGTCTCTCTTTGTTGCGTTCAGCGTGAACTGTGTACATCTTCTATTATTATTTCTCTAGATATATTCATTGTGATGCATATCGCTGGGTTGCGCCAGAATGTTGACGGTCTTGATGGCCCGTTTTAAAGCAGCTTATTTTGTTAGCCGCCGGCGCGCGTGCTTGCGCCCGCGCTCAGGTGCCTCCGGCCTGCGCGCTGCCTACCGAGTACCGACACCGACCATTGTGCCTCGTAGGAGTAGGCCTGAGAAAGCTTTGCGCCAACAACACGAACTCATAGGCTCATACTTTCTATTCGATGCTAGCAGCGACAAAGCTGCGCTCAAACAACCACCTACAGGCAAACATAAACAGAGTCAGCATTACAAAATTGTCGTCGAACTCGGAGCAAAATTTGCAAAAACGGACTGGTTTTCGCAACCCACAAGTAACCGACTCCATCCTACTAAGAAGTATGTGGGTGACAAGACAGCCTAACATAAACGCGCCACCGACAGGCGACTACGTAGGCAGTCTGAGCACTGCAGAACTTGCTAGAGCCTCGACTTTATTATACCTACATTAACTTAACCTACCAGCTTTATTGATGCATGCAATGCACATTTAAATTCTATGCTGCTGACCTTCTACCGTTTATACGACCAGTCTTTTCCTTATAATACATAGAAATTATGTTGAAGCTAATGACAACGTTATTTTATATTTTTATATATGCCAGTTCCTTTTGTGGAACACACCAGAATGCAGGTTTTATTCCAAGAAAATGTAATGGAAATACTAAGCGATACGGGTATTATGTGCGGCGGCCGGCGTGCGATCGTGTACGCAGAATTAAATAATTGCATGAGCTGTTAGTTCCCGAGAATTGAGAGAAAAAGGGCATTGCGCAGGCCGGGAACTCGGCTCTTCCTGTGGTGGTTTGGGTCATTGCGATGCCTCTATTTAGAGACTGGGCCCCATCCAAACCGTCACATTAGGTACTCGTAATAGTTTACTGAAACCCAGCTTACAATTACTGTCGTGGAACCCGTCAGAATTGAGTTAAAATTGCACCATGGGATTGTGAAGTAACACCATAGAGCCGGCTCGTTTGTTAAGAAACCTCCATTGAAATATGTACTTATGTCTGTCCTACAAAAATTTCCAACGGTTCCCATGTCTGAGACATTTTGATACAGCCGGCCGGAGTACTCTCGGTTTCGAAACAATCGCGGCACGCACACGAGTGTGGAAACATGTTAATGATCGCCATTGTGGCTAAACGGCGGGCACACGCGTTTCCTCAGTGGCTGATGGTATTCCATTATCCACCGGTTCCCGTTTCTCTCCCACGATCCAGTTTGATGGCGTGTGTTACTGTCATGTTGATGATGATGACGGTTGTTTTTGCATCAGCAATTATGAACAGTTTGTTGCAAGTTTCTCTCAGTCCAATTACGACCATTTTGTGGGAGCCCGGCGACCGTTAGAAGGTCTCTCCTTTGTTGTGAGCCCTAACTATCGCAATCTTAATGTGGCCACAACACACGAATAATTACGCACAATAACGGTCGGGTTAATTGACTTTGAAAACTTCGAGTATGTGAAAGCCCCTCGTAATCGCGGCGTTTATTAATCCCGGTTCTAAATATCGGCCAAAATTTGTGTAGATATGCTTGCACGCAAGCAGATATTAGTCGGCCATGGTCGTCACTTTGTAAACCCTATGCCAGGAAGTTATTTTCAAAACACAATCGACTATTAATAACATGATGAACGTCACGCCATTTACGAGCAAAGAGAATGGCACGTCACAAATAACATTCATAATCATAGTCGTAAGCTCGCCTGTCATTTAATCACGAATGTGTATCGTAAATAATATTAACAAAATTCCAGTTTTTTTAATGTTTATTTCTTGAATAACCTACTATTAGTAAGTACACATATATTTCTTGCTTGCAAATGTGCTGCAGCACATGCACTCTTTGTAATGATTAACGACTTAAACTCATTAGAATGGAGATTTCATCATGTTTTTATCGCAAGTAAGCAGGTCGTTAGTTGGTAACATAACATGAATAACCGTGCAAAAATGTGAGAATCTCATTCTTGCTATAGAGTTTGCATTTTGCAAGTGTCACTGGAAGCAATTTTGCGCTGAATGTTATGGGCACTCGACGAGTCCGCTATACTCGTACTTTCTGGTAAGCGTGTGGTGAATTTATCTTCGAGTGGCCGAGATGAATTATGTTGTTGTGCGAAGGTAACCCAAAAGGTCTGTCGTCTCAACTCGCGCGTTTGTCCCGCAAGAGTCGCCTTTGGGCCGATGGTCGCCTCACCTTGGCGCACCGTATAAAGAGATATCCGCCGAGGCCGCCGCTCGTTGCGCAACCGGCCGACCCTTCCTTTTTAAGATCATTATTTCAGTCCTTAATCCGAAATTGCAATAACGAACGCCTTATAGCTGAACGCCATAATTGAGTTCGTTAAACCTCTAGCCGACTCCTTTCATATTTACCCAATTATTTTCGGTGTGTAGTAACAGTTAATTCAAGTTTCGCTTATTTTTTTCATTTGGGAACAAAAAGGCTTCACCGGTAGCTGCATTCATTCAAAGCGAATTCAAGGCCGCGCTTCACAACCGCATTTCGTTGACTAAATTATAGTCTTGGGCTCTTGACGTAATTAATGAATCAGTACATACTATTTGAACATGAATGTACAAAGTACATATTATTACAGCCAGTTTTAGAACTTCACGTTCAGTCCACATTAAATAATTGGTGCTCATAAAAATGCAATGACACATGCGGCACTAGCAATCGTCGTAGATTGAGAACAAACGAGCCGATGACGACAATGGGTCCTAAAAGGCGTGGCCGGCAATGGCGCGTGTAATTGGAGAGGAGTCGTTAGGTGACACCGGACTGGGCGGCTAATGTCTTCATGATATGCTTATGTGGCTGCTCGGCCGTTGCGACGGACGAGTGCGCCGGCGGCGGCCGCGTTGCGCACCATTAGGTGGCATTTCATTGGACCGTGCATCATCTAAGCTGGATTACTGTACAAGCTAAGCATCTATACATAGTATAAAACAAAGTCGCTTCCAGCCGTCTATCCCTCTGTATGTTTGTATGTACGCTTAGATCTTTTAATCTACGCAACGGATTTAATTGCGGTTTTCAACAACAGATTTATTCAAGAGGAAAGTTTGTAGGGTAGGACGACACGTGAACGTAGTTCCGGCGGACCAGCTAGTTGCTTATGCCGAACTCGAGATTTGTCCACGAGATAATATGGCAGCTGAAGTCTAGCTACTCACAGCAACTGTTGGCCTATTAGCCTTCGTTTATTTATATTATTCCTACAAGCTGTACCAAAACTAACAACCGTAAATTACTCGTATATCTAGTACACATTGCCCAATCTGGGGGCTCTTCTGTGCCCAAGCGTAGCAAAAGTAGGAGGCACTACCCACCTTTCCTAGAAGCGTTTCGTTTTCGAATTTTCAGACTCTCATGTCTTCGGTCTAGATAATGCCAGAAAGCTTAAATTATCAGGATAAGTTATACGTTGCGGACTTATAAAATACACAAAACTTACACTGTCTAGCTTTTGTACTTTGGATTAGCACCTAGAATACGTTGATTTTGACGCTGTCTGACTGACTGACATCTCATCAAAATCTCTAGGATACTTTCCGAAGTCCTAGAAAACCGAAATTTGGCTCGAAAACTAAAATTTGTACACAAATAATCTGCAATTTTTAACCTCCAACCCCCATAAACGAAGGTGCAGGTCTGTATAAAAATGTATAATGATCTCCCGCAGTGTTTGTTTCCAACCTGAAATTTAGCATGCTGGCCAGAAAGAAGTAGTACATCCACCAAAAACACTTTAAAGTAAAATTTGTTGGCCAAGCCTCGTAAGCTCTTAACGGTTTCACTAAGAAAAAATTATCAGAACTCATGAAGAGTCAACACACACATACAACATATATGCAAAGCATACTTTGACTTTCTGACCAAAATGTTAAGCTTTATAGAGTTAGGAGTTAGGTTAGCTTAGCTCTTCAATAATCTTTTCTCAGTTAAATATTTTTCGTGGGATAATACTATTATTATGACTTAATTTTTTTGTTGCTTGTTATGCGTGAATTTTGATATTGCAGCGTATAATGTATGGTCGTCTCATTTGTTACAGGAGAAGCAAAGAACTTGCCAGCTCGCAGCCATGGCGTGCAGTGCCACAGAGACATTTACTGTGTGCTGTCACTCGACCAGGAGGAGATTTTTCGCACTTCCACCATGGAGAGAACTCTCAAGTAAGTATAACGGCTATCCGTACTCCAACTGCTTCCTATTATTAGCTAGTTGACTAACTGAACAAATAAGCGTTGCAACGAACTGATATGGGAATGTTGAATAGAATCCGTTGACAAGGCGTCGCCCGATCGCACCCCTCCTGGTGTTACTCGGCCTTGACTTACAGTCGTTACTATTTTTAAGTTTCCTGCCGAGCCCCGGGCACTTTTGGAGCGTAACTCGCCGCTGAATTGACATAATAACGGATCCCTTGTCCGGTGTCCGGGCGGCTTCCGGCCGCGGTTATCTGCTGGGAACCGCTCGCCAACACGTTTGGGGAGGGCAAACAAATTACTGGGTCAAGGTCCGTTTCAATTGTAAATGACTTCACTCTCGTACTCTCATCGCGTAGAATTGAGAACAATTAAATCTATTGTGCTGAACCTACCACCGTTTCGTCGACTCTACGAATGCGCATGCAATTTCTTCGTTTTTAACTCTAAATAGGTTACTTAAACAAAGGAGGTTGGTTAGGTTATTAAAAATAACGGCCCTAGTAATAAACGAGTATTACCTATATCTTGTTTATCATTCTGACAATTATTAGGTAATTAAGATGACGTAGCGACTATTCATCCACTCATTCATATTGCTTCGAAACGTATTTATCAATGAGTTGTTTCATTTACGTACCGATATAAATATACCCAGTTGCACGATCTCGGGTCTGTTTGCAGTGTAGCCACCGCATGCAGTGCGGCGTAACGATCGGCCGAAATAAATATACTTATTGAAAACAATTTTATAGCCAATAACTTTTAGCCACTCCGTATCGTCAATGTATTTATTACTTGAGTGCGAGTGTGTGGCACCACGTGTTAGTTCCTTATTCGCCGATGTAACTAACATACCCACCCGGTGCACTACATGGCTTTCTTCGAACTGCTTATTAATGTGTGGGCACGAGTGGGGCGTGCGCAGGCGCGTAGTATTCATTCATGCTTCCGGTGCTTTCACGTGTGCGAGCGCGCCGCTGACAATTAGGGTAAACAATTATTTGGCCACGCACCACAACGCGATCGAGGATGTACCTTTATTGGATACCTACACCCTACGCTTCGGCTTCCGCTCTATTTTATTGTTGTCGGTATGTGTAGTCATCGCCAAAATGCGTGGCGTGTACCGTACACGGACAATGTAATACAGCGATACAGGTGGGTGTGATCTAGGTAGTATTGTGATGTGATGTTTGTGGGTGTCGGGGCGGCGGTGGTGCATCGCACCCGCGGGCTGAGGGCGGCGCGCACCGCGTCCCGGATGCGTATCCGGCGCGTGCGCCCGCGCGGAACGTCCCTTCCGCTCTCCGCTCCACCCCCGCCCGTTCCGCAGCTCAATGAGCCCGCACCGCTCCAATGAATTTAATCACTCGCCACTACCGTCCGGATTAACTATGGGAAAACTAACGTGCAAACCGCAAACATTCAGCCCCACATTACAGCTCCGGCGAAGCGGTATTTCCCGGAATTGGGTCGATCGTTACTTGCGCTTCTGTGCTAATAAACAAAAGGTGTGGATTCACTCTAAAACTGTGAATCATTTGTGTGTCGTTCACCTTGTTACAAGTTAATTTTCTTAGAAGCGTGGTATTTGGTTAATTGTATGGAGTTATTTAGGGCCACTTTACCGGTATGATGCAATGCACTTTGGAGCTCATTCGATTTACATTGACGTAGATATTTAATGAGCTACCTCAAACAATGTGTTCTTAGTTGTAGTGTTGGGTTTAAACGGAAGCAAGATAATGATTTAGTGACCCGAGGTGAGGTTCGGATATCGAAGGAAATGTCACGTCACTCGACGAGTTTACTTAATGGGTTCTTTGTCTCGCGATACCTTATCACTGCGCTGGAGCGCCGGCCCTCGCTGCGTTACGTGTCACCCGTTGTGCGAGTGGTCATACCTACATTTTAATTTGTTTAGGTTGTGTATAGTGTATATCTAGTCAAAAAAATCATCTTGGCGTTAATGTCGCGGTTGTGTTCTTGCTCATGAGGGCCCGGGGTCCGCCTTGACCATGATCCAGGATTTGGCAGATCAAATAATTACAGTGGAGCGACTGCCATCTGACCTCCGTGATCCTGCTACGAAGGGAACCTGACCAGATTGGATATTGGTGGAATGTGTATTCAGTCGCCGGAATATGCAGGTTTCATCACGTTTTCTCTTACCGTAAGAGCACTAATTTACATATGTCAGAAAAAAAGAGTCATTGGTACAGTCAGCTGCAGAGAGAACCATACATTTCATATAAGGGTGCTCCAGTCATTCTGCAGCTGACTGTACATGGCCGCAGTGGGATTCTAACCCGGTACCTCTCGCTTACGAGTCGGGTACCTTAACCACTCGGCCACCGACGCTCCTATACTTGTAATACTTCTAATTTAAAAATAACTAAATTAGACGAAAAAATATAAAAGGCATTGGCCTCAAAACTGGCCCTCGCTCCCGTCTTACCGCACGAATTCAGTTCCAGGAGCGATTTCGTTGTCGAGAACGTCATAAAAACCAGTCCATAATCCCATACGGTGCTGCCGCATTAAGCGGAAGCTTTTAAGTGATAAATTGGTCCCGGAACCTCGTGGCGCGTAAAATGATCATCGCCCGCGTCGGCGCAGACGATCTTAAGTGCATTGCTCTGGTTTCTTGCGCGCGCGCAGGGCTACGGAGTGCGCCGCGCTGAATCATCCGAGGCATCCTTGACGCCGCAAACGTAATATAATGAAATACAATAGGTCTACGATCAATATGGCCTATTTATAACGTGTATGCAACACGCCTGATGCGTTTAATACGTGATTCACATAAAATAGCCCTCTCGTTGTTCCAAATTTATCCGAAAGTTCTAGAAAGCACCCGGGAGCCAGGTGTATAACATCAAAGATAAGTGTGACAGTACGAAGCAATGTATTGCAGACACTGCATCCGTTGTGGCTTTCTCATACAGATATGTGTGGGTGGGGGCGCCGGTTATGTTCACCTATTTCTGAGCCGCTTTTAAATCGTTCAAACGTAAATGAAAACGTGGTTATCAATAAAAGTCGGCGAGTGTGCGATATGCGTATCTACCGCTTACCTACTGATACTGATGCAGGTAATATCTATTTTGTAAATAAAACAAAGTACGCAAATACAGCTGATATTCGAAAGCATAATACGTTGATAATGGTATAGATAGGTATGTCGTATCCGCAACAGCGATAAGTAAACAGATTTATCAAATCCAAACTATATCGCAAGATGGCCACTTCTCAAATAATGTCTTTTATCAAAATCCTTGCAAGAGTCCTTTTAAAGGGCAGGCCTAAAATAAGTGCGTCGTTCAAAGTAACGGTCATATTTTTTTTAGTATCTTCTTATTTTTTGTTATTTCGTCTACGTTTTACATCTATACATATAATAAAACAGGAAAAAACAGTGTCTGTACATTGCATATATTTACAAAATCTTTATTTAGGGCGATGAAGGAATAGTAAAAGAATAGGAATTTTTAAAATTGTTGTCTGGCCGTTTGTCTGTTTGTATACGCTAATCTCCGGAACTACTAGACGGATTTGAATGAAACTTTTTTGTTGTGTAGCCATTAAGCCTGGGCAACGTATACGGTATAATTCGGAAGGAGAGAGTCGGTGGCCGGGCGGTTGAGTATCCGACTCGTAAGCGAGAGGTACCGAGCTCGAATCCCGCTGCGGCCATGTACCAATGACTCTTCCCTGAGTTATGTACATTAGTTGAATTCTAACCGATGCTCTTACGGTGAGGGAAAACATCGTGAGGAAACCTGCAAATTCAGGAATTTGTAACCATATTCCGATCTGGTCAGGGTCACGGAGGTCAGATGGTAGTCGCTCCGCTGTTATTACCTGATCGCCAAATCATGGATCAAGGTGAAGGCGGACCCCGGGCCCTCGTCCTCGAATGCACAACCGGGATATTGATGATTATAACGTATAGGGTATAATTGATTTTGGAAACTGGATCACTTGATGTCGAACCATAATAGACAAGAAATATGGAAATGGCTTCGAATGGATGTGGACAGGGTTTTCACAGTTTGGGATCTTACTTAAAATCTATGCCAGGTTTCATCTAATTCGGTTGCGTAGAACCATAGATACCGCTTGACCTCTCTGTAGTACTAGCTTTCATACAATGGGGAAGTCATTTTAAATGGTCGCCCGGGAAAAAGATAAACTGCCCTAAAAACGATTTCCGCGCGGCCGCGGACGAAATCGCAGGCAACATCTAGTAGGGAAATAAATACATTAAATACCTATTTTGTTTCTACTAATTGTTATTTCGACAGATATGAAATGATAAGATATGAAGGAGGGAAATTCTGCATTAACATTTCACGCCGCAAAGCCGGTGAATAATTTCGTTAATACTAATATTACTTCAGCAACCTGGATAGTCGCTTGTTAGTATCGCGCTGTGTTCTTAACGGATTTGCTTCCGATTACCACGATAAATCATATAAATACGACATTAATCCGTGTTGCTTAAAACAGAAACCAAATTAATTTCCCATTGTACCGAATACCCACTCAAGGTAGAAATGAGCCGTTCGTGTACGTGATTGCGTGTATCGATTGTCGGTTCCCCATTGTTGGTAACAAATTGAACACACGGAGGCGTGAATTTGTATGGTAATGGGTGAATGAAGGCGCACACGCAGCCGCCCCCGCCGCGCCGGCGCGGTTCCGCCTCCGGTTTATAAATATCGCGCGCCCGGCGCCGGCCGCGCCCCCTGACACAACGCGGTGCATCCACGGACATGCATGGCGCCTGGATGCTCATAGCTGAGTTTTTAGTCTTTTATACGAGCCTATAGTGACAAACAAGTAACACTTAGGCCACTTTCCATCAGATGGCTCGCTTGCCTGTTGTCTGTCGTTACATTAAAAAAAACTTAGAATAACCTAAATTATCGTCCATAACTTTTTCGATGCATTTATTTGGGTTTTATTATTATCAAGTGCGTTATCTTATCACTGTGAAGGACTACGGGGACATGTCTCACGGTCATGCCTGTTGTACGAGTACGTACGGCGTATTTTAGTGCCTCGCATCTCTCTCCGAAGATGCTCCAGCATCGTGGCTCCTACAAGAATAGAATACCACACTAAGTGAACATCATCATGATCATCATCATCGTAGCGGTCAATCCCGCTGCTGCCAAGATTCGTTTTCCTACTCCAATTCGCCTGGTCTTCAGCATCCTCTAGTTGTAAGCCGTTGGCTCTCGCATCCGACAGTGATGTCAAACCAACGCTTCAGGGCTTTCCACGGGAACTTTTGGCACTTTCCAGATACCGGCAGGTTTACGCACCTATTTTCCACGTATCCCTGGGGCCTACACAGCACGTGACCAAACCTTATACAAAGCACTCAATCGTATATAAGGCATAAGATATATCTGTCACACCAAGGTTGCCGCGGATGCATTCGTTATGCACACGGTAATGTCATGCAACGCCGCACATCCACCGTAGCACTTTCATTTTGTTTGCTTGGAGTTCGCGGACGTGCCTCGTCAGCGCCAGCCAATCGGCTAATTCTCGCAGCTACAGTGCATCAATATACTTAGATGCAGAGGTACGGGACTTGACATCGGAGCGGATATCTCTGGACTCATGTAGCTCTAAGGTACTTTTGATAAGTTTGCCTATTGTGCGATGTTCATGCACCGATCCAAGAAATTTCCGTGAATATTCATCTTTTAAAACTGACTTAGTAAAAATAGGTGAAGGATGGTTTATGACGAATATGCGTTTTCGTTTTGATGGCCAGTTAGACCAATCCATGCTGGTGCACTTCGAATGCTATTCCATGCCCAGTATGTCATTTTCGGCGTAATTGGTTTGCCATCCCTGCGTCCCAGCTCCTCTCGTTGTCATACCATGCCACTCAGATATATATTTGGATAAAGTCAATACGCCTGAAGATGAGATGTTGTAGACAGTATAATCATTCTTCATAATATGGAATACAGCTCGCTGACTCATGCATTAATCTGTGGAATAATAAAAGCGTATAATAGGTTCCTTATGGAACTCTTTTAACCTTTTGTAGCGAGTAACACGCATTTTATAGGTAGGTGCCTACTTTATGGTATCTTGCGAGAAACCTTTCTCTGTTACTCAGCGGTGAACTAGTAGGTACCTCATTCTAAAAGCAGTAATGTTTTATCGAGATTAACGTGATATCAGTAATAGCAAACTAAGAAATCCATCAAAATATTAATGAGAATGCGAAACGCTTATTCGTCGCACATCTATTTAGATTTCGAACTAAATTACCGAAAAGCTTTACCAATAAGTAAATCCCGCATCTGTTGTTACATTACGCCCTGTAATAATACAGTTCCGCCGTCGTGCAGCGGTGGCGTCGCCGGCGCTACCGGCCACCGTGGCGCCGGAAGCGGCCGCCCGCGCCGC
Source organism: Blastobasis lacticolella (assembly GCA_905147135.1). Lineage (NCBI taxonomy): Eukaryota > Metazoa > Arthropoda > Insecta > Lepidoptera > Blastobasidae > Blastobasis > Blastobasis lacticolella. The sequence continues at coordinate 13,263,694 of LR990046.1, read as the reverse complement.
TTCCAAACTTAACACGATAAACGCCGCCCAGTCGGTACTCCACGTCGGTGCCTCGGTGTCATACTGTTATGAGAACTAACCATTTCCGAGTGTATATGAAATTACTCATAGGGATCTGTGTAGAATGCACTGCAGCTGCAATATGGCAGCTTGCAGCTCGGTTGCGGTTGAATCGGGTACATTACAACTTTAATTATGAGCTTTAGTAACAAACGAGCACGCCGCCCACTTGGCCTGCGTAGTCGGTAGTAGATATAGAAGTTGTTCAACTGCATACAAACTGCAATTTTGAAGGTGGCGTGCAGTGTTGCTCGAATTCAGTCTGTGTAAACCCTAACACACAGTTTACGAATATGGGTTATCGTAAACGGTATCATAGTTCAACCTAGTTTATAATATTAGGTTAAACATTTAGCAATGTTTTTGAAATACGCCAGCGGCGCTGGTGTCGTCGCGTATGACACATAAAGACGATGTTATGTGTACATTAGTCTGCACTTTAGCTGTAAACCATGTGATTGATGTGGTTCAGACCTTCCGCTTTCCGTTTGGACGTTTTCACGGAATAATAGAGCTAGTCAAACAATAACATCATCACATCACGATAGAATAGTACTTCCGTGGAAAGAATATTTCAGGAATGCAAGCTGGCATAGACAATAACGTTTGTCGTTCAGTTTACATTCTATGTTACGAAATGTTTGAATATAATTATGGTTTTATTCGAAGTGTTTGTGTCACTGTTATTCAAATATTACGATGGGAGATGTGCCGTATGAGTCGTGTAAAGACTTTCACCGACGCCGGGCGGCCCACGCGTACACTCGGCGTTATCTCGCCAACATCCAAGGGAACTGCATAACTGCATCTGCTTATTTGAGATACTCCTATAAAAATAAAACCCATTCAAAATTACTTTATTATGCGTACAATCTTCATATGGCACGAAATAGGTACGCCGGACAAATCCGGGGTTTCGTATCACACCAGTCGAAAGTTAGTTGATAAATGATATCATTTCGTTAATTGTACTATTCAACGGAACATTATTTCAAGATATCTCTTTCAAGATATCTCTGACAGTTGACACTATCTCAGTGCACCACTACCTAACCTACTCGTACCTATTATATAGGTAACAAGACGCCTGCAGTAATCACATTTATAAGTATCTAATGTGGGTGTGTGCATACTTACTTAATACTTGCATAGTATAGTATTTTGTACTAAAATATATTTATTGCTTTGTTCCAGTCCATTCTTCGCCGAAGAATTCCAGTTCGAGGTGCCCCGAAGATTTCGATACCTGTCCATATATGTGTTTGACCGTGATAAGCACCTCAAGCAAGACAAGGTGCTCGGGAAGGTGGCTATCAAGCGGGAGGATCTGCAATTGTACAACAACAAGGACCACTGGTTCGTGGTGCGGCCCGTGGACGCGGACTCGGAGGTGCAGGGCAAGGCGCACATCGAGCTCTCGCTGGAGGACTCGCGGAAGCGGCTGCGGGTGGAGCCCAAGCCGCCCGACCCGGAGCCCGCGCCCGTCGCGCCCGCCGACTACTGCCCGGCGAAGGCGCGCCAGAACAACCTGGTGCGCCTCTCCGAGTACTGCAAGGAGAGCATTAAGTTCGGCTCGTGCTCCTCCTCGACCACCAAGAAGCTGCTGAGCTCGGCCGCCACGGAGCCCTCGCTGGCGCTGTCGCTGTCGCGCTCCGAGAGCCTGAAGGACCGCGCGGCGTGGCCGGCGGCGCGCACCAAGCCGCCGCTGCACGCCATGTCGGAGGACGCGTCGCCCAGCCCCACGGCCGCCGACTACTGGTCCGACCCCGAGCGGCACTGTGCCGCGCGCGCCGGGCCCGACACGCTGCGGCTGCGCGTGCTCGAGTGCTCCGAACTCACCACCAAGAACGGCCAGTGTGACCCCTTCGCTCTCGTCACGTTACTCTACTCCAACGGGCGACGAGTGGAGCGCCGCACCAAGCCCAGAAAAAAGACTGTTAACCCGCAATTCGATGAAATATTCTGCTTTGAGCTCGTTATGGAGGCGGACCCGAAGGATAAGGACCGCTTGCAATCGGTGAGTTGGCCCCACCGGTTGTTCATGTCTCCTTCGTACGTATGTTGGTGTGTAGTTAAGGCATGTGTTGTGATGTCGGCAGGCGGGCGTGGCGTGCGAGGCGCGTGTGTCGGTGTGGCACGACGCCGCCACCCCCGTGTTCCTGGGAGAAGTCCGGCTTCAGCTTCGACAACCCGCGCCTGCGCCCATGCGCGCCTGGTAAGTCTTGTGCAATACGCTATATAGATCACCAATTATAATGAGTGAATTCAATATGTTCAAAAACAGCCCGTGTTAGTAGCGAGCAATGTAACACGTTTAGCCTAACGATAGGAAAGTAAAGTGACACGAAGTGATGTCAGGTTACTGTCGTAAATTGCATCGTCAGTTCAGTTGAACGTGTCACGCGAGATAACGTTTAGTGTTATGTTGCTTGTTCAAGCGTGGAGATATAATTTTATGCCGTCATGGATACGTGGAGATATGTTTTTCGACCAAATGTTAATTTTCACATTTAATCTTACTTAAAAGCGTTTAAGTTCGTTTTCAATTTTGATTATAGTAAACTATATTTAGGCTTATATTTTGTTCATAAATATTCAGCAGCAGTCATAATTCCTATTACAGCGTATGCGTTTTCTAGGACTCGGATATAACATGCAGGATCGCAAAATTTCTTCTCGAAAATCTATTCAGTTTTTTCGTGAAAGAATAACAAACATCCATCCTTAAAAACTTTTGTGTTGATAGTGTTATTAAAATTAGTATTGATAATAGAAAAAAAAAATATCGCGGCGTTAATGTCCCGATTGTGCTCTCGCGCACGAAGGGACGGCCCAGGGTCTACCTTGACCATGATCCAAGATTTGGCAGATCAGATAATTACAGTGGAGCGACTGCCGTCTGACCTCTGTGACCGTGCTACCAGGAGAACCAGGCCAGATTGGATCATGGTTACACATTCAGACTGAATGTGCAGGTTTCATCACAATGTTTTCCTACACTGTAAGAGCATCGGTTAGCATTCAACTAATTTACATAACTCAGAAAAGAGTCATTGGTACATGGCCGCAGTGGGATTCGAACCCGGTACCCTGTGTCCCGGTGGGATGGAGTTCTTCAGGAAAGGGGTGAAAAGGTTTTTACGGTGTCAGCAACGCGTGGATGATCTTGCCAGCAAACGTCCATGGCCTGCGGTGACTGCTTACCATCGGGCAGGCCGGAAGCTTGTTTGCCACCTTGGTATAAATTAATTACCTCTTAATTACGAGTCGGATACCCTAACCACTCGGCCACCAACACTCGTAGCCGATAATCCAAACTAATCAGCCACAACTCCGCCCCCCAGGTTCTTCCTAACATCGCGCGCTGGCGGCGCCCTGTCCCGGGGCGCGACGCCGCCTGGAACGCGGCTGTCGGCAGCGGGCGCGGCGGCTCTCGGCTCCTTACGGCTACTGCTACAGTACACCGTGGACCACGTGTTCCAGATCGAACACTACAGACAGCTGGAGGAGCTGTTTCTGAAGAGCGTGCAGCAGAAGGTATGTAGACAAAGAGGGGTATTTCGGGTGCGCTATTTCGACCGATTCGAAAGTTTCTGTATCCAGCCTTTTCGCGCAGTTCGTCAGTCCATCTTATTTGATGAGCATGCGAGCTATGGTGTTAAGATAGGGATGTTGTTGGCGGAGGCGTCTATGGACGCTCGCGACGACCGTGGACCACGCGTTCCAGATGGAACACTAGACTGCTGCTTCTGAAGAGCGTGAAGCAAAAGATAGGCATTCAAAGAGATCTGCTTGATGGGCCTTCCCCTCATGCGGGTAATTTATACGCATATCTTTACGCAAATACGCAGATCTTCGCGCAATCTAGCCACACGTCACCCTACACCACGATTAGATAGTAGATAAAAGAGTAAGTAGTAAAAAGTGTATAAAATTTCAGCTCGCTCCGTTCGCTCATTCATTTCATTTTTCAATTCATTCATTCAAGCTCGCTCCGCTCGCTCATTCATAGGTTTCAAGTACTTTTTTTTATAATTTACCTATACTCACGCATTCAATGTATTCCTTAAATTACTATTGTGATGATAGCCCAAAATGTCACAAATTTCAAGCTCAGTCCGCTCGCTCATTCGTTCAATTATCTCACTTAGCTCACCCCAGCTTTTAAGACTTCAAACGTCAAAAATTTCGAGTTCGCTCCGCTCGCTCATTCATTTACTGATCTCCTCACTAAAAAGTTTTTTTTTAAACTCTGATTGATTTCACTTTTTCATCAGAGTAAAAGTAACCTTTCTAACAAACGATTATCTTTCAAGCAGTAATAGCAGCACTTGAATTCTCTCTTTCGCAGCCAATAACATCGTCGGCTGTATACATACTGGGAGAGATAGTGGCAAACAAGACTGACGCGGCCCAGCCGCTGGTGCGGCTGTTCATGCACCACGACCTCATCGTGCCGGTGGTGAAGGAGCTCGCCGACGCCGAGATAGCCGTGCTCACGTAAGTGCCCATACTGTTGTGAAGTAAAGTAAGTCATCATCATCATCGTCCTAGCGCTTATCCCGGCGTCTACCAGGGTCCGCTTTCCTACACATTCTTCTCCATTTCGCCCGGTCTTCCGCATTCTCTCGTCGTACGCCGTTGTTGTAAAGTAATACACTTATTTCACTCAGACGCGCGGTCGCGTGACGATGCGGCTTAAACTACGGGGGAATCTTGTCTAACTAAAAACTGTGCAAATAATTATTGGATGATAGATAATTGATTCTTGGATTCAACGCAAGGATTTAAAAACACTAATTTAATTTAAATTGTAAAACTAGTTAATGTGCCAATCTACTTTTGAATATATTATTTGTACCAGTGTTAGAGTCAAAAAGTTTTGTTCATAGTTTCCGTTGAATCTTCTACAAAGGTATACCCCATTTAGCGATGTGACTAATATGACGATCACAAACGATATGAAGACCTGCCCTGACCCCGTCAATTTAGCTCATACTGATTGAGAAATTTCTTCCGACTCATCTAGGCAAATAATATTTAGTACGGATATTTATATTCAGTATAAACTACTGATTGAACGTTTTAAGATGTAGAATTTTACTTTGCTTTAGGAATGTATTTCGAGGAAAGGATTCATGCGATCTTGAAAATCCTTGTGAATACATATTTGTGTTGGATTTTATTGCATTATGTATTGCGGTTTGTATTGCATTTTACCGTAAAGTTTCCTTAATATTATTATTATTAGTGCAGTTATTGCATGCAGATCAACATACAGAACAAGAAATTCAAGGCCAAGGATACCAATTAAATTGAATAAAGTTGTTTTTGGTTAATCAGAGTAACGTGGCCATAGGTCATGGGCAACGCATTGGCGATAGCCTTGGTGTTTCTAATGTCTAAGCAGCGGTGACCACTATCCATCAGGCGGCCTGGGTGCCTGTTTGCCTACCATAACACATAAATTGTGCTTCCCTAAATGGACTTATTCTGTTAGTTTTGAGTTTTTTGAATGTGTTATTGGATCATATAAAAATATAATAAGACCACGCTAAGTCCGAATCGCTTATTAAAAAAAAAATAACCTCTGTATGGCAACTTATGCCAAGTTTGTTAAACGTCATAGAACGTCATTCATAAAAGTCAAAACAAACAATTTGATTTCTGTAGGATTGTTTTTTTTTCGTGAGTAATGAAATGGCCGTGTGGTGTCCGGCAGAGTAGAATAGCACCAACCCCTTACACTCATGGGTGTCGTATAAGGCGACTAATGTTTCCGAGGCAAAAGATCAAGAGTCTCCGTAGTCTGGAAAATGGGCAGCAGCATTTTTCCATGTTATATTTAAGCACTGCGATCTCCAACCCGCCGGCCAAGCGTGGAGATTATGGCAATAACCTCCCCTTTCGTGGGAGAGGCCCTAAGTCCTGCAGTGGACTGTTACGGGCTGTGATGATGAATGAAAAATATTATTAAATAATGGGCAAAACAATTAAAAAGGAAGTGCAGAGGACAATTTTCAGCATGATTAATAATTTAGACAAACTGAAAATACAAGTTCAAGCTAATAGTGACCAAATAACTTAATGTTTACAAGGACTGACAATTGACTGACAAGGACAGATTATCCCCAAATCATTGCCATATCCACATTTTATAGTTTTTACTACTGTCAGTCAATACGGACTTACCGTGGTCGTGGTCCCGTCCATGTCTATGTCTATAAGAAACCAAATTAGATTTTGTAGTTATGTTATAGCTATATTTTTTTTGCACCCCACCAGCGACGCGACGACGATATTCCGCGGCAACACGCTCGTCTCCAAGATGATGGACGAAGCGATGCGGCTGAGTGGGGCTTCGTACTTGCGAGCTGTACTAAGGCCTACGCTGGCCGCCGTGCTTTCCGAACGAAGGCCCTGCGAGATCGACCCGGCCAGGGTGAAGCCGTCGGCTGCGGTCGCCGCCAATTTGGCCAATTTGAAGGACTACGTCGAGAGGGTGAGTTGGCATAGTAATTTTTTTATTATTTGTATCAGGAAGGAGAAAGTAAGCGCCGGGAATTATAAAGAGATGGAGAGGTTGGCAGGAGAGAAGAGTGGCGATTGCTCCACCGAGAAGAGTCATACTTTTAAATATGTGATGATGATGATTTGTAGGCTACAGAGGCTAGATATAATACATATCTAGATAGATATTATATCTATCTAGATCTATCTAGATCTATCGTTAGATCAACACTAAACGATATACTATATAAAAAGTTTAACAGCCGGTTGTTATCAGGCTACAGAGGCCCATATATATAATACATATAACATACAAAATTATAATAAACACAATAAACGATACGCTATATCCAAACATTAACAGCCGGTTGCACCAAAATCGTTGTTCATTTTATAGTTTTACTTATATTGACGACCTGCGGGGCTATTGTCTAACTAGTTGGCAACTGAATTTGACATTAGATAATTGTACACTACGACTTCTACGTTCACGTCTACCAAATTAGAGTAGTGTAAGGTTATTTTATGTCAAATTCAGTTGGCCACTGAAATAGCCAATAACCCCGCTGGGCTATTGTGGGCTATTGTCTAACTAGTTGGCGACATCTACATTGGCCACTGGCAAACGTCTACCAAATTAGAATAGCGCAAGATAATTTTATGTCAAATTCAGTTGTCCACTGAAATAGCCAAAAATCCCGCTGAGTGGCTCAGTGTCTGCCACGCAGAGGTCCTGGGTTCGATTCCCGGCCGAGCAATACTTCTATATCATTTTCATTGGTATACACATTAAAAAAAAATTTGGCTACCCCGATTGAGATACTTGTCTTAACTATATAAATACTGCCATGACATATATATCATGACATCTGTATTTAAAAATATATATTAGTAGTTTATCAGTTTTCTGGCACTCATAACACCAGCTTTTCTTACTGTGGGGTTAGATGGCGCTGTGGTATTGTCTAAGTATATTTATTTATTAATTATTATTATAGAAGTTCCCTACAATAGCTGACGCCCTCCCTCAACAGGTATTCGACGCAATCACCTCCTCGTACGCCATGTGCCCGTCGGCGATGTGTCGACTCTTCGACGCTCTGCGGCAATGCGCCGTGAGGCACTTTCCGCAGAACCGCGAGGTGCGGTATTCCGTCGTGTCAGGGTTCATTTTCCTGCGGTTCTTCGCGCCGGCCATACTCGGCCCGAGACTGTTCGACCTGACCACGGAGCAAATTGTGAGTTTAGTGTATATTAAATATTTGATAGGAATGGGAAATTTAATGAAAATACTAATCATAGGGGCCGTGTGGTGTACGGCAAAGTAGAATCGCATCAACTCTTTACACTCATTGGTGTCGTACAAGGCGATCAATGTTTTCGAGACAAAAGATCTACTCATTCATCAGCTCATTCATAAGTCATTCTACAGCAGTTTTTTCTGTCCACGACAGTATTTGGACAACAGACATTACGCGTCACTAACTCCATCTAAAATTAGGGGAAGCCTCAACGGATCGAATCCCAAAATATATCAAACGCCCGGGTGTTGCGAGTGTCTATGGGCGGCGGTGATTACTCTCCATCACGCCCGCTTGCTCATTCGTTACCTTCTATAATTGACGACCTGAGTGGTTCAATGGTCAACATGCCACGCAAGAGGTCCCGGGTTCGATTCCCGGCCGGGCAGAAATTGAAATGATGTATTTTAATTTCTGTTACGGGTCTGGGTGTTCTATGTATAATAAGTATGTATTTAAAAGTATTTAAGTAGTATATCAGTTTTCTAGCACCCATAGCACAAGCTTTGCTTAGTTTGGGGCTAGATGGCGCTGTGTGAATTTGTCCACGAATATTTTATTTATTTTTTATTTTATAATTCAACCATTATGTACTTCTATTATATATGTTTTTAACTGCTGTAAAACTATGTGTGAAATGAACAAATAAATAATTAATAAATCAACTCTCCGTCAGGATCCGCAAACGAACCGCACCCTGACGCTGATCTCGAAGACGATCCAGTCGCTGGGCAACCTCGTCAGCAGCCGGTCCGCGCAGCAGGTCTGCAAAGAAGAATACATGGCCGAGCTCTATCGTAGCTTCTGCACCACCAAACACGTAAGTCGGCTTTCTCTTTTCTGTTAAATTGCTGTTCTGGTAGTGCCCTATACCTTACTATTTCAATAATATCGAAAACTGAAACTGACACCAGACCAATTAATCAATCAATCAGATAATCCTGGATCTGGTTCAAATGACACAACATTTTTTCGTGACGAACAGTGATGCAAACAATGTAGTGGTTATACACCAAAATATACAAAGCTTTCAGTTCAAAAAAGAACTGGGGGCTTACCATGAGCTCTACAGCAGGACCCAAACACAACTGCCATGCTTAGAATGAGACAAGCTTATGTGACACGTATAGCGCTGTCTCGTTTTAAGCAGGGCAGTTCTGTTTTGGTCCTGCTATAAGAGCTCATGGTAAGCCCCCTGTTGCGGTTGCATCCTTTAACATTTTTCTGCGGCCGACGCCAATTGCGTCCGCAATCGGCGCTCCGCGTATGCGTACGACGCACCTGGCCGGTCCATTTAATACGCGCGCTACGATACTGATCACTGCTGTAGCATCTCTGGTATTTAAGTTAGCAGGGGAAGTGTTAACACTTTTGCTGCGAACCCAAATATCAAAGAATCAGCTGCGCCATATGCAGATCGAATCCGATTGTGTTTGTGTGGCCGGCCAAATGAGTCCGCGCGCACTCGCGTAGCCCCAATTTTGTATGCACCGGCGAAACGAGTCGTGCACACGCGCGTAACGGCAATTACGACCCAAATGTCGTGGCGGCCGCAGCGAACGAGTTGCTTAGTCATGTTCCAACAGCACGGCAGCTGGCATACTCGTATATTATGCAGGGAACTTGCCTTTTTAATTTAACTTTAAATATTAACATGGTAACAATGAGAGTTATGTGTTAGGATATATTGTTGTTTTGATTTTTAATACTAACGTAATCATCAAACCACGTAAATTCCTAATAATGTCATGATCACGTTACGGTGTTAAAGCGATCTGTATTTTGTCTAAAATAACTAATTGTAATCCCTTTTTTAGGTGCAAGCAATAAAGCAGTTCCTCGAAATAATATCCACAAGCTCTGATACTCAGAACAATAATGTTCAAGAAACGCCGGTACTACTAAAAGAGGGGTAAGCATTTCTACCTAATTATCTTGTGTTACATATTTTAATTAAAATTGTGGAACTTTTAACCAGAATAATAATTATAATGATTCATTTCAATGATATACTTTACAATTTAAAATGATTAAATGATAGTTTTTCAACGGATATGGCACATTTTATAATATTTTTGCACTTTTTACGCTACTATTATCGGATTGGATTAGATATGGGTATGTATACTCGGAGAAGTCACTCGTAGATGTATTGAAGAGCTTATATCTAAGGTATTTGAAACCATTTTAATGTGTATTGTCCCTTTCCATAAAATGTACTTACATAGATATAACTCGTGCGAGCTTGTAGGTATTGAATGAAGTTATGTATGCTGGAGTATGAACATAATTCAGCTTTGTATGTGTGTTGTAAAGAGTATAGCTCCCATCACCCTTCAGATTGAGTTGTTGACGTAGAATGTATTTAAACAAGATCTCTGAATGAAACAGAACATTAATACGAAGAAGCGCGTGATGAGTCTCTTACTCGGGGTTGTCCAATTACAATGCCAATATTGGCCTAAGCCCAGAAGTGGCCGTCTCTCTGCTTATATAGTGATGATTGGTGTAGCTTATTGAATTGGCATTCTCGATCCCAGATGGGCGCTATTGAGACGTGAGGTCTTATATCAAATTAAAGCTGTTGTCTGTTTCCAAATAGCACAGTAGGCTAAATACGTAACTCAGTTGCAAACGATTATCTGATTTCAATGATTGAAATTATTACTTTTTCGATTACGTATGATCGATTTAATACTTTCAACTTATTGCAATGGAACTTTGTTAACTGAACCCATGAAATCGATGATTCGGAATCGCAAAAGTAACAATTTCAATCGTTGAAATCAGAGAATTCTTGGCAACAGCATTACGTAATTAGCCTACAGCAATATTTTTCATTATAGACTAGCCAGTCGTTTGACCGCCACCTCACCTGGTGATAAGTGACGATGCGGCCGACGATGGAGCATGCCTGTCTAGGAACAGCCTATTCACTCTTCTCTAGACTATTTTAACAGCGGATCTTACACACTAGCGCCATCTGCTGGATTCTGAATTCGCAAGAACCTACCCTCCCCTATAAAATACGTGTAGAAGACCTAAAACTAATAGCGTCTCGTGTCACCAGGACGATGATAAAGCGGTCGGAGAACGTGCGAACGGGCGCCGGCTCGCCGCGCCGCCGGTGGACTCGCGCTGCGCACGCGCACGCCAAGCGGCGGCACTTTCGACTCACCAGGTGGGTAACCAGCTAGACGTAGCGTCATTTTTTTAGATTATTAGCTTTTTCTTTTTTTTATACTACTAAGGTGGCAAACAAGCTTGCGGCCTGCCTGATGGTAAGCAGTCACCGCAGCCTATGGACGATTGCAATACCAGGGGCATCACCCACGCGTTGCCGATCCCGTAAAAACCTTTTAACCCCTTTCTTGAAGAACTCCCATGTTGTACTCTCCAGGGATAACCTCTCCAGGTAGTTCATTCCACAACCTTAGTGTGCGTCGGAGAAAGTTCCTTTGGAACCGCACAGTTATTTGGCTCCAAGGTGTGAGGATGAACTCCTTGTCGATGTTAGCGACCTGAGTGATTCAGTTGGTTATAATGCCGGTCGCTACGCAGAGGTCCCGGGTTTGATTCCCGGCCGAGCAGGAATTGAAATGATGAATTTTAATTTGTCACGGGTCTGGGTGTAGTATGTGTAATAAGTATGTATTAAATGTATAAGTAATTTATCGGTTATCTAACACCCATAATACAAACTTTGCTTAATTTGGGGCTAGATGGCGCTGACTGATTTGTCCAAGCATATTTATTTTTTACCTATGTGGATTGTATCGTCCCGTAAGGTGGAACGTGGAGATCTGTTAAATCTATGTAACCAACTTTGTAATCCATCATCATCATCCTAGCGTTTATCCTGACCGGTCTTCGGCATTGGCACTCGCATTCGGCTCAGCAATGTCAATCCATCGCTTCTTGGGTCGCTCACGGGGCCTCTTTCCTTACACCGACGGGTTCAGGTACCTATTTCCCACGTTGTAATCTATGTTGACGATAAAAAAATTTAAATCGAAAACCGTAATCTCCAACGCCGTTGTCCGTTCGTAGCGGCGAGCTGTCGTGGTCGCGGTGCGGCGCCAAGACGCCCGCGCACCGGCTGCCGTTGGCGGGCGTTCTCAACGTGGCCGCCGTCGACACCCCGCCACAGGGAGCCCCACTCGGCGCCAACAACATATTCCAAATCGGTGAGAATACATGTTTTGCTTGGATCACAGGAGAGCGCAGGTGTGCGGTTGAAGGATTCTTTCGTGTCTGATGTCTAACGGATAGTCCAGTCATTATATACATTTGGAAATGAAAATGAACCGAGGAAGCCAAATTTTGGATATTACGTGGGGGGCGGCTAGAAAAGCTTAAGTTCAAATTGTCGACCAAAATAACCTTGTGCGTTTTCCGCCATCTTGAAAAAAGGGTTAAATTCAGTTTTTTGTTACTCTTTGCACGATCTACAATTAAGGTCCTCTACATTTTTCACGTATCGATAAAAAAAAACATAAATTTGGGGAGAAAAAATTGTTTTTCGCTATTTCCTTTTTTCTCGTCAAAGATATCGAAAAATTTGGCTTTCTCGGTTCATTCTCATTTCTAACCCGATTTTTTCGACGTAATGACTGGACTAGGAGCGAATGTTTATACATGTGGTCACACACGCTTAGACGATTAGGATTAGGGGCCCAATTCTCGCGCTGTGACGTCTCGAATCCTAAGTTTTTGTCCTACCTAGTTTACGCTCATTACGAGACAAGTATATAATAATATGTATCAAGTTTTCATTATAGATAGACATTTGTCATTTTAGTTTAGTCAGATGCTTACAGTATTTTTTGTTGACCTGTAACCTTGTTGGTTTTAAAATAGCATTTAATATGTTTGATATAGCTGTTGGTAGTCTAATCAAAAAATGAATAAATGTATTGGTGTTGGGAGACCTACAAATAGCTCTCGTATCGTTTTTATTACATTACAACTACAATATTTCAAAGCTGTTGGTCTCCATCAAAAGATTTTAAAAAATACATATGCGTGTTTCCGAGCCGCGTGTAAAACCCAGCGTTCGTGTTCGCAGTGCACCGCGAGCGCGTGCTGTTCGTGCAGGCGAGCAACTGTGTGGAGCGTGCGGAGTGGGTGCGGCTGTTGGGCGCCCTGTGCCGGCGCCACCCAGCTGCGCCCGCGCACTCCGGATACTATGCGCACACGCACTGGACCTGGTGAGTGGTTGCCTGCACTGGTAATTTTATCTTGCTTGCATATGCGTCCTGGAGTGTGAGGGACTAAAGGACTACAGAGCCAAAGCCTCACTAGGAACAGGGGGCTTACTATGAGCTCATAGCAGGACCTAAAGAGAACTGTCTCGTTCTAAGCAAGGCAGTTCTGTTTAGGTTCTGCTATAAGAGTTCATGGTAAGCCTTTAGGTTCCCTTCGAGAGGTCTATGAACGGAACGTCCTAATAGACTTCTGGAAGGAGCCGGGCTGGATATCATAGCCGGTTTTCAATCACGCGTTAAGGACCGACTTTGAGTCCAAATGCGGCTCCTAACCTAACCTTGCATATGCTCTGATTACATTTGACTAAATTCAGAAACAAAAATCGTGAGAGCAAATCAAAGTGGAATGTATTTCTCTTTAAATAAGGTCCATTCTTTAATCACGGCTTTTGAATAGCGAAGCGACGCGTATCATAACATAAGTGATACAAAAATGGACCTTATGCCCAGCAGTGTGTGTTTTTCTGGCTGATATGATAATTATGTTGATGTTCTTAAATCAAATTATTGATTGTGTATCATCGTGGTCCTCAGCTGCGGTCGTCCCTCAGCGGAAGCCGCGGGGTGCGGGGGCGCGACGTGGTGGGCGGGCGCGGCGGCGTGCGCGCTCGCGCTCAGACTCGACCCCGCGAGAGACCTGCAGCGGCTGCATGCGCTGCTAGTCGCGCACGCCACCAAGCTGGACGACCGCCTCCATAGGCCCGTGCAAGGTACGCAACTCTCAGCGGAGGCCGCGGGGTGGGCGGGCGCGGCTCATCACAGCTCATAACAGGCCACTGCAGTGCAAGGTACGCCGAGCCGAGGACACTCGGGCTCAACACAGCTCATAACAGTCCACTGCAGGACTCGAAAAGTCTCCCACGAAAGGAAAGGTTGTTGACATAATCTCCTCGCTTGGTGGATTTGAGATCGCATTGTTGTAAATATAACAGTGGAAAACGCCGACTCTAGATATTTTGCCTCGGATATTAGTCGCCTTGTAAAGACACTCATGTATCGTATCTCTAACCGTCCCCCGTCCGGTTGCAGACGGCACGCCGCAGGACGAGCGCGACGCGGAGGCGGCGACGCTGCGCGAGCTGCAGGAGGTGATGTTCGACCTCGAGCACCGCCACCGCATCTACCGGCGGTCGCTCGTGCGCGAGACCAAGTACGGCAGCAAGTGAGTATCGCCGTCGGAGACTCCGCTGCCGGTATCGGCCACTTGCCGAACAGAATTCTTATAACTCGTCCTTCTCCGGCGCAGGCAAGCTCCCATAGGCGACGACAACTACCTGCACCTGGCGGGCGCGGCGGGGGCGGCGGGCGCGGCGGCCGCGGCCGGCGGCGACGGGCCGTTCCTGTGGCGGCCCTGGCGGGGCGAGGCCGCGGCCGGGGACCTGGACCTCGACGGCGCCGCGCTGCCGTGCTCGCGCGACGTCGGCTCCAGCACCGAGTCGCTGCGCCGGTACGCCGACGAGCGCTCCTCCGGGAAGTCCACCCGCTCCGCCGGCAGCGGCTACCTCACCATGTCCTGCCTGAAGCACGAGCCGTCCGAGGACAGCGACGCGTCCGCCGAGCGGCCCGCGCGCCCGCCCAAGCCCGCGCGGCTGTCCCCGAGCCGCGCGTCCGCGCCGCCGCCGCCGCTCTGCGAGTACGTGGACGTGGAGCCGCGCCCGCCCGAGCGCCGCCCGCGCCTCGCCGACCGCGAGCCCCCCGCACCCCCCCCCCCCGCCCCCGCGCCGCGCTGCAGGGAGTACGAGCTGATGGCCGACTTCATGAGCCACGCCGCCGCGGCCGACGACGCGCCGCCCGTGGTGCCGCCGCGCGCGCACGCCGCCCGCGCGCGCCCGCCCGACCCTACCCCCGCGCCCGCCCCCGCCAGCGACTCCGCCTCCAACGACGACAGCCTGCTGGACGAGCTGCAGCGCGACTACTGCGAGCTGCGCGTCTGCGAGGACGAGCCGCCCGCCGCTGCCGCCGCCGGCAGCGACGCCTCCCTCGACGGGGACGACGAGTGCGGCGTCTTCTCCAGAGTCAGCGTTCAGAGAAAATCCAACCCCATCAAGTCGCAGCCGAGCTCCGTGAAGCCCCTCAAGACCTCGAGCTCGACGTCCAATGTACACGACGCGGGGACGAGCTCGTCGAGACTCGCCGAGCGGCTCACGCCTTTCTTCCTGAAGAAGAAGCCTAAGCAGCCGGACGAGCCGCAGTCGAGCAGGGGCTCCCGCAAGGAGGAGCTGTTCGGGCGGCTGACGCCGCGCTTCGGCCAGTCCCGGCTGTACGGGCGCGGGCAGTCGCTGGAGATCGCGCCGGCCGCCAGCGCCGCGCGCCGCATCGAGCGCTCCGCCACCACGGTCAACATTCCGACGAGGCCGATCAACTCATCGATCGTGGCCAACCTCAAGTTCTTCAGCCTGCACCGGTACGGGCCGCCGGAGGACGTGCAGTGCAACGCGTTCGTGCGCACCGCGGACGAGGGCGCCGAGGCGGGCCCCGCCGGCCCCGCCGCCACCGACATCCGGCTCTAACTGTCGCGCCCGCGCCGCCTTCCGGCCGCCGACGCGGTCGCGAGCGCGAGCGGGCCTTCCGATTCGGTTGTATATTGTATTAGACTAGAAATCGTAGCTCTTCTATATTTTTCGAAATCCTTTTTGGTCGACCTGAAGCGTGTGCCTCCTCTAGATTGTAGCAGATTGTCTGAAGAGTACGTTAAGTTTAATTATGGTAGTGTAATGAATACTCAGTAGGTGCCAAGTATTGTGCGATGTCGCCGACGCATCGTAGGCGACGAACTCTCATTCCTGTAGCACAATAGTATAGTGAAATTAACATTATTTTACTAAAGAATTTAGCTATGATTTTTATAATGATATATTAGTTAGGTATATCGCCTAGGGTGGTAACAACAGAACTTCAAATTAATTTATAGTACAGACCTAATGACCGAGCGTTGTACGTTACAAATTGTCCAGTACTTAAATTGTTTTGTGAAAGTGAGGTTAACTGAATTTCACTCGCATTCGGCTATGTTAGCAAGATATGTTGTCAAGTCCGTCGGCCTTCAGAACTGTAACACCATTATTCAAACTGTGATTAGATTTTAATTACGTCTATATTACTACGTTAAATACCTCTCTTATATCAGTCAATTGTAATATATCTAATGAGAAATCGAATATTAAAATTGTGCACGATCATAATGATCATCATTAATTTAATGTACACACTATGATTTGCAATAGGTTTTTAAACTGATTTGTATCTTATATACACTTATGTTGTTGTCCTCTGATTTGGAGGAATATTTTTAGTGTAGCAATTAAATAATGTACAAATTAATATTTCATAAAATATATGTTATTTATTTCACTTATTTTCATTTTGTTAATAAAACTTCACGTAAGTTCGAATTTTATTACTGCTTATTATTTTTACCGTCTTCAAACTCACGAGCAGATCACAAAAAACATGTGGGCACAAAGTGTGGGCAATGTTGTATAATTGAACATTGAACATTTCGGTCATCACCCACTTTCCGCCATTATGAAAAAATAACGATTTTGTAGCCACTCATAAAACTTATGCCTAACTTATGCTAATCGATAGGAAACTTTAATTTCTATCCGTCACTTTATGTTCAATGAGGAAGGAGTGATTGCGCAAGCTCCACCTTCGTCTTAATGGGGAGTAGACACCACTCTGGGGGACACCTGCAGAAATATTAGCAAAGTCGGAGACTTTATCATTAGCACGGATACATTGCAGGTAACTACTGAACCACTCAACTACAGAATCAGATACATGCAGTGAACCTAACATTGCAAGAAGGATATCATAAACTAAAGAATGAAATTAAATTGAAGATAAAAAATTTAAACAAATGAGTTGCCACTATAAAAAAATCACGGTGTTTTACTGAAAAAGAAAACACATTAAATATTTACCTTATTTGAAGCTTACTAGTTTGTGATAGGCTCATGGACTTACCACCCAAAAGGGACTGCGCACTGCTTTGTCTAAACCCGGGCAGAGCGAGAGTCACCATCGATAGTCCTTTGTCCCTTTCTAACAATGTAAACACAATGCATAGCCTCCTTCAGTAAGATGAAGGTGGCTATCATAGCCTCCTTCATCTTACAAGCCATGCGCAGAAGTTTGACAACGTCGCATTTTTTAATTTTAGTGAACCTGAAAACTTCTGTAAAACTATCATCGCGGTCGTCGTCGTTTTATGTTATTAGTTATTTAAGTGATAAAGTATATTAATAAGTATATACATTAGTTAGATAATATGTAATTGGATAGATTCTTGTCCTATTTACCTATCTACCTACTTGCAATTGTATTCTCCTATTATTATAAATGCGAAATATAATCTATGTTTGGTTTTGTACGTAATGGATGTTTGTTACACCTTTACGCAAAAACTACTGATCATATTTTAATGAAATTAGGCAGTTATATAAAATATAGCCTGAATAACACATATGCTATAATTTATCCCGATATTGAATGTGATTCCCGCGAGAACGGGTCCGGCACGTTATAGCAGAATTTTATGCGGACGCAGTCGCGACCAAAAGCTATTATGAAATAAAATAATCTATGCCAGCCAAAATATTGCCCAATTTATTAAATATTAGGTATAATAGATTTTAAACAGTTTTATTTAAGTGCCTAAGTATATAAAAACTAACTACTTACTTACTTATTGTACCTATATACTTTTTCAATGCTTAGATCATCGTGGATAATCAGAGATCGTGGTTTAAAGTAGTTGTGATAACTTTCACAATGCGAAAATGTTTGCTGCTTACAAAAGATCCTTTGGTGGGACTCCAGCATGCTTGGGAAATAGCAGAAGTCCATTTATTTAATAGAATTACATATTTTGGAAAGCAAAACATCGGCACAGCATCTTTCCCATTTTTACGATTTAATCATAATTTTACTTGCATTTTTCAAATGCAAAAATGCCTTGGCATCTGTTGGAGAAAGATTACGAATATACAACAGAATTTGATTTATGAAATAATCTAAAAACTAACAATAAAAATTGTCAAGGATTGTTTTTCAAAAATCGTATTTGTCCAATTTTAGCACAATTATAAATATATTTACTTTTATTTACCTTCGTAGATGGTCCCTACAAACGCGTTAATCTACAGTTTTATCAATATATTTTAAATTTATCATCATAAAATTCATAATATTCCCGCACATTGACATGTAAACAATGAGTAAATCGGTTTACAGCGACGTTGCCGTTCCGTGCTACAGCATGGCTTGTAAGATGAAGGAGGCTATGTGGAAATGCATAATGTTATTGGCATAATCCGTCATTCTAAATTGACAAGTGTCATGTTTGGTGTTGCCATTATTGGAGAAATATATTTACCGTGAATTTGGTATTATTGTGGGGATCGGACCGTACAATCTAAAAAGTATTTGTCAAAATACCTTTTGATCTACTGCACGTTTCTCCGACAAACGTCGAGTCGACATAATTATTAACCTACGACTTTTTGTTCCACAAAACAGATAAAAGAGTTTGGTAACGATTTATCTTACAACACTAGTTCCTAAAGAAAAGCGATAGTACTCGTCGATATCTACATTTCGGGTGCCACCTGGCATCCGAAATGTAGATCTCGATTAGCACTATCACTTCTCTTTCGGAACTAGTGTTCTAGGACCAATAGTTTCAGGGTTATTTCAGTTTTAAGTTTGACAGCTGTTATTTATTTTATTTATTTATAACTCTTTATTGTACATACAAAGACAGTAAACCATAGTAACAGTAAGACAATATAGTACAAAGGCGGTCTTATCGCTTAAAGCGATCTCTTCCAGACAACCATTTTTACGGACATCGTAGAAGGTTCCTAGATAAAGCAGGCATGTACAGAGAGTCAACTTAAACACTATTTACACTAAATGACGAACAAAGGTTTCTACAACAAATTATGAAAAGAAAAAAAAACACAAATTTTGCTATTCCATATAATATGAACACAGGCGATGGATTTCAGTTATTCGTTGTTAGGAGATGTACTTTAAGTTTCCTTTTAAATGTGAGCGGTGACTCTGAGCATCTCACATCGCGGGGCAGAGAATTCCACAAGCGCACTGACTGAACAGTGAACGACTTGTCGTAGAAGCCTGTGACATGTTTAGGCATTACCAATGTTAGGTCGCGAGAGGATCGGAGGGATCGACTTTGAACGTCCGAGTCATACCCGAAACGCTCCTTTAGGTATTGCGGCGAGCAGCGGTCGAAGAGCATCCGGTACAATAGCGAAAGACAGTGACTGTTTCGCCGCTGCCGAATAGGGAGCCACCCAAGCCGAGCGCGGAACTCGGAAACGTGGTCGAACTTGCGGAGACCAAAAATAAATCTAATACAACAATTTTGTAGTCGTTCGAGTTTATTAAGTTGTTCTTCAGTCAAGCCAGTTAAACATGAGTCAGCGTAATCAAGAATCGACAGTAACAAAGACTGTGCTAACGCGATCTTAGTAGGAATTGGCAGAAAATTGCGTAGTCTTCTCAAAGACGACGATGAGGCGAACAACTTACGACTTATCTCAGCAATATGTGGCCCCCAGGACAATGTTTTGTCAATAATGACACCGAGATTCCTGACTGAGTCACTGTATGGCACGCACACTCCGTCAAAGGAGACGTTAGGCAACGCCTTCAAGTCCAGTTTCGCCAACATCCTCGAGACACCGATAACTATCAATTGCGTTTTTAGAGCGTTGATTTTGAGCCCATGTGAAGCACTCCAACACGCGATCCGATCGAGATCGTAATTGATGTCGTTAATAGCGTTGGCAATCTTTTCCGGGGATGACTGCGAGTAAATTTGTAAATAGTCAGCATACAGATGGCAGCTTGAGCTAAGGTCGGCAGTAATACGATTTATGAAAATAGCGAAGAGAATTGGGGAAAGTACACCACCCTGCGGAACACCAGCGCCTAGCTCGCACCACGCTGAGAGAGATTCATCAGCACGGATCCGCTGACGACGACCCACTAAGTAGCTTCCAAACCACGAGACAGCATCCTCAGAAATATTAAGTGATCTCATTATAGCCAAGAGAATCTCATGGTCGACTGTATTGAAAGCGTTGCTGAAATCTAAAAGTGCCAGAACCGTTACTTTACCGTTCTCCATACCCATCCTGATATCATCGGTTATCTTGACAAGTGCAGTGGTAGTACCATGTCCCGGTCGGATTATTCGGCTGTTATTCGAATGTAGATCTCTACAAGAACTGTAATTTCTGTCTAGACACTAGTGTTTTAGGACCAATAGTTTCCGAGTTGCAGGGTAATCTTGGGCTGGACCCTGGTGAAAATATGACCTTCAGATTGCATCCGGTTCGGCTCTGCCTGGCCCTGATCGGTAAGTCGGTGTCCGCGCTAAGTAATAAAAGTAATTCGGAATCTGCATCAAAAATTGTGGCTACACTAGAAAGGAACACAGGACTATCGATGGTGACTCTCGCTCTGCCCGGTTTTAGTCAAAGCAGTGCGCAGTCCTTTTGGGTGGTAAGTCCATGGATAGGCCCTGTGTTTTCCGTTACCGCTTTGCCTTTCTCTTTCCATTTATATCTTCTGTCCCGCTCATCACACCCACTCGGCGATCCCCACCAGGCAGGCATATTAGTGGAATATATATCTTAGTTCGCCATGAGATGATTTCGAAAGAACGGGAAGCTATCGGCCATGACGAAACACCCATACTCAGTTTAGATAAGTAGATACAAAAAAGGCTAAATTCTACAAGTTCGTTTTAGGTTTCTACTTGGTACTCGCAAATGTATCTTTGATAGAAGTTGACGAGAGTCTACTTGATTCTGAGCTGATATTAAGAAGGTAGACAATGAGCAGTTTTCCAATAGGTATCTAAAGCATTTCTAACCACTCACTAGATGGCGCCTCGACAATTTTGGTAATTGATAATCGCTTGAAATAGGTTCTTAGCAAAGAGGATATAAACACTGGGTACGTTGTTTTGGTTAATATTGTTTTTATCAATAGTTTTAACCATTTTAGAGGTTGTAATAAATTATTACAAACAAAGCAAACATCAATTGGTCTGAGTCAATTCGTTTCATGGACACTAGGATCAAGAATGGAGACAATACAAATCACAGATAATATGAAAGGTTTGTATTAAAATACATTTCGTTGAACCTTTTGGCAAAAATTACCGAAATTGTAGGAGCGCCATCTATTAATGCTTTTTGAAACCAATTGACAATACCTACTGGAAAACTCCGCATTATAGATTTTGAAATTTTGACTTTAATTGATAATAATTGAAAGAATATTAATTTTTTTAAATGAAATTGACATTATATAATTAATAAAAGCCCAAATTTTAAATTTATTTTGACACATAATCAAATTGAAACATTTTTATGTTCATATTTGTAATTTAAATAGGTACCCTATTTAAAATTTTAATTAGGTATGTAAATAATTGTTGGTGCTTTGTTAATGACATATAAATGATTTTATTTACTTAAATGATAGTAATGAATACCAATAGGGTATTTATATAATAATGACTATCTCGATACATACTTTTATATATTATGTAATAATTTTATGTGAAAATTGTATCTTAGAGAATTAATAAAACTAAACTAAACTAAACTAAACAATATCAGCAGACAGTCCCGCCTAACTTGTAGAGGAAAAATATATTGGTTTTTACATCACATCTCATAGTTTATTTCACTTAGCCCGCGCTTATAGATACTGAAGGTATCTCATAAACCTTCTCTTTATGTCTAACCTGTTAACGTAGATTTTGTATAACGGATCCCAGATCTGAGATAAATACTCGACAATGCTACGCACTAAAGTATAGTATCTACAGTACATTGACCGTCAAAACTGAGTACTACACTTTAAAAATTGCAATTTCTAAATAGATTCGATTTTGTGACAAATAAAATTATTGATGTTGTGTTAAACAACTCGACCCAGTCCACATTGGCGTGAGTGATCGCGGATAAGATTGTAGGGGCTGCTGCGTAAGCCACAGGAATGTGAGGAAAAGATCCCGCCGGAATCAGTGGTCAGAAAGTGGTCACAAAGGATTTATATCGCGAGTTGGATGCGAGATGCGAGGTCCAACGGCTTACGACGTCGAGATGCTAAAGACCGAGCTAAGTGGAGCAGGTAAAGTAGGAAACCGGACCGAAGCGGAAGAAGGAAACCGGGATTGATCCCTAGGATGATGATGATCAGTCCATTTATTACAGTTAAAATACTGATTCAATTTCATGTGTTGCTTCACTGTGTTCCGCTTGTAATCCACATACCTAGACCATAAGTAGATCCACTCACTCAAATACCTACCGGGGACAGTGGATCAATTTCCACTTTTTTTAATTCTAAAGTTTTGCCGAAATTCAGATCATTACTGTTTGTTAACAGCCCATCATCATCATCATATCAGCCAGAAGACGCCCACTGCTGGGCATAGGCCTCCCCTAGAGATCTCCACAAAGACCGGTCCTGTGCTTTCCGCATCCAGCTGGTACCTGCGATCCTTACCAGGTCGTCGGTCCACCTTGTAGGAGGCCTACCCACGCTGCGTCTACCGGTACGTGGTCGCCACTCGAGAACTTTACTGCCCCATCGGCCATCTGTTCTTCGAGCTATGTGCCCTGCCCACTGTCACTTCAGTCTGGCAATCCTTAGAGCTATGTCGGTGACCTTGGTTCGCTTGCGGATCTCCTCATTTCTGACTCGATCGCGCAAAGAAACTCCGAGCATAGCTCTTTCCATTGCCCTTTGGGTAACAGTGAGCTTTCTTATAAGGCCCATAGTGAGTGGCCACATTTCAGTTCCGTAAGTCATCACAGGCAATACACATTGGTCAAAGACCTTCGTCTTGAGACACTGCGGTAATTGGGACGAAAATATGTGGCGTAGCTTTCCGAACGCTGCCCAACCGAGTTGGATTCGTCGATTGACCTCTTTCTCGAAATTTGACCTACCTAGCTGGACTATTTGTCCTAGGTATGTATAGTCGTCAACAACTTCAAGTGGAGTGCCTCCAACTGTCACTGGAGTAGGCACAACATGGACATTCGACATAATTTTCGTCTTGTCCATGTTCATTTTAAGACCTACTTGTTGAGAGGCACTACAGAGGTCATCGAGCATTTTGCCCAAGTCATCCAGGGTTTCAGCCATTACTACGATATCGTCAGCAAATCTGAGGTGCGTGAGGTACTCGCCGTTAATATTGATGCCAAGTCCGTCCCAGTCCAGAAGCCTAAAGATATCCTCCAGTGCAGCAGTGAACAACTTCGGTGATATGACATCACCTTGTCTAACACCTCGCGGCAGCTGAATAGGTTCTGTGGTCTTGTCCTGGAGACGAACTGACATAGTGGCGTTTTCGTACAAACACTTCAGTGCTTCGATATATCGATAGTCAATTTGGCACCGCTGTAGAGACTGGAGCACTGCCCAAGTTTCGATCGAATCGAAGGCTTTCTCATAGTCCACAAACGCCAAGCATAATTGCCGATTATACTATTCGGTCTTCTGTACAACCTGCCGCAGCGTATGTATGTGGTCTATGGTACTAAAACCTTTTTGGAATCCGGCTTTTTCGGGAGGCTGGAAGTCATCAAACCTGCGTGCGAGACGATTCGTAATGACTCTCGAAAACAGCTTATAGACATGGGTCAGCAGCGATATTGGTCTGAAGTTCTTCAAGAGAGCCTTATCACCTTTCTTGAAGAACAATATTACTATGCTTCTGTGCCATGCTTCCGGCGTTTTGTCCTCGAGGATGACGGAATTGAACGGCTTCTGAAGGGTCTTAAGCACAGGTTTGCCACCAGCTTTCAGAAGCTCAGCCGTAATTCCATCATCACCCGGCGCCTTGTTGTTCTTAAGCTGTTTGAGAGCCATACTAATCTCGTACAGGCTGATGTCCGGGATATCTTCGGTGTAGTGTCGGGTCAACTTGGCTCTGGGGTCTTTTGCCATACTGGTAACAGGTGCCCGTGTTGTCGTGTATAACTGTCCATAGAACCTCTCGACTTCCCTCAAAACCTCGGACTTGGTTGAAACAACTCCGCCGTCATCCGTTTTCAGCCTCGTCAACTGGCTCTGTCCAATCGACAGATCTCTCGCAAAGAATTTAAAGCCTTTGTTCCGCTCGATCGCCGCCTCAATATTGGTAGTATTGAAGCGGCGTATGTCGCGAGTCAGAGACTTGGAGATCCGTCGATTAAGTCGCCTAAATTGAGAGATATCATCAGGGGATTGCAGAGTCATTCCGCGTCTTTCTTCGATAAGTTTGAGGGTATCGTCAGAGATTTTGTTTGTTCAGTTTGTACGGCAGGCTTTATAAAACTTTGACCCAACCGTATAGACAGTTTCCACGAACCTGTTATTATAGTCGTCCACGTCGACGCACTCTCCTAGGCACTCGAAGCGATTTTGTAATTCGAGTTGAAAGCTCTCGGAGTTTTGGATTTGGATGGGTATAGGCCGGAGCGTGGACCTCATCAATCTCGATCTTTCCAGCTGGGGATTAATATTCAATGTGCCTCTTACCAAGCGGTGATCACTGCCAATTTTAACGCTATTGATCACCGAGACATCGTTGAATATATGCCGTTTCGTAGATAGGATGAAGTCAATCTCATTTTTTGTGACACCATCGGGACTAACCCACGTCCATCTGCGATGATCCGGCTTCCTGAAAAATGAGTTCATCATAAAGAGTCCCTCCTTCTCCATAAAGCCGGCCAACATCTGGTCACGGGCGTTCCGACTTCCAACTCCAAATTGCCTCACTCTCAACTCGTCTCCGCCTCGTTTGCCCAGTTTCGCGTTGAAATCCCCCATGACAACGGTATAATGTGTCTTGGAGGTATGCATGGCTGTAGAAATATCCTCATACATAGCCTCCACTTCATCGTCGGAGTGAGTCGAAGTCGGTGCGTAGACCTGTATGACCTTCAACGAATACCGCTTGGTAATTCTGAGTATAAGGTACGCCTAGACGACACACTCTCGATTTTGACGATGTTGTTCACGAGGGTTTTTGTGGACGAGGAACCCGACACCACCTAGGTTGGTCGACAGTTGGTCGCCCACCCGGAAGTAAAGCAGATTTCCGGACTTTAGGATTATCGAGTCCTCCCCCTTTCTTCGGACTTCAGATAACCCTATAATATCCCAATTTAATCTGCTTACCACTTCCTCCAGTTCCACGAGCTTTTCGTCGGTCCGCAGTGTCTGGACATTGTATGTAGCCAGGGCCAGTGGTCGTACTTTGTGGTAGCCTGGTCGCATTCGGTAATTCTTCGCACCCCCTGCCCCGCCGTTACCGTGACCGCTAGGGGGGTGGGGGGGAGTTGCCATATATGATCGCAGTGCAGTAGATGTAAATGTACCCTAAGGGAATAACCCGGAAGATGGGCAGCAGCATCTTTCGGGTTATTCCCTTAGTCGCCTCTTACGACACCCACGGGAAGAGATGGGGTGGTGCTATTCTTTTAAGTGGCGGCACCACACACCATCATCATCGCAGCCCATTAATAGACCACTACAGGACTTGGAGCCTCTCCCACGAAAGGGGAGGTTATTGCCATAATCTTCACGCTTGGTGGATTTGAGATCGCATTGTTGTAAATATAACAGTGGAAAACGCCGACTCTAGATATTTTGCCTCGGATATTAGTCGCCTTGTAAAGACACTCATGTATCGTATCTCTAACCGTCCCCCGTCCGGTTGCAGACGGCACGCCGCAGGACGAGCGCGACGCGGAGGCGGCGACGCTGCGCGAGCTGCAGGAGGTGATGTTCGACCTCGAGCACCGCCACCGCATCTACCGGCGGTCGCTCGTGCGCGAGACCAAGTACGGCAGCAAGTGAGTATCGCCGTCGGAGACTCCGCTGCCGGTATCGGCCACTTGCCGAACAGAATTCTTATAACTCGTCCTTCTCCGGCGCAGGCAAGCTCCCATAGGCGACGACAACTACCTGCACCTGGCGGGCGCGGCGGGGGCGGCGGGCGCGGCGGCCGCGGCCGGCGGCGACGGGCCGTTCCTGTGGCGGCCCTGGCGGGGCGAGGCCGCGGCCGGGGACCTGGACCTCGACGGCGCCGCGCTGCCGTGCTCGCGCGACGTCGGCTCCAGCACCGAGTCGCTGCGCCGGTACGCCGACGAGCGCTCCTCCGGGAAGTCCACCCGCTCCGCCGGCAGCGGCTACCTCACCATGTCCTGCCTGAAGCACGAGCCGTCCGAGGACAGCGACGCGTCCGCCGAGCGGCCCGCGCGCCCGCTCAAGCCCGCGCGGCTGTCCCCGAGCCGCGCGTCCGCGCCGCCGCCGCCGCTCTGCGAGTACGTGGACGTGGAGCCGCGCCCGCCCGAGCGCCGCCCGCGCCTCGCCGACCGCGAGCCCCCCGCACCCCCCGCCCCCGCCCCCGCGCCGCGCTGCAGGGAGTACGAGCTGATGGCCGACTTCATGAGCCACGCCGCCGCGGCCGACGACGCGCCGCCCGTGGTGCCGCCGCGCGCGCACGCCGCCCGCGCGCGCCCGCCCGACCCTACCCCCGCGCCCGCCCCCGCCAGCGACTCCGCCTCCAACGACGACAGCCTGCTGGACGAGCTGCAGCGCGACTACTGCGAGCTGCGCGTCTGCGAGGACGAGCCGCCCGCCGCTGCCGCCGCCGGCAGCGGCGCCTCCCTCGACGGGGACGACGAGTGCGGCGTCTTCTCCAGAGTCAGCGTTCAGAGAAAATCCAACCCCATCAAGTCGCAGCCGAGCTCCGTGAAGCCCCTCAAGACCTCGAGCTCGACGTCCAATGTACACGACGCGGGGACGAGCTCGTCGAGACTCGCCGAGCGGCTCACGCCTTTCTTCCTGAAGAAGAAGCCTAAGCAGCCGGACGAGCCGCAGTCGAGCAGGGGCTCCCGCAAGGAGGAGCTGTTCGGGCGGCTGACGCCGCGCTTCGGCCAGTCCCGGCTGTACGGGCGCGGGCAGTCGCTGGAGATCGCGCCGGCCGCCAGCGCCGCGCGCCGCATCGAGCGCTCCGCCACCACGGTCAACATTCCGACGAGGCCGATCAACTCATCGATCGTGGCCAACCTCAAGTTCTTCAGCCTGCACCGGTACGGGCCGCCGGAGGACGTGCAGTGCAACGCGTTCGTGCGCACCGCGGACGAGGGCGCCGAGGCGGGCCCCGCCGGCCCCGCCGGCCCCGCCGGCCCCGCCGCCACCGACATCCGGCTCTAACTGTCGCGCCCGCGCCGCCTTCCGGCCGCCGACGCGGTCGCGAGCGCGAGCGGGCCTTCCGATTCGGTTGTATATTGTATTAGACTAGAAATCGTAGCTCTTCTATATTTTTCGAAATCCTTTTTGGTCGACCTGAAGCGTGTGCCTCCTCTAGATTGTAGCAGATTGTCTGAAGAGTACGTTAAGTTTAATTATGGTAGTGTAATGAATACTCAGTAGGTGCCAAGTATTGTGCGATGTCGCCGACGCATCGTAGGCGACGAACTCTCATTCCTGTAGCACAATAGTATAGTGAAATTAACATTATTTTACTAAAGAATTTAGCTATGATTTTTATAATGATATATTAGTTAGGTATATCGCCTAGGGTGGTAACAACAGAACTTCAAATTAATTTATAGTACAGACCTAATGACCGAGCGTTGTACGTTACAAATTGTCCAGTACTTAAATTGTTTTGTGAAAGTGAGGTTAACTGAATTTCACTCGCATTCGGCTATGTTAGCAAGATATGTTGTCAAGTCCGTCGGCCTTCAGAACTGTAACACCATTATTCAAACTGTGATTAGATTTTAATTACGTCTATATTACTACGTTAAATACCTCTCTTATATCAGTCAATTGTAATATATCTAATGAGAAATCGAATATTAAAATTGTGCACGATCATAATGATCATCATTAATTTAATGTACACACTATGATTTGCAATAGGTTTTTAAACTGATTTGTATCTTATATACACTTATGTTGTTGTCCTCTGATTTGGAGGAATATTTTTAGTGTAGCAATTAAATAATGTACAAATTAATATTTCATAAAATATATGTTATTTATTTCACTTATTTTCATTTTGTTAATAAAACTTCACGTAAGTTCGAATTTTATTACTGCTTATTATTTTTACCGTCTTCATACTCACGAGCAGATCACAAAAAACATGTGGGCACAAAGTGTGGGCAATGTTGTATAATTGAACATTGAACATTTCGGTCATCACCCACTTTCCGCCATTATGAAAAAATAACGATTTTGTAGCCACTCATAAAACTTATGCCTAACTTATGCTAATCGATAGGAAACTTTAATTTCTATCCGTCACTTTATGTTCAATGAGGAAGGAGTGATTGCGCAAGCTCCACCTTCGTCTTAATGGGGAGTAGACACCACTCTGGGGGACACCTGCAGAAATATTAGCAAAGTCGGAGACTTTATCATTAGCACGGATACATTGCAGGTAACTACTGAACCACTCAACTACAGAATCAGATACATGCAGTGAACCTAACATTGCAAGAAGGATATCATAAACTAAAGAATGAAATTAAATTGAAGATAAAAAATTTAAACAAATGAGTTGCCACTATAAAAAAATCACGGTGTTTTACTGAAAAAGAAAACACATTAAATATTTACCTTATTTGAAGCTTACTAGTTTGTGATAGGCTCATGGACTTACCACCCAAAAGGGACTGCGCACTGCTTTGTCTAAACCCGGGCAGAGCGAGAGTCACCATCGATAGTCCTTTGTCCCTTTCTAACAATGTAAACACAATGCATAGCCTCCTTCAGTAAGATGAAGGTGGCTATCATAGCCTCCTTCATCTTACAAGCCATGCGCAGAAGTTTGACAACGTCGCATTTTTTAATTTTAGTGAACCTGAAAACTTCTGTAAAACTATCATCGCGGTCGTCGTCGTTTTATGTTATTAGTTATTTAAGTGATAAAGTATATTAATAAGTATATACATTAGTTAGATAATATGTAATTGGATAGATTCTTGTCCTATTTACCTATCTACCTACTTGCAATTGTATTCTCCTATTATTATAAATGCGAAATATAATCTATGTTTGGTTTTGTACGTAATGGATGTTTGTTACACCTTTACGCAAAAACTACTGATCATATTTTAATGAAATTAGGCAGTTATATAAAATATAGCCTGAATAACACATATGCTATAATTTATCCCGATATTGAATGTGATTCCCGCGAGAACGGGTCCGGCACGTTATAGCAGAATTTTATGCGGACGCAGTCGCGACCAAAAGCTATTATGAAATAAAATAATCTATGCCAGCCAAAATATTGCCCAATTTATTAAATATTAGGTATAATAGATTTTAAACAGTTTTATTTAAGTGCCTAAGTATATAAAAACTAACTACTTACTTACTTATTGTACCTATATACTTTTTCAATGCTTAGATCATCGTGGATAATCAGAGATCGTGGTTTAAAGTAGTTGTGATAACTTTCACAATGCGAAAATGTTTGCTGCTTACAAAAGATCCTTTGGTGGGACTCCAGCATGCTTGGGAAATAGCAGAAGTCCATTTATTTAATAGAATTACATATTTTGGAAAGCAAAACATCGGCACAGCATCTTTCCCATTTTTACGATTTAATCATAATTTTACTTGCATTTTTCAAATGCAAAAATGCCTTGGCATCTGTTGGAGAAAGATTACGAATATACAACAGAATTTGATTTATGAAATAATCTAAAAACTAACAATAAAAATTGTCAAGGATTGTTTTTCAAAAATCGTATTTGTCCAATTTTAGCACAATTATAAATATATTTACTTTTATTTACCTTCGTAGATGGTCCCTACAAACGCGTTAATCTACAGTTTTATCAATATATTTTAAATTTATCATCATAAAATTCATAATATTCCCGCACATTGACATGTAAACAATGAGTAAATCGGTTTACAGCGACGTTGCCGTTCCGTGCTACAGCATGGCTTGTAAGATGAAGGAGGCTATGTGGAAATGCATAATGTTATTGGCATAATCCGTCATTCTAAATTGACAAGTGTCATGTTTGGTGTTGCCATTATTGGAGAAATATATTTACCGTGAATTTGGTATTATTGTGGGGATCGGACCGTACAATCTAAAAAGTATTTGTCAAAATACCTTTTGATCTACTGCACGTTTCTCCGACAAACGTCGAGTCGACATAATTATTAACCTACGACTTTTTGTTCCACAAAACAGATAAAAGAGTTCGGTAACGATTTATCTTACAACACTAGTTCCTAAAGAAAAGCGATAGTACTCGTCGATATCTACATTTCGGGTGCCACCTGGCATCCGAAATGTAGATCTCGATTAGCACTATCACTTCTCTTTCGGAACTAGTGTTCTAGGACCAATAGTTTCAGGGTTATTTCAGTTTTAAGTTTGACAGCTGTTATTTATTTTATTTATTTATAACTCTTTATTGTACATACAAAGACAGTAAACCATAGTAACAGTAAGACAATATAGTACAAAGGCGGTCTTATCGCTTAAAGCGATCTCTTCCAGACAACCATTTTTACGGACATCGTAGAAGGTTCCTAGATAAAGCAGGCATGTACAGAGAGTCAACTTAAACACTATTTACACTAAATGACGAACAAAGGTTTCTACAACAAATTATGAAAAGAAAAAAAAACACAAATTTTGCTATTCCATATAATATGAACACAGGCGATGGATTTCAGTTATTCGTTGTTAGGAGATGTACTTTCAGTTTCCTTTTAAATGTGAGCGGTGACTCTGAGCATCTCACATCGCGGGGCAGAGAATTCCACAAGCGCACTGACTGAACAGTGAACGACTTGTCGTAGAAGCCTGTGACATGTTTAGGCATTACCAATGTTAGGTCGCGAGAGGATCGGAGGGATCGACTTTGAACGTCCGAGTCATACCCGAAACGCTCCTTTAGGTATTGCGGCGAGCAGCGGTCGAAGAGCATCCGGTACAATAGCGAAAGACAGTGACTGTTTCGCCGCTGCCGAATAGGGAGCCACCCAAGCCGAGCGCGGAACTCGGAAACGTGGTCGAACTTGCGGAGACCAAAAATAAATCTAATACAACAATTTTGTAGTCGTTCGAGTTTATTAAGTTGTTCTTCAGTCAAGCCAGTTAAACATGAGTCAGCGTAATCAAGAATCGACAGTAACAAAGACTGTGCTAACGCGATCTTAGTAGGAATTGGCAGAAAATTGCGTAGTCTTCTCAAAGACGACGATGAGGCGAACAACTTACGACTTATCTCAGCAATATGTGGCCCCCAGGACAATGTTTTGTCAATAATGACACCGAGATTCCTGACTGAGTCACTGTATGGCACGCACACTCCGTCAAAGGAGACGTTAGGCAACGCCTTCAAGTCCAGTTTCGCCAACATCCTCGAGACACCGATAACTATCAATTGCGTTTTTAGAGCGTTGATTTTGAGCCCATGTGAAGCACTCCAACACGCGATCCGATCGAGATCGTAATTGATGTCGTTAATAGCGTTGGCAATCTTTTCCGGGGATGACTGCGAGTAAATTTGTAAATAGTCAGCATACAGATGGCAGCTTGAGCTAAGGTCGGCAGTAATACGATTTATGAAAATAGCGAAGAGAATTGGGGAAAGTACACCACCCTGCGGAACACCAGCGCCTAGCTCGCACCACGCTGAGAGAGATTCATCAGCACGGATCCGCTGACGACGACCCACTAAGTAGCTTCCAAACCACGAGACAGCATCCTCAGAAATATTAAGTGATCTCATTATAGCCAAGAGAATCTCATGGTCGACTGTATTGAAAGCGTTGCTGAAATCTAAAAGTGCCAGAACCGTTACTTTACCGTTCTCCATACCCATCCTGATATCATCGGTTATCTTGACAAGTGCAGTGGTAGTACCATGTCCCGGTCGGATTATTCGGCTGTTATTCGAATGTAGATCTCTACAAGAACTGTAATTTCTGTCTAGACACTAGTGTTTTAGGACCAATAGTTTCCGAGTTGCAGGGTAATCTTGGGCTGGACCCTGGTGAAAATATGACCTTCAGATTGCATCCGGTTCGGCTCTGCCTGGCCCTGATCGGTAAGTCGGTGTCCGCGCTAAGTAATAAAAGTAATTCGGAATCTGCATCAAAAATTGTGGCTACACTAGAAAGGAACACAGGACTATCGATGGTGACTCTCGCTCTGCCCGGTTTTAGTCAAAGCAGTGCGCAGTCCTTTTGGGTGGTAAGTCCATGGATAGGCCCTGTGTTTTCCGTTACCGCTTTGCCTTTCTCTTTCCATTTATATCTTCTGTCCCGCTCATCACACCCACTCGGCGATCCCCACCAGGCAGGCATATTAGTGGAATATATATCTTAGTTCGCCATGAGATGATTTCGAAAGAACGGGAAGCTATCGGCCATGACGAAACACCCATACTCAGTTTAGATAAGTAGATACAAAAAAGGCTAAATTCTACAAGTTCGTTTTAGGTTTCTACTTGGTACTCGCAAATGTATCTTTGATAGAAGTTGACGAGAGTCTACTTGATTCTGAGCTGATATTAAGAAGGTAGACAATGAGCAGTTTTCCAATAGGTATCTAAAGCATTTCTAACCACTCACTAGATGGCGCCTCGACAATTTTGGTAATTGATAATCGCTTGAAATAGGTTCTTAGCAAAGAGGATATAAACACTGGGTACGTTGTTTTGGTTAATATTGTTTTTATCAATAGTTTTAACCATTTTAGAGGTTGTAATAAATTATTACAAACAAAGCAAACATCAATTGGTCTGAGTCAATTCGTTTCATGGACACTAGGATCAAGAATGGAGACAATACAAATCACAGATAATATGAAAGGTTTGTATTAAAATACATTTCGTTGAACCTTTTGGCAAAAATTACCGAAATTGTAGGAGCGCCATCTATTAATGCTTTTTGAAACCAATTGACAATACCTACTGGAAAACTCCGCATTATAGATTTTGAAATTTTGACTTTAATTGATAATAATTGAAAGAATATTAATTTTTTTAAATGAAATTGACATTATATAATTAATAAAAGCCCAAATTTTAAATTTATTTTGACACATAATCAAATTGAAACATTTTTATGTTCATATTTGTAATTTAAATAGGTACCCTATTTAAAATTTTAATTAGGTATGTAAATAATTGTTGGTGCTTTGTTAATGACATATAAATGATTTTATTTACTTAAATGATAGTAATGAATACCAATAGGGTATTTATATAATAATGACTATCTCGATACATACTTTTATATATTATGTAATAATTTTATGTGAAAATTGTATCTTAGAGAATTAATAAAACTAAACTAAACTAAACTAAACAATATCAGCAGACAGTCCCGCCTAACTTGTAGAGGAAAAATATATTGGTTTTTACATCACATCTCATAGTTTATTTCACTTAGCCCGCGCTTATAGATACTGAAGGTATCTCATAAACCTTCTCTTTATGTCTAACCTGTTAACGTAGATTTTGTATAACGGATTCCAGATCTGAGATAAATACTCGACAATGCTACGCACTAAAGTATAGTATCTACAGTACATTGACCGTCAAAACTGAGTACTACACTTTAAAAATTGCAATTTCTAAATAGATTCGATTTTGTGACAAATAAAATTATTGATGTTGTGTTAAACAACTCGACCCAGTCCACATTGGCGTGAGTGATCGCGGATAAGATTGTAGGGGCTGCTGCGTAAGCCACAGGAATGTGAGGAAAAGATCCCGCCGGAATCAGTGGTCAGAAAGTGGTCACAAAGGATTTATATCGCGAGTTGGATGCGAGATGCGAGGTCCAACGGCTTACGACGTCGAGATGCTAAAGACCGAGCTAAGTGGAGCAGGTAAAGTAGGAAACCGGACCGAAGCGGAAGAAGGAAACCGGGATTGATCCCTAGGATGATGATGATCAGTCCATTTATTACAGTTAAAATACTGATTCAATTTCATGTGTTGCTTCACTGTGTTCCGCTTGTAATCCACATACCTAGCCCATAAGTAGATCCACTCACTCAAATACCTACCGGGGACAGTGGATCAATTTCCACTTTTTTTAATTCTAAAGTTTTGCCGAAATTCAGATCATTACTGTTTGTTAACAGCCCATCATCATCATCATATCAGCCAGAAGACGCCCACTGCTGGGCATAGGCCTCCCCTAGAGATCTCCATAAAGACCGGTCCTGTGCTTTCCGCATCCAGCTGGTACCTGCGATCCTTACCAGGTCGTCGGTCCACCTTGTAGGAGGCCTACCCACGCTGCGTCTACCGGTACGTGGTCGCCACTCGAGAACTTTACTGCCCCATCGGCCATCTGTTCTTCGAGCTATGTGCCCTGCCCACTGTCACTTCAGTCTGGCAATCCTTAGAGCTATGTCGGTGACCTTGGTTCGCTTGCGGATCTCCTCATTTCTGACTCGATCGCGCAAAGAAACTCCGAGCATAGCTCTTTCCATTGCCCTTTGGGTAACAGTGAGCTTTCTTATAAGGCCCATAGTGAGTGGCCACATTTCAGTTCCGTAAGTCATCACAGGCAATACACATTGGTCAAAGACCTTCGTCTTGAGACACTGCGGTAATTGGGACGAAAATATGTGGCGTAGCTTTCCGAACGCTGCCCAACCGAGTTGGATTCGTCGATTGACCTCTTTCTCGAAATTTGACCTACCTAGCTGGACTATTTGTCCTAGGTATGTATAGTCGTCAACAACTTCAAGTGGAGTGCCTCCAACTGTCACTGGAGTAGGCACAACATGGACATTCGACATAATTTTCGTCTTGTCCATGTTCATTTTAAGACCTACTTGTTGAGAGGCACTACAGAGGTCATCGAGCATTTTGCCCAAGTCATCCAGGGTTTCAGCCATTACTACGATATCGTCAGCAAATCTGAGGTGCGTGAGGTACTCGCCGTTAATATTGATGCCAAGTCCGTCCCAGTCCAGAAGCCTAAAGATATCCTCCAGTGCAGCAGTGAACAACTTCGGTGATATGACATCACCTTGTCTAACACCTCGCGGCAGCTGAATAGGTTCTGTGGTCTTGTCCTGGAGACGAACTGACATAGTGGCGTTTTCGTACAAACACTTCAGTGCTTCGATATATCGATAGTCAATTTGGCACCGCTGTAGAGACTGGAGCACTGCCCAAGTTTCGATCGAATCGAAGGCTTTCTCATAGTCCACAAACGCCAAGCATAATTGCCGATTATACTATTCGGTCTTCTGTACAACCTGCCGCAGCGTATGTATGTGGTCTATGGTACTAAAACCTTTTTGGAATCCGGCTTTTTCGGGAGGCTGGAAGTCATCAAACCTGCGTGCGAGACGATTCGTAATGACTCTCGAAAACAGCTTATAGACATGGGTCAGCAGCGATATTGGTCTGAAGTTCTTCAAGAGAGCCTTATCACCTTTCTTGAAGAACAATATTACTATGCTTCTGTGCCATGCTTCCGGCGTTTTGTCCTCGAGGATGACGGAATTGAACGGCTTCTGAAGGGTCTTAAGCACAGGTTTGCCACCAGCTTTCAGAAGCTCAGCCGTAATTCCATCATCA
Organism: Blastobasis lacticolella; assembly: GCA_905147135.1. NCBI lineage: Eukaryota > Metazoa > Arthropoda > Insecta > Lepidoptera > Blastobasidae > Blastobasis > Blastobasis lacticolella. Next base: position 13,227,895 of record LR990046.1, on the reverse strand, counting down.
CCCGGCGCCTTGTTGTTCTTAAGCTGTTTGAGAGCCATACTAATCTCGTACAGGCTGATGTCCGGGATATCTTCGGTGTAGTGTCGGGTCAACTTGGCTCTGGGGTCTTTTGCCATACTGGTAACAGGTGCCCGTGTTGTCGTGTATAACTGTCCATAGAACCTCTCGACTTCCCTCAAAACCTCGGACTTGGTTGAAACAACTCCGCCGTCATCCGTTTTCAGCCTCGTCAACTGGCTCTGTCCAATCGACAGATCTCTCGCAAAGAATTTAAAGCCTTTGTTCCGCTCGATCGCCGCCTCAATATTGGTAGTATTGAAGCGGCGTATGTCGCGAGTCAGAGACTTGGAGATCCGTCGATTAAGTCGCCTAAATTGAGAGATATCATCAGGGGATTGCAGAGTCATTCCGCGTCTTTCTTCGATAAGTTTGAGGGTATCGTCAGAGATTTTGTTTGTTCAGTTTGTACGGCAGGCTTTATAAAACTTTGACCCAACCGTATAGACAGTTTCCACGAACCTGTTATTATAGTCGTCCACGTCGACGCACTCTCCTAGGCACTCGAAGCGATTTTGTAATTCGAGTTGAAAGCTCTCGGAGTTTTGGATTTGGATGGGTATAGGCCGGAGCGTGGACCTCATCAATCTCGATCTTTCCAGCTGGGGATTAATATTCAATGTGCCTCTTACCAAGCGGTGATCACTGCCAATTTTAACGCTATTGATCACCGAGACATCGTTGAATATATGCCGTTTCGTAGATAGGATGAAGTCAATCTCATTTTTTGTGACACCATCGGGACTAACCCACGTCCATCTGCGATGATCCGGCTTCCTGAAAAATGAGTTCATCATAAAGAGTCCCTCCTTCTCCATAAAGCCGGCCAACATCTGGTCACGGGCGTTCCGACTTCCAACTCCAAATTGCCTCACTCTCAACTCGTCTCCGCCTCGTTTGCCCAGTTTCGCGTTGAAATCCCCCATGACAACGGTATAATGTGTCTTGGAGGTATGCATGGCTGTAGAAATATCCTCATACATAGCCTCCACTTCATCGTCGGAGTGAGTCGAAGTCGGTGCGTAGACCTGTATGACCTTCAACGAATACCGCTTGGTAATTCTGAGTATAAGGTACGCCTAGACGACACACTCTCGATTTTGACGATGTTGTTCACGAGGGTTTTTGTGGACGAGGAACCCGACACCACCTAGGTTGGTCGACAGTTGGTCGCCCACCCGGAAGTAAAGCAGATTTCCGGACTTTAGGATTATCGAGTCCTCCCCCTTTCTTCGGACTTCAGATAACCCTATAATATCCCAATTTAATCTGCTTACCACTTCCTCCAGTTCCACGAGCTTTTCGTCGGTCCGCAGTGTCTGGACATTGTATGTAGCCAGGGCCAGTGGTCGTACTTTGTGGTAGCCTGGTCGCATTCGGTAATTCTTCGCACCCCCTGCCCCGCCGTTACCGTGACCGCTAGGGGGGTGGGGGGGAGTTGCCATATATGATCGCAGTGCAGTAGATGTAAATGTACCCTAAGGGAATAACCCGAAAGATGGGCAGCAGCATCTTTCGGGTTATTCCCTTAGTCGCCTCTTACGACACCCACGGGAAGAAATGGGGCGGTGCTATTCTTTTAAGTGGCGGCACAACACACCATCATCATCGCAGCCCATTAATAGACCACTACAGGACTTGGAGCCTCTCCCACGAAAGGGGAGGTTATTGCCATAATCTTCACGCTTGGTGGATTTGAGATCGCATTGTTGTAAATATAACAGTGGAAAACGCCGACTCTAGATATTTTGCCTCGGATATTAGTCGCCTTGTAAAGACACTCATGTATCGTATCTCTAACCGTCCCCCGTCCGGTTGCAGACGGCACGCCGCAGGACGAGCGCGACGCGGAGGCGGCGACGCTGCGCGAGCTGCAGGAGGTGATGTTCGACCTCGAGCACCGCCACCGCATCTACCGGCGGTCGCTCGTGCGCGAGACCAAGTACGGCAGCAAGTGAGTATCGCCGTCGGAGACTCCGCTGCCGGTATCGGCCACTTGCCGAACAGAATTCTTATAACTCGTCCTTCTCCGGCGCAGGCAAGCTCCCATAGGCGACGACAACTACCTGCACCTGGCGGGCGCGGCGGGGGCGGCGGGCGCGGCGGCCGCGGCCGGCGGCGACGGGCCGTTCCTGTGGCGGCCCTGGCGGGGCGAGGCCGCGGCCGGGGACCTGGACCTCGACGGCGCCGCGCTGCCGTGCTCGCGCGACGTCGGCTCCAGCACCGAGTCGCTGCGCCGGTACGCCGACGAGCGCTCCTCCGGGAAGTCCACCCGCTCCGCCGGCAGCGGCTACCTCACCATGTCCTGCCTGAAGCACGAGCCGTCCGAGGACAGCGACGCGTCCGCCGAGCGGCCCGCGCGCCCGCTCAAGCCCGCGCGGCTGTCCCCGAGCCGCGCGTCCGCGCCGCCGCCGCCGCTCTGCGAGTACGTGGACGTGGAGCCGCGCCCGCCCGAGCGCCGCCCGCGCCTCGCCGACCGCGAGCCCCCCGCACCCCCCGCCCCCGCCCCCGCGCCGCGCTGCAGGGAGTACGAGCTGATGGCCGACTTCATGAGCCACGCCGCCGCGGCCGACGACGCGCCGCCCGTGGTGCCGCCGCGCGCGCACGCCGCCCGCGCGCGCCCGCCCGACCCTACCCCCGCGCCCGCCCCCGCCAGCGACTCCGCCTCCAACGACGACAGCCTGCTGGACGAGCTGCAGCGCGACTACTGCGAGCTGCGCGTCTGCGAGGACGAGCCGCCCGCCGCTGCCGCCGCCGGCAGCGACGCCTCCCTCGACGGGGACGACGAGTGCGGCGTCTTCTCCAGAGTCAGCGTTCAGAGAAAATCCAACCCCATCAAGTCGCAGCCGAGCTCCGTGAAGCCCCTCAAGACCTCGAGCTCGACGTCCAATGTACACGACGCGGGGACGAGCTCGTCGAGACTCGCCGAGCGGCTCACGCCTTTCTTCCTGAAGAAGAAGCCTAAGCAGCCGGACGAGCCGCAGTCGAGCAGGGGCTCCCGCAAGGAGGAGCTGTTCGGGCGGCTGACGCCGCGCTTCGGCCAGTCCCGGCTGTACGGGCGCGGGCAGTCGCTGGAGATCGCGCCGGCCGCCAGCGCCGCGCGCCGCATCGAGCGCTCCGCCACCACGGTCAACATTCCGACGAGGCCGATCAACTCATCGATCGTGGCCAACCTCAAGTTCTTCAGCCTGCACCGGTACGGGCCGCCGGAGGACGTGCAGTGCAACGCGTTCGTGCGCACCGCGGACGAGGGCGCCGAGGCGGGCCCCGCCGGCCCCGCCGGCCCCGCCGGCCCCGCCGCCACCGACATCCGGCTCTAACTGTCGCGCCCGCGCCGCCTTCCGGCCGCCGACGCGGTCGCGAGCGCGAGCGGGCCTTCCGATTCGGTTGTATATTGTATTAGACTAGAAATCGTAGCTCTTCTATATTTTTCGAAATCCTTTTTGGTCGACCTGAAGCGTGTGCCTCCTCTAGATTGTAGCAGATTGTCTGAAGAGTACGTTAAGTTTAATTATGGTAGTGTAATGAATACTCAGTAGGTGCCAAGTATTGTGCGATGTCGCCGACGCATCGTAGGCGACGAACTCTCATTCCTGTAGCACAATAGTATAGTGAAATTAACATTATTTTACTAAAGAATTTAGCTATGATTTTTATAATGATATATTAGTTAGGTATATCGCCTAGGGTGGTAACAACAGAACTTCAAATTAATTTATAGTACAGACCTAATGACCGAGCGTTGTACGTTACAAATTGTCCAGTACTTAAATTGTTTTGTGAAAGTGAGGTTAACTGAATTTCACTCGCATTCGGCTATGTTAGCAAGATATGTTGTCAAGTCCGTCGGCCTTCAGAACTGTAACACCATTATTCAAACTGTGATTAGATTTTAATTACGTCTATATTACTACGTTAAATACCTCTCTTATATCAGTCAATTGTAATATATCTAATGAGAAATCGAATATTAAAATTGTGCACGATCATAATGATCATCATTAATTTAATGTACACACTATGATTTGCAATAGGTTTTTAAACTGATTTGTATCTTATATACACTTATGTTGTTGTCCTCTGATTTGGAGGAATATTTTTAGTGTAGCAATTAAATAATGTACAAATTAATATTTCATAAAATATATGTTATTTATTTCACTTATTTTCATTTTGTTAATAAAACTTCACGTAAGTTCGAATTTTATTACTGCTTATTATTTTTACCGTCTTCATACTCACGAGCAGATCACAAAAAACATGTGGGCACAAAGTGTGGGCAATGTTGTATAATTGAACATTGAACATTTCGGTCATCACCCACTTTCCGCCATTATGAAAAAATAACGATTTTGTAGCCACTCATAAAACTTATGCCTAACTTATGCTAATCGATAGGAAACTTTAATTTCTATCCGTCACTTTATGTTCAATGAGGAAGGAGTGATTGCGCAAGCTCCACCTTCGTCTTAATGGGGAGTAGACACCACTCTGGGGGACACCTGCAGAAATATTAGCAAAGTCGGAGACTTTATCATTAGCACGGATACATTGCAGGTAACTACTGAACCACTCAACTACAGAATCAGATACATGCAGTGAACCTAACATTGCAAGAAGGATATCATAAACTAAAGAATGAAATTAAATTGAAGATAAAAAATTTAAACAAATGAGTTGCCACTATAAAAAAATCACGGTGTTTTACTGAAAAAGAAAACACATTAAATATTTACCTTATTTGAAGCTTACTAGTTTGTGATAGGCTCATGGACTTACCACCCAAAAGGGACTGCGCACTGCTTTGTCTAAACCCGGGCAGAGCGAGAGTCACCATCGATAGTCCTTTGTCCCTTTCTAACAATGTAAACACAATGCATAGCCTCCTTCAGTAAGATGAAGGTGGCTATCATAGCCTCCTTCATCTTACAAGCCATGCGCAGAAGTTTGACAACGTCGCATTTTTTAATTTTAGTGAACCTGAAAACTTCTGTAAAACTATCATCGCGGTCGTCGTCGTTTTATGTTATTAGTTATTTAAGTGATAAAGTATATTAATAAGTATATACATTAGTTAGATAATATGTAATTGGATAGATTCTTGTCCTATTTACCTATCTACCTACTTGCAATTGTATTCTCCTATTATTATAAATGCGAAATATAATCTATGTTTGGTTTTGTACGTAATGGATGTTTGTTACACCTTTACGCAAAAACTACTGATCATATTTTAATGAAATTAGGCAGTTATATAAAATATAGCCTGAATAACACATATGCTATAATTTATCCCGATATTGAATGTGATTCCCGCGAGAACGGGTCCGGCACGTTATAGCAGAATTTTATGCGGACGCAGTCGCGACCAAAAGCTATTATGAAATAAAATAATCTATGCCAGCCAAAATATTGCCCAATTTATTAAATATTAGGTATAATAGATTTTAAACAGTTTTATTTAAGTGCCTAAGTATATAAAAACTAACTACTTACTTACTTATTGTACCTATATACTTTTTCAATGCTTAGATCATCGTGGATAATCAGAGATCGTGGTTTAAAGTAGTTGTGATAACTTTCACAATGCGAAAATGTTTGCTGCTTACAAAAGATCCTTTGGTGGGACTCCAGCATGCTTGGGAAATAGCAGAAGTCCATTTATTTAATAGAATTACATATTTTGGAAAGCAAAACATCGGCACAGCATCTTTCCCATTTTTACGATTTAATCATAATTTTACTTGCATTTTTCAAATGCAAAAATGCCTTGGCATCTGTTGGAGAAAGATTACGAATATACAACAGAATTTGATTTATGAAATAATCTAAAAACTAACAATAAAAATGGTCAAGGATTGTTTTTCAAAAATCGTATTTGTCCAATTTTAGCACAATTATAAATATATTTACTTTTATTTACCTTCGTAGATGGTCCCTACAAACGCGTTAATCTACAGTTTTATCAATATATTTTAAATTTATCATCATAAAATTCATAATATTCCCGCACATTGACATGTAAACAATGAGTAAATCGGTTTACAGCGACGTTGCCGTTCCGTGCTACAGCATGGCTTGTAAGATGAAGGAGGCTATGTGGAAATGCATAATGTTATTGGCATAATCCGTCATTCTAAATTGACAAGTGTCATGTTTGGTGTTGCCATTATTGGAGAAATATATTTACCGTGAATTTGGTATTATTGTGGGGAGCGGACCGTACAATCTAAAAAGTATTTGTCAAAATACCTTTTGATCTACTGCACGTTTCTCCGACAAACGTCGAGTCGACATAATTATTAACCTACGACTTTTTGTTCCACAAAACAGATAAAAGAGTTCGGTAACGATTTATCTTACAACACTAGTTCCTAAAGAAAAGCGATAGTACTCGTCGATATCTACATTTCGGGTGCCACCTGGCATCCGAAATGTAGATCTCGATTAGCACTATCACTTCTCTTTCGGAACTAGTGTTCTAGGACCAATAGTTTCAGGGTTATTTCAGTTTTAAGTTTGACAGCTGTTATTTATTTTATTTATTTATAACTCTTTATTGTACATACAAAGACAGTAAACCATAGTAACAGTAAGACAATATAGTACAAAGGCGGTCTTATCGCTTAAAGCGATCTCTTCCAGACAACCATTTTTACGGACATCGTAGAAGGTTCCTAGATAAAGCAGGCATGTACAGAGAGTCAACTTAAACACTATTTACACTAAATGACGAACAAAGGTTTCTACAACAAATTATGAAAAGAAAAAAAAACACAAATTTTGCTATTCCATATAATATGAACACAGGCGATGGATTTCAGTTATTCGTTGTTAGGAGATGTACTTTCAGTTTCCTTTTAAATGTGAGCGGTGACTCTGAGCATCTCACATCGCGGGGCAGAGAATTCCACAAGCGCACTGACTGAACAGTGAACGACTTGTCGTAGAAGCCTGTGACATGTTTAGGCATTACCAATGTTAGGTCGCGAGAGGATCGGAGGGATCGACTTTGAACGTCCGAGTCATACCCGAAACGCTCCTTTAGGTATTGCGGCGAGCAGCGGTCGAAGAGCATCCGGTACAATAGCGAAAGACAGTGACTGTTTCGCCGCTGCCGAATAGGGAGCCACCCAAGCCGAGCGCGGAACTCGGAAACGTGGTCGAACTTGCGGAGACCAAAAATAAATCTAATACAACAATTTTGTAGTCGTTCGAGTTTATTAAGTTGTTCTTCAGTCAAGCCAGTTAAACATGAGTCAGCGTAATCAAGAATCGACAGTAACAAAGACTGTGCTAACGCGATCTTAGTAGGAATTGGCAGAAAATTGCGTAGTCTTCTCAAAGACGACGATGAGGCGAACAACTTACGACTTATCTCAGCAATATGTGGCCCCCAGGACAATGTTTTGTCAATAATGACACCGAGATTCCTGACTGAGTCACTGTATGGCACGCACACTCCGTCAAAGGAGACGTTAGGCAACGCCTTCAAGTCCAGTTTCGCCAACATCCTCGAGACACCGATAACTATCAATTGCGTTTTTAGAGCGTTGATTTTGAGCCCATGTGAAGCACTCCAACACGCGATCCGATCGAGATCGTAATTGATGTCGTTAATAGCGTTGGCAATCTTTTCCGGGGATGACTGCGAGTAAATTTGTAAATAGTCAGCATACAGATGGCAGCTTGAGCTAAGGTCGGCAGTAATACGATTTATGAAAATAGCGAAGAGAATTGGGGAAAGTACACCACCCTGCGGAACACCAGCGCCTAGCTCGCACCACGCTGAGAGAGATTCATCAGCACGGATCCGCTGACGACGACCCACTAAGTAGCTTCCAAACCACGAGACAGCATCCTCAGAAATATTAAGTGATCTCATTATAGCCAAGAGAATCTCATGGTCGACTGTATTGAAAGCGTTGCTGAAATCTAAAAGTGCCAGAACCGTTACTTTACCGTTCTCCATACCCATCCTGATATCATCGGTTATCTTGACAAGTGCAGTGGTAGTACCATGTCCCGGTCGGATTATTCGGCTGTTATTCGAATGTAGATCTCTACAAGAACTGTAATTTCTGTCTAGACACTAGTGTTTTAGGACCAATAGTTTCCGAGTTGCAGGGTAATCTTGGGCTGGACCCTGGTGAAAATATGACCTTCAGATTGCATCCGGTTCGGCTCTGCCTGGCCCTGATCGGTAAGTCGGTGTCCGCGCTAAGTAATAAAAGTAATTCGGAATCTGCATCAAAAATTGTGGCTACACTAGAAAGGAACACAGGACTATCGATGGTGACTCTCGCTCTGCCCGGTTTTAGTCAAAGCAGTGCGCAGTCCTTTTGGGTGGTAAGTCCATGGATAGGCCCTGTGTTTTCCGTTACCGCTTTGCCTTTCTCTTTCCATTTATATCTTCTGTCCCGCTCATCACACCCACTCGGCGATCCCCACCAGGCAGGCATATTAGTGGAATATATATCTTAGTTCGCCATGAGATGATTTCGAAAGAACGGGAAGCTATCGGCCATGACGAAACACCCATACTCAGTTTAGATAAGTAGATACAAAAAAGGCTAAATTCTACAAGTTCGTTTTAGGTTTCTACTTGGTACTCGCAAATGTATCTTTGATAGAAGTTGACGAGAGTCTACTTGATTCTGAGCTGATATTAAGAAGGTAGACAACGAGCAGTTTTCCAATAGGTATCTAAAGCATTTCTAACCACTCACTAGATGGCGCCTCGACAATTTTGGTAATTGATAATCGCTTGAAATAGGTTCTTAGCAAAGAGGATATAAACACTGGGTACGTTGTTTTGGTTAATATTGTTTTTATCAATAGTTTTAACCATTTTAGAGGTTGTAATAAATTATTACAAACAAAGCAAACATCAATTGGTCTGAGTCAATTCGTTTCATGGACACTAGGATCAAGAATGGAGACAATACAAATCACAGATAATATGAAAGGTTTGTATTAAAATACATTTCGTTGAACCTTTTGGCAAAAATTACCGAAATTGTAGGAGCGCCATCTATTAATGCTTTTTGAAACCAATTGACAATACCTACTGGAAAACTCCGCATTATAGATTTTGAAATTTTGACTTTAATTGATAATAATTGAAAGAATATTAATTTTTTTAAATGAAATTGACATTATATAATTAATAAAAGCCCAAATTTTAAATTTATTTTGACACATAATCAAATTGAAACATTTTTATGTTCATATTTGTAATTTAAATAGGTACCCTATTTAAAATTTTAATTAGGTATGTAAATAATTGTTGGTGCTTTGTTAATGACATATAAATGATTTTATTTACTTAAATGATAGTAATGAATACCAATAGGGTATTTATATAATAATGACTATCTCGATACATACTTTTATATATTATGTAATAATTTTATGTGAAAATTGTATCTTAGAGAATTAATAAAACTAAACTAAACTAAACTAAACAATATCAGCAGACAGTCCCGCCTAACTTGTAGAGGAAAAATATATTGGTTTTTACATCACATCTCATAGTTTATTTCACTTAGCCCGCGCTTATAGATACTGAAGGTATCTCATAAACCTTCTCTTTATGTCTAACCTGTTAACGTAGATTTTGTATAACGGATTCCAGATCTGAGATAAATACTCGACAATGCTACGCACTAAAGTATAGTATCTACAGTACATTGACCGTCAAAACTGAGTACTACACTTTAAAAATTGCAATTTCTAAATAGATTCGATTTTGTGACAAATAAAATTATTGATGTTGTGTTAAACAACTCGACCCAGTCCACATTGGCGTGAGTGATCGCGGATAAGATTGTAGGGGCTGCTGCGTAAGCCACAGGAATGTGAGGAAAAGATCCCGCCGGAATCAGTGGTCAGAAAGTGGTCACAAAGGATTTATATCGCGAGTTGGATGCGAGATGCGAGGTCCAACGGCTTACGACGTCGAGATGCTAAAGACCGAGCTAAGTGGAGCAGGTAAAGTAGGAAACCGGACCGAAGCGGAAGAAGGAAACCGGGATTGATCCCTAGGATGATGATGATCAGTCCATTTATTACAGTTAAAATACTGATTCAATTTCATGTGTTGCTTCACTGTGTTCCGCTTGTAATCCACATACCTAGCCCATAAGTAGATCCACTCACTCAAATACCTACCGGGGACAGTGGATCAATTTCCACTTTTTTTAATTCTAAAGTTTTGCCGAAATTCAGATCATTACTGTTTGTTAACAGCCCATCATCATCATCATATCAGCCAGAAGACGCCCACTGCTGGGCATAGGCCTCCCCTAGAGATCTCCACAAAGACCGGTCCTGTGCTTTCCGCATCCAGCTGGTACCTGCGATCCTTACCAGGTCGTCGGTCCACCTTGTAGGAGGCCTACCCACGCTGCGTCTACCGGTACGTGGTCGCCACTCGAGAACTTTACTGCCCCATCGGCCATCTGTTCTTCGAGCTATGTGCCCTGCCCACTGTCACTTCAGTCTGGCAATCCTTAGAGCTATGTCGGTGACCTTGGTTCGCTTGCGGATCTCCTCATTTCTGACTCGATCGCGCAAAGAAACTCCGAGCATAGCTCTTTCCATTGCCCTTTGGGTAACAGTGAGCTTTCTTATAAGGCCCATAGTGAGTGGCCACATTTCAGTTCCGTAAGTCATCACAGGCAATACACATTGGTCAAAGACCTTCGTCTTGAGACACTGCGGTAATTGGGACGAAAATATGTGGCGTAGCTTTCCGAACGCTGCCCAACCGAGTTGGATTCGTCGATTGACCTCTTTCTCGAAATTTGACCTACCTAGCTGGACTATTTGTCCTAGGTATGTATAGTCGTCAACAACTTCAAGTGGAGTGCCTCCAACTGTCACTGGAGTAGGCACAACATGGACATTCGACATAATTTTCGTCTTGTCCATGTTCATTTTAAGACCTACTTGTTGAGAGGCACTACAGAGGTCATCGAGCATTTTGCCCAAGTCATCCAGGGTTTCAGCCATTACTACGATATCGTCAGCAAATCTGAGGTGCGTGAGGTACTCGCCGTTAATATTGATGCCAAGTCCGTCCCAGTCCAGAAGCCTAAAGATATCCTCCAGTGCAGCAGTGAACAACTTCGGTGATATGACATCACCTTGTCTAACACCTCGCGGCAGCTGAATAGGTTCTGTGGTCTTGTCCTGGAGACGAACTGACATAGTGGCGTTTTCGTACAAACACTTCAGTGCTTCGATATATCGATAGTCAATTTGGCACCGCTGTAGAGACTGGAGCACTGCCCAAGTTTCGATCGAATCGAAGGCTTTCTCATAGTCCACAAACGCCAAGCATAATTGCCGATTATACTATTCGGTCTTCTGTACAACCTGCCGCAGCGTATGTATGTGGTCTATGGTACTAAAACCTTTTTGGAATCCGGCTTTTTCGGGAGGCTGGAAGTCATCAAACCTGCGTGCGAGACGATTCGTAATGACTCTCGAAAACAGCTTATAGACATGGATCAGCAGCGATATTGGTCTGAAGTTCTTCAAGAGAGCCTTATCACCTTTCTTGAAGAACAATATTACTATGCTTCTGTGCCATGCTTCCGGCGTTTTGTCCTCGAGGATGACGGAATTGAACGGCTTCTGAAGGGTCTTAAGCACAGGTTTGCCACCAGCTTTCAGAAGCTCAGCCGTAATTCCATCATCACCCGGCGCCTTGTTGTTCTTAAGCTGTTTGAGAGCCATACTAATCTCGTACAGGCTGATGTCCGGGATATCTTCGGTGTAGTGTCGGGTCAACTTGGCTCTGGGGTCTTTTGCCATACTGGTAACAGGTGCCCGTGTTGTCGTGTATAACTGTCCATAGAACCTCTCGACTTCCCTCAAAACCTCGGACTTGGTTGAAACAACTCCGCCGTCATCCGTTTTCAGCCTCGTCAACTGGCTCTGTCCAATCGACAGATCTCTCGCAAAGAATTTAAAGCCTTTGTTCCGCTCGATCGCCGCCTCAATATTGGTAGTATTGAAGCGGCGTATGTCGCGAGTCAGAGACTTGGAGATCCGTCGATTAAGTCGCCTAAATTGAGAGATATCATCAGGGGATTGCAGAGTCATTCCGCGTCTTTCTTCGATAAGTTTGAGGGTATCGTCAGAGATTTTGTTTGTTCAGTTTGTACGGCAGGCTTTATAAAACTTTGACCCAACCGTATAGACAGTTTCCACGAACCTGTTATTATAGTCGTCCACGTCGACGCACTCTCCTAGGCACTCGAAGCGATTTTGTAATTCGAGTTGAAAGCTCTCGGAGTTTTGGATTTGGATGGGTATAGGCCGGAGCGTGGACCTCATCAATCTCGATCTTTCCAGCTGGGGATTAATATTCAATGTGCCTCTTACCAAGCGGTGATCACTGCCAATTTTAACGCTATTGATCACCGAGACATCGTTGAATATATGCCGTTTCGTAGATAGGATGAAGTCAATCTCATTTTTTGTGACGCCATCGGGACTAACCCACGTCCATCTGCGATGATCCGGCTTCCTGAAAAATGAGTTCATCATAAAGAGTCCCTCCTTCTCCATAAAGCCGGCCAACATCTGGTCACGGGCGTTCCGACTTCCAACTCCAAATTGCCTCACTCTCAACTCGTCTCCGCCTCGTTTGCCCAGTTTCGCGTTGAAATCCCCCATGACAACGGTATAATGTGTCTTGGAGGTATGCATGGCTGTAGAAATATCCTCATACATAGCCTCCACTTCATCGTCGGAGTGAGTCGAAGTCGGTGCGTAGACCTGTATGACCTTCAACGAATACCGCTTGGTAATTCTGAGTATAAGGTACGCCTAGACGACACACTCTCGATTTTGACGATGTTGTTCACGAGGGATTTGTGGACGAGGAACCCGACACCACCTAGGTTGGTCGACAGTTGGTCGCCCACCCGGAAGTAAAGCAGATTTCCGGACTTTAGGATTATCGAGTCCTCCCCCTTTCTTCGGACTTCAGATAACCCTATAATATCCCAATTTAATCTGCTTACCACTTCCTCCAGTTCCACGAGCTTTTCGTCGGTCCGCAGTGTCTGGACATTGTATGTAGCCAGGGCCAGTGGTCGTACTTTGTGGTAGCCTGGTCGCATTCGGTAATTCTTCGCACCCCCTGCCCCGCCGTTACCGTGACCGCTAGGGGGGTGGGGGGGAGTTGCCATATATGATCGCAGTGCAGTAGATGTAAATGTACCCTAAGGGAATAACCCGAAAGATGGGCAGCAGCATCTTTCGGGTTATTCCCTTAGTCGCCTCTTACGACACCCACGGGAAGAAATGGGGCGGTGCTATTCTTTTAAGTGGCGGCACAACACACCATCATCATCGCAGCCCATTAATAGACCACTACAGGACTTGGAGCCTCTCCCACGAAAGGGGAGGTTATTGCCATAATCTTCACGCTTGGCAGGCGGGTTGGAGATCTCAGTGTTATAAATATAATAATGGAAAACGCTGCTGCCCATTTTCCAGTCTACGGAGACTAGATCTTTTGCCTCGAAAACATTAGTCGCCCTGTACGACACCCACGAGTGTAAGAGGTTGGTGTTATTCTACTCTGCCGGACACCACACGGCCAATAGCCCATGCTATCAATCAATCTATAAAAGGTAAAGCTCGCTGTGCTCGCTCATTCAGTGATTATACTTATTTTTATTATTAACACGTGAAACTATGAGAGTTTGCTGCACTTAAGCTGAGACCAGGATTTAAGTTACTCATTAGCACCCCCCGTAGATGGGGGTATCAGTTAGGGGCCCCTAGACAACTAATACTACAAGGCCCTTGGAGAGCAAGCTGCGCACTGCACTGCACGTAGGGTGCCAACTTCGTCAAAAGACCCCTAACATGCTCAAACCAATGCATCTCAACACTCTTCAACACCAAAAAAGAGTCATTACTAGGTACTTTATGGAAAAATGTTTAGACTCGTTTGATTGCAGAGCTAGGAAGACTTATTGGCGATGAAGAAATAACTGATTCTAAGCTCAGGAGTTTTACAAGCTCATTCCGACATTCACTTTCAAATCACCTACATTACCTATCTGCCAGGAGAGCTCTTCAAGTCGAAACGTAGTTTTTCACAGGATATTTTTTATTTTAATTCAGCAAATGGTTTGACATGAATAAATAATAAATAATTTAGCGGGAAAAGACGTCAATATTGGGTCATACAGGGATATCACAATCAATTTAAATATTTATAAAGACCGAGCTTACATCAAAAAATGAACGCTATTGCAAAAGTTTACAATGCATATTTAAATAAAAATAGAATCGATAATAGCGTGAGAAAAACCACATAAAAACGTATGTAACGTGAATGTAAGTTGAATCGCTGTCTCTTGGAGTTACAATTATCTGATCTCTATTATATGAGTAGTCAGGTTTGATTTCCCCTTGTATAGTCAAGATTACCCGAGAGTGATCCCAGCACTTAATGTTGGGGTAACGGTTTCGATGTGAATTTTCAAACTTCAGAAAATGATGACAATTACCTTCTGGTTCTATGGCCACTACCTTATCGTGCTCCTGCTTGATCAATTGATGAATGTTCGGTTACTTCATCTTTTTCAAGAAGTCTTCCACTGTTGAGTCGCCTCTTTCTATATAGGGCCTTATCAGCCTCTTGTCATGAGGTTGCCCACAACAACTCAAGTTACGTGTTACTGATTAATGCTTTATCTCTCATGTTACAGTGTATTCAATATGAACTTTGTCATGTTTGTGACATTTACTAAAAACGTCACGGCTATGAGAAGTTTTCCAGTAGGTATAGATAGTTGGTTTCAAAAAGCATCAACAGATGGCGCTCCTACAATTTTGGTAATCTTTTTATAATCTGTATGATGGTGGCAGTGAATTCATGCAGCCAACTAATACTAAACTTAAAAATAAAATGTTTATTAATATAAATATAACTGTTAAAGGTTGAACGAAGTGTAAAACTAAACATTTATAGAAGTTAGCACTATGTTCCATTATTATTACAACCTCTAAAATGGTTAAAGACTATTGACAAATACAATATTATCTTATACAACGTACCCAGTGTTTATATCCTGTTTGCTAAAAACCTATTTCAAGCGATTGTCAATTACCAAAATTATCGGGGCCCCATCTAGTGAGTGGTTAGGAATGCTTTAGATACCTATTGGAAAACTCCTCATTGGATTCAAAGTAGGGTTGGCGATCTGAGATCGATTATTTGGACCGAAAAAGTATTAAATTGATCCCGTGAATCGATACTTTACCCTTGGAAATCGAAATATTTTTTTATGGTGTTCTTTATTTCCACAAGTTACTTATAAAAATTTATTCAACAACCATGAATATATGTGCATCGTGGGATCATCTGTACCTTGTGAGCGACTGTTTTCGATTGGTGGGATTATATGTATTTATTTTGATTCCAAAACAGATTTTCATTAAGCGAACTTATCGAGACCGAAATAAAGCTCTTTGTAAATAATGCACCTAATATCAACACGCACCTTGTAATAAACTAACGCATTTAATTAGGCTCTAATTCTAGATATTTTACTTGTTTTTAGTAATTATAAACAAGTTAATTATTTTTATTATTTCTATTAAAGTTAAAAAATTTAAGTAGTTCCTCAGATATGTATCCGAGAACTAGTTCTTCTAAGCTGCAGAAACATGTTCAATCCAGAATTGAGATGGTACGACAGAACCCTAGCAAGTTTATACTTTATTTATTACCATTCACTGATAAGGGAAAGATAACATACTCAACCGATATGTAATACAGAGAAATTTATGAGATAACAGATGTTTGTCCTGCGCGGTTACTACCAACCACAATATATACTTTTCCTTATAAGAAAAATAAATTAGAGCTTTAATTTCTTATTCATATTAAATTGTGCAATTATGCTTCCGCGAGGGTGCGGCTATGCAATTGCAACCTTAGAGAGCGTGGAACTACGCTTCGGCGACAGTGCGGCAATACACAATTTAAAAAATAGAAGCGTGTAGCTAAAGCGGGAGACTTTAGGACGCTCGTACTGACTCACTGTACAGGCGAGGGTTCGAATCCCAGATAGGTGCTGAGAGAATTTTTCACGGATATTTTGATATCGAAAACGTGAGGTCTTTCAGACCCTGGGATTCACTCAATAGCCGAATAAATAGGATTAGGGCTAATTTTAAGACGAGAACAGATTATAAAAACTTCAGCGTAGTG
The DNA here is from genome assembly GCA_905147135.1 of Blastobasis lacticolella. Taxonomy (NCBI): domain Eukaryota; kingdom Metazoa; phylum Arthropoda; class Insecta; order Lepidoptera; family Blastobasidae; genus Blastobasis; species Blastobasis lacticolella. Next base: position 13,211,586 of record LR990046.1, on the reverse strand, counting down.
GCACGTGGCCCAAAAAGGGACGACAGTCAGGAAAAAGAAAACTGAAAATGACTTAATTTAATGACAACTTTTATTAGAATTAGGATCAGAATCTTAATAATTACATAACATACTTTGTTTATAATTTTTTTGTTCAATATATATATTATATATTATAACTTGCTATTAATATAATTAAACTTTTTCAAATAATTAAAATAGTTATTGTTAATTACAGCTCATTAATTAATTGATTACTTCCTGATAATATCAATTTTTGGATTTATACTATGATAATAACATCAAGCACCAATTAATTTTGTTTATGACTATAGATTACACCAACCAGGACTAGTTTCTTACCCTCAAAGTTGAAAGGTCTCAGTAAAAATAGATCCTGTAGTCAATAAATCAATCGTCACACAAATAAGTTTTTATTTTAACATAGTTAAAAAGTAAGACATGTTTTTTCTCTTTTCTTATAAGTGCGCATTAAAAAAAATCAAAAATTATTGTACGGTAATTCTAATGTATAGTTTGCATCAGATAGCTTGAGAACATAGATAGCATGAGATACGTCTAAGCTATCTAATAATATAAACTGCTTCCGACAGACAATACAGTAATCAGTATCCTTGATCACATTAGCATATTGGAATTATTTATTCATGATTAAAATTCATATCCAAAAAAGCTATAAAACTTGAATTTTACGTATATTTTATTCTTTATTTATATCGTCGTTGAGTAAAATTAAACCGCAACGTATATTCCACGCTACTGACGTTTACTTCCGACTTCTCCTGACAAGAACCAAGGGATATATGGGACTATTAATTCTACCAAGCAGGACTAGTTTTTAGGCCAATCCGTAAGTTTCGAGTTGGGGACCTGTCCTGGCTGACACCATTACCATATCTGACATCCAGGCGAACTGCAGGGTAGGTAGGTATCATATGCAGGTATTCCACACTTTCAACCCAGAGCTTGACGTCAACGTTTATCATGCGCACTGTCAAAGAGTGGAATTCTCTGTCTCTTTTTGTTTTTTCGAATAAAACTTGAAAGTATGGTAATACGACTAGATAAGCGACTTCTGAGTTATCGGAGCACGTGAGTAAGTAAATACTGTGTAAATCTGGGAAAAATAAAGCATCGGTCAAAGATAAGAACTTAGGTGACGATATTCGGCTCTATTTTTCAACCGGTCTGGACAAACCCAGCCACCAAGTTTGTCACCTACTTTATCTAACCTTTGACCGATGCTTGTTTTATCTCCAGACTTATTCAGTATTTGCTCGTTAACTTACCTACTTCGTGGTCTTATAAATAGTCATCTCAACATGGTCGCCACAGTGCTTCTCTGGAGACTGCGTTACTACCCGTAACTATTGCTGCCACTCACAGTAATCATAAATTAAGTTTGAAACAGGAGTAAACAAACATGTGAGTATGATAACTTTGTGCAAAAAAATGTCAAAACAACGCATCGCATGCAACAGTCTTTCATTTACGTCTGTGCCAGCTATTTAAGTAATTTAAAGTACGAGTTTTTCTTAATTCGAAAATGAAACAGAAGGGATTAAATTAAATTAAAAACTTGAATATAGTAATCACTTTGTGTTTATTTAAAAAGTACACAACGGGCATAGATTTCCCTTATTCAATGGATTGAACAGAATTAAATCAAAAATGAGATACAGGCTATTTATAAAATACGGTTTAGGGTGCATGGTAGGGTAGCAAGGAAATGACAAGCTGTGATTGGCTGTATGGCTCGGGTTAGCTGTCGTATGGCTCGTGGTTGGCTGTTGGCATCGCAGGCTGTCTATGATTGGCTCTTGGCTCGTAGGCTGTCGTAGGCGGGTTGTAACAAAAAACATAGTCTCTGAAAGTCTATACAACCTGTGAGCAATGTGATTAAAACAGTTTTCGTCGAATATGAATAATTTGAACGTTGAACTGAACATTTCTTTACGACCTCTGACGGATCCGAAGTTTCGAGCATGAATTAGTGAAAGATTATCTTAAGCTAAAGCATATAAAATTGCATATTATTTTAATCTAATATAATTGACCGATTGCCTTGGAAAAGATTTTGCTAACCTATCAAATGAACTGTTGATATCAACAGTGCTTTGATTAATGTTTGTGGTTTTGAGACTTTTTCCGGTGAGCAAAATCACTTTATGGACCTTTTTCATACATTTTTACTTTCATGTATACGGCCAGATATTAACACACTATCCAGTATGTATAAATAGTAATCGAATATCCGTTTCATCTCAACTGTCAATGCCAACCGTAGAGAGGTAGGAGATTCTTCCAACCGCGGCAGCGGGAGTCCAAGCATTCCCCCACGGGCCACGGCTCAGATCGACATCAAATATCTGTCATTTCGCCAGGGGTTACAGGCTTTGTTTGGCTCATAGCCTCCTTCATCTTACAAGCCATGCGCAGAAGTTTGACAACGTCGCATTTTTAAATTTTAGTGAACCTGAAAATTACTATAAAACTCGTCGCGGTCGTCGTCGTTTATGTTATTAGTTATTTAAATTATAAAGTATATGTATAAATAAGTATATACATGAGTTAGATAATATGAAATTGGATAGATTCCTGTACTATTTACCTATCTACTTACTTGAAATTATATTATCCTAATATTTTAAATGCGAAATATAATGTGTGTTTCGCCTACGTAATAGATGTTTGTTACTCCTGCACGCAAAAACCAGTAAACGGATGTTAATAAAATATGGCAGTTACATAGCACATAGCCCCGAATAACACATATGCTAAAATTTATTCCGATATTTAATGTGATTCCCGTGGGAACGTGTCCGGAACGTTATTGCCGAATTTTAAGCGGACGCAGTCGCGGCCAACAGCTATTAGGAAATAAAATAATCTATGCCAGCCAAAATATTGCCCAATTGATTAAATATTAGGTAAAATACATTTTATACAGTTTTATTTAAGTACCTAAGTATATAAAAACTAACTACTTACTTACTTATTGTACCTACCTACTTTTTCAACGCTTCCATCATCGTGGATAATCAAAGATCGTGGTTTAAATAGTTGTGATAACTTTTACAGTGCTAAAATGTTTGTTACAAACAAAAGATCCTTCGGTGGGACTCCAGTATGCTTGGGGAATAGCAAAAGTCCTTCTTACATCTTTTGGAAAGCAAAACATCGGCACAGCTTCTTTCCCATTTTTAAGGTTTAATCATAACTTTACTTGCATTTTTAACAACGCCTTTGCATCTGTTATATGTAGAAAGATTACGATTATAAAACAGAATTTGATTTATGAAATAAGTAATTAACTAACAACAGAAATGGTCAAGGGTTGTTTTTCACAAATCGTATTTATCCAATTTTATCACAATTATAAATATATTTGTTATATTTACCTTCGTAGATGGCCCATACAAACGAGTTTTATCAACATATTTTTAATTTATCGTCATAAAATTCATAATTTTCCCGCACATTGACATGTAAATTATAAGTAAATCGGTTCACAGCGATGTTGCCGTTCCGTGCTACAGCATGGCTTGTAAGATGAAGGAGGCTATGCTTTGGCTGCCTAGCCCTAACATAAGAAAAAACGACGCAATACGACGTCACCAGCATGGTTTTGTTTAGAACTCTCTGATCTATTTGGATTGCAAAGCCTATGAAAGCAGATGATTAACCTTTTTATCAAATCCCATATATTATACTTATACATATAGATATTGAGCGATGACGCCACACTGGCTGGCGATGCTGAGTTGCGTTGCGCTGGCAGCACTAGCTCACGGAGCCACCTTAACCACGACCGCCACGCTGGTCGTCACCAAGGAGACCAATGACCAAGTGAGAGACTATAACTTAATAACTTAATTTGGAATGTGTTAGATTTTGGTACCTACAGTCAGGATTGCCTGCAACTTACAAATTATTTTAGACACAGAACACAATATCAATCGAAGATTTTACGACCTCATCGCCCCCGCCGCCGATCAAGCTGACCTCGATGGACGTGCGGTCGGAAGTGAGCATGCGGTACGCGCACACCGCCGTGGTGGCGCGCATGCGCAACCCCGCGCGAGTCGCGCAGGAAGCCGCCTTCAGGATGCTGCTGCCCGAGGCGGCCTTCATCAGCGGATTCACTATGTGAGTATTGGGCGTCTTGGCAGCCACCATCTCTAAAATCATACTATCTTGCCCAAGCTCGAGGCACAGACTATATAGCGTTCTCATTATACATCTGCTTACAAGACTGTCTTAAGTAAGTATGGTTGGCAAAACTTAGAAGACAGCATTTTTTATTGAATTTTTTATATTAGACATGACAGGCATTTGGCCGCCATCTCACCTGTTGGTAAGTGACGATACGCCCCAAGATGGAGCATACCCGTCTTGGAAAAGGCTATTCACTTCGCCTTGAAAACATACAGTTTACGAGTATATTGATAAGGGAACACACTCGCAGGCAACATGTTCCATTCCATAGCCGTATGTATTATGAAATTCGTACTAAAGCAGCTCATGCGGATAGCTGGAAGATCCACGACACAAGGATAAACCGTTCGCCCGGATCGCGTCCCTCGATGGCGGAAAGGGGCCGGCGAAATGAGGTCGTGCAGGTGCTCGGCACTCTCCAAAATGTAACCTGTAGAAGACCGACAGACGCGCAAACCTACGCCGATGCTCGAGGCTATGCAGCCTAGCTTTAATCAACTACGGGTCACAAATTACCTTCTTTGCACATATTTCCACCGAAGCCGCCAGTTGATATTTGGCTGATCCAGAGGTGGCAGCAGTACTCCATGCAGTATCAAAATTGTGCTTGTTATAACTGAAGCAACTGTTTTGAAGTGAAGTATAGCCTAACCTTCGAGAGGACACCATGTATTTTTGCTGCAGTCTTTGCCTTGGATTCGATATACTGACCGAAGTTAAGATTTGTAGATAGCTCAACACCAAGAAGCTGTAGGTTGTCAGTAATTTCACAGGAACATCCCTAAAAGTTGGAGTGAAATGAAATGGACTCCTTTTGGCGGAAAACAAACACGCCTGAGTTTTGGTTGCGTTAAACGCCAACAGATTGGCTTCTGCCCAATTAGAGACTGCCTTGAGAGCTTTGTCCAAACGATAAACCATGGGCCCTCGACAAAACTGAATATCGTCACTGTTGGCTTTTGCCTCTGATAGGTATCTATCCGTTACTATGCTGTCGTCTGCGTACCCAAAGCTACCTGATACAAGCAGATTATTAATATGCTGCAGGAATAAATTCGTGTCGATAGCCTGAAGATTAGACGAGTAGCCATCGATAACTACATGGATTGAACGTCTACTCAGAAAATCCGATATCCATGTGCTAATGCCAACAGAAATACCGAATGAAGGAAGCTTGTTTAGCAGGCTTGCATGCCAAACCCTGTCAAAGGCTTTGCAGATATCATTAGACACAGCAAGGGCCTCGCCATGTCTCTCTATGGCTTCACTCCATAATGTCCCCTTTGGACCGACCACGGCGGAACCCGTACTGGTGATCGCTGATACCTCAAGATGCGCAAGGATTTGTTGTTCAATGCACGTTCCATAATCTTACAGAGTATGGAATTGACCGAAATTAGGCGGTAGCAGGTAGGGTCGGCGCGGCAGCATTTTTTGGACACGGGCTGCACATTAGCAAGCTTCCACGACTTAGGTACAATACCAGTCTCAAGTAAGATGCGATACAGGCGCGTGAGAATAGGAAACAATTCGGGGGAACATCTACGCAGGACTATTGCCTTTATACCATCAGGTCCACTAGTTTTGTATACGTCCAGACTCCACAGGATTTTTTAAATCTCTTTCCAATGTATTCGTACCTCTGCCAATGTTCCGTGTGGCTTCAGCAACGGTGGCAACGAAGACTGACTGAAATTTTATTCGACCGCTTTTGCCAAAGACCAAAACGCCTTACTTTCAGGTAAGAATTCATCTTATGTGGTTGAATCGAGCCCTGCGTAGCCTCCTGTTTCAAGACGTGGCGGCAATGTTAATCAGATAACATCAGCCGCTAGACATGTAATTAAGGAAGTAAGTAACAAGAACCGAACACAGAATTAATTTCTTTTGACAGGGTACTGAATGACAAGTCTTACGAGGCGCATGTTAAAGCGAAGGAAGAGGCGAAGCAGATCTTCAACGATGCGGTCTCATCCGGCTCAGCTGCTGCACATATTGCTACGTGAGTAATTCGTGTTGTTACCAACAAATTAAAAAAGAAAGAATGTTCTGCTGATCCGATGTGTATCATTTTTCATTGCGTTGCCGGCCTTGTAAATAAATATAATAAGTGCCATATTTGTTTTTTTATTTATGTATATCTATCAAACCTCAGAGCGCGCAACTCGAACCACTTTACGGTGTCTGTGAATGTGGAACCGAACACCACGGCCGAGTTTCGCCTGACGTACGAGGAGCTGCTCCCGCGCCGCAACGGGGTATACAACCACGCGGTCAACCTGCACCCCGGCGCGCTGGTGCCCTCGCTCACCGTCACCGTGCACATCAAGGAGTCGCAGAAGATCACCGCGCTGAGGGTGCCCGAAGTCAGGACAGGGAATGAGGTCGAAGCCACCGAGGACGATCCTCGTGAGTACTCTTCATTATCCGTAGTCCGATCGACAGATTATAAACCTGTATTTTCATATTTTTAACTCACGGAAGCCTTAATTAAATTGTACTACGATTTCTCATTTCTCAGAAAACACCAAAGCTGTGATCGAGCGCAGCGAAAACGGCCGCGAGGCGACCATCACGTTCCGACCAGACCTCGAAGAGCAGCGCAATCTAAGAAATATTTATGCCGTAAGTAACGTTGATTTGTACAATTAGGTACAGTAACTTTCTAGTCACCTATATATCTGTATAAATACACACATACGAGTACTAAAATATAATACTACCTATTAAAGGTAAGACATAATAAACATCATTTCAAATATTGTGATCACTCGTTTACGGCCAGTAAATATCCATTGATATGTTCAGACCCATTACGTTGTGTATAAATTTTGAAAACCACAAGTCCAACCAAAGTCACAAGGAATACGTAATACTCTGTAAATCAACCGCATGAACGTTCGGAAAATATTCTCAAATGAATAAAATTTAGTTCACGTAAATAAGAGTAATTCAAATATCTAAATCTGTACAAATGAAATGGATGAAAAATAAAATCCGCGTAAGTATGATGGTTAAAGTGTAATCCACGCAAATCGAAATAGTCAAACAATTTATAAAATCAGCACAAGAAATCAAACAAGGTATAAAGTAAACATGCAACTTAGCTTTGACAGCATTCAAAACGGCAAACCGGATTCTTCTTCCTTCTGCGGCCACCCAAACCCTATTTTTGCGAAACCCTAACGTTAACCTCACCTAAATAATATGGAATAGAGACCTCTAGGTTGTAGGGTCTTGCCCTGACGATTGGTTATTTGTGTACTTACAGTTATTAAGATTCATTTCAAATAATTGTTCAGCTCGTAGAAACATTTATTTTCTATTTTAATGTAATTGTTTTTGTTGGTATTCCCTTGGGTTTGGCTCTTCAGGCTTTAATGAAAGGATACTATATATATTTGGATGCGACCATTACTCCTAAATGGTCGACGAATTATGTATTGCTTGTCTTACCTTCTTGTTTTGTTAATTTATTTACTTTGGTCCTTGAATACGTGTTTTCTGTATGATTTTTAATAATATCTTAGCATAAATAATGTTTTTAAATTGTTGTGAAGTTGTCAAGCAGTGACGAACCAAAGATCAATGCCATGATGGCGAAGATTTTATTTCTGTATGCTGCCCACGAAAAAGACTGTGGCTGTGATAAATTTATAAATTAAGACTGATGTCTGGGAGTTTTAAATTTGGAAGTGAAGAAAGATGTAGGAATTTTAAATAAAAATACAAGTGACCGGTTAACAAAAAAATACACATTAAATAATTCTCTCTGAAATTCTTAAACTAACATAGTCGCCTAGTCAGTCTGCAAACGGCACTTTTCTGCTTGCTTTAACGAAACCCAAGTGAATTTAGTGATCTTGCCTGGACTAACTAAGATTATGTAGTAGACTCTTTTTAGAACTTTTGTGCTTTACTTAGATAATTTTTTTAACATCATTGTACGTAGCTAGTTTCCGGACTGAAGGAATTAGAACCCATTACTCTGAATCTTTGTGTTCTCTTAATTAACTGAACCTGGCACTGTACGTGGGACAGTGCTACGTTACAAGGTTTCGGAAAACCTACCTAATCAATAGGAAAAACTGAGACTTCCATCACACCAGAGATCCCGTTGTGGGATAAGTTCGCCTTTGCTTTGTAAGTGTTTCCTTTTGAAATGTACTATGTTGTTGCAATATAGAGTTTACATACATACACCCTCATATCTCAGACCTTAGCATTGTGGCTGGACTACATTTTCAGCCTACTTGCCTTCCAGCAGAACCTTAACATCGATCGTCCCAATAACCTAATTTTTAATCCTCTCAAACCATCACACATATTCCGATCGTCTCGTCAAGCATGAATGCTCCTGCCTATCGACTTACGAGTCATGAGAACACTATTAATTAAATTTTATTTACCTCGCGCGTGTAATTTGTGTGCCTAGTGTAAGGGACGCTAACGACTCAAAACAGGTTTCGATCCAAACTCGATATTCATGTCCGTAGGAAAATATCTATCTAATAAAGCCTTAAAAGCACAAATGTTCTTAAACGGAACTTAGGTCTAAATCATACCAGAATTCGGCGGCAAACCTAGAGCGTATGCTTAGTTAGAGCGCACTAGTCATCGAAGACCAAGTCGAAATTCGTGCGCCAACTCATTCTCTTAGAGTGTATTGGATGTCACATCCGAAACTGTGTCACAGATTAGTTTTTACGGATGAGTCTAGTCATAAACGCGTATGAACCAATAAAATATTATTGAGATTAACTGAGTGTGCAAACCTGTGGTTAAGACCCTTCAGTAGCTGTTCCGTCATCCTCGAGGGAAATCGCCGAAAGCATAGCACAGAAGCATAGTCATATTGTTCTTCAAGAAAGGTGATAAGGCTCTCTTGAAGAGACTCTTCAGACCAATATCACTGCTGTTCCATGTGTTTAAGCTGTTTTCGAGAGTCTTTGACGACCTGAGTGGTTCAATGGTCAACTTGCCGGTCTGCCACGCAAGAGGTCCCGGGTTCGATTCCCGGCCGGGCAGAAATTGAAATGATGAATTTTAATTTCTGTTACGGGTCTGGGTGTTCTATGTATAATAAGTATGTATTTAAAAAGTATTAAGTACTATATCAGTTATCTAGCACCCATACTACAAGCTTTGCTTAGTTTGGGGCTAGATGGCGCTGTGTGAATTTGTACACGAATATTTATTTATTTATTTATTACGAATCGTCTCTCACGCACATTTAATGACTTCCAGCCTTCCGAACAAGCCGGGTTCTGAACAGGTTTTAGTACCATAGACCACATACATACACTGAGACAGGTTATATAAAAGACCGAGGAGTATAACCGGCCATTATATTGGCGTTTGTGGTCTATAAGAAAGCCTTCGATTCGATCGAAACCTGGGCGGTGCTCCAGTCTCTACAGCGGTGCCAGATTGACTATCGATATATCCAAGCGCTGAAGTGTTTGTACGAAAACGCCAATATGTCAGTTCGTCTCCAGAACAAGACTACGGAACCTATTCAGCTGCAGCGAGGTGTTAGACAAAGTGATGTCATATCACCGAAGTTATTCACCGCTGCACTGGAGAATATCTTTAGGCTTCTGGACTGGGACGGACTTGGCATCAATATTAAATCACAATCAATATCACTTACCTCAGATTTTCTGACGATATCGTAGTCATGGCTAGAATACTTGGGCAAATGCTCGATAACCTCTGTAGTGCCTCTCAACAAGTAGGTATTAAAATTAACATGGACAAGACGAAATTTTCACGTTGTGCCTACTCCAGTGGCAGTTGGAGGCACTCAACTTGGAATTGTTGACGACTATACATACCTAGGACAAATAGTCCAGCTAGGTAGGTCAAATTTCGAGAAAGAGGTCAATCGACGAATCCACCTCGGTTGGGCAGCGTTCGGGAAGCTACGCCATATATTTTCATCCCAATTACCGCAGTGTCTCAAGACGAAGGTCTTTGACCAATGTGTGTTGTCAGTGATAACCTGTGCAACAGAAACGTGTCCGCTCACTATGGACCTTATAAGAAAGGTCACTGTTACCCAAAGGGCAATGGAAAAGGCTATGCTCGGAGTCTCGTTGCGCGATCGAATAAAAATAAGGAGATTCCACAAGCGAACCAAGGCCAGCGATGTAGCTTTAAGGATTACCAGGCTGAAGTGGCGGTGGGCAGGGCACATAGTTCGAAGAACAGATGGCCGATGGGGCAGTAAAGTTCTCGAGTGGCGACCACGTACCGGTAGACGCAGCGTGGGTAGGCCTCCTACAAGGTGGACCGACGACCTGGTAAAGATCGCAGGTACCTGCTGGATGCGGAAGGCACAGCACCGGCCTTTGTAGAGATCTCTGGGCGAGGCCTATGCCCAGCAGTGGGCATCATTCGGCTGATATGATGAAACTGAGTAAATTACACAGAGAAAATGACACGCTTATCGACTCGGCTACATCGCGTTTTTCATTAGTTGTATTAAAGATTTTTTATTTTATTTGTGTTTTAATCACCTTTCACACTTACATTCACTCTAAGAGCCCATATAAATACTCTTGACTACCACAAAAGTAATGAGAATGTAACTTACGCTTTCGAAACTTAGATGCAAAGATAAATCCAAAACTAACCGAATCACTAACACTACGGAGATAAATAAATAGATAGAGAACGAAAGAAACGTCACAAGCTGAAAATAACACAAAATAATAAAGCACCAATTAATTTAACAAATCATACGCGAGTTGTAATGAATATTCTAGTGGAAATTTGCCTACCCCAGAATGGTCTGGTGCCCACCCCAGGATACCAATACCAGGTCCCGATACGAAATTCTGCGCTGAACACATAAAAAACTTCACCCAAACATAATTTCAATGAAATACAACCGAGGAATCCACACACTTTTTTTGCAAAGGAGTGTAGGTAGAGGGAGTGAGACAGGTAATACGTTATTTGCGATACTAAAGCAGCGCAATCAATTCAAACCAGTCATCAGTACGTTACGATACTATTAACAATAGAAGATTTGCACGTCATATCTCTAGATCATTCTGAAGCAATATTTGTAGTCACAGTTAATGAAATAGGCTCAACGGGTGTTCAATTTTTGATTTAAAAAAAAAATTAATAAATACGCCGAATGTGGGCGTTTCGAACCCGATCCTTCCGTGAAACTCCACACATCCACCGCAGCATCTTCATTTCCGTGACGCGCAGCTCCTGCTTGTGTCGCTCTAATAAGGTGCAAGTCTCACTACCGTAAAGGAGAGCAGGTCTTATGATGGTCTTATAGACCTGTCCCTTCAGCTTTATCGGCATTCTGGAGTCACAAATGACGCCTGTTACCTCCCGCCATTTGGCCGAAGCAGCGGATATCCGGGCCTTGACGTCGCCATCGATGTCCCCGGTTGAGATAAGCAAAGATCCCAAGTATCTGCCCTGATCCGTGCACTTGACTTCCTCATCGCCTATGCGCACGGGTAGGGGATCTGCATTGTTGCAGGCCATGTACTCTGTCTTCGCCACATTCATCTTCAGACCGCCGTTCTCAAGTGCCTTCTTCCACTTTTTTACACGTTGCATTAGTCGTCTTTTGTCAGAGTCTGTCAGCGCGATATCGTCAGCATACATGAGCAGCCACGGAAGTAACTCAAGATAATCTCGGATGCTGTCTGACAGTACGTCTAATATCACGTTGAACAGAAGTGGGCTGAGCACAGAGCCCTGGTGAACCCCAACGATAATCGGGAACGGTTTGGTGTCACCAACGGCAGTCCTTACTATGGAATCGGAATCGTAGTACATGTGTCGGATAATGTCTGGTTTCTTCCCGGTGAGGAGAATGTAGTTATAAAGGTCGGTAAGGATGCTCACACCACGAGAGCCCATCGATTTCCATGCCTCCATCGGGCCCGACAACTTTCCGATGCTTCATGCGGCGAAGAGCCGTCTCGACTTCCTCAGGCGTTATCGGTGGCACAAGTCCTTGGTTCCGAGGGAGGTCCGGTGGCTGCACCTCTTTGTGCTGCTTGTGCTGCTTGTTGAGCAGCTCGTGGACTTCCACGAGAGATGGCGCTCGTACTTACGAGCGCCATCTCCTTCACCGCGCGGTCATCTCATAACAGGTTACCGCTAGGGTCATTAACACAGCGGCACGTGGAAATGTCCTGTGCCGCTTTAACCCTCGATCGTGCCAACTTCTAAATGAGTTTCTGCCTCTCAGACGATATCAACTTATCGTACAAAGGGCTTAAGTGGTCTCGTCTGGCTCTGGCTACCGGTCGTTTGCTGGCACGTTTGGCATCCCTGTACGCAGCGTGATCTTCAGAGATCAGGACGCTTGCCACTTTTTAAAGAGGGCTTTCTTCAGCCTGGTCTCCTTCTGGACTGATTCGTTTCACCACCAGGTCTCCTTGTCAAGCCTGCGACCACCCCTAGACACACCCAGCACCGTCCACGCTGCCCGTGCGATAGCTGCCTGAGTTCTGTGTCAGAGTTGTTAGACGGGTTCACCGTCTGTCGGCGTTGGCACTGCTCCCGGTATTTGCCTCGGGGCTTAACGCGCAGGTCCATCACAAGGACCCGGTGCTGGGCAGTGAGACTCTCTCCGGGTATAGAGATATAAAATTTCTATGAAGCAAATTTTGAATCATTAAACAAGTAGATTAAAATTAAGTTCTAGACTCGTTTAATATTTAGGTGCACTTTAATTCAATTATTTATTTCGATATTTCGTTGAAACGTATTTGTATATTCACATCACTATCATTTGGTGGTCTTTTCATGGGTCTCATAACTTGACGCCCAACATTTGAGATATTCCCGATATTCTGCCTGTCCTTCAACTAATCAATAGCTTAAATTTATTACGTGCTTTTGAAGTAACATATTGCGTTTAACGTCAAATTAATTGTTTAAGTTTATTACAAAACCAAGTTTTGGTTAAGTTTTTGAGAGCATTTGTTAAAAGAAATCATGATAAGCAAACTATATTTTAACCACACACTGCTCAGTGTATGGTATGCCTATTCATTTAAGTCTATTAACTATAAACATACGATATATTAATCAATTGTACGGTGACGAGCTCATGGTACATAGTGATCGTTACAGTACCTACTGTAGGTACGTATATTTACCTACAGTTGTTACTTTTAGCGTTAAAGTAGTTAAAGCCCCCTATTATTTTAACACAGATGAAGACGAGACAGGGTCAGAGCGCAGATGGCGTGCTCGGCCAATTTGTTGTGCAGTATGACGTCGAGCGCAGTGATCAAGGGGAAGTTCTGGTGAGTCATGTAGCCCTAACTAAATCATTAGTCGAGGTTTACAGTATATTAATTACCCGGTACCTTTTGAAATAATATAGTGGCGTACCACTACGTAGCCCTTGTGATTATCTACGATTCCTTCTCTATATCTCTTAAGTCTCCCTCTCTCATTAAGATGAACGACGGCTACTTCGTCCATTTCTTCGCGCCAACGACGCTGCCGCCTCTCAGCAAATACGTGGTGTTCGTGCTGGATACGTCGGGTTCTATGGCCAAGCGCAAGATAGCGCAGCTTCGAGAGGCCATGCAGACCATCCTCAGCGAGCTCAGCCGGAGCGATTACTTTAGCCTCGTGACTTTCGCCTCCAAAGTGCAGGTGAGATTATACGTCATCACATACCTCATGGACGGTTCTGTGACAATATAATGCGTGTAGTAATTAACTATAGGTCGACAACTTAACTGGTATATCGCCTACGGTATGAGGGGGGCAGAATGGGTGACGTCATGTGACGTTTCGGGCTCAGCGCGAGGGCGCGGGGCAGGGAGCACAAGGGTGAAGGGAGGGACGTTTCTCAGTGCGCCCGCGGACTCCGCACAGCGCGGTTGGTTATTTTGCTGCAGACTCTCGGAATAACGCACACGTGGTTAATTTACCGATGGTAAATCCCGGCTTGAAAATGTTTGCTAAAAATTAATAGAAGCACAGGGGTTTCCAAAGTATGGGCCGTGGAGAAGAAGGAGGGGCGCTGTGAGGCGCTCCCATCTTCTCGTCTCGAAACTAAACTAAGATGTTCATTTGTAAATCATCATCATCATATCAGCCGTAAGATGCCCACTGCTGAGCATAGGCATCCCCCCGAGATCTCCACAAAAGGTATTGCGCCTTCCGCATTCAGCTACACCTGCGATATTTACCAGATCGTCTGCACACCTTGTGGGAGGCCTACCTACGCTGCGTCTTCCGGTACGTGGTCGCCACTCGAGAACTTTCCTGCCCCAAAGGCCAATGTTCTGCGAGCTATGTGCCCTGCCCGCTTGGCAATCTTTCGCAATAGTTCGCTTGCGGATCTCCTCATTCCTGATTCGATCACGCAATGACACTCCAAGTAAAGCCCTTTCCATCGCCTGAGTTTTCTTATAAGGCCCACAGTGAGCCATAAAATAAATATGAAGAAAAACTTACTTTTTCGCACCGAATAAAAATCATGATTTAGTTTTAAAAGCCATTGGCAAAGATTAGGGATATTATACTTAATCTTGGGACAAGTTCGGGCATAATCTCGTTTGCATTCTATTTCCGAGGAACAACATCAGCTGACGTTTCGCGGAAGAAAATGCTCACTGCCCCGCACCCCGCACCCCCGCGTACATTCACGAATAATCACCCTCCCACCTACCTCACCTACCGTTGGCAATATACCAGTTAATTTATTTATTTATTTAACAGTTTATTGTACACAATAAGTTGTCGACCTATAATTATTATTGATTTTTTAAGGATTTCTCTATATTTTTATGTGCTAGTAGTCTACCTAACACAACGACAAATTACTACAAGCTATTCTTTTGCATATACAGAGACTTCGCCAGGAATGCGCCTTGTCATATTTCATATTTCATATTTATTCATTGGTAATATTCATTACATGTCAATTGTTAAAGTTATAAAATGTCACAAATTACATCGGAAATTGTCGGAATGCCAATACGGCTTTAGACCGGGCCGCAGCACCATGGATCCAATATTTGCTCTCAGAGTCCTCCAGTACGGCTAGCACAAGTTGCTAACACGCGCGATAAGCGAGAAAAAACGCCACATAGATACTGCTATCTCTTTCACCTTCATATTGAGAGAAGGAAATCAACGCTCTCTCGCGGCGCGAGCTGTGTCGCGGACACACTTGTGCTAGCCGTGCAGGAGTCCCAAAGCAATAGGAATCAACCGTTGTATTACGCATTTCTCGACCTGCAGAGGGCTTTCGACAATGTCCCTCGGGAGATAATTTGGTGGGCTACAGGACATGTATGCCAATCCTGGAGCTGTGGTCAAAACCATCGTAGGTCATTCTAATTCCTTCCCGATTACTGTAGGTGTTCACCAGGGCTCTGTGCTGAGTCCTTACTTGTTTTGCATTGTGCTCGATGCCCTCTCAGCGGAAATTCAGGACATGCCTCCCTGGCTTATGAAGTACGCTGACGACATTGTACTGGTGAGCAAGCTGAGGCAGGACCTTGAGACCAGGGTAAACACGTGGAAGGACGTGCTAGAAAACGGTGGTTTGAAACTGAAAGTCGCCAAAACAGAGTATATGGCCAGATGCAGCGGATCCCGACACCATCTGTAATGTAATCATAGGTAACGAAATTGTTAATAGAACAGATAAATCTAAATACCTCGGATCCGTGATGCACGAGTCTGGTGATATCGGGCCCGATGTCAAGTCCCGAATCTCTGCAGCTTGGGCCAAATGGCGGGAAGTCACGGCAGTCATCTGTGACCCTAAAATCCCTATCAAGCTCAAAGGGCTTAAATACAAGAGTATAATTAGACCTGTGATGCTCTATGGCTGCGAGACATGGCCAGCGCTGACGAAACACGTTCGCGAACTTCACGCCAACGAAATGAATATGCTGCGCTGGATGTGCGGAGTTACACGGCTCGATCGAGTACGTAATCGAGGCTCGCCTGCGCTGGTTTGGTAATGTGTTGCGTAAGCGTCAGGGATACGTGGGAAATAGGTGCCTGAACCTGCCGGTATCAGGAAAGAGGCCCCGTGGATGACCCAGGAAGCGATGGATTGCCATCGCTGAGTCGGATGCGAGAGCCAACGGCTTACGACGCGAGGATGCCGAAGATCGGGCTAAGTGGAGAAGAACTTGTAGGAAAGCGAACCCTGGCAGAGGCCGGGATAAGCGCTAGGACAATGATGATGATGATTCTTTTGCATATACAGTCAGCCAAGTAATTGTTTTGGCACTCTAAGCTTTCAAGCTTTAAGACACACTGATGAAGTGCGCCGCGCGGCGCACTGCACGATGTGGCAAAACTTGTTACACGCCGAGCAATTTGTATGCAAGTACATAGACAGATGGCGAAATATCCCACTGTGCAGCGCGCCGCGTGGCGCACTCCATGATGGAGCAAAACCCGCAATCCAAGCCCGAAATGTCAGTTCTGAATGAATTCTGATAAATTTTGTCCACGTTTTTCAATTTGGCCCCATCGTGCAGCGTGCGGCGCGATGTCAGCAGATGTCAACATGAAACGTCACATCTGACTGTTTCTTTTTACCAACAGTTCGAATCTTTCCTTTTTATATGACACAGTTCACACACATATATCTGTCTACTTTTTTTAGTACAGATACAACGCGTGTGAATGAAATAGGAAACCAACCTTGTCAAAGAAAGTTTGACCGCTAATGCGTAAGCCCCTTCCCTTTTCTGATTCTTTAACATTATCGAAGTTGTTTCGCTTTCGTGATCCTGTCGTCATTCTCTTCATAGTTCATCCCGAATTATAAATAAGGCATGTTTGGTTCTAGAACACTAGTTTCTAAAAAGAAATGCTAGTACTCGTAGAAATCTACATTTTGGATGGCACCTGCCGAAACTTGAAACTGTAATCACTTTGAAACTATTGGTGCTAGAAAGTGCTTGTCGAGATCTACATTTCGGTTGACAGCTGTCAATCTTAAAACTGTAATAACTTTGAAACTATTGGCCTTAAAACGCTTGTTCCAGAACAGCAAATACTTATAGATATCGACGGGCACTATCATATCTTTTTAGGATCTAGTTATCTAAGAGCAATGGTTTCCGAGTTATTTAGTTTTATACACTCTCTTTATACTTACTACTTATGTTATACTTTGAAGTTATAATTTTGAATGAGCCACCATGGTATACACTCAGTTTAAGTAAACATTCGTAAAGGACAGAAATAACTACGTTTTAAAACATTTTGTCGTAATATTGTCCCAAAATCATGTTTTCAACCAGTTGAGAACAAATTTAAGCAGTGTGGTATATACCACAACAGAATCAATCAATGTGCATAAAAATTCCCAACATGACCAAATCAATCTTCTAAGCTGAAAAATTTTGAAGTTTTTATGTTCTTATATCCTCAATATAATATATTGAATGTATTATCATAGAGCATGTAACCATCGGACAATCAATACGCTTTTAAAGAAAATCGGCCATGTAGTTTTTGAGCTAGAATTAACATCCATACAAACATCAATATCCACATACATACATACAAACCCTTTTCTCCCGCAAGAGACGACATTGTTCCACTTACTATGGTCCTGACAAATCTCTGTCGATTCTTCCACGTTCATCAACTTTACATACATAGATTGTTAACTTCATAACCCTTCCTTGGCTCCCTCGTAGTCGGGAAAAAATATCAGTTATCATTAGTCATATAAGTTATCATAGTTAGGTATACAATAAGTTATCATATCAGGTATCAGTATTCGAGGAAAATCAATCGAGGTGGTCCAATTTCTTCACAATTTTTTTTTGTTATACTTTTTAGTTAAAAAAGCACATTCGCATTTCATACATTTTTGGATCAAAAATCTAAGTGTCGGCCAGAACAAAATTATTAGTTTCCAATTGAGAAAACAGTTCTGAACATTATTTACTGTGACGTCAAATCCGCACGTTCGACGGTCGATTGTTATTGGCTTTTAGAAAAGCGATACTTAGTACCTACTGTACGCCCGGTGGAACATAGTGGTGGTGGTGGGCGTACTGGTTTGGCACCATAGTAAGAAATAATAGAACCTGTGTGCTGTCTCTGATAATTGGCATAATATTTTCCTGGCCGGCACTTTCAGCGATTTAATCCAAAATGAATGACATCCTTTTCGTACGTTTCTCTTGGTTGCATTTGAGACAGTCTCTTGGTTGCAAAGTGACTGGAGATAAAAAATCTCCCGTCACTGTTTACGCCTGCGTGTGAACAGACAGTCGGGGACATATGTTCAATAATCATGCGAGTCGAAAAAGCTCTCGTGCAAACGTTGCCTAATTCACAATCTTTCGTAAATCTCTCGTGCAAACGTTGCCTAACTTGAAAAACCAAAATAACACCACCGTTTTCTTTGTTGTCACCGTGACGTGGCACCGCGCGGTGCGCCGCGCAGTGCACTGCACTGCATGAGTGGAGCTCGGGCCTTAACTTAAACGCACACTCATGCAGTGCGCCGCGCGGCGCACTGCACGATGTGGCAAAACTTGTTACACGCCGAGCAATTTGCATGCAAGTACATTGACAGATGACGAAATGTCCCACTGTGCAGCGCGCCGCGCGGCGCACTGCATGATGGGGCAAAACCCGCAATCCAAGCCCGAAATGTCAGTTCCGAATGAATTCTGATAAATGTCCACGTTTTTCAATTTGGCCCCATCGTGCAGCGTGCGGCGCGATGTCAGCAGATGTCAACATGAAACGTCACATCTGACTGTTCCTTTTTACCAACAGTTCGAATCTTTCCTTTTTATGTGACACAGTTCACACACATATATATCTGTCTACTTTTTTAGTACAGATACAACGCGTGTGAATGAAATAGGAAACCGACCTTGTCAAAGAAAGTTTGACCGCTGATGCGTAAGTCCCTCCCCTTTTTCTGATTCTTTAACATTAACGAAATTGTTTCGCTTTCGTGATCCTGTCGTCATTCTCTTCTCAGTTCATCCCGAATTATAAATAAGGCATGTTTGGTTCTAGAACACTAGTTTCTAAAAAGAAATGCTGGTACTCGTAGAAATCTACATTTTGGATGGCACCTGCCGAAACTTAAAAATGTAATCACTTTGAAACGATTGGTGCTAGAATACTAGTTCCTAAAGAGAAATGATAGTGCTCGTCAAGATCTACATTCCGGATGACAGCTGTCGAACTTAATACTGTAATAACTCTGAAACGATCGCTCCTAGAACACTAGTTCCTGAAGAGAAATGATAGAAATTCCAAATAAAATAAAATAAACAAAATAAAATAGTGCTCGTCAAGATCTACATTTCGGTTGACAGCTGTCAAACTTAAAACTGTAATAACTCTGAAACTATTGGCCTTGAAACGCTTGTTCCAGAACAGCAAATACTTATAGACATCGACGGGCACTATCATTTCTTTTTAGGATCTAGTTTTCTAAGAGCAATGGTTTCCGAGTTATTTAGTTTTATACACTCTCTTCATACTTACTACTGATGTTATACTTTGTAGTTATAGTTTTGAATGAGCCATCATGGTATACACTCAGTTTAAGTAAACATTCATAAAGGACAGAAATAACTACGTTTTAAAACATTTTGAAGATTTTTGTGTTCTTATATCCTCAAGATAATTTAATTGAATGTATTATCATAGAGCCTGTAACCATCGGACAATCAATACGCTTTTAACGAAAATCGGCAAAGTAGTTTTTGAGCTAGAATAAACATCCATACAAACATTCATATCCACATACATACATACAAACCCCTTTCTCCCGCAAGAGTAGGTAGAGACGACATTGTTCCACTTGACAAATCTCTGTCGATTCTTCCATTTTCATCAACTTTACATACATAGATAGTTAACTTCATTACCCTTCCTTGGCTCCCTTGTAGTCGGGTAAAAACATCAGTTATCATAGTATTCGAGGAAGATCAATCGAGGTGGTCCAATTTCTTCACATGTTTCTTTTGTTATACTTTTTAGTTAAAAAAAGCAACATTCGCGTTTCATACATTTTTGGATAAAAAATCTAAGTGTCGGCCAGAACAAAATTATTAGTTTCCAATAGAGAAAACAGTTCTTTACATTGTTTACTGTGACGTCAAATCCGCACGTCCGACGGTCGATTGTTATTGGCTTTTAGAAAAGCGATACTTAGTACCTACTGTACGCCCGGTGGTACATAGTGGTGGTGGTGGGCGTACTGGTTTGGCACCATAGTAAGAAATAATAGAACCTGTGTGCTGTCTCTGAAAATTGCATAATATTTTTCTGGTCGGCCCTTTAGCGTTTTAATCCAAAATGAATGACATCCTTTTCGTACGTTTCTCTTGGTTGCATTTGAGACAGTCTCTTGGTTGCAAAGTGACTGGAGATAAAAAAAAACTCTAGTCACTTTTTACTAAGTTTTTACGTCTGCGTGTGAACAGACAGTCGGAGACATATTATGGTCAATAATCATGCGAGTCGTTTAAAATAACGCGTGTAAAAGCGCCGAAAAAGCTGTCGTGCAAACGTTGCCTAACTCAAAATCATTTGTAAATCTCTCGTGCGAGCGTTGCCGAACTTGAAAAACCAGAATAACACCACCGTTTTCTTTGTTGTCACCGTGACGTGGCACCGTGCGGTGCGCCGCGCAGTGCACTGCACTTCATGAGTGGAGCCTGAGCCTTAGGTTGAAGTTCAATGAGCCGTTTTCAAGAATAGCTCAAACATTATTATAACCTTTGAACTATCTGGGGCTATTGTTGTAGTTGTATGGCATATCATATGTGACTGTCATCATTCATTGTCTCAGATCAAATTAAGCCGCGTTAAAACATTAGTTACTTGTTAAAGTAGGTACTACTATTCAAATCTAATGTTTACCTATTTATTTAAACTTCATTTACGATGACGAACAAATGCGGACATAGAGTAACACAGCTTTATCTGCCTGTTAACCAGAAATCGATTAATAAAGTTGAGCCCAAAGGAGTGCTGACATTAAAAAACCGTAAAAGTAATAGATCTAAAAAATTGCATCGTAATAAACATAAATATTAAGAGCCAAGAGATTATGATAATGTCGTCAGTCGTCATAGCGCGCCATCTGTAGGGGTAAGAAGCGAGCCTTGAAAACGTCTCATTGCACTCTATAAATACACAAGGTCCATTTTCCCTAAATATAGCGAGCTCAACCAGGGCGATTATTTCAGCCTCGTGTCTTTCGCCACCGGTGTGCAGGTGAGAGTGTAACATCATCACATACCGCACGGACGGTCATATAACAAAATAATACGTACAGTAATTAACTGATTATTATTTAATTTTTTGAGGTTTTCTCTAAATATTTATATAACACTGTAGTCCACCGCGCACAACGACAACCTACAACCAGTAATTCTTTTGTATGTTCAACGTCTCTCGAGTCGATGTTTATGGGACAAGCGTACCGCAAGGGTTTACCTTTGGCTGTACACTATTACATCTCTCTGTACTTCCAAAGCACAGAAATCTACTTTTGTATTGTAATTCTAGATTCACGACCTAAATGAAGCTGATAAGGAACCTCGTAAGACACAGTTCTACTATTATCATAAAATGCCCGCGCCAGTGCTCAGCCCGTCCTACCAGGCCACCCCAGAAAACATCGCCAAAGCCAAAGTGATCGTCAGCCGCCTGCTTGCCAACGGCGGTTAGTACACAGATTGTAATCTTTTACCAACTTAACATATAGCTTCAATAATTTGCCATAAACTTAATCACATACCTAATTAGTATTGACTTACGTAACAACACGCCCTTTTTCCACAGAAATAAGCCTAGTTGAAAACCACATGAAAATCCGTTTAGTTGTTTTTGAGTTATCGCGAACAAACAGGCAGACACGCGGCGTGAACTATTTTTTTTTATAAAATGTTGTGATTAAGTTAAGACATTGGCGACAATGGTGATTTTGAAAACAAGTTGATTCATTAAAACAACAACACCCATTGCAGCAACTAACATATACAGCGCACTAGACGTGGCTGTCGACCTCATTCAACGGGGCGTAGGCTGGAAACCTACCGAAGCACCCACTACCTCCGCGAGTACTGTAGCCGCCCCGCCCCCAGGCAACGACGCGCCTCACGCTGAGCCACAGAAGGCCGAGAAAGTCGAGGAAAAACCTGCCACGGAAGTAGCAAAGGCTGCGGATGACAAGAAGGACGGTAAGAATAGTCATCTCCATAGTTTGCCAGTGACTCTTAAGAGTCACCCTAATCTAAATAAACTGTGCTGTTGCATCTAAATGCAAAGCCTGATTGAGGTGTCTATACAAGGTGTAAAAATACCGCTAGCATTAATTGAAACCCCATATTCTACCCATGAAACTGAACAACTTTCCCCAAGAAGTGACTTCATAATTTCGCTACCTATAATAAATAATTAATTGCGACGCGCAATGTACATCATCCGGCGCACGCCTCTCGCTCGCCCATGTGACTCGGTAGTTAGGCGCACGTATGGCCGGGCGGCCTGCACGCTTTACATTGCTTGCTTTTACTAAAAGTGTATTCATTTCAACTTAAATTTGAACTTTGGGTGTCTAAATTAATTGTGAAATGAAATGAAATGAAATACATTTATTGTCTCAGGACACCACATCACAAGCTCACAATACAACATAAACATATAATTACAGACAGTAAACAATACGCAATAACCCAGATAGCATCGGAACTGCGAACTTGTGAACGATTTAGTTTTCGATAAGTACTTGATATTTTTTTAGTACAAAAATACAACTTTATTTTTTTTAAAGAACCTGTTTTTCTGCCTAAACTATGAGTTTCCGCGGGTATATTTCTTGGGGAAAGTTGTTCAGTTTCATGGGTAGAATATGGGTTTCAATTAATGCTAGCGGTCTTTTTACATCCTGTATGTAATGGTAACAACTAACGTCACATCTACTTGAGGCTTGCCTCAGTTCGTCACAATTAAAGTACACCAGTTATACATTTTTCTTCCACGTAATTAAATCTAAATGTATTGTTACTTACTGTTTTCGAAACAAACAAAAATCTCATTAGGTTTTTTTTTTTTTTTTTATGTCATACGGTAGGCAAACAGGCAAGCGGGCCACCTGATGGAAAGTGGTCACCACTGCTTATAGACATTAGAAACACCAAGAGTATCGCTAATGCGTTGCCCACCTCTATAACACGTTGCTCTGGCAGCAAAAAGCAAATGCCACTCCACTGCCAAAGCCACGGTTCCCCAAATCCCCACCCCATGGAGCACTGGAAACCTTACTCACCGGCAGAAACACAATACTATTTAAAAGAGTATTATTTAGCTGCGATATTCTGTAAGGTATTTAGATTTTAATGTTTTTTTCAGAAGGCAAAACCCTAGAGCCGGTCATAATCTTTCTGACGGACGGCGTACCAGTCGTAGACATTACGGACCCTGAGGAAATCATCAGGGATATCACCGAAAAGAACACTGGCCCGATGAGAGCTTCCATTTATGCACTTGCCTTTGGTAAGTACAGTGAAGTGTATGGGTACATAGAATGTAGTCTTTTATGAGTTGCCTGACCTAGTGTTGTAAGAAACTCAAGTCTTTTAGTCTTCATTTCGAGACTTGAGTCAATTTTCAAGACTAGGACTCGTTAGTCACATGAGTCCGAGTCCTTTGAGTCTTCTGAGTCCTCTGAGTCCTTTAGAGTCTTTTAAGTTCTTTGAGATAGACTGAGTCATGAACTTGAGTTGGTGTATTATAATTATAATACTAATAATACTAGTAATACTGGGTGATTTTATATATATATTCTTCAATTCCTGTTTAACACATTGCTTATATTCCTCCGAGCAAGGCCTCCTTGATAGAGCATCAGCATTGCGGTGCGGTGTTCTGTAACATAGTCAAACTCGTGCAGTTGCTCGATCCATCGGGCAACCTGTTCTTCTGAGTTTTTATATTGTAACAGCCAATCCAAGACAGCGTGATCATTACGGAGTACGACCTGCCTGCCGACAAGATACTTGTTGAAATGTTGTTTTGTCTTTACCACAGCCAACAGTTCTCTTCTGGTTATACAGTGTTCCTCTTTGGTCTCGACAATGACTTACAGAAGTAAGCAATTACGACTTCTGCGTTGCCCTATTTCTGTGACAACACTCGTCCGATCGCGGTGTTGCTTGCATCTGTGTTGACGATAAACTGACCGCTGGGTTGTGGATATATCTTAATATAGGAGATTCGCAAAGGCATTTTATCAGACTTTGAAAGGAATCCTTGCAGAGCTCATCCCAGCGGAATGATTGGTTGTCTTCAGTCAGATGATGTAGTGGCTTTGCAAGAGAATCCTGTAACAATCCGTCAGTAGTATGAGCACAGCCCTAGGAATGCCCAAACTTCCGTCTAGTCATTTGGAGTAAGCTATTTCTGTAGTAGTTCAACTTTTCTAGGTCTGTTTAGATACCCTCACTGGTGACGATATGACCGAGGTAGTTACTCAGTTGAGTTTGCTCCTAAATAGATGGCATTTCTTTGGGTATAACGTCAGGTCGGCAGCTTTTATTTTCTATAAGACTTGTTCCAAATTGCGCAAAAGATCCTAAAAATCGCGACCCATGATAATGACATCATCTAAATAGACCAGGCAGGCATCTTTCATTAATCCTGTCCGTACATATTCTATGAGTCTTTCGAAAGTGGCAGGTGCGTTGCAAAGTCCGAAAGGCATAACATTGATCTGTCATAGTCCTTTTCCTGTTGAAAACTCATCCTTATTCTTTGGATGAGGATGCCAATAGCCAGACTTAAGATCCAACGTTGAGAACCAGTGCATGCCACTCAGGGTATCCAATGTGTCGTCGATACGAGGCATTGTGTGGCAGGATTGTCCTTCTTTGTAATGTCATTTAATCGTCGGTAGTCCACATAAAACGTGTGCTGCCATCTTTCTTCTTGACTGAGTCGACTGGTGAACGACTTTCGCTTCCAGTGTCGATCCTGTGTTGAACTAGCGAAGTCCTTCCAAAACTTCCATCTTGGGAAAAGAAGATATCCACGAAGCGAAGCAAATCTCTTGGCAATCATGCTCTGCGAAAAACTTAGGCTTCCTTTGCATCTATCAAGAAGTTTGATAACAGCAGAACTATTCTTAGTTTTCGCCAAATCTGAGGTTGATCGGCACTTTTTCATCCAACTTTTCATTCAATCCAGATTTTGCAGTTATGTTTCTTCATGAAGTCTAGGCCCAAAATGCAGTTGTCCATAATTTCAGCCACGATGACCTTTTGAATGTACGCTGACACGCCTTTATACAGCGTGCCTGACATCTCCTTCAGGACGGGTATTGGCTGGCCAGAGGCAGAAAGAAACTGGCAAGCAATGTTCCTAATGAGTCCGGTTCAGCGTTCATCAAGTCCCGCTTGACTATTGTCCTGACCTAGAGGATCCTGTACCAATCGTCATCTTGCAGTTTGCTTTTAGTTTTGCTTGTATGTATCCAAGCATACTCTTGTGGGATGAAACCGTGTTAAATTAGTTATGAATCCACGTTAATTAAAGAATTTGTAGTTCACAAGTGACACAAAGGATAAATATTCCTCCAACGCAAGTCGCACTCTAACATGTAAAAAGAGCGGCAAACCAGACCCAAATTTAGACCCACTGTTTGAATAAAGACACTTGGGATGGCAAAATAATATCAACGGTTTTGGAAGACAGTACGTGATGCTAGCGTCAATTCCAAAGAACTGTCAGAAAGAATAAGTGTAAAAAGTGGTGCACAAAATGTTGGTACGTGAAATATGAACTAAACTCAACACTTCTTGCGCATGCAAGGATAAATC
This sequence comes from Blastobasis lacticolella, assembly GCA_905147135.1. Classification (NCBI taxonomy): domain Eukaryota; kingdom Metazoa; phylum Arthropoda; class Insecta; order Lepidoptera; family Blastobasidae; genus Blastobasis; species Blastobasis lacticolella. Next base: position 13,185,514 of record LR990046.1, on the reverse strand, counting down.
CGAACTATATTTAATATAATGTAATACGTTGATTTATTACATATAACATAATACGTTTATTTTACATATGAGCGTCGGTAGCCGGGCGGTTGAGTATTTATCTCGTAAGCGAGAGGTGCCGGGTTCGAATCCCGCTGCGGCTATGTACCAATGAGCCTTTTCTCAGTTATGTACATTAGTTGAATTCTACCCGATGCTCTTACGGTGAGGGAAAATATCGTGATGAAACCTGCAAATTCCGGCAACTGAATTTGTAACGTCCAATCAACTTCAATCCAATCTGGTCAATTTCCCCTGGTAGCAGGGTCACGAAGGTCAGATGGTAGTCCTCTCCATTGTAATTACCTGATCGCCAAATCCCAGATTATGGTTAAGGCGGACCCCGGGCCCTCGTTCTCGAGAGCACAACCGGGACATTAACGCCAAGATTACTTTTCATAATACGTTTATTTTACATACAGATTACCTAAACTTTTGGCGGTGCAGGATAAGGTTGCCGCCAGTGTTGGCAAGCGAAGATGGTGAGAAGGGAGAAAAGGGTAATTTACCCACCTGGCCGGGTGTTATGACCAGGGGACCAAGGGCCCGACAGTTGATCGTCGGAAGTTGTATATATGCCGTGGAAGTTGGCACATTTCTCTAGCGCGATATAGGATTGTTAGCGCCATCTATGTGCGGATGCTTGCCAACCTTGTGTTCGTGTACTCGTAATGTGAGTATCGTTGAGTCTTCCCTATTTGAGCAGTAGAGCGATAGATGTCGCCACAGTACTCCCTCCGGAGACTGGAGGTCGATACTGAAGCGAGAAGCGTTGAAGCTGACTAGAGTAGCGTAGTCAGTGTGGCGATGCGGTGAGTCGTGTTGAAGCTGACTAGAGTAGCGTAGTCAGTGTGGCGATGCGGTGAGTCGTGGCGAAGCTCTAGCGTGAGCAGTGCCGAAGCGTTGCTGTTCCCAAGTCTATAGTCGAGACTGAGTGGGGACAGTGAGAGAGGTCGCAGATGAGCGATCAGGTAGCACGCGTCCGTGCAGTCGAGGGTCGAGACAGTAAGCACGCGTCCGTGCCGCCTATGGTCAAGGTAGCGTAGGTAGTTCGGTAGGGAAGACGTAAGGATCACGTCGGGGTCACCACTTTGGCGGTGCAGGATAAGGTTGCCGCCAGTGTTGGCAAGCGAAGATGGTGAGAAGGGAGAAAAGGGTAATTACCCACCTGGCCGGGTGTTGTGACCAGGGGACCAAGGGCCCGACAGTTGATCGTCGGAAGTTGTATATATGCCGTGGAAGTTGGCACATTTCTCTAGCGCGATGTAGGATTGTTAGCGCCATCTATGTGCGGATGCTTGCCAACCTTGTGTTCGTGTACTCGTAATGTGGGTATCGTTGAGTCTTCCCTATTTGAGCAGTAGAGCGATAGATGTCGCCACAAACTCATTGTTTTTTATTTAAAGTCATTAATCACGCATTTTACGCAAATTAAAACAATCGTATGGCGCTTCAAATGGTGCCCGTTGCTAGGGAAAAATTACAAAATCTCGCTTCTTTATTGACCGATTGAGATTATAAAAATAGTTTAATATAGCTTGTAGTTATAAGTTATAAATAATAGTTTAAAGTGCCTTTATTTTCTTAGTACATTATTTTGCTCTAAAGTTATCAGGTAAGTTGTTAAAAAATAAAAACGAAAGAATTTTTTGTAAAATTTTAATATGATTTTGAATATCTCTGAAACCATCATATTTATACGGTTGTGTGTAAGGACAATATTGTAGTACTCTTTATTCTGCGTAGTTTGATACCCTACGCATCATTCCGAGTGCAATACACTCGTTTTTAAGTGCAAATTTCAAAACGCGGCGGCGGCCATGTTGGAGACGTCACAGCTGGAGATCCAAGCACATTAGAGATTGTCTCCAGACTGTTTTTTATTCAGAATAACATACTTAACAACATACTAAAAGATGGTGCTTGTTTCCGGAAGTGGATCTTTTTTCAGTTAAGGGAAGGGACTATAAAGTATTTCTAAAATATTGTTAGTAGTAAGGATTGGTTAACTACTACAAAACTCAAAATATTTTTCCCAAATACAAATACCAAGCAAACATATTATTGTTAAATTTTGCTAAACTCGGGTGAATATGTCAAGTGACGAGTGTTTTCGAACCGCTTCATTGTATTGGCGACAAATACTGACTACTGGGTTATAATATGATGTATTATTCGAGTAAACTTGAAGGGCAAAAAGTTTCTGACTAGGTTTACGTGATTTATAGCGTGTATTAAAGTTTAAAAAAGAGAGGAGCGCTGGACAGTCATAATAGTTGTGGACAATTCTATAAAGCGTGACCAAATCGTTGCAATTGCGACTTGTTTCCAGGGAATTACTACGAAACACAGCATAAGAGCGTAACTGTCTGCCTACGTGGCGCCGGTAGCAAAGCCTATTGAGAAGTTTCCGCTGAACTCCCTCAATACGCGCACTTTAACCCCATAGAAAGGAGACCACATTACAGAATTATATTCAAGAATAGTCCTGACAAGCGCATTATATAAATATATTACAGAATGAGTGCCCTTAAATTCTTTGGTGGACCTGTAAATGAAACCCAGAGTACGCATACCCTTGTTAACAATGTGTTCGTAATGGTGAACAAAGGATAGTTTATTATCAAAATACACTCCTAAATCGTTTGCCACAAATTTACGTTGTAGATAGTATTGGCGATAGTATAATTGTTAAAAGCCATGTTTTTTGCGAGTAACAGAGATCACAAAGCACTTCCCAGTATTTAACGACGTCATATTACGTGCACACCAGTCAGCTACCAAGTCCTCTCATTTTAATCCCCGGCGCTAACTTTTTCCTTCACGTCCTTCCAATATTCAAATCTTGGCCTTCCTCTTCCTCTCGACTTCTTTCTGAATATAGGTACTACTCTAATAAATAGACTATTTTCAATCGTCGGCATTTAGCCTACACGACATAGCTTCTATGAGTATTTCCATGCTTCAGGCGAGAACGCGAACCGCGAGTTCCTGCGCAAGCTGTCGCTGCGCAACGAGGGCTTCATGCGGCACATCTACGAGGCGGCGGACGCGGCGCTGCAGCTGCGCGACTTCTATCGCGAGGTGGCGTCGCCGCTGCTCACCAACGTGCACTTCGTCTACCCCAAGGAACAGGTAAAAAGTGAAAATTTGTGAAAGATTTAGTTGTGGTGCCATATTCCATGTCGTAGTGGTATGTAATAGATTCCGAACTACGATCTTAATGGATTAACGTAAATTTTAACTCGATTTAGTAAACTGTGACTAAAGAGTAACGCGATGACTAACAAGTATGCCCAAACCAAACATACCTATTTAAAACAAAAAATACCCAACATTTGGTACTCATAACTTTTCTTTGATTTAGATCAAGGAGGACTCGGTGACGAAGCAGGTATTCCGCACACTGTACGCGGGCTCGGAAGCAGTGGTGGCGGGCCGCTACCAAGGCGAGGACTTCGCGCCGCTCGTCTACGGCGAGCGTGGCGTCAGCACTGTTGACAACAGGGTTGGTCCACATAAAGAATAATTAATTTATTTACACCTTATAAATTCCGTAGAAAGGATGACTCACTCACGCTATTGAAATGCTATCCGAACCGAGTCTCGGCCATAGCGCGAAACTCCACTAAAATCCCGTTTTTGTATGGACACGCTTATGCTATACCGAGGGGCAACCGTGGTAACCAATGGTACCGCCGATCTCCAATCGCATGATACCACTCTCTCGAATGACTTCACAGAATATCCGAAATGCATGTAGTGACGTCATTCCAGAGGTTCTCCTTTGGTTGAAATAACAACGTTTGAAATAATCTCACTTTTCTAACAACGTTAAACATAATAATTTTTGTTTGACATAATATGCACTTGTTATAAAGACGTTTGTTCTATCACTTATTTGACATATTATTCATTTGACATAATAATAATGTAATAAATTGTTTATTTTACATAATATTTATTTAGGATAATGTAATAAAAAAAATGTATTTATTAGCATTTAGCTGAGACATAAAAAAAATTTACATAAAATTAAAATAAATTAAACCAGAAAAAAAAAAATTATATAAACACTAAACGCTAAAGAGGCCAAAGCTCAGTTCCGCAGATACGCGAAGGTGCCTACGGGCCTGCTATTCTGCCTTGGCCTACAAAATTACACAGCATAAAATTTGTTATAGACACAGACACTATAAATAAATTTAATAGATTTCACTATGGATCATGACCAAGTATCTAAAATCACGACTTTGAACTTTATTAATTGGAAGTGGGAAGGATGGGGACCAGACTACTATATAACCGAATATATCAGAAACGTCGTTAGGTTACAGAGGGGTTAGGTTGCGAGGAGCGAAGCGACGAGCATGTTAGTTGTTATGAACAACCGCGAACCAATTAACAGGCGTTATTCGCTAATAAATTGATTAAAATTCTGTCGAACTTTTTTTTCGAAAGTTTTGGCCTTTGAATGATTTGGCCAATAGTGTTAGATAATTTAAACATTAGGACAAACAAAGAGTACGTCAAATAAATATTAGGACATACAATTATTTTATTTATGTTAAAAGAAATATTTACATGACGGAAATAAATTAAATAAAGCTAATACTAAATTATAAAATAAAATTAAATAAAAAACTTGCCCCAAGTCCCTTGTTAAAGGTATTGTTTCCAAAAGGCTGGCCGCATTGCCTCGCTGTATCGCGAGGCTAATCCTTTGGCCAAGGTATTGGCCAGCCTTTTGGTCATGCAAAGTGTTAACCAGGCGCTTAGACAACTCTTTAAAGAGAGTATGAGCGCCTGGTCCCCACGGCCCAAGCGTTTCTACGCCAAACGGCGCAAATAGATGATATCCGCTGAGGCCAGCATATTTGCGCCGTTTGAAATTTTCTGCCGAAGCGGCAGCGGAACCGGCATTGACACCCGTGGATGGAATATGTGACGGTGCAAGGGTATCGACGCAGGTAGCGTCCCAAACCAAAGACCGACCCATCTTCCAAGGCACGAGTGTCATACCGTCGGGCCTTTTTCCGTCGTCTCTCGCCAGTCCATTTGGTTCCAGGATGGCGGGAGAACCAGCAGTGGTAAAGGCCCGGCGGATGATGTCGTTCAGTTCTGCATGCCGTGAAAAGCGCCCGGCGCTCCTGCAACACGACAACCCGTGATGCCCAAGTTGTGACACTGCATGGCCACAACTGCATTCATGACGGGCCACGAAGGGAACACCAAGGCGAAGGGCATGGCAACTCTAAATGTAGAACTATCCAGCAGGGTGCCAATGGTGGATAATGGAAGTGTCTGAAGCCATAGACCTGACTCCCATTCGCCGACAGCTAGGAGGCGGGCACGCACTGCAGGATCGGTTGACGTATTAACCAGATAATCCCGCACCAACCTGCAGAGCGGCTCGTCCCACAGTTTCTGCGACGAAGGGGTAGACGGATATTCAGTGCTCGGGCAAGCTAAAGTCCATGAATTCCTGGCCTCTGTCATATATGCCACCTCACACGCGTTGGTAGACGTGCCCAAAATCTTATCTACCAACATACACGTGCTGTGTACAGAGGACAGGAAAGCAGGTAAAGAAATACTTGAAATTTTTCTGATGCCCAGACCACCAAACCTGATGGGTAGAGAGGCCTGGGCCCAAGCATTGTCATCGAAATTTAAATTTAGGAACATCGTTAATGATTGTTTAATAGTGCTGTCGAGTCGAAAGAGTAAATTAGGATGTTTCCATAACTGACAGCACCGTAAAACATATGTAAACTGGGGGACAAAGAGGATACAATTATTATATCAAATAAATTGATGTGTATTGTATCTTTATGCTAAACATTTTTATGACAAATTTTAGGTCAAATGAATAATTATGACAAACGACTTTATACCAACTGATATTATACAAAGTGAGATTATATCAAACGTTATTTCAAATAAGGGAGAACCCATTCCAGAGGGGGGATCATGCTATTGGAGATCGGCGGTGTCGCTGCGGGGCTAAATGGGCTCTGTCATTGCTCGGCCGCCATTCGATAGCCCCTCGGTATAACATGAGCGTATCCATAAAAAATATACGGGTTGTTAACAGATACCTTTCGGATAACAAAACCTCAAACTTCGTTCCACCACCAAACGAGGAGAGCCTCGGCGAAATAACACTGTTTTACAGTCGAAATTATAAAGACTACTTGCACAAACCACTTTGCTTCACAATTTATTGTGCGAACCGACGCGACTGAACTTTCAAATCCAAAGTAAAAGCTCATTCACGAGACCATAGTGTTGCGAAATACATTGCATACCAAACATTCTGAAATCGCGGGCGCAGCTCGTACAAAATATACGGGATATTATATGACCGTGCTAAGGCCGTGACTCGGCTTGGACTCTGCAAGGTATAGCGTGAGTCTTCCTTTATCCTGTTCTCAACCTTCATTTACGTAATACTCAACCAAATTTTGAAAGAAGCCACAATGACCGCATTTCCCCAGGAACGTTACGAGGTGTCGTCCCCCGTGTCCCGCGGGTCCGAGCAGTGGCTGCCGCTGGAGCGGCTGTGGGCGTTCCTCACCGTGCAGCAGCTGCTGGACGCGCGCGACGCCGCCGACGAGAAAGCGCCCGCCAAAAAAGCCACTGCGTTGGACATTGCGTTGAAGGTACTGAATGAGACGTAATCAAGGTTTTTGGAAAGATACCAAAGATATACCTCTCCTTCCCCCTATGAGATACGAGCGTGAGTGTATATGTAGGTATGTACGTAGGTACCTAAGAGATATATGGCGTAGCGGGATGTCCAGTTGGAATTGGCGTCGCCAGGCTGAGGCAGAACCTCCACCTCACAGCCAAATAATACTTTTTAAAATAGTATTGTGTTCCTGTCGGTGAGTAAGGTTTACAAAGCTCCATAGGGTAGGAATTTGGTTACTGTGGCTTTGGCAGTGGAGTGGCATTTGCCTTTATGCTACCAAAGAAACATGTTATAGAGGTGAGCAACGCATTGGCAATACCCCTGGCTGGTGTTGATAATGTCTATGGGCAGCGGAGACCACTTTTATCAGTTTGCCCGCTTGCCTGTTTGCTTACCGTATGAAATTAAAAAAAGTATTAAGCATGCCTTGAAGGTGCCCAGTGTCCAGATTACTTTGCTTAACAATATAAGTTGTAGTTGTTACCAAGTGACGGGATGTTTTCAGGGCTTAATCCTATATTTTTATTGTTATAACATAATTCCAATTATAAATGTTTTATCGTTTCTCGCGATAACTCTGTAAGGACCAACATAGGGTTAATCCAAGGGGGCTTTTAGTGTCGTTTCTCAGAAATAAATGACTGGCAGTTGCTAAGTCCTTGAATATAAAAATTTAACCCCGATTATGTGTAGCATCATGTACCTATAGGTTTCAAAGAAATGAATTTATTATACTATTCAGAGACCAGATTCACAAGCAACGGGTTCCATTCCTTAGAATCCATTCCATTAAAGATCGAGCCAAATCTAAAAAGACTCCGTCCCCCGCAGTACTCGTTCGTGACGCCGCTGACGTCGCTGGTGGTGGTGAAGCCAAATGCCACCAACGTGGTGGATGCAGAGTCCGTCGACTTGCTGAGTAAGTTTTTTTTTAAATTTATTTTTAGACTATCCAGGAATTTGACCGCCATCTCACCTGGTGGTAAGTGACGATGCGGTCGAATACTCCATTGAATAAGTACTTTTCAGTAGTTTTCGTCATTTCTTAACTTCGGTCATAAGATGAAAATCTTCTGTTAAGTCATAGGTAATTCCATTAAAGCCTTCAACGGGTTTGAGGCCAAATCGATATAATTTCAGCCATGCTTTTGAGTGAAATCAACTTAAAAAAGACCGCTAATATGAAAAGAAAGGTAATACCTATGACCTAAGAAGAAATGGTCAGAACCATAGAAAAATAAATAAGTAGTTAGAAAAGCTAAGTAGGCGGTGCAGTCGCGCCACAACTATGCGCAAATGGGCTAATTTCCTTCAAAAGGCGCGAACGCGCCGTCAGTCTCTTTCGGAATTCAACGGAGTGCGCATCAAAAAGCTGAGCCTAAAATGTTAAAAATATGCCATCTTGCGCAATAGTTAATTGCGAGCAAGAAGATAACAAACAGACTTCTAAAACAAAAGGGGTGATTTCATTTCACCGTTAAGTCTAAAAACCATGTATTTATCAATATTTTACGAAAAATATTCACCCGCGCTCAAGGACACCTTGCTGTGCACATGAACCGACCTTATCAAATAATTATTTTGTTTATCGATATAATATGTTTGTAGAATAGTAGAATTTACATCAAAAAAGGAGAAGATTCTTATTTCGATTGAATGTTCTTTTATTGTAGGTACGTGTGTTCCTTGAAATTTTCGTCAATTGCGGACCGATTTTGATATTAGTTTTTAGTAGGGGCACAGCAGGGGCACGGGTGGGGTACAGGTGGGGTAGAGGTATGATGCAGTTACCTTAACACTAAAATAAAATAAATACCTAATTGTAGACAAATTCACACAGCGCCATCTAGCCCTAAACTGAGCAAAGCTTGTATTATGGGTGCTAGATAATTGATATAGTACCTTTTTTTTTAAATACATACTTATTAGACATAGAACACCCAGACCCGTTACAGAAATTAAAATTCATTATTTAATTTCTGCCCGGCCGGGAAACGAACCCGCAACTTCTTGTATGGCAAACTAGCATGTTAACCACTGAACAACTCAGGACGTCACACACTATCGTACTCCTGACATATTCCTGCCATACCCCTACGATAAATCTACCGTACCCCTACTCTCTCTATCTCCTCTCTACGCGTCCTTGAACCCCGCCTCACCCCCCTCAATATAATAACATTTTCAATTCATTATTATTAAATAATAAATACCATAATAATAGTTAGAATTTTATCGAAATATTAATATCGACAGGAATTCGATTTTGATTGACAAAATCGAATTCCTGTCGATATTAATATTTAGCGTAAATGTAAATTCAGAGAGGATTTACAGCACACACGCAACGCAATGTGTGTATGTGATAGTGACCGATTGACTAATCACAGCGCTCCGTATGACTTTGCGTGTGCGTGCGTAAGCCTGTGCAGATTAAGTTGCATGAGTAGTGGTAAAAATAGTGGGGTCGGGAACACCAAAAAGTCCCCAGTAGTAAACATACACCCGGTTTCTAAAACGTATGTCAAATCATTGATTAGCTGGCAGACTGTCACATTTAACAAGCTGTTAAACCACTGTGGGTTTCTGAAAGGCCAACTTCAACTTAAAATTAACCAATCGATCATTAACAGGTAATACATTTTTTTGTCTGGCTACCCCTGCTAAAATCAGTCACATTCATTCACTCATTTATGTTTTGTTTGTAACGCATTGATTTGACTCTGTCCCTAGGGGAATTTTAAAGCCAAAATCGAATGTGATATTCAACTTTTAAATGAAACTGATAGCGATTCTATAGTTTTCGTGTAAAATCGAAAAGTATCGAAAAAAATATACAGAGAAAGAAGAAGAAAGAAAGAAAATACATTTATTACACATAGCACACCACGACACAATAACAGTTACAATTACATACAAAGGACACATTAACATTTAAAATATTTTAATGAAGACAATATGTAGTCTCCCATGACACTGTCGGTGCCGCAGCGGCTAGTGCAAATGGTACCCACTCAGCATGTGCTGTGAGGCGCAAGAAACGACTCACAGCGCTGGTATTCTGTGGGCCCATTGTTTGAGTACGTCACGGGCATTATACTACCTAAATAAAAATAAATAAATACATAAAAATAAATAAAAAATATGTAGGTATGGTAGATTAACAGCACGACACATCTGCTGGCCGTTGCGCAATCCACCCGTTCCTGCGGCCTCGCTATGCCACGGTGCTGGCGGCGGGGCAGGCTGGGAGGGGACGCCGTCTCGCCCCGCACCCCGCCCAGCCTACCCAGCCACCACCCGCTGCCTAGACGCAACTAGATCCCACCTAGCCCAGCCAGTCTCCGCCTACTCGCGCGAAAGGAGAACTTATAACAATATTTATGTTATAGGGTCACGGGTTCCAGTGTGTCAGTAATCCCATCATCATTATCTTTAGGCAGGTAGGTAGGTCCGAGTCCACTGCTGAATACAGGCCTCCTACGGCTTACACTCCGGTGGACTCTGTTATCTTGCATCCATCGGCTCCCTAGGACCCTAAGGTGGTCGTCCGTCCATCTCTTGGGAAGCCATCCAGCTCGCCACTCAACAACATCCGCCCCATCGGCTATCGATTCAGTGAGTTTCTCCCAATAATCCCATTAGTTAAATCCTGCAAGACCAAGACTAGGTTCAGGTTTTAGTTCTGATCCAACACCAAGTTCAGACAAAGTAGTCCTAGTCCAGGTTCAGGTCTAGATCTAGGTTTAAGTTCAGATACTGGTTCGAGTCCTGTTCCAGGTCCAGGTCCTGGCCCCGGACCAGGTCATGGTCCAGCTATTGTTTATGGTCTATGTGCTGGCACTGGTCTAGGTCCTAGTTCTGGTTCAAGCTCAAATTGTGATCAAGGTCCTTGTTCGGACCCAAGACAAATACCAGGTCCAGGTCTTGGTTCTGGTTCATGACCAATCTCATATTCAGGTCCAGGTGTAGGTACGTCCTGGTCCTGGCATTGGTTCAGATACCTGTTCCAGTTTTGGTCATGGTCCTGGACCAGAACCTGGACCCTCGACCTGGGCTTTGTCTTGGACCAAAACTAGTACCTGGACCTAGACCTAGACCAAGAAAATCGGATATAATTTATTTTGACAATCTGTTAATTGGTCGATTTTTGCTAATTAAAATAACAAGACGATAACATACAGTTAACTTAAAAAAAAGCTTTCCGGAAACCCAAAATTACATTAATCGGCCGTTAATTGGAGATTTGACAAACTGTTAACAAACTGTCAATTGGCCCTTTCAGAAACCCAAACATTATAAATTAGGCCATGATTCTCTGCATAGCCCTTACACACACCAAGGAGATTCCTTAATGCCCTGACTGTCGGTGCCAGCAACACCATGTCGTCTGCATAACTTTTACACCCGGTTTCTGAAACGCTTGTCAACGCAAAAATTACGTAACAGCTTGTTAAACACTGATTAAATGCAGTTTGGGTTTCTGAAAGGGCCAACTGACAGTTTGTTAACAGCTTGTTAACGGATTGTCAAATCTCCAATTAACGGCTGATTAATGTAATTTTGGGTTTCCGGAAAGCTTTTTCTCATGTTAACGATTGTCAAAAGAAATTATATCCGATTTTCTTGGTCTAGGTTTTGGTTCTGGCCCTAGTCCAGGTCCTAGTTTTGGTCCAAGGCAAAGTCCCGGTCTAGGATCCAGGTTCTGGACCAGGATCATGACCAAAACTGCAACCTTGATCACAATTTGAGCTTTAACCAGAACCAGGACCTAGACCAGTGCCAGCACATATACCATAAACATTAGCTGGACCAGGACCTGGTTCGGGGCCAGGACTCGGACCTGAACCAGGACCAGGACCTGAACCACGGACATGTCTGGGTCCAGGACCTGGACCTGAACTAGGAGCTGGTCCGGGGCCAGGGCCTGAACCTGATTTAGGACCTGGTGCGGGGCCAGGACCTGGTCCGAAGCCAGGACCTGAACCTGAACCACGAAGTGGTCCGAGTCCAGGTCCTGGACCTGAACCAGTACCTGGTCCGGAGCCAATACCTAGACCTGAACCAGGACCTGGTCCGAAGCCAGGACCTGGACCTGAACCACGAACTAGTCTGGGTCCAGGACCTGGACCTGAACCAGTACCTGGTCCGGGGCCAGTACCTAGACCTGAACCATGACCTGGTCCGAAGCCAGGACCTGGACCTGAACCAGGACCTGATCCGGGGCCAGGACCTGGACCTGAAACACGAACCGGCCCGTGTCCAGGACTTGAGCCAGGATTTAACTAATGGGATTATTGGGAGAAACTAACAGAATCGATAGCCGATGGGGCGGATGTTGTTGAGTGGCTTTCTCTGGATGGCCTCCCAAGAGATGGACGGATTAACTCTTTAAGGTCCTAGGGAGCCGATGGATGCAAGATAACAGAGTCGACCAGAGTGTAAGCCGTGGGAGGCCTGTATTCAGCAGTGGACCGCGACCTACCTAACTGCCTAAAGATGATGATGATGGGATTACTGATCTTACATTACATAAATATTGTTATAATTTATCTTTTCTCGCTCTGTATAATTTTTTTTATAATATTCGATTTTACACGAAAACTATACAACTATACAGTTTCATCTAAAAGTTGAATATCCCGCCGCTATCAAAAGGCCGCTAGGGACAGAGACAAATCAATGCGTTAGACAGAAACAAAACATATATGAGTGAATAAATGTGACTGATTTTAGCAGGGGTAGCCAGACGAAAAAATTGATCTCTTGTTAATGGTCGATTAGCTAACAATAGATTGATTGGCCTTTCAGAAACCCACGGAGATTTACACCCGGTTTCTGAAACGCTTGTCAACGCGAAAATCACGTAACAGCTTGTTAAACTCTGATTAAATGCAGTTTGGGTTTCTGAAAGGGCCAATTGACGGCTTGTTAACAGCTTGTCAACGGATTGTCAAATCTCCAATTAACGGCTGATTAATGTAATTTTGGGTTTCCGGAAAGCTTTTTCTCATGTTAATTGTATGTTATCGCGTTGTTATTTTAATTAGCGAAAATCGACCAATTAACCGATTGTCAAAATAAATTATAACCGATTTTCTTGGTCTAGGTCTTGGTACTGGCCCTGGTCCAGGTCCTAGTTTTGGTCCAAGGCAAAGTCCAGGTCTGGGGTCCAGGTTCTGGTCCAGGATCATGACCAAAACTGCAACCTTGATCACAATTTGAGCTTTAACCAGAACCAGGACCTAGACCAGTGCCAGCACATAGACCATAAATATTAGCTGGACCAGGACCTGGTTCGGGGCCAGGACATGGACCTGAACCAGGACCAGGACCTGAACCACGGACATCTCAGGGTCCAGGACCTGGACCTGAACTAGGAGCTGGTCCGGGGCCAGGGTCTGTACCTGTACCAGGATTGGTGCGGGGCCAGGACCTGGTCCGAAGCCAGGACCTGGACCTGAACCACGAAGTGGTCCGGGTCCAGGACATGGACCTGAACCAGTACCTGGTCCGGGGCCAGTACCTAGACCTGAACCAGGACCTGGTCCAAAGCCGTGTGAGGCCTGTATTCAGCAGTGGACCGGGACTCACCTAACTGCCTAAAGATGATGATGATGGGATTACTGATCCACTGGAACCCGTGACCCTATAACATAAATATTGTTATAATTTCTCTTTTCTCGCTCTGTATATTTTTTTTTTGATAATATTCGATTTTACACGAAAACTATACAATCGCTATCAGTTTCATCTAAAAGTTGAATATCCCGCCGCTATCAAAAGGCCGCTAGGGACAGAGACAAATCAATGCGTTAGACAGAAACAAAACATATATGAGTGAATGAATGTGACTGATTTTAGCAGGGGTAGCCAGACGAAAAAATTGATCTCTTGTTAATGGTCGATTAGCTAACAATAGATTGATTGGCCTTTCAGAAACCCACAGTGATTTAACAGCTTGTTAAATGTGACAGTCTGTTAGCTAATCAATGATTTGACAAGCGTTTCAGAAACCGGGTGTTAACAGCTTGTTAAATGTGACAGTCTGTTAGCTAATCAATGATTTGACAAGCGTTTCAGAAACCGGGCGTTAGATTATTGGCACATACGTCATCTTAGTAGCATCCGACATGTCTGTTGCTGAGACCGACAATCAGCTCATCAACATAAAGATTGAAGAGTTTAGGGGAAGTCAGCCCACCCTGCCTTACCCCTTATGCCTTGCCTTAATAAGGTAGAAATAGTTTATTAGAACTTTTATTTCACTACACGTTGATGTATGTCTTTTACATATTTACATTTTCGCACAGCCACAACACAGGCCCGAATCACCACGCTGCCGCGTAGCCCTCCCGCCGCCCGTGCACTGGCATTTAACCACGGTAAGCATAGATAGTATTTCTACCTACTTGCCTATTACTCTATGAAGTTTTGACTATTAAGATTAACCCGTTCGTAATTTCGCGCGCTAGAGCCCGGGGCCTGCCCTGACCATGGTCCAGGATTTGGACAGAACAATGTAGGTGGTCCTCCAGTCATTGCATCATCGGTTTATTAAAATACTAGTGGACCCGGCGCGACTTCGTACGCGTACACCAATTTTACCCTTACCTACCCTTTTTTTCTTACTTAAAAACCTTCCTCTTGAATCACTCTATCTATTAAAAAAAACCGCATCAAAATCCGTTGCGTAGTTTCAAAGATTTAAGCATACAAAGGGACATAGGGACAGAGAAAGCGACTTTGTTTTATACTATGTAGTGACCTTTGTTGTTTGTTTTAGGTAACACAGGACGGAAATCCTACTCGTATTCGGAAAATAATAGACGGTACTTGACCCATCAAAGATACAACGGAGCACGTGGTGAGTTGCGTACCATATCTATCAGTCTTTTGCAGTGAAAAGCAGACACACACCACATGCAGCATATCAGTAAGTCCAACGAGCTCTCCGGATAAGTAGCGCTTAACACGTTCGCTGACAGTACGACCATAGGCGAGAAATTTAAATGATACGTTATGACTATTACTCTATTAAGCTTAACCCGTTCGTGTTATCGCGCGCTAGAGCCTGACCATGGTCCACGATTTGGACAGAACAATGTAGGTGGTCCTCCAGTCATTGCATCATCGTTTTTATTACAATATTTACCATTGTTGTTTGTTTTAGGTAACACAGGACGGAAATACGGCTCGTATTCCATCCATCCACCATCAAACCCACCCATCAAAGATACAACGGAGCACGTGGTGCTCCGTATAGTATAGTATAGGCGAGAAAAAATGATGCGTTGTGACAATACGTCGATGGGCAGGGTACTTTTATTACAACTTCAGACACTATGTTGACCGACGATACTTTTGCTTAAAACTAATGGGAAGAACAGTGTCCACTGTCATCTTGTGAGCACTAGTATGTCTTGCTGTCGTATTTCGAGTTTCATATGTAGTTTTACATATCGTTGAACGTCTCTGGACGTAGTACCGCATTAAGACAGAATTAAAATACTACCATAATATGCACAAAGGTCAGTCGATGGATATCATTTAGGGCGACTTGCACTTAATTCTTAATCGCATTTAAGTTTAAGACGTTAAACGCCATTCTTAGTATTAGGTGCAAGCCGGACTAAGTAGTATGGAAATTCTACTGCCGCATTATGGTTACAGAGCAAGTGCTTAATGTCAGCGAACGTGCTAAGTCGGTTAGCGCCTAGTGTAGGCACTACGACTACTTGCAGGTCCCATATATAAATCCAATGTGATGTTACCTACTATTCGTTTTGAAGGAGCGGAATGCGGTCCGATCACAACTATTCATAGTGTTTGCGGACGTGTGCGTCCTTTCAGCGGTGACGCCAGGTGCTCGTGAGTTGTCGCTGAGGTGTTGTGATCTGGGGGCTTATTTTCTTACTTCTGATGTGACTTTTTATGCAAGGGCATGTGGCGAGGCGGAAAAAACGCTACGGACTACGGCGGTGCGCACGTATTCTCTTTACTTGATATGACGACCTGAGCGGTTCAGTGGTCAACAGTCAGCCACGCAAGAGGTCCCGGGTTCGATTCCCGGCCGGGCAGAAATTTATATGATGAATTTTAATTTCTGTTATGGGTCTGGGTGTTCTATGTACCTATTATAAGTATGTATTTTAAAAAAGTACCCATAGTACAAGCTTTGCTTAGTTTGGGACTAGATGACGCTGTGTGAATTTGTCCACGATTATTTATTTATTTATATCTAGAAACGATCATCATCATCTCAGCCGTAGATACACTACTCCGCACCACCCCACTCCGCTGTTGCACATAGGCCTCCCCACGCCTTCCACACCAATAGTCTCCCCACGGGGATTACGAAGTCGTCCATCTACGTATGTCGTATGTGGCCCCATCAGCCATTGGTTCTGCGACCTGCAGGGTCTGTTCATTGCTACTTCAGTTTTGCGAGGTTGGTGACCTTGTACTGCTACGGATATTATTATTATCTTTATTTACATTAATAGATCTATTCGGCTAGTAGAAAATGTCCGAGAATAGATAGTACCATCGCAAACAAAAACTTTATTTATGTATTTTTTTCGGACTTAATATATCTAACAATCATACACATCAAGTGCGACTGTCATACTTCAATATTATTAGGTATTAAGGCCGTTTTCATTTAATAATTTCTTTTTCGTTTTAGCTCGGTCATCATCGCCTTGGTCACGCCACTCGACGAAATACCCTTCTAATAGATTGCAGTTGCAACCGCAGTCGCGTAGATATCTGAGACCGCATGGAGGTAAAGCGCTTTAAAGTATTAATAATCATCTTGGCGTCATTGTCCCGGTTGAGCTCTCGCGCATGAGGGCCCGGGGTCCGCGTTGACCATGATCCAGGATCTGGCAGATCTATTATAGTGGAGCGACTGTCATCTCAACTCCATGACCCTGCTACTAGGGCAACCTGACCAGATTGGATCATGGTTACACTTTCAGTAGCCTGAATGTGCACTGTGCAGGTTTAATCACGACGTTTTCCTTCACCGTAAGAGCATCGGTTCGCATTCAACTTATGTAGGTACATAACACATAAAAAAGTCATGGTACACGGCCGCAGTGGGTTTACATTTGTGCTAAAAAGTTTGAAGGGATCTGTAGATTCTGTCGTCAACGAGACGATAGCGACCCGTTACCGGCATAATGGCGTTACCGGCATAATTCGTTTGCTTTAACAGCGATGAGACTCTGGAATGATCTTCCCCCTGACATAAGATTAATATCTAAGAAATTCTGTTTTAAGAGAGCAGTACATAACCATTTCCTGAACACTCCTTAGCTCCTAATTTATTCCTTGTTCCTTTATTCCTTTTTCATCTCTTTTCTTCATAAAGCCTCAAGTACCTGAATAATTTTGGGTAACTCATGCAGTTAATTAATTAGTGTAAAATATCTATTGCTACTTTTGACTTTTAGTGTATTTATTATTATTATTTATTTAATTTTTTATAAATTTGATTGTGGTTGAATAAGCTTATGTGTAATCTTTACTTGTAAGTAATCTTCCTGCACCGCATACCTTTTTGTCAACTGTTATCTCTCCTGGTAGGCTGGTAGATAATGCTATTTTAGCTTTAAGTCCGCCAATGTACTGTTTGTGCATGAAGTATAAATAAAATAAATAAATAATGCACACAACGACACTTATATCGGGTGAAACCTAAATTGTACATAGGTAAAAAATAATCATCTTGGCGTTAATATCCCGGTTATGCTCTCGAGAACGATGGTCCAGAGTCCGCTTTGACCATGATCTAGGATTTGGCGTCAGGTAATTACAGTGGAGCGTATAAAGCTGCCTATTTAATTGCATAAATAATGTAAAGTCACTCCCTTTTCTAGTGTACTTTATCTAAATCGTGAATCAATATCATTTTCTAAACAAAGTAAGTTCTCATTTAAAGTGAATAAACCAGACGGAGTGGCATAAATGGGGGACCATTGACCATGTGGTCGTTAGCTCAGCGGGTCACGTACGGGGCCCCCGCGCAAGCCCGGGAGACCCCGCGCGCCTTTATGGGCTGATCTGTAAATTGGTACCACTGACTCTAATCACCACTTTTTTCTTTTTCCACTTGGTTATTTTGATTCATTTTCCCCCTCACACTTCTACAGATTAGGGAATAGGGTGAATACCTATCAGTAAGCATGGGTCAAGTAGCATCTTAAATTAAATAAGGGCCAATTTAGTTTGCGCACTATGCTACGTATTATTTAGGCAGATTTAACACAAAAAAATACCTATTTCGATAAATATTGTCATTTAATTCATGAAATTGCAGACTCGAGTCCTTCGCTGTCGCCGAGCCCGCTGGCGCCCTACCGCCTGCAGCACTGTCAGTGGGTGCAGCAGCTGATGGGCAACGACTCGGACACCATCGTCGTACCCGGGAACGGCACCATGCTGACACTCACTAAGGACAGCAAGGTTAGATAAGTGGCTAGGCACTCTAAGGGGTTGGTGCGATTCTATTCTGCCGAATAAACACTGTGATCTCCAACCCGCCTGCCAAGCGTGGAGATTATGTCAAAGCCCAACACTGTCGTGAAGGAGACTCAAGTGCAGTAGTGGACTATTATTAGTTGCTGATGTGAATAATTAGAATGTCTGTTAATCTATAAATTAGTTAGAGTTGAGTTATTTTTAACGTTCGTGAATCAGTTTTTTTTTTATGTTATCCGGCAGACAAATAGGCATGCGGGCCACCTGATGGAAAGTGGTCACCGCCGCCTATGGACATCAGCAACACCAGGGGAGTCACCAATGCGTTGCCCGCCTCTGAAGAGACCTCTAATATACCTCTTGAACGATCCCATGTCATAGTCCAAAGGAAACACTGTGGCTGGGAGCTCATTCCACATCCGAATCGTACGAGCGAGAAACGTTCTTTCAAACCTTCGCGTGGTGACCAACAGAGGGTCTACGTAGTGGGGATGAGTACCCAGCCCACGGCGATGGTGCGATGGCGGAATTGTGCTGTTGGCACCAGATCGAAAAGTTCCTCGGAACACTCCCCATTGTACAGCCGGTAGAACACACACAGGGAGCCAAAGTCCCTTCGGTTAGCCAGTGGTTCTAACTTGCTTGTTTGTATGGGATCGTCGAATTCGAACGGCACGTCTCTGTACGGAGTCCAGAGGATTAAGCAGGTCGGCAGTTTCGCCGGCCCAAAGATGGGAACAATACTCCATATGAGGCCGCACCTGCGCCTTGTACAGCAGCAGGCGCTGCCCTGGGGTGAAGTATCGCTTGGACCGGTTAAGCACTCCAAGCTTTTTCGAAGCCAGTTTGGCTTTACCTTCTAGGTGACTCCGGAATCGCACGCTATCCGATATGTCGACACCAAGGATCCCGATACTATTTGAGATGGAAAGGGGTGTTCCTTGGAACTGCGGCACCATGACAAAAGGATCCTTTTTGGCAGAAAATGCGCAGACCTGTGTCTTTGAGGGGTTGAATTCCACCAGGTTCAGTCTGCCCCAGTGAGCAACTTGCTCCAAGGAGTGTTCAATCTCTGACACAAGTCTTATTCGGCCTTCCGACACCACGGAACGAGGGATATTCGCACGGCCAGTATAACGAGCATCCCCAGTACTGTCATCTGCATAGCAGTGAATACTGGGAATGTTCAGCATATCATTGATATGTAAAAGAAACAGCGTGGGAGATAGCACTGAACCTTGGGGTACTCCAGAATTAATGGTCTTGGTATCGGAGCAGCATCCGTCGACAACGACTTGGATGCTCCGTCCAGACAGAAAGCTGGATACCCAATTGCAGAGCACCTCGGGGATACCGTACTTCGGGAGTTTTGTTAGCAGTGCCCTGTGCCAGACCCGATCAAATGCCTTGGCTATATCAAGACTGACAGCCAGAGCCTCCCCCTTGCTCTCGACGGCCTCAGCCCACCGGTGTGTTAGGTACACGAGAAGGTCACCAGCTGAGCGACCATGGCTTTAGCCATATTGACGGTCACTGATCAGCTGGTGGTCCTCTAGGTATCCGTGGAACTGGATATTGATAACCCGCTCCATCACCTTAGAGAGCAAGGAGGTTACCGCTATAGGCCTGTAATTTGATGGGTCTGAATTATCACCCTTCTTGGGTATCGGATGCACAAAGGCTAGCTTCCACGACGACGGCACCGTTCCAGAGGTATAGGAAAGCTTGAATAGGCGCACTAACACGGGAGACAACTCGGGAGCACACTTTTTGAGAACAATAGCCGGAATGCCATCAGGTCCACTGGATTTCCGGATGTCTAGGGAGAGAAGCACACGTCTTATGATCTTTTGGGTGATACGAACCTCGGGCATGATGCCCTCACATCGTGAGATGGTAGGCGATGCAGCTCCCCTATCATCCAGAGCAGTGGCGTAGCGTGCCCTCCAGGGGCCCCGTATCGATAATTGTGTAGGGGCCCCTAGCAGATACCCCAACTACGGGGGGTACTAATGAGTAACATAAATCCTAGTCTCAGCTTAAGTCAATAAATGGACTAGCCTAGCGCGCTCTACATTTGTGTGACAATAGACCCTAAAAGTCGGGTCCACGAGGCTAGGTAGGGCTCGGAATTTTTGATAAATTTGCCCTTGACTTGGCAATATTAAAACCTTGCATGATTATGAGTGAGCGACCGTAGCGAGCTCGAAATTTTTGTTTATATACATTAAAACATTGCGCGTTTTCGGTGAAAAATACCGTAAAATCAGCAATATCAAAATCGGGCTATCTCGAAATTTTTTAGGAGATTGTATAATAAAATCAAGTTTGTGAACAATTAATGAGCGAGTGTAGCGCGCTCTGAATTTCTGAAATGTTGGCTATCAAAACCTTCCATTATTAACTTAACAACAGTCAAATTCAAAGGTTGAGGGCGTATGAGCCCAGACGATTATGCGTGTGAGCGTGTAGGCCAAGATTATTATGATGCAGATCCACATGACCCATTTAGAAAAGAACGGAGTTCTGCCTTTGGTGCTACCGATAATGCTAAAAATAGGAAATTATCAAAACTGTTGTAATTTTTGACATCTGATTGGTGCACATTTAATTCAATTTCAATGAAGTAATGAGTGAGTGCGCGTGGACGGCCCTAACTTGTCTTGTTTTTTCAATAAAAATGTTAATTATCTCTTCAACGAAAGGTAAATGAAAACGGATTGTATCACTTGATTTCATTTGCTATTTTGGTGGTGGGAGCCCCCGACCCTGGCCTAAAATTCTCTATTAAATATATATATTTTTCGAGAAATAAAGAAGAGTTTTACTGAGCTTAAGAGATAACGTGTTTTTGCTTACACACATTTGGGGGCCCCTATAGTCCGGGGGCCTCATATAATTGATACGGCAGATACGGCGGTAGCTACGCCCCTGATCCAGAGTTGAGTTATGAGCAAAGAGATTTCCCAAGAGATCGGCTTTCTCCTTTGCTGTGTG
Organism: Blastobasis lacticolella; assembly: GCA_905147135.1. NCBI lineage: Eukaryota > Metazoa > Arthropoda > Insecta > Lepidoptera > Blastobasidae > Blastobasis > Blastobasis lacticolella. Next base: position 13,164,294 of record LR990046.1, on the reverse strand, counting down.
GGCCAATTGGTCATCCGGCTTGCGCAAAGGTGAAAAGGTGGTCCGACAAAAGTTCCCCTTAACAGCTTTGGAGAGAGACCAAAAAGCACGGCTCCTAGAGGGGTAGCTGATTAGTTTCTCCCCAATTCCGCCGATGAATTTAAATTTTGCTCTGGCCATCACCCTCTTTGTAGACCTCGATACAGCGTTGTACTTTTTTCTCAAAATGTGGGTGTTAGGGTCCTTCTGGGCCCGAGCCACTGTCCAGGCACGAAAAGCATCCTGCTTGAGGCGAGTTGCCTCAGCACTAGGCCTGTCGTACCAGGGCTGACTCTTGCCGCCAAGACGGACTACAGAGGACGGAATAAAACACTCCATTCCCTGCAGTATGACGTCAGCTACAGCAGCAGCACAGATGTTGGTGTCATTTGAGGAGAAGCAAAGCTGTATCCACGGGTACGACGCGAAGAATTCTCGCAATCCATCCCAGTCTGCTGAACCATAATGCCATACCTTGCGTGACCCACTGGGGCGAGCCCGTTCGGGTATAGCAAGAGGCGTCTCAGAACGGACCAGGCAGTGGTCTGATGTCCCAAGAAGCATCGACGGACACCTGATAACCGTCTGGGTCCGAGCAAAAGGTCTAATAAAGAGGGTTCATGGCCCACAACATCCGGTAAGTAGGTGGGTTCTGACACCAGTTGCGTGAGACCATGGGTCTGAGAAAATTCATGGGCGGACCTCCCGGCCGGGTTAGTAGGACCGCTTGACCCTAGCCACTCAGTGTGGTGACCGTTAAAGTCTCCTAGGACTACCAACTCGGCTGAAGGATACCGCTCAAAGACTTTGTCGGTAGCGCATTGTATGTGCTCGAAAAACCGATTTGTCTCACCTACGCCGTGACGGTTGTTGTATAGGCATGCGTAGACACGGGATAGACCCCCCTGTTCTACGCACACCCATACCACAGATTCATCACTTAGTTCTATGGCATTAAGACGTCGGCAGCAGATATCACCTCTGACGAATAGTCTGACGAATAGGCACACACCAGCGCGAGGTAAAACCCTGTGTTCTAATTTGTATCCAGGATAGTGGAGATACGAAGTGTCAGCCGGAGGTGATATCTGTGTTTCCGTCAGGAAAAGTAAGGCGGGCTTCGCCGTCTCGAGGTGGTGATGTAAGGCGTTCAGATTGGAGTGTAGACCCCTGATATTACAAAAGTCCACTCGAAGTGTGGAAAGGGGTGCCGCTGAGAGAACCTTACTCCCGCCCGCCTTACTAATGCCCGGGTTCGGGTCCCCTACTAACCGGCGGGTGGCCAGCGACGAGCAGTTTTATCGGGTCTCCCTGGCCCCCGCGCCAACCTGTCACGCCCAACCCTCTAACATATCCAACACAAAACTGGGACCTGCAGGATACCAATATTATAGCACTCGGACAAGGGGCGAATGGCTCACGGAGTACTCTGACGGAACACAGCCCAGAGGCTGCTTAGCGCCATGCAGACTCATCTCCGTGGGTGGTCGCTAGCCATGCGGGCCGAGGCCCTACCACCAAACAATTTCGGCTGCACTCTTCGCACCACCCGGGGGTCACGTGTAGGGTCTCTAGAGTATAGCCTACGGACGTGGTGGACTACGGAGATAGTGATCAGAATCAGGATGAAGAAGGAAGAAATAGAAACAGGATTACCATACTGTTTCTATTACCACTGTACTACCGTAGACCATCCATTTTGTTACGTAAATTATATTTTTTCTCACAAGGCTCCTCGCGAATCGGGCGGCGATGCGAAATGCGCGCGCGCCACCGACGGCGCGGGCGGCGTGTGCGTCTACCTGACGCGCTGCTACGCCGCGCGCTTCGCCACGGCCGCAGACTACGCGAACACATTCTGCGCGGTCAACAACAAGTAAGCCTTTTTTATCTGTAAAAAATTAATTACTTACTTATAAAAAAGTATACCTATTACGATGGACTACTGATGTATTAACTAGGAGACAGGCCGGAGCAACATGTAATTCTTCAAATTCTATTACCTTCGTAAACTTGATGCGCGAGTGCGACTCACGCTTGACCGGTTCTTATTATTTGTTGTCATACTTAGATATTAGCACTAAAATCAAACAAAGTTTCGTGATTGTATGTGTTGCCGTTATTACGACAGAGAAATAAGATAACGCCTCTTACGAACACCGAAAAGTGGTAGACTTCCTTTAATTTTCAACATGTTCTAATTTTTATCATTTGTTGTTATAGCGGCCATACTTCTACACATATAATCTATAAAAATTTCAAGTACCTGCCTGTTACGGTTCCAAAGATAGTTCCATTCGCTCGAATAGATTCGCGCCATGGTTCCGATGCTAGTGGAGACTAACGGCCTGTAGACGTAAAGTTTGCGGCAAATGCCTCACGCCATTCCTACCCTCGTATGCAAAAATTTCATTCAATCATTTCAATCAGTATTATATGGGGTCCGACTTGCTGTTCTTTCTTGCATACTTCGGTTATCGGCACACTTGGTGGTGACTCTGGTTTTTAACACATCAAACCTGTATTGTCTTTGAAAGTGAGGGTAGTTTCAAAGAGCCAGTTGCTGGGACTGGGTCAACCCATTCAAACATTTATAGATATCAATTCGACACTTGCAACATTGATGATGTGCGATATGTGTCCATCACTAGTAAATTGCCACGTCTCGACATGTCGCGGACGTGAGCTATGTCACAATATCATTATGAAGTGGAAGATTCGGACGAGTGGTCGCGGACAGTAAGTGGGTTAGTGTTCAAACATTCGTGTCCACAATTATGTGCCTGGCACCTAATGTTTTCTTATTTTACAGATATGCCGGCATTTGCTGTCCTAAAGACACGACGTCGGTCAAAACATACTTCCAGTCATTTAATTACGACTACAACTATTGATGGGCAACAGATGAAGAGACAAAGAAGACTATTATCTGTGTAAAAAATAGACTATCTATATAATAAACTTCTGCTCCCAATAAAATGTTTATTTTATAAGGTCAACTATAGTCGTGATCTGCCAGACTAACACCCGGTTTCTGAAACGCTTGTCAAATCATTGATTAGCTAACAGATTGTCACATTTTACAAGCTGTTAAATCACTGTGGGTTTCTGAAAGGCCAATTAATCTATTGACATAGACATAGACATACACATAGACATAATATTTATTTGGCAATTTCTACAATATAAGTTAACAAAATATTTCTTACTAACATAAAATTAGGTTAAATATTGTAGTGTCATGCCAAACTAGGGCTCAGCTCAGCATATGCTGTAGGTAGCGTTATTGTTAGCTAATCGACCATTAACAAGAGATCAATTTTTTCGTCTGGCTACCCCTATTAAAATCAGTCACATTCTTTCATCATATATGTTTTGTTTCTGTCTAACGCATTTATATATATATATATATATAAACACCTCTTTGCACACTTAGTTGATCCAGCCACGACCCCGTACATTGCTGACTCCGCCTTTTGCATCGAATAACTTGAATCCAGTTGCGTATTTCTCGGGCGAAATGGCAACGTAGCATTCTATTATGCGATGTTGCCAAATGTATTCGTCAATAGTACCTATACTCGATAAATATTTTTCCAACAATTTCATGCAATAGTGGATCCGTAACGGCTAAATTTTTTAAATGCACGAAGACTTTTTGGCTCCGAATATATTTCAAAAATCAATTAGTTTGTTGATCAATTTATATACTCGTACTTCCAGTAATACTTGTTTTGATCCGAATAGGTACCGATACCGTAACGGTAATCTAGATATTTTATATTCGCAATGCTCCATACATTGTAAGATCCGCCTCGGTTGTAAATTCAATCTACTCAAAGTAACATACCTACGTGTATTACAAAAATAATTTCACTTAGTCGCGTTATATTTTTGCGATTTAAAGCGCTGTTTTCTAATGATTTGTGGTAGGTACTGGAACGCGTTAGACACATGGAACGTAAATATTAGCGGCCGCAATTTCGAATTAGGTAGTTTGCGTTTCGTTCCAGCGTCATAGTTTAAATTTTTTTCGCGGAATAGGTTCTATTGGTTGTCATTTTTAAACTTGTTATTTCTATTTGTTCGAAATAAGGTTGTGAATCCTTCAATGGGTTTTTACTAAATTTATAGCTTCTCGTGACAGGGACTTTACAGTTTGTTTTCGCTTTCAAGCTGGCATTTTTTGAAACTGATAATAATATATGCTCCCTTAGCAATTATTTGCATGTATTAACAAATCATAATAAAATACAGTGAATTAACTGCCCAATTCAATTAAGTTGGCTTGAGGGGCTGTCACTTACATTTAATTGTCAATTAAATCTGCTGTTGGTACATTGCTGGCAATTTAAACTTCGTTAAAAAATGCATGAAGATGGAAATTAAGTAAAGTTAAAGAGTTACATTACCTTACCCTATTTTGAAAAAGCCCACTTGACTGTTAACACATTGCTATATAATCCTACACGTCGTTTCAACTATTCTAAAATATTTATTATTTTTAGTTGAACTAGGTATCCATACCAAAGTTGCAGAAAAATTAAGGACCCTACCTGTTTTGTCGAAAGTCTGTCAATTTATGGTTTGTAATATAAAGCAAAGTTTGGGTTTTGATTAATAGACATTTTCGTGTGTGACTTATACATAAATTGTGAATGTTGCGTGCTACCTAGTTATATTAAAAGCATGTTAGTATCTATAAGGCTTCAGGTTATTCAGAGATCTTTTTCGAGTTCCGGCTCTCGGCGCTTTTAAAAGCTTTACAAGTACAATGGAATAAAGTAATTACTCCCTAAAATACGTATTTAATGTTAATTCTGACAAATAGAAGCACTAACATTTAACTAGAAATTCCATAATTTACAACCATCCCAAAGGGATAGTAAAGGATTCGATCCCAGGATAACGAATCTCGGGATTCCGGCCTCATTTTGATCCCGGGATTTTCGGGATAGGATTTAAATTTATTCCTGAAATTAATTGAAGAATTTCTTCAAGCACGAAGTGTTCCTTCTATTTCCATCGAGCCTGAAGACGCTTTTGCAGCCTCTGCACTTATTATGTGCAACAAACTAAAACAAGATTGGAAACAAATCTTTATATCGATTCTTAAGCAAATCTTTAAAGAATCGTAAAATATTTTGCAAATCAAATACTTCGGACTATGACATGGGATCGTTCAAGAGGTATATTAGAGGTCTCTTCAGAGGCGGGCAACGCATCAGTGACTCCCCTGGTGTTGCTGATGTCCATAGGCGGCGGTGACCACTTTCCATCAGGTGGCCCGCTTGCCTGTTTGTCTGCCGCATAACATAAAAAAAAAAACTTAAATAATGATTAGTGAATACAAATATAAAGTAGTTACTGTCAGGTCAACTTTATTTAAAAAAGGTACTGGTTTACATAATATTGATCTCTGTAGTTTTTAAGTTTTTGTTGACTTACCTTAATGTCTTACTGAGTAAATTTTTTCACAACTTAATTTGCAATTTTATAGGTCTCATGTATTGTTAAAATGCGTGGTTAGTCGAAGTTTGATGTATAATCTTGTTTAATCGTTTTTATTTAAAACTTAAATTGCCAAAAGAAAATAATTTTTCTTTTGGCAATTTAAGTTTTATCGAATTTTGATATTGATTACTAACTTTTTTATTGCTATTTCCAATATAAGTTCAATCCTGGGACTGTCCCGGGATCCCGGGTTTGACTTTAGATAATCCCGAAATCCCGGAATTAGAAGAAAGGCCCGGGATTGAATCCTCTAGTCTCAACGCCCGCGCTGCTGCTGATGACAATAGCATCATACCAACCAGTATACGGTCAAATCATGCACGTACTTACTAACATATCCACATACAGTCGCACTTTTCCTACTTAACTAACTAACTTCGGTACTTAACTTAATAAACCCTTATAATTTTGGTAGGTACCTAATGGTTTTAACAAAACTAGTATATTTGTTTGGGGACGTCCGAATTTAGCTGGCATAGTGGTTCAGGCGTACGTATGCATTTCATTCCAAAGGTTGCAGGTTAAAATCCACGCATGTACCAATGACATTAATAGTACATTACTACAGCGACTAATCAATCCATCAATGCCTAGTTGTGGCCAAGGCTTGTATAGTACTTTTCTCAAACAATGCGCGGAATTTAAAAACACAATTTTACTTTTTAAGTTTAATGACGAATAACAAACAATAATAATTTTTCATACGCCATAAGGTTCCTTTGTTTTTTTTTTCAATAAACAGCTTTCTATTTGCAAGCCAGTTCGAAATATAATTAAAAACCTTTTATTAGTTACCTCCTTGGTAGCCATGTTTCGAAGTAAAAGGTCATTCCATTTTTAAATTACACGACAGATATGAGTTTACATAGTAATTTATTTGGCCACAAAATACGACAGATATGGATTTTCATACAACTTAAGCCGGCCGCTGCCCGCATGTATCTGGCCAGTACGGCAATTTTGATTTATGCATGCCAGTAACTATCGATTACCCATACAAGCTATTCAAAAGTTACTTGTTGGCAGCAGACTTTTAGAAATCGAAAATCATTCAATAAACAAAGAAAATCCTATAGAAAAAGATTCTGAAAGTGAAATAACTGATTCATATGTTAACGAAATTGAGAAAAGAAATAATGAAACTGATAGTGACACAGATAGCAAAGAAAATGAAACCAGTAAATGTGATTATATTAAGGACAAAAAAATCAAAACTTTCTAAAATAAAGAGAAACAAATAGAAGCAGAAATAAACGATAATATAATTGAAGATAATGAAAGCGACAACAGTATAATCAATGAAGACAATAATAAAGAGAATGATCACCAAAATAAAAGCGCTATATGTGAATAAAGAAGTGAGAAAATAAGAAACAATAAGAAGAGTAAGTATGTTCAAGAAATACAACTATAGATAAAAACAAAAAAGACAAAAAAAATAGTTCAAAGAAATAGTTAAAAAAGGAAAGAGTCCCGTCCAAAAAATAACAAGTATTGAGGTTTGATCTGGAGTCACGTTACTCCAGACTGATTTCTTGTGAGTTTTGCTTTTTCTAAGACAAGATTATCTACTACTTTGGAGAGGAGACAAGAATTTGAAATACTAGCTAGACATTATTAAGTTACTGTAGCCAGTAATATACTAGCCCAAACGTGCCAATGAGGAAGCCCTTAGCAAATGCTGCGCCCTGATTGGCCCATTTGAATTGGATCAACAACTGCTCATATGCCAAAAAGGTGGATTTGTATAAAAATCCCTTAATTATTATTATTACTCATCGTGACACTTATGGCTCCGAACGGAGCTACATATTTATGGTCAGCTGGCATCGGATCAACAAAAGACACCTGGATCAACAAGTGAAATTGGATCAACAAATTACTACCTATACGGCACGTCTGAGCCACAAAGTGCCCAAAGGTATATCTATATATATATATATATATATATATATATATATATATATATATATATATATATATATATATATATATATATATATATATATATTCGTGGACTAATTCACACAGCGCCATCTAGTCCCAAACTAAGCAAAGCTTGTACTATGGGTGCTAGATAACTGATATACTACTTACATACTTTTTTTTTTAAATACATACTTATTATACATAGAACACCCAGACCCGCAACAGAAATTAAAATTCATCATTTCAATTTCTGCCCGGCCGGGAATCGAACCCGGGACCTCTTGCGTGGCAGAACGGTATGTTGACCATTGAACCACTCAGGTCGTCAAATTGGCATTGATTTGTCTCTGTCCCTAGCGGCCTTTTGATAGCGGCGGGATATTCAACTTTTAGATGAAACTGATAGCGATTGTATAGTTTTCGTGTAAAATCAAATATTATCAAAAAAGAAATATACAGAGCGAGAAAAGAGAAATTATAACAATATTTATGTTATAGGGTCACGGGTTCCAGTGGATCAGTAATCCCATTATCATCATCTTTAGGCAGTTAGGTGAGTCCCGGTCCACTGCTGAATACAGGCCTCCCACGGCTTGCACTTTGGTCGACGCTGTTATCTTGCATCTATCAGCTCCCTAGGACCTTAAAGAGGTCGTCCGTCCATCTCTTGGGAGGCCATCCAGAGTTCGCCACTCAACAACATCCGCCCCATCGGCTATCGTTTCTGTAAGTTTCTCCCAATTATCCCATTAGTTAAATCCTGGTTCAAGTCCTGGACACGGGCCGGTTCGTAGTTCAGGTCCAGGTCCTGGCCCCGGATCAGGTCCTGGTTCAGGTCCAGGTCCTGGCTTCGGACCAGGTCCTGGTACAGGTCCAGGTCCTGGCTTCGGACCAGGTCTTGGTTCAGGTCCAGGTACTGGCCCCGGACCAGGCACTGGTTCAGGTCCAGGTCCTGGACCCTGACATGTCCGTGGTTCAGGTCCTGGTCCTGGTTCAGGTCCATGTCCTGGCCCCGAACCAGGTCCTGGTTCAGCTAATATGTATGGTCTATGTGCTGGCACTGGTCTAGGTGCTGGTTCTGGTTCAAGCTCAAATTGTGATCAAGGTTGCAGTTTTGGTCATGATCCTGGACCAGAACCTGGACCCTAGACCTGGACTTTGCCTTGGACCAAAACTAGGACCTGGACCAGGGCCAGGACCAATACCTAGACCAAGAAAATCGGATATAATTTCTTTGACAATCGGTTAATTGATCGATTTTCGCTAATTAAAATAACAAGGCGATAACATACAGTTAACATGAGAAAAAGCTTTCCGGAAACCCAAAATTTGGTGTGAAAAAGGGTGTAACACCCGGTTTCTGAAACGCTTGTCAACGCAAAAATTACGTAACGGCTTGTTAATCTCTGATTAAATGCAGTTTGGGTTTCTGAAAGGGCCAACTGACAGTTTGTTAACAGCTTGTCAACGGATTGTCAAATCTCCAATTAACGGCTGATTAATGTAATTTTGGGAATGGAAAGCTTTTTCTCATGTTAACTGTATGTTATCGCCTTGTTATTTTAATTAGCGAAAATCGACCAATTAACTGATTGTCAAAAGAAATTATATCCGATTTTCTTGGTCTAGGTCTTGGTCCTGGCCCTGGTCCAGGTCCTAGTTTTGGTCCAAGGCAAAGTCCAGGTCTAGGGTCCAGTATCATGACCAAAACTGCAACCTTGATTTCAATTTGAGCTTGAACCAGAACCAGGACCTAGACTAGTGCCAGCACATAGACCATAAACATTAGCTGGACCAGGACATGGACCTGAACCAGGGCCAGGACCTGAACCACGGACATGTCAGGGTCCAGGACCTGGACCTGAACCAGTACCTGGTCCGGGGCCAGTACCTGGACCTGAACCAAAACCTGGACCTGAACCAGGACCAAATCCGGAGCCAGGACCTGGACCTGAACGGACCTGAACCAGGACCTGGTCCAAAGCCAGGACCTGGACCAGTATCTGGCCCGGGGCCAGTACCTGGACCTGAACCAGGACATGGTCCAAAGCTAGGACCTGGACCTGATCCGAGGCCAGGACCTGGACCTGAACCACGAACCGGCTCGAGTCCAGGACTTGAACCAAGATTTAACTAATGGGATTATTGGGAGAAACTCACAGAATCGATAGCCGATGGGGCGGATGTTGTTGAGTGGCGAACTCTGGATGGCCTCCCAAGAGATGGACGGACGACCTCTTTTAGGTCCTAGGGAGCCGATGGATGCAAGATAACAGAGTCGACCAGAGTGTAAGCGTATTCAGCAGTGGACCCGGACCCACCTAACTGCCTAAAGATGATGATGATGGGATTACTGATCCACTGGAACCCGTGACCCTATAACATAAATATTGTTACTCGTATAATTTCTCTTTTCTCGCTCTGATAGATCCAATTATAATGATGTCGGCTATCTGGACTCTGGGGCGCCGATAAGTGAATGAATGTGACTGATTTCAGCAGGGGTAGCCAGACGAAAAAATTGATCTCTTGTTAATGGTCGATTAGCTAACAATATATTGATTGGCCTTTCAGAAACCCACAGTGATTTAAGAGCTTGTTAAATGTGACAGTCTGTTAGCTAATCAATGATTTGACAAGCGTTTCAGAAACCGGGTGTAATTTGCTCTAAGTCTTGCCATTTAACTGGCTTGATCTTTGTATTTGAAACATACGATGTTATGTTGCTTAATTCGTAAGTTTTGACCTCTATTTCAAAGTCCGGATCCGCATTGGATTGTCATGTAAGAATTACTATAGATTTTGACATGACAGTACCTCCTACACAACAGCACCTACCTCCTACACCAGAAATAATAACTCTGGCTGGATGTTTACGTAAAACGTGAGTATTGGACAGTATCTTCTGTTACAAAGGAAGCTTGGGAGCCCTGATCTAATAGCCATGATCGAATAATGTGGAACTCACCAGCCTATGACCTCGCCTTTACTAGCGCTGTTGCTAGCAATACTTGCCGCACTTTATCCTTATCCATCGAGAAGCAAGTCACAATGGCTGGTACACCATTGTTGGAATCCGCATGACTATTAGAGTATTCAACTAGATTCCATTCCGTTCCATCTAGAACGGTCAAATCTGGTATTTATTCAAAATGGTACTCTTACCTATCTTAGTAATAAAGTATCAAAGTAATAAAAGAAAAATATAATTTTATTAAAAAGAATAAGTGATATGGTAATGCTGGAGATAACCCAACTTTTATGCTTCAACGGGATCGCGTAAAAATCCTTGAGGATGAGAGCTATAAAAAGTACTTAAAATTTGTGGAGTCGTCAATTGAAAATTATCCTAAGTATTTTTGGCCCTATATCAATCAAAGACGAATGATAATGTAATACCTAGTACTCTTAACTACAATGATTCTGTCTATAATACAGATGAAATAATTTGCAATGCCTTCTCTGATTATTTCCGCTCTAATTTTGTTGACACCGTCGTATAGTCTTCTAATCGCCTCTCGACCGGCATTTCATCATCCACAGCGGATATATCATCGGTTAATGTGGACCCGGATATGGTTCGTAAGTTACTTGTTGACTTAGATCCCTCTAAGTCCGCTGGTAGTTACGATTTACCCGCGGTTTTCCTTATTAAGTGTGCCGAATCAATAGCTGAACCAATCGCTATATTATTTACAATGTCACTTAACAGCGGCACAGTACCGACTATTTGGAAGAGGGCTTATATTACACCTGTTCATAAAAAAGGACTTAAAAAAGAAACGGTAAACTACAGACCTATATCTAAACTGTGTTTAATCTCCAAAGTCCTTGAAAAGGTGGTTTACAAGCAAGTGTACGCCTCGCTGCAAAGCTCTTTCAGTCATTTCGGTAGGATATTATGGGGCCCACTGAAAACCCGCGTTGAAACTGATTATGCTGAGCATCCATTTACGTTGGATGCCCACGAAAAATGCCACTGGGAACCCTATAATTGTCTCCGTGTTTTATGTACTTTTTTTTGGGTTAAATGTAAATTATCATGTCGTGGCGTCCTTTGTAATAAATATTTTCTTTCTTTCTTCCTTTCTTTCAATTCCAACATGGGTTTCTAAAAGGTCGTTCTACTGTGACCAATTTCATTCTTCTTAATAATACTTTAACTGATGCTATGGAGAGTGGCTCACAAGTTGACGTTATTTACACTGACTATAGCAAAGCCTTCGATGGAATCAATCACAAACTGCTATTATTAAGTTGGCTGCTATCGACATCAGTGGTGATCAGGAGGTTTCCTTCCTACATTTCAAATATATTTCAGGCTGTCGTGATCAGTAACTATATGTCTGGTTGGGTGACCATTCCTAGTGGCGTGCCCCAGGGTTCATTGTTGGGCCCTCTGTTGTTTATTGTCTTTATAAATGACATAGAATCATGTTTTTACCAGCCAGTCTATTGACTTATGCAGATGATATGAAGATATATGCTACCATGGGATTATTTGCTGACACTAACACCCGGTTTCTGAAACGCTTGTCAAATCATTGATTAGCTAACAGACTGTCACATTTAACAAGCTGTTAAATCACCGTGGGTTTCTGAAAGGCCAATCAATCTATTGTTAGCTAATCGACCATTAACAAGAGATCAATTTTTTCGTCTGGCTACCCCTGCTAAAATCAGTCACATTCATTCACTCATACATGTTTTGTTTCTGTCTAACGCATTGATTAGTCTCTGTCCCTGGCGGCCTTTTGATAGCGGCGGGATATTCAACTTTTAGATGAAACTGATAGCGATTGTATAGTTTTCGTGTAAATAAAAATCGATAATTATCAAAAAAAAATATACAGAGCGAGAAAAGAGAAAATATAACAATATTTATGTTATAGTGTCACGGGTTCCAGTGGATCAGTAATCCCATCATCATCATCTTTAGGCAGTTAGGTGGGTCCCGGTCCACTGCTGAATACAGGCCTCCCACGGCTTACACTCTGGTCGACTCTGTTATCTTACATCCATCGGCTCCCTAGGACCTTAAAGAGGTCGTCCGTCCATCTCTTGGGAGGCCATCCAGAGAAAGCCACTCAACAACATCCGCCCCATCGGCTATCGATTCTGTGAGTTTCTCCCAATAATCCCATTAGTTAAATCCTGGTTCAAGTCCTGGACACGGGCCGGTTCGTGGTTCAGGTCCAGGTCCTGGCCCCGGATCAGGTCCTGGTTCAGGTCCAGGTCCTGGTTCAGGTCCAGGTCCTGGCTTCGGACCAGGTCCTGGTTCAGGTCCAGGTACTGGCCCAGGACTAGGTACTGGTTCAGGTCCAGGTCCTGGACCCAGACCAGTTCGTGGTTCAGGTTCAGGTGCTGGCTTCGGACCAGGTCCTGGTTCAGGTCTAGGTACTGGCCCCGGACCAGGTACCACGAAGTGGTCCGGGTCCAGGTCCTGGCTTCGGACCAGGTCCTGGCCCCGCACCAGGTCCTGGATCAGGTTCTGGCCCTGGCCCCGGACCAGCTTCTAGTTCAGGTCCAGGTCCTGGACCCTGACATGTCCGTGGTTCAGGTCCTGGTCCTGGTACAGGTCCATGTCCTGGCCCCGAACCAGGTCCTGGTCCAGCTAATGTTTACGGTCTACGTGCTGGCACTGGTCTAGGTCCTGGTTCTGGTTCAAGCTCAAATTGTGATCAAGGTTGCAGTTTTGGTCATGATCCTGGACCAGAACCTGGACCCTAGACCTGGACTTTGCCATGGACCAAAACTAGGACCTGGACCAGGGCCAGGACCAAGACCTAGACCAAGAAAATCGGATATAATTTCTTTTGACAATCGGTTAATTGGTCGATTTTCGCCAATTAAAATAACACGGCGATAACATACAGTTAACATGAGAAAAAGCTTTCCGGAAACCCAAAATTACATTAATCAGCCGTTAATTGGAGATTTGACAATCCGTTGACAAGCTGTTAACAAGCCGTCAATTGGCCCTTTCAGAAACCCAAACTGCATTTAATCAGAGTTTAACAAGCTGTTACGTGATTTTTGCGTTGACAAGCGTTTCAGAAACCGGGTGTAAGACCCTACAAGCCGATCTCGACCTATATTCGAATTTTTATTTTCGTAATAATTGAAAATGGGGAAAAAGTTTGTGTTCGGAATTTTTGGCCTTATGGCTCATAAAACCGTGGGTTATTGTGAGTCAGAGTCGGGGCTGAGGGGGGTCAATTGCACCCATTGCCCCCCCCCCCCCCCCCCCCCTGGATCCGCGCCTGTATATATATGAACATAGATTTTATTAGACAGATAATGTAAGTATTATAGATAGTTATTTATCCATGGATATTCCATAAAATAAAAATATATGGTCACTCTATTAGAAAGAAACAAACAGCATTGTTCTACACCTCTTGCTCGGCTCGTTTTTATCCGAAAAGCGCTCAATCCAAATATGATAAGTCCATAATACAAAATCATACATGGACATGTTTGCAATAGAGAAAAAAATTTATCTACAGTAGCAAAGAGTACCTACATACAGAGGCAAAATGTCACACGTCTCTATAACACACACACTAATGCAAATGCAGGAACGAAACAAGCAGCCCATCTGCAGATAAGTTATATTTTGCTACGAATATCTACTCGTGACGAACACAAACAAATCTGACTTGTGGACGTATTTCGCTCCGGACGACTTCGTAATTTTTTTAAACTTGTCCTTATAATTTAATATTGTCATTATAATAAAAGGAGGTGTGTCTAATCAAACTCCGGCCACCGTCCAGTCTCCCTAGTACTAGGCTCCCCCACCCCTATCTCACCCCCACTGCCGCGAACTTTCACGAAGTGGGAAGGATTCGCTCGCTTTTTCATCCGACTACTTCGATAGTTCGGATAAAATCGACGCTGCGGTTGCCCCTTTAACGTCCCACAGTCAGCGTTGAAAGACAACGAAGTGGTAGCCCCTGCCGTTAACCGGCAGGGTCACCCACTCGAAGTCCGAAACCTGATTAAAGCCAAAAACGCAGCCCTCCGGAGGGCCGCGTTCTACCCGACCCCAGAGTACAGACGCACTGCGAACCGACTTCAGCGGGCAGTGAGAGCACGTCTCAACGAAGTGAGGAACTCCCGCTGGGGAGACCCCATGGAGACGATTTCCCCGTCCCATCAAGCGTACTAAAAAGTAGCGAAAGCCCTTCGTACAGACGCCAGAATCTCCATCTCTCATCTTGTTCGCCCAGATGGCACAATTGCGTTTGCGGACACCGAGAAAGCCGAATGCTTTGCAGACAACATTGCTTCACATGGTGGAAGTCGAAGTCCGTCAAAAGACCTCGCTCCCTCCCACCACGGACCCTGTCACAGTTTCCCCCACAGAACACGATAGAAGTGTCATCTTCGCCATTAGTACCGAAACCGATGCCGCCGTTCCCGACCCCACTATTTTTACTACTACTCATGCAACTTAATATGCACAGGCTAACGCACGCACACGCAAAGTCAAACGGAGCGCGGTGATTAGTCAATCGGTCACTACCACATACACACATTGCGTTGCGTGTGTGCTGTAAATCCTCTCTGAATTTACATTTACGCTAGGGATTGACAAAATCGAATTCTTGTCGATATTAATATTTTGATATTATTATGGTATATATTATTTAATAATAATGAATTGAAAATGTTATTATATTGAGGGGGGAGGGGGAGGGGGGCTGGGCTGAAGGACGCATAAAGCGGAGATAGATTAGGGGTACTGTAGATTTACCATAGGGGTATGGCATTAGTACGGCAGAGTTATGTCAGGAGTACGATAATGTATGCGTCCTGAGTGGTTCAGTGGTTAACATGCTAGTCTGTCATACAAGAGGTCCCGGGTTCAATTTCTGCCCGGCAGAAATTGAAATTATGAATTTTAATTTCTGTTACGGGTCTGGGTGTTCTATGTATAATAAGTATGTATTTCAAAAAAGTGTATAAGTACTATATCAGTTATCTAGCACCCATCCCAAACCATGGAGCATTTACTCTCTTGTCCACTTTGTCCTGCTACCTGCACTAGGGAGGAAATGTTCCTGACGACTGGAATTTGCCGTGGCTGACTACACGGCAGGTCACATCTAGGGTTTTCAAAAATTGACTCGACCAAGAAGAAGCACCCATAGTACAAGCTTTGCTCGGTTTGAGGCTAGATGGCGCTGTGTGCATTTGTCTACGATTATTTATTTTATTTTAGTGTTAAGGTAAGGGTACAGTTATAGTTTGGCAGGGTCATGGCTGAGGCATGATGGCAGAGGTAGGGTAGGGTTACTGATAGTGCAGAGCTAAGGTAGAGGGGGGCTAGGAGTTCGTTGAATAGGAACCACTCAAACGAAGTAGCTTCGTTCAGTATAAACTTATTTTTACCCTATTTTTTAAAAAGGCATTGGGAAAGTGACAGCGTTAAATAAAATTAAACACTTATATGCATGCATAATATTATAATATAATTGTATTGGTATTACACAACACACGGTTAAAAACATAAATAAGATTTTATACACCAAATTTTTTTTAGTAAGTTTTTATTTCCATATTTTTTCACAGCATAATTCTTTTCTCTAAAATGTCTCGAGCAAATGGTGCTGTACTTAGTAGGAATCCAATCTTCTCTACCAGTTGCTTCAATCCATTTTTCTCTTATGGCTGGCTCTTTAGGAAAACTATAAAATATATTAAAAAAGTAATGTACGTCATCAATATTACTACGAACAGGTGCATCCCTCGCTCAAGACGCTCAAATGGTTTGCTTCGCGTTTTTTACTTTGGTTCTACACGCCGCATAGTGCTCCACTCCCATACAAGCGATTGCTCGTAATTTAAGTTAGTCAGAAAATATCATATACCGTTGTAAACACAGATTTACTTATGGTTTTAAAGGTATGTGGAACAGGACACACAGGATAGTTGTTCAGTGGTTTCCACTCGAGAAAATAAAAAATAAATTAAACATTATTTTCGTTATCATTTATTCGAATTTTCTGCCATTCCAAATTGTACCTACTTGTAGAAAGGGTCCATATTTTTACCAGACTGTCCATTTTTTGGTGGAAACCATACAAAACACGGTACAAGTTGCAACTGAACAAAGTTATGTTCCGGGGCACAAATTGCCATATGTATGCAATGTTAGCATTATAGAAGTGTAACACATTAATAAAAAATATGTTTGAGTTTCCAACTACCACTTTTCTGCCTGTTTTTCGAAAGTTGATGTAGAAAATTAAAAGTCAACGAAAACAATGACAACTTTACGATCATCTTAATTTAAAACAGTCGGTATTATCACAATAAAATAATATATTTTAAAAGTCCAAACCTTCTTTAGCAAGTTGCATAACTTTCACTACCATATACTTTAGTACATCAATTTTATTAAATCGCAATCGCAAAGAAGAAAAACCCCGATTTTTCAAGTAACAATACGACAATGAATAGAGATAGGTACTTCAACTTAAAATACTTTACCGTTCTAATGAGTTTTAAGGAAAAAAAATATTTTATTGCTCTTTAGTAAGTTGTCTTTAAAATAAAAGTAAAAGGATCGACTTTACTTACCTTCGGTTTTTTTAATTACGAGCAATCTCTTGTATGGGAGTAGGGCACTGTGCGCCGTCGTAATCGACGCACATTAATTGTAAAGCAATTAACTATCGCGATTTCCTTGGTTTATAGGTATCCCACCTCTACCCCACCTATGCCCTTACAATAAGCTGCTGTACCACTACCTTACCCCTACTAAAAACTAACATCAAAATCGGTCCGCAATTGACGGAAATTTCAAGGAACACAAGTACCTACAATAAAAGTACATTCAATCGAAATAAAAATTTCCTCCTCTTTTGATGTCAATTCTACTATACAACAAATATATTATATCGATAAACAAAAAAGTTATCGATATGGTCGGTTACTCTGCACAGCACTAGATTAGGCGCAAGGTGTCCTTGAGCGCGGATG
This sequence comes from Blastobasis lacticolella, assembly GCA_905147135.1. NCBI lineage: Eukaryota > Metazoa > Arthropoda > Insecta > Lepidoptera > Blastobasidae > Blastobasis > Blastobasis lacticolella. The sequence continues at coordinate 13,146,840 of LR990046.1, read as the reverse complement.
AATATTTTTCCTAAAATATTGATAAATACAAGGTTTTTAGACTTACCGGTGAAAAAAGATTCCTCCTTTTGTTCTAGAAGCCTGATCGCTTCTGGTTTTGCAGTTAATTATTGCGCAAAATGGCATATTTTTTACAATTTAGGCACAGCTTTTTTTTAATGCGCACTCCGCGGAATTGTACAAGAGACTGACGGCGCGTTCGCGCCTTTTGGATGAAACTAGCTCATTTGCGCATAGTTGTGGCGCGCCTGCACCGCCTACTTAGCTTTTCTAACTACTTATTTGTTCTATGGTTTCCCCCGACGAGATCTACTCCTTCATCAAGGGTCTCAAATCTAACAAAGCGCCGGGCGCGGATGGAATTTCCAACCAAGCGCTTAAGTACCTCCCTGAACAGGTGCTTACTTTGTTAGCGATCATTTTTAATGCTTGCTTTGACCATTGCCACTTTCCTACCGCGTGGAAAGAAGCCATAGTCATAGGCATTCCCAAACCGGGAAAGCCACAAAATGTAGCGTCATCCCACCGCCCGATAAGCCTCCTCAAGGCACTAGGGAAATTATTCGAGAGAGTAGTGCTCTCTCGAATGAAAGAACATCTCTTCAAAGACGATGTTCTTATTCCCCATCACATCAATGAGGAGAGTTTTCCAGTAGGTACTGTCAGTTGGTTTCAAAAAGCATCAATAGATGGCGCTCCTACAATTCTGGTATTTTTTTTTCAATCTGTATGATTTTGGCACAGACATACCAGACTAAACACAAATCAAAAATATTCCCTGTTCGCTCACTTTACAATGATTATGAATCTTGCTATTCCGTTTTTTCGTCTATCCAAATAAGCTCAAAGAAAATGACGCGCGCAATGTTTTGAACGTTCGACATGCTGCTCAAGCTACCAATGTCCTGACGTTTTTTGTAAAAATCGGTGTAAATTTTAAAATCTAATAAAAATCTTGTAAATAGAGGTCCTCCATTTTATATGTATAAATTAGGGTTTCATACCAAAATGTATCTAAATGACATTTTTAATGATCTGACATTTTATGCAAATACTTAACAGATCAATCGCGTATTTACGTTTATTTACATTTATTTGTTTTTCTAGGTTTCCTAAAGACCAGACATGGCTATGTCTGGATTGCAAATTGGAAGTGTTGCGTTGTAAACATTTTGAAGAACAAGATAATAAGTAGATGCAAGTCCCTTTAGTCCTGGTGTATCATCATTATATGAATTTTCACTGAAAATAAAGAATATGCATCGTGTTTCATATGTTAATGTACCTATATTTTTTTTAGTGATTATGTCCTTTAGAGGGCATCATATTCAATTTATTGTGAAGTCACATAGGCCAACCTGTGGATAATGAAGATACTTCTCACGATAAGTAAGTAAGGTACCTAGGTAGTTAGTTTACAAGTTTTGAGACAACAAATAAACATTTATATCGGTCAAAATCCTCAAAACCCTCCTTCATGCAAAAACAAGCACTGCCGATTCACGGTATGTAGGATCGAAAGATCAAAAAGACGGTGGTAGGTGGGCGTGGGTTTGATTCACTGGACACCTTACCTTTTATTATAATGTCTATATAAAATTATAAGGAGTAGTTTTTGTTTATATTCGTTACGAGTGGAAATTCGTAGCAAAATATATCATTGCAGATGGGCTGCCTTGTTCCGTACCTGCATTTGCATTAGTGTATGTTTCAGAGATGTGTGACATTTTGTCTCGAATTAAAATTCGGTATGTTCTCTCTGCTTCTGTAGATAAAAAGTTTTCTCTATGGATTTTGGTAGTGATATCATGCAGCCATCTAATACTAAACCTAAAAATAAAATGTCTATTAATATCACAGACATACCAGACTAAACACAAATCACAAATATTCCCTGTTCGCTCACTCTACAATGATTATGAATCTTGCTATCCCGTTTTTTCTTCTGTTCATATAAGATCAAAGAAAATGACGCGCGCAATGTTTTGAACGTTCGACATGCTGCTCAAGCTACCAACGTTTCTTTTGAAACACTGGATTCTGCACCCCCTCATGGAGCGTCAGCTAGAGCTTCCCTCATACCATTCAGCTGGGTATAGGAAGTCTTTCAGAGTGTATGCAGCTCAGCTGTGGAACTCGTTACCTGAAGAGATACTGGACGCACGCTCACCTGTTTCCTTCAGGGAACTTCTGAAGAAGCATTTCTTCAGACTTTGATGATAGAGCCTCATATATGTATATATTTTTGTGTTATATACACATTATATATTTATATTATTTGTATATATTTATCATATTAACTTATGTTTATGGGTTTGTAATGTATATTTATAGATAACATATGAATTTATGTACTAACTTACTGATAAGTTTTCTTGTCTCTTTTAATATATTTAAATTAAGTCTGGTTATTTTTAAAAGCAAGGTACTCTTATTGCCTCTGCCGCTCGCTAAAGCTCCTTTCGGCTTGTCTAAGGTTAGCTGGAAGAGATTCCGTTGTGGGATAAGCTCGCCTTTGCTTTGTAAGTGTTTTCTTTTGAAATGTACCTACTGTATTGCAATAAAGAGTTTACATACATACATACCACGATTGTTTACTTACCGGTGAAAGGATAATCCAGGTGTATTTCCATATTTTGCGCTCTCACATAACTGTGCACTATATTACGCCGTCTTTTAAATTGTTTGATTCAAATTTTATTAAGAAATTATAAAATTTACACCAGTGTTTCAAAAGAAGCGTCTAGTTGTTGGTAGCTTGAGCAGCATGTGAAGGGACTTGCATCTACTTATTATCTTGTTCTTCAAAATGTTTACAACGCAACACTTACAATTTGCAACCCAGACATAGCCATGTCTGGTCTGTCGGAAACCTATAAAAACAAATAAATGTAAATAAACGTAAATACGCGATAAATCAGTTAAGTTGTTTCATAAAATGTCAGAACATTAAAAATGTCATTTAGGTACATTTTTGGTATGAAACCCTAATTTATACATTTAAATTGAAGATTTGAGTATTGAAATTTTATACAATGAATACTAAATCCGACCCTGTTAGCATCAAAATATTTTCGATCACCGAAATATTGCTCAATTTGCCAATAATTTTAAATCTATCGTTAATGGCATGTTGGTTTAAGGTAAAGCATTTCAATTATTGCAAATTCACACTATTACGATGCATATTTTTGTCACAATTTCTAAAATTGATTCCCGATAGCCACGACCACGATTGTTTACTTACCGTTAAAAGGATAATCAAGGTGTATTTCCATACTTTGCGCTTTTACATAACTGTGCACTATAATACACCGTCTTTTAAATGGTTTGATTAAAATTTTATCTAGAGATTTTAAAATTTACACCGATGTTGCCCGCTTGAGCAGCATGTCGAACGTTCAAAACATTGCGCGCGTCATTTTCTTGAGCTTATATGAACAGACGAAAAAACGGGATAGCAAGATTCATAATCATTGTAGAGTGAGCGAACAGGGAATATTTGTGATTTGTGTTTAGTCTGGTATGTCTGTGACATAACTTGTAAAGGTTGAACGAAATGTACAAAGACATATTTTTAAGAATAGGCACTATGTTCCATTTTATTACAACCTCTAAAATGGTTGAAAACTATTGATAAATAACGGTGTTTTACCTGAAAATAAAACACATATTATATACTTACCTTATTTGAAGCTTACTAGTTTGAGATAGGCCCCTATCTGTTTTCCGTTTCCGCTTTGCCTTTCTCTTTCCATTTATATCTCTATCCCGCTCATCACCCCCGCTCGGCGATCCCCAACAGGCAGCCGCGACCGGTCTGAGGAACCGCGGTCCGCGGTCGGCTTGCTTCATTGTGTCGAAAACACCAGGCAGAATTTAAATTGTAAGCTTCAAATAAGGTAAGTATTGTATTTTAATGTGTTTTATTTTCAGGTAAAACACCGTTATTAAATCCTTGACCGTTATTTGAAGCTTACTAGTTTGAGACGTGTTTGTTATCGCCTGGTGATGGGGACGCCAAGGTGAAGGTTTAGTACCTAAATATATATAGGTGTAACTGTAGGTATGTAAGTATAGAGATACCTATATTACGAATAGGTATGTAAAATGCTTTAGATTCCATAGGAAAGTAAATATATGGTTATAAACTTTTTATGGAATCATTGATTAAGTATAAGGGTGATGAGCATATTATTTTCAAACAGGATCAGGCAAATAATTCAATGTTAGTTAGGTAGTTCATAATTCCAAAATGAAGTAAAACATTTAATGGAACATAAAAATAATTTGTTATTTACTTCTTAATTCCCTTAATTAACTGGGTTAAACAAGCTTGAAACCTTATTAATATTGGCAGGAGTTTGCATTATCTCCCGTCGGTAGAAAGGGCAAAAGTATAACCCGACCTCCAGTTACCACGGGACAATATCTCGTCGACTGGGACACTGCGACTGGTGACCCCGTAGTTACAAATTGACATGTAGATTTAGCGGTCCTGCGCCTGTATATAGCAAGGTTAACTAAGTGGTTTGTCCAAAATACAGGGTCCAAAAGTTTATTAACAGGAATTGTAAAAAATTTCCAGCCTGACTGTCTGTTAGCGTTGTCGGTTTTCGAACTAAATATTTCCCATAACATTACGCTGTTATCTTGAATGAGGTGATCTGAATCAACGGTCAATAGCGTTAAATCGTGGACACGTCTGCCAGAGCATAAAAGTAATAATGTAGCCGTATGTCTAGACAGAAAATAGACTGTTTTCATTAGGTGCTTTTTCGCTTAAGTATGTACACACGATGTCAATGTACGGAATTGGTTGCTTCCGAAGTATAGGTTTTATTAAGGCAATTGATTTCAATATGTGTTTGACGAGAGTGTGGGAACTCAAGGACTTCGTACTTTCTGCATTACATAAAGTAGCCACTACAGACTTCTGCAAAAGTATTGTGTAATAAGACAATCCGTGGTGAAGGTGTAAGTCAGCGAAAAAAGAACTAGGATGGGTCCGGTTGGAATTAGCGGATCCACTGAAGATTTCGTAGCCCAACTAAGCCATCTTTTCCATGCTACATGATAAGTCTTGCCTGTAGATGCACGCCAAGTTGCTGGCAACAACTTTTTCTGATTTTAGTTTCAACCTGTCAAACTCCTTGACCACTGCCACATTTACAGACCTCCAGAGTGAGCATTAGCTGAACTCGGTATAGAGGAAGGTTGGTCGCTGTGTCTATGAGGTTGTGTAGACTACTCGCGCCGAGTTCAGATGTGATAGAACCTTGGGGATCAGATAAGGCGGCGGAAAGACCCATGCTAGATTGTACACCCACAGACGGGATAATGCATCGCTGAACATAGCTTGTGTCGTTCAAGTCTAGAGATACGTAATTTGGCAATCACGTGAGCATGTTTTGACGCAAACTAGTCTATTACTGGTGACCCGAACTTCACAAATATTTTCTGGGTTGCTTGTCAAAATCAAAATCAAAATTTCTTTATTGATTAGGACATTAAATATCTCTTTCAATCGTCAAAAAGGAGGGGGGTAGGAAAGTAGGAAGGAAACACACAGTTACACGCTGACCGCCCTATGTCTGTAGATAAACGTATCCCTCGCCAACCACAACCGAACCGGGCTCGACAATGCCAGACAGAGCCGGAACGCTATATTATATTATATACTCGTAGGTATGTCTAGTATAATTAAGAAAAACCACCTAAAACTACAGCAAGAGTAAGCCAGTCCACCAAGGCAGCACCCGTTCACGAGTATAACGCAGGGCCCAGCCATCGTCCATTTCAACCATATTTGAGGGAAAAGAGCGACCCGGCCCCCACGCCACCGCCAGACAGACTTTTAAGTGAGCGTGCATCACACATGCTGCATGTGATAGGTAGTTGCTCCCACCCTACTCTATCCTATCCCTACCCTATCGCTACCTTACCCCTACCCTATCCTACCATTGCCTTAACCCTACCCTACCACTACCTTACCCCTACCCTACCACTATCTTACCCCGACCCCACCACTATCTTACCCCTACCCCACCCTATACTACCTTACCGCTATCTTACTCCTACCCTACCCTACCCCTACTCTAACTACTACCCTACCCCTACCGTAGCGCAGACAGGAGACACCATGTGTGGGAGAGGAAGGAAAATTAACGCCGCTTCCAAGGTGGTTCTCCGTGGGGGAAAGAAACGGCAAGAAACCCACAGAGCCTACGTTAATTATTTTTTTTTTTAAACATGTCTTATTTACTAATACATTATTTGTCCTATATACTATCTTAAAAGTAAATACCTGTATAGAACAACAGTTCAGTCCCATGGACTTTTGTCATTTACATATTCAGATATACTATAATAACTTTTTTGACATAATTTGTTTTTTATAGCGACTTTAAATTTATTCAATGGTAAATTCTGAATATCTGTTGGAACCTTATTATAAAAGCGTACACATTGACCCATAAATGATTTGTGGACTTTGGCTAGACGACAAGCACCAGCAACAAGCTTATCTTTATTTCTCGTATTAATATTATGAACATCACTATTCTTCTTAAATAAGTGTAAATTTTTATGAACATACATTAAATTCTCATATATATATATTGTGACGGCATCGTCATTATATCAATGTTCCTGAATTTATCTCTTAGTGAAGTTCTAGGTCTCAATTGATAAATCGCGCGAATAGCCCTTTTCTGCAATACAAATACATTGTGCCAGTCGGCAGCGTGTCCCCACAGCAGTATGCCATAGGCCATAATACTGTGGAAATAACTAAAGTAAACTAATCTTGCTGTAGCCTCGTCAGAAATACTCCGTATTTTCTTTACAGCATATGCTGCAGAACTTAGCCTTTTCGCCAATTTATCAATTTGAGGACCCCATTGCAATTTATTATCCAGGGTAAAGCCTAAAAATACTGTAGAATCAACAAAATTCAAATTTTCGCCTTTTATTTGTACATTAGTGGGCACTGATCTAACATTTGGCAAAGATAATTTTAAACATTTTGTCTTCTTGCCATTCAGTAATAAATTATTAACCGTAAACCAGTTTACCACTTCTGCAATAGCCTTGTTCACGTCTTCATATGTTAATTGTTGTCTTTTTACTTTAAACACTAAAGATGTATCGTCCGCGAACAAGACAATTTCATGGGCATCTTTTACAAAGTACGGTAAGTCATTTACATAAACAAGAAACAAAAACGGGCCCAAAATAGATCCCTGGGGGACACCCATAGAGAACAGACCCCATAGATCTCTCTCCGTTCACATCAACTTTTTGAATTCTATGACTCAAGTATGAATTTAGCAAGTTCAGGGCCAAGTCCTTTATTCCATAATGTTGTAATTTCCTGACCAAAATGTCATGATTAACGCAATCAAAGGCTTTGGATAAATCACAGAAAACCCCTAAGGCATCACGTGATTCCTCCCACGCCCCAAAGATATGTTTAATAAGTTCAACACCTGCATCAGCTGTTGAACGACCGCGAGTAAAACCGAATTGTTTATGATGCAATAGGTTACTTCCATAAAAATGAGCTTTTAGTTGATTTAATATGATTTTCTCAAATATTTTACTTAGAGTCGGTAAAATTGAAACTGGTCTAAAATTTGTAGGATCCGTTGTATTACCAGTTTTCAACAATGGAATAACTTTACTGTGCTTCATCAGGTCAGGAAATTCACCATTATCAACACAATTATTAAATATATTCGCTAAGTGGACAGCAATAACATCAATTACAGAGCTAATAATTTTTACCGACATACCATCAATGTCGGCAGTTGCTTTCATTTTTATGGTTTTAAAAGCCTTAACTATATCTTGAGGTGTTGCATGCTCGAACTTAAAATCGATGACACTCTCGGGTACATTTTGTTTTAACAAGGATTCAGCGAGAGCAGGAGACGAACTTAAGGATTTCGTAGTTGACACTGGAATGTCTGTAAAAAAATTATTGAATGCCTCCGCAACTTCCGAGTTTTTGGTAACAACATTATCATTTATCTTTAAACTGTACTTAGTATCGCGATTTGTTACTTTTCCAGTTTCACTATTTATTATCTGCCATGTGGATTTTACTACATCTGTGCTATTTTTCAGTTTGTGTTTAACGAAATTCGATTTAGCTGTAGCACAAACGCGTTTAAATAACTTCGAATAATGTTTAACATACTCAGCAAATTCTACGCTATTATTATACGCCCGTTCTGCATAGAGCTCATATAATTTATTTCTACTCTTATGTATTCCTGCTGTCGCCCAATCGCTAAACATAAGTTTGCTGTTTACTGCCTTCACCTTTGGTTTGAATATACTATTACTTTCAGTTTTTGTCATGTGTAAAACTGAACTATAATATTCATTTGTATCATCAAAATACTTTAAATTAGATGATTTCTCTATAATGTTATTTCTAAAACTGTTTAGACGGTTGTTGTTAATTGGTACAAATTTAATAGTATTTTTTGTTTCTTTCCTCATATCAACATTAAACACAGCTAATTGACCACAATGATCGGATTGCAATTTGTTTATTACAGACTGGCTACATGCCTGGATATCACAAAAAATGTTGTCTAGACAAGTTGATATAGTACTTGTTATTCTAGTAGGCTCTAAAAATAAGTTGATTAAATTATGACACTTAAATAATGACATTAGCCTACCAGTATATTTACAAGATACGTCTAATAAATCTATATTAAAATCTCCACAAACAACAATATTTTTATTACAATTGCTAACTTTAATAAGGGCTTCGTCCATAATTTTCTCGAACAAATCAAATGATGAAGCCGGAGGTCTGTATACGCTCATTACAATAAGTCGCTCAAGTTCTATACAGGCAATTTCAGCAGATCGTTCAACAGACAGCTTGACAATATCAGTGCGTTCCTTGCATTTGTGGAAGGAGATGCCATTCCGGTGGCGAACGGTGCCGGAACAGGTAATCGGCATGAACATTGTATATTTCGGGTATGTACCCCTATTTGATGCAAGTTCAGTAATTTATATAGCCTGACAGTTATGTCCATTAAGGGTGGGGACTTTGTCCCGCTTTCGTTGCGAATATATGAAACTATCCTTCGCTTGTCGGATCATCGGATCGTAAGTTTCTAATACTTTCACTACCGCAAGCATCTTCTACACATTGCAATGCAATAGCTTTTCCTGTTCCGTCCACAGCCCCGATATGGGGACACTGACAGTTGTAACCCCCAAGCCAAATCTGACGCGTCTGTCGTGAGAAAGTGCCTGGGTGGTGAATAATGGATAGCTGAGGATTGATGGCAATTGTGAAGCCATCATAATAACTTGCCTTACACTCCGACGGGAGGCTTTTCTTGCCGAAAGTTTTCAGCACGTAATTTTGTAATAGTAGGAGAGCACGGAAACGCAATCTGCCTCTTGGGACGTCAAAACTTGCAAGGTTGAGCATGCCAATCACACTCTGTAAGTCGTTATTATTGGGGACACTTTATTGTTGATGTTCACAATTTTGTCTTTATGTAAAGCTTTCTGATTTGTCCAAGGGTTCCAGCATATTCCTAAAAATGCTTGACTCTTTTGTGAAATTACAATCGAATCGTAATTTATTTACCATCTTAGATATTGCAGGTGATGCAACAGTAACTGAACATGCTCTTGTAACGTCTGCTTGTGTTGGTGGACCAGGAAGTTGTCCAAGTAAACGATTATGCGTAGGCCTTGAGCTCGCAGAACTCATGTCATCCAATTGGTTATGGAAGCAAAACTTTCGGAGCTGTGCAGAGACCGAACGGGAGACATGTCATCTGCAACAGTTCCCCTTTGTAGACAAGGCGTAGAAACCGGCGGTGAGCCGGGGCCACTGGTAAATGAAAATAGGCCTGATACAGGTCGATCTTGCATAAGCAATCCCCTGGTTGGAAGAAACCCGGGACACTCGATATATTTATTAGTCTAAATGTGCAATATGGGCCTTCCTTCAGATTTGACATGATTAAAGGAGGCTTTTGGAGAACAGGTATACGATATCTTTTTATTATTTTCAACAAAGAAATCGGTGCTTCTATGATTTTCCATTGCCTGTGGTATTGTTGCAAGCATCCCGCTCTAAACAGTTCCGAGTCAATATTTTCGCTTTTTTGCTGACCAAGTTAGTATTTGCGGGCGGCGCGGCCCGTTTTCTGCTGTAATTGCTCGACGAGCTTGAGCTTGAGCTCGAGGAAGAACTACTCGATTACACTGAACTACGAGTAGTACTGGATTTAGTTAATCACAATCCTGTTACTCTTTGTTCTGGTAATGGGCATTGCTGGGACCTTGACGACCACCACGTTGGCGAAATGATCCTCTTGTGCTATGCGCCGTGTGACGGTGAGCACTATGATTATGATTTTCAAAACCCTGCGAGGGTCGGTTGTTACAACAACCCTGCGAGGGTTGATTGTAATGGCTGTAATTAGGATAATGCGCTGAAGCGCAGTATCCGTAGCTGGTACCCTGCGAGGGTCCATCATCACTAGTCGACCTCTGCGGGGGGTGAAAACAACTCTGCGAGGGTTGATTATAATGGCTGTAATTAGGATAATGCGCTGGAGCGCAACATCCGTAGCTGGTACACTGCGAGGGTCCATCATCACTAGTCGACCTCTGCGGGGGGTGAAAACAACTCTGCGAGGGTTGATTATAATGGCTGTAATTAGGATAATGCGCTGGAGCGCAACATCCGTAGCTGGTACACTGCGAGGGTCCATCATCACTAGTCGACCTCTGCGGGGGGTGAAAACAACTCTGCGAGGGTTGATTATAAGGGCTGTAATTAGGATAATGCGCTGGAGCGCAACATCCGTAGCTGGTACACTGCGAGAGTCCATCATCACTAGTCGACCTCTGCGGGGGATGACAATAACCCTGCGAGGGTTGATTATAATGGATGTAATTAGAATAATGCGCTGGAGCGCAGCATCCGTAGCTGGTACCCTGCGAAGGTCCATCATCACTAGTCGACACCTGAGGCGGGTGTCGTCAAGACTTGACAGCTCTAGCTTGCGAAGCAGAACCGGTGTTAGTGGACTTGACCTCGAAAGCTTTTTTAACTACTCCAGCTTTTTCAAGAACTGACGTCAACAGTTTACTATTAAATAGGCATTGGTCAGATGGTGGCACCTTGCGAAGGGCCGACTTGATTAAAGAGTCACGAGCGTTTGTGCCCACTAATTAATTGAAAAAATCTGAGGATACTTTAGAGTATTCTCCTTCAGAAAATAACTCCATCATCTTTTCACGTCAACTGTCATTACTCAAGTTGTCACCTTGAAGCTCTTCCAAACAAGACTGAAGAGCGTCTCGTTGTTTAAGGACACAGAGAGTGTTTATGATAATGTGGGTAGGTGCCATACAATGAAAAAAGAAAGGACTATATTAATGAGCTGTGAATTAAATACACAAGTAGTACGAACCTAACGGCAGAGCAGTTAAAAATTTAAAATTTGAAAATCGATGACGATTGACTATTTTCGTATCGAAAAAGAAAAAATTAATATGTAGGTAAGTTTATAAACTGTAGTAGGTTCACAAAAATTTTGGCATGCTTAATTTACATGTCAAGAAACAATGCAATGGCTTTGAACCATTATTAGAAATTCAGGCACGAATACCCGACAATATAATATTATTTTATTCACTCGAAAAAGAAGAGAAAATCCAATAGCACTTACCAGATGAAGGCGAGGCGAGTTAATTTTTCTTCCTCTCCCACACATGGTGTCTCCTGTCTGCGCTAGGGTAGGGGTAGGGTAGTAGTTAGAGTAGGGGTAGGATAGAGTAGGGTATGAGTAAGATAGCGGTAAAGTAGTGATAGGGTAGGGTACGGGTAAGATAGTGGTAGGGTAGGGGTAAGATAGTAATAGGGTAGGGGATAGGATAGTGGTAGGGTAGGGTTAAGGCAATGGTAGGATAGGATAGGAGTAAGGTAGCGGTAGGGTAGGGATAGGATAGAGTAGGGTGGGAGCGACTACCTATCACATGCAGCGTGTGTAATGCACGCTCACTTAAAAGTATGTCTGGCGGTGGCGTGGGGGCCGGGTCGCTCTTTTCCCTCAAATATGGTTGAATTGGACGATGGCTGGACCCTGCGTTATACTCGTTAAACGGGTGCTGCCTTGGTGGACTGGCTTACTCATGCTGTAGTTTTAGGTGGTTTTACATAATATATCGAAAGCGGTCCGGCTCTGCCTGGCATTGTCGAGCACGGTTCGGTCGTGGTTGGTTTGCTGCGGCCATAGGGCGGTCACCCCTACTTTCCTACCCCCCTCCTTTTTGACGATTGAAAGAGATATTTAATGTCCTAATCAATCAATAAATTTTGAATTTTAAATTGAATTTTGTGTCGATTCTGATTTAACTTATTTGTAAATTGAACTCACCAAGGAATATTATTTTAAATTAACACTTATGTAGTGTGTAATTTTTTTTTTTTTTTTTTTCCTCCGGTTGTTCGAAAGTTTTAGAGACAACCGTACGCGGCGGAAAACAAGACGCCAATGAAGCAAGCCGACCGCGGACCGCGGTTCCTCAGACCGGTCGCGGCTGCCTGTTGGGGATCGCCGAGCGGGGGTGATGAGCGGGACAGAGATATAAATGGAAAGAGAAAGGCAAAGCGGAAACGAAAAACAGATCAAGGTCAAGGATTTAATACAATATTATCCAATACAACGTACCCAGTGTTTATACTCCCTTTGCTAAGAACATTTTTCAAGCGATTATCAATTACCAAAATTGTCGGGCCGCCATCTAGTGAGTGGTTAAGAATGCTTTAGATACCTATTGGAAAACTCCTCATTCGGCTTTCGTCCCAAACACAATTGTCCCCGACAAGTCCATCGTATAGTACAATTCATCCTTAATGGATTTTACCCAAAGAAAGAAAAGACGGTCGCAGTCTTCTACGACGTCGCCAAGGCCTTCGATAAAGTCTGGCACGAATGCCTTGTAACAAGCTATACAAACTTGGTCTCTACGATTGACTCGTCCGATTAGTAGCGTCCTATTTAAAACACCGAACCTTTAGGTTCAGACATGAAGGTACTTTGTCTTCCCCACGTTCACTGAAGGCCGGCGTCCCGCAAGGCTCTGTACTCTCTCCCCTACTCTATATATAGTACACGAACGATATCCCCGTCCCCGACAACGGGGTACAACTCTCCCTTTTCGCCGACGACACGGCAATCTACGCTAAAGGGCGAAGGCCACCCTCGAAGAAGAACAAGCTCGAAGCTTGGTTCAAACTGTGGCGCATCGAAGTGAATCCGGAGAAGAGCCCCGCGGTTTGCTTCGATGTTAAGCGCAGACGGGGTGACAGCGGCCCCTTCGCATGCAAGGGAAACTAGTTCCCTGGCAACGCGCTGTAAAATATCTAGGCGTCACGCTTGACAAAAGGCTCACTTTCCGGCCCCATGTCGATAGAGTGTGCCGCACCGCTCGTTTCTACCTGGGTCGATTCAGTAAAATGTCCCTAAGGAACAAGCGAACCCTCTACAAGGTGTGCATTCGACCGGTGTGGACATACGCCTCCCCCGTCTTCGCTCATGTGAGCTCCCTCGTCATTCAGAAACTGCAAATTGTGCAGAACATCTTCTGCCGTACATGGACAATGGACATGGACCTGCCTACCCAACCGGGTAGCAGTTTCTTAAAACGCTCTCCGAAACCTTTTTTTCGTTCAACTTGATTCGGATCGGTGTGGACGTGTGCAGTGATCTGGGGGTCTAAAAAGGCCACATTAGCGTTTCATATTATGATTCATATTAATTTGTGACAAACTTATCTACAGCGTCGCTGTTGTTGACAATGACATGACAATTCACTTAGTTCCAGTACTGGCCACCTAATCAGATAAGTTTGTAGTAGTCTAATATGAATCATAATAATATGAAATGCGAATGTGGCCTTTTTAGACCCCCTGTTTTGCTATTTTTGAGTACCTATTTTGTGATTGGTGAAATTTCGAATTTTCAATTCCTTGTCTCACAAGTGAGTGTTAAATTGCATTACTCCGCCCACTGGGAGGAGCCCGAGTGAGACGACACTAGTAAAGCCAAGCTCACCTTAAAACTTTTTTTTTTTGGACTTTCCTTGGCGAGGCTTGAACCGGGTGCTTCTGCGTGTGAGACGGCGTGTGTCACCGCTCGGCTATCAAGTCAGTGCGGCGCGTGGCAAAATTACCTATCTGCTTCTGCGCGGGAAGCTACAACGTCCCCACACGGCTAGCCGACGCACATCACTGCAAAGCGCTACGCACTGCTGCCCCTAGATGTCGCTACGCTGCACGCGCGGATTACACTACTCTGTATCGTACGAGTGCACTCTTTTAGTATTCCCCTTGTGTGAGGCGTGATTAAATAAGCAATTTATGATGCCAAAAGTTCCCCGTACCCCAACTAAGGACTCTAGTCCGAAGGTAACTCTAGAGAGTCAGGGAGGGACCGCCGTATCAATATCTCAAAAACCGGAGCAAGTTGTTAAGAAGGCGCAGTCACTGCGCCCGCGTAAAGACTCGCCGTGCGATAACCAGCCCCATGATATTCCGTCTAATTGTTACAACGAGCTAAAAGCAATGCTCGAAGCATGGAAACTAGAACAAACCACAATCTTGGCGAAATTAGTATCCGAAGTTTCTGAGTTAAAGACACAGTGCCAGCAAATAAAAAAATACCAACTCAGATATTAAAAAATCCATGGCATTTATCAACCAGAGTTTCGAAGAACTGAAGATTAAAATTAACACATTGAAGAAAGAAAAATAGGGAAATTATAAATAATTTGGATGGACAGATCAGAGACATGAAGTTTCAATCTAGGTCGGCGGCAATCGAAATAAGAAACACTTCCTCGAGGGAAAACGAAAAAACCGCTGATCTCATCGGGTATTTATCCAAGGTGGCTAACACCCGGTTTCTGAAACGCTTGTCAAATCATTGATTAGCTAACAGACTGTCACATTTAACAAGCTGTTAAATCACCGTGGGTTTCTGAAAGGCCAATCAATCTATTGTTAGCTAATTGACCATTAACAAGAGATCAATTTTTTCGTCTGGCTACCCCTGCTAAAATCAGTCACATTCATTCACTCATACATGTTTTGTTTCTGTCTAACGCATTAATTTGTCTCTGTCCCTAGCGGCCTTTTGATATCGGCGGGATATTCAACTTTTAGATGAAACTGATAGCGGTTGTATAGTTTTCGTGTAAATAAAAATCTAATATTATCAAAAAAAATATGCAGAGCGAGAAAAGAGAAAATATAACAATATTTATGTTATAGGGTCACGGGTTCCAGTGGATCAGTAATCCCATCATCATCATCTTTAGGCAGTTAGGTGGGTCCCGGTCCACTGCTGAATACAGGCCTCCCACGGCTTACACTCTGGTCGACTCTGTTATCTTGCATCCATCGGCTCCCTAGGACCTTAAATAGGTCGTACGTCCATCTCTTGGGAGGCCATCCAGAGAAAGCCACTCAACAACATCCGCCCCATCGGCTATCGATTCTGTGAGTTTCTCCCAGTAATCCCATTAGTTAAATCCTGGTTCAATTCCTGGACACGGGCCGGTTCGTGGTTCAGGTCCAGGTCCTGGCCCCGGATCAAGTCCTGGTTCAGGTCCAGGTCCTGGCTTCGGACCAGGTCGAGGTACTGGCCCAGGACCAGGCACTGGTTCAGGTCCAGGTCCTGGACCCGGACCACTTCATGGTTCAGGTCGAGGTCCTGGCTTCGGACTAGTTCCTGGCCCCGCACCAGGTCCTGGATCAGGTTCAGGCCCTGGCCCCGGACCAGCTTCTACTTCAGGTCTAGGTCCTGGACCCTGACATGTCCGTGGTTCAGGTCCTGGTCCTGGTTCAGGTCCATGTCCTGGCCCCGAACCAGGTCCTGGTCCAGCTAATGTTTATGGTCTACGTGATGGCACTGCTCGAGGTCGTGGTTCTGGTTCAAGCTCAAATTGTGATCAAGGTTGCAGTTTTGGTCATGATCCTGGACCAGAACCTGGACCCTAGACCTGGACTTTGCCTTGGACCAAAACTAGGACCTGGACCAGGGCCAGGACCAAGACCAAGACCAAGAAAATCGGATATAATTTCTTTTGACAATCGGTTAATTGGTCGATTTTCGCCAATTAAAATAACACGGCGATAACATACAGTTAACATGAGAAAAAGCTTTCCGGAAACCCAAAATTACATTAATCAGCCGTTAATTGGAGATTTGACAATCCGTTAACAAGCTGTTAACAAGCCGTCAATTGGCCCTTTCAGAAACCCAAACTGCATTTAATCAGTGTTTAACAAGCTGTTACGTAATTTTTGCGTTGACAAGCGTTTCAGAAACCGGGTGTAAGACTGTAAGTGTGAGTCTGGAATCCAGCGATCTGCGGGACATTCGACGACTTCCTGCTAAACCCGGCAATATTAGACCCATTCTGGTCGAGTTCAAGTCCGTCATAATAAAAACAACTTTATAAATGCAACCAGAAAATATAACAAATCTCAAAAACTGGAAAATAAATTACACACCCATAACATTGGTTTGTCTGGAGAGCGTTCCCCAGTTTACGTGGACGAACACTTACCTTCAGCCACCAAGCGGCTGTACTTCCTAGGTAGAAATTTTTCAAAGGAAAATAACTATCAGTTCTGTTGGATCGCAAAATCTACAGTTTTCTTAAGGAAAGAAGAGAACGCGAAACAGATTCAAATAAGAACTGAACAATGCCTAAATTATCTACGTGAAACCGCAAGTACTGCAATTTGACTATTTGGATCATACTATTTAATACCTACTCTAGTTCTATTGCTAATATTATTGTTTGAACGTTATTTTCTTAATATAATTGTTATTAAATGAATGTTATTATGAACATCGGAAGTGACTTCACCCGGTTTCTGAAACGCTTGTCAACGCAAAAATTACGTAACAGCTTGTTAAACACTGATTAAATGCAGTTTGGGTTTCTGAAAGGGCCAATTGACGGCTTGTTAACAGCTTGTTAACGGATTGTCAAATCTCCAATTAACGGCTGATTAATGTAATTTTGGGTTTCCGGAAAGCTTTTTCTCGTGTTAACTGTATGTTATCGCCTTGTTATTTTAATTGGCGAAAATCGACCAATTATCCGATTGTCAAAAGAAATTATATCCGATTTTCTTGGTCTAGGTCTTGGTCCTGGCCCTGGTCCAGGTCCTAGTTTTGGTCCAAAGCAAAGTCCAGGTCCAGGGTCCAGGTTCTGGTCCAGGATCATGACCAAAACTGCAACCTTAATCACAATTTGAGCTTGAACCAGAACCAGGACCTAGACCAGTGCCAGCACATAGACCATAACCATTAGCTGGACTAGGACCTGGTTCGGGGCCAGGACATGGACCTGAACCAGGACCAGGACCTGCACCACGGACAAGTCAGGGTCCAGGACCTGGACCTGGTGCGGGGCCAGGACCTGGACCTGAACCACGATCTGGTCTGGGTCCAAGACCTGGACCTGAACCAGTATCTGGTCCGGGGCCAGTACCTGGATCTGAACCAGGACCTGGTCCGAAGCCAGGACCAGATAAACCTAAAGATGATGATGATGGGATTACTGATCCAATGAAACCCGTGGCCCTATAACATAAATATTGTTATAATTTCTCTTTTCTCGTTCTGTATATTTTTTTTGGATAATATTCGATTTTACACGAAAACTATACAATCGCTATCAGTTTCATCTAAAAGTTGAATATCCCGCCGCTATTAAAAGGCCGCTAGGGACAGAGACAAATCAATGCGTTAGACAGAAACAAAACATATATGAGTGAATGAATGTGACTGATTTTAGCAGGGGTAGCCAGACGAAAAAATGTATCTCTTGTTAATGGTCGATTAGCTAACAATAGATTGATTGGCCTTTCAGAAACCCACAGTGATTTAACAGCTTGTTAAATGTGACAGTCTGTTAGCTAATCAATGATTTGACAAGCGTTTCAGAAACCGGGTGTTAGCCTCCAGAATAGATTCCTCACATTTGTCCAGAAATCGAACAACTACTACATCTCAGTCGAATTCCTTGGTGATCCTGCCTGTTACTGAGGCGGAGATAGAGAGGTTGATAGCCTCCTTACGTATTAATTGTGCCATTGGTTGGGATGAAATCCCAACTAAAGTCCTTATATTATCGCGCCAAACCCTAACCCCACCAATTACTCATTTATGCTACCTCTCCATCTCAACGGGTACTTTCCCTGTGGCCCTGAAAAGGGCGGTACTTCATCCCATTTACAAGAGCGGGGACAGGAAGCTCTTCACTAATTACAGCCCAATTTCAGTGCTGTCAGCTCTATCAAAAATCCTAGAGCGAGTTTTAAATAATTGTTTAACTAAATATTTGGAAAAATTTGATATATTAGCCACTAACCAGTACGGATTTAGAGCCGGCAAGTCCACGGAAGATGCGGTAATTGCCCTGACAGACACAGTCGTAGAAAAATTGGACATGAAATTAAAGTGTTCGGGTGTTTTCATAGACATAGACATGATTTATTTTGACATCACAAAAATCCTGTAAATTTTAGAACTATTCAATACTAAATAAAAATAAAGTAGGTACTGTAGCACTGCTTGTTACACTGAGTTTAAAGTAAAAAGGCAAATGTTTAATTGATGTTATTGATTAATCAAATATTGTCACGATGACCATAGTCTATCTTTATACTATAGTTGACTTGTCCATTACCAATTAAACAATATGGCCTTCCTTCGATCCTTAATAATAACTTATCTATAAACATCTTTATATTAAATCCATAAAAAGAAATAATACAACAATATGTACGAGCCATGCAAACAGAACGAAAATCAGCAAGTTGTAGTTAGAGCAAAAAATAATTGCTGCAAAACTACACATTACGACTTCCTACAATCTGCAAACCAAGAACACCTTCCCATATCAAATCATTCAATGAAGTATTCCTACCATAAAATAACTTATAATACCAAGCCATGAAGGAGGCTATGACCAAACCCATGCAACTTTAATATTATAACCTTTTTAAAAAAAAAACTGGTTGGTTCACGATCGTGTCTGTGAACCGACCTGGGGCCTAAAGCTACGCGTCGACTAGCCCGCACCGCACGAGCCGCACGCGCCGCACGCATCGCATTTCGGGTTGCTTTGTATGAGTTTGTATAGGAGTGCGTTCACTACCCGCACTGGCCGCGCCGCACAGCCGCACCGCATTGTCAGTAGTTAGGGATACCAGCATAAAATGCGGGCGATGCGGACAGGGATACAAGAAAAAAAGGCGTTATTTGCCTGAAATGGGAGACTAAGTCCTAAAATATTTACCCATAAATATAAGAAAAAAATTGTAAGTTTAAATTGTAACTGCACTTCAGTATTTAAGCTTGCTATAAACTAGTAGGGGGGGGTTTGTCACAAACTCCACACTTGGCACGTAAATCAAAAAACAGGAAACGCTGCTGACCAATTTTATAACAAAAGAAATGTCCTGAGCTGGCCTCTAAGACATTAATCTCCTTCCTTGTACGCGTACAACATCTGTGAACTTAATGTGTTAAACTCTGTCTAAGAAGTTTAGCAACCAGCGAAATTATAAGATTGATTGAAATCAACAAGTAGATACCTAAGCATAACTGACTCAATAATAAGGACCGTCTGTATACAACATCATCATCACAGCCCATAACAGTCCACTACAGGACTTTGGGCCTCTCCCGCAAAAGGGGAGGTTATTGCCATAATCTCCACGCTTGGCAGGCGGGTTGGAGATCGCAGTGTTGCAAACATAACAATGAAAAACGCTGCTGCCCATTTTCCAGTTTATGGAGACTAGATATTTTGTCTCTAAACGTTAGTCGACTTGTACGACACCCACGAGTGTAAGGGGTTGGTGCTATTCTACTCTACCGGTCACCACACGGCTAATTAACGGCTGTATACAACATGATAGGAGCTAAAAGATAGACGTCTTCATTATTCTAAATCAGGTTGATTACTTGTTGATGTCAATCAATCTTATAATTTCCTAAGTCGCTTCACTTTTTAGACAGCGTCTAAAGCTATATTCTAATCTGCCTTAATAATTTTATGTAAAATTAAATATAAACAAAGTACCTAAGCCACTAAATATACCCCAACAATATGAACATTATCTAAAATATCTAATCCCACATACCCCTAAATTTGTGGAAGAAATCGCTGGGTTGGGTACCCTGAGGGCCGGCCCGTGACGTCACACGGATATTAAACTATAGAATTTGCTGCAAATATTTTCGACTTTAGAGCCTATTTACAGCTTGAGTCACAATCTATATTTTGTTTCCTTTTTTAATGGTGCATATGACATGTCTGATAGAGAAGGATATAAGTTGTTAAGTACCCATTCGAACCTTCTGCTATTGCCAATTGTTACTTTTTTTAAATTTGTGACTGAGAGTTCTAGATTATTGCTCAAAACCAAAGATTTTGGAGCATAGAGCAATCGAAAATATAATCTTCTCTTTTGAAGAAATAAATTCTCGTTGACAGTGTTGCCACATTGGATAATTTTTTCGTCATACTGGCGAAATTGGGAGATAGCGTGGAGAAATTTTTTAATGTGTTTTTTGACTTTGGCGAAAAATAAATTAAGAAGCGTTATTTTTATAAAACTATTTTCATACAATAGGCAATATTATTTTATTTTTATTTTATTTATTACATCTGAAGTCAACAGCTTATTTACAAAAATGTTAAACGAAACATCATTACTTTATCATAGGCCAATTACAGACTTCTATTATATTACTTAAACTAGTAAACAAATAAGGGTAGGAGTAGAATAAAAAAAAACAAGTCGACGTTAATCTACCTACCCAAAGAAAATTAGAAAAAATATTATTTGCATGGAGCACAGTGTGTGATGATGTGATCTGTTAATGTGATTGTGTTGTGTTAATGATTGGTGGTGTGAGTGTGCGTGTAAAATCCTTCCGAAAGTAAACAAAGGTAAGTTTTAGGATCGGTTCACATGTCGGCATTATGTTTTAAAAATAATTAATAATTATAGTAATTTTTTATTAGAAAAAATGTGCTTCTGATGGCATAATCTAGTGGTTCCTTATGTAGGTAACTAAATCAAAGTATCCGCACAACCATCATGTCTCCTACCCAACAGTACTACTCATGCAGATTTGCCAAGCAATGCGCGACTCAGTCAGACACATTCAATACGTAAGTACTTACCCAATGCATCACTTATTATTTTTGAGTTTGTATGTTATTTGCTTTAAAAAGTGTTTCTTAGGAAATCGAAATAGGTCAATATCTGAAAATAATTTGTTATACGTCTTTGGGAGGCGCACGGCCAGGCTGTTTGCCGCGTAGTTGGTTCGCGCCTGCGGAACAGACAGCAATGCTGTGTGACGGGACCTTTTTGTAGTCGCGCATAGTTTTAACATTGTATTTATTAACTCAGGACAATCAACGGTACTAGATACTGTATTATAAAGAAGTGACATATCTTGAACAATGCGTCGATTTTTCAGAGTTAGCAAGTTATGTGTTTGACATGATTGTACGTAGTCACCATTCGGCATGCGAGAACGATAATTTAAATGTTTCAAAAATTTCATTTGTACCCGTTCCACAGCAATTTCATAAGTAACGTACTGCGGGTTCCATATTGAGCTACAATATTCAAGTTGACTTCGAACATATGCATAATATAAAATTTTGATACACTCTAAATCGCAAAACTCTTTGGTGACCCTGTGAATGAATCCTAAATTTTTGAAAGCTTTGGACACAATATACATGAGACGAAAAAGTGAGCTTGTTGTCTAAGATAATACCAAGGTCACCAATTGAAGTTTCCTTCCTCAAGAGAGAGCCGTTCAGACTATATTGGAACTGCAACGCAACGCCGCGAGTAAAGGAAACATGTACACACTTATCGGTATTGACGTTTATCTTATTTACGACATAATAATGAGAAAGTCGATCTAAATCATCTTGCAACATTTGATAGTCTTTTTGAGATTTAATTGTCATGTAAATCTTAGTGTCATCAGCATATAGTAAAAATCTCGCGAACCGAAAACATAACCCTATGTCATACAAATATACTAAATAGAAAAGCGGACCCAATATAGAACCCTGGGGGACGCCCGAAGGTATACCGACAAAGTTTGATCTATGGCCACCCACTACAACGGCCTGTTGTCTTTTAGTAACGTACGACTGGATCCATCGCAAAAGATCTCCATGTATACCCAGCCGGCACAGTTTTCGCAAAAGAATGACGTGGTCCACCCGATCAAATGCTTTTTCGAAATCTGTATATATAACGTCCACCTGCGACCCAAAACCCATGCCACTGAGTACGTCATTTGTAAAAACAGCCAGATTTGTGTTTGTGGAACGACCCTTATAAAATCCGTGTTGTTCGTTAGGTAACCCTTGCTTAACGACAGGCCAGACGCGATTATACACTAAACGCTCAAAACATTTACCTAGCACATTCAGTGAGGAAATAGGGCGATAATGTCTCACATCATTCTTTGATCCCTTTTTGTGAATCGGCACGATAAGTGCTTCTTTCCAAATAGACGGAAAGTGACACATATTTAAAGATTTATTAAATAATATAGTCACTGGTACGGTCAAAGATTCAGCGCATCTTTTGAACAGAATAGCCGGAAAACCATCACTGCCGGCACCCTTGTGTTCATCAATGTCTTTTAAGCACTTAAATACCTCCTCTGATGTCATTATCATGGAGTCAATGGTACTGGAGAACAAGAAATTATGCGATTCCTCGACTGGATAAGAATTGTCTGGTTGTACAAACACACCCTCAAAAAAGCGGCTAAATGCATTACATATTTCCCCTGCAGTTGTAAGCTTTTTCTCCTCATACGTCATAGTGCTAGGATACCCTGTCGCGGACTTTCGCTTCGAGTTAACGTAAGACCACAATGCTTTAGGATTGGATTTAATTGCATCTTGAGAACGCTTAATATAGTGTTTATAACATTCATCCTGCATTTTTTTTCCCCTGGTGCGTAATAGTCGAAAGGTATCCCCGTCTCTGTCATTACCATAACACTTCCAGCGAGCGTGTGCCTTAGCTTTCTCTCTTAACAAATTAATTAATGCTTTACTATACCATATAGGATATTGACGGGGGCCATTTGATGTGATGATTGGCACATATTTATCAACAACTGTATTCAACTCAGCGTAGAAAATATCAACTACTTCCTCCACGTTCTTAGAGGATAAAAGATTAACCCAGTCGACTTCATTCAGATCAGAGTTCATTTCGCAGTATCTACCTTTTCTGAATTGACGTTTACGAATTAACAACTTAGGTAAGGGCTGTATTACTATGTCGGATGCGTCGATGTCCAAAGTAGTATGAAATCTATAATCTTCCATTACAAGGGGCGTCATACACTGAGTCACATTAACACCAAAGTTGCAAAAAAACAAATCCAATGTATTTCCAGATTGGTTTTTAAAATAACTATACTGATCTAAGCCTAAAAAGTTCAGTTGGTTTATTAAATTTAGTCCTTCGGTTTGCAACTCCGTGCTACCCCTTTTTAAGAAAACTGGACCTGATGGATTCCATTGTATAGATGATAGATTAAAATCACCCACGATCATCAAATAGTCGTTGTCATTACCAGCCATAATATCGCTTACCCATTCCGTTAAGTAATAAATACGTTTCGCGAGGTGCACGTCAGGCGCCATGTAAACCAACGCGATATGCAGATCGCGATCCGCATTCAGTGCGCGGCCGTCCACTGTGAGCCACATGCATTCGACACTGAGCGGAAAGACCCGATCCCAGTCCGTTCGGAGACGCACGCTCAATTGTTTCTTACATAGCAACATTAGTCCCCCACCATTAGAACCACGATCACGCCTAAATACATTATATCGAGAATCTACGAGTTCCGAATCTAATATCTTATCATTCAGCCAAGTCTCAGTTAATAAAACAATATGATGATTTATATTTAATAAGTTATTATAAAACTCTAATGTTTTCGTTCGTATTCCGCGCAGATTCTGATACATAATACTTAAGTTAGTCATTTAAGAAAGTGAGTCGTAGTGAATTGTGCATGTAGGCAAAGCATTGTAAATATGGTTCGAATTATACTGTAGGCATGATCGTGGGTGTTGGACACAACCGCTTTATGTAAACGTGTGATAGTATATGTATGACTGTGAAATAAAAAGAGGAAAGTATTTATAAGTGGAAAATATACTCTCATAGGATTTAGGAATTTGTAATGGATATTGTTTAGTGTATTTGTATGTGAAGTGTTAGTTTTGTGGCATCCGTGCAAATGTATGCTACTAAGGTATAGGTTACAGTGCAAAAATACATAGAATAGTAAGGTTACAAATAATTCATTTATACAATTCTTTTTAAATCACACTCTTTTGACACAAGAATAAAAGGCGATCCCTTGCATTTCCTTGTATATATACGACAGTTTTTGGTCCATACATACTCGTATCCTTTTTCTTTGGCTAGGAGTTTACACTTGTTGAGTAACTGTTTATTTTTCAGAGTAAGATGCTCGTTGACAAAAATTTTCGAAGGGTCACCATCAATTCCGATGTCATTTGAGGTTAAGTTTCGCTCTTTCTTTAGTGCTGATAACAATTTATCCTTGGTGATTCGATTTCGGAAACGCACAATTATAGCTCTAGGACGACCAGAGACCGGTCGTTTAGCTTGGATTCTGTGGGCGAACTCAATTTCACTGGCATCAAGCGGCAAACTTATACGACTTGCCAGGTTATCCATCACAGTAAGCAATGTAATTTCAGTGGTTTCCGGCACGCCGACTAACTCAATATTTTGAAGCTTTGACCATTGTTCTTGTTTGGCAAAAGAATCCTCTTGGAGCTCAAATCGATTCTCCAACACTTTGATTTTATCTTGAAGCACAGCATTTTCAGATTGCAATTTTTTTATAGCAGCGCCTTGAGTTTCTATAGATACTTTAAACTCGTCATACTTGTCACTTATATGTATCACAGACTGTTCAAGGGCCTCCAACTTCTTGGTAAACGGCATGAGAGCCAGTTCTACTGCAAATTGTATTTGTTTCGGCAGTTCCAGTCGAGCGCTCAAGATACCCTCCTGAATAGAACTTAGCATTTTAGATGTGTCGTCGTCATCTAGGTCAATTAAGTTAGTGGTTTGCGAACCTCGTTTGGTGTTGACAAAGTTAGTATCAGTGAATGCCGGCAACGTTGTCGTTGACTCTTTCAGACCAACAGTTGTCGTCGACTCTTTTACACTAACAGTTGTCGTAGGCTCTTTCTCTCGACCAACAGATTTCACAGGTGTTTCATTACTATTCTTCCTCTTTCTATCCTTAGCACGACAGAGAGGACACAACCAGAGCGACGTATCCGATGGCACACCATCTCCAACACACAGAGGGTGGTATTGTTGATCACATCCCGCTTTTTTACACTGAACCACGTCGGAGAAAGACACTTCTTTCAAACACGCACCACACTTAGACATTATGTAACTGGTTTTAGTATAAGTAAAGATGAAATACTTTAAAAAACTCTATAAATGATTTAATAAATAGGAGAGCTAGTCAAATTGATGTTTACTCATTCATCTACCCGCAATTTCATTATATTTAAAATAAATATTTTGACAAAGAATAAATTGAGAACTGGTTGTCATGGAACCATGGCCAATAATTAAACTGTTTGTTGCTTTTTGAACAGAAGATCTATGGAGTAACTTCAATAATACTTCATTTAACGACCTATAAAGGGCCGAGAGCCGGAGAAACTAGACCTCTGTGATTATTACATATTTATCTTTTGGTACTTGGATGAGGACGTGATTGTCAACACCAACTTCATATGTTTGTCAAAAGTGACACTTTACTAGAAGGCGACGTTAGTTCTGATTTCGGCCACGTCCAAAATATTCATGAAGGGCTATAATACATAAATATAGCTTGTCAAAAAGATGATGCTGCTGATGTTGCTCTTTTGAAATTCTGAACGCGTCTCCTTGATTGATAACACACCTCTCCTTGGAAGATACAAAAATAAATGGGTTGACATCGCTGAGTCGGACATGAGAGCCAACCGAGGCTTACGACGTGAGGATACCGAACATCAGGCGAATTGGAGGAGAGAAGAAGCAGGATAGGGGTTCCTGGCAGAAGCCAGGATTGACTGTTTGGATGATGGTCAAGATTATGAATATTGTATGATTTAGATTTCACCCGATTTCTTAGTGGTAAACACTAGATATTATCAATAATTAATTTCAATATCTTTGATCGTTGGCGACTCCATAGTCGTCTTGTTTTAATATTTTTATAGTGTATTAGTGCCAAAAATGTTCTGCTCCATTTACTGCGTCATTTTCTAGTTCTATTAAAATTTGGAGAGATAACCGTATATTTTTGTTTCTCTTTTTCACTTTGAGAGAGGATAATCCTATAACCGACATACAGCAAAGACTTAATTTTTTTTTTTTGAGAGCACAGAGAACGAGTAATCAGGGTTACCATCTAAGCATTTTTTGAGATGTCATTATTAGTACCAAACCATGACACACAGTTGGCAACCCTGCCCGCAATTGCGGTTCGTGCGGTGCGGCCAGTGTGGCCATGCCATCAGCAACGTCAGCAATATCTCAATGCGATGCGTGCGGCGCGTGCGGCGCGTGCGGCTCTTGCGGTGCGGGCTAGTCGACGCGTAGCTTAAAGCTACGCGTCGACATATTTGCTGCATTGAGATATTGCTGACGTTGCTGATGGCATGGCCACACTGGCCGCACTGCACGCACCGCAATTGCGGGCAGGGATGCCAACTGTGTATCATGGTTTGGTCTAATAAATGACACTTCAAAATAACGCTTAGATGGTAACCCCGATTGCTCTTTCTCTTTGCTCTAAAAAAAAATTAAAGTCTTTGCTGACTGTCGGTACGGGTTATCCCTCTATATTTATAATATTAGTTCATTAAAGTATCATTTAATTTCTTGTAATGGATATTGATGAAGACATGTTGTTTGTTGGCAGATGAAGAGGAACGTAAACCGAAATAACGTCAAGCATGGGTTCATAAAATAAATATGAAGAGACCAATATTTTTTGATTACATTCGTATGTTAAAAATCTAGTTTCATAGTTTCCGAGATATTCTCAAGCCTTATTTGACAAAACAACATACAAAGTTTAGAAGGGCTGTAGTGCCAGAAAAAGACTGGTAGTTATATTATTAATTGGTACGTATTTACATATTTCCTACATTATTATTAGGTACTATTAATTATTTACACTCCGTTGCAAAAAAACGGACAAATAGGTCAACTTTCATACAATCCTTCGAAGGCCATTTAAAATGGTAACGCGGGCAAAGGCTAAACTGTCATAAAAACGATTTCTACGCGGGCGTGCTTGCGGGCAAAAGCTGGTCAAAATATATTTCCAGTTTTATTGATCTTAAAAATACTTTTCTTTGTTCTATTTCAATTTCAAAACCAAACCTCAAAAACATCTTTATATCATAACATTATTACTTACTTATTTCAGATATATTACTGTTCAAATTTGTACAAGCATTCAAACCGTCTGCACGAGTCGGATTGAGCAGAGCAACTATACCTACGAGGGGCCACGAGTTGCTGATACATACAAAATCAAAATGCATATTTAAAAAGCGTGTAAAGGAACATTATGTGCCTGAATGTTATACAATACCTGTATTTATTTTATTATGTATATATGTATGTGTATTTAAAATATACTATATTGTGTGTATTTAGTATCTCATTTATAATTTATGTAGTTTATTAAATATAGATATGTTTTTAAACTAATGCGCACGTCTCATCCCCTATAATCTATAATGTCCCTCTTCTATAGGCCTGCTGGAAGAGAGTTCTTCTTAGAAATAAGTAGTGCCTGTTGTGTCGTCTTTAATTTTGTAATTTCTGTATACTATATTGTATGCAAAAATATTTTTTTTTATATTGTGTGCAATAAATTGTTAAATAAATAAATACAACAAAGAGTAACATCTAGGATCTACGAGCTCATCTAACTTAAAAGGTCGTCAATTACAATCAAATTACAATAATTTTTAGGACCTAAATGGTTTACTGTAAACATTTAAGTTTTATTCAATACTAGCAGCCGCCCCGGCTTCGCACGAGTACCACTACGGGTACACGGTTTACTTTCAAGCGAAAATTATTCGATTCTTCACACGACCGCTGCGTAGGGAGCCGACCGCGTGAGTAAGCCGCGCGGCACTTTATTTCTTGACATTGACTCCCCTCCACGTACCCCGTGCTGCCTAGATAGTCGAGCGGACTGAGCGGCGAACACGCGACTTTTTTCTAATATTCACATTTTTAAACTCGTGATATCTTTCGAATGGAATGTCTGAATTGAATAATTCAAAAAGTTATATAAAGGTATTAAAGCAGTCGTAAACATAAAGTAATTGATTTTGATAAGGATTATAGCTAAGGTACAAATAAAGAGCGTTATTTAGCGGCGGCATTTCAATTAAATTTTAAAAATAAAAGACCATTATTGTGACATAACTATAATAGTTAGACATATACTGTCGCAACACTTTTTGTAGATAATGATGTGTTCTGCAAAGTCGTAGTACATTATTTTGTTCTATCATCAATAGTTTTCGCAGCACACGCGTTGTAAGGAATTATTTGGGTATTTTTTTACACCTTGGATTACATTATTGGAGTTTTAGTAATGATCCATAATTTTTTAGAAAATATAATATAGCTTATGTCACCCGGGGATAGTGTAGCTTCCCAACGGTGAAAGAATTTTTGAAATCGGTCCTGTAGTTTCGAAGCCTATTCAATACAAACAAACAAAAAATCAAACCTTTCCTCTTTATAATATTATTATTCAATATCTACTTAGTTACTTTTGGGTTTTGAATTTTTGAGGTACTTAGGATTTGAATTTTTCTTACTAAGAAGGTTGTCAAAATAATGACCACACTACAATATTTTTGAGTAAATGTTTTATTTTAAATATCGAATTTTTATTCAATAGCTACATTATTAACGGTTTTGAAATTGTCTCCCAGCATTCTATTGCTGAAAGATAGGTATCTCCTACTATTGAGTACGTCTCAGCCTGAACTTCGAATTGTAATAGCATTATAAGAGTAGGTATAGTATTCTGTACTATACCCACTCTTATACTAGTATTGCGCACAAAAGTTAGCTGAGTCCTGATATGTAGATCTACAAATTACAGAAAGATACATTGAATTATCAATGTTCATTCTTTGCTTCTTGGCTTTACAAAGCAGACACTTTTTGTGCTGGTAAGTGTATGTCATCGCCGTCGCCGCCGCTGACACCGGGTGGGTCTATCTGATTGTCTGAGTTTGTGGCACTATATAACTCTTTACAGCGGTATGCCTATGCATACCGGCCATACGAATGGATCTGGCAAACTGCGTTTAGATTATAAAATTCTTTGGCCGGGTTTACATAAAAAGACGTAAATTCGAAAATTTCAGAACAAGGCGACTATGGAGTGACCAACTAGAAAAAGTTACTGAATTTATTAATTCTTAATATTTAGTGTGTAGCACTAAGAAATCGGGTGTTATGTTAATTTACACGTTTAATCAATTGAGTAATAAAACGTGTAATAACACTAAGAAATAAAAGCGGACCTCTTTCCTGATACAGGCAGGTTTAGGTACCAACAATCGTGACTAAGCCTTCGATATTATCCGCGATGTCTCACACCACATAAACCATACATCTAACATGTGTAAACAAGCTCAGCAATTTTGCGGGCTCAGTACTCTAGGGTGTTCCCAAGGGTAGGTGAACTAGGAACGGGTTATCAATGAAACCAGTCAAAGTCCAGATTCAAAAAAGGTATATTAAAAATTCATATCATAAATTATACACGGTACATATCACTACCGCGTTGTAAAAGGTAGGCAGCGCCATCTAGTGACATCAAGCGGAACTATATATAAAATGTATGACTAAAACAGTGTGATGTTAAAATACGTTCAACAATGTGCATAATATGGAAGATGCGAATATTGTAATTGAAATGGAAATAAGTCAATACAACAAGCTGAACGTTTGTTTAACTTAATGAAACTTAACAACAGTAATTCGAGTAGTAAATCAGGATTCAGGGCTAGACCCTACTCGCCGGACTCATGTAGCACGGATCCAAAATAATTGAACTTCTATGTTCTATTGCCATTTACGCTGTTTATATGAATGGTTTCAAGATCCGCGCTGCAGCTAGCCATATAGATCTTCTTTTGGCGACGTTAAGCTTCAAACCACAGTAGATCTGTATATAATACCTGTATTTGATCCGTATATCCCCTAGTGTTGCTGATGTCCATAGGCGGCGGTGACCACTTTCCATCAGGTGGCCCGTTTTTCTGTTTCTCAGCCGTATAAAAAAAAATTATACAAACTTCAATATGTAATAATCTCAACAGTGTGGCTTCTGCACCACCCGTTATTTTATAGGTCATCAAAATAAGTATTATTGATGCTACTCCATAGATGCTCTGTTCTAGGAACAACAAACATTGGGCCAAATATTGGCAATGTTTCCAAGTCAACCAGAACTAAATTTATTTATCTTCAATTTGACTATTACTTATAATATAACTTATTGTATGAAAATAGCATTTAAAAATTTACCAGTTCCTAATTTATTTTTCGCCAAAGTAAAACACTATAAAATTTCGCAACGCTGTCTCCAAACTTCGCCAGTATTGCGAAAAAATAATCCAATGTGGCAACACTGTCAACGAGAATTTCTTTCTAAAAAGAGAAGTGTATAGTTTCGATTGCTGTATGATCCAAAATCTTTGGTTTCGAGCAATTATCTAGAACTCTCAGTCACAAATTAAAAAATACTAACAGTTGATAATAGCAGTAGGTTCGAATGGGTACTTAACAACTTATATCCTTCTCTATCAAACATGTCATATGCACCATTAAAAAAGGAAACAAAATATAGATTGTGACTCCAGCTATAAGTAGGCTCTAAAGTCGAATATATTTGCGGCAAATTCTATAGTTTAATATCCGTGTGACGTCACGGGCCGGCCCTCAGGGTACCCAACCCAGCGATTTCTTCCACAAATTTAGGGGTATGTGGGATTAGATATTTTAGATAATGTTCATATTGTTGGGGTATATTTAGTGGCTTAGGTACTTTGTTTATATTTAATTTTACATAAAATTATTAAGGCAGATTAGAATATAGCTTTAGACGCTGTCTAAAAAGTGAAGCGACTTAGGAAATTATAAGAATGATTGACATCAACAAGTAATCAACCTGATTTAGAATAATGAAGACGTCCATCTTTTAGCTCCTATCTTGTTGTATACAGACGGTCCTCATTATTCAATCAGTTATGCTTAGGTATCTACTTGTTGATTTCAATCAATCTTATAATTTCGCTGGTTGCTAAACTTCTTAGACAGAGTTTAACACATTAAGTTCACAGATGTTGTACGCGTACAAGGAAGGAGATTAATGTCTTAGAGGCCAGCTCAGGACATTTCTTTTGTTGTAAAATTGGTCAGCAGCGTTTCCTGTTTTTTGATTTACGTGCCAAGCGTGGAGTTTGTGACAAACCCCCCCACTAGTTTATAGCAGGCTTAAATACTGAAGTGCAGTTATAATTTAAACTTAAATTTTTTTTCTTATATTTATGGGTAAATATTTTAGGACATACTCTCCCATTTCAGGCAAATAACGCCTTTTTTTCTTGTATCCCTGTCCGCATCGCCCGCATTTTATGCTGGTATCCCTAACTACTGACAATGCGGTGCGGCTGTGCGGCGCGGCCAGTGCGGGTAGTGAACGCACTCCTATACAAACTCATACAAAGCAACCCGAAATGCGATGCGTGCGGCGCGTGCGGCTCGTGCGGTGCGGGCTAGTCGACGCGTAGCTTAAAGCTACGCGTCGACTAGCCCGCACCGCAAGAGCCGCACGCGCCGCACGCGCCGCACGCATCGCATTGAGATATTGCTGACGTTGCTGATGGCATGGCCACACTGGCCGCACCGCACGAACCGCAATTGCGGGCAGGGTTGCCAACTGTGTGTCATGATTTGGTACTAATAATGACATCTCAAAAAATGCTTAGATGGTAACCCTGATTACTCGTTCTCTGTGCTCTCAAAAAAAAAATTAAGTCTTTGCTGTATGTCGGTTATATGTCTCTCCAAATTTTAATAGAACTAGAAAATGACGCAGTAAATGGGGCAGAAATTTTTTGGCACTAATACACTATAAAAATATCAAAACAAGACGACTATGGAGTCGCCAACGATCAAAGATATTGAAATTAATTAATGATAATATCTTGTGTTTACCACTAAGAAATCGGGTGAAATCTAAATGATACAATATTCATAATCTTGACCATCATCCAAACAGTCAATCCTGGCTTCTGCCAGGAACCCCTATCCTGCTTCTTCTCTCCTCCAATTCGCCTGATGTTCGGTATCCTCACGTCGTAAGCCTCGGTTGGCTCTCATGTCCGACTCAGCGATGTCAACCCATTCATTTTTGTATCTCCCAAGGAGAGGTGTGTTATCAATCAAGGAGACGCGTTCAGAATTTCAATGGGAGGGCATAGAGCAACATCAGCAGCATCATCTTTTTGACAAGCTATATGTATGTATTATAGCCCTTCATGAATATTTTGGACGTGGCCGAAATCAGAACTAACGTCGCCTTCTAGTAAAGTGTCACTTTTGACAAACAGATGAAGTTGGTGTTGACAATCACGTCCTCATCCAAGTACCAAAAGATAAATATGTCATAATCACAGAGGTCTAGTTTCTATATACCCGGCCCTTTATAGGTCGTTAAATGAAGTATTATTGAAGTTACTCCATAGATCTTCTGTTCAAAAAGCAACAAACAGTTTAATTATTTCGACAACCAGTTCTCAATTTATTCTTCGTCAAAATATTTATTTTAAATATAATATTGCCTATTGTATGAAAATAGTTTTATAAAAATAACGCTTTTTAATTTATTTTTCGCCAAAGTCAAAAAACACATTAAAAAATTTCTCCACGCTATCTCCCAATTTCGCCAGTATGACTAAAAAATTATCCAATGTGGCAACACTGTCAACAAGAATTTATTTCTTCAAAAGAGAAGATTATATTTTCGATTGCTCTATGCTCCAAAATCTTTGGTTTTGAGCAATAATCTAGAACTCTCAGTCACAAATTTAAAAAAAGTAACAATTGGCAATAGCAGAAGGTTCGAATGGGTACTTAACAACTTATATCCTTCTCTATCAGACATGTCATATGCACCATTAAAAAAGGAAACAAAATATAGATTGTGACTTAAGCTGTAAGTAGGCTCTAAAGTCGAAAATATTTGCAGCAAATTGTATAGTTTAATATCCGTGTGACGTCACGGGCCGGCCCTCAGGGTACCCAACCCAGCGATTTCTTCCACAAATTTAGGGGTATGTGGGATTAGATATTTTAGATAATGTTCATATTGTTGGGGTATATTTAGTGGCTTAGGTACTTTGTTTATATTTAATTTTACATAAAATATTAAGGCAGATTAGAATATAGCTTTAGACGCTGTCTAAAAAGTGAAGCGACTTAGGAAATTATAAGATTGATTGACATCAACAAGTAATCAACCTGATTTAGAATAATGAAGACGTCTATCTTTTAGCTCCTATCATGTTGTATACAGACGGTCCTCATTATTCAATCAGTTATGCTTAGGTATCTTACTTGTTGATTTCAATCAATCTTATAATTTCGCTGGTTGCTAAACTTCTTAGACAGAGTTTAACACATTAAGTTCACAGATGTTGTACGCGTACAAGGAAGGAGATTAATGTCTTAGAGGCCAGCTCAGTACATTTCTTTTGTTATAAAATTGGTCAGCAGCGTTTCCTGTTTTTTGATTTACGTGTCAAGCGTGGAGTTTGTGACAAACCCCCCCACTAGTTTATAGCAGGCTTAAATACTGAAGTGCAGTTACAATTTAAACTTACAATTTTTTTCTTATATTTATGGGTAAATATTTTCGGACTTAGTCTCCCATTTCAGGCAAATAACGCCTTTTTTTCTTGTATCCCTGTCCGCATCGCCCGCATTTTATGCTGGTATCCCTAACTACTGACAATGCGGTGCGGCTGTGCGGCGCGGCCAGTGCGGGTAGTGAACGCACTCCTATACAAACTCATACAAAGCAACCCGAAATGCGATGCGTGCGGCGCGTGCGGCTCGTGCGGTGCGGGCTAGTCGACGCGTAGCTTAAAACTCTTATAGCAGGACCTAAACAGAAAGGCCCTGCTTAGAACGAGACAGCGCTATACGTGTCACATAAGCTTGTCTCGTTCAAACCGAAAGCAATTCTGTTTAGGTCCTGCTATAAGAGTTCATGGTA
Source organism: Blastobasis lacticolella (assembly GCA_905147135.1). Taxonomy (NCBI): domain Eukaryota; kingdom Metazoa; phylum Arthropoda; class Insecta; order Lepidoptera; family Blastobasidae; genus Blastobasis; species Blastobasis lacticolella. Next base: position 13,112,290 of record LR990046.1, on the reverse strand, counting down.
AGCCCTCTGGTACATAGATAAGCAAAAAGATTAATTGGACTGCGGTCAAACGAGACATTGACAACCTTCATAATTAATTGCTTTAAGGTACTAGCGCATACGAAGGCCCGGCCTCTACGAACGCCCACTTTTAAAAAAGCGCACTTTTTTCTCCCTACACGTTCGAAATTTGGCGCCCGCATCCTTTAATACTAAACTAAACGCATAGTGGCGCCAAACTACTTCCGGCCGCTGCCATTTTCTAACACCTCGTTCACTTCTCTCTGGACGCCGTCGTTGTCGCGTGATTATAACCTTGCTGTGTTTGTGTTTGGTATTTTTTCCAAAAATAGCGGCATTTTCAGTGTCATTGTACTAAAATATTGTTATATGATAACTACAGACTAGAACGTAGTAGTAAGTTCACCAATTATTATAATATTTATCGATTTGTGACAATTATAGCGCCACTATGTAAAATGCGTAGTATGGCCCGGGCCTACGTAAAGGTCTATGGGCTTTCCTAAATATATGAGCATTATTTTTGTTTTTTTTTTTCGACGGCCTGTGTTTCCAATGGTCAACATGCTGGACAGCCGCCTGGGATCCCGGGTTCGATGCCCGGTTGAGCAGAAATATAAAAGGCTTTTTTAGCGAGTGGACTCTTAGATCAAAGCACGACTTTGGGACCCTGATGTCAGAGTTTTAAGACAGGCATACGTTCGGTGTTTCTGGCTTGCACCCATAAAAAAAGAATTTAGTTTCTTAGCTCCGGTCTTGATGAAGCAATGTGAATTGTCTAAGGAAACTTGTTATTTATCTGTCATGCATGTCAACCTATAATGCAGGCATGTTAAAATAGGCACTGTATAGTTTATGAATAGTTATCATTTACACCTATAAATATATTTTGTATAGTTGTAATAATAGGATTTTGGTATTATATACGAACATTCTTACCATCACGTCTTTTTCCCATGGGGGTAAACAGAGACCATGGATCTCCACGTGCTACGATCCTTGCACACCCTCTCCCGATCTCTTTTGCTTTATTCACATCCATTACTTTACCATTCATTCCTCATCTAACGTTCAAAGTAGCGAAGCGACTCACCGGAGCCTGCTTTTCGCTCTCATGGGAAACGAGACGTGATGAAATTTGGTTTTAAGTAAGTAATATTAGTTTTCCTTTTGATAAGTAGATCATGGATCCACAACCAAAGAAAAAAAGAGGCCTTTGGACTGAAGAGGATTTAAAAAAAGCATTAAGTGACATTACCAACAAACGTCTTTCCCAACGACAGGCAGAAACTACGTATAAAATTCCCAGACGCACTCTGCGAAATTACCTGAATGAAAACCGTTTTAATAAAAAAGCGGTTAAAAAATGTGTTTTGACTAAAGACCAAGAACGAGATTTAGTTTCTAGAATCAAGAGATTTGCTGAAATAGGCGTCCCTCTGACTCCTAAGAGGATTCGAAAGCAAGCTTATATTTTTTGTGAAAAGAAAGGCATTAAAAACAACTTCAACAAAAAAAAACGTTCTGCTGGCAAAAATTGGTTAAAAGAATTTCTGAAACGAAATCCAGATATATCAAAACGTAAAGCCCAATTTATGAACCCGGCGCGCGCCCAAAAATTGAATAGATATATTGTTGATAAGCACTTCCAGTCAGTTAAAGAATTATATTCTGAATTAGATATTACTAACCATCCTGAACGACTATATAACATAGATGAAAAAGGATGCCGGCTAAGTCTACACCACCAGCAAGTTGTTTTGGCTGCAAAGGGTACAAAAAGGGTGCACTTAATAGCTCCTGAGCATGCTGAAAATATAACAATAGCTATGTGCGTTAATGCAACCGGGAATGCTATCCCGCCATTTATATTGTTTAAGGGCAAACGGATGAAACCCGAATTTAACGATAACCTACCTGCAGGAAGTTTGGTCCGAATGGCACCAAAAGGCAGCATGACTACCGACTTATTTATTGAGTTCCTCGATCATTTCTCTAAATTTAAGTCACCTGGAAGATGTTTGCTCATCTTTGATGGAGCATCATCCCACTTAGACTACCGTATCGCTGAAAAAGTAGATGAACATAATATTGAACTCTATTGCCTTCCATCCAACACGACACACGAACTACAGCCACTTGATAAATCTGTCAATAAATCGTTCGAGCATCACTGGGATCAAGAGTTGTTATCTTATAATGATCAGAACCCCAACAACAAAATTACAAAAGCCCGCTTTAACAAAATATTTTCAAAAGTTTGGGTTAAGTGTATGACCCAAGAAAATATTATTAATGGGTTTCGAGCAACGGGTCTCTACCCTTTTGATCCTAGTGCTATTCCAGATGAGGCGTATGCGCCCTCTATACTTACAGAACTGCCAGCTCCACCTAAAAATCAAGGTCATAGTAATTTAAATGACTGTAATCATTCAGGATCTTCTTCACCAGTAATAATAAATCCCGTCGGTTTTGATTGTCCATCTAGGCCTTTTGGAACTCAGGATGGTTCTGATACTGATGTCACATTTTGTGAAGATGAAGAAATTGGAAACTTCGGAGTTACTTTGCAAATTCAACACGATTCAAGTCAACTGAGCTTAAGATCACCTGATTTTAATTCAAAAAAATTAGTGGATTACAGTTCATCAGAATCTGAACAATCGGCTATGGAGCAAAATGCATTTATTGAACCAGTACGTTATAACACACCGATTCCTTCTACTTCAGGTCTTCAACGTCTTTCGTGCAATATAGTACACCACTCCTCAACTTCAAGCTCAGATACATCAGATGTTGACGATTATGATTTTAAAATACAGCAGCTGTATCAACCTCGAACTAAGAATATTAGGATATTTTCCTCAACTTCCGAATCTGATGAAGAATATATGAAATCTACCATCACTACAGAGAAACTTCAAGAAGTTTATGATTCAGAAGATGAAAAGCCCTTGTCAGAATTGAAGCAATCTGCAAAAAACTCTGAGGTTTCCATTACATCTTTTCAAGAGCTTTTACCTACCCCAAACTACGCAATCACAAAAACGAACCCAAGGCGCAAAGCCTTAAATTATATTGGGCAAAGAATAACAAAAAACCTATTCACTGAAAAAGAGATACCAAAAGAAAAAAACAAAAAGGATGAAAATACAAATTCAGTTACGGATAGTAAACTAATCAAAAACCTAAAAAATACAAAAAAAAATAAGCTACAGGACAGAGTTACAAAAAACAAAGATTTAAAATCTAAAAAGAGAGCTACCGAAACAAAATCAAATTATAAAAAAAATAAGGTTACCAAAGATAAGAAGAAAGCGACTGAAAAGTGGTACTGCCATGCTTGCAAGACTGAAAGGGTTGAAGCTATGAGAAAATGCGTCACTTGTCAGCAATGGTATCACGAAGAATGAGAAGAATTTGTGTGTCCAGACTGCGGGTAGTTTGCAAAATTATGTTATGGTTTTGGAGCAGGATGGGTTGATTTTGATTGATGAAACACTGCCGACCAAAAAGTTCCTAATTATATGTATTAATTTAAGTATTCTGATTTGTTGGCTTTCGTATAATGTAGGATTTGTTGATTTATAGATCTTTTTTTTAATTGATATTTTTTTTAGTGTATCTGTCGAATTTACAAGTTCGCGTAATGTTTGAATTCCTTAAATTTTTATTTTGAATATAAAGATCGTTTAATATATTTGATATCCCTAGTAAGGCCCACTCAAAAAACGAGTGGCAAATGAAGACTGAAAATTTAGCTTCTCATATTATTAGTATGTAGAGTTACTGTTTTGTTATCAGAAATAATTGTTTTTTTATTGATTTATAGCAGAGTTTTATTTTTTTAACTATTTTTGTTTTTCGTACATGGGTCAAGGCCCAGTGTGCATTTTTTTAATTATATTTCTTAAAAATATCTATAATAACTGATATTTGAAACTATTAAACAAGATTTTCGAACCATTTTTTGAAAATATTAAGTAGATTTTGAATAATAGTTAATCAAAAACGGGCCTAAGAAAGGGCCAGGGCCTGTAACTAGGCCCACAGTAGAGTTTTTAAAAACATTCTTTAATATAGTTTTAAGTGAGAATATTGATCTTTTTGTATTATTTTTAGAAGTATAATAAAACGGTGCGTCATTACAAATTGTAATTTTTCTCAAACCCTTAAAATATATGTTTTTATTGCGATTTTAAATAAGGTGGGCCTTCCTGTGTGCCGGTACCTTATGAGCGCTTTTAACTGCTCTTTTGAGGTTATTAGCAAGGAGTTTATTTTCTGTGCATAAACTCCTCTAACCTTCTTTAGGAAACAGCTTATAAATATTATCTCAACAACTATCTTCGCTCTCGTAGCTATCTCTGAGAGGTTATAATAGAAGGTCAAGATATCCTCGCCCGGTAAATGTTGGCGAAAGTAAAATTGTTCCACATAATTAACGGTGGGTAAAAATTCCTCTGACAGGGCAGATATCAGATCATCAAACGAGAATGTTTCGTTTTTTCCCTCAAACTCATTGATAAATGCCGCCGCCGGGCCGCATAGGTAGGCCGGCAGCGTTGCAATCTTTTCCTCTTCAGTGAGGCGCTTGCTAATAAAATAACACTTGATGCGTGAAATAAAATTGTTGACGTCATTCATGCCCGAAAATAGTTCTTCCCCGTTCATTTTGCTAAAATTAATTATAAGTAAGTAACTAAGAATAACGATACGTGAATAATTCTTTCCAGCGTTGGTGCGTCTTCTTCCTATGTTTACTTCCGTTCCCTGTGTTTACTTTCTTTAGCCTTTTCTTGACTCTGGCTTTATATTATTACCACAGCAATCTAGATACCTTTCCTTACAGATATCTTTCTATCGCCGATATTTTTTCTGACAATCGGAAAAAATTGACTAGTTCTGACAAGTTTGTCATAAATCTCTTGTTTCGAATTCTTTCTAGTTCTCTCTGAACAAAATATTTTGTAGGTACGACTTCTTCGTACCCGGCGCATTCACCACTTGTAGCACTGCTTGTTACACTGAGTTTAAAGTAAAAATGCAAATATTTAATTGATGTTATATTGTTAACTTTAGTTTTAAGAATGATATAAAATACATATTATAGGTACCTTAGATCTAATTCAAATGGAACACATTTGAATTATCACCTAGCCAGTGCTATGTGTGCTCATAGACGCAAGCTAATAGCTTGCAAGCTAATAGCTTGCGTCCTACTTGCTCCGACCTATCTAAACCTACACGCCTATATCCTACTTGCTCTAACCTACTTAACCGACTAGAGTCGGTTAAGTAGGTTACCCTACAGGAGCAGCAGGCCAACCCGAACGCCTACCTAACTTAGAGCCCGTCCAAACATACGGCCTCCGACACCTACCTGTCCTAGAACCCGTCCTTACCTAAGGCCTGCATGAGCACACACGCTACAGTACAAACACACAAACACAACAAATCATGGACCAATGCGATGCCAAAAAAAACCTCGCCAAGGCGTTCGACACAGTGTCAATTCCTATCCTTTTAGCCAAGTTGGAATCGATCGGCGTCCGTGGTGTGGCGTCTTGACATACTCAGGGATTATCTCAGTGAGCGCACTCAGTCAGTATAGATAGGTAGCTTCATTAGCGGCGAATAATATATGTCTTTTGGTGTCCCGCAGGGTAGTATCTTGGGTCCGACCCTTTTCTTGATATACATAAACGATTTATGCAAATTTTCTCTCCCAAATTGCAGTATTTTTACCTACGCGGATGACACTGCCCTTATAATACATAGTGAGAACTGGTGATTCGTAAAACAGTGAGCAGAGGACTCATTGCGGCAAGTTATGGATTGGCTCTCCTGAAATAGTTTGACATTAAACCTGGTAAAAACAAAAACCATCAACATTTACACAAACAAAAGCTTTTCACCCACTCAGGAGGAGATCAGTATTAAGGCGACAAGAAATCAGTGCTAGTGTCCCTCAGTTTCTAATGTCACCTGCATAAAATATCTAGGTCTCCAGGTAGATGAGCGCCTCGACTGGCACAAACATATTGACACTACCTCAGCCCGCATAAGGAAATTAATATACGTTTTCTGTAAATTGAGACACTCGGCAGATACAAAAACTTTAATGCTTGTCTATAAAGCTTTAAGTCAGTCAATTGTATCATATTGCATTCCAGTGTGAGGAAGTACACATAAGACATCGCTGATAGCACTTGAAAAAGCGCAGAGAGCAATACTGAAGGTTATGTTGTTTAAGCCGCGTTTCTACTTGACCTCAAAACTGTACTCCGAATGCCGTGTACTCACCGTGAGGCAACTTTTTGTGTTACGTGCCGTCATCAGGCGACAGTGTCCTACGTAGGCGGCCGGGTCTCCCAGTTTGTAACCCTAAGACAGCTTGTACTAAATTTGCTGGTCGCCACTTCAACACGATCGGATCTAGACTATATAACTCAGTTAACAAAGTTCTAAAAATTTACGCCTTGAGCAAACACGAATCTAATTTCAAATTGAAAAACTGGTTAATGACTCTCGATTATGACGGAACTGAAGAGTTTGTTAAAAATTGCTTATAAGAATCTCACTCACTCACACACACATGCACACACGCGCGCGCGCGCGCGCACACGCTCACACCCACTCACATTACACGCACTTATAAGTACCTTATCTCTCTTATCCTTTAATACTAGCCTATGCGAACACTTGCTGATCTGTACCCATATTATAATTATTGGCTAAGTGTAAAGTAACGTAAAGTAAAGTGAAGTAAAACACATTTATTACACTCAAACACACAGCACAAAATTCTTAAAATTAAATTTAAAAAATATAATCAAACAGAGACAATAACAAAACAAGAAAAAGAAAAAAGAAACTCTAATCTCGTTACTTGTGCCATGTGGAGAGTGCAATAGGGCCACACTCAGCATATGCCACGACAGTTGCCGTGACGCTGGTTTTCAGTGGGCCCCCTAGTGAAGCACGGACAAAAGTGCCACAGAAATAAATAAATAAATATTATTTGTTTAAATACATAATACTATATATGAGTGTACATAAACGATATATCGTGTGAAGTGTGAAAAAAAATACGTTGCCTTTCATCGTAACGTAAGGGAGTGTAGAGATGCTAGTCTCCGTTTGATGGATCACTGATCCCTAAGATACAAGTTTACTTAGTTTAGGGATCAGGGCGACCAATAATACCTAGTTCTGTAAGACTCTTGTTAGTTGTGGCTAGCTCTCATAAATTTGTTGTTGTGACTGGTTGTGACTTCGTTATTTTATAGGAACAAAAGTTTTTTTTTTTTTATGTCCTCGGAGGAGCAGGACCCAATCCGCTCGTGCGAGAGGCAGCAGCCTACTCTCCCCGCCCGGTCTCCGGCTACGTGGTACGGAGACCGAGACATGTCCTCACAAACCCCCCCGACGAACTGTCGAGCGCCCTGAACCTCCTTCTGGAGGCTCAGGACGACTCGACAGAGCCCCTCCCTGCCGTTTCAGCGGCCCCCGTAGGCCCCCAATCCCAATCCACAGCAGCGGGACCCCCGTCTTCTGTCCTGCTATAATTTCTCCAGCGTATGCTCCGTACGGAGTGACGTCGAGCGCACCCCGTCCCTACGGGGTGTCGCATCCGATGAAACCTGGAAAGCCTTCCCGGCTACAGGTGCTCCCAGGGGGTATTTAGCACGTATGCGCCTAGGTCCCTTTTTTGGCGAGTGGTGCATAACCAGTCCGGCCGGCCGGCTGGTACTCATGAGAGTTCACCTCCTTCCTCCCAACCGCTATACCGGAGGGTGCCCATTTCCTTTGGGAGCAAACAAAAAATTGAGCCGACACCTGACACCTGACAAGTGATTTTAGTTTGGTCTTTGTTCGTTCGTTATCATGAAGTTATAGATAAAAGGTATGGAGACCACACTTCGAATACCTATTTGAAGCATATCTATGTGTTTCCATTTCGTTCTCTGTGGGCAGGCCCTCTCTTTCTAAATAGGGTATCCTTCATTTTAATTTACAAACACGGCAATACATGGCAATACACTAAAAAGAGAAGTCCGACCACAGAGAGTAAGATAGTTATGTAGGTATTTGACTCAAGCGGTTGACTCCATTTTTATCTATACCTTCATGTTCGTTATCTATAGTAATCTGTGTTCGTTATCTATGCTTTGTCTAAAATAGGCATGGACTTACTTAGTTAAGCGCGCTCCACATGTTCGCCGAAACTTCCGGCGAAACTTTTGCCGGGACTTTGGTCGGCCCTCTACATTCTCGCCTATTAGGGATGTGGTGGTGTCAAAACGCGCGACATTTTATCGATTCATCGGTGTAATATCGGTAATCTACTGTAAACAGGGTCACAGAGGTGATGGCAGCTGCTCTACTGTAATTACTTGATCTACTAATATCCTGGATCATGGTCAAGTGTACCCCGAACCTGTTACGAAAAAAATCGCTAGAAATATAAATATAAAATCGAACGAATCGAGACGACAACAAGCTATCTCTACTTAGTCTATGAAATAGGCGAGACATGCCAAATATGCACGGGACTACACGAATACTCCCTCTACATTCTCGTGTTCCCGCGGAACTGTCCACATGTGGAGCGCGCTTAAGTCCATGAAAATAGGATTATAATTTTGACAGCTCACTAATTGTTGGTCTTTGACGCACGCCTATGAAGTTTTATGTTTTTTTTCGGTAAAATTTACTTCGGAAAATGTGGTACTTCATAGACAGGCCCCGCCCCTTTAGTGACCACGCCCGGACAAAAGTGCCACACTTCACGCCCCACGAATAACGAACAACAACAGACAATTGAAAATCGATATTGATATAATATAATCGAATATTTAAAATTAACATTTAGGTAATCTTATTATTTTTTGTAACTAAACCCTTATTCCTTGTTTGGATTTCACCTTAAAAGACCTTTCACAACAACGATTTCGAGTCGCGCGTATTCTACGTAATAGGATGACTGACCGAATAGAAATACGCACATGTCATAATCGTCGTTGTAGAAGAGTTTTTAATGTTGTATTAATGTCGCAGCCATCTGGTTAAATCAGCCATTTAATGAGTAGGCTAGCCTGTTAATTAAACGCCGGCATTCAATTGAATGCCTAGGCTGATAGTTTATAAAACTATCAACTCTTAACGTTTAACTAGTTGGCTTATTATAAGCCAGCCCTTTGAAGACGGCTGACGTAAAATCAGGCAGGTTATTTAAATTTAGTTCAAATTTTATCCTAGCAGCACTGGTAGTCGTTAAAACAAATATGGCGTCAGACAGCTCGCACAGCAAGCAATGTTTTTGTATTTTAATCGCTTTAATTAGTGTAAAGAAAATGAACAAATTAATTTAAAGTGTGGTACCTAGATGTTTTTAAGTAATAATAAGGATAACTTAATTTGTTCATTTTCTTTTCATACTTACAATTAGAAACAAATGTCTAAGGAAGTTTCGTGCCATTTTATATTTAATTTTATAAAATAAGAAAGTGCATTCTTCCTTTACTACATTGTTGCAAATAGTTAAAAGTTTAAAGTTGTTATTGTGGTAAATACTATAAATTTTATAAGTACTCGCAATGCAATTACTAATTGAATTTGTTGCCACTAATATTTTCGTTTCTAAATAAAAATTATATTTATTAATTCGTATTTTTTATCTTAAGTAAAGTTATATAATTTACGAATGGTCACTCAAACCAAACATATATATTCCATTAACAAAATGGCTAAATAACGTTCAGCCAAGTAGCTGCACCTTACATTCAACTACAAGGCTAGTTGTCCTTTAGCCATTCAATTAAATGCCGGCGCTTAATTAACGGACTAGCCTTCTAATTAAATGGCTAATTTAACCAGATGGTTGCGACATTAATAAATTATTAATTCAGAAGTAAATAAATAGTTTATTTTGTATAATACGTATAGCATGGCATAGCATAGCATGGTTACATGCAACTATCGATTCCAAGTTCTATGAGAATGATAATCGATAATCGAATAGATTCATTAACGATTTTACACAACCACATCCCTAGTGTGATCTGTCAAAATTATCACCTATATTTGACAAGATAGTAATCTGTGCGTTCGATTGATTCGCTTGTTTCCTCAGCAGAGATTGTACCCTGCAAATATTTTCAGTATTGTGAAGTATTGATTTTATCTATAAAATTATAAAGGTATGGTAAACCTGGCGGATACGCTTATGATAAATGCGGTGGCGGATGGTACCATGAATTTATTGCGTCATATCGTAAGTTCGCGACTAATGTTCAAACATTTTGTACCTCGTATTTAGCCAATTCGTTGAAAAACAGGGCTTATCTTCTTATCTTTTAAATCTGTCAAATTTATTTTGCAGGGTATTTTTAAGCCAAAAACATCACATAGTCCTCCGACACAAATTTTAATAAAAATGCCTCTTTGGGAGTTAGCACAGGAGGCAGGGCCCTTTGTAAGGTTAGCGGGTCTGAGTGGGGCTGCGGCAGTGGTATTAGGCGCAATGGGTGCGCATCGCACATTTCCGGAAACAGATACTAAAGAGGACCTAAGAAAAATCTTCGACACTGCCAACCGTTTCCATTTCCTTCATACACTGGCATTAGTTACAGTACCACTATGTAAAAGACCAGTCATAGTAAGTATTGCAATTTTTTTTTTTGTTTTAAGAAGACATTGAATATCTAATGGCTAGCAAATTAAAATTTTTGCTAATTAATTTAAAGCTTTTGTCTTATGCTGTAGTGTCTTTATTCTTTACTTGCGGAAACAACCAAACCACCTGCTAACACCCAGACACCGACAGATATCTCAATTATCCCATATCAAGTAAACTTAGACCAAGCACCAACTATAACGGCCAATAATAATTAAACTATGTCAAAGATAAAAATAACTGGAACATTGAAAAAGATAAGCAAGGAAATATATTCCAAACTGAACAAACCGGTTTTGAAGTATTGGCAGACAAGCTTAATGTAAGCAATAAGCAAACAAACAACAAATAAATCTATTAATCCAACAATTAGGTATTCTTACAAACCTAATAACAACACTTGTCAACAAAAAATAATGGCTGGACTGAGAATCGCAACATGGAATATAAATGGATTGTCTCCAAGCAATGATGCTGAAAATTAATAATATTGATATAATGTTAATTTCGGAATAAAAATTTTATAACAGTTAGCATAAACTACTATTTTTAAATTTTATAAACTGGCGTGATAAAAGTGTATCCTTAAACAACTGTTTTCGAATCACAACAAGACAAACCATCCAAGTGGATCATCACAGCCGTAATAATAAAAATCAAGCACCACATTCACATCAAATACTCTGAAAGTTACCTTCATGCAACTACAGTGACCATTCAGGACAGATTAGGATATTATGATGTGAGTGCCGTCTACTGCCCCCCTAGACACGCAATTGCAAAGACAGCAAATGTTTGGGCAATACCTTTCAATACTTGGACACACAATCATGTGGCGGCGATTGAAACAATAAGCATCCATTCTGGGGATCCATTGGGGTGAGTCCCAATGAGAGGACGCAAATATCATATCATACCCAGTCATCAGTTTGGTAAAAATCACTCTACAGTTAAGCAGGTGCAGGTGGTAAATAAGAAAAGGCAATCCTTGGACCAAAAAGAATACTGTGCTGCTGTATTTCTTGACGTACAGCTTTGATAAAGTGTGGCATAAAGGCCTTTTATATAAGCTAAAAACTAAATTACCAAACTCATACTATATGGTGCTGAAGTCCTTCCTTCTAGATAGAAAGTTCCAAGTCAAGTTTGGAGAAGAAACAGTTCTATACTCAATATTTACATCTGATTTGCCTGTTTCCGATGATGTGGTGACTGGAACATAATTGCTGACTATACTGTTTGCCTTGCCAGTGATTGCTTTGCAGAGTCCCTGAAATAGCAACAGAAAAACAACAGGCACACTTACACAAGATATGTAGAGTATTAAAACGAATGTGGCAAAATCAGTACAAATAATGTTTGCTCTGAGAAGAGGTGAATGACCACCATTAAGTATGCAAGGTCAGGAATTACCAAACCAATCCTGTGTGAGATATCTGGTTACACTTGGACAAAAGATTGACATGGGCTGATCAGATCAAAATAAAAAGGAAGGAAGGTCACATTAATATAAAAAAATTGTACTGGCTAAATTAATGATTTATAAATGTGTAATAAAACCTATATGGAATCCAACTCTGGGGATCCGCCACAATTCAAACCTGTAAATATTGCAAAGAAGATATGCAAGAAATAATGACATACAGGAATATCTAGATGTACCAACTGTCAAACAGTGCTTTTGGCAAGTGACGGAGTTCTGCAGAACCTACAAAAATAGACTAGAAATGCACTCAAACCAACTTGCAAGAAATCTGTTAAATACAGAGCGAGACAAGGTTAGGCTGAGAGATGGAGAATTTTATTATTGGACCGGAGGGAATAATAGTGTAATTCTGGGAGATGGGAATGGTTGGGAAAATAGCAGTTTTCACTAATATACAATAAGACGATCTTCAGTGGAATACTGCTTAAAAATTGCCGATATCAAGAAACCATCTGCTTTTGGCTGTGACAGCTAATTTTGTAAATACAAATGGAGAAAAAAAAATCTTTTCTTCTGTTTCAGGCTGGAGCATTTTTTGTTGCGGGCATGGGCCTGTTCTGTGGTACGTGCTACTATCATGCTTTCACTGGTGACAAGAGTTTTCGAAGACTTACTCCAGTTGGCGGCTCATGTCTCATACTTGGCTGGATAGCAATGGTACTGTAGACAAAGTGTTGACTCATTTCTTAGATATTGTTTAAATGTATATTTTTCATTGGATTAAGGTGTATGAATTTAAGTATATTCCAAGCTTTATTTCTATTTCATGTAGTTCATTTTATCGAGGTATATTAGGTGGCGTAGTTTGTTAAGTGTGACATAGAATCAATAAAAATTATTCATTGTGTAGTAAAGATTAGATGCAATAGAAAATTCAGCTTCAGTTTTAACTGTGCAGTTTTTAGACATCAAAAAGTGCAAATAAAACTGGAAGTGTAAGACACTAACATTGCATATGAGCATTGAATATGAGGACATAAATTATTGCTCTTTTATATTTTTATTTATAATATTGAGTTTTAAAATATATAAGTAGGTATATTGTAATTGTGTGTCTAGTTATTTTCATGGTTGTCTAAATATGTATAAGTGATGATAATTATAAATATTAAAAGTTACAATAAGTCTTTCATTCATCAAGAATTGTATAATATCTATATTTGGGATAAATGACATTTATCTAAGAAAAAAATTCTTATCGCCGGCCATGGTCAATGGACTTTAGTGCCTTTAGGACAACTTGCACATGAGGCCCAATTTTTTAAACCGCTCGCATCCACGCGAGTGCTCGCATGCGCTACCACACTCGTGGTACGTTGCAAGAAAGATAAGCATTAGAAGGTCTCGCGTGGATGCGAGTCGTTTCAAAGATAGAGCCCGTGAAGAGAGAGTGCTCTAGCACAATCACTTTTAACCGCTGATCTGTCTTTTATCTTGCTTTCGTTAAAATATGTCATTTCAAAGATGCACGCGATTTAAAATTTGTATGGAAATCTTAAATCCCGTGTTACTTTGAAACAATATATTTTAACGAAAATCTGACAAACTAACAGCATAGATGTTGGGTTTTTCTGAATCACGTCAACAAAATTACATTACCTTTGATAGTAAAATTTTGAAAAAATTATCAAACTATGTTTGTATGGAGCACGCTCGGGGACGGTTCTCTTTTCTAACAACGTTAAACATAACAATCGTTTTATGTAAAATTTGTTAACGTAATTTTTGTTTGACATAATATTCACTTATTATAAATATGTTTGTTCTATAACTTATTTGACATAGTAATCATGTAATACTGTGTTTTATTGACATAATATTTATTTAGGATAAATGTAGTAATATGCAAAATACTATAAAACCGAATTTATGAAAAACGTCGTTAGGCCACAGAGGGTTACAGAGGGGTAAGGTTGCGAGGAGCGAAACGACGAGCATGTTAGTTGTTATGAACCAGCCAGAACCAATTAACAGGCGTTATTCGCTAATAAATTGATTTAATAACTTTTCCCATTAAAGCAGTTTAATTAATATTTTTGGCCTTTGAACGATTTGGCCAATAGTATTAGATATTTTAAACGATAGGACAAACGAAGATTACGTCAAATAAATAATAGGACATTTTTATGACAACTAAATTTTAGGTCAAATGAATAATTATGACAAACGACATCATACCAACTAACATTATACAAAGTGAGATTATATCAAACGTTGTAATTTCAAATAAGGGAGAACCACGGGGGACACTCCTAAAATTCAGAACATAGCGGTTAATTTATAATAGTCGTGTCCGTAATAAGCGCAAACCGACTCGGCAAAGATCAGGAGACGCCCCGCCCACTGCGACCCTGAGCCTTCTATCCGGGATGTGATTTTATTTTCGCTATTCTAAATTCAGCAAGAAGCTCCCGCCGCACAGTGGTCCGGATTTGGAAAAAAGTGGACATAGCAAATTTTCGAAATAAAAAAATACTATTAGATAGTACTGGCAAAACAAAACAATAGTTGTTATACATATATGTGCAACTTTCCATTAAGTGTCCTTCATATTAAAAAAAATATATAAAAAGGAATGAACGAAAAGTTTATTATTTTCTCGAAACTGAGATGTTTAACCTAAATAGTAATTTTAAACTATCAAATCTGGACCACTGTGCGCCGGTGTAATTTTGTTTAGCAATACCAATAATTTCAGTCATATGAAAAAGCAAATAAAGTTGCATTTCATTTATTACTAAAGTGGTTGCTTCGCCGCCACTCCGTCGGTCTGCGCTGACCCTAAGGGTCAATTCAGTTCGGGTGTAAAAATGTTTGAGCACTTTTTGTGGTAAATATCAACTTTATTTCGTTACAATAGAGAATAATCTTTGTTTATTGAGATGCTGTTGCCATACTATTTGCACCTCTATTGTAATGAAATAAAATTGAAAACTGCTCGAGCATTTTTCCGCCTGAAGTGAACTGAGCCTAAACTAACTTGGGAGACCTGCATTTTTTCTGATTTTTTTTCTTTATAGTAAATGGATATTATATCAACAGGTAAAGAATAATTGTTGGGTGGATGCACTAGTGATTCTACTCTTGGCCTTCCTACCTTTGTGAATCTAGCTGAAGAAAAGGACAAAATGAATGAAAACACAGCGTTGATCAATATTGTTTACATGGTTTTATTGAAATTGTTACATATTAAATTTTGCACTTTCCTTTATTCAAATGAGACTTAAATGTTACTCCAAAACATACACCGTTTGGTAATAAATGCTATTTTTAAATCATAGGACTCTCGAAGGAGATTTAGAATGGTCCTTCACATATACATAGCTTATTTTTGTAGTTTATATAACAATGGTGGCGGCACAGGCGACGATTCCCGGCTGTACAGCGCCGCTGCGCGTACGCAGTCGCCGCGGTCCACGACACACTGACACCTTTATAACTACGCCGAGAACTAGCAATCTCTATATCCATAAAGAAATATACAAAGCTATCACATTAAATTAACACAAAATATAGTTATAATTATAAACATATTTCTGTTATCTAAAATTAATCCAAAGAGAAAACAAAATGATATAATAACGCACAACACTTTTAGTGTCCGTCACCACTCTGATTGCACAAAGACAGCAGGAGAGTCCGCGCCGGCCGCAGGGCGATGACTACAGGTATCACCAACCGCGTTCACAGTGTAGGTAGGCCCGAGCGTTCACGACAAGTGGAACGAGTGCTGGCCCTCGGAGGCGGCCAGCCGCAGCTTGGCGCGCATCACCTCCGCGCTGCTGTAGTCGGGCAGCTTCAGGTAGTTGACGCACGTCATCACGGACGGCAGGTACTCGTCCGGGTCCAGCGACGACTCCAGCGACTTGCGCACCACCGTCAGCGGCGGGTTCAGCGCCTTGAAACCTGCGGGACCGACGTCGTGTTACATCATCACCGAAACTCTACTCTCCTGTTACTATTCTAAGCTGATAGGTGGGAGGTCGGTCTAGGTTTTTTACTTTCTGAACTTTTTCTATAGAAATAGGTATTTTACGGTTCAACGGTTCTAACAATTTGTGCGAAACTAAAACAGACAGTGCATAATCGTCGGCGCACTCACCTCCCGTGGGCAGCCTGGGGCTCCCGGTCACGAATTGCAGGAAGAGCCGCTGCTCGTCGCGCGAGTACGAGGCCAGGATGTCGATGAGCATCCGGATGGCGCGCGACTCCGCCGTGTAGCCGTGGTCCGGCCGGATGCAGTCCGCCAGCATGCGCGGCTCCCAGCGCTGGTCGCGACCGCCTGGTGGGGGAACACATGCGTTTACATATTGTTAGCCTTCATTGGATTCCCTAGATATCCTGCGAGATTGTATAGGTACCGATTTTTTAAATATAAGCCAAAAAATATAACGAATTATATCAAACTCCACCGCTTAGCGATCATTTTTCGTGTTAACAATTTCATCGGTGTTATTGGTAAGTAAGCTACAAGAGAACAAGAAAAAAGTAAGCACCTCTATCTCTCATTTTTCGTGTATTGTTAAGTTCAGTAATTAATTGGGATATCTCACCTGATGGGCTTCCGCAGAATACTTGCTCCAATTCTTCAGGGTAGAATATCTTGAGATTATTTAGTGGGAACACTGATTCAAATCCTTCTTTAAACGCTTCCATTTGTTTGGCGACGCCTGTTGAAATAGAGGAGGTTCATTAGAATTTCTAATATGGTATATATACCTTCACGGCATTATCTCTATACGGGCTATCCATATATTGTTTATTTATCAGCCATAGAAACGTCCCCTAGGACAAGCCTATCGTCGTACTTTTACGGTTCTTAGGACAACGGAATTTCGGAATGTCAATTATGTCAAGTTCATTATACCAAGTTGATACAACGTACGCGTACAATATCTTCAAATGAGTCTATAAATAAAACGATCCATATTTTCCGTAGTGTTGACTGATAATATTGGTATGCGGCCAATGTTCATTTGGCTACGGTTAGACGTAATTCGGCCAATTGCGTAGACGTCATTTCCACGCAAATGTGATCGATTACATACAATATCTATCTTAAAATAGAAAGAAGTTACTGGCGGAGGAAACATTATTCAACAGCATTGACATGTTATGGAATAATCATTAAATTTGAATTATTATTGTTTGACATTGCAATTTAATTATTTCATCTTTAGACTTTTAATTATTTGACGTTTAATGAGTTTTCTTTTTAATTTCATCCACCGTCACCCGGGTGACAAATCATCCCAGACATATTCCAGAATATCCCAGGCGTATTCACAATGATTCGAAACCGTTCCCGAACGAGTCGACACGAAATTCGTGAGCGGCGAATCCGTGTCGATCGATTCGAAAA
Source organism: Blastobasis lacticolella (assembly GCA_905147135.1). Taxonomy (NCBI): domain Eukaryota; kingdom Metazoa; phylum Arthropoda; class Insecta; order Lepidoptera; family Blastobasidae; genus Blastobasis; species Blastobasis lacticolella. Next base: position 13,094,761 of record LR990046.1, on the reverse strand, counting down.
CTGTTATTTAGAATCCCGATAGATGCCACGGAAACTCTACTCTCTATAACATATGAAAATTTCATCAAAATTAACTGAAACCACATTTTCCTAAGAACTTTTGCGGGTCCTTTGTCGATTCCGTATCCGAATCCGATTTCCGAGCCATTGTGACTACGGCTACTGTTGTCCACACCCGTGTTAAAGGTTCCCTCTGGAATTTTGTTTCTCAGTTGTCATCCGGGGCGTCAACTCGTCCTATTTGTTCCCCCGCGCTAGAGGTGGCAATCGGGAAGACAAATCGGCGTCCATACCCTCGTAGAGCAGCCAGTGCGTGACGAGTGCGATGTAGGCCTGCAGGTTGTGCGCGGTGACGGGCAGGTCGCGGCCGCCGCGGCGCAGCTCCGTGCAGCCGTCGCCGGGCAGGATGAAGTCCAGCCCCAGCTCCTCGATGGGACACCCGTCCAGCTCCAGGGCGGTTATCTGCGGGGGGAGGGCAAGGGTTATGGTGCCGTTCGAAGCGTTGAGAAATGGTCTGGTCTGTTTTTGTAGGAGGAATACTTATTAATTTAAGGGCCAACGCTAAAACTCGCGCGGGCGCCCGCCAGCGTGTTTGTTTCGTAAAAATGTGCGGGCGCGGGCGACGGGTTTTGACACGCGTGGCGGGGGGCGGGCGCGGTAATTTTTTTTTGCCAAATAATAAATTAGCAAATAATCCATTATGGCAGTTCGGATCGGAACAACTATGTGTACATCTTGAGGCCACAATTGTACTAACCAGCCGGAACCCGCAGCGTGCCGCAGGCCCGCGTCGGACGTCCGGAGCGGACGCCCGTTCCGTGCACCCGCGCGAGTTTTAGCGTTGCCCCTAAGTGGCGTGGTTACCACAAGTTTGCCCGCGACACAGAGCGAGAAAGAGAGCTTTTCCTTCCTTCGAAAGAGTTCTTTTTTGAGAGCACACTTGTACTGGCAGTGCTGAACGAATCATACGTTAACGAAGTAAAAAACATTTCCTCCAACCACCGAACAGACGGTAAATTTTCGCCGCTGCTGCATTCTTGTTCAACCAGACATCCATCAGCAACCCCCAAGAGACCTTAAGCTCTTATCATACCACTCTGACCGACTAAAACTAGAACGAATCAACTCTCTCTCCCTTTAAATTAGACTCGACCATTCGACCACCATCTCACCTGATGGTAAGTGTCGATGCGACCAAAGATGGATGACGCCTGTCTAGGGACTATACTTACTTACTTCGCTGACTCAGCGACCCGAAGTGGATCTTGGCCTCCGATACAAGAATTCGCCATTGGTTCCTATCCTGTGCCATTAGTTTCGTTATCTGGAGTTCACGCAGGTCTTTCCGGACTTCGTCCATCCATCGATACCTGGTCCTTGGAACTATAGGACTAACAATTGTTCAAAAGCTCCTCTAGTACTCACCAAGTGCTGCCGCTGTTCTGCCGAGTGTCTCGGGTCGGCGGAGATAAGCCTCGCCCGCTCCGCCACGCGCCGCAGCCGACACAGCGACCGCCACAGCTCGGGCGCCACGTGTCGCACGTCCGACAGCGACAGCCACCGGTCCTCGTTCACCATCCACCGGTACATCGACACCGAGAGGGGGATGTCCACCTGCGGGAAGGTGGACGATGGTTAGGTGTGACGGAACATTACACGCTTTATCTGACGCAGTAGCAACCTGTGCGTCTTGGCCTCACATATAAGCGTAACACACAGTAATGAGTTTTCGCGATTCTAAATTCCACTAGATGGCGCTACTGAGAGTGATATCAAAATAAAGCCTCATTGGCTGGAATTAATAAGCAGTTGTTTCCTTCCAATAGCACGGCAATATTTTGACAATGGACCAAGCTGCAATATCTTTATGACTTCATATTGCCCGCTCCTTTCGCGCGCCAGCGAGATGAAATATGAAAAGCTATCGGTATTCGAGTTAAATTGGATCAGTTTCACCGCTCACACACTACAGATTTCCTCTATGACACTCTATACACGAACGAACGAAAACTACATGGTAAAGTTGCGTACACTGTATAAAATATAGACGCTCCGAGCGACGGTCACCGCCTCCCACCGAGCGAACGGTAGTCATTTTGCTGCACATTAAAACTGAAATTGGAACCGATAAAAACTCACCATCCTCGAATCCATGACCGCCTTCGCCATGAACTTGCCGAGGAAGCGGAACTTGGCCTTGACGCGGGAGAGGTGCGACGCGCGCGCCGTGCGCCCGATGGCCTGCGGGAACAGGCCGCAGGGCCAGGCCACGTAGGTGGCGTCGGGAGCCGGCGACGGGATCGAGGTCTCCTTCTCCAGCTCCGACGGCTCCGGGGAGCGCTCCTCGTCCAGGTTGAGCGCGTCGCGGACGGACGAGGCAAGTCGGGCGGCGGCTTCCGAGGAAGACCGGTCCGTGACCACCGGCGGCTGGCTCTTCACTATCTCGCCGCCGAACGATGTTGGCTGCGATTGTTGTTGCGAGATGAGGATAATTTTTTTCAAGATTTTGAAAAGTATTTATTTTACTTATTTAGTTTATTGCACTCAAATAGCTTACAGATTTTACAAAATTAAAACGACATAACACTACTTATTTGATTTCGAAAAAGAAATATGTTTAAGCAAGCCAAAAAACATCTCAGTCTCATAAACTCAGTCTCATAAAGTTACCATCAAATTAGAAGAAATCGACGAGTGCTGCACAACCATGTTTCGCAATATCGTCCAACTTCCATTATTCTACTACTCTGAACAGTGATTGTTTTGGATTTTAAAGCGGCATTTAGAAGGTTACATCTCGATTGCATAGACGAATTAATGTTTTTGGTTTCCAAGGTGTAACAAACGGTGTAGCATACCTTCTGTTTGAAGTTCTCGCTGCCGTGCCAGAGGTCGAGGTCGGCACGTTGTAGCTCCTGAGAGACGAGCGCGTAGAACTCCAGCGTGGGCCCCAGCCCGGTGCCCACCTCGTTCTCGTATTGGATCTCCAGCAGGGCCTGCATATCATAGCGGTCATTAGTTTTATTGTACACAATTTGTTTATTAGTGACAAAGTTCTGTTCGAGCTGGTCGCGTATAGGCGTTATATTAGTTATTGGTAGAGAGAATTGGGGTATCCATGAAAGATTTCCTCCTTAGATCCATCCATCTTAGATTTAGAAACGGGGGAAAGGTGATTCAGATTCTGTGTAATACGATCGGTATAAAACATGAAAGCGTAAACTTCTTGTGATATACGAACAACTTTTCGTGTGGTATGGTATATCCACACGAATTGCTTTGGCTACCGTCAGATGGAATCACAGTCAAATGCCTGCCTAGTAATAAAGGTAAGAAAAACATACATATACGAGTATACATAAAGTCATCACGCCGTTTTTCCGGCCGCATTTTGCTTCTTACACATTCACCAATCTGTCTTGTTAAATATCTCCGATTCGGTTGTGATACATATTTACATCTCGGCCTTCCCCTGTCGCCGAGAATAAGAGATTATAATGGGCGTTAGTTCCACAGTAGGGGTGTAAGGGTGGCGACAAATTTAATAATAATGCGGCGAAATAAACCCGCCTATCCCCAACCATTCCTATATAGCCCTACCTACATTACGAGCGTCAAAGTTAGCCCACACATAACATTAAAAACTGACTAAAGGTTTCGAAATCGTGTTTTTGCGACATCCCCTTCCGACGTTTACAATCCCCTCTGTCATATATCTTTTCCGTTAATCCCCACTCACTTCCAAGCAAACCAACTCAGCACTCCTGTATCCCCGCTCTCACCTTAGAGTGCGCGAACTCGTGCATAACATGCTCCGCCTGCCGCAGCACGCTTGCGGTGGTTGAGGCGCGGCGCCACGCGTCTCACTTCCGACCAAACCACCTCAACACTCCTGCATTCCCGCTCTCACCTTAGAGTGCGCGAACTCGAGCATCACGTGCTCCGCCTGCGTCTCACTTCCGACCGAACCAACCCCGCCCACCGGCATTCCCTGCTCCTTGACTTAATAGGCTGTAAAACGAGCCAATAAATAAATCTACACTACTCGTACCTTGGAGTGCGCGAACTCGTGCATAACATGCTCCGCCTGCCTGAGCACGTTGTGCCTCTGCACGGTCCGCTTGCGGCGGTCGAGGCGCGGCGCCACGCGCTCGGCGTCCGCGCCCGCGCCCGCCGCGCCGCCGCGCTCGCCGCCCGCCTCCAGCAGCCGCTGCAGCGCGCGGTCGCGGTCGAACGACACCACGTAGAATAAGAGGTGGCGGCATTCGAACGGGAGCACGAATGGGCTGCGGGGAGAACGAGTTTCGCAAAATTAGTTCCCGATAAGCGATCGAACGGGATGATAAATGGGCGGTGAAGGAGCGAGAGGTATTACAAATGATATCACGTAGAATAGCACATGGCGGCACTCGAACGGGGGTACGAATGGGCTGTGGGATGAGCGAGGGTATTAGGTTTCACAAAATTAGTTCCAACAAAACGACCGAACAGGGGGACGAATGGGCTGTGGGAGGAACCCAGTTTCACAAATTGAAATATATAGCCGAGTGGTTAAGATAAGCCGCTGCAGCGCGCGGTCGCGGACGAACGACACCACGTAGAAGAGCAGGTGGCGGCATTCGAAGGGGAGGACGAATGGGCTGCGGGGAGAACAACGATACCATGTAGAATAGGAGGTGGCGGCAATCGAAGGGGAGCACGAATGGATTGTGGGAGGATCAAGGGTATTACGTATTTAACAGTTTCACGAAATGAGTTCCCGAAAAGCGGTATAAATAGTTTTGCAAAATGTGTTCCCGAGAAGGGACCGAACGGTAGGACGAAAGGGCTGTGGGAGGACCAAACGAAACCGCGTTGAACAACTCAGGTGACGCTACTCGAACGGGAGGTCGAATGGGCTGTGGGAGGAACCTAGTTTCACAAATTGAAATATATAGCCGAGTGGTTAAGATAAGCCGCTGCAGCGCTCGCCGCCTGCCTCCAGTAGCCGCTGCAGCGCGCGGTCGCGGTCGAATGATACCACGTAGAATAGGAGGTGGCGGCATTCGAAGGGGAGGACGAATGGGCTGTGGGGGAGCGAGGGATATTTTTTAAAGTAATACGGCTGACAAACAGACATGCGGGCCACCTGATGGAAAGTGGTCACTGCCGCCTATGGACATCAACAACACCATGGGCGCTGCCCGTCTCTAAGGAGACCTCTAATACACCTCTTGAAAGATCCCAGGTCATAGTCCAAATGAAACACTATGCGTATAGTTTCACAAAATGAGTTCCCGAGAAGCGACGTTATCTCTTGACTGCATACGTTCTATCTACTGCTGTATTTTTGGCTAACGGATGTAGGCAGTCCTAGCAGATGGCTAGTCTATCGGTCGGAAAGTCGTATATACTATAGACAATCGTTATACATACTAAGATTTTCGTAATGTAAGGGTTGTGAGAGGGAAAAGATGTTGGCCACCCTTGCCTTTATCCAAAATCAAAACAATCACACCAGATTCACAAAATAGTGATAAAATTATTAAAAATATGGAATTTCTCTTACCATGCATAAGCAATTTTCTTCAGCCAAGGTGGGAGATTCCCAGTCATTATTACTAGTGGATCTTGAAGCTGCCTGTTCGCCTTTGCGGCAAGCTGGAAACAAAACACCACAAAACATTTTAAAAATTATCTGGGATATTTAAAAATATGTATCGGAATATGTCGAAATAAATAAATAAACAAAAATTTTATTCATTAAATCATACGGAATACAAGAAAATTTTGAATGAATTAAAAAAAGCAGCATAATAGTAAAAAAAATGAAAATGTTTACGTAACGCGTTGAAGAGCGTCACTTTGTCAGTTTATGTAGATCGACATTTGACATAGCTGAAACTTCCAACCCAAAAAATCCCCAACCGTGATCAATTCCCGCCTTGTCACCCACCTTGGCATTAACGAACTCCGCATTAGGCACCAACGGGCGATGATCGGGCAGACACGCAGCACGATACAGCGTATGCCAGTGCCGCGACAGCGCGTGCAGAGCTCGCAGCACGCCCAGCGCCGGCAGCGACGCGTCGCGGACCTCGGCCCCGGCACCGTTGCCTAGCAACGGCTGGCGCAGCATGACTACTAGGGGGCAGTCGCGGGCTGGCACTACGCCCTCTGTGGGGGGAAGGTTGGAATTAGTGGGGGCTTACCATGAGCCCTTATAGCAGGACCTAAACAGAACTGAGACAGCGCTATACGTGTCACATAACTTATGTATACACACATCACATACATAAGCTTGGAACAGAAATAATATTCCAAATACGGCACATGTTCGGCTTGGTCATCGAAAGCACACTACAGTACAATTTCTCTTTCATTAGCTTACAGCCACGTCGCTAGTTAAACCTATAATACCTATCCGATTGAAAGGGAAAAAATTGGACATGATACAGTTTCGAATGCATTTGAGGAGTCACAATATGCATAATACAAAACATGTTCACAAACCATATTTAACTTTCAAAAATCAGATATAAAACACAGACATAGGCCCCCCCGCAACCTTTCTACACCGATCAACTTCGTCCCGCTTACATCCATTACCTCCCCACGGCTCTACAAGGTCCGCCAGACAGATTCAACGGCTGAAGAACCCTGTCAGCTAGCTTCCAACCACATAGCATCCCTTACCGTTCCACAGCAAGTCCGGCTTCCGCCTGGACGAGATCTTGGTGGGCTGCCCCTTGCCCTTCCGCTGCGGGCCGGCGTCGGGCCGCGGCGGCTCGCCGGGCTCCACCGCGCGGTAGTATATCGTGTGCGTCTGCACCCATATGCCCGCGTTCGCTGCAATAACCATAACGATTAGTAACGATAGTCTGCTAATCCAAAATTAAATGGCAAAGAGAGTGGGGCGGTGCTACCCACCTCAGGGTACCCTACCAGGGTCGGGGTAGGGTGCGATTTTTTATTTTTATAACCAGCTATCTAAATGTAAAAATCGTAGATGTTATGGACGATAGTTACCAGTTACTATCAGGTGGGCTGTCTGCTCGCTCGTCACTGAGTAGCATAAAAAAAAGTGTCCTACCGACCTCTCGGTCATACGGACCGCGTCAGACCTAATCAGGGGTGATGCGCACGCTTACATGCCGGTGGCTGTTTGAGCGTGCGCACTTATGCGCTTATTACACATTCCTTAATTCTGTTACTAAATTCAGAAACAAAAAGCGTGAGAGCAAATCAAAGTGGAATGTATTGCTCATAGAATAAGGTCCATTTTTGTATCACGGATTTTTGAAAAGCGGAGCGGCTCATGATATAATGTAATTTAGTAACTGAATTTAGGAATGTGTAATAAGCGCATTAGTGTGGCGCGGTGCTAACTGGCGTAGCGCCAGTTTTGTATGAACCGGCCAGGAGAGTCGTGCGTACTCGCGTAGAGATAAATACGACTCAAAAATGTAGGCCGCTGCAGTGAATGTATTAAGCTGATATTATAAGCTAGAAATAAATATTTGTAAACGCAATTCGACCTCTGAAATGGCCTTACGCAACACCGTACCACGGAAAAGGGTTTTTAAAAATTCATAAAGAATAATTCTGCACAATGCGGCACTATTGGGCAATCATATTCAAAGACTAAATTATTTGACGACAATTCGTAACATGTAAAACCTAAATAGCGACATAATGATACAGTCTATTAAAAACACAGAAATAAAATGCTCACCAAGCGGCGTCTCCGAGTCCGTGTCGGCGTCCGTCTGCTCGCCGAACTGCCGCACCGCCTGGTACACGGTCATGTTGTACGGCAGCACCGTGTCGCCGATCAGGAACTCCAGCTTGTGGTCCGAGCTGCCGCGGGGAGTACTACCATTAGATATGTGCAACCATGTTAATATAACAAAGTATAATGGTGGAAAAAATATAAGGACTGATATTGGAACCGTCTAATGAAAAATCTTATATCTGTCTCTGTTATATACGAATGATAAATAATAAAAATACCATCAATATCAGTCATGGAGCAATTTAATCATTGGTGAGCAATGAGCACGTTTTTGTTGAGTTTGGAGTGTCCATGGTCGGCGGTGATCACTCACCATCGACCTGCTTTCTGGTTTCCCCCTCAATTTATATTAAAAAAAAACAAATAATGATAAGTTCCCAATCTTATCTGATAGATATCTGTGATGCTGTATATTTCGTTTTGTACTGATGGCATCACAGATACATCAGAGGGTTGTGAAACAGGCTCTTAGTCTTGTTATCGATTTGCGGCAAGGGACAGTATATTCGGTCCCCCCGCTAGCTACTGGTTAAATTACTCCATGCCACAGCTCTTGAGCACTTCTCTCGGACCAATCGTCAGAATTGACGACTATGTAAAATCAAGACAAAAGGACAGAGGTGCGACTTGAGACAGATTTGCCAGGACCGTAACAAGTGCAACATTAGTCTGTCTGGGTAAGGAAGTGGTTTGCCAGGAACGTAGCAAGTGGAACAACGGTCTGTCCACCCCTACTGGAAATATCTGTTTCTATGTGGGGCTGTTCGTGTCGCAGTGTACACTCACTCGGTGGGCTGGTGGTGCGGCGGCGTGGCCAGCGAGTCCTCGACGTCGTCGTCGGAGGCGGCGTCGTCGTCCGAGTGCGCGGCCGCGGACGAGCCGTCGCGCGGCCGGGCGGTCGCGTACCCGCGTTGCGCTAGGTACCTACGAACGTATGGTCGGTTAGTTAATCGGGTCATAGCTGTATGTGGATGTCGACGAGAGCATCGGCTTCGGTGAAAGAAATGATTTACGAAAAGAGAACGGTTATCTAACGTGAACTTCGTCACAGCCCATAACAGTCCACTGCAGGACTTAGGGCCTCTCCCACGAAAGGGGAGGTTGTTGTCATAATCTTCACGCTTGGCAGGCGGTTGGAGATCGCAGTGTTAGAAAAAGCTGCTGCCCATTTTCCAGCCTATGCAGCTACGGCGACTCCAGATCTTTAGCCTCGAAAACATTAGTCGCCTTGTACGACACCCACGAGTGTAAGGGGTTGGTGTTATTCTACACTGTCGGACACCACACGGCAAATTATATGCTTTCATAACATGATTGATATTAATTTGTCATAAATTTATCTGTAGCGTCGCTGTTGTTTACTTTGACATGTCAATTCATAATGGGGTCATTTAGTTCCAGTATTGGCCACTGGATCAGATAAGTTTGTGGCACTCTAATATGAATCATAAAATGAAACCCTAATGTGGCCTTTTTAAACCCCCTGTACAATGTAGATGTCGACTCAGGTTGGCGTTCGGTAAAATTACTTTCGGTTATCGAACGCGAATTTAGTGGAATAAATACGTGAAATAACGCATAGCTCGTGACAGATGCGCAAGTCCCGGCTAACAACATTTTAAAATTGCTGGATTACCAGCAAACTTGCTCGGCGTTTTTAATATTCGCGTACAGGCTGATACCCGGCTAATAATGCTCGTCGAGCCATGACGATGAGCCGTCTCTCATGCATTTAAGATATTCTTAATTTGTTAATCGATTGCTACAGCATGAACAGTACGGATAGAAAACGTATACGCTATTTTTCACTCACCTCTCAATGGCTTGAACTAAAGCTAAGGGGTCTATCCGCACCACACCACCCTTCCACTGTTTCAGGTTGATGCACGACGGATGACGTTTGAGATCACACTGCAACAAGAATAGAAATCAATCAATTAATCAAGTTTATTTGCATTCATAATGTAAGGCTTACAGGTAAACTAGCTTAAGCCCGCGACTTCGTTCGCGTGGAAGTAGTTTTTGTGGCAGTTTTAAGTGCTACGGAGCGGTCAAGCTGTACCTCTGGTTCTACCTAACCGAATTAAATTTTACATACCTTAAACTTTAAGTTGGGCCCCAAGCTCCCAAGCTGTGAAAACCCCATCAAAATCTGTTTAGCGGTTTTTGCGTAATGCACGCACAGACATACAAACATATAACAAAAAAAAAAACATTTTTGTGCACGCTTACGGCTCAGTATCCTACCCTCACTATTTGTTCCGACTCGTAAGCGAGAGGTACCGGGCTCGAATCCCACTGCGGCCAAGTACCAATGACTCTTTTCTAAGTTATGCACATTAGTTAACTGCTAACCGATGTTTTTAAGGTGAAGAAAAACATCGTAATGAAACATGCACATCAGATGACTGGATGTGTAGCCATGATCCAATCTGGTCAGGTTCCCCTGGTAGCAGGGTCACGGAGGTCAGATGGCAGTCGCGTCAATATAATTATTTGCTCTGCCAAATACTGAATCATGGTCAAGGCAGACCCCGGGCTGTCGTGCGCGAGAGCGCAACCGGGACATAACGCCAAGATGATTATTTTTTTGACATAATAGTGGAGATTTTATGCTCTTACCAATGCCACATTACAACGAAATTAACCCTACATGGACATGAGGAGTCATCTTAGAGGGTGAATCGAGATCCTTTTTTATTTACTTTTTAATTAGACTAGCCAAGCATTTGACCGCCATCTCACCTGATGGTAAGTGGCGATGCGGCCGATACGGTCTAGGAACAGCCTATTCACTCTAGCCTTTAAGGCGTCCAGATTATAGTGATCAGAGGGCTGAGTGTAAGTTTTGCTTCGATTGAATACGATACGAAATACGATATAAAAAAAAATTACCGCCATCTAGTGGTACGCAAATATAGTTTTTTCTTCGTACAAAATTTCGACGTGAACGCAAACGTGACAGCAAAGTAAAATCGAAGCAATACTTGCACTCAGCCCCCACTCTCGCAACCGAGTAACCCCGTTCCACCTACCATGAGCTGGTGCGTGTTGAAGAACTTGAGTGCGGAGGTGGCCGGTCTGGCGGGCAAGTCGTGGACTCGCACCGGGAACTGTTCCAGGTGGGACACGCACGCGTTCACCTTGGAGACCAGAGCGGCTAATGCCCCGCAGGCGGACACGCCGCCTTGCTCCGTCCATTCTGCTAGTCTGGGGGGATGGAGAGTGGATGTGAGTGTTGGTACAGAGTTTTAGATAGAGCTAGAACTAGATGAGGCTACAGCCGCAGTTTGGTAGACTAGCTAGGTTCTAGAGTCTAGCTAGTCGCCTAGGAGGCAGCAAAGCAAAACGAACGTATAAAAATGTTAGCATCAATCCGCACTACGCGTTTCGACGCCTTCGGTACTCGCTACCACTGCGGACGTCGTCTTAGCCATAGGCAGTCGCTTCCCGAGGTGACGTAACAGTACAGAGGAGTGATATTATTTAAAATGTATTGGTAAGTTTTAGAGTAATGTAACTGTTTAACATCAATGAAGACAACTAAAAGACAAACACCGAAAATAATAATTGCTTTTGGTTCCTGGGGCTCGATTTTTGAATCGCTCGCATACACGCTCGGTACTTATCTCTTTCACACTCATGGTAAATTGCTAGAGGCTGAAGAGACAGGCATTACAAGGGGAGTGCTCGCATGGAAGAGAGCGGTTCAAAAATAGGGCCCCTGGCCGCTTATAGCCATACTCAGCTAAGAGTTTTTGTTCGCGGTATAAGTAAAAGCGTTATTTCTATATGTGTAACTGTATGTCTATGGTGTAACAACTGAGCAACTCACTCTGGCACGAGCGGCAGTTCCGCGAACACGTGCAGAAACAGCCTGAGGCGTCCCTCGGCCGCCGCCACCAGCTCGGCGGAGTCCCGGCCTTCGCCCTCAGCGTCGCGCTCCTCCTCCGCGGACGTTGCAGCGCTGGTGGTAGCCTCCTCGCCGGTCAGGAATTGCAGCAAGGCTCCGAGGATGCCGCTGTGGTTGACCTGTGTGGGTGGATGAAGAAGGATGATTATAACGACAGATTTGATTTATGGTCTCAAGGGATTAATAATACACCACGAAAACATTTCAGAAGTGGGCACTTTTGTGAAAGTTTAAACAGCTGCGAAGCGGAGCCAGTGCCAAATTCAACGCCACAGCATTGGAAGTGACAGCCCGTGTAGATTGATGGCCTTTGACGGGCGCGAGAGAGCAAGAAAACTGAAATACGTCGACAGCGTATAACGTTTGTCATAGGCCTCCCCTTCCACACGGATCGTTGAACCCCTTGCACCCACCCCATACAACAAAGTCCCCTCACCTCGAACGGCGAAACATCGTGCTGCAACAGCGTCTCCCTCAGATGAACCAGCGCGGCGTGTTGGCGGGGCAGCGCCGGCGGCGGGGCGGCGGCCCCGGCGGCCGGGGCGGGCAGGGCCGCCGCTAGGGCCGCCAGCTGCTCCAGGGCTCCGCCCCCGCCACCCAGGGCGCCCCACTCGCGTTGCAGACGGGCGGCGCGCCACTGGATCCATTCGCGGACTTTCTCCCTGTGGGAATATGGTTTTTGTTTGTAACAAATTAAAGAGCAATTTTAAAAATTCATCAGTAGCGAATATACGCCAATGAGCGTTTTCGCCACCAGGGGCTCTATTTTTGAAACTGCTCGCATCCACGTGAGCTCTGGCGTGCGCTCCCTATCTCTTTTACACCCGTGGTAAGTTGCTAGAGATAGTAATGACAGACATTAAAAGGTGAGCGCTCGCGAGGATGCGTGGAGCTACTGTTGAAAGATGAGATCTGGTGTCAAAATAGCCAAGGTCAGCTAGAATGGATCCGTCAATTTACAGCTGTAATGTCTGTCCGATAAGACGGTGGTTGTATTTAGACAACGAACCCTACGTCTTAGTAGCGTCATTTGGTAGATTTTGAAATCGCGAAAACCTTCATAAGGGGTCCATTCTAACTTCTTCTTATCGAGTCGATGGACTTAACTCCCCTACACTTTGTTCGCCCAGTATTCGGCGGCGCATACAGCATTTGGACTGCCCTTGAACAAGTCCTCCATTGTTCGAGTTTTAGGACACGCCGAGCATGAGACGAGGTGGTCCATGGTTTGCGCCACAGTCACAGGGATAATTTTATTTTACATATCCCTACTTGAAAAGGTTCTCTTTGCGTATACTAACTTGTTCTGCACAGTGAGGTTGGGCGGCGTGTGCGGCGCGGCGAGCAGGGCGGCGTCCTTGTGCGCGTGCGGGGCGCGCCCCCAGCGCGACGGGTTCAGCGACGACAGGAACGACGTGGTCTTGGCCGCGCCCGAGCGGGCCGCCCCGGCACCGGAGCTGCGGGGGGTGCCCGCGGAGGGGGCGGCTGGGGGAGAGGGGAGAAAGATTTATTTATTTATTTACCCATTTATTGTGTACAACGAAAGATACAATTTCAACGAACTTTTAGATAAGATTCGCAATCACATACATTATTTTACACAATAAGATTCACATTTTAGTTTAGTAAGGAGGCTAAAAATAGTATCAGACGTCCAGTTTTGGCTGGAGCCGACCAACCGTCAGTCGCAGTTGATTACTAACCCTTACGCAGTATAAAATAAAGTCGCTTTTGTGTGCGGGGGACGTGGTCAAACTTCCAGCCACGGTCGGCTCACGCTCGCATCCGAATTAATCCAAAAGCGCCTTTATTTTGTACAACGTAAGGATTAATTTCGCCGGTTGGTCGGATCCAGCCAATTCGGAGCGTCTGTTACTAGTTTTATTCACGCACTTGTTAATTGTTAACACCACGTAAAGCCTGTCATGAGCTGAAACCTGCATGAGTATGTGTCTAGGCCTGCAAGCTGACCGGCAACTGGTGAGTACCTAAGCGCGGGCTACATTAGTCCTGGAGGGTTTAGCATGTAATACATGATAGCGACATAATTCGCAAGCAAATCAATGGTCATCATTGATTGTGTTAATATCCTCAAAAATAGAGCCCCTGGTCAAGAGTTCCCTATTTCCGAGCACGTATGAAACTGTTGATTAAACTGTGCATCTCTGCCTACGGGAAAAAGGCGTGAAGACGTCATCATGTGTGTCTCACCATGGGAGGTAGCCGAAGCCAAAGAGTTCCCTAAACCAACGAGCACATACGAAACGGTTGATTAGATTATTATGTCTCTGCCTACCCCTCGGGGACAAGGCGTGACGGCGTGAAGGCGTTAACTATTTAGATATGTATGCATTTCTCACCATGCGACGTAGCCGGCGGCTGGTGCGGCGGATGCGGCTGATGCGGCGCATCATCCCTACGCCTGGCGTGTCTCCCCGCGCCGCTGGATCTCTTCACGGCCCTCTTCCTCTTCAGCATCTCAGCCAGCTGCAGCGGGCTGCCGGACCTGCGGCGACCACGGACACTGGAGTTGACGCCGAGGGCCACAATCATCAACATGTCAACATTGCGGGCACGATAGGGGATATGTCACACCGCAAACGGGGCGCGACGTTGCGTTGTGTTTACGGGTAAATTTTGAAAATATTTCATGCAGCACAGTTGATTTCAATGTGAATCAGAACGCGTGTCGGATAAGAGGGTAGACGTAATTTTCGTTTTCAATCATGCATGACACTTTATGACGACGCAACGTATTGTGGCATCGATATTAGTAGTTATCTTTTTTTTTTTATTTGCAAGGCATTTGACCGCCATCTCACCTGATGGCTTCCCACTTAAACAGAACTGCCCTGCTTAGAATGAGACAGCGCTACATGTCACACAAGCTTGTCTCGTCCTAAACAGGGCAGTTCAGTTTAGGTCTTGCTATAGGAGCTCATGGTAAGTCGCTGGTGGTAAGTGACGATGCGGCCGATAATGGAGCATAATTGTCTAGGAACAGCCTATTCACTCTAGCCTTGAAAGCTTGGGTGTGAATAGTTGGTAGTTAACATTACAACGTTATTAACGTAACGCTGCGTTACGCTACGCGGGAAATAGCATATACACGTAAACTTTCTCGTATTGTTCAACTGTAGGACTATGATGTTATCGATTCACACAAGGCACTTCAAATGTTTAGGTAGTCAATCTCCTTCCAACCCGAGTCGGCTCTATTGACTGGCGTACAATCGGAGATAGGCGGAACCACTCCTAGTTTCATTTCAATACTGAATCCATCGCATTGGAAACTTTGGCGATATTTTGACTTTAAATTTATTGAAAACAGGCCTCATGCATTTTCATTTGCAATTTCCACCAACCTGTGCACGGATGTGTTTTGCATGTGAGTGGACGCGGACGCGGGGCCGGGCTCCGGGCCGCCGCTGTCGCTGCTCGTGGCTAGAACGTCAGAGAGGAAAACTCATTTATTTATTTATTCGCTAATTATATAATAATAATAATAATAATATATTTATTAGCCAAATAATACAACAACAAACACAACATAACAGTTACAAATGGCAATCTCTTTGGTACTATATGTGTATGAAACAATTCAGGCACTAAAAATGTATTAGCCACATATTGATTTCCTGCCTCCTAAACTAGTTTACCCTGTACTATAGGAGACAGTAATCCCTCTATTGAGCATTTAAAAGTATGATTTATAGCCAATTTTAACCTAGATATTATTAATGAACACAAAAATTACAAGTAAATATTTAAAAATTTGAATTACGATTTGTAGAAAGTGACTGATATCTTAAGTTCAACAATTAGTTGAAGCAGCGGATTGTTCTACACAACATTTCTAAACAGCGTTGTACGGTTAACAATGATCAACGTTTGTTGGAGCAACAGATTCGATAGTTTCATTTTACATTTTATAGAAACAATATTGTTGAAAACAATGTTTATTCCCGCCGTCTGTCCCTTCGTATCTATGTACGCTTAGATCATTCAAACTACACAACGCATTATAATGCGATTTTCAACAATAGACAGAGTAATTCAAGACGAAATAATTATAAGCAAGAAAAAATGTAAATAGAAATAAAGTAGGGTTACGCGAACGAAGTCGCGCCAAGTCCACTAGTATTATATTTGCGATATCGGGTTATACTCACGCAGTGTATTGGCGACGAAGGACCCTGAAGCGGAGAACGCGAGCGAAAGGTTGTTCTGGTCGAGTGATGTGTGAGACGTGGACGCCGGCGGAGACGATGACCCGCTCGAACGGAGCGATGTGCCGCTCGGTGACTGCGGAAACGTATAAGAATAGATATAATTTTATGTAAAACAACCTATATGAATAGTTTTGAACAATGAATACAATAACATCTAGTCGCAGAGTAAGCGACTGTACAGTCAATAGGGACTAACAAAAATTGAAATAGGTGCGATAGGAGCGTAAGGTCCTGCTGTCAAAACATCCTGATATTGTTTAGATCAAAATCGAACGTACAAAGTTGACGGTTAGATTTTAGCCAACCACCGAGTGAGTGAAAATACTGCAGCCCCCATTATGAAAGATGGTGGCAAGTGATCTGTTCTTTACCAATGTCAAACCACGTATCCACCTTTAATTGCAAGAGCTATCATAAATTGGTTAAAACGTCACTCCTACAAGGATTGATTTTATTTGTACCCATTCACCATAAGTAGGTATGTTGTAATTTTTAATTAACTTGTCATTTTTGTTAAATTTTATTTGATTAATATTTTTTATTTTTTTGAAATTTTATTTGAAAAAAAATAATTTTATTTGAAAAAAAATAATTTTTTTTTTTATAATGTAAACCAGCCATAAGACTACGATAGCCAGTAGCCGTCTATCTCTAGCATCACCATTGTCCTACCTTGAGCTTAGCATGCCTAGGCGGCTGCGGCTGCGGCGGGCGTTCAGCCAGCTGGGCCACCTGATGCAAGACCCCCTCCCGACGGAACTGGACGCCCATCTCTTCGGGCAGCCGCTGCATCAGGATCTCGGCCAGCTGCAGCGAGCCCACCACTATGCGAAGGTCGCTGGACGCCATCATGCCCGCTATGTGCGAGGATATCACCTGGGGAGGATGGTGGATTGATTAGTTTTGGAAGAGAATGAAGATCATTGTTGCAGTAGATTCTCAACTCAATTTTTTTTATTGATTAGGACATTTCCGCCCAGTTTCTGAAACGCTTGACAATGTTAATCGTCGATTAAAATTCTTTATGTCTTTGTGTACAACTCACATACATGTCATAGATAAGGATGGCGAATTTTAATTAATATTTAACTAAAAATTAACGTACGGGAAACTGGCCGAAAATATCTTTTTCAATCGTCAAAAATGAGGATGGTACTAATGTAGAAAGGAAACCACCGAGTAACACGTTGGTTGCCCCAGGGCCGGAGCACACCCACCCCACACCGACCACGGCTGGATCGTGCCCGATATTACCGGACAGAGCAGGGCAGCCGACAATGCCAGTCACAGCCGGACCGCTTCCGACATATTTTGTTGCCGAAATAGGACCGTTTAGTCCGCGTCGCAGGTTCTAATATTTTTCGGCCAATTGCTATTCTGGTTCAGATATCTGGCCCCCCAGTACTTGGCACCGACATCCAGCGCACCACGGCTCGCAGCCCAGGGGGGCTAGCGAGCTATGACAGCTGTACCCACCTGCGTCTTGAGCACCTGTCCCAGCAGCGCGGCGTCGGCGTAGTAGACGGCGCGCAGGATGGCCTTGAGCGCCTGGCTGCGCACCGCCGGCCCCGCCGAGCTCCAGTACACCTCGTGCAGCACGGCCAGCAATGACCGCGCCAGACCAGGGTTGCCGCGCACCAAAGCGATGCGGGGGTCTGAGGGAGGTATGGCTTCGATAAGCATCAAAGATGAGCGGTTTCACGATTTTAGAGGGAGCTAGCTACCTGAGGCGTAAGGTCTGTTGTTAAAATACTGTCGTGCAAGAAATTGCTATAAAATAAAGGATCTATTCCAACCAATGACAGAGCTTATTTTGACAGCAGACATCACAGTAACACCATCTCGTGGTTTTTGGAACCACGTAAACTCTCATTAGTGTCTTGATTTTCTGAGATCTGACATAAAATAGAGGTGACATAAGCGCTCGCTAAATGACATTTAGGATCGCAAAAGCGATAGTACTGCGAACGCTGCGAAGCTAGCTGAACGTAGCCGACAAGATTCGATAGACCTGCAGAACCGTCAACAACTAGCAACAATGCGTGGAGCCTAATAGCGATTTTTTTAAATTGTTACGATTTCATTTCATTGTTAATGTGATAAGTTTTATAAATTTTTCATATATTTTAAATAATCCCCCTTTGGTTTTATTTAGTATAGTGCCAATTTGTTTACACATCTTGAATTTAATCCCCGAGTATAGTAATATCACTCACCAGTAGCGGGAGCGCTGCTAGTGCCCGGCTGATCAGGCGCGGGCGGCGCTGGCGCCACACGCTGCACGGGCCTTGCCGTGCCAGTATGGTCATTCAACTGCTGCATGGCGGTCAGGTCGACCGTGTACGACCGCCCGAGGGTCGTCAGGCAGACCTCCTCCTCGCCGGCGGCCACGCCTGCTTCTAAGGCGCGAGACTCCGCCCAGGAGTATGAGCGCCATACGCCTGTTGGGTTTACAGTTGTGTTATTTGGTTGTTTCGGGAATAAATAGTGTATAGAGCATTGATGGCGAACTTTTATTGGCAAACATGCCATATTTTATAAAATCAAATAATAATGTGGCCATGACGTGCCGTGAATGAACCTTGACTTAGTGATGAATGGACAAAAGTATTAGATTAGCCTATACAAATCAATGTTGATGTTTTGCCTTCTAAAAACTACATAACGGAATTGAAAGAAATAAGCGAGCGCAGCGAGCTCGAGATACTTGGCATTTTGGCTTTCTAAAAAGATACAAATAAATTAATGAGCGATCGGAGCTCCGATTTTTTCACTGTCCTGCCAAACAGCTTGCTTGATGGTAATAAAAGTAATTTTTAACAGATAATTTTTAAGATGGACTCGTGTTGTTCTGTATTTTT
Organism: Blastobasis lacticolella; assembly: GCA_905147135.1. Lineage (NCBI taxonomy): Eukaryota > Metazoa > Arthropoda > Insecta > Lepidoptera > Blastobasidae > Blastobasis > Blastobasis lacticolella. Next base: position 13,075,981 of record LR990046.1, on the reverse strand, counting down.
TCCTAAATCCTGTTACATCATATGTCCTGTAAATTGAGCACATAGTGTTGATCACCCCTTACAACCAACCAGCTGCATTTGAATTTGTCCCATCTTGAACAAACTCTCTACCAATTCGCTCGCCGTACCCCATACACACCTCTATCGTCGCGCCACTGCCAATGCGCCTGCCGCTCGGCGCCGGCGGACCACGGGCGGTCGAGGTGCGCGTCCACCGCGAAGATGCCGTCCGTGGGCAGCCGCGGCATCAGCTCGCCGATCAGGCACGTGATCTCGTACAGCTCCTGCGGCAGCCGGGGGAGCAGCTCCACCTGCTGAGGGGGGGATGGGGGGGTCAGCTTCGTATAACACACGTACATGTATACGTACGTAAGAATTTTTATAATTTCTTACCGACTTGCAACATGTTACCAATAAATAATTTCATTACATCAATATTAATCACCGATTTTTTTATTTGTATCAGTATTTTTTAAATTCGAGAATTGAAATATATGTTTTTTCGAGATAGTCTGAGAGAACTCTAACTCAGTCACTCAGGAATCTAATGGAATAGCCCTCAACAATAGATCGTTAAGGCAGAGTCAATCATGATTATCAAGCATGTATAAATCGATGTACTCGACAATCTTGAATGAAAGTCTCGAAAATTGATTGACGTCGACAATCACGATTGATCGTCCCGGGAAACGTCACTATCATTGCATATAGATATCCTGACCGTATGTATGTGCCCCCAGTACCAACCTCCTGATGCACAGTGGACCCGGTGAGCAGGCACAGCAGCGTGTCAGCGATGGAGCGCTGGTGCAGCTGGAGAGCCAGCTGCGGGCACGCCGCCATCATCACCCACAGCAGACGCAGGACCGTAATGAACGTCGCGCCGGATATCAGCGGCGGGGATACTACCAGCTGGGAGAGGAGGGGAGAGTCAGAATTATCATTATAGTAATACATACACACTCCTGCCTATATCTAACTGTATTAGCTATTACTAGAAGCAATGAATGATGATTTTCACGATTCCAAAATTCACCAGATGGCGTTACTGAGCCGTGAATTGCGATGTCAAATTGAAGCTCTATAATGACTGTATTCGCGATTTTAGATGGCGCTATCGTGTATGAGCACTTTTGCAGCACCATTTCGTGTATATTGGAATTACGAAAACATGATTTCGGTAGTATTTTGGACCACGGATCTTCTCAATAGTGCCATCTTGTGGTTTAGTCCCGTAAGCACCTTTGCAATGTCAGGGATATCATTGTTGAACACAGGCCCTAACCACTTGGCTGCTGCGGGTCGATGTTCTTGGCAACCAATCGTGTACATAACAATAAAATTAAGTGTTAATAATCTTTAATGCAATATTTCAATGTAACAAAAAGTGTAAATCTGTTAAAAATTTAATAAATAAAAAATAAATAAACCTAGAATTGTATGCATTTGAACAAGAGTCGTAGTCAAATTCTGTATAGTTCTCGACGTTCAGTATCTGTGACTGAACGTCAGACTTCAGCACCAAACCAAAACTAAAGCTTCCCAAAATGGCGACTCGGATCAAAGCTCAGGAAATACCTGTGCCATTACACTTGTATAGCTAAAGCTATACTCTACAGTAATATTTACCAGCTGTTGCAGATTAGTGAGTAGCTCAGGCGTAGCGATCTCCTGCAGCCTGGCCGGGTCATGTTGGAAGCTGTCCACGAGCCGGGAGAATGCCAGGCAGACACACTCCACGGATTTCTTGTCCTGTTGCGTCAATCTGTGGAGACAATGTGATGTTAGAATGTATGTTAGGTTGATTTGGCGCCGTATGCAGGGACGCCGTTGTCAGGATGGTCGAATGTTGGATTTCAAATGAATTAGATGTTTTGAAAAAGTGCGAAAGCATTCACTTAGACGAAAGTGTTTACGGTACGGGATAGATATTTTGACTTATTTTTTAGAAGAAAAGATATAAATAAATAGCGCAGTGTATTATAGTATTACAGTTATAGTGAAAGGTAATAATATACTAAATACGTCTTCTTGCCATTTACACTAACAATATCATTATTTTGTTGTTAAATTTGAGTGGTGGTAGATATCGATTTATTTTTTAATTAAGAACGATCGATTCTACTGTGAACGTAAGTTTACCTGTCATTGGATTTACATTTAGGTGTTTACGATTTTTCATGTAATATTTAATGTACCAAAAAGTGTACCAAATACTTTACGCAAGCAGCATCAAACAAAAGTATTGACATACATACAGTGTTCTGATTGAAACACTAAACAGCCAGGTCCCAAAGAATTTTTACAGGCTGCAGTACGGGACGAGCAACCGATAAATCTGGCTTAAAGTAATTAAATTGTAAAAATGAAAACACTTCACGCGCAACCCCATACCTGTTAGCCAGCAGTTGCAGCGAGTCCCTGACGAGGTGGAACTCGTCCGGAGTCAGGTTCTGGCAGCAGTTGGCCGTGATGGAGAGCGCAGCGCGCTGAGCGTTTATCGAGAAGAAATCCAGGTACATCAGGCACGCGGATACACCTCGCTGTAAGGAGTGATACAGGTTAGTATTCAATTTTTATACCACTAAGGTGGCAAACAAGCTTACAGCCTGCCTATGGCCAGCAGTTATCGCATATGGACATTATCTTAAGTAGGATGTACTTTTTCTGTTTGGAACAAAACCTTTGCTAAAAGTGGTAATGTGAACACAAACCACTACAACTAGCCACAATACAGGCCAAGGCAACGCATTGGTGATATCCTTGGTATTGCTGATGTCCATAGGCATCGGAGACCACTTTCCATCAGCTGTCCTCGTGCGCTTGTTTGCCTACCGGCTGACATAAAGACAAAGAAAAAAGACATGGACCTTAAAAGTAACTCAAACAATCAAACACTACATTCGTTCCCGTAGTAATGTGGTGGCTAACAAGTGTATGATCCCGATGACAAACAGTTACCACAGCCCATCTATGACTCGTGTTGACAAATCGAAAGAACCCTTCAACAAATAGTACTCACCGCTTGCAATATAGACTTTGAATGTCTCCTGGACAGCATATCCAGAGCCGTGAGGCTCTGCTCTGCCACGTCCATGCATGTGATGGCCTGTAACTTGTCCAAAAAGGCTGGTACTGCCAAAGCCACCGCGCCACTGCTGCGGGGCAAGGCCTCCAGCATGTATGTGAGGGCACGGCAGGCGTGGTTCATCTGCAAGGGAAGTATAGGTTAGTAGTGAAGTTGGTTTAGGGAACTATTGCTGGACAGTTTGTTTTACGCGACATACATAATACATACACAGTATAAAACAAAGTCGCTTCTCATCGTCTGTGTCTATGTATGTATCTATGTACGCTTAGATCTTATAATGAATGCAACGGATTTTAATGCGGCTTTCAACATTAGATAGAGTGATACAAGAGGAAGGTTTATAGTAAGAAAAAAGGGAGGTAGGGGTAAAGTGAGTGTTCGCGAGCGAGGTCGCCCCGAGTCCACTAGTAATACCTATTTTCATTTAAACTAGCAACCCGCCCCGGCTTCCCACGGGTACCAAACTTCATAGAATCACCGCTGGGCTAATCTAAAGATGCTTGCTTTAATTAAAATCTATTTGCAAACGAATAAATTACATATGATGAAATTGCAATATTTTTAAAGCGCTATTAGTGTTCCAATGGTTTAAACTATAAAACTGCTAAATAAAACTCAACGTTAACATTTATCAATCTAAACGTCGAAAAATCATTGAACTCATTTGCGAAGGCAAATTCCCAAACCAACAACTATTGGAATCAGCAATCCCCCTGCTCCAACAACGAGACCAAAACCACACGACTCACCATATCAAAGTTGTGCTCGGCCGCCAGCAGGTTAACCAGCGCAGGCACCACCTGCCGCACCGGGAACCCTGCCAGCGTGTCCTCGTTCCCCATCACGAGCAGTTGGCACATCTCGATGACTGCCTGCAACTGCTGCCCCTCGTCCCCGGTGGCCTGCAGCCCGGCCAGCAGCTGGGCCGCCTTCGACGCCGCTGCTGGTGGAGGAGACACGTGACGCGGGCGTTTTGAGAGGGTATTGGAGAGATCAAGGTAGTTTTAAAGAATGTGACGACGTATTACCAATACCTCCTAAGTTCCATTTTGGCGATTTTTAGTTTTTAACGTCAATCGACGCAGAATGCAATTTCGCATGCTGGCAATACCACTTGATATTCGATTTTTCGTAACTTTAAACACTAATAGAATAAGCTTTTAAAAAATAAACTTCTATAAACAATAAAAATGTGAGACATTTTTTTCGTTTCTTGAAAAGTTATAATTTTTTAGTTAGGAGATATTGGTACTTCGTCGTCGATATGCTATTGTCTATTAAGGTTCCAATGTTCCAATAGATGGTGCTACAGAGACGCGATGTGTGCTGTAATATAAAGCCGTGAAGGACAATGGAAATCTCACGACGGTTGACTAACGGTGCTACGACTTGCCAAGCATGAGATGTCCATTAGTGTATATAGCACCACCAGCTCATCTATGTCTCATGCCAAGGAACATAGTTTGCTGTTATGCTGTTTCATTTTAGCAAAATAACATACATTACAGGCAACTTATTCTGCACAGTGATATACGCACCTGCGGTACTGCATTTTGCTACATGGCGACAATGTTACTGCTTTCCATCATTGAGCGTCTTCTCGTTCGTCGCAAAGCTTGTATAAAAAGCATTTCCGTATTTTCTTTACTCTATGCCATGGGATCGTTTAGGAGGTATCTTAGAGGTCTCCTTAGGCAGTCGTTTACAGCACAGCCACACCATCCTAGCACCAAAAAACACCAAACCACTAACAATAATTCTCAACAAAATCGCCCATACCCGAATTAGCAGCGACGGTCCTATGCAGCAGGTGCTGCATCCTCGGGCCGAGCGCGCCCAGCAGGTGCGGCGGCAGGCCGCGGGCTTCCAACAGGGCTTGCAGTCTTCCCACCTCGCCCTCCTCCGAGGAGGACTCCTCCGCCGCCGCGCCGCCCGCCGCCGCGCCCGCGCCGCTGCCCCCGCCTAGCCCGAGGCATTCCTCCGCCGAGGAGGATGCTGGAATCGGACCAATGTTATGTAGGTTTTAGGACTGATGTGGTTATTCAGGTTTGTTGCCACGGTTGGTATTGTTTTTACCTCGATGTTTCGACGCAGGTACAAAAACGATACTGCAGGAAGCACACAGCGTGTCACTGTGTGCTTTCTTCCTACTTTCCTACCCCCCTCCTTTTTGACGATTGAAAGAGATATTTAATGTCCTAATCAATAAACAAGTTCTGAATTTTGATTTTTTTTGATACTGACCGTGGTAACAAAACCGATAATATGTGTATGATAATATTATTAGCTGTCGTCATCTTTGCGTTAATGTCCTGGTTGTGCTCTCGCGCGCGAGGGCCCTGACTATGAACCAGGATTTGGCAGATCAGATAATTACAGTGGAGCGACTGCCATCTGACTTCCGTGACCCTGCTATCAGGGGAGGTCCCGACCAGATTGGATCATGGTTAGACATGCAGTCGCCTGAATGTGCAGGTTTCATCACGATGTTTTCCCTCACCATAAGAACATCGGTAAACATTCAACTAATGTACGTAACTCAGAAAAGATGATGTGTTTTAACAACTATTCATTCAACCATTTATCGTCTGTTAGGCTTACGATTTCCTGGTCACATCAATTCGACCAGTCCATTGAATACTTTGGCAAAATCTGCAGTCGCAGTCTAAAATTGCAGTATCGCTCAGTACGACCAAATAAGTTTTTCCTATATGATTTTATTAATGTTGATTTTCTCGGTATTCCGATTAGCCACAGAGATGCGACCTATATCATTGTAATCTAGATGTAATTCGATAATTACTAATTACCTATCCATTTCACCTAAATCTATTTGTTCGTCTATTTGTAAATCAGTGTTTTTAATAAATCATTATTAAAAAGTAATCGAATCAACGACCAGTCTAATTTTTATCACTGGTCGTGAAGAGTGTAGCAAAGAACCAATTATATTCAATTCAATTACTTAAAAATTAGGATAAGCGTTTTGAAATAGCAGATATGAAAGACCCTAAGACCTTTTCCTTCCTTCCTTTCCTTTCCTTCCTCATGGCCTTGCTACCTGCGTTATTTGTTTACCTCTAACAGAGACACACACAGAGACAGACAGTTTATTGATTGCAAGAATTGTTGAGGACCACTAAACCATATTGTATTCTTAACTTTGTACGTAAGATTAGAAAGGACTATTAACAGCAAATTTTAAAAGATGTACAAAAGAACAGGTACCCATTTTCCTCTTTTTTTTATGCTACTCAGTGACAAACGAGCAGACAGCCCATCTGATGGCAAATGGTAACTTTTGCCCATAACATCCACAACTCATACATTTAGGTCGCAGATAACAAAAATGAAGAACCGCAGGTGTGTTGTCACTGAGAGGACTAAGATGAAATGCCTCATGCCTGTAATTTCGCTGGCTATCTTATCCTTCAAACCGGAGCACAACAATGCTTGCATTGTTGCTTGGCGGCGGATATTGGTGTTTGAAGTTACAATGAAATAATTTACAGAATTGATGTACAAAGGCTTTCCCTTTTTCAATACAAAAGATTGTCAATAAAGACATTTAAAATTTATAAAACTAACGATCGCCTAATTTTATACTTTCTAGTCACAGAAAGTGGCGTACAGTAAAGTTACCTACAGTTTCTCATAAAACGAGGTTACCATGCACTTTTAAATGTCGATAGCGGCTGGTTATTTCAAAACTTTTATATCTTGATTGTTGTATAGTTATTCAAAAATTCGTTTGCTATCCGTTATGTAAAAAACCTTCAATTGAAACAATCATAAAATTAAAGTCAACTAGTATTCTACGCTCGATTAGTTCGGTTTGAAGACAATAAATGTTTGTTCTCTGACGTGCCTGGAAGTCAAAACTCTGGGGGATGACTGGTGGGGCTTACAGTGTATTTTACGCCTAATGTCAATAACAATAAAGTGCATATCGAAAAACTCACCCTTGCTCTTGGGCTTGGCGTCGCTGGACGCGTTGTCCGGCATCGAGGCGGCCGATGCGCTCGCCGGCGGGGTCGACGATGTGGATGCTACAGCACCCTGCGCAAGCAACCAACGGTTTTAGGTGCTAGTTATTGGTGGGTGACTACATTGGTAATTGTCCTTAAAACATTTGGTATTATAAGTAAGATAAAGCGTTGCATAAATTAACATGATTTTGATTTAGCTCCTTCTTCTGAGTTGTCTACTGGACTGATGATATGGTACTACATATAATTGTGTCACTGACCACTGATGTATGAGCACAAAAGGAAATTAACAAGTAAATCGATATTAATTTAAAGTCATTGAAATTAAAAAACTGCTCTACTATAAAAAAATCGAAATGGCACTTTCACCCTTTCTGCAAACCACCGATGATATAATCGTGGTGTTTGGCCACTGGTGGTCAGCTGGGGAAATGGAGTACTAACTAACCGCCACTGTCAGTTGATCCTGAGGGTCCTGAACAGCCTATTGTTTAACCCGAGCCTCCTGCATATTCAATATCGGTCCAATGAATTGTACACTCAATTGGTTGTATGGTGTCCGGAAGAGTAGAATGTAGTACCAACTCCATCAATAAAGGGGTGTCGTAAAAGATGACTACTGTCGTAAAAGGACCTCTTCCGACCGTCATGGCAACTATGTTTCGCAACCTGTACCTCCGTAAACCAGAAATACGACAACCGCGTTTTCTGTTGAGTACATTCAGCAATGCCATCTCCATTCCGCTTTCTAAGCATATTACGGCAATACCCTCCACTAATGCGGAGGAGGCTCATGTCCAGCAGTGGACCTTTATGGAGCTGTTCATGAGATATGTTGTAAAAACTTTTTAGTGATTTTCCTTAGTGGCATTTATTAGCTACTTCTCAACTTATGGTGAAGCAGATTATCGTGGTATTTTAGTATACTGACGGCTAGGGAATGCAATACCGGGGTCCCGCCATACAGTTTGCGGGACTAATCTCGGTCGAAAATTTTGCGGGAATCCGCTGGTCTGGCGGGATTACAGAGAAGCGTTGTTGAGTGGAAACGATGCGAGGGCGCCGGAGAGAGAATAGGGATGATGACTTTAATAATATTTAATATTTTAAAATTGTAATTGGTCTCTCAGTTAGATTATAAAAAATATTAGACACGTATTTTTTTTTTTCAAGTCAATTACAAAGAATCATAATCATCATCTTGGCGTTAATGTCCCGGTTGTGCTCTCGAGATCGAGGGCCCGGGGTCCGCCTTGACCATGATTTGGCGATCAGGTAATTACATTGGAGCGACTACCATCTGACCTCCGTAACCCTGCTAACAGGGGAACCTGATCAGATTGGATCATGATTACAAATTCAGTTGTCTGAATTTGCAGGTTTCATCACGATGTTTTCCCTCACCGTAAGAGCATCGGTTAGAATTCAACTAATGTACATAACTCATAAAAGAGTCATTGGTACATGGCCGCAGCGGGATTCGAATCCGGTACCTCTCGCTTACGAGTTGGATACTCAACCGCCCGGCACCCGACGCTCTAAGTCAATTACAAAGAGTAAGCGTATCAATGTTTCGGAGTTGGGGCCCGTGACGTCACTTCTGAATAACACTTCACCTCAGGCGCGACGTAACTCAACATTTCAACGCACTCTATTGGCGTTTTTTTTTTGTTTGAGTAACAAAAGAAATAATAAGCGACCATTATTTTTTCCTACCTGACGGACAAAAACTTTTTTTCTGTCATCTTTCTTATTCCTCTCTCGCACCCCTGCTTGTTTACATTTTTTTTTGCCAGTTACGACTTGTACTTTAACACATGGCAGTGTTTTATTGATTTAATATTGATTATCTAGAATTTTAAACACTTCTTATCTTATCTTGCGGAATTGCATTCCCTACTGACGATTGTACTTCGGATTTCATAGCAGAAATAGAAAGATGAAAAACCACCACCCTGTGGTTTTGAGCACATGGTTAATGGCCTCGCCGTTATCAATGTTTGTAACTATTACTTGTAATTTGCTGTTGAAAACCAAATAAAAATAATGATTTGTATGCAAGTTGGGAACATTATCTTGACTCTGTTGACCTCGGAATGCTTGAATCTAAGAAAAGATAAAAAAAAACGTGTTCAGTCAGACTCACCGTGGTTAGAGGCTGCGGGTGTGATCGGCTGGACGCGCCGCCTGCGCTCGCGCACGAACCCAGGCTGCTTTTGCCTGTGGGCAACATAGCGCGTTCATCAACACACAGTGCCAAACACTATCATATATTATAACAACGCGATTAAAGATATCACACGCGAAACACGAAGAATAATAAGGGCCACTGTAGTATCTATTTAACGTACTTCAATATGATACAAATGTTTGAAGTGAAAAGTTATGAACGACAACGGCAGTTACAAACATTTACAAGTAATCTTGATAGGAACAACACGAAAGTAATGAGCGATTATCGCACGTCGTCACGAGACGTCAGTGTCGCTGAACTACCGACAATGGACTGAGGGAGGCCGGACTCATGCACCCGTAGTACGAAAGGCTTTGTCTCGCGGAAGAAAGCGGAATAACTCTAACTGGCTCTTTGAAGTAAGCAAAACACAGTATGCAGATTGGGACTCCCTTTGTAAGGGCGCGCGGGGGTTGTATTGTGTCTTTTTTGCCATCCACCAATTTCACGTTAAATAGTTGTATTTAACGTGAAATTAGCGTAAACTGTTGAGTTTACCCTAATTAATGCTAATTATTCTATGCTAACGACTGAGTTACTATACAGTTGAGTATTTGAAAGGAACATGGTTATTATTTGATTAATTGAAGGAAGCGAAGTGATAAACTAATGCTTACATTTTTTTCATATCAAACAGGTAAATAGTTAATTTTAAGGCTTTCTAAATGCAGTATTACATAAAGGAAAATTGCCTTTTATATATGTAAAATAATGTCAATGGTGGTTTATTTATTTAATCATCATTTATTATTGTTTACATCATAATATGACTTTTTTGTTATGATACTTATGATTCACTATTATTACTAATGTTTGATATGATAAGTTTATAACTAAGTTAAGTATGACTACTAACATTACTAATGTTGTTTTGGTTCTATCACTTATGGTATATAGAATCGCCGAATCGCTTTATGTTTAAAAATCAAATTAAGAATTTTTTTTATAGATAAAAGGCCAAAAGGTCAATATAAATAGTAAAAGAAATATCTTTATTTTTAATATATGTATGTATGTATAGTATTTATTATAATATAATATATGTTTATTCTATCTTGATGTAGTTAGTATTGTATTTAGGTAAATTACAATCTATCATCACGCTTTATAAAGCACCTACTTACTCACTTTCTGCATTGTCTACTGGTTGACTGGAAGATAAAGCCTTAATGGCTTTAAGTCCGCCAATTGTATTATTGTGCAATAAAGTTTTAAATAAATAAATAAATATAGATACATGCTATGATGTAAATACATACTTCTATGGATTTTGTTATATTAATATATGGAATAAAGATTTATTTATTTATTTATATGGAAGATTCTTGTTTTTGTCTAATGTGTAATTTTTTTTATGTTAGATGAAGTTGCTACCTTAGGGGCATAAAAAGTTGCTGTTAATTTAGACTCTATCGTAACTTTATTTAAAGACAGACCATAAATCTTGCCCCAATGCTGAGCTAGGCAAATCGCATTGCTTATTATATAACAGCAGTGGCTAGTACCGCGTTTAGTGATAAAAGAACTGAACTTGATAAATCCTCTTTGATCGTCATAATCAATAATTGTTAATTGCTTTATAATGACGTGTTATCTTACAGATAAACTATAAGATAAGATATAAGGTGAGTACATCACTTTCCCGTAGGTATTAGGGGTAGGGAGAGACCACAACTGTTCCATTTGTTACGGTTCTGACAAATCTCCCTCATCCTCAACCTTTCATACATTCTCGCCGGTTTAGGGAACTCTTGACCTGACCTCTGTTTAAAATATCTATCTCCGATTTGATCGTGATGTATATGGTCTTCTCATTTGAACGTTTCCCTTCACTTGGGCCACCAAAAGGGTGTTTATTAGAGGCGGAGAATTTAAATTGAAATAAACAAAGAAAAAGTATTACATATCAGTGAAACTAGCTTAATTCTACTAGCTTAACGTCGGGAAAACAAATCATAAAGGTACGTCGCGTCCAAGTCCCGTCTAATATAATAATATGTGTAAATAACGCGAGTTTAGTTTGAAACAAATATTAGCTTAATTGTAATGATAATTTTATATCATTTATGTTTAAATATGATTTTGGCCATGTAGCCGTCGTGTTTCTCGTTCCTCGTTCGTGTGGTGCAATGCTTAAACGACGGCTTTTTGATACTATAAATACATTACAAAGTTACAAATGCAACTATCCCTTTTACAATTTGTATGAAATTTTGTTTGTTGGTTGACTATTTTGTGTGCTTAACTACAAATTGACGGTACTAGGATTTTTCCTTTACTTGTGCTACATGACATTGCTTATTGTCAAATTTCATGATTCTAAAACAACGGGAAGTAGGGTACTTATAGGTTTTCAGTTTCTTGCAGCGTCAAAATATACGGCATAAATGGAGCATAAATGGCCGTAAATGTTTACTATGAAAACACATCAACCCATTAATAGCCTGATTACTTAGTACATATAATATAGATAAGGATACTCTTTAGTCAGGTTGATAAGGTACGAGTTGAGTTATTCTTTTATTATTATTGTATATTTTTTGTTTTGATTCACATTAGTGATTAGTTTCAAGCTTAGCAGATATTTCTGAAAGAGTGCAGTTATTGAAAAATGCAATAAAAAGCACCTGTCCGCTTCCGGTCTGCTCCGAGAGGATCCACTAACCCTGCTGTATTATCTGCTGATCTGGGGCTTAAGTCTGCCAATTTTATTTACAACTTTTATCTAGAGACGCTATAAAATCGTAATTCAGTTTCTGATAGATAGTGTTGAATTTTAGAATCTACCAAGAACTGCTGTTTTAGTCCACAATCGAGCAACAATCAGACTTGCAAATAGTCTAATAGCAGTTAAATGGAATGTCAACGGAAAACCACTGGTTTTAAATTAGTACCAGAATATCAAAAACGTGTCAAACTTCCCATTCCGATCCAATTGAGCCATTTGTAAATTAGCGTACTTAGGGCCCTGCTATAGTGATATTGTGAGAAACGTACCACGTCGTTAATTATGCTATAGACTCACAATTATTTGCTAAATTGAGATTAAGACATTGGCTAAATAAAAGCACTATTTAGAAGAAGATTTTACAGTGGCACCAATCAAATCTGTTCAGTAGACGACGGCACTATTGCTATCGCTATAATGACATTTACTAAATAGCGTCTGTAGTTCTGATTTTGTCTAATGAACAGTGAAGATCTGTGTCTATTAAATTTGTAGTGCCTTGAGAAGGAGTCTGATACGCCACTCATTTAACATGTTACCACCTATGTATGTATATCAAATTCAATTCAAGCCTTTTATTTAGACCACATTTACATAAAATATTATAACATACTCGTACATGCATATAAAAAAATTAATTAATAATAATGTTGGTAAATCATAATAATCATCAGTATGTCTGTCTTTCGCCATTTCTTACGATCTGCTGTTAATCTGGTCCACATTTTGCCAGCTATATCCTCGAAGTCATCTTTCCCCAAATTGGTATCCAAGAAATGGAAAGAGACGGAAAGGTAGACAGTTTCGAAGATGCATGTATATGTCGCAGCCAAATGGTTAAATTAGCCGGTTAACTAAACGGCTAGCTTTTTGAGCAATTATTTAGTTGAAAATTTGCCAGTTTCATAAGATTTTAAAGTGATGTTGAAAGAACGATATTGCCTCGAGTTTACGCAGCTCTTCCACACATTGTGTTCCAATGCTAACCTACCCACAATAACTTCAAAGTATAATAATAGTTTGCATTAGGTTTCTATTCGGTTAGTTTAGGTTATATATACCAGACTGCAAATAAATGAATACTGAAGTTGGTGGTACTAATAGCTAGATTACCTCGTTTGTCTCGTCGAGTGGACGCCGGCTGGGGCTGCGGCATGTCGCGCGCCCGCGCCCGCCGCCCGCCCGCCGCGCCGCCCCCCGCGCCCGCGCTCCCACCGCTGCTCTCGCCGCCGCCCGCCTGGGGGGGGACCACCATGTTACGCTATAGTATGGTAACGGTTACTAATTGGAAAATGGACTGGTTGCCCACAAAGTTGGATTTTGTGGGGTTTGGGACCCACGCGTTGCCGACCCCGTAAAAACCTTTTCACTACTTTCTTGAAGAACTCGCCTGCCAAGCATGGAGATTATGGCAATAACCTCCCCTTTTCGTGGGAGAGGCTCTAAGTCCTGCAGTGAACTATTATGGGCTATGATGATAGATGATCATTATCTGCTATGTGGGTTTTAATAGCTTCGAATGAGCTCTATAGTAGTATTGTGGGTGATTGAAATCGCTAGAACAAGCATTTTCACATTAAGCCGCTGTCTACTATCGGAATAAAAAAACACGCGTGTTTGCAATCTTACACCCAGGGCTATGTCAAGCCATTCCATGTGTGGCTAATCCATTGCTGGCATTTAAGTCCATCCGCACGTGCGTCGTGCACTAAACACATAATGGACAAGAAAGAGACCGCCATGCAGTTCCGGGCCTCATGACATCTTTGTTCTAATGTTTATAGTCCTAAAGTCTATTATCCTAAGATTATTTTCCTAAATTCGATTGTCCTAATGTTTTTGGTACTAAAGTTTGAATCTGCTACTATCAATCCTGCGAAAAGTCATTAATCCTTATATTAGTCAAAAGTTAAAATTAACCTTTGTATCTGTTTCTAAATCCACACCATTGGTTGGATTTAGAAACCGGTCGTCGGGAAAACAAATCATAAAGGTACGTCGCGTCCAAGTCCCGTCTAATATAATAATACGGTCGCCTGAATTTGAGGATATTGTATTACAACCAACCTGTGCTATTTCAAAAACGTCGTTATGTCACAGAGGGGTTAGGTTGCGAAGAGCGAAAAGACGAGCATGTAAGGTGTTATGAACCAGCACGGACAGAGCGAACGAAGCAAGCGTGCTGCGGTAGCGGCCGGCGATTGCAAGAACGAAATTTACTATTTTTCGGAGTCGTCATTTTGATTTATTTATATGGCAGTGAGTTAATAAAATATTAGGACTTCAAACGATTAGGATTAACGACATTAGGCACTTCCGATAATTAGGACAATGGACATTAGAAGTAATGTAATAAACGACATCAAATATTAGGACAATCGACATTTAGGTGTTAACGCTAATGTTAATGGACCATAAATTTAAGGACATACAATTTAGGACGTACAAGACAATAGGCAGGCCAAGTTCCGAGAAGGCCATTATGACACACAGGCTGAAAATGGGCATCAGTGTATTCTGTCGTGTATTTTCAACTGTGCAATCCCCAATGGGCCTGCCAAGCATGGAGATCATGGTCAAACTCTTGATTTATGGTGGTTAAACTCTGTACTTTTACAGTCTAGAGACCTATCCTAAAGCACTAGCTCTATGCCACATAACAGGTGACTAGAGCTCCTATGATGTAGGTTAGTTTATGGTTAGGTCATGCGGTATTGTGCAGCACACGGCGGTGCTTAGAGTATCGACGGATGGCCATCTAAGCCAGCTATACACGTCACATACACACACATCAACAGCTCATGAGTCCACTATTGGACTTGACCCTCCACCACGTCGTTTTATAAATAGTATCCTTTATAAAAGTGATGCATATATAGTCAAAATATTATAACTAATACGTAGATAACCTACATTTGAATTGTAGACAAATGACCTTTAGCTTTGGCTTTTTATATGTTACTTGGTTAACATTACTAATGGAACCACAACAATCAAATAATGAAGTCTTCTTGAAATACTGAATCATATTATTTCAAGAAAACTTTACATTTTATCTTTAAGGTAAATATTGCAATACAGTATTGCAGTATTTCCTTTTACGCATGGAAGCGGTCTTACACCGTAGTCAGTCATGAAACTATAAACTGCTATATTATTTATTCTAGGTGTAGTGCGCCTGTAAAGCCCATCCTATAATATCTTTTCCCAGCTCATAACACTTCTATAATTTGATCTGACGAGTGAATGGATAGATATTTTCTGGGTGGAGTGCTTTATCTTATCCTAAGATAGAGATTCTTAGATCTTATTACCACTTTCCAAAAACTTTGACAGAGACAGAAAAGTAAACTGAAACGTGTTTGTCCAACAGACAAACTAATATGTCGAGGTTTACGAAGATGGCTTGGGAGATGAATAGAGAGATTAGAAAGATATTTAGAAGAATTTAAAATTATACTGAATAATGGCCTGTCTTCCGACTGGTGAAATGCGCAAATTAGGTCTTTGACAAGCATGATCTTAATATAATCGTGACATCTGGTAAACTCCAATGAAAGACCAGTGTGGAAGGCACGTTATCACCAGGAGTCTCCAACTTCTACTCATTAATGAAATATGTAGCAGGTTCTATCCAAGACAGTATTAGCGTGTCACAACCCCGGGGTGTGACACGCTCTTCAAGTCGACGTTGTAAATTTTGGCTAAACTGGAGATGTAGCGGTGCGATTCCCACCGTGGGAGGTGACCTACCACCATGGGAATGAGAGGTGGGGCTTTAAAACCTTTATAAAAACATAGCAAGGGGAACTACTTACTTGTCTTTTGGAGGAAGTCTCCTGCCTCTGTCGCTGCGACGCGCCCGCTCCTCTCGTCAAGCAAGCACCCAGCGTCGCACCCGTCGCAGCTGCGATACTCTGCGACAAACATTCCATTATGGTATACGGAATAAAACGAGATGCTACATAATTCATTGGATCTTAGTCTAGCACTGGGCATGACTACCTGCTGTTTATGGCGAAAGCAATGATGAAGATGTTCAGGCGGTAGCTGTACACTTTGTCATACGAAATAAAGATGAATAACTTTTGGGGAGAATTAAGGCGGACCCTAGACATAACGCCAAGATGATGATGAACTTTCGGGGATAATCAAACTAAACCCTCAAGCAAACGGAATAATTACCCCAACATCTTATGCTGTATGGAAGTGCAAGCAACACACAGTAATAAAGCAAGTAACTGTCAAATCCAATCGCGTGGTGAACAAAGGAGAAATTTTAAAGTACACGTATTAAATAAAATAAAAGATTATTGTATATAAATGCCAAAACTTACTCGACGTGCGTTAGTTTGACGTAAATATGGTAGATCTCGCGGCACAATCAGGAGTTTGCTGCCAGAAGAATGCGCCTTTGACGAGCTCGCTTCTGCAAAGACGAAAGAGACCGCCATTATTTGATGCGCAATTATAACTAATGGATAGAGTCTAATTCGTGTACTGATAAAGGTGATAAGTGTAAGGTACCTAATAAATCGTTGAAGGGTGGCGGAGTGTCTGTCCTGCCACGCGCGTCGGGAGCGCTGCGGCGGTCGGCTGAAAGCGCGTCGGTCGCGGACGGGCTCGCTGCAACACCGCGAAGCGAACAGTTATCAACCATGAATGACTACGCTTCATACCCCAGATAACGCCCGATAAACTCCACCAATAAAAGACGCACTTGTGCATTAAAATAGACAGCTTTATTGGATACGTGTTTTGAATTTAGTATTGTTACCAAACCTATCATACAAAACCCTCATACATATGCATAGTATCATCAAACAAAACGGTATATAGGTTTTAATCGTGAATAGATTTACCTGTACTATCGCTGACGACAGTCGACGACGGCGGCCCGAGGTCACGGTACGGTCTATTTCGCAGCAAATATGTGCACGACCCCTGGGTCGATGTCGCTAGATCTGCTTTGTCACAGTCGTGTCTGGAGGCCCTACCGTCCGTGGCGGACTCTCTGTGGGTTTCACCTGCTCTACTATGTGGATCTATTTTAATCTTCTTCCTTCCCTCTTCGAAGTTGAGGTAGCAAGCGCTCTTTCTATGCGAGAGAGAGCGATGCGTGGACCGCTTCCGCTTCTTCCCTTTCCGCCTATTAGCCGTAGGGCTGTACACCGAATAGTCCGAGTCTAGAAGCTCGGTGACGGTGGACGAGCTGAAGGGTGAATAGGCGAAATCCCTTTCGTCGAGCGGCAGCAGGCCTGATGAGCCGTCGGCTGCGGCGGAGGCGAGCGAGGCCGCCGGCGCGCTCTGGTTCAGCGGCGAGCCGCTGAGCTCGTGCTCCTTCAGGCTGTTCACAAAAGGCTCACAAGCACTCTCACTGGATCTAAGAGCAGTCCGTGAACGCGTACAATGCGCGATGCACTCGTCGGACTTCTTTGACGAATGGCTCTTGTGTCTTCTTTTGTCTCGCGAACACGTTCGTTTGCGTTTAGCGTGCGAGGTTGACTTGTCGGCGTCGCCACTCTTGTGGTGGGAGGTGTCGCAACGCGTCTCGTAGACGTCGGCGCCGTAGGACCAGCGCTCGGTAATGGAGTAGTCGGATCGCGGGAGGACGCTGACGAGGCGGCTGCTGCGACGCGGCTCGGCGCGGACGCGGTCGTCGCGGTCGCGGCCCGAGTGGCTCGAATGGCCCGAATGCCGGGAGGCAGAGCGCGCCAGCGGCGATGTCGCGGAACGTTTGCTGCGGCGGCTGTGGCTTGCTCGGCGCACCTGGCGCAACCACCGACCGCCCACCACCCTGCTAGGAGAAGACCTGCAAGCAAAACAGAAACTCAACTATACCAATGTAGAATGGGCCGTAACAGAGACTGGCGTGAGTTATGTGTGCTCCTTCCTATCTTCACTGCCTAGCTATGTTACGTTTTCACGCCCAAACAGCATAAACCCAATTAATTCATTGATAGCCAAACCGATCGGTTCTAGGTTTATATCTATTTATCTTTATAGGAGCAAGAAGCGAGAGAGATCTGTCAAGATTGTAGTAAGTGTAACGATGTGGTCTATACCTACCCTTACGGGAAACAGGCGTAACGTTAAGAACAAATTATCTATTGTGTTAAAAATTATAAATTATGTATTTTATTGTGGGATCACTTACTCTCAACTCTATTTATATAGAATATGTAAAGACTTATTTTTAATTGCACATCAAGAAACCTTATCACTCATCAATGTTCATTTAATTGAGAAAATAAGGCCTTAGACTTTAAATAACTATTTCCAATTGTCGTCGTTCATAGGTAGTTTATGGCACTATATGTGAAGGCAATATCAATAACAATGGCCTGGACAATAACAAAATAGTTAGGCTTACTGAAATTTAAACATTAGCAGAATTAAAAAGAAAAAACTTTAAAGGTCCTGGTTTCACCCTAACTAGCACCACCTCTAGAAGCAATTTACAGAATCATTTCAGTATGTTGCATTATAATATTAAATCACACAATTTAAAATAAAAAATTTCGCAACATTATTTCACTATAATGGAAAACATACTATGCACAACATCCAGTCATAGTTATAAGTAAGATAAGAAAAACATGATAAGAATCTAATAATACAGGTGCAATGTACATAAGAGAGTTATTGCACACAGTTATACTTTGGATTTTCAGCAAGAAATAAAGTGTATAACCCTTTGAATTTACTATCCTAATCAAAACTTTCCAAATCATTATGAAAAAAATTAAAGAAATTAAAGAGTATGTTCCTAAAAATATATTTTTGAGATGATGTCCCATGACAGATTCAGCTTTGTACCTTTTACTTTAGAGTTTATAAATTTATTGGAGTACCAACAGTCATATAAAACATAATAAATATCATTTTGGAACCAACAAGCCAATTACAGGTCCTCGCTAGTAGCAACAAAATATAAATAACAAGGTAAGTAAATTTGCACTGCAATAATATGATGACAGAATACAAGATGAAATTATTGCGTTATTTATTTATTTATTTCACAGTTTTACAGCATTTGATGAACAATTCCCACACAGCCATACTGCCAAGTATTTGGGTATGCATTAGACAGGAGACTGACATGGGAAAATCATAAATGGAACAAGATATCTAGACACAAAACTCACGAGCTGATCAGTGGGAAATCACAGTTAACCAACGAAAGTAAATTGGCAATCTACAACAATATTAAAGCCGGTTTGGACATTTGGAATTGAACTTAATGGAACATCAAGCAAGTGTTATAATAGGACCACGACAAGTCCGTATTGACTGACAGTAGTAAAATATATAAAATGTGGATATGGCAATAATCTGGGGATAATCTGTCCTTGTCAGTCCTTTTTGTAAACATTGAGTTATTTGGCTTGTACTTCTACTGTTAGTTTGACTAAATTATTAATCATGGTGAAAATTATCTCTCTCACCTCCTTTTTAATAGTTTTGTCCATTATTTAACAATATTTTTCATAACTCAGGAAATAAATAATCCTACAGAAATCAAATTGTTTGTTATGACTTTTATGACTGACGTTCTATTACTTTTTAAAAACTTGTCGTAAGTTGCCATACGGAGATATTTTTATTTTAATAAGCGATTCGGACTTCGCGTGGTCTTATTATAGTAATATATAGAGATCCTAGATAGATTTCAAACCAATCCAATGTCCAATCTATGTTCAATACAACCAAATGAATCCATAACAATTAGTAGGTTTTTTTTTATTATCAATAGGCTTGCAGTTGACCTCAACTCACCTGATGAAAAGCGACGATGAGGTCGAAGATGTAGCATGCGTGCCTAGAAGATACCTATTCACTCTAGACCCCAAGGTTATACTTATCGGGGAACAATGACTCAGGTAGAGACTTCCAGTCCTTTGCAGTGCGCATAAGAAAAGTGGATGCAAAACAAGTACGAGATGATGGGACATCTACCATAAATGGATGACGATCTTTTGTTCGATAATAAAAAGGGCACGGTGGAACAAGATTGTGGAGCTCCTGGGAGCACTCACCGAAGTGAATTCGATAAAAGACCGACAAGCCGGCTACTCTACGACGGTGTCCCAGACCCAGAAGGTGAGACTCGACAAGCGAATCATCACCTATCAGTCTTTTGGCACGTCTGTCGATAGACTCAAGAGCTTCCAGCTGATACTTGGCAGACCCATCCCAGAGGTGACCACAGTACATGACCGGACTTGTGCTTGGTATAAATTTAAAAGCTGTCCATGTGTTAAGTACTTCCTCACCTTAACGAGGACTCCAAGTTTTTTAGAAGCCAATTGGGCTCTTGACTCAACATATGGTCCAAAGTTTAGGTCTGATGATAGGGTAACACCAAGCAGCTCCAGCTTGTCGGCCAAAGGCAACGACTCACCTCGGAAAGACGGTGTTAGGTGGAAAGGGCTACGTTTTGATGAGAAGAGACATGCCTGGGTCTTGGAAGGATTAAACCTGACAGGTTGGCTCCACCCCAGTCAGCCACAGCCTACAGGGTCTCATTGATGCGCTTGAGTAGCTCGCGCGTTCGATAGGTACCTCTCTACAACAGTGCTATCATCAGCGTACCCAAGGATGCGCTGGGCTAATGGGCTTTTCCTCACTGAAAATACGACAAGTTGTCAGACAAAGAAGCAGCTAAATGTTGATGACAGATTGCTGTGTTGAGCAGGATACAATAACAAAAAATCAACCTATACTATCTACCTCATCATCATCACAACCCTCTTCTTCGAAAGGGAAGGCTATTTCCATAATCTCCAAGATTGGCAGGCGGGTTGAAGGCCGCAGTGTTATAAATATAACGCTGCTTCCCATTTTCCAGTCTACAGAAATTCTAGATCTTTAGCCTCGAAAATATTTGTCGCCTTGTACGACACCTACGAGTGTAAGGGGTTGGTGCTATTCTATTCTACCAGACACCACATTGCCTATCTACTACTGTACTATCTATTGTAGGTACTATCTACCTACAATAATATAGTAAAGAGGAAACCTTTGTTACTAGGTAGTAGTCCGAAACTACTAACTCGATTTCAAATATTCTATCACTAATAGGAAGCTACATTCTTCCCAAATGTCATAGGGTACTTTTACTCCCGCAATAAATAACAGTTTCAAGCAGGATAATTGCATGACAGCAGAGTTTACAAGAGACAATGGGGTTTACAATTTTTACCTTCATAAAATGTTCTTATTTGTTGTCTTGACTCTTTATAGCAAGCTATATTTCTTCCTATAGAAATCAGACGCAAAATCTCAGAAAAACGCCGACTTAGGAGGATATGGCAGCAGTCGCGTAATATTCACGACAAAACATTTCTTAACCATGCCATCAAAAAGTTGAAAGAAATGCTCCAAAACACTGCTAATGAGACAATGAGGAGAACCTTGGAGAACACAACACCAAATATGCGTGGAGAACTCAACTTGTGGAAGATATGCAAAGATACTCGCAAACCACAAACACTGCATCCCCCTCTTAAAACAGGGACATCATGGGCACGAATTGATTCACAATAGGTTGAAGCATTTGCTGGATTTCGACCGGGAAAGTCTTGCTGCAGCCAAGTTCTCAACTTGACCCAGTATATCGAAAATGGCTTCCAGGGAAAACTCACGGGAGTAATTTTTGTCGACCTATCAGCGGCATACGACACAGTAAACCTCAAAAGATTTCTATGGAAGGTGGAGAGCGCTACTGGGGACCACAAATTCGTCCGACTTTTGAGCGAGCTTCTGCATAACAGAATATTTCAAGTGCATATGCTGGAAGGAAAAAGTAGGTGGCGACGCCAAAAGCACGGACTACCACAGGGTAGCGTGCTCGCACCTACTTTATTCAACATATATACGAACGACCAGCCTCCGTCACCAGAGACGGTTCGTTTCTTGTATGCCGACGACCTGGCACTCGCTGCACAGACGGATTCCTTTGAAGAGGCGGAAACCAAGCTCGAAACCGCCTTGTCCAGCCTCAGTGGGCCTCAGCGCGTTCTCCTTATAAAAGGAGAACGCTTTGAGGCCCAATCCTACAAAGACCCAGTCATGCGCATTTCACTTACGAAAGAGATCAGCGAATCGCAAACTTAATATCTCATGGCAGGGAATTCCAGTAGGCCATTGTAGCTCCCCAAAATCTCTTGGCGTCACCTTAGACCGTTCGCATACTTATAGGAAAAACTGTGAGAACATACGCCACAAAGTAACCGCCCGAAACAACCTACTCTCACGCCTAATTTCCTCAAAATGGGGTGCCACGCCACAGGTTTTACGCTCTACCGGTTTAGCACTATGTTTCTCTGCGGGCGAATATGCGTGTCCCGTATGGAACCGATCAGCTCATGCTAAGACAGTGGATACAGCTCTTAACGACACATGCCGGAAAATCACAGGATGTCTTAAACCGACTCCGGTGAGTAAGTTGTATCCACTAGCTGGCATTGCTCTACCAGCCTTTCGCAGAGAGATAGCCAGTGCAGTTGAGAAACGCAAACAGGAAAAGGACTCACGGCACCCTCTCTATGGTCAGGAACCTACTGTCAAGAGATTGAAAAGCCGATCCAGTTTCTTGACGACCACCACTGCCTGTGAAAGTGACGCCCCCACAGCCAGAAGAAACCTGTGGATCAATAAATTTTCCAATCCTGCCTTTATCCTTTCTACTGAAAAGCTCCTACCCGGAAACAAACTTCCGCGGCCAACCTGGAAGGCGTTAAATAGGCTGCGAACCCCGGTGGGCCGATGTAAAGAGAATCGTTTTAAGTGGGGATATACAAATGACAGTTCTCAGTGCGACTGTGGCATATCTCCGCAAACTATGGAACACCTCGTTTCATGCTCGGCGAGCCCTAAAGCTTGTACCATGGAGGACTTGTTCGAGGCCAGTTCAAACGCTGTATTCGTCGCCGAATACTGGGCGAATAAAGTATAAGTGAGAGTTTTAGTCCATCAATTCGATTAGAAGAAGAAGAAGATTGTGCTACCGTCTTTCAACCAAACACCTTCAATGAAGCCGAAGACTGTGAGATACAGGAAATCCTAGACAAGACATCTAGATGTGGCTACCGCTGTCACCTGTCTCTCCTCGTGAACTTGCGAATGAGATAGCCAACATGGATTGGAACGCTGTGGGCGGCCATAGTCTGAATCTGTTATAATGAACAGTATTAATGTAATGTAAGATGTATTTATTTAATGTATGTAATGTAAGATTTATTTATACTTATTATTTATGTATAAGTGATGTGTATGCATGGAGTAACAAATAAATGCATTTCTATTCTATTCTATTAAAATAAGAGTTCACTGTATTTTTCTTTTATCATATGAAAAAGTACCTAAAAGTATACTTAAAATCAATTCAATTACCTATTGTGAACGAATGTATAATGTTGAATATTTGTGTATTTAGTATACATACACGTATACCTCTGGCCTCAGTTGCCTGAAGTATTCAATTACTAATTGTCCCAATCAAAATTATGCTATTCATTTCTTTTCCATCTTAATTTGTTACATATTTATATTTTCTGTTATGATTCATGAGCAATGACTTGCTGTTTCAGGCAGTAATAACATAGTACCAAGATAAAAGTGAACCAACCTGCTGGACTCTCTCGTAAGTGCAGAGTGCGCCGACGGTGGAATGTGTTGCTCGGCCATAGACGTCGCTGGGGGACACACGCGGCTGCTTGTGTGGGGCCTGCGCAGGCCGCCCGCGCGCGCTACCTGCCCGGCACCATGCCCGGCAGAGCGCTATACCGCTGCCTTCGCATCCACGGCTCACGGCGCTTCTCTCACCGCGCCCCTTACGCCGTCATCACCCGCCGCACCACGCTCCCACACTCACGGACACTCGGCGACACTGACACACCAGCACCACTGAACGACCTGGAACAAATGTCCACACCACCGTCACGTCAGACAACTCAATGATGCTGCGTTACATAAACATTTTACGGAATAATTACGGCTACCTACCACCGACGCAGGGGACTGCTAGATATAAAATAAACGTTTCGATAACCGGGATTCTAATTAGTAAACTGAATTACAGGAATTTTAGATGTAATAAAACCACGTTCTAAAGAAATTATTGTAATGGATGACACATCAAGGACGGCTACGCTTTGCAAGATATTTTTCAATACATTCCACACAGCTGGCTGGCTGTCACTTACAGTGTTGCCACGTTTAACTTTCAAACACTACTATGCAGTTATTGATTTTCGAGTGGGAAGGAGAGTGAAATAGTATCCAAACGCGCTGAATGCTTTCAAATCAATAAGTCGTTTTCAAGAACAGCTTATTAAAAATTCACATAGATGGCGTGCTCTAAACACTTAATATTTTCACCATACGGTTATTGTTGTGGTTGCATGGCAAATCTTATGTATGACTGTCATCATTCAATTGCCTCAGAATAAATTAAACTGCCTTAAATATATAATATTTGCAAAAGTGCTACCATTCTAACATAAAGTTTATTTATTTATTATTCTTCATGGACAATTTATAAAGTTGAGCCCCATGGAGCATTGGCATTCAAAAACCGTTTAAATAATAGATCTAAAATAAATTGCATTGAAATTAAGATAAATATGAATACTATACAGCCAAGTGGTTATGATAATGTCGTCCAATAAATCAATTTGAAGCCGACGACGTGCGTAAGAAGGAAAAAATATTGCATACGTAAACTTATGGTACTTTTCAATTACCATCGTAAATTCGTAACTGTGTTTATTATTTCATTTACGTATTATAATCGTGACTGGTATTATAAGGTTAAGTGCGAAAAAGGCTTTTGTGAAATTAAAACATTAAACGGATTTTGAGATGATGCATAGGAAATATATGTGAAGAATTTAATACTAGGAACTCAGAATGAGCCGCTTTCAACCCTAGCTTCTCACATACATGGCGCGCTCTAACGACTGAAACATTATTCTAACCTTTTGGCTCTATCGTATTGATATTTATCGTTATTTCGATGTAATTTATTCTAGATTTATTAGTTCAACGGTTTTTGGATGTTAGTGCTTCTTGGTGCTGAACTTTATAAAATTTAGTAATAGATTTCTGGTTAACTGGAAGATTTAACTGTGTAGCTGTAGGTCCGCGTTTGTACCTTACTCTGCACTAAGTTAAATAAATAAACAAACTTTAGGTTTGAATGACTTTCGAAAACAATATTTAGTTTTAACGACATTTATTTTTTTCTGAGGCAATGAATGATGCCTTTCATATGCTAGGCACTAGCCTACACTAGTGACTGAGCCTAGCAGTTACACGTAAGTCATACAACTACAACCATACAGCCAAAAGATTATAAATAATGTTCAAGTCGTTATAGCGCGCCATCTATGTGACTTTTTGAGAAGCAAGTGTTGAAAATCGCTTATTTACATGATATTGGCGATAAATAAATCATCAATGCGAAGGCGATATATATTTAATTTAAAGCTTTTTGGGAGAAGGCCGATAAGTGATGTCGTAGTTTTTGTTTAACTACTTTTTGTTGTATATTTCTGGTTTTCATTCACATTTAATTAGGTATGGTTAAATGCATAGCAAATGTCTGTAAAAGTGCACAGTCTTAGAAAAGAATACAACAAAAAGCTCCCGTCAGAGCTTTCGGGACTATTTGGGTAGCTATATTGGGACAATTTATTTATGGCTAATAATTAAATGTTTTTTTTTAATTACCTATGCGGGTAACAGGAAAAATCATCTGAAAAGTTCTCCCTTCAGAGATTTTAATACATTTACAAAGCGTGATGGCCTGTCCGTTTTTAGGAATCTCCCACAATAGCAGTAAAACTGTACACGGCAACACTTATACATAATTTACCAACACGAGTATCAACACAAGGTTTTGTGAGAGCGAGCGAGATGCATTTATACGTATTCGTGGATAATGAAGAGTGTCAACGTACGTACAGCAAAAAATGGGCTTGGAGATCGCTTGTTACGTATAGATAAAAATATAGGCATTGCTTTGTACATATTCAATAATTTCCTTTCGGTCGAGATGGACTATCTATCGTAGCTTTATCTGACCTAATCTAGTAACACACTAACAAATTTATGTAATAGAATCGCACAGGCGGTAGGTAGATATGTATTGTTGATTGCACCTACGTTTGTACATGTATAGTAAATGTATCTACATACCTAGGTACACTAGGTACCTAATATTGTGTTTTGTAAAGTAACATTTCAATTATCCTAGAAAAGAGCTCAGCGTCGGGTTAAGTAAACGATAGCCAACATAACAGCAGGGTCAGGAAACAGTGCAGTGAAATGAAAATGTTCGTAGAAAAACGGTCTCACTGGATAACGGTGATGTGTTTGTGGTACAAATTATAAGTTTACGTCGAGCATAGTAAGTAAGTTTATAAGTCTACACAAGGAGACTGTAAGAGAGGAGAATGTGTTCCCTCAACATTTTAATCTGGAATCTGGACAAATGCACACCCAGGCTATAGTGAAGTACCGAAGTTCATTTGCACTATAACATGGGGTTATAGGCATGTCTAGAAGTACCCCAAAAATTTATGTGCATAAATTTCGTTTCGTATCCCCCCCCCCTTCTAAAAGATGAGGTAATCGTAATATAAGTAAACAAATACATAATAAGATACTTTTCGAATTTTAGCTCAAAAGACCCGGTGGTCATGTTTGAGTGAACGAGATGCGCTTGGAATTTTGGGTATATTGGACCTTAGAATCCGAACCGATTACACAGCGAGGGTGTTGAGAACATTCTAAATATAAGCGAGCGTAGTGAGCTCGAAGTTTTTGAATTTAGACTCAAAAGACGCGGAGTGAACATGATAAATGTAACAAACTAATGACTGAGTGAGCGCAGCGAGCTCCGCTCTGAATATTTGACATATAAGTTCCTAAAATCCAAAACAGCGAGCGCAGTGAGCTCGAAAATGTGTGGTTACTGGCTCTTAAAATCCGAATTTATTACACAGCAATTTTTGGCTCAATTTCGGGGTGAACATGATATCTTAATGTAACATACACCAATGACTGAGTGTGGGCAGCGAGCTCGACTCAGACTTTATGGTATACCTACATATAGGTTCTTAAAATCTGAATTAATGACGCGACGCGGTTAATGAGAATAATTTTAAAATTAGCGAGCGTAGCGAGCTCGAAATTTCTTGAATTCTGGCTAAAAAGAGCTGGTGCAAAGTTATTAAAGAAAAGTATTGAATGCGAGCTCGAAAATTTTGGTATTTCTGCTGTTAAACTCGGATTGATCACGCGGCGCAGTTGGTGTGAAATGATTTCGCTCGCTACGCCCATGAAGATAACGTACTATATTCGGATGTTTTTATTCCGTCACGTAAAAATTACTGATTTGTTGAATTGTTTTATCTTAATTATTACAATCACGTAAGTGCCTACCTTAAATAATAGTCACGCTTATTAATTTTAAAAAATAACTCTCGTTACCATCAGGCAAGCGGTTTAGTTAGATAGCCAAAATGCCTAAAAAATTCGACTTGTTTTTACCTTAATTATTCTAGAGTTCTGACGTTGTTGGTGATTCTCAGATAGGTCCAATTAAAATTTTAAATTTTTTCGTTGTGTAGGACATTAAATATCTCTTTCAATTGTCAAAAGGAAGGGTTGGAAAGCAGGAAGTAAACACAATGACGTATCGGCCGCCCCGGGGCCGGAGCACACCCACCCCTCGCCGACAACAGCCGGACCATGCCTGCCAATACTAGACAGATCCGCCCGACAATGGAGGGCAGAGCCGTATCGAGCCCCACATATTATGTTTATTATACTTAAGAAAACCGGGTACAACTACAGCAAGTGTCAGCCAGTCCACTAAGGCACCCGTTCACGAGTACCTATAACGCAGGGCCCAGCTATCGATTAATTCAACCATATTTGAGGAAAAAGAGCGACTCGGCCCCCACGCCATCGCCAGACAGAAAGCGAGCGTGCATAACACATGCTGCATGTAATAGATAGCCGATCCCACACCAACCTAACCTACCCCTATTCTACCCTACAATACACGCAGAGCAGGCGCCCCCCAGCCCCGGAACGACCATAAGACACCATGTGCGGGAAGGGAAGAAAAGTTACCGCCATTTCCTATGTGCTTCTCCGTGGGTAAAAGAAACGCCAAGAAACCCACAGAGCAACGTTAATTCTTTTTTAAATATAGTAACTTACTAACTACCAACTAAAAAGTAGATAAATATCTGTATAGAACAGAACTCAGTCAGTCCCTTGAAATTTTGTCATTTACATTTTCAGATAAGTAACTTTTTGACATAATTTGTTTTTTTGTAGTGATTTTAAATATACATATTTAATGGTAAATTCTGTATGTTAGAACCTTATTATAAAAGCGTACAGATTTACCCATAATTATTTGAGGACGTTGATTAGACGACAAGTACATATTTATTTCTAGTATTAATATTATGAACTATTTTCTTCTTATACAAGTATATATTTTTATAAACATAGATTAAGTTCTCATATATATATATATATATATATATATATATATTGTGACAGCATTGTCATGTAAACATTCTTGAATTTTTCTCTAAGTGAAAGTCTAGGTCTCAATGGGTAAATCGCACGAATAGTCCTTTTCTGCAGTACAAATATATTGTGCTAATCAGTAGCGTGTCCCCACAGCAGTATGCCATAGGTTATAATTATACTGAGGAAATAATTAAAGTTAACTAATCTTGCTCTTGCTTTATTATCTGACTTGGTAGGTTCATTACGTTTAGTATTAGAATCCTGTGAAGTCAATTTTGTCATAACACATTACCATAAATCAGAATAGATGCTGTAATAAGTGATTAAATCTGGTTCAGCCACCATCAGTCAGTGTTTCCTTTAGACTATGACATGGGATCGTTCAAGAGGTATATTAGACGTCTCCTTAGAGGTGGGCAACGCATTGGTAGCACCCCTGATGTTGCTGATGTCCATAGGCGACGGTGACCACTTTCCATCAGGTGGCCCGGATGCCTGTTTGTCTGCCGTATTACATAAAAAATGCATTTTTATATTGGTCACGTTATAAAGACGGACAACTTTCGAAAACTCGTCTAAAATATGTTTTATTTTCGGAATTAATTATTCAAATTAGTGTAGTGTAGGGCTAAGTCTGAAGTCGTTATTATACGAGCAGTACAAATTATTTAACTATTTTTTAGTAAATTAAACCTTTGCATTAAATGACTGTTGGCCCTGCATTCATTGATTCTAAAACTAATAGCATCCAACCCAACCCAAAAAGCAAAACGTTTCCGCCGAGCTCAATGCTTAAAACGCCATAATTTAGTGTACTAATTTATAAATGTCGCTTTATACGTCTGTCTGTCTGTTTATATCCGCTAACTTCTAGATCCTGCTAATTTTGACGCGGATTTCTTTCACCATCAGAGAAAATTTTCCACGAAAGGTTTTCAACTCCTTTCTTCTAAATTACTCCGGGGCCGGTCGCTAGTAAATTATGAAATTATTACATAAATTCGACAAGACTCTCAATAAGTGTGCATTTACACCACATTATATATTGCACCAAGAACTAACGGTGTGCATGCACTAGCACTACTGCAAGGCCGCCGTCACCACGCAACACAGCCGGCCTATATCAACTTGCTGTCTAGCTGCATATTATTTCAATCCGTGTGCTTTCTCTATCAAATCAACCCAATAGGAGATTTTCCGAGAGACCATTAAAAAGAAAATATAGTCAAATAATTATTTGTATACAATATATATTACAATTGTAATAGATGGCGTGGATTTGGCACAATTCTCAAAAATTAATCAAAACGAGACCGTTCGATGAATAATAATGTACACATTTTACGCTTTATTTTCAGAAAATGTACTAAAACTAAGTATCTTTTCACGAAACACCTTTCCGAGTAATTTCGGTTACCAAATTCAATACTCGAGAATCTGTCTGAGCAGCGCTATCTAGTGAGGGACGCCGAACTACGCTTTTTATTTTTCAAAGCAGCTGTCTGAAAACCCCATTTAAATAACCGTCAGGTTTGGGAAACCTCTGCAGACTTGGTGTGATCATTGCTTGGGTATTAAACAAAAAGGGGACAAGACGGTGTGAATTGGCACACGCTAGTTGACCTCTAAATGGTGATTAATTAAGGCCATGTGGATCATTCTTAAAATGGGTCAGTATAGTGACCTCTGAAACTGTAGAGAAAACTATCGTGTCGTACAATACCGCAAGACAATACAATATTCGATTTCCAAATCGCGGGAATCTTTTTTGTGTTACGTCAGGCAGGATGGCGCCTCATAGAGCAAATAGTACTTCTATGGAAAAAGGCATGAACATAACTGTGCTGGCACTTGGCACCGACTCCTAAAATAATGATATCTAACTTACTTGTATTGTATGTTTATCAGCTTATTTTTTTACTTTTGAACTCGGTTTTACTTTATTATTTTAAAATACATATTTTAAAATTTTCCGTGGTATTACAAGCATCATGTCACCTTTAGATTGCACACTACAACAACAATTGACAAGTTGCACTTCAATTCACAAGGTTTTCATCAGCAGATCGTGACCTGATCAAAATGGGACCACCTCAGGAATATATCCTTCAAAACGAAACAAAAAAGAAAGAGTTCTGAGGTAACAACATTGAGGAGTTACGGTGGCCTGTGGTATTCACCATCAGCTCTACTTCACCAACTATTTAAATGATAATTTTCTGAATGGAAATACTTGACTTGTCATTGAAAATACTGAAATCGCCATATGTATGCTTATAATATTTGAGGTATCCCCCAATGATAAAAATGGGACTAAACTGACCGCAAATCGGATTTTAATTCGACCATAGTGGCGCTCGCCTGGTAAACATAGTTCTTTAGTTGGTTAGGGAACTTATGAAGAATCATCAGTCAGCTGTAGATCACTATCAGCGCAATACATCATTTTATTGGTAATCAATAGACGACAAATTCTAAAAATGAAATCCGTGTAGCCGGATAACGCTTGTTGCAAAAATATGGTTGGGTTGGGTATCCTTAGACAGCCAAGCAATTGAACGTGCCACCAACCCAAAGTCACTTGTCTGGAGACTAGAGAATTGCTAACTTTAATTTGTTACCTTACCAAAATTGCAATTACTGAAAAGCTAAACATTTATTCTTAACTGTTTTACATAATTGTAGGTTTTAATTTAACCGTACTAAATAATTGGACCGTCGTAGACTGTCAATGCTAAACGGACAGGCTAACAAAATAACAATAGGAAATAAGTAGGTACTTCAAATCAAGGAAGGTAACCCAAAGTGTTAAATATTCACTACCTACCTAACGAACTGAGGCAAGGGCACGTTGGAAGTTCGACCTTATAACCGAAATCTACATAAACCTTCGCACGGTGACTTTTCAAATGCGTCTGAACAAAACCACGTGAATATCTTCACAATATCTGTGTGCGCTGGTTCGTACTAAAATGGACTAGGCCCGATCGAGGCTGAGCTATAAGTGGAATGGAATGGAGCATATCCGCGAATGTCAACCAACCATGCCGTATCATTGCAAATAATATCTCATTTTACAACCTGCTCTATATCCGTAGCTTCTTTGGAACTTAGATCTGGCTTGCTAAGCTTATATAAGCTAGCTTTTTAAATATTTTCAGGGCAATCCTTTTTCGGTTGCAGGCAAGTCACTATATTTAAGAAATAAATTAGGAAACAATTTATGACAAACTTGTTGAATCAGTGCCCATACTCCGGAAATAATTGCCTTGGCTTTGCATGAGATCCCACAATAATTTATGGTAGAAGGATTACTAGCGAGCCTTGATATTTTTGTACATTTTTATGGAATCATGTTTACCGTCAGCAATATATGTAGGTATATATAAGTAGGTATATCTTTGTTTAATTGATGAAGCGATGGTGTTGAAGACCGGGCGGAGTGAATGAGGAAGAGTAGACAAGCGGACCCTCGAACCGGAATTAACCGCTACGACGATAACATTATGTTTAATGGATAAAGGAGTAAACAATTTGACGTAGACGCAAGTGCATACGCAGGTTTGCGTGGCCTGCGTGGCGATACGGTACACAGGGCAAAGGGCCGGCGGTGGTGAACGACCGCGACTGTCGCCTGCGTCCGGTCCGGCGAGCCCTGCGCCTGCGCAGGCCACCGGCCTATATGGGATAGCTGTTTTGGATATAAATACGAGCAAGCCGAGCGACGCGCAAGCGCCGCCAGCCGCTCGCTCGTGACTAGCATCACCATGTTAAATAAAAGCATGCGATGTTGCAATCTCGTCCATAAACACATACCGTTTCAACCACATTTGATACGAAAACAAAAATATAGCTGTCGCTATAATATTCCAGTGGCGACCGTTCACGTTTCTTCGTGCGGAGGAAATAAAAGTTTTTGCTTCTATTTTTGTTTAGGTAATTTTTAAGAAGTAAGTAGGTACCTTAGAAAATCGGTCACACCCTGAGAGTATTCATTACAAATATACATACAAACAAAGAAGCCATCAAATCTTTCCTCTTTTTAATATTAGTATTGATAGAAAGAAAGAATAAACCTACTATTAGAAATCGTAACAAAAAAGAAGACGCCAGGTGCAATCGCTTGTGTTGTGCCTCTCACAAGAATAAGTCAGGTAGAATATCCACAAGAAAAAGGTTGGTTCAAACACCTACACAGCTGCGAACAGGTATCCACACATTTGTACATAGAGGTACGCATTCGTATTATAGAGGCTGTTCATGTGTACATTTGTTGGTGTATAGCGTTTATAGGTCAATAGCATGTCAATAGCGGTGTGCAGGCAACCGCCTTGGGACTTGTTTCGGTTCTATCCGGAGACCGTGTTATTAAACCTGCGCGTGAGTCGAGCGAGTCGATGAAAAAAAGAAACAAAACGAACCAGCGTCACCGCGGTTGTTATTCCAACGTGACCTTCCTTGACTCCGGACATTTTATCCACGAGTCGCTTGGCCAAAACCGAACAAACTTTTGTGTTATTGTGCCACAAAAGGATAACCGGGACTTGTTTTTACGCCCAGAATTAAAGGAACCTGTTTACTCGTAGGTATAAATTCGTAATAGAAGTTTTCATTATGCAACACATTATATTTATCGGTATGTTTTCTGTAGAGTTTTGTAAACAGGTATTAAGGCGTGTTCTGACACTTACCTTCGTTGAAATGCACATATATCAAACTGGAATAGGTTATTGGTTGAAAACGAAATTGGGTACTTAAATCTCAGTGTCTAAAAATTACAAGACGCAACACAACCACAGCGGAATGTCAGTGAGAGAAACACCAAACTGACTGAAGATTAACATTGGCAAGTTTTACGTCTAACACAATTTTTTGTTGAATTTGGACATAATAATGGTTGCCGTTTGAGTTTGTACTTTAAGGCGTATTGGATAGAGGTGGTTTATGAAAGGCGTCTGGTGAGGGGCTGGGTTCCAAGGCCGCGGGTCGACAACCCGGCGGGCGCGGGCGCGGGCTGCAGCAGCGGCCTCACGTGCGAAACCCGCTCGCCTTAACAACAACGAACACCCTGCCACTGCGCTCTCGACCAGCGGCCCTGCGCTGCGGCGTACACCCGACAACACAGCACCACACTCGCTTGTTATTGCCCTCCGGCGATACGATAAAGTTAACGACTTCGTGTTGACATTGATTACCTAAGCAGCTGAGCACGTAGCGGCAGCACTTATCGATTGGTTTTGTTTTATCGCGATTTAAACGTTGAAATGAGGGACACGCGGATGAACCACACTCGCGTGTAGCCGAATAGGTACTAAACTAAATGCGGTACTGGCAGAGATACGTAACGCCGAGGGGGCCGTGGCCAGAAAGAGACAGGACTATATTTACCAGCTGATCGTATTTGTAAACAAACATTAGGCACCAACTGCAGTGCAAGATGTGCGTGAGCGTACCAACCTATGATGTGAACTGTAAGCGACATCAGCTGTTCCCAGGTATAATTTGGTATGGCACAAAAAATACGACAGATGTGTTGTATTGTAATAGCGTGGGTGGATTGGTTTGGCTGTGGGATGAAGGATGAAGGGCACAATATTATGTTCATGTATAATAGCGAGAATCACAGTTGAACGTTATTTTTGCTGTAGATTACAAAGTTGTAACTTGCGAAGCGTCGGTAGCTGAGCGGTTAAGGTATCCGACTCGTAAGCGAGAAAGAAGTACTGGGTTCGAATACCGCTGCGGCCATGTACCAATAACTATTTTCTGAGTTATATACTTAATGTACATTATTTGAACGCTAACCGATGCTCATACGGTGAGGGAAAACATCGTGAGGAAACCTGCACATTCAGGCGACTGAATGTGTAACCGTGCTCCAATCTGGTCAGGTTCCCCTGGTAGCACTGAGGTCAGATGACAGTCGCTCCTCTGTAATTACTTGATCTGCCAAATCCTGGATCACGGTCAAGACGGACACCGAGCGCGAGGGCACAACACACACACACACACACACACACACACACACACACACATCACAGCCCATCAAAAGTCCACTACAGGACATAGGGCCTCTCCCATGAAAGGGGAGGTTATTGGCATAATCTCCACACTTGGCAGGCGGGTTGGAGATCGCAGTGTTGTAAATATAACAATGGAAAACGCTGCTGCCCATTTTCCAGCCTACAGAGACTCTAGATCTTTGGTCTTGAAAACATTAGTCGCCTTGTACGACACCCACGAGTGTAAGGGGTTGGTGCTATTCTACTCTGCCGGGCACATCACATGAACACAAAGATGATTATTTTTACAAAGTTGTAACTACGTAGCGCCATGGATCACGGAAGTAGCACTAGCGGGTGTCTATGTATTTGTGTATACCTGGCTGGCTCACACCAAACCAACCGACTAGGTAGATCCACTTTGGGAAAGAGGTCAATCGTTGAATCCAAAACGGGAACCGCGCAGGACGGGGAAGCTGCGGCACGTCTTCATTTACCAACAGGAGTAGGTAGGTAGATGGCAGCAACGAAACTCGTTGATTGTGTATGTAGCCTTGCCAGTGAAGGTTGATTTACAGCATGAGGCGACAACCACTCACACACAAAGACACTCAAAGGGCATTGGAGAGAGCTCTCAGAGATTTAATCAGAAACAAAGAGATCCGACAGTTCATTAATTTGGCAAATTATCTGCAATACAAATATTTAAATACTCTATATTCCAGATGTA
This sequence comes from Blastobasis lacticolella, assembly GCA_905147135.1. Taxonomy (NCBI): domain Eukaryota; kingdom Metazoa; phylum Arthropoda; class Insecta; order Lepidoptera; family Blastobasidae; genus Blastobasis; species Blastobasis lacticolella. The sequence goes on along the minus strand of LR990046.1, from coordinate 13,040,645 downwards.
AAGAAGTCACTTATTCTGTTGCGAAACGTTAAATCGTTAGGACTCACCATAAAAATATAAATTAAATCATGAACTTGCGTGATAGAGAAAGACTGACAAGATGAGAATAGATTTGGGTACTCTCAGTTAGGTACTAGGTACCACTAGTTACAATACCAAGCTTCTAACTAGACCGTTATCAAGATTTCGATTCTTTCGCGTGCTACCGAATTATCTACACATACCTACGTAATGCTAAGAAATCTGCTAAAATCAGAGTCCAGACAAAAGGCATGCAATATAATAAACATACGCGAGTTACTCGAGAATGTACGTGTAGTCTAGGCCGTCAGCCGGGGTGCATAAAAATCAATCTCGCCGGATAGTCGGCAGGGTGCACAAAGTGCGTCGTGTACGGTGGGTGCACCCCAGGGGGAGTCAACGACCGGCCCAGTGCGCCCCCGCCGCACACGCGGCCCGCACCGGAGCGCCGGAGCCCTGTGGGTTCAACGACCTGCCACCGTGATGGCGACCCTTCCAGCGACTCCCCTGCAAATTCAGAGATATCACCTCTCAATTAACGCTGGCTTTCGATCAACCGACGCATTCGATCATTTCGAACTGCAAACGCGAAATCAAATGTACACCTACCTACTACTACTCATGTCAATATGAAGGAAGGGAGGGAACCTGATTTGCGCAGTAAGACGATAACGTTATTTAACAAAGCGCACTGTTCCTATTAAACTGCGTTATTTACTGAGCGAACCGTTATTCTTATCATAATGTATGGGACAAAAGATAGCGACGGCCTCGTGTCGCAGAAAACAATGAGAGCGTGCACTCAGAACCAACTGCAAATTGAAAGTGTCTGCATGTAATCAAACAGAGAGCAGTTATTTCAAACACGAGCACCGCATGTGGGAAAAATCTGTGGCTGTCATATCTACCTACACGAGATAAGATACGGCAGAGCGACATGCAACGAGCTGGACCGTTTTAGAGAATTGAGTACAGCTTTATGAGGAGCTATCTGCATGCATACATAGTGAATGCTTCGAGTAGGCAGAGTAAACCTGTGGGCGCCGCCGGCTGCAGAAGCCCCGACTATTTCTGTACCAGGCAAGCATAACTAGACGAAAAATAAAACATACGACGTCTCCCCACTGATTAACAAACACGTTTTCTTAGTGGATCTGATTCTTTGTCCGGTATTATACCAACATCTGTACGCTACGCTAGCCGTCGGTGTAATTTTGGCCGATGTGCAATGGTAACAAATTAAATAAAGGCTATATTTATAAAATGGGCGTCGCCGGAGCGACGTAATCGCAGCGACGGTTTGAGGCAAAGTACTCACTACTTACCTACCTCTATACACGCGCGTACAAAGCTATGAAATGGAATTAGGCATTGTTGTTATGGCCTTCGCGTGGTAGGTATAATATATACCCATGCTTGAAAAGGAAGTCAAACTAGAGAGACAACTTCGAGGAAAATCGATGACACAGAATCAGAATGGTTACACACGGAAACATAAGTTTAATAATGACGCGGAAGTACAGAGTACATCACGTACCTACTTACAACATGACCCAATTAACTAACTAAATTAAAACATGTGCGACGTAAAAACAGTGAGTTTTGAGAACAAAACCGATTGTAAAGCATGTTAAAATAATATAAACTAAATGCAATGAGTTATAGCACTGACTGAGCTGCTGTGCTCAAAACAGCACACGGGTTTAAAGCAGAGACAGTAGCGTCCTTACACAACTTTAAAAATGAATTAAGTTAATTGTGGTACGTTGGGGCCCACCTACTTTCGAATTTACCATTTTTGAGTTTTGAAAAAAGAAAAAAAAACAAAGTAAGGAGTCATTTTTCGACTAGCAGAATCTGTTTATCACATTCTCCAATGAGCAGTTGAAAAGCTGGTCGAGTGGTGTATGTAGGCATTGTTTGACCCTAAAATGGTGTTTTCTGCCATCAAAACCGTAAAGCTATCGGCACCGCTTTCGTATAATATCCGATGGAGAAAGCCATGGCGTGGTGTCGCAAGCCGCACGCGGCGCCGCGGCAAAAGGTTTCGTGACGGCTATCCGCGCTCTTGCATAATGCCCGCGCTCACCGCGACACGACCACGAGCGCCGTTTTCACGGATTAACGCCGCACATAAACGATTCCTCGAATTACGGTGAACTCGATAATAGCTCAGTACTTCACTCCACACGGCGCACCGAGGCCTTCTGCCTAGACACGCGCGGATCGACCGCCTCTCAGAACTTCCACCGATTAAAATTTAATGCACCTTTTTGCATATTTGTTCTAGCCGTCGCTCGGCTCAACCTTCGTGTGTACGTACGAAACATTTGCCTCAGCGTTGGCAGAAAATTGAGTCATCATCTATTCGGTGTAGATGGGCGCTCGAAGAAGACGTGTTAGTGTCGATGCGAAGTGTGTCAGCGGATGGAACGAGTTCAAGTCTACGGCCGTTTACGCAATCTGCGCAACTAGGCCAATATTGTATCTCATTCCGCGCGCTACACACGAACCCGACGCTCCTAGCCATGGCGCTCGTACGCAGCGCCAGTGTTACGTTACAAAACAGTCCCAATGCTGTTCAGCTGCGCGTTTATTTAATTTACAACAACGTAATACCGTAATGGAATACTGCTATTGGGATTCACAATTTTGATTAGAAGGAAATGAAATAAATATTCATTCGCCACAATATGTCATGCAGCGACACATTTCTGAAGCATGTTTCGTTATGAGCGTGTTAATATTTACATTCACATTTTAAAGGTATGTTCCGGGTTCTACCGCGTACCTTTCTTTAGGAGTAGCCCGATATTTGCCACAACACTTTTGGTGGTGTATTTAAATTCTCGTTTAATCATCAGCCTATTACAGTCCAATGCTAAACATAGGGCTCCGCAGTGAGAATCATTGAGCCCTGTTCTTGGTTTGTGCATGCAGTCCCCGCTAAGCCAGCCGTGCATCTATTCCATTTTCTTTGTTGTTTAAAGCCGAGTTGCTGAAGGTGAAGTTTCAACTCGCCAGCTATCACCTCTTTTTTAGATATTTGACATAAAAATCTCCAATTAGCTTTGCTCCCTCATCGATTCTTTTTCGTTGAATGAGTTGCGAATTATAATGGCTTTTATCAACGCCGCTGGTTGCTATCGGACCTACATATTCAGTTTTCTGACTCCCCCTCTATACGCACTAATAGACTGATTTAAAGATAAGCTGCATGTGTATTGTATGTTGACAGACTTTGAATTGTATAATAGTCCGTCTAGAGCTCCAAATAATCCCGACTCCCGTCGCGTTGACTGGACTCAATTTAAACACGTTTCGAGTTCTAGTCTGTTGGCAATGAGGGTGAAATATCTCCCTGTAGCCGTCTGGCCCGTTGCAACCGTGGCCCCAGATAACTGCTAATAATTTCCATCATGGCGTCTAGTCTAGACTGTCGGAACATGGGGAACTCGCTTTTGTTGTAGCTTCCACAACAAAAACAACTCAATAGGTACTTATACCAGTTATGTGCTTGTGACTCAAAATCTTTGGCTCATGAAGAAAAATGTGGTTAAATTTTTTATGTTCTAAACTTTCATTTATTATTATATTACATTTTACATGATATTATTACAGCTACTACATGCGATGTGGTCAATTACATTATCACCTAGGTCGTATTAAAATGGTTATTAATGCTCTTGATGATTTTCTTCATCAAAAGCATTAATTACCATTTAAACCAAACAACTACTTTACTACAATTCAATTAAATATGGCTCAACATTTATCTAAATAGGCCAGGTTTTATTTGTCGTCCAATTTATATGCAATCATCATCTAATAGAATGCCTAAGGTTGGACAAAGGCATTAACAACCGAGTCAAGAGATGATGTATTAAAACTCGCTCTACCAATTCCTATCCTTACATAGTATAAAATAAAGTTGCTTGTCGCGTCTGTTTGTCTGTATGTCCGCTAACTCCTCCTAAATCAAGCAACGGATTTTGATGCAATTTTTAATATGGCATTGATATATAGGTAGCGAATTTCTTCCAGAAGGTTTATACAATAAGAGAAAACCCAAGAACACCCGTGCAACGCCGGGGCGGTTCGATAGTTGAAAAGAAAAACGCTTGTTGAATTCAGAACACAGTAATTGAGCTAATAGGTATCTCTATGGAGAGCCCGAGCGAGCTAGCAGCCGGGACCCGCCGCCCGTCCGGATCGATAGTCTGCTACGCGGCTCGCCGGGCCAGCGACAACCCCTGCCCACTTTCCCGAGACCCCTACACAGTCTGCCTCCCTTTATGCCCCCCTTGCCATTGCGAAACCTTTCAACTGGTAACAAGGCTCAAATTATAATAGCCGCGTACAACAACAACAAATTTAAATTAATTTTATAAAACGAATAGATTGCTGACCTTATTAGCAAATACGTTAATATTTTTCAGAAATGTAGATTCAGTTCAAGTACGAGTAAAATAAAAATCGATGATCGTAAAGTAGGCCAACTTGTTGCCGCTTGGATCGTGTCAATGCATAGAAGGCATTCATAACACGTAAGTCAACATAGAAACACAGTGACGCCTGATAATAATTAAGCGATTGTCACTAACGAACACCGACATTATCATAATGTTATTTGGAAAATTTCAGCAGCACTTGACACTTAAATAGGTACCTATATATTCAGATACAATTTTATTGAATAGAACACTTTACTCTGCGTCGTCGGTTTGTTTACGTATCTAGGTAGGTACGTGTAGAAGATGTATCACAAAATGGCTGCACTGCCGATACGTTATCGGTTTGTTACTTACACCCTACATATAGTTATGAGATAATATTCGACAGTGAAGGAATACAGATATTAATTCTGGTGAAATAGCCACACCACCACTGCACACTAGGGTGTCCCGAGAATTTTTTTCTTGGATTTTCTTAACGCAAGACCTCTTAAAATTTGCGTAATTGATAGCAGATTACCATAATAATAAAAATAATAAAATAAAATTTGATCTTCAGGGTTCTACCAATCTTTGAAGTTCTGAAAAATTATGATATTTCGCTACTCCAGATTTCAGCTTTATATTATATCTCTTTCTTGTTTTTCTTAACTCAAGACCTGTCAAAAGTTGCGTAATTAATCGTAGATTGCTCAAATAACTCTAAAAACCAAATAAAACTATACCTTTAGGGTTCTACAGATCGGCAAAGTTTTGAAAATTTTACAAATTTAAGGTAATATTTCGCTATCCTATTTTAAACGTAAATATGAAAAATATTTAGTTATTAATTTATTAAGTTGTAATACAAACACGATATTTAGATTTTTATGCAACAATATGTTATCGGCAACCTCGAATTAGCAGATTGGGACTTGCAAATTCAAAGTCGCAGGTAACTTGGTACGTTTCAACTAGTTTCGAGGACTATATGGCTTTTGGACTTTACTCGCTAATGTTTTTTCGAATTCAAAGTACTACTTTTACGCTGTAGTTGCGATACAGTGTAAAAGTAGATTTTGTGACTTAATTTGAATAATAAGTTCGAGACGTCGTGAGGCACTTCCGCTATATTGAGAACATACTTAAAATTTGACGATCGGTAGCGCTATTTTATTAGTCAAGAACGACTTGAAATGGAAGTACCGATAATAGAAAGAATATATCCAATTCAGTAATACTTATATGGGACTGTTTCAGAAAATATCAACAATATTTGGACCCAAAGCTTCCATTCTAATCTATACTAATATAATAAAGAGAAAAGGTTTGATTGTTTGTTTGTATTGATACGCTCAACAATTACTACTTACTACTATTTAAAAATTCTTTCAATTATAGAAAGCTGCATTATCAGGGGCTTACATAGGCTATAGTTCTTCCCGAGATTCAATGTGGTTGCCACGGGAACGGGTCTGGAACGTTCTTATCTAATTTTGCGCAGACGAAGATGCGGGCAAAAAAGCTAGTCGAAAGTATGGCCAAATTATCTAATTCCTGAAATCATTTGACCACGAAAAGTGGATGGATTCCTACCTCAATTTGAAAAGATACCGCAAAAGCTAAAGAAATTATGTCTAGTTTCAAAAACGAATGACGTAACGAGTGTAGTTAGAGTTATCTAAGAAGCTTTTAGACTTCTTCTTAAGTGTACTTCATATGAATCTTGTTTGTATTTGAGCTTGAAACCTAAGGAAGTTCTCATCAATGAGAGAAGTTTAATGTTAGGAAAATGGTAATGAGTAGTATTGATTAAAAATAAAGGACTAGATTGATAAAAGGACAGTATAGGAAAATTGAAGCCTTTTAAGAAACCGATTCTGTTTCTGCAAATTGTGATTAGTGCTTGAATCTTTCTCAGAAGTATGTTCCAAAGGCATTCCTGACATAAACGACCTCGAGAGAGACACCACTGACTTCAACAGCGAATAGAAAAACATTAAACAAAGCCAACTAACAAAGTAGCTAAGCTCTGTGACAGATAATGTTTATCGATGCGATTTGCTGCTGCTGTTTTGCCTGACATCCTCTCGGTTTCTACTAAAGATTTAACTTAATAATAGTAAAAGCTAGAAAAGCTGAAAATAGCACTAAAATCAGAATAAAAACTTTTAAAATTAACTTATCTGTTGAAGATTACACATAAATTATTGTGTGACAGGGAAATCCGCAACGCCGGTTATTCACTGCACCGCCGATTCTTCAGCATCTTTCTAATGACGACTTTTAAATCATGGCAAAAGATAAAAGCTTGGAAATTGTTGACTATCCTTGTAATACACAATCTGTGGTAACAAAGGCCTCTCATAGTGTTACCGTGTTACTGACGCTAATGCTTGAGATGGCTTCATTGGAATTTGCAATCACGGACAAAATCCATAATTTTTGACTCAATAACAAGCAAACTAAAATAAAAAATGTTTTATTGATTATATGCTCTATTTTGATTATTCTGTTTTTTTATGCTATATGTCTTTAATTTTTATATTTTAATATAAAATAAGCTTGAATTTGTATTATTTTAAGCCGGCGGAAAAATTCTGTAAAAATTTGAAATTCCCAAATTTTCAACGTTCGGTAGAGCCCTCAAGATTACACATAATTCAAATATTTTTACATTTTTCATAATCTGTGTTAAATTACGCAAATTTTGATACCTCTTGCGATTGTGTAGCTTGAAATTTTTTTTTTCTCATACATGGACGGGACACCCTACTGCACACACCTATCGTAACATTCCGCTATCAACAGTGTCATAGAAAAGTAAACTAAAATACGTTACTTCAGAAAATAACCAAAGTAGAGCACGTTATCGATAAGTAGCTATTCCACAGAACACTAAACAAATTGACTTATTTAATGTGTCTGAAGAAAAAAATATATTCATTTCATTAAATCAAGTTATTTAGATTTATATGCATAGTACTTATCGATACGCGCTGTACTTTTGTTATTTTGTATTGTATCGTACAGTCATATATTTTTTTGTTAAGAATGTAGCACTGTATGAAATTAAATTTGGAAAACATACGGAGGTTTTCGTGGCCGATTTTTATCCGTTCATAGGCGCTACATGTAAAGATTACTAAACATTTTAAACGTATGATCCAGGTTTCCTGCAGCGTACCTTCGTTGACGAGTCGTCCCGTGATCATGTTGCATGCAACTGCATCGAAATATCGGGCTACTCGTCAACAAAGGTACGCGGTAGGAACCCCTGAACATACCGTCCAAATGTGTGATAATAACCGCGATAGTTTAAAACAATAAGATTTCTGAACTACTAGAGATGCAAACGTTCGTAAACATCGATGTTAAAACCCCATATGTCGACGACGCATCGTTGAGGAACGATGTTTTGTCATTTCTACTGTACGAGCGATAGAGCGTCATCTTTTGTGTAATGCGTTCGAACGCGCGTGCGGCTGGTTTTTCTCCTTTTGCTTTGACAAATACTTGTAAATTTTTAAGTGTTGTATTATAAATAAAACTAACTGGAGATCGAGTATTTCGCTCAAGACGAAGTATTTTGGGTGCAAATATTCGAAATTAGCTAGTACAGAACACTGGAAAGTTATATGTTAGTGTGACTCTCCATGCTGAAGATACATTATTTACTTCCGCTAGTTCCAGGTGTTAACGAGCATCATACCACTGCACTCCTCCAGAGACCTAGACAAAGGCCGGTCCTGTGACGTCCACATCCAGATAGTACCTTTTAAGCCAGTACCTTTACCAGGACGTCGGCCATTTTGCGATCTCGGGAAGCCTTCCGGTATGTGATCGCCACTTGAGAACTTTACTGCTTTATCCGCCATCTGTTCTGCGGACTATGTGCCCTACTCACTGCCACTTAAGCCTAACAATGTTTTGGGCTATGTCGGTGACCTTGGTTAGCCTGTGACTCATCTGATTCGATCACGCAATAAGACTCAGAGCATAGCCCTTTTCAATGCCGTTTGGGTGCCATAGTGCTTTCTTATAAGACCCACAGTGAGGGACCACTTCTCCATGCCGTAGGGTATCACTATCGCTGGCAAGTCTGGCGACACACATAATCATTCATCATTTGCCTGCCCATATCCCTTTCATTTGGGGTCGGCACAGTATGTATTTTTTCTCTATTCATCCCTATTCATGTCAATCTCTCGCTCACTGATATCCCTTATCACACAATCCATTCATCTTTTCTTTGGTCTTCCCCTTCCTGTATATACATCCACATTCATATTCAACACCCTTTTGGTGCCATGATTTTCTTCCCTCCGCATAATATGGCCGAACCATGACAAGCGGCTACCAACTGGAGCCAGTTTCAAGATTCCTCTTATTTCGTTCCGTACTCTGTCACACCTCGTCACCGCCACATATCCATCTTAACATTCTCATCTCACTTGCATGCAATCGTCGTTTATCTGCTACCTTAGTAGGCCAACACTCCGATCCATACACGACGACAGGTCTTATGTCTTATAGCTGATTTATAAATTTTCCCTTTTAGCCTCAGAGGTATGCGGGGGTCGCATGTAGTGCCAGTAACTTGTCGCCATTTCATCCATGCAGCGTTGATCTGGTGCTTCACAGCACGGTCTATGTCATCGTCTCCCTGTACCAGAGACTCGTGGTACTTAAAGTCGGACCAGACTGTTAGAGCAACGCTGTCATGCATGATGGGGAAAGAGTTGGAGGGACCGCCAAAATCACAGAACATATACTCAGTTTTAGATCTGCTAATTTTCAAGCCAACGCTCTCCAGTCTCTCTCGCCATTTCACCACACAGTCAAAAACCTTCGTCTTGAGACACCGCGGTAATGACGCGGGACGAAAATATATGGCGTAGCTTCTCAAACGCTGCCCAACCGAACTGGATTCGTCGAATGACCTCTTTCTCAAAGTTTTCAAATGTCAAAATCTTCGTCTTCCGAAAGAGGTCTCCGAAGCGCATCACTTCATCGAAGGTCTTCGGGTTCACGTGACGTTCATGTAGCGCCAGAATCCACCGTTCAACTTCATCTCTCTCCACGACGTTCTCTCAGTCAGCGGTACGTACGAAGCACTGCCGGTTAACACTATTACTTCGTATCCAAGGAGAGAAGTGTTCGTCTTTTGTCTTGTCACATCCATACAAACCACTCTATATAAACTATTACTCTCTGATTTCGCCATGAAGTAGTTATGGAAGCTACGGACCCGAGGACTTATTGAGCTTGTGATAGACAACCCGACAATTCTTGGCAACAGCCCTGGATATAAACAAGCCCTAGAACCGTGCAAACACGAGGAAACAATCACATGCATATTGTCCACATTGGTGCCTCAAGAACACACAAAAATTCCTTTTTTTGTCTAATACTAATACTATAGTTGCTTTGTATTGTTGTTCAATATACATTGTAAAATCAGGTGTCCGTTCAGCCAGTGAATGCTGATTTTGTTGTCCTTGTGATTACATGTCTGTCACACTTAAGGAACTGTGGATTCACATAGTTACAGAAAAATTACCAGTTTTTCCCATACCATGCTAAAGCAGCTTTGTTACCTAGGGTAATTATCATCAGCGTTAATCTCGATTGTGTTCTGGTGCGACACGCGAGCACCTGGGGTTCTTCTTTACAGCTTTGTGGTAAATGCTATTCCAATGTAACAAAATTGCAAGTGATTCTTATCTGTGTTGTATATTCCATGTAAGTAAAATCAAATGAATAAATTTGTGAAGAATTCATTCAAATTATTTTTTGTTCATTTGAATACAGAATTGTTATTAGAATAGTGGTTACTAAATAATTAGATTATTTATAGCATTTTTTTTTAATTATTATATATATTGATATTAGAGTATGTTTTAATAAATTGCCCATTAGTATTCAGAAATGAATTCCATGTTCTTGAATTATATAAAATGACTTTGGCACAAGTGTTCATTATTTTGTTGAACATTTGCAAAGTTGATGACACTTCAAGGAATCAATTAAAATGAGTTCAGATTTCATGGTTATCATATCAGTTCCATTACTATGTTTGTCCATGGCTGTGGTCCATTTGGCTGTGTGGTGTCTGGCAACTGGCCGTGTGGTGTCCAGCAGAGTAAATGGCCGTGTGGTGTTCGGCACAGTAGAATAGCACCAACCCCTTACACTCGCGGGTGTCGTACAAGGCGACTAATGTTTTCGAGGCAAATAATCTAGTCTCCATAGCTTGGAAAATGGGCAGCAGCATTTTTCATTGTTATATTTATAACACTGTGATCTCTAAGCGTGGAGATTATGGCAATCATCTCCCCTTTTCGTGGGAGAGGCCCAAAGTCCTGCAGTAAACTATTATGGGCTGTGATAACTATGTTTGTTAGAGATTTCATCCTTATGATTGACTATTGATAGCAATTGATGCCATAACAGTATAGGGTGTTACTTTTGTATTTTAGCTGGTTCAATTCCTGGGTGTGGCAAGCATATCTTAAAAATTCACTTCTGTGGATAAAGGACAGGTATTTTTGTTGAGTGTTTCAGTGGATCCGGGTGTCTGTCTGAGGCTTTGAATTTTTGATTGTTGGACAATTTTTCATACAATTTTCTTAACTTCACCAAATTAGAACACCACCAAACTGTTCATGTATTTTAAAAGAAATATTTTGAGTTTTAACTGAAAATAAATACTTACCCAAATCAACATAAAATTCTGTTTGGTGTAAATATTAAATAATTTAAATTAAATTTAGTTGTTCTAATGTACGTACTCTAGGTATGTAGGTACATACATGTGGGTAGATCGCATAGATATTTGTTTATATATTCTACCCTACTTTGAAACAAGACTTTGTTATGGGCGTGCAAAAGATGCTGTAACAGGAAATAGAAAAAAAATCTTAGTTGTTATTATTCCGAAGGGGGGCATTGTAAGACAATGAATGTTTTGACATATTGCATGACCTTCCAATGCCTATTAGAAAAGGTAATCTTGGATCGATTTTACATGATTACATTCAACTAACACTACGTAGTATTGAAATTTTGTTAATACTCACCTAGGCTAGGATCTCTGAACAGCAGCAGAATTTGCCTTTAACCCTAATTAACACACATCTAAAATAATAAGACGTAGTAACTGTGCAAACGCAGTCCATTTATCGCAACGCAAAGCAAGTAGTCTTTGCGTATGACAAACCTCACAAAACTCAAATCGATTGTTTCTATTATACCCACTACGTGAATTTTAGAGAATCGTAAAAATTCACATACAGTTCACAAATTGTCACAGTTTCAAGATGATATGACACTATTCAATTTTGATCCATAATTTTATTATCACTGATTTTCAAGAAAACAGTCGAGAACAAAAACAGCTGGTTACTCACTCATTTGCCCGCTTGTGTTTTTTTTCTCACTCACCCCAACCCACTTATTTCCTATAGAGAGAGATAGAGTACCAAGCAAAACACAACAAAAGCCTTGGCATCGTGCACAAAGGAAAGCAAATTTAGTAGGTTCTGATGGTTGTACAGGCAACACTGTCTAACCCGAAACATTCGAAAACTAGAAACTTTTTGTTAAAACAGAAAAAGTGTATTTCTTATTCTATTGGAGTCTATTAGAAGTGTATCAACTCTTCTATGAGATGTGACTAGAATTTATGAAAAGAAAAATCTACAAATTTTAGACTTTAAAGAGAGCTGGGAAAAACTGTTTCATGTGAAATTCACGATCATTTTCATTGGTGTTTTATGTTTTGAACGCACTTCGTGGCGTACTTGCTATAAAGCGCGCTCCACATGTGGACAGTTCCGCGGGAACACGAGAATGTAGAGGTAGTATTCGTGTAGTCCCGTGCATATTTGGCATGTCTCGCCTATTTCATAGACTAAGTAGAGATAGTTTGTTGTCGTCTCGATTCGATCGATTTTATATTAATATTCCAAGCGCTTTTTCCCGTAACAGGTTCGGAGTACACTTGACCATGATCCAGGATATTAGTAGATCAAGTAATAACAGTAGAGCAGCTGCCATCACCTCTGTGACCCTGTTTACAGTAGATTACTGATATTACACCGATGAATCGATAAAATGTCGCGCTTTTTGACACCACCACATCCCTAATAGGCGAGAATGTAGAGGGTCGACCAAAGTCCCGGCAAAAGTTTCGCCGGAAGTTTCGGCGAACATGTGGAGCGCGCTTAATAAAAAAATATTTTGAATCGGTAATTTTTATGTAGAACTAAAAAATATAATATATTTAGAGTTCATGATTTGTAAATAAACCGTAAAATACGGAAATTAGTTTTGACTAGCTTTTGCCCGCGACTTCGTTTATACGTACATTTTAAGATCTCCGTAATGTATAAATGCTTGTTCTACCCACCCGAATTAGATGAAACCTGTTAATTAAACATAACTTAGATTTTAAGTTGGATTTCAAGTTACCAAACTTTGACACCAAAATTAAAAACCGTTCAGCGGTTTTTGTGTGATGCACGCACAGATATTGTTAGACATCTGTCCAAAAAATAAAGAAAAATTTGGGCCTGCTTACGTCTCAATACTCTACCCCGCCCGACTGCTTTTTATGGAATATCTGCAATGTATTTTACAGTTTTATAATAGTATATAATATATACCTATATACAGATATTTCGTGTGGTCGAGGACACTCCACAGCGGCGAAATGGGAATATTGTTGTGAGTAGGTTCTTTTTATTAAAGCAGAATCATCACAATTCACTTCACAACAAACAAAAACAATGTTATGCACATAGATTGACTTAAAGGAATATATTAAATTCTTTTGATACGTCGTTGTGTTGGATTTCATCTGTTTCTTGTAAAATTCCAACTAAATCTTCATCACTTGACAGGCATAAGTTTTTTAAAATCTCTGAAGGTGACGGTACATTTTTCTCTATCACTGGGATGGAATTAATTAATTCATCCAAGTTAGACTCGTAAATGTCGATATCTTTCAGTTTAGCAGGGGTTTGTACGATATCGCTTGTACCAGGCATTTGTTCGGTATTTTCTTTAAACGTATCAGCAATAATATTAAAATTTTCCGATTCCATATCTTCCAATGAAAGCTCTGCACCTTTTCGCACTAATTCAGCATTTGCTTCAGAAACTTCGGGATAGTTATCAGGAATCGTCGTTATTTGTACGTTTAAATCCTGAATACCATTTTTTGTATTTTCACGTTCCATGGAGACTGGTGATGTCTCCACATGTTTTTGTTTTAATTTTTCTATAAGATCTCCCGTTTGGCGAACTACTGTTCCTGGTGGTTGTGCTTGACATTTATGAGTCCTTTGTGATACCTGTAAGTAGTAACAAGAAATTTTAACAAAGTTAAATAAGGCATCTTTCGTAGATGGTTACAAATATGTACATTAATATATTTACTTTATATCGGAAGCTCTTATCACATGCAGTGCACTTGTACGGCATGACACCCGTGTGGATACGGCGATGAACTAAGTAAGAAACTCTCTGGCGAAAACATTTTCCTGAAATATAAATTAAGTAGCAATATAAGTAGGTATAACTTAGACAGTACATATTACGAAATTGGTACATAATATACCTATATATGAACGGGGTATAATATACACTTCTCTCGCCTCTTCCATATTTATGCTACTTTTTATGCATCTACACCGGTTAGATAAGGGTACTCCTGACCTGCCTGACTTTTCGGAGCAGTCTTAACGTTATTTTACATAATTAATGAATAATTTTCCGTAAAAACAGAGTCAATATTTTTTCCATTTTTATCAGGATGGCAGTCAATTCACGAAGTGACATTACATTTGGCCCACCCTTTACTAATGGTGTGGTATACGGCAGAGTAGAAAACCCCTTACACTCGTGAGTGTCGTACAATGCGATGTATATATACATTTTGGGAGGCTAGGCGTGTCTGATGTGTATGGAATAATTATTACTCTTTCACGTTAAATGAAAAGTAAAAGTAGTTTACATAAGGGAATAACAAAGACTTATAGGGCACAATTTATCATGAAATTCAAAATAGTTGAGATGCCTATGCCTATCCAAATTTTAGCGCGCGAATAAGCGTGAAGTGCCTAGACATACCTGTATATGTTACAAACATACAAACCGCAAGTTTCACATGAGAAAGGTTTTTCCCCGGTATGAATACGCTGATGATTGTGAAGGGTTGACAGCTCCTTGAACGCTCGCCCGCAATACGAGCAAGAATGTGGCTTCTCATCATTATGGTAGAGAAGGTGTTTATGATAAGATTGTTGGAACGTAAATGTCTTATTGCACTGTGTGCAAGCATAAGGAGTTTCACCTGAAAACATTAATATTGAATTGGTTGTTATTTAGGCTACGATATGTAATTAATAAGTATATTATATAGTATAGTATAATAAGATAAGTAATTGTGTACGAACGAATTATAGAGCAAGCTAGCTGCGATAACAAAAGTTTGGCCAAAATTAAAACATTCTGCATAATAATTCTTGTTATGTTGTAAGTGGAAGTTACATAGTGTTATTGTAGCATTTGTAGCGGAATCTATCTCTCAGAATAAAAACCTAGGTATTACTTTTGTTAGTAAAAATTACCTCAAAACAAACAGCAATTATTTTAACCTGTATGAAGACGTTTATGTTTTTTCAAAAAATACTTTGTAGTGAAGCACTTCCTGCAAACGTCGCATTGCCATTGCTTGTTATCAGACTTTTCTATAATCACAGATACATTATCGAGATTTTGGCTCTTTATGTTGGTATTTTCGTCAGTGTTTGGCTCTGCATTATTTGCGGCAGCTGAAAATCCGTAATGTGCCACTCGTAAATGTACCATCAAGGAACCTCTCATTTTAAAATGTTTAGGGCACAGGTGACAATTATACCGTGTACAGCTTTGGTTAGAATTTTCATCAATGTTATGTATAAGGCATCTATGCATTTTTAAAATATGTGAATCCACGAATTGTAGACCACAAACAGTACAAGTAGTATCTGACGATCCCAATTTTACATCTGTCTTGACTGTCGATACGTAAATAGAATTTTTGTTTTGTACATAACCTTCCGCATTCTTTTCTGGCGACATTTCAATAATAGGTACTGTGTTCAAAGATAAGACCGGTAACTTGGGGTATATCTTTACGAATTTCACTGGTGTGTTTGAAGTTAATGACGAATTTTTATTTTTAGCTGCTGGTTGCGATGGTCTTGATTTTTTCGGTTGACGTTTTTCAGAAACATCACAAGTCTTAATATTCACTTTGTCTGAGTTACTTGTCTTGGCAAGCACTTTTACGTGGCTGAATAGATGAATGGTAAGTTTGTCTAGTCCG
Organism: Blastobasis lacticolella; assembly: GCA_905147135.1. NCBI lineage: Eukaryota > Metazoa > Arthropoda > Insecta > Lepidoptera > Blastobasidae > Blastobasis > Blastobasis lacticolella. Next base: position 13,024,814 of record LR990046.1, on the reverse strand, counting down.
ATTACTTCTTCTTGACAAACAGGACACAAAATTGAATTTGTTGATACAGATATCAGTTTATCTCTTAATGCTTCTACAGTACCAAATATTCCAGAGTGGGAACACACGGGACAAGGTAAAGTAGCAGCATCAGCACTCATTTTAACACATTAAATACGGAACAATACGAAATACGTTCGAAGAGCAACATGAAAACGCGTGAAACTAATGCTCGGTCAGCTATTTTTAGAAAAGTGAGCTGCGTTATACTTTTGGCGTTTATTCAAGAAACTTTACAGCGTCAACAATTCTCAATTTCGTAGCTATGCCTGTAGATATGTAAGTATATAAGTTTAGGTTTAATTAGGTATAATTTTGTAAATAGGGTTCTATTTTGTTTATTAAATACAAACTAGCTGGCCTGGCGTGACTGTTTTCGCGCTGTGTCAGTCCTGCCCCTACCCTACATCTACCTTACACCTACCTTACATCTACCCTACACCTACTCTACACCTACCTTACACCTACCCTAAACCTACCTTACAGCTACCCTACACCTTTTTTTTTTATTATGTGCTGTTCGAAGTAGAGACTAATTTGAATAAAAGACATCAAAAAATAATATGTCGTAACTACAAATGTTGTAACTAACACAACTTTCTTTTATTTAATGCAGTGCGACTAGGATTTTGAACAACAGTTCCCAAATTTAGAGTAGGTAGGTATTTTTTAGCAGTTTTCTTGTTTTTATGACACCTTAAACATGCTTTCTCTGAAATAAATGAAAACAGGCTAGTTTTAATTCATTTTTGTACACATTTGATATAGAAAAAGTAAATAAAACTTTCTCTTTATATATTTATATTGTCTGAATTGGAAATTTGGAATGTATGTTTTATACATACATAGTAATAAACAGTTAATTAATCTAATAAATCATAGTCTCCTTTATTTTACGAACAATGCTATAAATAAATAACCTAAGAATAACACAAATTTTTTGTTTGCATAATATTTAAAAATTCCCGCTACTATTATTTTTTAATTTCGGTAGCTTACGGTTTTCATACGCAAAAATCCTTGCGGTTTTCTTTTGACACACGATAGCCAGCGACAAATCAGCTGTCTTCTGTTTTGAAAATATGGCGGCATGTTTATTTGTTTGTAATTTATCGCGTAGTTACTTTTTACGTTATCGATTAAATATTTTCTGAGTTGTTTAGTAACGTTTACCGGATTTGTATAATAATTTTGTTTCACAGTAATAAGTTTTACTTAACTCATGATGAGTGCTACTACTGAAGAGCCTCGCTACATGGAGAAGTTACTTGGAGAACTGGGCTGGAATCAGGGTACTAGGATTCCTTTGGCCAGCCCTGACAACCAGGCCTTGGAAAATCTTCTGATAACCAGGTATTGGTTTCCTATGTACCTACTATAATAATCTACTTAATAATAATAATAATTTAGAATCATTTAGACAAGCGCGCTGTGAGAATTGTCGATGATACCATGCTCACAAGTGGTATTGAGCCGCTGAGGGAGGGATTTCGCCTCCCTTTGTGTACTACTACTACCGCTTGTACAACGGTGTTTGTTCTGAAGAACTGTTTGACATGATGCCTACAGCTACATTCTATCATCGCACCGCTCGCCATCGACAGGCTGTTCATTCTCATAGCTTTGAGCCAAAAACACACACTAAGGTTGTGGAATGAACTACCTGGAGAGGTTTTCCCTGGAGAGTAGAACATGGAGTTCTTCAAGAAAGGGGTTAAACGGTTCTTTACAGGGTCGGCAATGCGTGGGTGATGCCACTGGTATTGCAAACATCTATAGACTGCGGTGACTGCTTACCATCACGCAGGCCACAAGCTTGTTTGCCACTTCAGTGGTATAAAAATACACTTAAGACAAAGTTTTGGTTTTTGTACATATAATGCCTCCTTACCTTCTATACTTCTGCACTTTATAAACTTTTTATTTACTTGGTTACTTAAGTCCATATTACATCTTTATCCTGACCACAATCTTTTTTCCAGACAAAATGAGATCCAGCTTTTGAAAGAGGCTTTAACCGCCCAGAAACAGAAACAAAATGATCTCAATAAGTATAAACAAACGGTTCACACGGAGTATCAAGAGAATACGGTTAGTTAAACCGCAAGTAATCCAAGACACTTTAATTTAAATGCATAGTTTTACTTGAAAAAGCTTAGATTTTTTAAATAAAGATATACAAATAGTCTGAAAGCGGATCCTGGCAGAAACCAGAATAAGAGCTAGGATATCATTGAGCTGCTATTTACTTGCATGCACCGTCATTCATGCATCCCACAGGGATATGCACAGAATATTACATATATATACATTGAATTAAAAAGATTGTTTAGGCTTAGGTAGTGAGCCCCTAAATCCCAATTTTGATACTTGGTCCTTTACACGTGACTAAGAGCCGGCTATAGTAGCCAGCCCAGCTCCTTCTAGAATTCTATCAGTGTCTTAGGACATTCACAGACTTCTCAAAGGGAACAAAGTTTCTATTGAGGTTTTAGCTCTGTGGCCCTTGTTCACCAAGGACATGCCCTCTAGCACGGTGGCACTCCAGTATCAAAGAACAGTTAATGCTGTTTCATATTAGGGCTTACAGTACGGAAATGTGTCTGTTAGTATTCTGGTGCCTTGGTCGCATACTTCAAGGCACTGTACTAGTAGAGCGGCCTGTGTAATTGCCACACAGTCACACAGAAAGATGGTACTATGTTCTCCTAGTGTTAGTGAGGATGTGATATTCAGATATAGCGAGAAGATTCCCACTCCTGTACCTTGGTTGGTCTTTGATCTATCTGTGTATCCGTGAACTTCTCAGTCTCAGCAGTTTAAATTTGGTATCTTATTATTATTGTTGTTTATCAGGCAGGCAGTTATGAACAACTGTTGGATTGCCTGCATTCGGCTTCTCTCTAACCAACATTATTTTTCCTGTTATTCTGATCTTAGACATTTTAATATTTTTAAACTGCTTCAGAGTTCTGTCACACTGAGCCCCAAACAATGGGTTTGACACCATTGTTAAAACCGGGTATTAAAAATAATAAGACCCGATACCCGGGTATCAAAAAACGTCGGGTATTCGAAAACCCTTGTACACATCCAGTGATAGGCGCGGATCCAGGGGGGGGGGGGGTAATGGGTGCAATTGCCCCCCCCCTCAGCCCCGACTCTGACTTACAATGGGCCTGGGCTGGGCCTACGGTTTTATGAGCCAAAAGGGCAAAAATTCGACAATTCTCAATTCTTTATTGATTCTTTTATTGATTTTATCAATCACTAACTTTTTAGAACATAAAAGTCAAAAATTTCGAGCTCGCGTCACTCGCTCATTCATTGCTTTCAGTTTTGTCATACTATTCACCAATCTTTCAAAACCTAAACTTCCGAACTCGATACGCTCGCTCAAATATTCATTTTGTCAATCACCCCAGCTTTTAGGAACCATAATTCAATAATTTTAATTTCTTTTATTGTCCTTTATTACGATCAGCATCACACATCATCACAGCAATTATCAACATCCGCTCGCTCATTAATTTATTGCTCATCACAAGTTTTAAAAATCAAAATATCTAAAATTTCGATCCTAAATGCCAAAAATTTCGAGGTCGCTTCGCTCGCTCATTCATAGGTTTCAGATACTTTTTTTATCATTCACCTAGCTCGATGCAGTTAGGTACTCATTCATTGATTTCCTTAAATTACTACTGTGAGGAACACCCATAGTTATTAAGACCAAAAGTGTTTAAAACATCGAGTTCGCTTCGCTCGCTCATTAATTTAATGATCACCTCAAGCTTTTATAACCTAAAATATCATAGATTACAAGCTCACTCCGCTCACTCATTCATTAAATTCGCTCCAGCTTTTAAGAACTCAAACGTAAAAAATATCGAGATCACTCTGGTCGCTTCTTCATTGATCACCGCAGCTTTTAAGATCCAAAATGTCAAAAATTTCCGAGCTCGCTCCGTTCGCTCATTCATTTATTGTTCTTCCCACTAAAAGGGCAATTTTTTTTTACTCAGGCCGCTCGCTCTTTGATTAGAGAATACCTATAATTTAGACTTTGCCCCCCCTTAACCAAATCCTGGAGCTGCGCCTGTCCAGTGCAAAGGCCAGGAGAGAGGAGGTCGAGTCTTGTCGAGAGTCTCTCATTGATCGCTTGAACCAAGCTCTCCAGAATGTTTCTGATTGAGGAGTTGCCAATCTTATGCAGTAAACGCGTCTAAAATACAGGCATGTTTGTTCACCGCCAAACGAAGTACATTCCGTCGGAATCCAATTTTCCAGGGTGTGTCCCTACAAATACGTGATAGCCTCCGCCTGCTGGGCATGGAAGTGTCATCCAAGCTGGACTTTGGTGGGTATGTCGAGTCCATAGCTAAATTTGCTGCCAAAGAATTAGGCATCCTCTCTAGGGCAATATTAAGGCGGTATTTCTCACCTAAGCAGAGGTTGCCACTACATAAAGCCCAAATTCGACCTTGCATGGAATACTGTTGTCACCTATGGGACGGATCTGCTAAGGTCTATCTGGCTGCTCTGGACTCTGTTGAGAGACGCGCCAAGAAAAGATAGACAATCCCCCGTTGATGCAGGAAAATCTACAGGATCTGGATAACCGCCGTAAAGTGGCATCTCTGGCGGTTTTCTACAGACTACACTTTGGGGAATGTGCGACGGAATTAGGTCAGCGTACCATCCCTATATTGTCGACATTCCGCCAATAAACACTCCGTTTTTCTAACTCTTTTCTGTTACGAACGGCAAGGGACTGGAACTCGCTGCCTGCACATGTTTTCTCTGAGCGGTACAACTTGGGTCTCTTTAAGACAAGAGTGAATAGGTATTTAATAGACAGGTATGCGCCATCGTAGACTGCATCTGCACTTAACATCAGGTGAGATGGCAATCAAATATCTGACAATTTTCTAAAAAAAAAAAACTTTCGCTGATTTTTTTTTATTATTGTCGATAGGCTTGCATTTGACCTCAACTCACCTGATGGAAAGCAAAGAGTTATTAGTGAAATAATACCGTTTACTGCGAAATTTGTAAAAATTGGACGTCCACATTGTACCATCTACGCGCCAGTCGCGGCGGCCACATGGTCGAAATAATATTCAAACATAAATGGCATTTCTTTACCTTCCCAATAAAATTAGTTTCACCGATATTAAAACTTTTAATTTTTTATGTTACAAGGCAAACAAATGGGTAGGCGCGACACCTGATGGAAAGTGGTCACCGCTGCCTATGGACTATTCTTCTTTGTTTAATTTCAATTTAAAAACCAAAGATTTATAAATAAAGAAAACAATTATCAAAAAATAAACTACACGTGAACTTATCCTAGCTTATAACATGTTTTTTCTTAGTTGCCTTATGACTTATAAAGTAGATATGCGCTTTTCAAATTCTTTAAGGCATTACCGCATCAACTATTTTTTTTAAATACCCGGGTACCTGGGTATGGCGCTCAGATTGTACCTGGGTACAAAATCCCTTAAATACCTGGGTATACCATACCCGGGTACCCGGGTAGAATACTCTAGTGTGAACCAAGTTTGTTGCACCAGAGGTTTGATACCTTGAGACTGAGAACTGCCATCATTGCCTCCTGTTGCATATGCAGGTCAAGTGGTGCCAGTCCCAGTAGTACCTCAAGGGCTGCTGATGGTGTCAACACATGCAGCCAGTAATGGCGGAACAGGCCATCTTCTCGAATTGCTGCAGCCTGTTAATTGACATGGCCAGCTTCGTTCTGGTCCACAATCCAAAAGCCCCGTTTGTGGCACTTTTGTCCGTGCTTCATTCACTAGGGGGTCCACTGAAAACCAGCGTCATGGCAACTGTCGTGGCATATGCTGAGTGTGGCCCCATTGCACTCTTCACATGGCACAAGTAACGAGATTAGAGTATATTTTTTCTTATTCTGGTTTTGTTTATGTCTCTGTTTGATTATATATTTTTTAATTTAATTTTAAGAGTTTTGTGCTGTGTGTTTGAGTGTAATAAATGTGTTTTACTTTACTTTAGTTTACGAACGGAATACCGCAGTATACAGTCATCTGTCGATTTTTACCCCAAATAAATACCAAAGGTTTTGCCAAGGAGTTTGTTACTACACGGGGAGATGCTAGCTTTGCCCAACTTGTGTTCCAAGTGTTTGTTCCATAACATTTTGTTGTCAAAGATAACCCCTAGGTATTTGACTTTATTTTAATGGGATAGGGTCGTGCATATTTTGGGTAGTCTAAGTGCTTCCAGATTCCTCGCGTTCGTAAAAATTTTTCTGTTTTAGTTAGATTCACGGAAAGTTTCTGTTCATGACACCAGCTTTCAACATCTTTAAAGCAGACCTCATGAGATCGTATAAAACCTCATCAGACACTAGATGCCTGCTTTGAAGCTAGCTTTTTTTTTTTTTTTTTTTATTACTCTACTAGCCAGGCATTTGACCGCCACCTCACCTGGTGGTAAGTGACGATGCGGTCTATGATGGAGCATGCCTGTCTAGGAACAGCCTATTCACTCTAGCCTTGAAGGCATCCAGATTATATTGATCAGGGAACACACTCGCAGGCAACGCATTCCACTCCTTAGCCGTACGCATTATAAAAGTCGAGCCAAAGCGGCTCGTGCGGATAGTTGGAAGATCCACGACATAAGGATGAAGCGCTCGCCCGGATCGCGTCTCCCGATGGCGGAAAGGGGCCGGCGGAATGAGGTCGTGCAACTGCTTCGCACACTCTCCGAAGTGCAACCTGTAGAAAACCGACAAACGCGCAACCCTACGCCGATGCTCGAGGCTCTGCAGCTTAGCCTCAATTAACTGCGGATCACAAATTAGTCTCTTTGCCCGTTTTTCCACCGAATCCAAAGCAGCCAGTTGGTATTTGGCTGATCCATCCCAGAGGTGGCAGCAGTACTCCATGCAAGATCGGACTTGTGCTTGATATAATTGAAGCAACTGCCTTGAAGTGAAGTACCGCTTGACCTTCGAGAGGATTCCAAGTTTTTTTGCAGCAGTCTTGGCTTTTGATTCGATGTACTGTCCAAAGTTGAGATTGGATGATAGCTCAACACCCAGGAGCTGTAGGTTGTCGGAAATTTCCACAGACACATCCCGGAAAGTCGGAGCCAGATGGAATGGACTCCGTTTAGCGGAAAACAAACACGCCTGTGTTTTGGTGGCATTGAACGACACTAGATTGGCTTCGCCCCAATCGGACACTGCATTGAGAGCCTCGTTCAAGCGACCAACCATGGCCTCTCGACAAGACCGAATATCGCCCCTACTAGCTTTTGCATATGACATATATCTATCCGTTACTGTGCTGTCGTCTGCGTACCCAAAGATACCGGGTCCAAGCAGATTATTAATATGCAGCAGGAAAAGAGTCGCGGACAGAACCGACCCCTGAGGAACTCCCGCGTCGATAGCCTTAAGTTCAGACGTGTAACCGTCTAGAACTACACGGATTGATCGTTCACTCAGAAAATCCGATATCCAGGTGCAAAAGCCAGCAGGAATACCATATGAGGGAAGCTTGCTTAAAAGGGCTGCGTGCCAAACCCTGTCAAAGGCCTTGGAGATATCGAGAGACACAGCAAGGGCCTCGCCATGCCTCTCAATGGCCTCACTCCACATATGAGTAGCATACACCAGAAGGTCCCCAGTTGACCGACCACAGCGGAATCCGTACTGGTGATCGCTGAGGAGATCGTTACCTTCAAGATGCACGAGGAGTTTCTTGTTCAGTGCACGCTCCATAATCTTACAGAGAATGGAGGTAACCGAAATAGGGCGGTAGTTGGCAGGGTCTGCGCGGCTGCCCTTCTTGGGCACGGGCTGCACGTTGGCAAGCTTCCATGTCTTCGGTACAATTCCAATCTCCAGTGAGAGGCGATACAGGCGCGTGAGAATAGGAGACAACTCGGGGGCACAACTACGCAGGACTATTGCTGGTATACCATCTGGTCCACTAGCCTTGTTCACGTCTAGACTCCGCAGGATTTTTAAAATCTCTTTCTGATGTATACGCACCTCTGCCATAGTGCAGTCAGCGCGGGGTGAAATAGGTGGAGTTTTACCTGCAGTATCCAAACGTGAATTCGCCGCGAATTGAGAAGCAAGTAAATTTGCTTTCTCTTCCGCAGCATGCGCCAGTGTCCCATCCGGTTTCAGCAATGGTGGTAACGAAGATTGACTAAAGTTCGATTCGACCGCTTTTGCCAAAGACCAAAACGCCTTACTCCCAGGAGGGTAAGAGGCCAGTTTGGTGCCAATCCGACCTATGTGGTCGAAACGAGCCCTGCGTAGCGTCCTTTTGCAAGACTTGGCGGCGAGGTTAAAGGCTTTCTTCAGTTTGCGAGTATCCGGAGACATATGCGCTCGAGCCTCAGCCCAGGCAGAGTATGCCGCTTGCTTCAGCGCTTCAGCGCGACTGCAGTCAGCACTAAACCATGGACGAGACTTGCCATTCATCGCTACGTCAGAATATGGAATGAAATATTCCATTCCCTGCCGTATAACCGCGGTAACGGCTTCAGCACAACTCGACGGATCGCCCGAAGAGAAACATGCCTCCCGCCAAGGATAGGACGAAAAAAAGTTACGCATCTCATCCCAATCTGCTGATTTGTATCGCCACACCCGTCGGGGGTTGCATGGGCTTTGCTCGGGTGGGGAATAGACGTATACAGATTTCACCAGACAGTGGTCGGATGTACCCAGTGGTGCGGAAACCGATACTGAGTGCCTGTCCGGATCAGTTGTCAGCAGAAGGTCTAAGCAATTGGCGGAATGGGAGTCGACATCCGGTACCCTCGTGGCGCAGTTTACTAGCTGGGTGAGATCTAGCGACAGAGCTAGTTTACGCACCTCTCTCCCAGCATGATTGGTCACCTGGTATGGGAAAAGCCATTCTTGGTGGTGGGCATTGAAATCCCCCAGAATGACCAGCTGCGCCGCGGGATAACGTTCCCTCGCTTCATCCGCCGCTTCAATGAGATGGTCACATAAACGAGTCGTCTCCTGGACTCCGCTGTGGGATCGATAAACGCAGGCAAACAAGATTTGCACTTGACCGGTATCCACCAGAAGCCACAAAATGGACAAACCAGACCCCTCAAAGCATCTGAGACGCCGAATGCAGATGTCGTCGCGAGCGTACACACAGACTCCGGCACGAGGAACGAACCTGTGCTCGAGAGTATACCCTGGGTAGCTGAGGTACGCCGCGTCAGCCGGACTTCTGATCTGCGTCTCAGTGAGGAACAGCAGCTGCGGTTTTTCAGTCTCGAGGTGGTGGTGGACTGCATTGAGATTTGAGTGCAGGCCTCGGATGTTAGTGAGGTGCACTTTGAGTGGGAGGGAGTGCAGCCGCTGTTTATCGTTTATCCTTGTTTTTCGCTTCATATTATATTTATTTGAGTGATAGGTTGTTATAGGAGGACGGAAGTTGGACGAGGTAGCGCTCCGCCGACCAGCTACTATGCTCACCATTGCCGCACGGGAAGGTGCCTGACGCGGAGACCGCGGGGACGCCCGAACCCCCCCAGATTGGCTACCTGGCCCTCCCATCCGGTCGCCAACCGGCAGGGTAGAGCAATCTGGGATTTTTCGTGAGATGGCGGGGCAGCCTTTCACTGGTGGCTAACCAGCTACTTGGGCCCCCAACTATCTACGGTCGGCCAGCGGCGGCACCGTGCTTCGGATCCCGCTGCCCTCCGAAGCCAGGCACCCGGTACGGGAGTGGTGAGCAGTAGAAAACACGGATTCTCCTGGAGGGTGGTTACCAGCCACGGCCGAAGCCTACCACCGGAGAGAGTGCTGTCCATTTTGCACTACCCAGGGATCACGTGTAGGGTAACTAGAGTCATGAAGCCACAAAAAGAGGGCTTCGCCTACGGACGCGGACAGCATTGATCCCCATAGCTATCAGTGGCAGGCTGCTATTGATGTTTCTGGAACAAACTGGTTCAGGAGTAAGGCGCGTATTTGTTTAGGAACAAATAAGCATGGATGTAGGTTACTAACCGTTGTATCGATCGAGAAGGTCACCCCCCAAATTGTTTAACTCGCAGATAATATTTCTTCTGATCTACGGCTCCTGGCTCAGGGCTGCGATTAGTGGTTGAATCTCCAACGTCCTGCGTAGGGTAGCCTCACAAAGGACCAGGTTTGAGTTCAAGTGCGGAAAAAACAGCCCATTAATCTAAACGTAATAGGGCACTCTGACTGTGTCCAACACAGTCAGAGTCCTACGGCTACGGGTTGTTTCGCTAAGAGTCAGCTAAGTGGGCTGGCCATCGCTACCCAACAACATCTCCTAGGACGTGGATCACATATATCCTTGAGGGCTGTTGGGCCCCTACGATTAGTCGAGGGGACCCCGCCGGCCGGTGGGGCCGGTCCCACTGGTGTGTCGCGGCCCGCCGGCCCCGCCGGCCTCTGGTGTGTCGCGCTCGGGCCTAGATTCTGGGGAGTTACCGCCCCATCGGTGGTTGTAAGCTACCAATTGCTGTCGGCCGTCAGGCCTCTCGCTTTGATTGCCTCTCTCCGCGCTTTCTCACGCCGCGCTCTGCAGGGAGGCTTGTTTTTCTTGGCCTTCGATAGTCCTGCAACCAACGTCGGTTGTTACTCTTATTGTTTTTGTTTGGACCTGCTGTCCCTCATCGGCACCCTCCATAGAGGTGGTACCTCATTGGGAGGAGACTCTGGCATGACCAATACTGCACCCGTAGTTTTTATTCAACACCGGTGCTGTTGGCGCGCTGGGGAGCGCAGCCACTGTTGTTTTGGTCTGGTCTACCTTTCAGCAAACCTCGATCGTTAGCGCGCCTAAGAACGCAGCCGGTTTTGGTTGGTTATAAGGTTTATTTTTGTCATCCACGAAAAGTAATGTTAAAATATTGTTCCCGGCAGCGTTCCACCCTCCCCGGAGCCCGCTAAGTGGGGACGACATGAGACGGTTTCCCATGTCGCCAGAACTACCCCAGAGATATTGGGCCGTTTTTTGGAAAGTTCCGGGCTGGAACGAATCGGCGGCCGCACCGAGACTGAACAGAGAAACCTGCTCAATCCCGAAACGACCACCTAACGTCCGTCCTTCCCCTTCCAACACCGAACCCTTGCCTGGCAGCCCTCTGACGGAATGCCTCAGCCGATTTTTCCTAGGTGGCTAGCCTAAGAAATCCAGGCCAGAAGTGTTGCGATCGGCAGGCACTAAAACCAATGGCCCACCTCACGCTCAGCCTCCAGGACCTCTTCATCCCCCCGTACGAGTCTCCACGCATAACACAAATACGTGGGTGGTACCGTCCACCCGCCGTCTAACCGACATAATATGTAAAATATGTGTTGACGAAGGGCCTACAACTGCTGGACCACTTGACGGTCGCAGTACGGAGATTCCTGGGGAACCGGTTTTAAAGAGCCCGTGGTTCGCCCTCGCCTGGTATTGTTTAGCTACTGCAGCTACGAGGAAGATAGAAAAGTGTAGTATAGTTAAGAAAATAATGGTATGGCCGTGCACTACTAGGCGGGAGGCGGCAGTGCCACAAGCTGTTCCACATTTTCACAATATCTTATTTACCCTTCATTGTTTAATATTTATTTGAGTTCTTTTATTAACCTTTACATCTATTTACAGCGTCTCTTATTTGCAAACAAACAACAGTTGGAACAAGAAGTTAAGTTGCACCAACTGGCATATATTGAATTGGACAATATCACACGAGATATGAACAGTAGCAAAAAGACCAGCGGTGAAATTAACGCTCGTGTTGAACGACTGCAAAGTAAGTACTGCAATTTTATTTTATTATGAAATACAAGTTTTGTCATACTCAATTATTACGGTGTGGTGACAGTGTACGGGGCGCGGCTGCAGAAGAAGGCAGACATGATGAAAGGCGAGGCATGTGGGGAGCACAGCGCGCAGCAGGAATTATAGTTATAATATAGTGTTTAGTCTTCCTAGTTTTGGCACACATAAGGATGAGGTCCATTTTATACCTACAGATGTAAAAGCATATAACTGATCAGCACCTTCAAGTGCACTCAACTGAAGACTAGCATCAACACTTGACTTCACTGCACTCAAGGAAACTATGTAGGGTCAATGTGCCTAATGGCAAACAGGAGCCATTAGGCACCCTATAGAGTTAAGCGGTAAACCTGCATTTCTTCAAATGCTTGAAGCTTTGGATTTTAAATTCTCACAGACAACCTAAGTGCCTACGGTACGGTGCCTAAGTGGGGAACTAGGGAATAGTACAAGTATCAAGAGTTACTTTTCGACTAGAATATTATCCTTCGACTAGAATGTATCCTGAGGTTTTAGAGGTGGTCAACGCATTGGTGATACCTATGGTGCTACTGTGCATAGGCAGCGGTGGCCACTTTCTATCACCCGCTTGCCTGTTTCTCTACTCATCACCATTTCGACGTTTTGTCTCGGTTGCGCTTCCGCGCGGTACGCAAGGTCTCGGGGTCCGCCCGTTGTATTCTCTTCTGATTGTCATAAAAAGCATCTTCTGGTCGCAGCGAACATCGCCCGTCTGCTGAAGAAGGCGGAATCGATGAAGAGCGAGGTTTGCGGGGAGCGCGGCGCGCTGCAGGAGTGGCGCGCGGAGCTGGAGCGCGGCGCGTGCGACATCGCGGCCATCGAGCAGTTCACCAAGCAGGACGTGTCAAAGGCCAAGGTATAATCTGTCCATACTGACTTGTCTTATTTGATTAAGGAAATTATGCAGCAGTATTCGTGGAAATTCACATATGTAATTCTCGACATCTATACACAATATACGTAGCGGGATTAATACAGCAAGTCGCTATTTTGGGCATAGTTTGTTCACCAAATAAGACAAGTCAGTTTAAAGAGATCATAGGGGTGGTTAGGGAGGTAGATTTGTGGCTTGATACAAACCCTCCACCAAAGCTCCCGAGCAGTTCACCAAACAGGACATGTCAAGGGCCAAGGCAGGGGCCGTCTTGTAAACTGGAGGCTTGGGGTACAAAACCAATTCTCCACCAACTCATGCTCCTGACCACTTCTCGGTGCGTGCGGTATTTTCGTGGTTCGGGGTACGTTCGGAGGCTCGCTTCACAGCCCCACAGCCGCAGGTCGCCACAGCGGATGATATGATGATGAAGACGTCGATCATAGAAGCGATTTAGGGGGGGGGGGGGGGGGTAGGAAGCGCAGGGTGCTAAACTAAACTCTGCAACGAAAGATGAAACCTATCTGTACAATTCTGCATCACTGCCTATGGAGTGATCATCGTCTCCTATGGACATCAGCAACACTAAGGACGCTACGAATGCGTTGCCCGCCTCTAAGGAGACCTCTAATATACCCCTTGAAAGAACCCATGTCATAGTCCAAAGGAAACACTGTGGCTGGGAGCTTACTTCACATCCGAATCGTGGGAGCGAGAAACTTTATTTAGAACCTTCATGTGGACATCATCAGAGAGTAGGTACGTAGTGGAGATGAGTACCCAGCCCGCGCCCCCATTTAACCCCATGTGGACCACTACAATAAATGTGTATCAGAACTGAACGATTATTTGTGTTCATTATAGCAACTAATCCCACCCAAATGGTTTCCAGGAAATGGAGACGAAACGCCAGAAGCTGAAGGTGGAGCACGACCGCATGCAGGACCGGCTCCATCAACTCGTCGCGGATCTAAAGGCCGAGGAGCAGGCGTGCGACAGAATCTCAGTTCAGGTACTGCAATGCCTATTCATGTTTCGACCCTCACACTAATTAAAGTTTATAAAATCATTGTGTCTGTTGTCTTATGACGCGTACGAAGGCCCGAGGTCCGCCTTGACCATGATCCAGAATTTGGCAGATCAACTAATTGCAGTAGAGCGACTGCTATCTGACCTCCATGACCTTGCTACCAGGGGAACCTCAACAGATTGGATCATGGTTACACATTCAGTCGCCTGAATATGCAGGTTTCATTACGAAGTTTTTCCTCAGCATAAGAGCATCGGTTAGTGTTCAACAAATGTACGTCATCACTAATATAATTTTAATATTTCCAATAATAAGTGGTCTAATGTGCAACACAGTTTGAAGGTCATTCATGGTTGAAAATGTTGTATTTCTTTAATTTATACATGATTATCGAGTTGAAAACTCATTCATCAGGTCGTGGAGGGCATGGAGCAGAGAAAGCAGATGATGGCGATGTGGGCAAGTGCTGTAGAAAACCTAAGACAGCGCTCAACCGACATCAGACACATTAAAGAGGTCAGTTAGCATTTACAGACGCGAGTAAGTATCTGTGTTTGCCGTTCAGTTCGGCACCTGTGTGGACGAAAGCAGACGTAACTCTGAATAGCTACTGTTTTTAAACGACCCATTCAACATTTTAGTGATTCGTCGATCAGGTTATATTTGGTAGGTAATTGTATGAGTTGCCGTATTCAGTTTGTTTTTCTAGTGTAAGTGTTTATTCCATATCGCGTCGTGAGTCGCACTATGTAACTTATATGTTAAATAAAATTGATTAAATAAGTACTACTTACGAAAAAGATAATGCAAAAAACTCGATCCTCCCACTTGAGAGAATGTTGGAAACACTTTCTTGGAATAAGCATCCCAGAAAGGAGTCGAGATCAAACCAGTGATCCTCTAGTTTCGGCTACGTATCTATTTATTGACACGTGTGTGTGAGAGACGTCGCCGTAGAAAGCCGATCTGACCGGAGTGGATATTTAAAATCATTGAAATATTGATAATAATGATCACATTAAAAATGAAATAAAATCTTATAAATATATTTTTAAAAACACTATTTTAAATAATCCACCCCTTGGGTTTATATTATTTATTGGGGTAATTTGTTTATACTTTCTTTGTTTCTCTGATCTTGAATTTCACCTCCGAGTTTAGGTATTTACTTACCATCAAACGAGCCACAGTGTCCCCTTAGCAATACCGGAGGTAATAATACAACCGATCCACCGCCAACAGGACTACACGGTCCTGGAGGCGGAGGCGGCCCGCATAGTAGAGGCCACGCGCGAGCAACAGGCCTTCGCGGGCCAACAGCGGCAGAACAACGCGGAGGCCCGCCGTCGCAACAGCACACTCACGGAGAAACTAACTCGGATACGGCTCGCCGTCGTCGACATGGTCCACAACAACACCTTTCTGGATAGCGAGGTAAGGAGGTAGTTAGATACAGCCTTCTATAGCCAGCAATGCGCTTACCACAGCGAAAACTGTCTATGAGGTTTTCTATTCGTTTTTTCAACAGCGTGGAGATTATGGCAAAGCCCTCCACTAACGTGGACTGCAGTGGAATTTTTTGGGCCGTTGATGTGACTTGATGTGTTAGCCCTCACCATTTCTCTTTCTCCATTTATTACTCTTGAACCACGCAGCGGATATATACACATTTTCAGAGCGATGGAGATTTTGATACACACGGTTACAGAAGCACTAAGCACTTTATGAGAGGGGTCAGGTACTGTAAAGTCGACCAAGAAATTGGTTGGTTGAAGGTCAGTCGCACGTCATAAATCATTGATATTCTCAACCTTAGCGGTATTCTTGGCCTGGTTTGTGACTTTTGCTCGGTACCACATACTTATATAGTTAAGAAGCCCAGTCGTATAATTGAAAAGTCGCCACTAATATTGATTTCCTTACGTTCCCAGGATCAAAGCTTGCAGCGCGAGCTGGCCAACGTGCGGCATTCCCTCGAGAGTCTGCACGCGGAGAACAAAAACATCCTAGAGATGCAGCACCAGAAGACGTTGGCCATCAAAGATATCGATGAGAAGGTAAACTTTGGACTTACTCCCAATTAAGTAGCGGCGCGACTCTGGAATAATTTGCCAAGATTAGGGACAGTTCATCAGTGACTACTTTCAAATTAAGACTAAAGGAGCATCTGTTATCTTCTATCACTAGGTAGGGTTTGCTGGACGAGATCTCTTACAGACATAAGTCCACCTTTGTAAACAACCTCTTGTACTAATTATTTTTATGTTTGTTTCGTATACAATAATAGTAGTTTATGCAACGGGTATTAAAACATGAGTGTCTGTTTACGCTACGCCTCGTATGATAATAGTTCGACACGAGTGTTTTAATACTTTCACTACACATATTATCGGGTTTGTTACCACGGTTAGTATTGTTTTTACCTCGATATTTCGAACTCCTGGCGTCTATAAAGTGAACTGCAGTTGTGGCAGCTCATACATCGGTCAAACAAAACGAACAATTGTCGACCGCATGAAGGAGCATATAAGAGCTGTAAGGAACAACGACGCACAGAAGTCGGCCATAGCACAACACCTGACTCAAAGCGAAACGAATCATTGGATCGAGTTACATAACCCCCAAGTACTGTCGACGGAACGTCACTATATACCACGCCTAGTGCGAGAGGCAATAGAAATAACGAAATACAAAAATTTTAATCGTGAAGATGGGTTTAAACTGTCCAGTGCGTGGAATCCAGTGTTAAATGTATACAATCGTAAAAGTAGTTCGATTTCGGTTTCGCGTAAAGACGTAGTGAGTTTCGTGTGTCGCGGGAATCCAGCGAGTAACAATGGTAGTGGTTCGAGAGTTCAAAGTGAGGGTAATCGTCGAATCCGAAAGAGGGTGGACCGATATGTCTGTCCTTAGGAGCGACTTCACACAGCGGCACCAGTCAACTCGTGACCATGACGCATGCAACTTCGTCGAAATATCGAGGTAAAAACAATACTAACCGTGGTAACAAACCCGATAATATGTGTAGTGAAAGTGTAGTGAATAACCACGAAAGTCTTAAAACCTATGTTTTAATACTTAATTATATGCAGTTGCATGCACTACTTTATCTACACTCATATTTACATGTTAAAATTTCGTACCTATAATTTTCTCAACTTCGCTGGATGTAAGCTGCGAGTCAGTTCTGTTGTATCTACGCATCGAGGATATCAAGCGGCGGGAAATTCACTTCACTACTTTCACATTTATCTATTTATTTGCTTCAAACAAGAAAAACCATTCACAAACACAAATTACAACAATTAGAAAAAATATTCTGTTTGGCGGGAAAATATTTACACTGAAATATAAACAGGAAAATATGAATTTTGAATTGAAATTTTTAATTTGTTAAACATATTTAGGTATTCAGCCTACATTTCGCAGTACAGAGCCGACAAAAAATTTAAAAAATGAAAGTGTTGCATAATGATTAAAAAGTTATTTTACGTTACAGCTGTAAAGAAATTAGTTTGGGAAATGCTGTATCGAAAAGTAATTTTTAAAAATTTTATAGTCTGGCGTGAAAAAAGTGTATCCTTAAACAACTGTTTTCGAATATGAAATTGGAACATTATGCTATGAGTGTAGATAAAGTATATAATAATACTACACACACCGTTGTCTGCCGCTTTGTGTTGTAGAAACATAGGATAATAATTATATAATAAGGTATAATAATTAACATACCTCGTGCCGGGTCATCTTTAATGCAGTTTGTTTTCTTTTACAGATTCGAGCACTAAAAAGCAAGGTTACAGAATCATTGGATAAAACCAAATCGGCTGAAAGACGAGCAAAGGAGTTGCAAGATATGCTGAACGTGAGTATTTTTTTTTCTATTTAAAGTCATTTCAATTTGATTTGTTTTATCAACCCCGCCCGTGAGTTTTCTTAAGTTTTATTATCTTACAAACTTCATCTAAAATATTTAGCACGTGTGATTCGTTACGTTTGCAAGAGCGAGAAATAACGATCACTTGCCACTGAACAGATATTTGCGCCGGTTAAGATTGGTACTGTGAGCCGAGAGCCGAGAGTGGTGGTTCTATGCGGCTGACTGTATGTGAGCATTTTCATCATTAAGAGACTAACTCCATTCGAATACCCGAACCTGACTAATTCGAATACCACTTAACTCCATTCGGATATATCCGTATCCGCCTGACTTTTTTCTCTGGCTCTGAGTCTGGCCAACTGTATTAGAATACCCGAATCTAGCTAACTCCCCTTGGTTACCCGAATCCGGCTGCCTCTATGCGGATACCCGAGTCTGGCTAACTCCTTTCCAGATATTTAAATCTGGCTCACTTCATCAGAATACACGGATCTTTGTCAAACCCATCTCTATTTGACTCCCACTTTCTAACTACCATATTGAAATTGATAGAAATTTTTAATTGAATCTAAAACATCGCCCTTCCTACCACCTATGTGTTATATCACAGGAGGAGGAGCGCTTCGCGTCCCAGTTGACGGTGAATCAGCAGCGCGCTATGCATTGCTCATTCGTCGAACAGCAGAAACTAAACGGGCTGAAGAATGAAGAGAAACTGCATAACATGCAGCTCAGGGGTAAGTCACGTTCGCCCTCTTTGTTTATAGGTTCTCCCTCTTTATAAGCCTTGTGGTGCTTGGCGAAACACGAGATTTGACTTTTGCAATGACAAACTGTTATCAAACTGTCAATTGGCCGTTTCAGAAACCCACATAGTATTTAGAGAGAGAGAGAGAGAGAGATTAACAAATTGTTACGCAATGTTTTCGTTAACATGCGTTTCAGAAACCGGGTGTAAGTCCTGGGATGTCAACATCAACGTCACATTTGTTCATTAGAACTAATTAATTATCGTATTAGTTGGTAATTATACCAACCTAATACGATACTACGTCCAGAGGCGTTCAATGTTATCTAAAACTACATATAAAATTCGTAATACGACTGTAAGAAATTCGAGAGAGCTCACAAGATGACAATGGATACTGTTCTTCTTAAAAGTTTTAGGCAAAAGTATCATCGGTCGACGTAGTGTCCAAATTTGTAAAAAAAGTACCCCGCCCTTCAACGTACTGTCACAACGCATCATTTAAATTTCACGCCTATAGACGTACTGCAGCGAACGTGTTAATTCTCATAGATTGCTTTCTTCCTTGACAGCTGCAAAAGCCGCGCTCAACAAAATGGACAGCAAACGAGGCGCCATGGACAAGATGCACCAAGGACAAAAAGAATCGCTATACGCTGTTGTAAGCATTTAATTCCTTGTTAAACCGAATAGGTAGGACAATAAATTGCGAAGTAACATCTAGAGATGAAACGGATAGTTGTTTGGCCGGATACCGGATACCGGATATCCGGCCACCATCCCAGCCGGATAGCCGGATATCCGGCGGCCGGATATTCACAGGTCATAGTCTCTGAACAAGTTTGTGCAAGCTGTAATCGCGGCGTGGGGCTTTATACGACTGCGTGTGTTTATGTAATTTAAAGTTTTCGTTTAATGTGAATAATTTGAACGTTGAACTGAACAACTCTTCCGCCCTCATAGGGATTGATAATTTCAAAATACGGGCTTACACATTAGCCCACAGCATTGTAGAGGATAAACGACATCGTATACTATCTCTAAATATAAAGAAATTCATATTTTTAATCCAGGATAATATTTTTTCATATCTATAATATCAATATATATCTTGATTGACTTTAAATTATTACTCTAAGTACATTATAATACTAAACAGCACTTGTCAAAACTACACACGACAAAAATGCGTATTTATGCTGATCAGCGGGTGTCACCCTGTTGGGCGAAGTACGTAATGTCCACACTCGTAGAAGTTACAAAGTCACACCTATGCCCGAGAAAATTTAAGAACGCTCAATGCGATGGTGTGAGCATGTGCTCCGCCCCAAAGATCACCTTAGTGCAAGTAGCCCTAAATTTGGCGACGACGACTCGCTGACGCGGAAGACACCCATACGCCACCTGGCTGACGACGGACCAACGGGACCTGAAGGACAATATTATTGACGCTGCTACTGCTCAAAATAGAAAGAAATGGAGGATGCAGACAAGGAGAGCTGACTAATGGAAAAGGCATAGTGCAAAAAGAAGACACCAGAAAACTTAATTTTTTTTGCTAACCTATCAAATGAACGATATGAGCAGAATAGGTGCCGATGCCGACATAATCACCATCGACTGCTACATTGCATATATTTCCGATGAGCAAAATCACTTTTATGGGGCTTTTCATACATTTTTTACTATCCGGTATCCGGCCGGATATTAACGCATTATCCGGTATCCGGCCGGATAGTAAATTATGGCCGGATAGACCGGATACCGGATAGTGGCCGGATATCCGTTACATCTCTAGTAACATCAGCAGTTGAATACCTACTATGATGAACCTTTTAATCCGCGAGTTAGCTAAATATCAAATCAGCAACTCTTTATGATCTGTCAAAACGGATCACTTCTATAAAATTTGTATAAGACTTTGAACTGTGACGTTATTGTACAAAATATGCGTCAAATGTGCTCTGTTTTGTCATTTATCTTGATTTAAAAATTATAAATATTACGGTTTCATTTATTTTCTTGTAGTTAATGCTCGTTCTACTTGAAGCTCTTAAATGATAACCTGGTTTCATAATTTATATTGAATTTAGTCATGTCCCCAATTGTACTGGTGCGTTGTAACCATTTGGTGTCCCTCAGTCTGCTATATTGGCCCGGCATGCGGAGTCTGAGTCTCTAGAGTCAGAGGATCTATAAGGAATTTCGAGATTCCAGAATCCAATAGATGGCGCTAGTGAGAAGTAAGATCCTTTGTCAGATTTCAGAATCCAACAGATGGCGCTAGTGAGAAGTAAGATCCTTTGTCATAATACTGCTGTGCTATTGGACAGAAACAACTGCTGTAAAATAACGGTTTTATTCCAACCAATGACAGAGCTTCATTTTGGCATAAGACCTCACGTCTCAGTAGCGCCATCTGGAAGCGAAAACCCCTATAGAATTGAACGCTGCATGTCAATATGTGTATGATTTCAGTGCTACCAACTAGAGACGATAGGCGCCCGTGTGTCGCATATGGAGGGCGCGCAGGCCGAGCGGGAAGTTAACGCCGAGCTGGTCGAGAAAGAAAACAGGTAAGGGCTAGGTATTATCTATAGTCTTGTGATTCTCAGTTAGGAGGGTAGTACGAAGCTTCTTTACATTCCGTATTTTAATTTACTTGTTTGAAATTGCAATTTTTCTTATGACTTTACACATTTTCGCGTAAAAAATGCTAGTAGGATTCGTAAGGGGTTTCAACACTCGCTACTATGTATACCGGCGTTTGTGTGTTCAGCGCCCTCTAGTGTAAGTTCCATTATTTGTTAATCTTTACGTGACGTTGTAAACCTACCTTCAATAAAAGTTACAGAATAGATAGCCATAAACCAATGCCACATGACTGTACCGTAGCTGTACCGTGTTTTGTAGTAAAGTGAAATCAAATAAAAATTAGAGTAGTTATTGATACAATTATTTTATTTATTATTTTATTTATTAGGAAGACCAACAGCTTCATAATACAATAGTTCTTTATATAAGGAACAGTATGCCAATTATAGGTCTCCACAGATAGGTATCAAAGTAACACAGATAATACAACACAACAAAAAATAAAGTAAGCACTCAATTAACATAAAAATGACAGACATCGGTCTATCTTTCTATAAGTACATAATCCATATCTATAAAATAAACTTTACATTTTAGCCAACTATAAACTCCGATATAATTATAGAAAACGCTCATTGCGTAATAAAAAACTTGTTACTCAACAAACGCCTTGCTGACATAGCGCTAGTGTTGAACAAATCAAAATCGAGTTCCATACTTGCCCTATTGAAAACATTGCTTGCACGACAAATGTAGGAATTAAGTCTGTAATTGGTGGATGCACTCCCCAGACTGATGGGTACGTTAAATCTTAACACCCTGCGCGGAACTGATAGGGATAAAAGCGAGAGCAGATCAGGACAATCAAGCATTCCTTGCGCTATTTTCAACAGAAAGATTAAATCAGCTGTCTCTCTCCGCTGCTCAAGGGGAATCAGGTGATGCTTTCTACATAGGTCAATATAGTTGTCGGAAGAATACGTATCCTTAGTGTGGAAACATCAATGCTTTATAAAACGCTTTTGGATGCGTTCCAACCTAGTAATATATGTTATATATCTAGGATTCCAGATCTGTGATGCATACTCAAGGTTACTTCTTACAAATGTGCAATAAAGGATCTTCAATGTTTTAACTCTATGAAAATCCCTAGAGCACCGCAGTACAAACCCTAAAGCTTTGGAAGCCTGCGATATAATTTTATCGATATGGATATCGAAAATTAATTTAGAGTCATGAAAGACACCTAAGTCACGCACCAATGACTCTCTTCGTAACGCATGACTCTTAAGCGTGTACTTGTATTCAATTAGGTTGTGTTTACGGATATACGTTACAATTGAACACTTAGAAACATTTAAATCGAAGAAATTTTCGCTACAATATTGTTCAAGCTGTTTCAAGTCTATTTGGAGGGCTTCAGCGTCAGCGAGCGATGCAATTGTTGTATAAATTTTCATGTCGTCGGCAAAACACAGAAGGTGGGATGACCGTAGGCACTGGTCGATGTCGTTCACAAATATAATAAACAGTAGAGGACCCAGCAAAGAGCCTTGCGGCACGCCACTGGGGATGTCAATCCATCTAGATGTGTAATTATGCAAGGCCACCGCTTGGGATCGTTTCTCAATATAGGATGAGAACCAACGGTGCAAGTCGCCACATATTCCAATCGCAAAAAGCTTCGTTAAAAGCATGTGGTGATTAATTTTATCGAAAGCCTTGCTATAATCAGTGTAAACGACATCGACCTGCTTCCCCCCCTCCATGGCCGCCGTAAGGAAATCGTTGAAAAGAACCAGGTTCGAAACCGTTGAGCGTCCCTTCAGAAAACCATGTTGAGATGGGTTAAGGTACTGTTTTATTGAAGGATAGACCTGATTATATACCAGGTTCTCTAGAACTTTAGATAAAAGACAGAGTTTAGATATTGGCCTGTAATTAGTAACATCACCTTTAGTACCTTTCTTATGTACCGGAGTAATGAAAGCACGTTTCCAGACCCTAGGGACGACACCTTCGTTCAGGGATCGCCTGAACAATATAGCCACCGGAGCCCTCAAAGATTCTGCACAATTAATGAGGAATCGAGCAGGTAACTCATCGGGCCCAGCAGATTTAGATGGGTCCAATTTTGTTAACAATTTACATACCTCATCCTCCTCGACAATCACAGCAGACAATCAAGAATCTGAAGGACAATCAGAGATCAATCGAGATGAAGATTGGTGGGGGGGAAAATCCGAAAAGTTTGACTCAAAATATGAGGAAAATGCATCACAGATCTGTTCGCCACCCGTAACCACCGAACAACCATATTTCAGAGAACCAGGCAATAAGTTGGATTTTGTTTTAGATTTTACGTATGACCAAAAATACTTCGGGTTTGAGCTAATAGAGTTCTCAACCGATGCAATATAATTATTATAGCATTCCTTTTCTAGGACAGTAGCTCTATCACGAAGCAATTTAAAGGACTCTCCATCTGATCCATTACCATACACTTTAA
This sequence comes from Blastobasis lacticolella, assembly GCA_905147135.1. NCBI lineage: Eukaryota > Metazoa > Arthropoda > Insecta > Lepidoptera > Blastobasidae > Blastobasis > Blastobasis lacticolella. The sequence goes on along the minus strand of LR990046.1, from coordinate 13,001,284 downwards.
ATTTTTTAAAGAATTTGTGCTTTTCTTTTAATACTTTTTTTAGGGCAGATGTATACCATTTTGGGTACCGGCTTTCATGAATATTTACACACGGTATATAAGTATATATTAAAGATTTAATAAATTTATAAAATAGTTCAGTCGCATCTTCAACTGTTCCAGATGACAAATCTCCTTTCCAATCGACACGAGAAATTTCTTTATTAATTAATTGGTAGTCGCCCTTATCAAATAGAAACTTTTTATAGGGTGCACTCATTAAAGGGTCGTAGTTAATAAAGTTGACATACAGATGAAGAGACCCATGGTGAGGATCGACCGGGGCAAGTGGTTCTGGGCATTCACTTACGTTCACAACATCATTACACAAAACTAGATCAAGGGTTTTGTCAAAGCAATTACGCACTCCATTATACTGCTTTAAGTTTAATGCATTCATCTCATCTATAAGTGTGATTTCATTGAGAGATGTGTAGTTAGATGGAACTAGCGAACCATCACTAGTGCCCCGAGTCCATACAATATTGCTCATGTTGAAATCCCCTACAATCAAATATTTATCATTCGGGAACTGAGTTATAGAACTTTCCAGTTTTTCAAAGAAATGCTCCAACTGATCTGCGAAGGAAAACCCATGGTTTTGTGTACATAAGTACAACACTCCGAGATGTAATCTAACAGATGAATTGCATTTGGTCTTTTTAATAGAGAAGGTAATCCAAAGGTCCTCTGCAGATGATTGAAAACTGGGCTGCGATACTGCCAAGATGTCCCTACGCACAGCAATAAGCACACCTCCACCCCTAGACTGATTAGTAAGGTCATAGTCGCGATCACGACGCCAGACCACGTAGCGATTACTAAAAATCTCGTCATCAGAAATTCCCTCTATAAGCCATGTTTCGGTGAGCACTATTACATCATAGTCACAACTACACGTGGCACGGTGGAAATTTAAGGTTTTTGTGCGCAGGCCACGCGTGTTTTGATAGTAAATGTTAAGACTATTGAAGCTATCAACAAGCATGTCGATTACATTCACTGATAATTGAATGACTCTTTGTATATATTAAAAACCCTAGTTTGAGACGGGAATAATTACAGACTTTGCAACATATGTTTATTAACTCAGCGGCAACCAAGCACAAAAATGGGTGCCGTAAATATAATATTGTTGAATGAGATACGACATAGTAACGTATGATGTACGGTACGAAAGCAAGTAAGCGGGCAAGCGAGTTCAACAAGCAAATACAGAACAGTGCACAAAAAAGCAAGCAAAAGCGCAGCATCAGCGAGCGTGGCAAGCTGAATTTTAAATACAGTAAAATAGTAGGAGGCGAAACGAATAAATAAATTAGATATAAAAGCTTATGATAAAGGGCATGCATACAAATCACGGCAACGGTAATCAATTTATAACAGTCTACACTATTTTGTTTAAATCACTCTCTTTGGAGATGACAATAACGTGAGACTCATTGTTCTTTCGAACGTGAATCTTCCCATATCTCACCCACGTGTAATTATAGCCACTGGCTGTTGCTATAGCCTTCTCCTTTGTTAAGAGCTTCTTGTAGTAAGGGGTTAAATGGTCATTGACAAATATCTTCTGCTTATTATCCGCAAAGCCGATGTCCTCTGCAGAAAGGGATTTCTGCTCACGCGCCGCGGTCACAAATTCTTCTTTTATGTAACGGTTAATAAAGCTTATAATTACCGATTTCTCCTTGGAATTAAAAACTGGGACTCTGGCGATATAATTTACTTGCGTTCTAGGAAAAGTGTAGCCCACAACCTTGCAGATGTTTTCGGTAATAGCAAACAGATTTTCGTCTTTTTTAATCGGTATTCCCTTAATCTCGACATTATTTAGTCTGGCCCACTGGTCCTTAACCATCAGCTCACCACGGAGTGCCAGTATCTCATTTTCAGCGGCGATAGTACTTGTACGAAGAGTTGAAACTTCCCGTACCTCGCGCTCGATGCTATCTACTCTGACCTTAAATTCATCCAGTGACTCGCTATTAAACCTGCATGCCTCCTTCAAATCGACCAAATCTGTCTTAATATTTTTTATTTCAGCGACAAGCGAGGGCAAACTAGAAAGTTGAGTCTTTAGTTCACGTATTTCCGCCAAGATAGTATCGAGTACAGTCGAGTCCACACTCCTAGGGGCCACGGGTGTATTAGGTACTTCAGGCATACCTACTGGTGGTGCCGGTGAGCTAAGCTTACATTGCCCACATTTCCATGCAGCCCTACGATCAGCCCCCAACTTGCGGTACCCAGCTTCAGATATACCAGCACATCGATAATCTAGGTATTTCTTACATGCCGCACACTGCACGCCATCATTAAATTCTGCGTCACACATTGCGCATTTCATGATTATGTATTAAATAATAACTTTTGTCTCTCAAAGAAATATGTTGTACACTCGATATGAGTGACCGGTCTGCGCAAGCTAATCGCTCGTGTACGACTGTGACGCGATACAGTTACGAAGCGCAAAGCAACTTTAACGGTTCGGTGGCTCGCGGACGGATCAAAATCCCGCGCGTCGGTCGGTCGGGCAGCCGGCTACCTGTTTCGATTGTGACTTGTTGACGGTATGTCGGCACCAACACAATAAACTTTTCGATGCACTTTTACGCTAATAAATGCAGATTATAGCACAAACACTTACGTACAATGATAGACAAGTCCCTTATACTGATCTATTTGCACTTTACTAAATTAAACAACGAGAAATAGCAAGATAGTTAGAATTAAATGCTCAGAGCAAGTACTACACAATATTTATCGATTTGTTGGTCGTCAAAGACAATTAGAGCGAAACACGTGCGAGAATTAGGCCGTGTGGTTTCCGGCAGAGTAGAATAGCACCAATCCCTTACACTCATGGGTGTCGTATAAGGCGACTAATGTTTTCGAGGCAAAAGATCAAGAATCTCCGTAGTCTGGAAAATGGGCAGCAGCATTTTCCATTTTTATATTTAAATTCTGCGATCTCCAACCGCCTGCCAAGCGTGGAGATTATGGCAATAACCTCCTCTTTCGTGGGAGAGGCCCTAAGTCCTGCAGTGGACTGTTACGGGCTGTGATGATGACGTGCGAGAATTTGACAATTTCGGTGAGTCGTTTGTTTACCTTTTCTGTAACTTGATTTGAAAGACAGTTTACAGTACAATTGAATACCTAATGGGCAGAGATTTACCGCACGGCTTGAGGCGATTTACCGCCGACATCTGCATAAATTAATTACAAAATAAATAAAACTTCGTCCGTCAGACTGAAAGGCGTGTGTGCTCGTCACGCGGCTCGAGTCCTACTCCTTGAGAAGCACTCGGCGCGTTTGCTGGACGACATGCGGCGGTTGGCGAGAGACATCGAGAATGCGCAGACTGAGCATGCCAAGCAGGTCCGGTAAAACTGGAATGGACCATTTGCCTGTAGTGATAGAGTATACATTGCACTGACGGTGAATCAGAGATCAGGGGGTATCAGAAAATCTGAAAGCCATGGCCATGGGCCATATTTTGCCTTTTCGTGTTCAGGCCTATATCCAGCTAAGGAAGACCATTTGTAGGATATAGTCGCGGGTTATCATGTTGACCTTCTACCGACGCTCAAATATGCCCTGGCAATGTAGATTGCCACTAAAAGTAGGAAAGCGGACCCTGGCAGAAGTCGGGATTGACCGCTCCGATGATGATGATGAATGTAGTTTGCCACTAGTGGTGAGATTGCGATCTCGCCACTCGTGGCCAATGGGGGTAGTCTGAAAAGAGCGGATAGCGGTTAGCTCTGTTTGAAATGATAGGTATAGTTACGGTCGCGTAAATTTCTTCAATCACAATCCTCTTTTCCATTATCTTTGGTTAACCTCGAGCCGCGTTCTCCCGGCGGCGTTTGTGGGGAACATTTGTTCAATCACAATTTTCTCATTGTCTCTGCTTAACCCCGAGCCGCGTCCCCCCTATACTTGCCCCAGGTGACGAAGCTGAAGTCGATGCTGCTGGAGGTGGACGGGTCGAACGCGGAGCTGCGCGGGCTGCGCGCGCTGTGGCGCCGCGAGCGCGTGGAGGAGGCGCTGCTGCGGCTCAAGGTGGCGCACGCGGCGCGCGCCGTCGCCGGCCTCGAGGACGCCGGCTTCTCGCTGGACAAGCAGCGGCTGCAGTTGGATGCGGTGAGTGCCGCGGGGCTGGAGGGGGACGGGTCGAGCGGACGAGCAGCGGCTGCAGTTGGATGCGGTGAGTGCCGCGGGGCTGGAGGGGGACGGGTCGAGCGGACGAGCAGCGGCTGCAGTTGGATGCGGTGAGTGCCGCGGGGCTGGAGGGGGACGGGTCGAGCGGACGAGCAGCGGCTGCAGTTGGATGCGGTGAGTGCCGCGGGGCTGGAGGGGGACGGGTCGAGCGGACGAGCAGCGGCTGCAGTTGGATGCGGTGAGTGCCGCGGGGCTGGAGGGGGACGGGTCGAGCGGACGAGCAGCGGCTGCAGTTGGATGCGGTGAGTGCCGCGGGGCTGGAGGGGGACGGGTCGAGCGGACGAGCAGCGGCTGCAGTTGGATGCGGTGAGTGCCGCGGGGCTGGAGGGGGACGGGTCGAGCGGACGAGCAGCGGCTGCAGTTGGATGCGGTGAGTGCCGCGGGGCTGGAGGGGGACGGGTCGAGCGGACGAGCAGCGGCTGCAGTTGGATGCGGTGAGTGCCGCGGGGCTGGAGGGGGACGGGTCGAGCGGACGAGCAGCGGCTGCAGTTGGATGCGGTGAGTGCCGCGGGGCTGGAGGGGGACGGGTCGAGCGGACGAGCAGCGGCTGCAGTTGGATGCGGTGAGTGCCGCGGGGCTGGAGGGGGACGGGTCGAGCGGACGAGCAGCGGCTGCAGTTGGATGCGGTGAGTGCCGCGGGGCTGGAGGGGGACGGGTCGAGCGGACGAGCAGCGGCTGCAGTTGGATGCGGTGAGTGCCGCGGGGCTGGAGGGGGACGGGTCGAACGGACGAGCGGCGGCTGCAGTTGGATGCGGTGAGTGATGCGAGCCTGGTGTCACCCTTGGTGACACTACTGAGCCACCACCACCACCTATGGTCCTACCGGTCATACGGACCGCGTCAGACCGAATCACGGGAGGTGCGAGCAGTACTTGCCGGTGGCTCTTTTTCACACGCGTACTGCTTGACTCCCTACAAGTATTCCTTGGTGACTCTAATCAATCGGTGATAATGTTGGCATTATGTGTCTCTTTTAAGCGGTCATTTACACTGTGATTGGAATTGCAGCGAAGAGCGACGCGAGGCATACAACGTACGGAGCAACGGAATGAGAGTTTGCGCGATTCCATAATCCACCAGATGGCGCTACTGAAACGTGAAAATAAAGCCCTGTCATTGACTGGAACGATTTCGTTATTTCACAGCTGTTCTTATTCCTACAGCACGACAGTATTTTGACAACCGATATCACTTTTGAGTAGTGCCCAACTGGTAGTTTTTCAAATCGCGAAAACCTTAATTGCATATCGTTGTCTGTTTCACCTATAAAATAGACATAGACATAGACAGTATTTTATTCGGATCTTCATTACATCCTTAACCTAAGGTAAGTACAGTAAATTATAATTATTGAAAATTACATAAGACCAGCCAGTGATGTAATGGAAACCGAAATGGACCAGTCTCAGCATAATGCTGTGAGGGCTAATGCCTGTCACAGCGCTGGTTTTCAGAAAAGCCCATGCATCCCACGCGCATTACGCGAACGGTTATAAATAAAACGGTTAAAATCCGACCTGACTCGCGTAATTTCGTTCGTCTTGGAGCGAAATACCGTACCGTTTGCTAGACAATGTTGACTGTTAGGGCGACGTAGGATATCGTCATAATATACAAGAAAAAATTCACTTTGTAGTGATTGGTTTTTTTTACTAATAGAAATCACACAAGAGGTAAATGCTATCGCTACAAAAAGTCGAAACTAGAGTAAATAAAAAAATTTTTTTTTGCTATGTTGTGCACGGGCAGATCAACTTTTATTTTGTGGGTCTCCTAAATGCCTACAAAGTGGAGTTTTTCTTGTACTCGATGACGTAGCATAACCTACGGCGCCCTCACAGTCTATTCGTCTTGGAGCGAAATACCATACCGCAATATTGCTTCCTATACATAAGATATAACGTTCACCCCACACCCCATAGGCGATGAACGAGCGTCTGATCGAGATCGCGGCGCGGCGCGACATATTCGCGGTGCAGAAGCGAGCGCTGGGCGAGGAGTGTGGAGCGCTGCGCTCCGATATCCGGGAGCGACAGCAGCGAGTGGATCAGCTCGTTAAGCGGTGAGACCGGGTCCAGGGGCAAGGGTAGCAGGGTCGCAGTGCTGGCTAGGATGCTTTTAGCACTTTTAGCCTACTTTATGATCTGGGGCCCTATTTTTGCTCGTATGCTCGCGTGCGTTGCCTGTCTCTTTCCTACCCGTGGTAAGTTGCTAGAGATAGAAAAGTCAGGCGTTAGAAGGCGCGATCGCGTGGATGCGAGCGGTTAAAAAACAGGGCCACTGGTGCCCATAGCACAATTCCGCCATCGCACCACCCGCCGCGGGCTGGGTACTCATCGCCACTGCGTAGACCTCTGTTGCCTCTGATGTACACGCGAAGGTTCGAAAGAACGTTTCTCGCTCGCACGATTCGGATGTGGAATGTGCTCCCCAGCCACGGTGTTTTCTTTGAACTATGACATGGGATCGTTCAAGAGGTAATCAGAGGCGGGAAACGCATTAGTAGCGCCCTTGGTGTTGCTGATGTCCACAGGCGACGGTAACCACTTTCCATCTGATGGCCCGCTTTCCTGTTTGTCTACCTTAAATTAAAAAAAAACACAATGACATTTAGCTCTAGGTTGAAAGCTTTGTTTCACCCGTCGAAGGCTCACCACATTACACCACCACCAGCCCTACCTCTACACCAGTGGCGTTACTGTCATACAAGCCCAAAAGCCGGGCTTGCCTTATAAAAATAATTATCGATAAAAAATCAAAGATAATGCGAGCGTGAACTATTTAAAGTTCGCGCTCCTAATGCTTTTCAAACTGCCGCGCCGCACAGCAGCGCCATCGTGCGCCTAGGTTACGAAACACGACCCGAACGCACACGCAAGTTGAGGAAATTGAGACTCGGTCAGTCATCTCGCTCGCACGCGCTGGCTTATAAGCGGGCTTTGATTCCGGCCGGTATGTCTCTTTCTTACATATGAAAACTGTCCTATAATGAGATATAACTATACGTTTGTTTATATAGTAAATTGTACGAGACTTTAAGCCCTGCATGCGTATGAAGTTGTACACGGATCTTTGAAAATGGCAACTTCGCGCATGCGCAGTAGGTACGTTTGTTGAATGTTGTAATACGTACCAACTTCACTATTGTTTTGTTTGAGCCGTTTGGGCGGATAAGTAATTAGTTTTTTGTTGTGTTTGTGTTGTTTTTTGTAGTTAAAGTGATTTAATTAGATTGATCAACAATAGATGAAGTAAAGTCCCTTGTGATGGTTTAAAATGTGCACAAGTTTTGATTTGCATGGAAAAGGTAAAGTTTTTAATAATTTCTCAGAAAATAACAAATTATTTACTGATATGTATTCCTATTATACCTATTTCTCAGATAAGTAAATCTTTTATAAGACAATTTCATAGATCGGTGTACCAAACTCATTGAATTGTTGGTTGTCTCTCTCACAAGTTATATTGCTGGTATAAAACTGAAGAGTGATAAGTGAGGATTGATCAGTAATGTGGCAAGGGGATGGATTTTTTTTAATAACTGTAAAAATTACACAAACTTCATCTCTCGGCTTGCCTTACTCTGAACCCCTAGGCACGCCACTGCTCTACACTATCTTCACCACTCGCTCCTTGTAACCGCACTTTAAGTCAACGGTTTCCTGAGGATGCTCCGTAGATTAGCGAAAAACATGTCGAGGTTTATCAGTGATGGTGTGTGGTGGTGATGATCGTGGTGTAGCGTGGCGAGCCTTTGACAACAAACAAGTGGTGGTGAAACAAAGCTATCAACTAATGAATTATGGTATCTCGCGAATTAACGCCTGATATGATCAATAACTTTTAGCATAAGCTTGAAAAAAGGTTAGACCAATTGGCTCCCGTGACTGTTAAACTATTTAAGACCCAATCCAATGATATAAACTCGTGCAGTTCACGAATTTCCGAGTTTATTTAAGTTATTCTAAAACTGATATTTAGATATCCTAATTATTGAAATTGCATTCTCCTTTTTTTCTATTGACATCACGCAAAATCTGATTTGTATAGACACAGGCATCCAAGACTAGACTACAACTATTGTCTCCTTTTGTTTTATTCCAGATATGACATATTCATTGCCAGCCTTGGCAAAGACGAGTCGGGGAACGAGATCAGCGTGACTTTCTTTAAAATTAAGGTAAGGAATTTAAACTTTTTTCCATTTCCACAGAAGAGTTTTCCATTAGGTATTGTCAATTGGTTTCAAAAAGCATCAATAGATGGCGCTCCTACAATTTTGTTAATTTTTTACTAAAAGGTTCCACGAAATATATTTTAATACAAACCTTTCAAATTTGTATTGAGTCCGTTCTTGATCCTAGTGTTCATGAAACGGAGTGATGTTTGTTTTGTTTGTAAAAATTTATTACAACCTCTAAAATGGTTAAAAACTATTGATAAATACAATATTATCCAATACAACGTACCCAGTGTTTATATCCTCTTTGCTAAGAACCTATTTCAAGCGATTGTTAATTACCAAAATTGTCGGGGCGCCATCTAGGGAGTAGTTAGGAATGCTATAGATACCTATTGGAAAACTGCTCATTATTTGTCATCACGTTTTGGGAAGTGGCGCTAACTAAACTAATTAAGCAAAGCAAAGATAAAGATGCTGATACATAAAAGCACTACTATTGCATCTGAAAATCCATAATTCAAATCTATGCGTCTTTGCTGGGTGACATCTGTCATGCCAGATTTACATTGGTCAAGTGTAATACTAATGTAAACCGATAGGACAGTAGCGAGTCAACTTGGCTGGCAAGCTGCCTTGCAAATAGATCGAAATTGAATCGCTTTCTATTTTTTTTTTGGACATTGTACTCAACCTCACTCAACAGCACTTGAGACTTGACTTGAGTACGAAGCTAAATGTGCACGAAATAGCTAGTATTTGTTGACGTTGCTCGTTCATATGGACAGAGAAAGGATGCTGGACTCGCTGTAGTGTAATTTCTACATATGGCGGCCACGACACGAGTGTTTTAATACCTAATTATATGCAGTTGCATACACTACTTTATCTACATTCATATTTTTATGTTAAAATATCGTACCTATAATTTTCTCAACTTTGCTGGAAGTAAGCTGCAAGTCAGTTCTGTTGTATCTACGCGTCGAGGATATCAAGCGGCGAGAAATTCACTTAACGACTTTCACATTTATCTATTTATTTGCTTCAAACAAGAAAAAACATTCACAAACACAAATTACAACAATTAGAAAAAAATATTCTGTTTAGCGGGAAAATAATTACACAGAATATAAACAGGAAAATTTGAATTTTGAATTTAATTTGGTCAAAGACACTTTGCGGCGCCCGAACAAAAATTAAAAAATATAAGTGTTGCATAATGATTAAAAAGTTATTTTACGATACAGCTGTAATGAAAATAGTATGGGAAATGCTGTATCGAAAAGTATTTTTTTAAAATTTTAAAGACTGGCGTGAAAAAAGTGTACCCTTAAACGACTGTTTTCGAATATGAAATTGGAACATTACGCTATGAGTGTAGATAAAGTTATTTTACGATACAGCTGTAATGAAAATGGTATGGGAAATGCTGTATCGAAAAGTAATTTTTTAAAATTTTATAGTCTGGCGTGGATGTAAAATTTAAAAAAAAATCTTTTTTGTCGGGCGCCGGGACACGGCGTAATGTAGGCTGAATACTTAGATGTCTTTAACAAATTCAAATTCAAAATTTAAATTTTACTTTTTATATTCTGTGTAATTATTTTCCCGCTAAACAGAATATTTTTAGTAATTGTTGTAATTTGTGTTTGTGAATGTTTTTCCTTATTTTAAGCAAATAAATAGATAAATGTGAATATAGTTAAGTGTATTTCCCGCCGCTTGATATCCTTGACGCGTAGATACAACAGAACTGACTCGCAGCTTACTTCCAGCTAAGTTGAGAAAATTATAGGTACGATATTTTAACATAAAAATATGTAGATGAAGTAGTGTATGCAACTGCATATAATTAGGTATTATATGACAGTTGCATAAACTACTATTACGTTACAGCTATAATGAAAATAGTATCGGCAATGCTGTATCGATTTTTTTTAAATTTTATACTCTGGCGAAAAAGTTTACATGGAACATTACTTTATGAGTGTAGATAAACATATCTACTGTATTGTAGAAATCAAGTATTAATTTTGACATTTTACCTACAAATAAAATATGCAAATGTGTAATTGCAAAAATTACGCCAATTTCGTTGGTAAGGCTCTGAAACAAAAAAAATAATAGCTCCATGCGTATTTGCGACGTCTGCCTTTCTTCGCAAACATTTACACTGGCCCGCTCGCCAGTTCGCAGCGGAGCGCGCGGAGCTCCGCGAGCGCGGCGCGCACCTGGACGCGGAGACGACGCGGCGCGAGCGCGACGTGGCCGCGCTGGAGGCCACGCTGCGCGTGTTCCACGCCGCGCACCACCACTTCGTGCACCACGTCTCGCCGCTCACCGACGACAGTGAGTGCCGACACGCTATGAGCCGTTTTAGGAGGCAGTTCCCAGATAATTCCGATAGATGACTCTGCATGAGAGTTATGTTCATATCTTTGATTGAAGTAATTTTTTTTAATTTTTAATGGCTGTTTAATTTATGAAAGAGTTAACCCTTTATGCAGAGTCAACTGATGAAGGAGTAGGAAAGTGGGCCCTGGCAGAAGCCGGGATAGACGCTAAGATTTCATACATTAACGCAGCTTGACGCAGTGTTGAGCTTTCTGCCGGGTACCAACAACGTCAAGAGCGGGAACTATCGCGGTAACGAAATTGCACTTGATAAAGCTACTGATATGTGAGGATTGGTTTCATAAGACTCTCAAAAATTGGATGTTTTTAAAATCAAATCGACGCGAGCGAGTCCAAGGAACTGCCAGATCGATTCTGCCAAATGACTGGAATTATTTCACAGTAAACGTTGCGCTACCTTGCGCGTTAGTCCTCATTCAAGACAAAGAAATTCTGGTTGTGGTATATTATTTTTTCCCCCATGACCCACTAAAACCTTACTAAAAATGACCCCCCAGCCCCCGAAATGGAAGAAATCCGCCAGCTCACTGCGCGCTACTTCGCGACGCGCGACTCGCTGAAGGCGACGCGAGCCGCCGCCGCCGAGGCGGAGGTTCACGCACAGAACGCCGCCGCGCGACACGCCGCCGTCACCGAGAAGAATGCACAGCTGTTGGCCATGCTGTGAGTGACAGTGTAGTGTGGTAGATAGAAAGATATACACTTTATTTTATTTATTATACTTTAGAATTTTTGGATGACCAACCAGGAAGAGCAATCGAACAAATACAGTTGAGCACTGAACAAATATTAGTCCTGTACTGTTACTTAACAAGTATCAGTTGTATAGTTCGTAATATGTATATACCTACCTTCCTACCCCCCACCTTTTTGACGATTGAAAGAGATATTTAATGTCCTCTTCTTTCTCCTGCCCTTGTCCCAATTTAGCTGGGACATTAGGATATTTAATGTCTTAATTTATAAATACATTTTAAATTTAAGTAAAGATAAAAGGAGGTGAAACTTCGAATAAAAGCTTGAGTCAAAAACCTACGAAATTATAGGTCTTTATCTATGAAGTGGCCGTTTTGTATGGCGAAAATAACGGAAACTGTAATTTTCATACAAACTAGTGTTTCAGTTTCAAATTATTGGGTAAAAGAACACGCAATTTAATATGTTAAGACCTATTATTCTAAATCTACTTAATTTAGTTTGATGTGACCTCTCATTCGTACAAACACCCTTGTTAGTAAGGGTGGGCCTGACCAAAGTTTTGCTTCAAGTAGAGTCATAGCTGGGCATTAACTCGTTAATCCGTTAATCGTTAATTAACAAAGTTAATATATTGGTTAACGGATTAACTTTTAAGTTAACTTTTAAAAATGTTAACGGACACGTCTTCACAGGATTATGACTCAACTAAAAATTCCAACTTTCAATGACCAGGATGTGACTGTAATGAAGGAGTACGCAAAGGTAATTATGTGTATATAATTTAAATTAACGTATTACTTCTTTCCACATCATATCAATACTTATATTAAATACTTATTTACAGGTTATGGCACCTGTCGCGAATGCCCTCGATCGTTTACAAGGAGAAGCTCAAGTATATCTCGGATCACTACTACCGACGATTGCAGCAACTGCCTATAAATTAAAAAATATTAAATTTAAGGGCCTAGTAAATTGCACAGCTTTAGCCAATGCCTTATTAAATGGCATAGAGAAAAGGTTTGGACCACTCCTGAATGATGAACAGTGCCAACTTGCCGCGGCATTTCACCCAAAGTTCCGATTGATATGGCTGGAAACGTATGACAGCAGTAGAGTGGATGCAGTAAAAAAGTGCATGGAGAAAAAGGTAGAAGATGCCTTACGACAAGAAGCAGAGGAAAATTCGAAAGATATTTTAAGTGGCGGAGGGCGAGTGCGAGTGACAATGATGATGACGAGGAAGACTTTTTCAATTCTGTCACTCAGACTCAGTCTATAGAAAAACCAAAGAGCTCCAACTCTTTAAAGAGTAAAGCGCAAAGTCTCGTCAAAATGTGGCTGGACATGAAAGTAAAAGACTCGTTCAACGATGCTGCATTCCTCGGAGAACAGATATTCATAAATCTATTCATCAAATACAATACTGCTGTACCCTCAAGCGCTGCAGTTGAACGTCTGTTTTCCACGGGTAAAGACATTTTAACACCAAAGCGAGCCTCCCTTTCAGACGAGAACTTCAATATGTTAATGTTCATGAAGGGGAATATGCACCTTATGCCCGGCGATTAAATTACACATTTGAATTAAACAAGTATTTTGTTTTCTTCCTAACTTCCAGAACATCATAAACCAACAGGTTTTATAAGTGTGAACAAATAAATTGTTAAAATGTGTATAAAATTGCATTTTTAACAATACAAATGCAATTTTACACATATTAACGATTAACGTTAACTTGCGTTAATTCTTGCGAAATGTAACGCTTTAACGTTTAACGAAGCTAACTTTTTTTGTAGCGGATTAACGATTAACGAAGTTAACTATTTGATTAACGGTGCCCAGCTATGAGTAGAGTCTTCATGAGCCTTCTACCACAGCTCTCAGTCAGTCGGAAATGCGTGGGTGATGCCCCTGGTATTTCAAACGTCCATAGCCTGCAGTGACTCACCAACAGGCTGGCCGCAAGCTTGTTTGCCACCTTAGTGGTATAAAAAACAAGTCGTATGAACCGCCTCACACCAAATCTCGGGAGATACGTACTTCATCAGCCATCCATTCTCGGTGCTAGGAGCGACGCGGACTGCGAGCTGGAGTCGGCCCGCGAGCGTCTCTCGCGGCAGGAAGCCAAGTTGCAGAACGCCAAGGAGCAGGTGCGGCACTACGCGAGACGCGGCAAGAAACTGCTGGATGATATCGACCAGTGGCGGATCTTCCAGGTTGGTAGTATGGGATCTTCTTCTATTTGTGCCTCGTCTGTTTCTTCGATATTATGCTTTGGATTTTTAGGGACTACGCTCGACACGACGAGTTGCTATTTTTATTATTTCGACTAGCTAGGCATTTGGCCGCCATACCTGGTGGTAAGTGACGGCCGATGATGGAGCATGCCTGTCTAGGAACAGCCTATTCACTCCAGCCTTGAACGATGCTGATCGATGTTGCGGGTTGACTGTGGCGGCTTTTCCGGGTTGGAGGTCATGTGGGCAAATCATATCTGTGTTCTTGTTCTCATAGTAATATAAAACCAAGGGATATTCGTACCTTGTTTGGCAACGAATTCTCTATCATTATCATCATCATCAACAGTGTCTAATCCCAGCTTCTGCCAGAGTTCGCTTTCCTATTTATTTCTCTCAGTCTTTAACATTTCCACGCTGTAGGCCGGTGGCTTTCGTATCCAACTCAGCGATATAAATCTACTGATTCCTGGGCCGCGTGACCGCTTTCTCAATATCGGCACGGGACTCCCTGAGTATACTTCATTGAGGGTTTTGCGATTTCAGTTGGCGCTACTGAGGCGTAAGGTCCGTTGTCAAAATACTGTCGTGCTATCTGACAGAAACAACTGCTGTATAATGACGAATCTATTCCAGCCAATGACAGGGCTTTATTTTGACAGCATATCTCTCGTCCCAGTAGTGGTGTTTCGTTTATATTGTATACAGGAGTGGTACCGCCGATCTCCGATAGTACGCCGTCATTTTGATGCAATTAAGTTAAACCAATCGCAGCAAGACAGCTCTAGCTCGCTGCGATTGGTCCCGGCTCACTTGCATCAAGATGGCGGTGTACTATCGGAGATCGGCGGTACGGCTGCAGGCCTGCGACGGCCTTTCTCGATCACCTACTCACGTACTCCCACCGGCACCCACCTCCACCCAGGGTCCTATCGACTTCTGTCATACGAACCGCATCAGACCTAATCACGTGTGATGCGCACGCTTACTAGCCCCTATCTTCACCCAGATGGCGATTTGGCTCCGCGACTACGAGGAGTCCGCCGACAGCGCGCTCCAAGCGCTCTCGGAAGCGGTGTCGGGCGCGGGCGGGCCTCGACGGCAGCTGGCTGCGCTGGCCGCCGCTGCCTGCATGCCAAGGCATTTAGCCAGGCACCAGCGGCGACTGGAGGCTCTCATCAGGAAGTAAGGGGGCCTACAGCTAATTGCTATATAGTGACTACGAGGAGTCGGCGGACAGCGGCCGGCGACCGCCACCTGCATGCTGCGGCACCTGGCCAAGTCCCAGCGGCGGCTCGACACCCTCATCAGGATGTGAGAGACATCTTGCGTCTTGGCGTTGGCGGTTGTGCTCTTGTGCACGAGATCCCGGGGTCTGCCTTGACCGTGAACCAGGACTTGGCAGATCAGATAATTACAGTGGAACGACCGCCATCTGACCTCCGTGACCCTGCTACCGGCAACTTACTTGGCAACTGAATTTGACACTAGATAATTCTACACTACGTCATCTACGTTGGCTACTGGAAATATCGTCTACCAAATTAGGGTAGTGTAAGATTTTTCATGTCAAATTTGATTGTTAACTGAGATAGACAATAGCCCCTCAAATTGGATCATTGTTACATATTCACTCGCTGCACCTCATCAGGAAGTAAGACAATGAGGTTTTCGCGATTTTAAAATACTGCAATCAAAATATAGCCCTGTCCTTGTCTAAAATAGAGTCATTTTACAGCAAATATATCCAATAGGATGGCAGTATTTTGACAACGGACCTTACGTCTCAGTAGCGCCTCTCCACCGAGCGCGAACTCCAGGAAAATTGTATGGCGATAATATGACTCACGAGCGACACGTAGTTAAAATGTCCATTTCAAACTTACAAATCAAGTCCGTCCTGCTACTTTTGCTTGTAGTTTTCTGTTGAATTAAAGACTTGTCTTAATAACAACCCAATGCTGGGCTTGAGCTTCCTCCATATTATTGGATGGCATTGGCGTAATAATGGAGATTATGGCAATGAACTTATATTGCTGTTGTCTCCTTGAAAATACTCAACAGGAAACGCTGCTGCCCATTCATATTTGCCTCTGTCGGATTTTCATAATGGGTATAACAAAACATGATTATTACATGTGTTATATTTTCTTTCACAGAATCATATCTGAGGCTGGAACCGACCAAAGTGACTTGCCTGATGGTAATACGCATTGGATTTTAGTTCTAACTTGACATTTTAGTTGTAGTTTTAATTTGACACATGCGTTGCGTGAGCTTTATCCACACACACGTGAATATAGCTCACATCACGTCACGCTTGGGTTTTTAGTTTATAGGCAGGTATCCAACAAAGGGATCAAATCACACTCGGAATATTTATTCTAGACCTTAGCGTTAAACCATTGGATAGTTTTATTAGTGTACTTTGACAGAGGTTTCTGTCCAGTATGAGTAGTAAAGTATCTGGCAGAAAGGCACTCCAGGAGTATTTGAAGCTGTACCGTTTTCTAATGGAAGTAAGCCGCCTTGCCCATGATCCAGAATTTCGCAGATCAGGTAATTGCAATGGAGCAAGTCATCTGACCTCCGTCACCCTGCTGTTAGGTGAACCTGACCAGATTGGATCATAGTTACACATTCAGTCGCCTGAATGTACAGGTTTCATAACGATGTTTTTCCTCACCTTAAGAGCATCGGTTAGTGTTCAACTAATAATAATAATATATAATGTTTATTTCAGAATTTGCAACACTGAATGTTTGTGGAGGGATGGAAAATAAAGTAGACGAAGTGTGTATGACGATGGATAAAAGGAAGTTGGATATTTTGTGCGTGAACGAGATCAAGATGAATGGGAAAGGAGTTGCTCAACATGGCTCGATAACCGCGGTGTGGTCAGGGGCTGACGAAAACCACCGTGCATGCCAGGGAGTTGGACTCTTGATGTCTGAAAGAATGATGAACTGTATGGTGGAGCATGAATGCGTGAGCCCTCGACTCCTGTGGGTGCGACTCAAAATAGGACTAATCCGCTTGCGCGTAATAGGCGTGTATGCACCGGATGTGTCAAAGTCGCAGGTTGAGAAAGAGGACTTTTAGAGCCTGTTAGACGATGTTGTGAGTGCGTCCAATGCGAATGAGAGAATAGTTCTTTTGGGAGATTTTAATGCATGGGTTGGTGTAAAGAGGAGTGGCTGTGAAAGTGTGGTTGGGAAATTTGGTAATAGGAGAGTGAATGATAATGGTGCTAGTTTGATTGAGTTATGCCTGGGAAATAATCTCCTTGTATTAAGCACTATGTTTGATCATAAGGATATTCATAAGTATACATGGCAAATAGGTAATAATAGAAGTATGATAGATTTCGTGATTATAGATGAAAGATTAAAGAATTTGGTTGTTGACACTAGAGTGTTTCGGGGCGTAAATATCGGTACGGACCATTTTCTTGTGGTATCACGTTTTGTGGGTATGTTTAAGAGATGGCGCCATCGTACTAAAGTGTCAACAACAAAATTTGAAAGTATAAAAGTAGAGAGATTGGATGAAATGGAAGTAGGGGAAACGTATTTGAGAAAGTTGGGTGAAAGATTAGGATCAGCTGATGAAGAAGAAGAACGTAATATTGAAGATGGATGGACGAGGTTTAAAAACGTGGGAGTACCGCTGCAGAAGTCTGTGGGGTAAGCGTGAGAAAGAATGGGACTCAGAATAATTGGTGGGATATAGAAATAAGAGAGTTAGTATGTAAAATGAAAACGGATGCAAGGGTTACAGATGATGAGGCCAGGAAAGTTGAAAAATATATAAAAGTGTTAAGAAGATTACGAAAGAAAGAGTTGCATTAAAGCAAAAGGAAGACGAGTATATGAATAAACTTTCACACAATTTCCGGGACAATCAGAAGCTGTTCTGGAAACAGGTTCGTTTGTCGCGGGGATTGTCTGAAAGTTCGGGAATGGATGGCATAAGGGATGAACATGGTATTTTGGTGACAGATGAGGAAAGTATGTTGCAAAGATGAAAGGATTATTTTGAAAGTCTATTTGAATGTAGTGACACTTCGTCTCAGGTTCAGGACCGCAATCAGGAACCTGAGACGGAAAGTTGTGAGAGAGAAATTAGTATGGAAGAAGTGATTAATGCTATCAAGTGTCTGAAAAGAGGAAAAGCAGCAGGGTATGATAGAGTGAGATGCTAAGGGCTGGAAAAGGGCTGGTAGCTTCCTGGTTGTGTATGTTCTTTAATAAGTGTTGGACAAAAGGCTTAGTACCTACAGACTGGTGCAAAGCCGTTATTGTACCACTGTATAAAGGTAAAGGATCACACCAGGAAGCAAAAAATTATCGCGGTATCAGGCAAGTTGTATGCAAAGGTTCTGATAGAGAGAGTGATAGCGAAGACGAATGAGAGAATATGGGATGTGCAAGCGGGATTTAGGAAGGGAATGGGTTGCATAGATCAAGTCTTCTCTTTAAGGTGCATAACTGAGAAGTTCCTGGCTAACCACCAGAGAGTGTTTTGCGCCTTCGTAGATCTGGAGAAGGCTTAAGATAGAGTGGAAAGGAGTATGTTATGGGATGTGCTGTCCAAATTCGGATTGGAGGGCAGCCTTATACGTGCACTACAAATCATTATATGAGGGTTCTAGTGCACATGCACTAGAACCATGGATTAGGATCAATGGTAGTTGCTCAGACTGGTTTGGCATCTCTAAAGGTGTCAGACAGGGATGTGTGGCTTCACCATGGCTCTTTAATTTGTTTATGGATAGTTGTCTTGATGAACTGCGAGACAGTGATTGTGGACGGCGAATGGGAATGTCCAACATTAAATGCCTTTTGTACTTTGATATTGTGAATGAATCATTCGAAAGGAAAGGCATGGAATTAAATGTGGAGAAGACGAAAGTAATGGTGTTTGAAAGAAATGAGGGCATGACAGTCACTTCGATTGAAATAAAAGGGTAGAGTGTTGAGCAAGTGAAAGAGTTCGTGTATCTGGGAAGTATGTTTACAAGTGATTGAAAGTATGAGAAGGATATTAAAAGAAGAGTATACAAGGGTAACGCAGTGAATGGAGCCGTTAATCGTGTGATGGGAAGTAAAAGTTTGCCGCAAAAAGCACGTGTTGCTTTGCATAACGCAGTTTTGCTTCCCACACTAACATACGGTAGTGAATGTTGGGTATGGCAGAAGAGGAATGAAAGTAGAATAAATGCGGTGGAAATGAGGTCCCTAAGGAAAGTATGTGTGGAGTGAAATTAAGTGTTAGAGTATCTAGTGATCAGTGAAAGGTGTGGCATGAAAGATGATGTAGTGACGAAAATAGAAAGAGGGATGTTGAGATGGTTCGGGCATGTAGAGCGAATGGATGAAAGAAGATTGACGAAATAGGTATATAGATAGTGCGAATCTGGAAAACCGGCCCTTTAAAGGACGACCCAGAATAACATAACTGATCAGATCAGTAATGTTCTCAAAAAAGCTGGGGTCCGAAGTGGTAAGAATAAAAGAAGAAGTATGAAAAGAGTTGTGGATATATGCGAGACTAGGGAATTGTGTCAGGATAAAGCAAAGTGGCGGTCCATAGTCTCTGCCTACCCCACCTGTGGGACACAGGCGTGAGCTTTATGTATGTTATATCAGAAAATTAAATTCCATAGTATGTTTGTCCAATCAATTAAAAACAATAATTAATTAATTAATTATTAATAAAAATTAACTAATGTACACAGAAAAAGTCATTGGTACATGCCGACACTGGGGTTGAACCCGGTATCTCTCGCTTACAAAACGGCTCCGCTACGACCGACCTACACTTCCAAATACCGTACCTAAATCCAATTAGCGAAATTTTTCAATACCACTAAGGTGGCAAAGTAGCTTACCACCTACCTTATAGTAAGCAGTAACAGGTGGTATTGTATAACGAAATACCCCCATCCCAACAGACATGGCGGACCGATCTGTATTCTCTACATCGAGCTCGTCGTCATCAAGCGGCATGAGCATGGCCAGCGGCTACACGCGCCGCCTCGCCTGCTTCCGGAAGGACCTCGCTACTAAAGTACAGGAGCATGCGGTAAGCACATATTATGGCACTACCTACACTGCAAGCACTTCGGATCATGATCACCATATCAGTTGGAAGACGCGGACTGCTAGGCATAGGCCTCCCGCAATGTGACGACCTGAGTGTTCAGTTGGTTGACACGCATAGGTCCCGGGCTCGCTTCGCGACCGAGCAGAAATTGAAATAATGAATTTTAATGTCTGTTATGGGTCTGGGTGTAGTATGTATTTAAAAAAAGGATATAAGTAGTTTATCAGTTATCTAACACCCATAACATAAGCTTATTTTTTTATTTATTTATTTATAACTCTTTATTGTACATACAAAGACAGTAAACCATAGTAACAGTAAGACAATATAGTACAAAGGCGGTCTTATCGCTTAAAGCGATCTCTTCCAGACAACCATTTTTACGGACATCGTAGAAGCTTTGCTTACTTTGGGGTAGATGGCGATGTGTGAATTTGTCTAAGCATAAAAAAGGCCGGTCCTGTGACGTTTCGTCATCGGTCCACCTTGCGAGGGGCCTACCCACGCCGCGTCTTCCGGTACGTGGTCGCCACTCGAGAACTACTGCCCCATTAGCCAGTTGTTCTGCGAGCTGCCCACTGCCACTTAAGCCGGGTCATGTCGGATGCTTGGTTATGATAGAGATGAATAAGCTTAATTTAAGAGAGGTAGGGCATAGCGGGGTATCTCGTTCGAATTGGAGCCGCCCGACTGGGGAAGTACCTCCACCTTACAGAATATCGCAGCTAAATAATACTCTTTTAAATAGTATTGTGTTTCTGCCGGTGAGTAAGGTTTCCAGTGCTCTAATGGGGTGGGGATTTGGGGAACCGTGGCTTTGGCAGTGGAGTGGCATTTGCTTTTTGCTGCCAGAGCAACGTGTTATAGAGGTGGGCAACGCATTAGCGATACTCTTGGTGTTGCTAATGTCTATAGGCAGTGGTGACCACTTTCCATCAGGTGGCCCGTTTGCCTGTTTGCCTACCGTATGACATAAAAAAAAAAAATAAAAAAAAAAAAGATACATAGAATAGATCATAGGCGTAGCTGAACCCCCTGACCCCCCCCCCCCGATTTTTATATCCAAAATTTTCAAGCTCGCTGCGCTCGCTTTTTCTTTAATAAGTCTGGAGCGGACTTTTATTACACCAAATTCAAAAAATTTGAGCTCATTTTTTAAATATACAGGATTTTAAGAGCCAATCTGTAGGTGTATGAAAAAGTTCGAGTCTATGTATACGAGTTATGCACATTCATAGAATAAATAGACTAAACAATATTGTCCGCCCGCAGGGCGAGGCCGCGCGGACAATAATCTATGGACTCGCTCTCCTCGCGCATTTTCACTGACAATATTTATTTATTTATTTAAACTTAATACACTGTTACGTACAACGGCGGACTTAAAGCTTCATAGCTTTATCTACCAGTCAACCGGAGAGCTGATGGTATATTAAATTCAGGGCGGTACAAAAACATAGAAAATACACATATTCATATTCATATTCATTTATTCGTAGTAATAACCATACATCGTCATTTAAAATAGTTTCATGAATAGAATTAAGTACTAATAGTTGATGTCAGTGTAAAAAAACAATTAATTCAATAGTATCAAATTATCATGATTCGAAATTGTCAAGAATTAAATAAGTATTATAATATCAAATAATAATTAAGTCAAATGTTAAATTAAATAATTATAAGATAAATACAAAATGCTTCAAACATGTCAAATATAAAATTAAATCATAATATGAAATGTCAAATACAATGTTCGAAAACTATATGTCAAATATTAATTAATCAAAATGTCAAATACAATGAAACAAATAGTCGCATACAATATTGCGTGTCACAGAAAGAAAAAAATGTTTTATAGTATAATATTATTCATTGTATTGAATTAAATGACTAGAAGTGGGTGATATCAATCTAATAACGGAGAGGGACTAAAGGCTTCGCTCATCTAAAAACTCATCTACAGAGTAGTATGCTTTTTTTATTAATATCAATTTCAATAGCTTGCAGAACCTGTGGTAGGTTTTGCATTCACGAATATCCGTATGCAGTCTATTATAGATCCGCGGGCCCATGATATATAGCGAACGGGTAGTTTTGTCCAGTCTGTGAGTCGGTATTGGTAAGTCATGTTGTCTCCTAGAGGATACTCGTAGGCCAAGAGTTGCGTTATTAGGAAACTCGCCCATATTACGCCTCACGTATTTGGCTACTTCGAAGATGTAAAGTGAAGGAAGCGTCATGATGTTCAGGTCTATAAATAATTGCCTTGCTGGCGCATCAAGCGCCACGTGTGACAAAATCCGCACTGCCTTCTTCTGTAAAATGAATGGCCTGTTTCTATCCGCTGCCTGTCCCCATAAATCAATACCATAGGCCAAATGGGAATGAAAAAGTGCATAATATGCTGTTTTTAAATTTTTACGCGTCAGTGTCCGTGATAGTCGCATGATGGCGAACAACGCCGAGTTCAGCTTTTGACACAGTTTATCA
Organism: Blastobasis lacticolella; assembly: GCA_905147135.1. Lineage (NCBI taxonomy): Eukaryota > Metazoa > Arthropoda > Insecta > Lepidoptera > Blastobasidae > Blastobasis > Blastobasis lacticolella. The sequence continues at coordinate 12,978,879 of LR990046.1, read as the reverse complement.
ATGTGGTCCTGCCATTGGAGATACCGATCGAACTCAAAGCCAACAAAGCGAGCACAGTCGACATTAGGAATGGGAACATCGTCCACACGCACCGACATCGATGGTCCCGAACCCCGCCTTAAGGAAAACTCCATAACGTTAGTTTTAGAGATGTTTAGTTGCATACCATTTGCACGCGACCACGCTGCGATTGTGTGCGTTACTGATTGGACATTTAAGACCAGCTCGTGCTCATCACTAGCGTGAACTATAGCACAGATGTCATCGGCATACATGATGAAATCGACAAAACTGGAATCAAACGGTAGATCATTCATCATCAGCAGGAAGATACTGTTTCCGACATTGGACCCCTGTGGAACGGATCTGTTACCGATCAGGTCGGGTTTAGACCTGCTGCTGCCTACATCGGTCACCTGCGTGCGATTTGACAAGAAAGTTAATATAATTTGAAGAGCCACTCCACGTACGCCATAGTGTTCCAGTTTAGAAGTAATGAGTTTATGGTCAACCAAGTCGAAAGCACGGGACAGGTCAAAAAATACGGCCGCGACGTGTCTCCTCGCCTCCAGCTGGCGTAGCACGGTGCGCTGCAGCAGCCGCGCCGCGCCCGCCGTGGAGCGGCCCGCCTGGTAGGCATGCTGCTGCGGACACAGCGATTTATTACTAGCGAGAAAATCCGCGAGGCGTGAGCAAATTCCAATTTCAAAAATTTTTGAGATCGCCGGTACTAGGGATATCGGTCTGTAACTTTTTAAATCAGTCTTGATACCCTTACCCTTGTAAACAGGAATAACTTTTACAATTTTTAGTAAATCAGGATATTCGCCTTTACTTACAGCCTCATTAAAGAAGTCACATAAAATTAATAAAAAATCATGAGGTAACCTGTGTAAAATATACGTAGGAACGTCGTAAATATCTTTAGTTTGTTTAGGTTTTATTTTTTTGATAATTTTTTTTATTTCGGCTATTGTAAATGGTTTGAAAAACATATTCCGTTGTACAGGTGGAATATTAGTACGTAATAATTGCATAGCATCCACAATATTAGGTCGCAGCGGCGTGTCCCGCACAACCGATATGTAGTACGCATTGAGCGCACTCGCTAGGCGCTGCCGCCCCATTTCGCCCTGGCCGCCTATTGCGTGCTGCAATATGTCCATCCCATTCGCATGAGGATTTTTGTTTGTTTCTAATTTTATGACATCCCATAATGCCCGACCCGAATTTTCAGCGGCAGAGATAGTGTTATTTAAATATTTTTACATAAACACTAACTAAACTAAGTAGCCCATTAACAAATAGTAAACAAAAATTTGAGAAAACTAACAAATATTCACAAACAAATACTGAAAGTACTTCATAGACAAGGAAAATAGAAGAAAAAGAAAACAAACAAGAATAGCAGATCGAAATAGTTATCTCAGCTACACATAGGTGATGGTGAAAAAAAAAAGTTTGAGTAGGCATTATTTTTAAAAGGCATACTTATTAGAGGATCGTCTAATATCTACCGGGAGGTAATTTCACAGTCTAACTGCTGTTAAAGAAAACGAGTTAGAAAGAAAATCTGTACGGTGAATGGGAAGGTATAAGCAACGAGTATCAGATGATCAAAGGTTGCGCTCATGAGTATCACTGAGATACTGAAATTTGCACTTCAAGTATTCAGGGACAGTCGGGTTGTTGAGAATGGAAAAAAGGAGACAAAGAACTCGCAGGTTGCGGCGGTGTCTAATTGGGAGCCATTTAAGTTTAACACGAAAGTTTGAAACTTGATCACATTTGCGAAGTCCATATATAAAACGAATACAATTATTAAGGACACGATCCAATTTATTCGATTGGTCTTGATTTACGTCGGAGTACCACACATCAGCATAGTCTATTATAGGTAAAATAATGGATTGAATGAGTAAAATTTTTGTAGGAGGCAGAAAAAATTTAAATCGATAAAGACAAAGTAATATCCCAGTCACCCTCCTGCTAACCTCAGTCACTCAGGATATATACAGGCCCAGGTCTTTAACACATGAGGTAAATGGGACAACAATATTATTGTAACAAACTGATGGGACCGCACCCAAATCAATGCGACCAGTCAACCGAGAACTGCCCAATACGATAGCCTGGCCCAATTCGATGGATTCACAGATATCCCAAATCTGCGAGACCAGTCACAAATGAGTTTTAGATCGTTGTTCAATGCATTTATAGCCTCAGCAATATCTGAAGCATCCGCACTAGCATATAGCTGCAAATCGTCTGCATAAAGATGGTAAGAACATTTGATACCATAAGAGACACTGTTAATAAACAAAGAGAACAGGAGTGGGGACAAAATATCGCCTTGCGGTACACCAGCCACAAGATCGTACCAACCAGAAACCCCTCCATTAGTACGAACCGCCTGCTGCCGGCAGCGGAGATAAGAAGAAAACCAGTCAGTCACCGAGGACGATGCCCCAAGCTGAGCAAGGATAGCAAGTAGGATGTCATGGTCCACATTATTGAACGCGTTAGAGAAATCAATTAGAATTAAGAGCGTTAATTTGGTGTTCTCCATAGCCTCCCTAACATCTTCAGTAATCTTTAGTAGAGCCGTAGAAGTGCTGTGGCCTGGACGAAACCCCGATTGATATTTACTTAAAAGCGCATTATTACAAACAAAAGTCAGACAAAAGTAGAGACAATATCAATTCAATACAATTAGCGCTTCCTCACCTGGGGACTGCGCCCACGGTGGAAATAACTATGTAAAAACAGAGCGGTTTAGTAACTTTGCTTCGCTAGAGTTAGTTGTAGTTGAACTAAGGCTCACAGGGTAAACAGACTGGAGTGTTATGTAATGTAACCTATACTTGCTATTTTTCTTCGTTTCAGCTGACTGATGATCTTCCTAAAATTGGTAAGAATTAATTTCTTTTTAGTTCATAATTCAGTACAGGCCATCGGGTTGACATATTTAAAAAAAATTACAAATGCATACGATAAAGTTCATTAATACCTAACTATATGATTTAGTCATGGAATTAAACTTGATAATAGTATCATGATAATGATATCAACATAAATGTTGATAATTTCAACCGAACATATCCTACCTACCTACCTGGTCATTATTAGGCCGGCCGCATTTAGTTTCCGAATTCGAATTTTGAACTCGGCCAATCAAAAGCCTGCGTGAAAAATGACACGGATTCTGATTCATCGTCATATCAAACGAAAGACACTGCTGGGTATAGGCCTTCCCCAGGAATCTACACAAAGGCCGGCCCTGTGCCGCATTCAGCCAGTAGGTACCTACGATCTTTACCAGATCGACGGTCCACCTTGTTCCCACAAGGCCTACCCACGCTGCGTCTTGTGGTGGTACGTTTTTTTTTACACCACTAAGGTGGCAAACAAGCTCGTGGTCGCCACTCAAGAATTTTACTGCCCCATCGGCCATGGTCTTCAAGCTATGTGTCCTGCCCACTGCCACTTTAACCTGACAATCCTTCGGACTATGTCAGTGACGTTAGTTCACTTGCGGATCTCCTCATTTCTGATTCTATCGCGCAACGAGACTCCGAGCCCTTTGGGTGACAGTGATAATTCTTATTAGGCCCACAGCGAGCCGCCACGACTCTGTTCCGTAGGTTATCACAGGCAACACACATTGGTCAGACTTTCGTCTTGAGAGACTGTGGTAACTGGGACAGAAATATATGGCGTAGCTTTCCGAACGCTGTCCAACCGAGTTAGATTCGTTTATTTTGCCTAAGCCTTCCAGTCGTCAGCGAATCTGAGGTGAGTCAGGTACGTTAATATTAATGCCAAGCCAGTCCTTCTGATTGGTCGAGTTCTAAATTCGACTTAGGAAACCTAATACGGAAAACGAAAGTATACAATTACATTTCTTGGTGTAAATGTAAATATAATTTTCGGCATAGCAGTATACTATTGTATACCTATAGGTACTTACTTACTATGAAGACGCAGTGATCCAGTCGTGTCGTAGGCCAAATAAGCCCTGGCCTACAAAACGTAATTCCATCTCAATCTATCTTGCGTCACATCTTATCAACTTAGCTCTGAGTTCTAACATTATTGTTTTGACATCACAATACTTATACGTGTACTTACAAATAGGTATACATGCATCTATGTCTAAACTTATATTTACCTACTATCGAAATAATTCATAACAAAAACTTGTATAACAATAGTAGGTGGGTATGTCTGTCTCTAGCTAGGCTATTGAAATGTATGCTCAAGTCTATTCATGGACAGATCCGGTGCTCAGTAACGGGGACGGCCCTCCTTCTAGATGACGAAGCCTTTTGACAATGGTAGTGCGTAAGGTACAAGTCTAGTCTTACTCGTCCCCAAAAAATCCTTGTTGTGCCGTCCTCTTACTAAGCCCCAGGCCTAACCCTGCATAGAACCTAGCCCATGATCGCCTCTTCGTGTCCATAGCTCGCCGGTCGACGGTTTCCCTGCGCGTGGTGACCCTCGGAATTGAGGAGAACATGGCGCCTGATATACGCACCGAAGCTCGCGTATCCAAGACCTTCAAATAATCGATTACCAAAGTAATTTTAACTGGTGATGTGTTAATAAATGTTTTGCTTCGTTGTCTTGGAGACTAGGTAGTTAAAATAACTTTGAGTTATGTATTTACTATAAATACTGGGCCGTGATGGCGTCACTCCGCCTGCCCTTCGACGACGCGTCCTCTAATTCAGACGGACGCCTGACGTTAGAAAGTTAAGAATGACTGGCTCCATTCCGTCTAAATTATTTCCGTGATATTTAATCTTAGAATATTCAGTATTCTATTGAAGTATTATAAGCAGAGTATAACGATTCAAATGGAGGCTTTAGCTAGCGTAAATATTTACTCTTACGGCTCGAATATTTAATGGCTTCAGTCAGCTTTGTGCATTCAAGCCATTCCTTTTGAATTCGTCATTTGCTCTATTTTAAATACTTACCTATATTATGTATATTAAAGTAGAATAGATATATTTACATCTCTAGTCATTGTGGATTTATGTTAAATAAATTACAGTATGTGCAACATTATGAAGGACTTTTCATTTCCAACCCAATCTTATAAATAAAAATGAAAGTTACAAAATTACGGAGTAATGTTTTAATTTATTTATTTCTATTACATTTTTTTTTAACATTGACATCTATTTCTAAAATTGTATCGTGATGAATGATAAATATTGGCAAGACATTATGTAGGTATATGTATATTTAATAAAATAAATAGGTATCTGTCTCAGGTGGGATTAAAATGTATACGATTATGTAGAGTATTTTTTTTCTCTATGCTAAATAGTCATATCTACTAGCTCGGGGTCTTTTGTATACACAAGTATTACTGGAATTATACAACGGCTGTAAACCTTAAGAGAAAAATCTATTTGCACAATTATTCACTACACAAGCTGTCTACTTCTTTAATACTAAAAATACTTTACATTTTTATAGTGTTATCCTATTTTATCGATCATTGACGCTTGATTCTATCACGAACGTGCCACGACAATCTACAAGATATACAATTTACATGTACCTATAATACAATATGTGGCAAATAATGTTTATTCCATAAGTACAATGATTGTATTTCGCTAAAAGCACATCAACTTGTGGTGGGGGTCTATTTATCTATGTATAAGGTGTGAGAATGGCCGCAACAGACATCACATAATAATTTACTACAATTATTTAAGTAGAACCTAATATTAGATACTGATCCGGTTAGAAATGTTAATTTGCAGGTAGAATCGAACCATGTCACTAAGTTTAGACATTGTAGTGTTGTGTTGACCGAGGTTAGGTAAATACGAGAGAGGCACTTCGTCTTACTTCGTTCAACTCTCACCTCGGACAACTTTACAACAAAAATGATTGTGGCGTAAAATGGAACTGACTAAAAGAAACTACTGAAGAAACGACACTGACGCCCACTCATGCACAGTCATTTCATTATTATCCTTGTTACTGTTCGTTCACCGACGCCTTCCTACAAATTGGTATATTGCGTTGTAAATTACAATGGTGGTATACAACAAGATAACTGAGGCAATTTACATTACGTCTAACTCCATTACAATTAACTGCAAACTAAAGTGACGTTTATCTGACTCACCGACCGGTAGGGGTAAATAGAAAATCTCAGGTATTCGTATTCCATCCCAGATAATCTTATAGGAACAAATTGAGATACTTTGACTGGGGATAAGGTATTCGAGGAGCGCCTACGGCTAGCAACACAAGTTTTCCTATTGTAATACTGTTACCTACCCAACGGGGAAAATCCTCATATAAGTCATACTATTTTGCATGTAAGCACACGTAAGCGACAAAACCACTATGCGTAAGCAGCAAATACCGCAACCCATCGCACTCGCGTGAAAGCTGTAAGGCCGATGAGGGAGGACTATGTAGCGCCACATGCGGGGTAGAATATGACGTACAGTAGTCCGCGATAAAAATGCACATTGGCTAGTTTTAGCCTCGTATTCACTCACTCGCGTGCGACACAGACGCTTTACGAAGCCTAATAGCCGATGTGCATTATTAACCGCCGCGCCAATATCTATACGGCACATTCCGTACATCAGGTGAAGTCACCGTGCTGCTCCCTTACCGTAGGAACCAGTCAATTTACAGTACCGCGCAATAGTTCTCAGTAATAAGCTATAAAAATGTCGATGTAAAAAACTATTGCAGTGGGCAAAGTTCAAGGAGCCCATACAGAGACGATGCAGTAGGCAGCTTTAAGCAATAGGTCCTTAGTAGACTTGTAATCTCACATTTTTAAAATAACTAAAAATGGCGGTGTTATCAACTAATCGGTTATCGATATTGATGTTATCTTTAAAAATGGGAATCTATTTTTTGCGCTGGCCTTGATCACAATCAGTAAGTAGGTATACACAGTCTATAAAGCAGTAAGTAGGTATACGGTTCACCTGAGTGATCTTGTAAGCAGGGAGTAGGCACCTACAAATTCCTACTCGTAGAGCGATATGATAAGACAGCAGTGGAGCATTAAATGCTACAAAGACGAAACGGATTAAAGGGATAAGCCACAATAGTTTGCAGTCTACTGTAATGGTGGAACTTGTGGTGGTGAAATCTTGAAACGACCTATCCCCGGTTATGTTTGTCTCTAACATGGCATCGCGAAACAGTGCCTACACTTAAGTCGTTTACCCGCGAAATGGCCCGAAAACACAGATCCATTTAGAGAAAAAAATTGTGTAATAAGGTTCTTAAAATTTCGAGTTTATGCTCAGAAATTCAATTAACATCTGCTGCAGAGCGCTAAAAAATACGAACGGCCTGTACAAGTTCGGATAACTTGGAAAAGTCGACAGTAACGTTGTTATCGGTAAAATAGATCAGATATTAGGAATTATATGTGACTACATTTTAACAATTTATTTGTTTATACTGGTGTTCACTGTGAATCGTACACTCGTCATTTCAACACTGGTCACCTGCACGTTTGAGATCAATAATCTTAGTAAGACTATATATTAGTAATGAATGTCTCTTTATTATATAGTGTTTCCTAATACTCCCAAATACAAGTAACAAATACATTCCAGTAAGCATCCATTAGTATAGTACAGACAGTTGATGTGTACTGGATTGATATGGCAAGTGAAGGGCCAGCAATATTTTGTGTCTGCAAAATTGTAACTACAACTTAAAATCTGTCACATCATAAGCTAGACAAAATAAAACAAATTCTTATAATGATACTAATTAGTGGGTGAACCAGATAGAATGTATACTTTAATCAGTAAGTACCAGGCTTCGAAAAGGAAACTAGCTATACAGTTTCTTAAGTTATGGTGCTAGAATCTTCAGTGCTATTGTTTTGTACAACTTTACAATACCTTAAGTAATTAGTATTTTATAGATCAGAGTTGTAATATTCATAGGCCAATATTATAGCAGCAGCAGTTTAACAGGTTTGTTATGAACAATATAACATAATGCTGTCTATCTATATGAATAATGAAAACTATTGGAAATTTTAAGGTGCAATGTATAATAGTAAAACTAAGTGCATCAATCTGTCATTATTATTGACACAATAGTATAAAAAAATTGAATTGCAAAATCTAAATAAATAAGGTTCAAATAAACCACATTTTCTGTCTTTCTAAATAATATTATAAATAACAAAGAAACATTACACAATTAAAACATTACTGGCAACAATATAAGAAATAAGTTAAGAACATATTCACACAGTAGTATAAAACAATATTAATAAATTTATGTCTATTGAAAGTTATTATTGTTACAGTTTCTAACACTCATAGTTCAATTGAAATTCTCCTCACTACACACACATTACTGATCTGGAAGGGATAGTTACAAGATACCAACAATTACTGTAATATTTGAGTTATTTCTACTTTTAAATTAAATTCATTCATGTATGTATCCATCATAACATTACTAGAAAGTAGGTTTGATAGAAGACAGATAAAGTTTGTAAAATCACCATTATATTATCTACAATAATTTTAAAATGTAATCACTCCACAAACAGAACACAATGGCTGGAATAGGAGCTTCCCAGACCAAAGAGCATAGGGAATTCAATAGTGATGAGGCCAGGGGCCGCGGGCCGGCAGCGCGCGCCGCGCCGCAGCAGCCGAGCACGCCCTCGCCGGCCCTCGCGCCGCCACACTGGCTTCTCACTTACTTCAAACAGAGTTAGGATATCAAAACGTCATAAGTCAGGGAAACGTAAAGGGTCTTCTATATAGTCTTCCGGAATAACAAACAATTCAGGTGCCACATAATCTTGAAAGTCGAACTTTTGAAATGTAATTTTTGCTGTAACTGTAGGTAAAATAGGAATATCAATTTTCACAGGAAATCCGTTGGGCAGCTTCATGGCCACAAATTGGCGTAATTTTGCAAAATGTTTGAATGGAGCAATGACTTCTAACACATTTAACAACATGTCAACACTAAGAGGAAATTCGTCACTCATTGCAATGGTGGCCCGGAAATTTCTTGAAGATTCTTTGTATACAATTTCACGGCCTAAGCTGGGATACTGCCCAGGGGGAGATGATATGTATGATTCCCAATCAGTGCCGCTTTCTGGGGGAGGGTTTAGAGAGGCACGCCTTATGGGGTCACCATTGGTTTCCAGATTATGTGTGTTTCCTTTAGTGAGACTTTCAATAATGGCTTTGTTTTTTTGAAGATCATCAGTTGACAGATGCTCCCTTCTTTTTCGAGACTCTAGAACAAGACCTGAAATAGTGTAGATGTCACTTTTATATAAACCAGCCACTGTTTCTTTACGATCCTCACGAAATATCCATCCTGACTGAGCCCTTGTAAATGCTATGCCTTTTGTGGACATTTGTGCAGCCAGAATATCGCTTGACATGAGAATGTCTACTTCATCCTCAATTTCATTTTCAGTTTCCTCATATCTCACATGTTGATAAACTTTGCCTCTATTATCCAAAACAGTGAGAGATTCACTTGGAGGTTTCTCGCCTTGAAATATGAAAGAAATGTCACCTCTTTCCCATTTCATATCTGTAAAATCTACCAATGTGGTGTCTAATCTGATTCCAGAGCCCGATTTGTAGATTTTACACACATCAGAGGGTAGTATTCTAGATACTAGGGGTACCCAAGAATGGAAATCCCATTTAAGTTCCATGTAAAAGTCTTGAATTTGTGTGAGAGCTCGAATGAGATCAGGTCGCCTGACTTCCATTTGTTCACGGGCTTGTTGCTTAAGTTTACGAACTAATGTCGCTATGGTCTGACGGTCGCCGTAGCTGATGGCTTCGGCAAGAGGCGACCACCCTGTAACGTTTTTCACCTTGACGGGCGCACCGTGTGCGATGAGCAGCTGGACGCACTCCTTGCGGCCCAGCATAACGGCGAGATGCAGCGCGGTGTTTCCATGGCGGTCCTTGCGCGTCACATCATGCACCCGTAGCAGCGAGGACAGCCTGCGCACGTCTCCACCGAAGACACACTCATGGAGCGGATAAGTATCGTCCTCCTCGTTGCTCCCCGTTACCGACATTTCGCACATTTGTATTTATTCTAAATCATTACTTCCAATAATCATTAATTACCTGAACACACTTAACGATTTGATAAATCTAATCAACAACGAGATAAGATAATTTTTGTAGAGAAAGTATCAACTTCATTTCAAGCGTATGTTTACTTCGCAAACCAATCATTGTACACAAATTTAAACAAAAAACGAAACTATAGTTTTTACAGATGAACACGATTTATCGAAAATACGTATTCCTTCGATTTCTTCATTTTTATTTTCAACAAAATTCGAAAATGGGTCGTGTTGTATTTTTGACAAGCCAATTTTGTTAGCGATTCTTTTTCCAAACCCAAACGTACAAAGAAAGGAATTAATCGGTGTACAGCCACATCTTCATTATTAAGCACATTCTACACATTGGCAAAAGTCTTGGCAAAGCATTTGCTGCATGAACTTTGATAAGTCAATGATTTAAGACCAATAGAGTTGAATAGGACAAGAGCAACAATAAACGATATTTATTTAAATAACACAAGACTTAAATGGCAAGAAATAGCATAAAATATTTACAGTTATAATAAACTATACACCTACATCTAAAATACCAAAAATACATACACTAATACCTTAGATCATATAGTTAAGGATAAGATTTGTGGACAAATCTTCTAACAAAACTTTCTGCCGATTTTGGTGCGGGGAGGGTAAATCACACTATGAAACAAAATCACACATTCACATAAATAATTTTTGTCTTTACAAACTCACACTATTTCAAAATTGACACACTGGCTTGTTTTTGCACACAAATATATATCACACAGAAAAATCTGTGTACGTATACGTAATAATACACTCGCTCTAAAGGGAGGTAACCAATTAAAAATCGTATCGACATAATTATCGATATTACAAAAATAATAAATTTGTTGAAATTCGAAAATACATACATATTATTTTAATAAAAAATAGTAAACAAACATATTTAACCGTCCTGCCAAGAAGGGAGACTAATGTTTTCAGCACGTACTGTATGTATGTTAGAAATGTTTGGATATTTGGATGTTTGTTACTCAATCACGCAAAAACGGCTAAACAGATTTGGGTGAAATTTGGCATGGATGTAGACTTTGACATGGAAAAGAACATAGGCTACCTTTAATCCCGATTTCTTAACTAGTTCCCGAGGGAAAATTGTTTACGTGCTAAGCATTAAGTTGAGTCCACGCAGACGAAGTCGCGGGCAGAAGCTAGTATGGAATAAAAAAAACAAGAAAAATCCATTTCGTTCATCATATTTATTTGGACACAGAAAAGTTTCATAAATAAACAATAAAAAAAAATAGAGGAAAATACCCAATTGAATGACAAAAAGCACAACGAACTTTAAAAAAAAAATTTTGTCAACCAAAAAAAAAAAAAATTACATTTATTGATTTTTAAAATGAATCAATTTAGTATAAATGTGCCGAATACATTTTTTAGGGTCACTTTTTTTTGTAAGATATGCAATCCTAGTGTTTGCGTACTTTAATAATACTGTTTTAGTTAATTCTATTTTATGATTTACTAAAATGTCACCATCATGTTGTTCCACATCAGGAAACAAATTTTCATTCATAACCTGACGTAGACATTTTGCCACAACATATGTCGTGGTACACGTAGTAGTAATTTTTTTATTTTCATCAAGATTTTGTCTTATGATTTTTTCGCAAAGTCGACACAGCATTATTACATATTTTGAAGCATATTTTAAATAGCCTTTTGTTTTGTAGTATATAAAGCTTTTTTCCTCACACTCCCCAAATATACCCTTTAAGCATGCATCACATTTAATTTGCTTCGAAATAGAATACACAACGTAGCCAGCTATGTATTCTACAACTTTTTCACCGAATGGTGAGAGATAAAGTTGTGATTCGAAATCTATATCATCCGCGTCATCTTCATCCTTACTGTAAGTTTCTTCAATTGTTGTACGGGAACAAGAAGTGTTATTAATTTTATCTATTGAAGAACAATTTAGAATACTAATGTTTTCCAATGGAATGCAGTTGGTCCCTACGCTTGTTACTGACAGTTCATTGTGGATCAAAAGCTTTTTATAAATTGACTCGAATTGTCGCGCTGTAGGATTGTCAGAAAATCCACCATGGCTTCGAATTTTAGAAAATAATATTTCTATATGGTCTTGACTGACTTTGTGAAATGGAACATATGTAAGTCCTGTATTTGGTGTCAAAATGAGGTCTTCAAATAATTTTTTTGCACTTTCTACGCAAATGCAGAATCCTAAGAATCCCGTATGACGCGGACTTTCAAGAATACTTTTTTGCGTAGTTTGTTTTTTTCGGTCTTCAATATTCACTTTAAGTTGAGTTATAAATGTTCTGGCTTCATCTAGTCTTTCAAAGCATTTTTGATAATTATCAAGACCCAATGCTCTTTTGTATCCTAGACCAAATGACTTAGAGTCTAGGATGTCAAAAATATCATTAATAATTTTTAAAAATTTTGCTGTCGCCTCAACGTCCCGGAAATCTTCAATTTGGAGACATTCATAACAAAACGTTAGCGCGTCTGCTACACTTTCGCTGAAGAGTTGAGCTGCCAAGCGAACATTCATAATTTTGGTTTTAAAAAATACATGATTCGATCTTAATTTATTTGCCAAATAAAATAGTTCGTCTTCTTGTAGCTGATTTAATTTGACAATATAGTTCCATTTGATTTTGTTTTCTTCTGCATCAGTAAAATTTTCGCAGTGTTCAAAATCGTTACGAACCAATTTTAACATATGGCAGGGATCTAGAAAGAAATGAATTTTTTGGCCAGTTGTGGAATCTAATATCGTAGTTTGTAATTTTTGGGGATCTAAACAGCAGCCCAACTCTTCAGCCATTGCTATGTTTGCTTTTGTGCCATCACAGGTTAAAGCCTTTACTTCTACTCCGGTACTAGCAACAAGTTCGATGGCATGTGTAACCAATCGAGCCTTTAATTTTGCCGGTGTCCCTTTTACTAAGAAATAGCCAATCGGTAATTTCCACATTGTATTGATACCTACTAAAAGGAACACCAAAGCGTCTGTTGCTTCCTCGTCGGTATCTGCGGAAACGTCAAAACCATAATTTACGTACCCAAAATACCTTTGGGACTTTGGATCCCACTCCGGATGCTGTTTAATTTTTATTTCATCTATTATAAGTGAACAGTAAATGTTTTTTGTCGGATTACTCTCCTTTATAATCTTTAAAGTATTAAGGGCCTCTTTAGTAAAACCTGGACGTCCTTCTACTGTTGCATACCACTTCGTTAAAGTTCTAGGATGCGGCAATGCGGTAGAAAAAGCCTTTCTTACATATTTGTAGGCTTTAGGCGAGTAATAATTCAAAGTTAACGCAAAGCGTCTTAATTCTGAAGAATATGGCTTCCGCGATATTTTGCCTGATGTGTTATTAGAAATTTGTCTCTTTATTAATTGTTCGTTCGTTATTCCTATATTTTCCAATATAACTTTGTTTTCTTTATCTATTAAGTCCTTGTCATTCAAAGTCTTTAAAATGTCTTTTAATGACGCTACTTTTTTATTTAAGTATCTACTTTTAGCCTGCAAACGTTTAATTTTTTTTGACTGTGCATCGATTTTTAGCTTCATTTTCTTTTTCCTCGGCGAAAGGTGTTCCTCAGTTTTAATCGATAATTTGCTCGTGGAAGCAACGGAATCTTCGAAATTCATCTTGATATCTGCTTCTGTTGATAAATTCTTGAATTTGACAGATTCATTTCGGGTGCTCATATCCAATTTGCTTTTCTCCTAGAAAATTAAAATGTAATTAAAGGGCAATCAAATAAATATTAAATTTTCCTCACACTCCCCAAATATACCCTTTAAGCATGCATCACATTTAATTTGCTTCGAAATAGAATACACAACGTAGCCAGCTATGTATTCTACAACTTTTTCACCGAATGCATAAAGAAACTTATTAAAATTGTGTGTAGCATGAAGCTAGCGTGAAATATATCGTTGCTGGACTTGCATAAGTTTGCAATATTTCCCTATGTGCAAATGGTTCAATATTTAATTGCAAGATTCCACCTAAATAAATATTGTAAATATACATACATGAACTTTACAGTCCATCATCATGTTATCTGGTGCTCTTAATAATCTGGTTTCATCCTCGCAAGACGCAGATCCTTTCGAGATATTAATTTTCCATTGTAATCTGTACTCCTACAATATTGAAATACAGTTATTAAAGAATCAATTTAAAACAAATCGAATTTATATCTTTATTAAAAATATACACCCTTTTATCATCAAATCAGCTCGATTATTCCATGATATTAGATTGCATTTGTGATTTGAATAAGTACACAAAAATCTAACTTATTTGGGTTAATGTTTAATGATTTAACATTGTCTTAAATATTTCAAACAAAAAACATCAAAAGTAAAACATACACTCGTCAGAGCAACCGAATTTTCATAGTCCATCCCAATTTCATCTGTTACTGTAGAGCTATATTCATTCTTGCGAGCGGAATTTCTTTTTGGGACAATAATGTTCGCTTGCGATGTGTTCTCCTATAAAATTGAATCATTTGATGGACAAATAATTTAATTCTAGGGATTTTATCGTGTTGTTCATAAAAATGACGTTCAATTTTGTGATATACAACATCACACCATCCGAGTTATATTGCAAGGAATTAAAATAAACACATTCCACAACACTTTATTCTTACAATTATGTATTCATTTAAGTTATGTAAAATCTATGATGCTAATAAAATCAGAATACTTACAGAAGCTGTTAAGAACAAACTGGGCACAGCATCATTTTTTAACTTGCGCCGTTTATTTTGCAAACATTCAAATTGGCACGTATCAAAATGTCGGGAACAAATAGTGCTTGTGCGTGTAGGTACCCAATCTGATTTTCTCCTACAGCATTCAATCCACTTTAGCCTTAAAGTGGGATTTTTTGTAAATCTGAAAAATATAATAGTTAATAAACATACGTACATATAAACAAACTAGCTGACGCCCCGCGATTTCACTAGCGATAATTCAAGATAAAACAAGTGTTAAAAAATCATGCCCTTCAATAGCCTGTGTGCGCGTGTGCGCTCAAGAAATTACGTTTAAAAAAAGCGGCCAAGTGCGAGTCGGACTCGCCCATGAAGGGTTCCGTAGCAGCAAGTAATGATCGATGTTTTAGCGGTTTACGATTTATGACGTATTAAAAAAAACACCTAACTAAATTTCGTTCAAACCAATTTTCGGTAGAACTTTGCAATATAATGTACATCATACATTTTTTTCCGTTTTATCATTCTCTTATTTTAGAAGTTACCAACATTTTACCACTTTGGAAGTGTCTGTAGCGCAAACCCTCAATATAATTTTTGAAGACCTATCCATGGATACTCCTTGATGAAAAAAAATTTTAAGTTTCATTTCTATGTATGGGGACACCCATATTTTTTTTTTTTCAATTTTTGTATGAAAATCTTAATGCGGTTCACAGAATACATCTACTTACCAAATTTCAACAGTATAGTTCTTATAGTTTCTGAATAAAGTGCCTGTGACATACGGATGTACAGACAATCAGACAGACACGACGAATCTATAAGGGTTCGGTTTTTGCCATTTTCCTCCGGAACCCTAAAAACTATACCCCGACT
Source organism: Blastobasis lacticolella (assembly GCA_905147135.1). Lineage (NCBI taxonomy): Eukaryota > Metazoa > Arthropoda > Insecta > Lepidoptera > Blastobasidae > Blastobasis > Blastobasis lacticolella. The sequence continues at coordinate 12,963,098 of LR990046.1, read as the reverse complement.
ACGTCATTTGATAACAAACACGTGATTATTATCACATTTTGATTTTTTTCACATTTAAATAAATATCACATACATACTTACATAATACACATTAAACTACTTGTTTGTGCAGTCGTGTAAAAGTTCAAAACAATCGGATTTATTTTTCGTCTCATTAAAATTATACTAAGTATCAATTTTTATCGACATCGATAGTTAAGAAGTAAATACACGTCACTCAAAAAGTCGGAAAATTTTTCGAAATTTTTTGAGTGACTTAAATTCAACCACGATTAATCTCTATTGCTTAGAACATAGAGTCTTAAGTTGTATTTCTTAAAACACTAGTCTCGTGGGGAGTGCATGTAGTCTCGTGGGGAGTGCATGTAGCCTCGTGTCGCACAAACTTGAATAACATGACTCGATTATTCATATTGCTCACTATCTAAACGATACATCATTACGATTTCTAGAAATTACATTTAAATAGAAATATACGTAAATAAAATAAAAAAATACTCACAAATGAAAGCTTATTCCATCTTTTTTAATGTTTGATGTGTTGGACTTGTTTTTGCACGAGTTAATAGCACAAAACGGCATTTTAGCGGAGCACTCGCAGACTTCCTTACGATGATTTACCAATGCGCGACTGTTCGTAATCGATTACGCAAATGGTTTTTATGAAAGCATTTGATTTTTTGGAGTTCGATAATCTTATACCTCGGCAGAGGGGAAAGCGCCTGTAAGTCTTATCCTTAACTATATGATCTAAGACTAATACATATAAAATAGACTAAACTAAAACCTTATAATTTATAAATATTTTATTATCTAACTAAACTAAATTAGAAAAGATGTAAAAAACCAGGGCCCCGCGGTAAGGTGCCCATCATGGCGGCGGCATTCCCGCACTGGATGGCGATACTTATCCGCTGCGCGAAAAAGCTGCCGGCACGTGGGTCACCCGTCGCCTCCCTAAGCCGCTTACTAAGCTCCATGAAGAGCGAGTGTGAACCCGGGCCCCACGGACCCAGTGTTTCGACACCAAATGCGACAAAGTCGTATTGGGCGCCGAGACAACTGTACTTGCCCACCTTTGAGCGCTCACGTATCTCAGCCGCCGCGCCAGCCCGTTTAGCGGTTGCCGGAAGATAGGTGGCAGCTAGTGTATCGGTGCACCCATCCTCCATGGTATCATATACATCCCGTCAGGTCTCTTGCCATCGTCCCGTGCAATGTGTTGAGGTTCCAGGATTGCGGGGACTTTGGCGCTGACGAGAAACCGTCGCAGGATGTCATTGATCGCGGCGTGACAGGAGAGGCGGCCAGCGCTCGAAGAACAGACAAGCCCATGGTGACCGAGGCGGTCAACACTCGCTCCATAAGAAGCACAACTATGCTCGATACAAACTTCGGCACCCAGCCGGAGACCGATGGCGAGACGGAGAATGGTCGGGTCGATGAAAGTGCCGGTGTTTGGGGGATGGGTAAGCGTGGAGCCAGTGCCCAGATTCTCGTGTGGCAACTGCTTCCAGTCTGGCGCGGTCTTTTAAAGATGGTGAGGATAAGAGTGTTTAATATGACTTGAGATGAAAGTCCCAGGCCTTTTGAATTTTGGGTGTGGGAGGAAAATTTGGGCTCGGTCCAGCTAGCCAGTTTCAGCCTCCGCCAAGCACGCGACCTCACAGTTTGTAGCCGCGGGGGCATTAAGAATATTTCCTGTGAGGTCAGACGAGCTGTAGATAGAGGACAGAAACGCCGTGCTACACTAGAGATTTTGCGGGTTCCCAGGCCACCATACCTAATTGTCACGGAGGCCTGGGTAAATGCCTGCTCGCTGAGTCTGATGTTTGTGATAGCTTTAATTTGGAATTTTATTACATTATCTAAGTGTTGGATTAGATCGAGGAATTTCCACACTGGGCAGCAGCGGAGCAGGTAAGTAAATTTAGGAACGAAAAGACAAAACTACAGTATGAAAAGGGCAGAATGGCTGCTAATTTTAAGGAGAAACCGAACTTGTTAAGGCAATGGTAGGATAGGGTAGGAGTATGGTAGCGGTAGGGTAGGGATAGGATAGAGTAGGGTGGGAGCGACTACCTATCACATGCAGCATGTGTGATGCACGCTAACTTAAAAGTCTGTCTGGCGGTGGCGTGGGCGCCGGGTCGCTCTTTTCCCTCAAATATGGTTGAATTGGACGATGGCTGGGCCCTGCGTTATACTTGTGAACGGGTGCTGCCTTGGTGGACTGGCTTACTCTTGCTGCAGTTTTAGGTGGTTTTTCTTAATTATACTAGACATACCTATATAATATATCGAACGCGGTCCGGCTCTACCTGGCATTGTAGAGCACGGTCCGGTCGTGGTTGGCGTGGGGTGGGTGCTGCGGCCATAGGGTGGTCAGCGTGACACTGTGTGTTTCCTTCCTACTTTCCTACCCCCCTCCTTTTTGACGATTGAAAGAGATATTTAATATCCTAATCAATAAAGAAAGGAGACAGTCTAAAATTTTCCTGATCACCAGCCGTTATAATGAGAGTTGTAATGGATAAAGCTTATAAAACGTAATGTCTTCTCGTAATTATTTAAATTCTTTAGCTAGCCAATTTATTTATATTAATGTTTAAAAAAATACTAATTTGCTATGAAACGAACGCATTCTTGGCATTAAATTATGAACACACCCGAAAAAAGCTATGAATGCACAAACTTATCTGACCCGGTGGCCAAAACTGGAACCAAGTATCGCCATTTTGAAATGTCATGTCAATGCCATTAACAGCGACGCTGTCACTGGGTCAGATTAAGTTTGTGGCACTGCATAGACAGACAGGTAAAAAAAACCTAGGTTTGGACATTGACAATGACAGGCATGTCATTGTGTTTGTCATACACTGCCACTAATGACGAATGAAATCCATACTCCGTTAGGAAGACCTGCCCTGTGGTTGTAATTTCTATGGCGATGATAGGCTGTGAGCGAGTTAATTATTCATAATAATATGTATTATGATGCTGGGGAATTGTAATTATTATTTTAGTTTCTTTTTGGCCACATCCGTCGGCCATTTTATGCATCAAAAGGTGTGTGTCACGCATTGTACGCATTTTTGCCGTTGAGCCCCTTAAAAGGAGTTTTCTTACATAGCCATAAACTTGTCAGACCATGTGACAGCGTCGCTGTTGTTGGCATTGGCATGACATTTCAAAATGACGAGATTTAATTCTAGTTATGGCCATTGTGTCAGATAAGATTTTGATTATGTAGTAAAAACCAAGGTTAAGCAATGCTAGTAATGCAGGGGAGCTGGATGGGTGACCATTTCGTATTTGAGGGTAGTCAAACGTTAGCACCGCAACGAGTTGGAAACTCGTTATGTGTGCCCCCTAATACCGTTGGCGAAGCGAGGTCGACCGAGGTCGGTCGTGTTGTACATACCATGATTCTAAGGAAATCTAGTTCTTGTGCTAGTTGATTTTGGGCACATCCGTCAGCTATTTTATGTAACATCAAAAGGTATGTCACGTGGCACGCCGCATTACCAGTGTTTTCTCAAAGCGAGAGCATTACACGCATTATTGAACATAATGCCCTCTCCTCTTGAAAGGAGTTTTTTCTTTCCTCATTGATTTCTCTTCGCTATGACGAAAAAGACTTCTTACTCCGGCCGTAAAAGGAGTTTCTTCTTTCATCGTTTACTCTACGGCTTGTTCCAGTGTTGCATGAGTGTCGCGTGAGTGTTGCAGTTTTGCTAAAAATATTAAGTTTTCAAAAAATAATTGTGAGGAATTGGCTAGACTTAGATTTCTTTTTTCAACTGATTCGAGTTCCGTATTTTACATACTTCCGTTTTTCATTCACTTTATACCGGCTGGATCTTAGTGAACACCTTGTATGAACCGATAGACCCTATCCTTTGAATTTTGATTTTTTTTAATTTAGAAGCGGTGGAATAGCCTCGTCGAAAATAGCCAAGGGCGAAAATAGACAAGCTCGGGGAGCCAAGGAGGCTCAGACTGTCTTTTGTGAGTATTCTTATGTTTGGGGCTACGCTATTAAAATTTTGGACTATGAATTGTGCCAAGGTTGTGTCTATTTTTACAGAAATGAAGAATTCACATTTGTAAAAATTTTGTACCCGGCTAATAAGCCCGATAATTCCTGGCTATGGTACCGTCGTCCAGGTACCATACGATAAATTTTGATTTGACACGGTGGATTATCGAATTTATGGCCAAACTGAAGATCGCTGGACCAAGGGGATCACCCTGCTGACATCCCACGGCCGAAAGAATTTCATTATTTTTGTGCAATAATTTTGAAGGACAGTAATAACAGTGTAGCATAAAATTATAAATCTCCGAAACATGCAGTTTAATTTTTTTCAGGAGGGTGTCCCTGTTTACTGAATTAAAAGCATTTTTTACATCTAGTTTAAGGATCACCTCGCACAGATCGTCTTGCGTGAAGGTGCGTACGGCATAGACTGTTGCCTCGCAGCCTCCGCGGGTTTCGAAGCCAACCTGTACGGGTTCGAAAAGAGACTGGAATTTAGAACGAGTTAGCCGAACACAAATTTTGGCAGCCAATCGCCGCAGGGTGGAACCTACAGCGATCGGCCGTACGCCACCGTCCTTCTTAGTCTGAGCTATTAAATTAGCTCCGTATAGGTTCGGTGTCACTTCCTGGCACACATTCCCCTCTAGCATGACATTTACCAGCCCGGTTAGGGCTGAGATGACGTGGTCGCCGGCCATGCCTACACCGTGGCTGGTGAGGTCCTTGAGGTGTTGAGGGGAGATGCCATCCAAACCGGACGCTGACGGCGGCAACAACATCTTCCTCTTTGGCGGGGAGACATGTTGCGATGCCAGATGGGGGGTCTACAAAAGGGGGGCAGGATGGGCCGGGGGGGTGTTTGAATTGTACTGAGGTGGCGGTCTCCGGTGAGTCGGGTGCAATGGTATCGTTTCAAAAAAGTAGCCGAGCGGCGCCTTTTACGTCACCGTCTTGCACTTTCTTTTCTACTTTTGAAAATATGTATGTAATTATTACGTCTGCTATGCGGAGGCCTTCGGGGCGCCGCTTGGGGTAATTGTGTGTTTGGAGCAGTGTTGTTTTTTATTTGCTGTGTGAGGGAGGTCTCAAGTGAGGTGTGTAGTGTTTTGTATGAAAAGGTGAGGAGGTCATGCCAGGACGCGAGATTGTTGTCGCGTGTGCATCTTTTGATGCACTCGGATAGAGCGGAAGCTACACAGGATCTGGCACCACGAGGCATGCTTTTCACTATGGCTGTAGAACTTTTTAACTTTTTTTTGTAGAAAGGATAAGGGTGAGTGGTGTGTTGTTGTTCTGGGAGTCGGGGCTATGGCATGGTGGGCGTAGAAGGATGCGCGCGTGATGCGATTGCTGTATATGGTGTCCTTTGATGCTATTGAATGATCTTAAACATACTGCATGGGAATGGGCTTAGGGAAAAGGGGCACTTATTGATACTATACGTAGAAAATAATAAAAAGCCTAAAAATATACTTTTAACTATAGAAAAAGTTTTTTCACACCCGTCTGCATTTCACATAATTGTTTATATAATAAGTAATAAAATTTTCATCATTTCCTTCTTCACTTGACAGTGACATCTAGTTTTTACCTCCTCTCTGGTGTCATAATCAGGCCAGGAAATACTACAGCACGCAGATGTCTAGGCGTAGCTAAGCAACGTATAGCGTGGCGTCATGTCAGCTCATGTCAAAAATAATTGTAAATATTAACACGCACTGCGCCTTGGATATGGCGCCCCCGCAGCCACCCACAACTCTGCGTACGCACTGCCACGGGTTCTACCAGGTAACAGCGTATAAAACTGCGTAGGGAGCCACGAAACTTCATTATAATATCAAGAGCAACCCTCTATTCTACATTTTTGCATATAGAACACAAAAAATGACAATAATATATTGGACTATAAAGCGCGCTCCACATGTGGACAGTTCCGCGAGAACACGAGAATGTAGAGGTAGTATTCGTGTAGTCCCGTGCATATTTGGCATGTCTCGCCTCTTTCATAGACTAAGTAGAGATAGTTTGTTGTCGTCTCGATTCGATCGATTTTACATTGACATTTCTAGCGCTTTTTCCCGTAACAGGTTCGGGGTATACTTGACCATGATCCAGAATATTAGTAGATCAAGTAATCACAGTAGAGCAGGTGCTATCACCTCTGTGACCCTGTTTACAGCACATCAGCTATATTACACCGATGAATCGATATAATGTCGACGCGTTTTGACACCCACCACATCCCTTATAGACGAGAATGTAGAGGTCGACCAAAGTCCCGGCAAAAGTTTCGCCGGAAGTTTCGGCGAACATGTGGAGCGCACTTAAGTCTACATGCTGGGTTCATAGCTATGATAGGGTTAAGCTACGTCTCAGTCAGTCAGTTGGGGTTTGCGCCTTCTTCACGTCCCCCTCGGTCAAGCCCACCGGGAGGATCACCGTTGGGTGAAGCACGGCGAGCGACAAAGCGTAGGGGCGACTTCCAGGCGCGGGATAATTCGGTTGTGGGGCTGCCATTGGGGTGGTACCGCCGAACTCCAATTGAACGTCGCTATCTTGATCCAATAGTTTATACTGACGTCACAACATCTAATTCGAATAGGCTCTACTCCTATAGAGTCTAACCTATAGAATGGATAGAAATGTACGATTTTGATAGACATGAATTTTGTTTTTTAGAATACAAAATTTTCATGCTCTGTAGGTTTTATTTGATCTCGTTTTATAAATAAATTTAACATTGCAGAATACATATGATGCACTCAAAATAACAAAATACGAAAATAATCTGAAAACATTCTATTGAAAAGTACATTATTCTACCACTTTATTCAATGTAAATGTTTAGTTTATAGGTTCGCCTTTTTATACAAGTGTACAATTTTGTATTCAAGTTCCCAATAAATATTGAAAACAAAAAGAACAATATTTCAAAATCGTGCCCAATGGAATTTATGCCGTCAATTCGTGATCGATACTGAGTTAGGTTAACGATACTGTGACGTCATTCTATTGTAGTATTCGATCAAGATCATGGCGCTTAAATGGATTTAGGCGGTATGACCCCTGTGTAGTTTTGTCTAATGTATAGAGTGTCTCTCTAGAATGTACTTAACTCAATAATATGGCAACACTGCGTTCAAGTGTCACCACTGCTGCCACCTAACTAATCAATTAGTACTCTTCGTGTTAGATAGATGGCGCAACGATCCTTGTTTTGAAGTTGTTTTGAAAAAAAATTGACAGCTGCGCAAAGCGAAGCGACAAAACGCCTTTTCTTTTCTCACGGTTTTTATCAATTCTCACTGAAACAAGGAGAACTTGCGAAAAGATAATATTTTTGCCCATTGGACTAAACTACTCTCTTTTTGATTAAATATAGTGGTACTGTTTTGCTTTCTGGTGCAGTTAAAGTTCATACATAACATTTTGTGGATCTTCGTTGTGATCGTGATGTGATGTCGTTGATTTTTAATTCGAAATAGAAAACTATTCTTAGTTTATGCACTTCCAGCTGTTCTTTGACTGGACCCTAAAGGCTTAGACTGCTACTCTATCCGTTTAACATTATTAGGTACTATTGTCATATTAAAATTGTTCCTCATTGAAGATCGGCATCAAAACTTTCCGTCGTCGAGTGGATCACATTAAAACCATGTAAGTATGATAACAATATAACGTTTTCTGTGATTTTCTAAACTAGGTAGCTCCTGAGTCTCCAGGGTGGTGAGGATAATGTGCTGGCTGAGCAGCATTATAAAGGTAAGTAGTTATTTATACTTATTTAGATTATCATATATACTGCGTGTCACAATTCCAATCTATCAGGCAAACAAAGAGTGTTTTGTATTATTGATATGTTGAACAGATTTTTACTTTTATCTCTAAAGAAAAGGTTATCTCCCACACACTTCTAGTTATCAGTTTTATTTATTATTTGGCAATGCAGTATCACTATTTGTATATTTCCAAGAGGTGGTGACCCCTTGTATGTTGGTGCTTATTGTGATAATAGCATTGTTTTAGTGACTGATACTTCATAAATATTACCTTTTTAAATGATAAATTATTGTACCCTGCTGAAATTCAAAAGTGTTACAAAGATCTGTGTGAGCAATAAAAAATTTGTCTATCTATCTATCAAAAATCTAAATTGATAACTCCATTGTGCCAAATTTTAAGAAAAAGCTGCTGATTGTAAAAGGTAAATAAACAATGCATACCTTATTTATTAATTGGCAATGCCAGTATCACTATTTGTAAAAGGTAAATATGACTAAATATTGACCATTAGCTATTTAAAGTTAGAGTGGAGTGGAGAAGACAGAGTGAGGGTAGAGTGGAGAGTTAATTGAAGGTAATAGAGAGAATACCTAAAAATACTACCCAGAAAAAGAAAATATACTAAAAAAAATATTTTCACTTAATCTAATTGGATCCTCTAATTCTAATTGGATTTTTAGTGTATTTAGCAAAATTATTTATTATGCATTATAGTATTGTAGCTAAACTATGGCATAGAATATGTATACAAACTTTAATTAACATAATAATACAGCAACTGGTGATTATTTTCCATCAAAATTATATTCATTACTGCCCATAACAATCTACTGGTGGACTCAGGGCCTCTCCCACGAAAAGGGAGCCTATTGTGATAATCTCCACACTTGGCAGGCGGGTTGCAACGCAGTTTTTTTTGTAAAATAGAAAATGTTGCTTCCGATTTACCAGCCTACAGAAAAGTTAGATCATTTGCATTGAAAACATTAGTGGGTACTAAAAATATAATCCAATAATGTATATATATTTGAAAAATAGCTTCACATTAGGAAAATTGCACTAAAAAAATGTCTATGGTGTGCTTCCTTTTTTTACTAAAATTGCACCAACCAACCGATTAATAGAAAGAGACAGCAGTTTATACATCATGTAATGTATTACTATATTGTAAGGTGTTTAATATCAGGTGGTTGCAAGCATACTGACTTAGAAAAAGTTTGACATCCTGGCAGACAGCTTTCATATGACAACAGTTTAGTTGAAGACTGTTTATAGTAAATGGCAAGGCAACAAACCTTCAATGCTTCTTTTGGTATTCTCTAAGACATTCTTCTGTCTAGACAAAGACTCGGTTACTCAGTGTTCTTACAGAAATCACTTAACGTGGCATTTCACACTGTTTCACAGATACACTTAGTGTTAAATGGCCTTGTTATTTGGATTTATGCTACAACTAGCTGTGCCGAGACTATGTTTGTATGAACTACAGGTTGTTTGGTATATCTCATATTAAGCAACACTAGTCTGGTGAAGCTCTCTTATAAAACAAGTAGCTTATTACTTTGGATTTGAAATTTCCTAGGTTGTATTTATCAAAAGACAGTAAGTTAGGTAGGGCATTCCGTCATGGTTCGCACAATAAATGTTGAAGCAAAGTGGTTTGTGCGAGTTATCTTTGTAATGTCCACTGTAAAACAGTTTCATTTCGCCGAGGCTGTTGATGGGGGTGGAACGAAGATGGGGGTATTAGATTGGGCAGCTCCATTGCAGTTTCTGAAATGTAATAAAAAAAAAACTTGGCGTTAATGTCCCGGTTGTGCACTCGAGGGCTCGGGGTCCGCCTTGACTGTGATCCAGGATTTTGCGATCAGGTAATTACAGTGGGACGACTAGCATCTAACCTTCGTGACCGTGCTACCAGGGGAACCTGACCAGAATGGATCACTCAACTCAGTGTGGCCATGGTTCCAGGTTTTATATTATGAGTTTTATTCAAGCGTAAGTAAGCATTTTACTCCTCGCGCATCCATACTCGCATTTTTCACGCTGTCCCCTTGGCGATTAAATTTAGAATATAAGGAATAGGATTTTCCTGGAAAACTATCATTTGGTAATATCTGACTTCCAATGTGTCTTCTGTGATGGAACCAATCCACAAGCCAATTCAATTAATTTATTTTGATAAACATAAATTTACACGTCAAATGTTATTGTTGAATGCTATTAAAATTCTTGAGTAGTTATTATTCTTAAAATAATGTAACAACAGAATAAAAATCACAACCTTAATGTCATGAGGTTAGTTACACAGAATAACATACTTTGATGCCAGCTTAAGATGAGCAGTTCGTTCACGTTGAGAACGTTCAAACATTCCTGTATATTCCGGGTTTCAAGTTTTTTTGACCTAATATAGGTGTAATTTCTGAAATACAACATCGATTGCCTTGAAATAGTTTCGGGACAATATTGAAAGTAACTCCTTTCTAACAAAATAAGAATGAATGAATACGTTACGCGTTAATGTTTTTCGTAATATGTTTAATGTACAGAATTGGACTTGTCACAGTTTTATTAGAGACACTGCAAAATTTAATCAAAATATATGTAGAAGTTTTTGTGCGAAAGAGTAACAAACAAACATTCATCGTTACAAACTTAGCATCATAGATATATATGTATATACAAAAAAAAATGTATTTATGGCAATTATTGCGCCATTAAGTACTTTAATTAAAAATGAAACTTGTTAGAAACCTACCAGTTATATCCTCACACAACAACAAAATTATCTCAAAACAGCGCAAACCAGACATATTTTTACCCTTGATATCATTTATTAATGTTTCATTTCGTTATCTCTTCCATGATAAAAAATTTAAACATTACAAATGAAAATACTTGAAGTTCAAAAATTATTTATGTATGAAACACATTTCTTGTATGAAGATCAGGCAATACGAAATAATACAATATTACTTTACGAAGGCGAACTTGTCCTACATCGGGACTTCCTCGAGTTACTCTATATAAGCCAAAAACACACTTCTCTGCATTGCCTGTTTCTGGACATGCAGAAGGCTGGACTAGTTCCTCGTGCGTGTGATAAGTTGGTGGGCGTTGCGGTCCAAGTCGACACCTGAGGCCTATGTTGACATTATCGGTGACAATATAAGTGCCTATTCCGATTCAATAGTCAGGACTGCTGTTGGTGATACCAATCCGTTCCCTATAATACCGTTGGGGTAGGGCCAACCAGGGCTCTGTGTACAGCCTATTTATGTTCAATGTAATTTAGGACGTTTTGTCAACCGGCAACCGAGGCATCATGAGCAGCCTCCCTGGCTGCACTCACGCGACTGAGTGTGAAACCGTGATCCAATCTGGTCAGGTTCCTCTGTTAACAGGGTCCCAGAGCAGATAAGATGGCAGTCGCTCTACTGTAATTTCCGGATCTACGAAGTCCTTGATCATGGTCAAGGTGGAGCCCGGGTTCTCGTGCGCGGGTACATAACCGATATTGGATATTGACGCCAAGCTAATTATTCTGAAAGATAATAATAATTTCTAATTAGCACTTTAAATCATCATCATCTTGGTGTTAATGTCCCGGTTGTGTTCTCGCGCACGACGGCCCTGCCATCTGACCTCCGTGACCCTACTACCAGGAGAACCTGACCAGATTAGATCTTGGTTACACATTCATACGCTTAATCGTAGCACTTTAAAATAGTATACCTAAATCGAAGATCACCCAGCCAATAACAAATTACAGATCTGCTAGTTAACAGTTGTGTGCCCTATGACATATGCAACCTGTTTTGCTATATCTCCATAACAAGTCTTAAATGTATTGTTTGTCTGTATGTTGTGACCTAACCAGTTATTTTAGACATAACAATGTCTATTAGGTAGAGCTATATTCTCGTAGGTTGATTATATTATTTAGACACAAAATATCTAAAGATAGATTTACATGCTCATTATAATAGTAGATGAAAATTTCGTTTATGAGGATCTGCATCACTTGGTCGTACCGATTCTACTAACAATTCCTAAAACTGCATCCCTCAAATTAAACTTTGATCCATAACTGGACCAATGTGTCCAATGTCACATTATTTATAAATTAGATTAAATGTCTTATCTATAGGTACCTACATAGTATAAAATCGAGTCGCTTTCTGCCGTCTCTCCCTAGGTATCGAAGTATGGATTTCTGTACGCTTAGATCTTCTAAACTACACAACGGATTTTAATGTAGTTTTCAATAATAGATAGAGTGATTCAAGAGGAAGGTTTATAAGCAAGAAAAAAGAGGTAAGGTAGGGGTACAGTAGGTGTACGCGAACGAAGTCGCGCCGGGTCCACTAGTAATTTATAAATTAGTAACTAAATAAAAGCTTGTCATGTACTCTCAGAAGGCGTGAAAAGTATTAACCTCTGGGATGAAGCCTGTCTTCGTCTTGGGCGGCTTGAACCTCTCGCTTGATACAGGACTCTACAAAACTCCATCGCTTCGCTCCGGGTCCAATATGCCGCCCATGGCCACAGAATACTAATTCATGACGTGAGCATACGTAAGACAGTGCTTTATCCCTTTGATGTTTAATCTAAATATTATTTGCGCGTCCGGCTAATAATAAACGATTACTCATTCATTAAAGTCAATTAGAAATCGTCTCTTTAGGAACAACGGTAGGAAAGAAAGTGATACGATGGATGCTTACATCTCTATCATCTTGTCCTAAGAAGTGGAATGAAATAAACCATTTGAATGTCTGGAATCGATAATAGCCATTTACCTTACCGGTCTGTGGCAAGCTGCTGTCTAGCCCTATGGAATGCGTCTGGATCGATATCACTGCCGTGTTGTGTAAGTGTAAGTGTATTTAATGGTTGATGAAAATAAAAAGGATAGCTGAACGGAGTCAGGTGTTATATTTTTTGTTGATATGTAGTAATGTCTAAGAGACAGAGGTTTAAACCTAGTTACTGACATATGACTAACATATTCTATTGAACCAGATAACAGTGAAGGTTTTACACCTCCCCGTAATAGAACTCCCTGTGTAATGTGCAAACACTGTACAATAATACAAGATATCTAAAGCTGAACACTATACACAATATACAAAACACAAACGCACACCCAAAAACATCAGCTTAACTTCCCTATACTTATAGATGAATGACCTAAACCTAATCTTCTTTTTCTTCCTTGTAGAATAGGGGGGGAGGCCTTTGCCCAACAGTGGGATGATTCCAGCAGGATAAATAAATAAAATAAAAATCCTAATCAGTGAGCGAACTTCAAATGTTTTAGTTTAGTTAACGGCTTGGTGAACAACGGTCATGTCGTTAGTACTCTAGTATGAAGTCGTGTTCCGATAGTTCTCCTAGAAATAGATGTCGAATGTTAATATGTTTTGTGCGAGAATGATATGTGTTGTTACGGGATAACTTTAAAGAGCTTTGGTTGTCTGAATAAATGGTGATGTTATGAATGACGTGGAAAACATTAATTAATGTCCTCTGTCTAAATGGCCTGTACGCAGGCCTTCGCGAGGGCCATATGTTCAGCTTCGATTGTGGATAAGGCAAGAGTCCGTTGTTTGCTGCAGCACCGCTCATAACAAACGTGTGGCCTGTATATGAATACCTATCTGCAACATTGCTCCCATAGTCGGTGGTACATAACCAACTGGGTATTCCTGATCACATTTACGCAAAATAAGTTAATATTTGTTGGTAGCCTTGAGATGCCGGAGTACTCGTTTTGCAGCTCTCCAATGCACTACCCGTAATGTACATTGTACTGGCTTAGATAGGACACTGTGTAGGAGATATCCGGTATAATCCCTATTGCTATATACATTTGAGACCCTATGAACTGTTGATAAGGCAGACCTGGTTTTTATCATCTTTTTCAGGCAACATCAACTTCAAACCAGCTTTCACAGGTCTTGTTACGGGAATGGCATCAGTCATATCAATCAGTAGTTGGCTACAAAGGTTCTTGAGTTTGTCTTTGAACCTATTCTTCATGCAAAGAACAATGAAATCGTCAACAAAATAAGCCATACCATAAAAAGTTCGCTACCACTGCGTCTGTAGTAAAGGCAGTGTTCGTTTGACGCTCATGCTAGACTCTGTTAAAGAGACTTTGCTCATTGCTTGGCACACCTTCAATTCCATTACTTAGGAGCTTGAATAAGTCGTTATAATAACTTTTTAAGCAAGCCGACTTTAGCATTGCGGTCAGTGTCGAAGCCTTCCGGTTGGTCTATAAATATTTATTTGTCTAGTTTACCATTTAAAAAAGCAGTTTCCATGTCTAAGTGGTAGTAAGTCGTATCGATGATATCCTGCTACGGGAGAGAAGGTTTCACCGTAGTCAACGCCATGTTCTTGAGTGAAGCCTTTACCCACAAGTCTGGTTGCGATGTCCAGGCCCACTGTTTGAATGTTTAGTATCTAATTTTATTAAGGTTTATATACCTAACTTTATCTTAGTAATTATTAAAAATAAAGTAGATAAATCCTAAAAAAAATACAATTCGCCGCTAGATGGCATTGTTTTATTTTTCGTTGCTTTGTTTTATATTATTAGGTAACATGTAGAAATTCATTTCACGCTTACTAGGAAACATTTATTATTATTAACGACCAATTGCACAATAGTAGTTTATGCAACTGGCATATAAAAGGGTATTAAAACATGTTTGACACGAGTGTTTTAATACCTAATTATATGTAGTTGCATACACTACTTTATCTAGACTCATATTTTCATTTTAAAATTTCGTACCTACTTATATTTTTCTCAACTTTGCTGGAAGTAAGCTGCGAGTCAGTTCTGTTGTACCTACGCGTCGAGGATATCAAGCGGCGGGAAATTCACTTTACTACTTTAACAATTACCTATTTTTTTTTCTGTTTAAATAATAAAAAATAATCGTGGACAAATTCACACAGCGCCATCAAACAAGAAAAACATTCACAAACACAACTTACAACAATTAGAAAAGAATATTTTGTTTAGCGGGAAAATAATTACACACAAATATAAACAGAAAATTGGAATTTCGAATTTGTTGAAGACATTTAGGTATTCAGCCTACATTTCGCCGTGTCCGGGCGCTCGACAAGAATTTAAAAAATATAAGTGTTACATAATGATTAAAAAGTTATTTTATCTAAACTCATATCGTAATTTTCCAATTACATATTCGAAAACAGTCGTTTAAGTATATACTTTTTTCACGCCAGCTTATAAAATTTTAAAAAATTACTTTGTGATGCATTTCCCATACTATTTTCATTACAGCTGTAACGTAAAATAACTTTTTAATCATTGTGCAACACTTATATTTTTTAAATTCTTGTCGGGCGCGCGGACACGGCTGAATACCTAAAATGTATACGGCCAAATGTAGGCTGAATACCGAAGATGTCATTAACAAATTCAAATTCAAAATTTAAATTTTCCTGTTTATATTTCTGTGTAATTATTTTCCCGCTAAACCGAATATTTATTCTAATAGTTGTAATTTGTGTTTGTGAATGTTTTTCCTTATTTAAAGCAAATAAATAGATAAATGTGAAAGTAGTAAAGTGAATTTCGCGCTGCTTTATGTGAATCGCGTAGAAACAACAGAACTGACTCGCAGCTTACTTCCAGCAAAGTTGAGAAAATTATTGGTACGATATTTTAACATAAAAATATGAGTGTAGATAAAGTAGTGTATGCAACTACATACAATTAGGTATTATATGACAGTTGCATAATAGTAGTTTATGCAACTGGCATATAAAAGGGGGTATTAAAACATGAGTGTCTGTTTATCGTATTAAAAAGTTATTTTACGATACGTAAAATAACTTTTTAATCATTATGCAACACTTATATTTTTTAAATTCTCATCGGGCGCCCGGACACAGTCAAATGTAGGCTGAATACCTAGATATCTTTAACAAATTCAAAGTTCAAATTCAAAATTTAAATTTTTCTGTTTATATTCTGTGTAATTATTTTCCCGCTAAACAGAATATTTTTTGTAATTGTTGTAATTTGTGTTTGTGAATGTTTTTTTCTTATTTAAAGTAAATAAATAGATAAATATGTAGTGTATGTTAGTAAAGTGAATTTCCCGCCGCTTAATATCCTCGACGCGTAGATACAACAAACTGACTCGCAGCTTACTTCCAGCAAAGTTGAGAAAATTATAGGTACGATATTTTAACATAAAAATATGAGTGTAGATAAAGTAGTGTATGTAACTGCATATAATTAAGTATTAAAACATGAGTGTCAAACTATTATCATAGTCGGCTACGCTTCGTATGATAAACAGACACTCATGTTTTAATACCCCCTTTTATATGACAGTTGCATAAACTACTATTTTAAAATTTTATGGACTGGCGTGAAAAAAGTGAATCTTTAAAAGACTGTTTTCGAATATTTAATTGGAACATTACGATTTAAGTGTAGATAAACAAACATACATTATAAACGTCAAACCCATGAAAGAATGTCCATCAAAGGTTACATAAAATTTGTATGAAAATTGTACTACGTTAATTGAGGCTCCGCCTAAGTCTCAATACACATCGGCAGTCGGCAGCAGCCAGCAGTGTTGCCGCTGTTAAAAAGGTCTGACAACGGTGCCGCCAGCACCTTTGACTTTTTCTTCGTCTCGGGCAAATACAGTCTACATTCGTGTATGCGCCACAAACGGCCGGTCGCAATCAAGCGATGTGACATTGAAACTTCCGGCCTCGTGAAAGAGGTCCCGCGACGCGGGAGGCCCAAATAACGATGGATTGGCCTTGCTGAGTCGAATGCGTGAGCCTACGGCGTTTGAGGACGTCAGTATGCTAAAGATCTTGCGAAATGGAGAAGAATGAGCAGGGAAGGACATTGGCAGAAGCTGGGTCTGAGCGCTCAGATGATGATGATGAGTGAAGGTGCCCGGCGCCTGTGCTGTCGATGCGGCCACTTCGGTTTGGATTGAGCTTGAGCCTAAATGACAATAAAATTGTATAAAATGAAAATTCTGATTGAAATAATCACTGCAGGTTTGTGTGCACACACATATTTTATAAAGATTATATAAAGACTTCTTGCACTGTCTTCTTCTTGGCAGAGTGGTCGTCATCGAACCAGGTTTGGTGACAAGCTTGACAATCTGTTGCCATTCGTCTCTCAAGGGAAGGCCCCGTCTTTCTTGTGGACAGGTTTGGGTGTGTCCACTGCTGCCTTGATTATGCAAGTCAGTGTCGGGCGTGACCCCGTGGGTGATCTGCTAGTTTTTGATCTTGATTTAAGAGATATGTATTTTCTCCTTAGCTCAAAACAAGTAACTAGGGCATGCTATATCGGAACTGTTGTCAATTCCGGAACTATATCTCGAAGTTTAAACTCTATTCCGGTATTAGCTCTTTAAAAGAGTGGGGTAAATATACAATCTGTATCAAAAGTTGTACCTAACAATCAAACTTACTTACTTCGCTGGCTCAGCGACCCGAAGTGGATCTTGGCCTCCGACACAAGAACTCGCCATTGGTCCCTATCCTGCGCTATTTGGTCCCAGTTCGTGGGAGAGGATCGTGCAGCCAAACGTGCATACCGGAGCCAAATAGGCCGGCAAGCGCCCGTTTGGACGGCCCAAGTATCGATGAATGGACGAAGTCCGGAAAGACCTGCGCGAACTCCAGATAACAATCAAACAACTGTAACCATTTCTTTTATTCAATAAATTGTTTGAGTTTTAAGAACTTTGTCCGATTTCTCCAACGCTCCCTTAAGCATCCTAATGATTGGTTTCTATGTAATCAGGCAATCATTGTCGACGATCTCATACACACAAGCAAGTTAGAACCATTGGCTACTCGAAGGGACTTTGGCTCCATGTGTGTGTCCTACCGGCTGTACAATGGGGAATGTTCTTAGAAACTTTTAGATAGACCCTATGCTGGTGTCCAAGCGATGGTTTGAAAGGACGTTTCTCGTTTGTACTATTCGTATGTGGTATGGGCTCCCAGCCACTGTGATACCTTTGGACTAGGACATGGGATCGTTCAAGAGGTATATTAAGTCTCATTACATGTGGGCATTGGTGATACTCCTGGTGTTGCTGATTTTCAAAGTCGGCGGTGATCACTTTCCATCAGGCCGCTGTATGGCTCTATGTTTTACCGATCTGTAGAAATAAACCAAAACAAAATTAATACCAATCAATAAAAGTAAACTGTTGTATGTTAAGCGTAACATTTTTGTATCCTGCGATTAGTTCGTCATAATATCAAGTTATACAAATTGTGGTACTGTGACTGAAGTGAATGTGTGAGGTATACAAACAGAAAGAAGACGCTCAAAAATATAATTTTATTATGTAAAATACCTGAAATTATGGCTTCTTAATTCCGGAACTGTAATATCGAAAAAATTTATCCGAGATTCCGGAATTCTGATATCCATGCCCTACAAGTAACAGGAAACTCCCTGACGGACGGACTAGTGGAGAGAGACCAAAACTCGAAATATTTCGCACTCCGAAAATGTTTTAGAAAATTCCCACGAGAACGGAATGAAACAAGTTGTATGGAAAACGAACGGGGAGTTACAAAACACTCGACACGGACGAAATGGTTGGCAAAGCAGTTGGTTGTAAATGAGCATTGGCAGCCGAGTTGACAGTCGGTCGCTGTGGGGCAGGTACTCCCTGTTCCAGCTGCATCCGCGGCGGCGGGTCAAGGCCGGGCTCGACCACGATGCCCCATTTCACAAACTCACAAAGTGTTCTCTTTTCCGTGTTAAGGAAAGTGCCTTGCGTGTTCATGCTAATCGAAGCCCGAAGGAAAGCTTTCAATTTGATTATGCTCCGTGTTACGGTATCGGTGTAAATAAAATCAATGGGCCTTAAGCTCCCCGCTGTGTATATTCTATCAGAATATAAATTATTTACGTTTGTATGTGTTGTGGCATAATTTCATTCTCACATCATTTTCACAATCACGTTGCGCTCATGTATTGTACTAAACCCTGTATCTCATTCATGACCTCTTTAAAACTTGGTAATTGAGGACATAAACGGGATTATACTTAAACTGCTAAATAAATGTCGCAACTAGCCACTTATCTCGTTTAAAACTAGAGCGTTTCAACTATCTTGGTCCAAGGTCGATAAATTAGACTTCAGCGTACCTCGGCAGTGACAGCCGCTTCCTTTTTATTTTCTTCTATTATCACTGTCAATCGAGTATCTAATCTCGAGAGCGTCGATTGGCCGGGTATTGACTAAATAATATTCAAAATAAGTGTAATAAATATGATGAGGAGAATACCACAGCCATAGTGCAAATGACGATTGCATCACACGAAACAACTGGAGTGTAAAATCAATACAAAGCTTCTTATGGCTTCGCTAAATGTTTGATTGGTAACCAGTAGAAAACTAGTTCAGAGTAGTTTTCTAATCGATAAAACTTGGGTCATATCGTTGTAAAGGCTGGTAGTGCAGTATAGTTGTAAGTCGCTTTCCACGTTTATTGACCTTATGCCAGCCAATATATCACCCTAAACGCCCTTCGAGCGCTCATAAAAGCTGACACAGCTACGAAAATCAAATTGAATACTGCCTATTTGTTAACAAATCAATTTGGCCACACGTCCCGCGTTGAGGGCGTAATTAAATTAATTATCCACCTCTATACACTGTTAATTTCCATTGTATGGTTTTCCGATATATTGCAACGGAGTAAGGTGTCGGGCCACCGTCGGGTGTCGTGATTACGTGGGGGGCGCGTGGGACGGCGGGCCGGTGGGCGGGCGCCGCCCCCGCCCGCGCCCCGGCCGCGCGGTATCAGTTGCACGCCTCCAGCCCTCGGAGCAGACCGTGTGCGCGCTATGCCGAATATCCTCCCGTCTGCGCTCCTCCACATCAATCTCGTACTTCCTCCTCGGTTCGTTGCATCGATGCATGAACCACATTAGAATGCTTACTGCACTTCATCCATTCATCAGCCACGACGGGGACACCTCACGGCGTCCACGCCGCGCCGACATCATTCATTTAGGAATGTTAGCTCCATTGCCATATAAAGGTGATTGTAGTGTCATCTATAGTACGTGCTAAGTCATGAAATAGCAGCGACTTATTGACGCAATTCAATTGCCTATGCTGTTATTGTGTAGTAAAACTGTTCATGTTAATGTCCACTAGCGCAATAAATCACAAACCATTAGAAATCATCGGATGTGCCGTGCTACGATTCAATGTTTAGATGTGAATTTACATTGATAATTGTATGTAGTGTTGTCAAGCGAACGTTTAACTTAGATCGTTATGCATACGCACGTGGCGAACGCTGGCGCGCGAGGCTCCGCGGGGCTCCCTGGGGTAATACAAGTATTCCTAGGTTGTTGACTGTCGTGCTCAAAGCTCACCACTCTCATATTTATTAGCAGCACTCTGTAAGCAATGTTTACCCGTAGAACACCAGTTGCGTCTTGACTCTACATAAGTTATATTTTTTGATAGATTCTTGAAAATTTAATGTTAGTTCTACAACCTTTTCTAAGATTATACAGAGTATTGTTTACGAAAGAAGCGTTGCGTGCTTCCGTGTCAGCTGATTGTAGCCCCAGCACGGGAGCCCCACGACGCGAGCAGGCGCGCCGCGGCCGCAAGGTCGCTGCTATCGAGCGCCAACGGTCAAATATTAACAAGCTATAACCGCACGCGTCCGAACTTTGCGATCCCCTGCTAGCACCGGTTTTTTGCGAACGGCTCTCTATGGGGAACGTCGTAGGTTGTAATGGTAGGTCTAAACTGGGCCATTAGCAAGGCACGGTTCACGGTCCCGAGCGCCTAACCTCGGCTCGGAGTACCGCGGCGTGTTCCTTTTGTTCCCGCGCGCGGCGCTCCGCCCGCTTCCGCTCCGCCGCCGCCCCGGCGCGCTTCCCTCGCTCTCTGGTTAAGTGAACAAGACCCCCGGATACAAATGAGACTCGTGAAAAAGAATAAGGGAAAAGGCTCTTCATTTGACGGCGAGTACGGAACGGAACCTACTTTTTGTTAAATTGAAAATTTTACTGTTCTACGCAGCGAGTTATTCTTTGTCGACTTTTTTATGGTTTCATATTCTGTTGTACTAGAAATGTTTTAATATAGGCCAGTTGTTTGGGACTTTCATTTTATTAGTACATTAAATCTTTTCAGTCACTGTACAAACCATACAAATATGAATAATTAAATGTCGAACAAACGTTTGTTCGATATCATCTCGCCATTCCATATTAATGATGTGCAATGGTTGTACCTAGTCAGTCGAAATGGTGAATTTAATTGTCAGAGTCGTGATTGTAGGCGAGGCCCAGAGGAAATTAACATGAGCGAGCGGCAGGGACGCGCGCGGCCCCCGGCCCCGGCCGCCGAGCCTGTCGGATACTGTCCACCGCAAACTAGGCCGTTTGTGACACTCGGCCACTTATTTCCTATTTTATGCACACTTAGGTTTACATAAACTGTCTGACTCAGCTAGTAACTTTTGATGCCTCTCTTGTCCGCTTTTTCATTATAGTAAAAAAAACCCTCTTCGTGCTTTCAACTAAGTCAGTTTGCTGAACAGCCTTTGGACATTTTTAATAAAGGTACCTACTGATACACTCCCCCCGCCATCACCAGTACCTATATGAAGTTTGATCGCTCTATCGTGTTTTTGTAATGAGGAGTTTTCCAGTAGGTATTTATAGTTTGTTTCAAAAAGCATCAATAGATAGTAAAGGTGTTCGTTATATTAGATAACGGGTATATTATAACGGTATAAAAATATACTTATAACACCTTCACCATAATATTGTTGTGTTATTTTTTCTGTTATATTCTGTTTTCTTTTGATTAATGTCGTCGAAAGTCGCAAAACTAATGTTTGTACGTAGTAATACAAATATATTGATTAATAATACATTTTTAAATACAATTTTGTTCCCCAATGTACTAAATCAACTGTAAATAATAATACAAACTGAAAAACGGCGACCGTTATACGGTACATCAAATTATAGTGTATAGTGTTATATTATAGCGTTAAAAATAACATAATATTTTTAATAGCATAACGTTACGTTATGTTATATGAATATAACGGATCTGCGCACCTCTAATAGATAGCGCTCCTACAATTTTGGTAATCTTTTTATAATCTGTATGATGGTGACAGTGATTTCATACAGCCAACTAATACTAAACTTAAAAATAAAATGTTTATTAATATAAACATAACTGTTAAAGGTTGAACGAAGTGTAAAAAGAAATATTCATAGATGTTGGCATGTTCCATTATTATTACAACCTCTTAAATGGTTGAAAACTATTGACAAATACAATATTATCCAATGCAACGTACCCAGTGTTTATATACTGTTTGCTTATACCCTATTTCAAGCGACTTTCAATTACCGAAATTGTCGGGGCGCTATCTAGTGAGTGGTTAGGAATGCTTTAGATACCTATTGGAAAACTGCTCATTGTAGTATTTGTAATGTTTAACGAATTATATCGTTTGTTTTTGTAACCAGAGATTGTTGAGGCAACTGAATATTTGTTTCCGTAAATATCCAAGGCAAGTCCGCGATAACAATAGCCGGTATTTACAGGTACAGGACGATGTATCATACAAAGTAACGCGTAAGATTTGTCAAAGTCAAGTAGAAGTCATGCGGCTGAACAAAGTCGACATATTCGAGTTCACTAATGTGACTAATGAATAGGCTGTCGAAGGAACAAGGGTCAGTTTGTAGTGTAGGGGCGCGTGCACCGGGTGCGTCGCCAAGGTTACAGGGGGGCGGGGTGGGGGGCGATCAGCTGGGCTTACGTAAGGTGCGCGGGGTGCGGGGCGGGTGGGGCGGCGCGGGGTAGGGCCGATCGATAGCTGCTTTCGCCTCCTGCCGTTGCCGTCGAGTTGCGTTGCGTTGCCCTGCCGTTTCACTGTATTCGCACTCGAACTTCGCTATCTGATCCCGCTCGCCCAAACTTTCCATTAGAATTCCGAACCGCCTAACTTGTGCTGTGAATACAGCGTCTTCGGAACGTTTGAGTTTCACGATAGCCAATCATAGTTAAGTCGGACTGAATTGGCTGATCTGTTCCCTATTCAGGCTCCGGTTGGCGTGTCCAATGTCTTGGGAACTTTTAGGGACGTGTCTAGCGGTCGTTGTATCTCTAGAGTGCCTAGTCTATTCGATAAGATTATATCTACATACATACTACGAATGGTCTTTTTCGTTTTCCCTTGCTAACGCCGCCTACCCGTAGTCCCTTACCTCGGCTACTGCGTAATAAGGCGAGGCGATACGGTAAGCAAGAATATCGATTTGTCACTCGAATCATTCGGATTAGGTCAAGGTGCTCTACCTATCTACAAATCAGCCTATTATGCACATTTTGAAGTAACGTCGAGACAGGAAGCCGAAGCCACAGCTTGATCGACAAACTTTTCTCGTTAGCTTAGCACTTTAGTTCGTACTGAAAAGTCTTAAGTAGCAAAATTGATTGCATGTATGTACTTATTACACAATTTAGTTGGGAGACACTCAACTCTAAGGTTATGTTAGTGACATTACAAAATTGATGATTTATTACAGAGTTATATGTATAATAAAATTCATTGATTTATTAGTAAGATACACTGGACTGCAAAAATTGCGGGTCGCTCATAAAAAGCGTGATAGTTGTTTAAATACATAAGATTAATGCATAAAATTATAGTATATTGTAGATGACAGATAAAAGAAAATACATAAAAAAAATTTATTCGTCCAAAATGTGTAAAAAATACAAAAACCTTATCATAAAAATAACACTTTTTTAGTGTTTTAATACTTCGTATTTCCTCCACGCGCATTTTACTTCATTAAGATGATGTGGCGTGCTGTAAACCAAACTTTTCGATATGATTTTGGTCTATATTTGACTATTTTTCCACTAGCGCACTCTTTAACTCGTGTATGGTAGCTGAAGCTGGAGAGCGTTGTCCAACGCATCTCCCGAGCTCGTCCCATGCATGTTCTATGGGATTTAAGTTTAGGCTGCGAGTTGGCCATTCCATGCCGGCAATACAGACGTCTTAAATATACGCATTGACCAAATGAGCAGTATATGGTATAATTAAAAAACCGGGGTACCTCATATTTTCTTGGCAGTTTCGCTTTTCAGCCACATTATAGCAACAAAGTGTCTTTAATGAAAAGTGGCTAGGTAAAGTCGAAGTTTAAGTCATTAAAAAACTTTTTGTGCCACTCTGTACACGGGCAGTCCAACGTTTTGTAGGTCTCCTAAACATCTACTATCACTAGAAAGTGTTTTTTTTTCTTAGTTTCGTAGTAACCTACGGCGCCCTCACATTCTATATGGGCTGGGATAATTTCAGAGGATCGTACGGAGTTAGTGCTGGCCTGTAAGGCTTTATAGCAGCTTCACGAAATCGTCGCAGGATCGTATCAGAGCTCACATTTGTTGTGGTGAATTTCTTGAAGGCTGTTTCGGACCTGAACAGCCGTGATATGTCGATTTCTTAGCATAGTGCTCACGATGAATCGGTCATGTCGTGTAGTTATGCCTTGGCCTGCTATTTCCTGGTCTTCTGATGTTCATGCCGGTCTCTTGAAATCGCTGGAGTAGGTTCTCTTTGGCCGTAGATAAAGATACTCCTACTGTTCTAGCAGTACTTCGCTGACTTCTTCCTTCTTGTACCATGGTATTAATTCGTGTACACTCTTCTGGTTATAGCGACATGACGTTGCACTGAATACTGTAACTCGTCCAAGAAATTGTTTATAGCAGCTCGGTTGGAAACAAAAGCGAAAAAAATTTTCTCTTACTAGTGTTGAATATGGTTATTTAAAAAAAATCAGTTTTTTTTTTAAACTGTAACTTGTACTTACAAATGAAACTTCTTTTGAGATTTAAAATAAGTCCTCGGATTAAGATGTTTGTTCTTGATCCGAGAATAAGCCTTACTAATCTGCTTACTGCAAACTGTTTTTACGAGCGATCTATGTAGGTATATAACTCTGGGAGTCATCGCTATTTTTCTATGTGATGCGGAATTTTTGCGGTCCGGTGTATTATATTTGTAAAGATGCACTGATGCTCCAACGCAAAGATTGTATGGTTGATCTAAGATCCATATCATAAACTCATAAATCTAATCTTTAAAAAACAGGGTATTCGAGGGTACTTTGTCCATCCTATAATTAAACCATCCTAAAATATTAATGTGTGACTTAATTGGTCTTCCAGTCACTCAGGAAGGTTTCGCAAGGAGTCCTAACCTCAAAATCGTTCCTTTCTAATTATTTAATAATTTCCATAAAAATTCAGACAAATACTTACAGCATAGTCCCATTCCTGTAAAGGTTGCTACAGCTGTAGTGGGTAGCTCATATTATCGAGAAGGACGGCGGTATTATTAGCCAGTAGCGGCGCCGCACGCGAAGGCAGGAAGTGGCGGAACCCGCCGTCAGATACCGCTCGCATGCACCGGAAGTCCACCTGACCACCTCCGCTTACTTTGCTATCGTCACCTGTAACGACGCGACGTGGGGTGGCGGTGCTCTCGATGCCCTTATACTCGTTAATATGACGACAGGCCTTTTTTTTATAGGGGATATCTTCGGAAAGGTATAAATAACTTCACCCGGGGGAATGATGTGGATATGTGGGATTGCCTGAAAAGGACCCTAACCACTAAAACCCGTCCGTGTATTCACAGCCGCTTTTTATCGAAACACCATATGACATCATAGACAGTGTGCATTTGGTGACGACGACAGGCCTGGGATTGGTAGTATTAAGTCCCACCCGCAAGGGGAGCATGGCGGGCCTGCCATGTAAGGCGGGCGGTCGTCGGAGATGTCGTGGAAGACAAGGCTTCGGCTGCTCTTATGACACCCCCATGCTGACGATGTAGGAGCACCGCTGGGTTTTGTGGGTAGACCGGCGAATGCCGAGAGTTTCACACATACCCTTCGTCCCCCAACGGAGGGTAACGTGCGTAATGCATTACCCGCGTAAAAAAAAAGTAGTATTCAGTTAAAATTTTGCTACTGTAGTAAACACCTCATATTGTAGAGAAGTGTAACGTTATTATTGTTTTTGTTTAATAGAGCTTAAACGGGCCTTGAATATTAAGGGAGGACATCGCCACGTGAGATTGAAGCGAAAAGACATCTCAAGCTCGAGCACCAGATTCTCAACATGATAAAGAGCTACCGGATGGAATATTCCATCTAATGGACGAGTTCTACTGAAACCCAAATAACGGACTAGAACAAATAATTGGCTTATTGTCGCAAGACATTGCCATGTTGCAGAAACGAAAAAAAATATTGTTTAACAGCGGCGGCACGCGACGCCGGGAGTCAGTATGCGGCGGAATTCGCCAATAAATACCGTTCGCCCGTAGCTTCGTCCTATATCGTAGCCAAATTTCGGTGGCTGACTAAAATTACGCTTGAATTGCCTGAGAGTTACGTTATGAGGGACATAGTTTGTATTTCCCGCAGGGTTCGATGTGATAATTATCATTGATAAATAAATATCTTGATAAATGTTATGATAATTATCTTGATAAATAAAATATCGTTCATAATGATCTTGATAATTATAAAATATTACTTTACCCCTATGCGAACGCGGTTTACCACTTCTGCGCGTATGTTGTTAGGCGAATTATCCGATATTTATCTAGGTACTCATCCAAAAGAATCTTATCTTCTATGACTATCATTGAAGAATGAACAGTATCGAGAGACGTAGTAACTCGTGTCTTGACGGTATATAATTTCGGATCGGACCTTGCATTGCTGAATAGGTTTTCCTTCACAGCGGACAGTCCCGGCTATTGCCTGGTCCGCTTTCTCGCTCGGCGTTTATACCATCTATTTCTTTGTTTAAAATTTAAAAATTAGTGTACGTACTCCATTGGTTATAGTTTTAGCACGTGCTTAATAATAATAAGCGTTTCGTTGAACATGACCGTTCATGCAACCATTTAAAGTGTATGTCTTTGTTATCTCTGTCTTTCTACTCGGTTACCGAGTGCGGCAACCTAACGTGGGGGTGATATCTTCCTTCAACTTTACGAGTGAAGATAATCGGTAACATCTGTAAAATTTAACGTCTTAAGTAGGATTGACATAAAATCGCTATTAAATCAACACTCGTAAACCTCACGAAATCACCGTGCTGGTTGGATTTACGAACAGAAGAACAGGGTTTACGTCTTTCGAACATATATATTAGACGGTTAGAAGCCTAACAAGCACAAGAAGCCTTTTAACGACTCGTTTATGAAAGATCCGCTCAGGACTAATTAACGTTAACTAACGATTTATGTTGTGGAAACAAAATAAATTCCATTCGACACTAAAATTGAATATAGTAGGAACTTGCTTACCAAGCTCACCTTTAGGTTCACTGATTGATGAAAAATGATAATAACGAACTATGTCGATTAAATAAATGTAAAGCAAATAAAAGTAAAAACCGTAGACCGTACGATTAAAAATAAAATGGCATTATGAGCAAGGTACAACTCTATCAAGGCACGCCCATCCTTGATTTTTCAGTCATAATAAAGATTATATGTTTAATACAAAGTAAAAGTAAAACAAAATTGTCAAAACATTCAATTTCAAATCATTTAGTAATGCATATGTAGAAACTATTTTCTGTATAGTAAAAATATTAAGAAAAACTTTTTAAAAGTAATAATAGTAACTAGTTCCCAAAACCCATAAAATCAGACTTCTAATCCCACCGGTGATGCTCATGGCCGCCAACGTATTCAAACACCTATTTTAATAATTAAAGTTTACCTAATTTAGCTAGTCTCTTAAAATGAATGGCATTTCTGTCGCAAACACTTATATAATTTTCAAAGGTAATGAAACTGTTAAATAAAATAATGAAACAATGGATTGTATACGGACTCTGCTTCCGTGGGAAGTTAACAATTGGCATTGCATAAGAAATTGCATTTTAGCTTTGCCCCAGTGATACATGGAAACTATAAGTAGTCGATGATAATAGCGCTGAATATTAAATCAAAGAGTATCGCTGTCGTCGTGCTTACAGAAGTAGGTCGTCGGCGTAAAGTTTAAAATAAAAATTAGACAATTACGTAGTGTAATGCTGGTGTATTACACAATAAAAGCAAAATGGAGAGTAAAGCAGAGACTGATCACTAATACAATGTTTCAGTCTCAGTCTTCAGATACGGTTAATTATTAAAGCAAAATGAATAATTAAGGAGGGATCCCAGACCACGATGTTTCAGTTTATGGGTCAGATATCGTTCACTGGTTTGTTTCAGTTCGTTGTCTGAGAAGTTATTATTAGCAATTGTTATTTTATTAGTCATATTGTGATTGTCTTCTTTGCTAATTAAGTCTTGTAAATTAATTAATTTGTTAGGTATAAAAATGTTAGCACGTTCCTTATGTTAACGAAACGTGAAACATGTGACCGTACCGTACTGCCAGACGTTCCACTTTAATCCAATTGTCCTTTCGTCCGCCCACTTCGTTAGTGAAATCGGAGCCGCTGTCTATAACGACCTGCACGACATTTTATGGTTGACGGTTTGAAGAGGTGCACGTCGTACCTATGTCTCATCATGTATTCGAATTTGATATGAGCGCGACGCGTCGCGCGGCGGCGAGCCATACCTGCTGCATAATTTATTTCTCCCACGTACCCCTGGGTACCCCTGGATGTATTCTAAACCACGCCTCGCTTAGGAAGTAATTACGTATCTGCTTATATACGCGCCTACGGTATTTATGCCAGTGTTTATTATCAATCCGGGCAACCAACGCCTACTGTTACTTACCTAAAGTGTACAACTAATTTTAAGCGTAACTTCACTAGAGAAGCAAAAAATAATGCGACCCGTATTAAGGGTGTGGTGAGGTAGTATACTTGTCTGTTTCGCGACGTATGGTGCTTGTACCGATGACACGCGTAATATGTTGCCGCCCCGGCTGACAGCGCATCCATTGAAGGAGACGAGCTGACAGTTCCATTATATCGGGAAATGAGCACAATCCCGAGAGACGGCCAACGTCCCTCGTCCGCCTGCTCTCTCGCACCTTGATAACAGGACAAAACATAATTTTCGCACCACTGAACATATCTATTCTAGGATATAGATCTGAAATATTACGTGTTACGTGTAGGTACGTTGTGTTGTGCGCACGGCGAACTGACTATAACAAACTTTGCAAAAGCCGCTTGTACCGTATTTATTTTGAAGCAGCGCAAAAGAAAATAATGTTACTTTTTTAGCTTTTACTCCAAAGAGCCTTATAAAGTTAAGAAAGCACAGAGTTGCCTTATTGCCAATAAATACATTTAGGCACAGTAATTTTTTTGCGGTTTTCTTATAAAGTCGAGTGCTTTTACAGGGCACTCTTCCTTTTTTGTTTACGCCCGCGGTGGGTTTGCAACGTTTTTTATACATAACTTTCCTAGATCGCAGAGCTTGTGGATCGCAAATTCGCCTACACGCGTGCCGGATCATCCTACATTTGCGGTGGCCTATATTTTTATTGCTCCATCTTAGTGTCAGCTTTAGATAGTTATTATCCCTAAATGTTTAACCGTTTCGTTTGCTGGCTTCAGTTTAATTTGTACGGCCACGCGAGCGGCGTTATTTGTTTTTGCTTTGCTTTATATGTTTTTTTTTATTTATGCGTGTTTGGTCGGGCGTTGTGTTGCAGTGCACGTTGTTGAGTGTGCGTCGAGGGGCGCGCGGGGCTCGCGGCCGAGGATGCGCGTGTGCGCGTAGGCCCGCGGGATGTCTTCGCCGGCGCGCGCGCCGCCGCCCGCCGTGCCCGCCGGCGCGGGCATGCTGCCGCCCGGCCCGGGGCCCTCGCGGCAGCGCTCGCTGAAGGACCGCCTGCGAGAGGGCATCACTGGCCCCTTCCATTGGCAGTGAGTCCCCAACATTTATAATTATCCACCTAATCCGCTTTCTTGCAGGACGTTGGCGATAGCCGCAATGTAGCCGTAGCCATTTTACTTTGCATGTATGTTGTACCGCTTATTCCAGGAAGCTTGGCTTCGTATTACGGCAATAATGCTGAACTATATCAATCCCAATCTAATATTCCATACTAATATAAGAACAACGGTGTAATCAATTCATATTTTTTTATTTATGTACGCATTTAATAGTAAGTTTCATCATTAAAGTTT
The DNA here is from genome assembly GCA_905147135.1 of Blastobasis lacticolella. Lineage (NCBI taxonomy): Eukaryota > Metazoa > Arthropoda > Insecta > Lepidoptera > Blastobasidae > Blastobasis > Blastobasis lacticolella. Next base: position 12,932,999 of record LR990046.1, on the reverse strand, counting down.
ATCTTTACAAATGAGATCAAATGTGATTTACCGCAACCATTAAATATTAATGGAGACCTTCTTGACATACAAGTACCTACATAATTTTAGGTTGATGGCGTCTTCGCGTGTGCCAGGGCACGTTGTGAGCACCTCATTTTGAAGTTTCATCAGTTCCGTGTAAACAAACTTATATAATACGTATGCGGCAAATGCTTGCTAAGTTTGACGTTGCCTCGGCTATGGTAGCAGGCATTTAAGCAGTTACAAATAGAATGCATCGTCAATCGTGTCTGCTGAAACCGCCATATTGCATCCCGTCCCGCCATTCGTTCGTTATCGGTGGCTAATTCTGCAATATCGTTTACAAAATTTGAGTGTTATCATGACATAAATTGTTATTGTCGGCAAGCATTTCAAAGGCACACATTACATAATGACTAAAATGGTCTGGGCGATACGATATCGCAGAAACGAATTAAATCGCAGATTCTTGCTCTACGTATTGAAGTTGGCATCAAAATGACTAAGAAAATCACGAAAATACTGTTGTGCTGGCAATATTATTATAAGAAACATTATTAGTTATTATTACTCAGCGACTAAGATATCATAGTGAGCAAGTCTAAACTGCTCCGAGTTGACGGAGCCTTGCAAGGCTCTGTGCATTGTCACAACACCGACTGAATGATTTTAAACCTCATGTACTTACTGTTTATTTTTTTGCAATACTTTTCTCAAGCTTTGTCACAAGTAGTCACAACACTAACCTAACAAAACGAAATTCAAACATAGTTGTTTGGAGAGCCGGCCGACACTTTTACTAGTTATTGACGATTGTGGTAAAATTCGGTCTCCAAGTTAGTAATTTTAAAAGTGATTTATTAAAAGACCAAGTCATCATAATCGGTGCTCTTATGTTGATATTGTTTTAGTTAGATGATATTTCCTCGAGTGTCGCCCACATACAAAATAAGACGTTGGATTCTGACGCCAACTCAAACATTATTATTCCCCAAATACTATACGTAATATAGCATAATAACATACGGTTACGGGCCAATCGGCTCCCGAGAATGTAAATGATTTCACTCACAATATCTTTCAAAATTGCATGTGAAAATGGTCGTATAACTCTGATCTGTCTAACTCAGTTGGCAACTGAATTTGACATTTGATAATTCTACACTACGTCATCTACGTTGGCCACTGGCTATAGCGCCTACCAAATTAGAGTAGTGTAAGATTATTTTTATGTCAAATTCAATTGTCCACTGAGATAGCCAATAGCCTTTCTGATCGGATAAACTTTTGCAACAACTTTGATGCAACTTTAATAGAAGATTCTCGAACTTGAAAAGTCTTTAAACGAAACGAAGTCTGAACTAAATTAAAAACTGAAGACTGGTAGCTATAGGAGAGTATAGGCAGATTAATAGGCCATTCTATTTAAACAGGTGTTTTATTTCACATAGAGACATATTTGTTATTTAGGAAATTCGGTTTCAAATCTTATCTACAGATACAATCAATTTGTATTATGTACCTACCTATACTAATAGAGGCTATCTTTAAATTGCACTGTGATTTTTGATCTAGATTTTTGAATCGATTTAAAATCAAGGTTAGATAAAACTTACTAAAAGTATAATATTACACTGTAATACACAAACAAGTGTCTGGTATTTAGCAGGTCCGGTATCAAATAATATGTTATCATGAAAATAAAACAGTCGAATTTAATTTTGTTTTGTTGCTATAGGTATGCTACCTAAGTCGGTAGGTACTTTTAGGCTTATTTTGCCTTAAATTACGGATATGAGTCATATAAGACATATCGTCTTACCGGGTAAAGTGAAACACACCTGTTTATCTCTGGGTAGGGAACTAAATGTATGTGTATCTAATACCTAAGTATCTATAATTGAAAATTTATTGATTTATTCGTGTAACTACATACTCATAATGTTAGTAGGTTTTATCTAGTATATGTGTTAGTAAAATTATAAATATTGCAATACACAATACAGTATGTCAGTTTGGTGACGGATTTTCATGAAAAATCTGTCACTTAAAAGTGTTAGGAGTTCCTTAGAAGAGAGTCCTCTGAGTGCGCTCCATACAAAAGTAGTTAGTTAATATTTTTAATATTACGCTATTATAGCCAATTAAATTTTGTAGACGTAATCCAGAAACCAATTTTTAAATCCCGTGCAACTCTGAAACGACATATTTTATCAAAAATCTGATATGACAAACTACAAGCATATATATTGGTTTCTGGATCATGTCTACAAAATTTCATTGACTTTGATATCGTAATATTGAAAAGATCAAACTACGTTTGTGTGGAGCGTACTCGGCAAACACTAGCCTAAAAACTTAGGGAGTTATGGTGAAAACGGACTTGAATTTGTAATCGGCATTGTAGTCTAGTCAAGTGTGGCATAAATAGGTAAATAAGTCGATCTCTTACCGTAGAAGTTTGTGATTTTAATTTTATACGCAAGCGTTACGCGTTTTAAACACACTTGCACTTATGTACTTGGATTTCGGATTTCATATATTATTATGATTGGAAATACTGATACTAATCTAAATCAGATGACAGGCAAACGTTTCCATTTCACTTACTTTTATTGATAATGACGATTGACGAATGAGGTAAATGTGATAAATTATTCGTTGTTGTTTTGCGCTGTACGTGTTGTCAAAAGAATTTGTATGAAGCTGTGTCGTTTTCAATCGCCGGTAATTTTTAAAATGACTATAATATCCATTTAAAGATGCAGACTATGGATTCTTTAGCGAAGTCCTTATATTTTTTCGGAATAGCCAGTCATTAGCGCGTACAAACAAGGTAAACATTTTTATAAATTACATGATGCCGAAGTCTTATAAGGTAAATCTAATAAGAAATAAAAAACTTTGATCGTTCAAGAACTCTGTCATACTTTGGTACGATATTACACAAATGGCAATAGGTATCCTATACCTACACAATATTCTCTGCATTATCATACCAAAATATCACATCGAAACGCGAAGTCGGCGCGGCAAATATGTCCCCCATTCCGTATGACAAGCGTGAGACGAGCTCGAAAACGCCAGTAAAGTTTTATTGGGTCCTGACAGGATTCACATTAAAGTGGCAAATCGAGTGTGACGCATGGCTTGCGCCCCGCCCCGCCCGCCGACAAGGTTCGCGTGAAGGGCGCCTTTTATTAAATATTTTCTTTCAGCACGCTTATAGGCGTCAGGCCGACGTATCCCTTCGTGTTTAGAATGTCCCGACCGTACCAATTTCTATTACGTTGCAATTGATAAAGGGCTTCTGTTGGGGCCCGTTTCTCGATGTATGGTGTCAGATTCTTGATATTCGTAGCTGTGTGGTGTCCAGCAGAGTAGAGATGCTGGTCACAGGTGTCGTACAAGGCGACTAATGTAGGTAGGTAATGACAGACCAGCTAGCACCTCCGTAAACCAGAAAATGTCAGGAGCGTTTGCTGTTGTGTGTAAACTTTATGAATTCCATCTGTCAAGCGTGGAGATGATGGCATACCCCCCACGTATAGCAAGCTCAAAGCCAAATTGGACTATTACGGTCTGTTGATGTGTGTTATCAGGTGGTAGGACTCTGTCAAGCCTGAGGACTCCGCCTGGGTGAGTGACACTGCCTTGCCTGTTTCTGCCGCCTAGCAACAATGCTGCATTGTTGTCTTCCCGTTTGGAGTAAAAGGTAGCCAGCGCAATTACCTGGCATGAGGCATTTCATCTTAGTCCTCACAGTGTCAACGCACCTACGGTTCTGTATTTTTGTTGCCTGCAATGCCTGTAGATGTTATGGGCAACAGTTACTGCTTACCATCAGGTGGACTGTCTGCTCGTTTGTCGCTGCGAAGACTAAAAAAAATCGATTGAAGACTGAATTATTTCGCAGAGGAATTTACAGGTAGGCTGGAAGTAATCCCATTTAGGGATAAGCTCGCCTTTTAAATTAATAAATTATCGTGGACGAATTCACACAGCGCCATCTAGCCCCAAAGTAAGCAAAGCTTGTGTTATGAGTGCTAGATACTAGATAAACTACTTATATACTTTTAAATACATACTTATTATACATAGAACACCCAGACCCGTAACAAAAATTAAAATTCATCATTTCAACTTCTGCCCGGCCGGGAATCGAACCCGGGACCTCTTGCGTGACAGATTGGCATGTTGACCACTGAACCACTCAGGTTTTCAATGTATATTGATGTTATTTTTGTACATAGTTCAAGCTTTTATACGCAATAAAGATTTTTCAGACATATATACATACAATGTATCATAAAATCCTAAGTATAAAACATTACGCTGTACACTCAATATAGTTTTACAAAAGTTTAAAATGTACTCTTGGCTCTTTGTACACATCTCTAACCTAGTTTATAGGTATCTACGTAACAAACCAAGTATAGATAGGACCTAGCAAAGACCTATACAGGGGCAACCTAGGCACATGCCTGTAAATATTTGCGTTATGCAACGCGGCCTATCTCGGCTGTTCTGTTGTACACTAACAAGCCGAGCTCCCGCCCGTGAGCCTCCATAAAATATACTTCCTCTTGTTGTTACCATGCTTTGGAATATGCACTTTGTTATTAGCATCGTTGTAGTGACTTTAAAATGTTTGTAATGTTCCAATTTTCATATTTCATTCATACCACGACGTTAAAACTATAAATTTAAGGATTCTGGTAGGTAATCGTTTTCAGTAAATTAATAATAAATGCTTGGGCAATTCACACAGTGCCATCTAGCCCTAAAATGAGCAAAGTGTGTGTGTGTTAGAGAACTGATATACAACTTATAGGTAAACTTTAAATACATACTTATTATACTTATAACACCTAGACTTGTTACAGATACTAAAAATCATCATTTCAATTTCTACCCGGCCGGGAATCGAAAAAAGGAAACCGACATGTTAACCACTGAACCACGCAGGTTCAAACCGTCAAATCTGAAAGCGCCTTCAGAAGAGCGGACCCTGGGTGCCAGATTTACCGGTAGTCGCTGAGACAGGTCTTATGGAAGAAGAACCATACAACTATGTTTCCTAGAACCTTGCCTCGGGAGCGTATCCTAAAAAATCCCACTCCAAAATTAGGAGACGCCGTTTTAATAAACATAATTGGATTGCGAAGTACAGATAGAAAGGGCTGGTATCATTTCGAGCGGCGCGGTTAACCGTCGACAAATCTCGATCGCAACCGCGAAGCTCTTATCTGAAGGAGCAGGCCTCAGCCGGCGCGGGCTCCGCAACTAAACCCCGGCTGTTTATACCGCACCCCTTTATAAGCTAATTTAATTAAAATCCCGCGCTCCACTCCTGGCCTAGTTAATAACCAAGACGAACCTTTCGGGTTAAGAGCCGCCCTCTGTTTTACGAGCAAAGGCGCTATATGTTAGAGAATAATATCGTATGATGAATTTGAAGTGTTACTAGTTCGATTTGGTGTTACTTTTTTTGTTGCGCAATTACAAACGAGCAGGCAGCCCACCTGATGGTAAGCGGCAACTGTCGCTCATGATATCTACGATCCATGCATTTAGGATTCAGGTAAAGAACCGCAGGTGCGTTGTGACTAAGGACTAAGGTAAAATACTGTTTGACTCTCAAGGTGATCGAATATTTTTGTGTACTTACTGCTAAGTGAGAAACGAGCAAGCAGCCCATCTGATAAAAAGCGGCAACTGTCGTTCATAACTTTATTTTTCATGCATTTAGTTTTCATGTAACAAAAATGCGGATCCGTAGGTGAATTGTTTTGTTACCGTGAGGTCTACATGTATCTAACCTGTAATTGGCAATTGCGTTGTGAACCTTATCCTTCAGGTCGGAACACTACAATGCAAACATTGTAGCGTAGGTTGTGCTAGGTTGGCGACAAAATTTACTTTGACTTTGTTGCAATTGTTATAATGTTCATACTAATGATCTCCAAGTCCAACCCGCCTGCGTGGACATTATGGCAAAATCTCCAATCGGGAAAATTGCTCCTGTCCGTCACTGGACTACTGTCTGTTGATGTGATGTGATACGTGGTGATACGTTGATAAATGTAATGAAAGATTCCATTATCGCGGGTACAACATGTAGTCGGGTTAAGTTTTCTAATTATAAGAATCATATTGGAAGTTGCAGTTTGAAGGGCTACAGTTCAGCTAGTTCATTAGTAGTTTGGATCGTATGATTTTGAAACTGTACTATATCAACCAAAGGAATAAATATTATACGTTTCCTGTAAAGGTCTATAATTCATGTAAATCTTTGTAAGTCCTTTAGCGTAATAGAACTTCAGCACAAGTACCTATTTGCAGGATTTGATTAAACTGTTTGCCGCGGTATCCTATACAAATAGTGCAGCATACTCGATGCCACAAATTCGGAGAACAAGAATCGAATTTCGCCGTTCGGCCGAGCCGGCACGTAGGCCTTCGGGTGACCCAGTTCGAGTAATTCGTTCGCGTCATTCCGGGTTGTCGGTTTGAGACGGGGCACCGGGTGAGATATGCACCTTGCACGCCGCCCTTGGCCGATTTACAATGTTCATTCGCTTAGGGGACGGTGAAAAAGGAACGTCGCCGTCGGACGACATCGTGGAGGGTGCTTCGTTTTGTTTCTTTTGTGTACAGCCGCGTTCGAGCCACTACAGTTTCGACAGACGTGCTTTGTGTACGGATGGTGGTTGACTATAACAGTCGAGGACTGGTATATCCCCAGTTGAGTAATTATCTATAACTACACACAAAATACACAGTGTCCTCGACTACATGCAAGTCTGACCGCGAACTCTACTCTATTTCCGTTTGGTTTTTTCCTATGTATACTGATTCACAAGTAATTGCGAATTCAAAACGGGTGTCTAGTATTATGTATGGGTATAATATATTTTTTTTTAGTTTATACAAAATAACTGTTTTTTGGCCGTGTGGTGTCCGACAGAGTAGAATAGCACCAACCCCTTACGCTCATGGGTGTCGTACAAGGCGACTAATGTTTTCGAGGCAAAAGATCAAGAGTCTCCGTAGTCTGGAAAATGGGCAGCAGCATTTTCCATTGTTATATTTAAACACTGCGATCTCCAATCTGCCTGCCAAGCGTTCAGATTATGGCAATAACTAAATAAATAAAACCTCCCCTTTCGTTGGAGATGCCGTTAGTCCTGCAGTGGACTGTTACGGGCTGTGTTGATGAACTGGTTTTATAACGCCTGTCCGAAGTTGCATAGCAATTGCACTGGAAAGCGTAAAGTCTCGGCGGAATGTGTAAGGCGTAGTAGGTTTCAGTTCACTGAGACACGATATTGAGATGAATATGTTTTTTATACTTCGCAGTGACAAACGAGCAGACAACCCTGATGAAAAGCGGTAACTGTCGCATCGATTATGCATTTAACATAACATCTACGATTATGCATTTTTGTAGCCTTTAACCTTAATGCACGATGGTATGCGCGACAGAAACCGCTAAAAATGCAGAATGTCCATGTGAGGACTAATGTAATAATGTTGATCTGAATAGAGGAATAGGCTAGTGTTAAATTAAACATCGTGACGGAGAGCAGCGCGAGGCCTCGTGTTGACGCTCCGGTGGATCACGCGCGGCCCTCTCCGGGCACGAAGCGCGCATTGACGCCGCCCGCCGGTGTCCAATCGATTTCACACCCACTCACTTCTTCACGCCGTGTCTCGACTCTCTTTTCACATTGTAATTTACTCACCTATAAATCTCGAGCGCGCTTCGAACGGTCCAGCGCAATTGTCGGACCAATTCTTTACGCAAATACACTATTTGGTTATTTGGTATCAGGTTCATGGCCTGCTCTATTTTTGACGAAAGTCAATAAGACTTATCTGGTACTTGAATACATAATAACGCATTTGTACCTACAAAAACAAACGGTACTACGTAGGCAGGTAGCAATTTTTATTGGTTCATTCGTTTTCCTCATCGTCGTCGTTCAGGAACCTACCTTCTTTAGTGTCATACTAAAATTGGATCATCACATTACTTGTTATCTAACGAGATCGACTCGCTCAAGTGTCGTTGACATAATCTAAATTCTCTATACTCGATTTGCGTAAGTAAACACAGATTACTCATTGACTATTCCAATAAGTCTGTCAGGCATCAAAAACCATCAATGTTTTATCAACTCCAATATGATTATTTTAATGCGAAGTATACTGTTACGCAGTTTTCTTTTTGTTGTGATTACAAAATGGTACAATATTATGTCGCAAGAGTTGGTAATTTTTTTTTCTGTCTAAGTTAAACTTAACATCTGCCTTATTTCCTAGTTCAATAAATATAAATATTCGTGGACAAATTCACACAGCGCCATCTAGCCCCAAACTAAGCAAAGCTTGTGCTATGGGTGCTAGATAACTGATATACTACTTAAATACTTTTTTTTTTTTTTTTTAAATACATACTTATTATACATAGAACACTCAGACCCGTAACAGAAATTAAAATTCATCATTTCAATTTCTGCCCGGCCGGGAATCGAACCCGGGACCTCTTGCATGGCAGACCGGCATGTTGACCATTGAACCACTCAGGTCGTCAATACACGAGCCTGAACTCGGGTACTACTCGTGTTTGTTATCCACTAAAGTTAAACTAAACTTTTTAGTGCATATTATTATCATCTCATGGATCATTGGCTCCGCTGGCGAGGCTGGAGCGTCCACGAGTACCTACTGCGCATTAGAGCGCGTTGGCAGCGCGTCGTGATAACACAGAGCCGAGCCCCCGGCCCCATTGTTTGCCACATCACCTGTCCCCCAGCGTTATCACCGCAGAACGCTGCTTTGTTGGACTACCGACTCTCATTACAAGAGTAATCACCGGCCCGACAGGCAGCGACAGCTTTTTAATTACAAAATGCAAATATTGCCTTAGCACTGAAATGAACACACAAAGTGTGTCAACGTTTTGCGTTGCGTTTCTTTGGAAATGGGTGTTGTGATCTTTTGTGTTTGTCGTTTTGTTCGTTGGATGTTTCTGATTGTAATAACATATTTAATTTATTATATAAACAAAACCCAACTTATTTTAGTGGTCGAAAAGACACGTGCCTCTTTCAGAGACAGTGACCCCATTGTTCCACTTTACATGGCTGCCAGGCACACCTCTCGCTTTTTATACATTCACAAATCTGTTACTCATGGATTGGTCTATTTATTGTCCATCATGTCACATTGTCCTACTAATATTATAAATGCGATGATGTATAAGTAATTTTAAAAGCGGTCGGGAAAATTTACGGTAACGCGTTTTAAAATACCTGCTCCGCTATATACTGCGAAAGTTTGTGTTAGAATGTTTGTTATTCCTTCACATCAAAACTATTGAACGGATTTTGACTAAATTGGGCAGTAATACAGTTTGTAGTCCAGAATAAAACATAGGCTATAATTTATCCTAAAATTCGATGTGGTTCCCGCTAAAACGGTAAGCTATAACGAACCGAATATTACGTGGACAAAGTCGCGGGAAAAAGCTAGTACGTAATAAATGATCGTGTAACGCACATAGAGTAGCATCTCTAACTAATGCTGTTACTCTTAACGAGTGATTTAATATTCGCGGTTGTTGCATTAAAATTGAAACAAACAAAACAATCATTCCCGTATACGCAGGCTATCTTCAGCTGCAACTGCATCAAACAGGACGTTATAATTAGGAGGATACCTTACCGAATCGCATGTTCAACTAATGGAGTTGATAACGACTCGTTTGATTCGAGAGTGTTCTCCGTTGGATAAGCCACGGCTGACCCTTGTGCTGCACGCTCGAGACGTTTGACGCATTGCACCGGCCACCCGGTAATTGAATGATGGCTCGTGGCGCCTCTGGACACCTCTCGAGGTGATCCTGGCCAGGCATCCGCCGGCACCGCGGCGGCGCGAGGCCGCGATTCTACTGATGCGATCGTCGACGTTGATCTCTAAGCTTTTGAATCGGTTCTCGTAATCGTGTTTCTTTGGAGTTGTCTCTACTGGGTCGTGGTTGGACCTATTTTGTGTTTTACTGTATCAAATAAAGCTGTTTCATGTGTTTGAGCGTTTGTAATGGTTTCTTGTACTATCTCAACTCAAACTCTTCGCTTAACACGGCCTTATCCTCACAGTTGCTTTGTGTCTCGGTTAGTTATTATTTTTTAGGTCTTAGATAGGTACGAGCAGATAAATTCATTATTGCTCACACAAGTTTTTTACATTACATTAAAAGTTTCAAATAAACATTTCACAGTCATAGCCCTATAATATAAATTTCCTATGTTATTTGCGCCATGGACAGAATTAAAAATGAGGCACATAACACGCAGCCTGGGCTTGCAAAATTTATATTCATATCTGTCGTCAAAAGGATAAAAACGGATTATAATTTTTCGTATAACATTTAAATCACCTTTTACTGTCTTTCGGCAAAGAGATTTCGGGGCGACGTTTTGATCGAAATATAGAATATGTGATTGTCTATTATACTACACGATATTGGTAACTATAACGAATATCAAAGTGAAGCGTTCATGCTTAAAACATGTTTGTTAACGAAGTAGTACGTAATTATAAACTTAATATTTTACGGTTTAATAGAAAATGAGTACCTAAAGTAGAGCACGATAATAAAGTAAAGTATTTATTTTTAAAACTTGTAGATTTGAAACAGGATAGAGTACAATAGGGAACCTGGAGCTTGCTCTAGGTTTATCCTGTATTGCAGATCTTATATCATTTACACTTACTGCTCTGGCTCAGTGACCCTCTTCTGGACATGAGCTTCCTCCACATCAATGGGATGTGATGTGTAATGGGTTATGCGGGTTATGCCATAATTGATTGGCAGGCGGGTTAGAGATCGCAGTATATGATATACCTACAACAGCAAAGCTGCTGCCCATTTTTAACCTCGGCCGCGAAGAGACGGGTGTTATGAGATTGACGTGTGGTCTTGTCTGTGTCTCTGTGTCGTAGCTCTCAAACCCATGGACTGATTTCGATGCGATTTTCTTCATTTTAAAACCAGTTTTATCCATATAGTTCTTAGCTTTGTTTCATTAAAATCGTTTTAGTTGTTTGGAAAATATTTGAGATTTCCTTTCCTGACGACAGGGCGAAGTGGAGGAAGAGAAGTTGGAAAGCTGACTCTGGCATATGCCAGGATAAACGCTATGATGATATGATGAAATAGATTATATGGCTTTTTGACATCGGGTTTCCAGTGCACCACGCACACTGTCAAAACTCTAATGAAACGTGTTAATTGCCTGGATATTAATTTTCTTTTTTGTGAGTCCACGTCTGAAATAAAGACTGCATGTAAAATTAAGGAGTTTTTAGAAGAGAATTAACCACCTCGTTAATCAATATTTATTTATTAGTATTATCTAATGCTTAAATAATGGTGTTTACATTGTTATCTAATTAATTTGTTATAAAATGGAAAACTGTCTGTCACTGTTGTCATAGCATTTTGGCGTCATTGTAGTAGTAGGATCGGCGGCCGGGTCGTTTAGCCATTTGCGCAAAGTGGGTCTCTACTTGTATACACACAGCGTATGAGTGCAGTTAGCTTCGCTTCCTTTAAGGATGTTATGGCTAATACAATGTTGGCTTCGTGCGGCTTATTGTTCGCCGCTTGAACAGTGGCCTATCAATTGTGTACATGTTTATATGTGGATCCTAAGTTATTGGTTGCCTACGACTCTTTCGCGGTGAGACACGTAGTTTTGTACTTCTCACAGTCGGTAGTACCAGGAGGCAGTTACATTATACGAGTATCTTCTAACTGGTAAATTGTAGTCTTCTTCGACTGGACTTTTGTAGACATACCAGCTATCGCACGAACCGCCTTGACTCCATTTTTCTAATGGGTACGTGCGGCTAAGGAATGAAACACTTAGTCTGCCAAAATGTTTACCAAATAGTCGACTCTGGACTCCTACAAGATCAGTGTGAATAGGCTCTTTCTAGATAGCCTCCATCCTTGGCCGCATCGTCACTTCGCTATCAGGTGAGATGGTGGTCAAATGCTTGCCTAGTATTTGTAATAAGTATATATTTCTATCCCAGTACCTACTGGGCTGTGGCATGGCGGCTGTGCCTGTCCAACGAAGCCCAATAAAACCGGGGCTGCTTTTCAACGGTCAACATGCATTCGTGAACTAAATTACAGTGCATTCACAGAAAATATCGCCAGTTTTTAAATTGAATCGATTGGCACGACTCGGGAGGCACATGTAACCTTTTGAAGCTAGGTTTTGTTATTTAGGAAATAGTAATTTAATCTAGTTTTAATAGTTTTCCAGTAAAGTTTGAATTTTAATAAGAAAAGTATATACATATAGAGTAGTAGAATAAAAGGTAAACTGGTAAAGAACCTTTGAAAGTCTTGAATCAAAAAATCACCAAACTCAAATTTAAAAAAAAAAAACAGTCGACCCACTTCAGATCGATACTCCTCCCATAGATAGTCATTAAATGGGCTTGACGCTTACATGCCATCTCCGTGTTAAGAATTTTGTAGACACACAATAACCAAGACAAAAATTATAATTTTGGTACAGACATTATTTATTTTTACATCACAATACCCTTATTATATGACTACATTGAATAAGTTACAATTCTAAATCTAAATTGTACTTAAAATCTATTTTAAAACTTCTTATTTAATATAAGGCGATTCAAGTTTCGATTAAATTAATAAATAAGGTTATATTCAGTGGGTAAGCTTACCTAATTAACGTTTTTGTTGTATAGATAAAGTGGTCATAAAAATCACCTATCATCATTGATAGCGTATTATATCGCACCGATAACAAATTTACATCGATAACTCTACTTTTCACTGTAGTGGGTTTCACGCGATATTGTGTTTGTAATTCATTCGGTTTTAAAGTAATAATGAGTGCGTGTCAGTTTTATTTACCAGTTTATTAGTGTTATTGAATTGCAGCAGTAAATATTTGCACAAATGATATATTTGCGAGATTTTTGGTACGTATTCTTGTTTATAACCTGCTTTATGTCTAAATCTGTAGGTGCCTAAGTATAGAATTAGAAACTGTCTGGCTGAACGGGTGACTGATCAAAGCGCAGCCGAAATCGCTGGAGCTGGAAACACGAAATTTTGCTCAGAGACTTCCCTAAACACAGTGCCTACAGGATAAAATAGAGACGCACAACCTGTTTCCATTTTAGGTCATAGCGGTTTGGGCTGGGCCACGATTATGATGAATAAGTCACATGTATAATGGTAGATAATATGTTTTTGTGGGATCTATTTTTTATACTATCGCGCTCATTATCAAATGGTCGCGGGCGACTGAAATCGTCCCGTGACAATTATGCCCATAAAATGTGGGATCTATTTTGTGAAGAATTTAAAGGTACTATCCATTTGGAGTTTAGAAAATAGCACGAGGAATTTGTAGGCAAGTATTTCCACATTTACATGCTCCTCTGAAGCGTGTGTCTCTTACCTATTAACTGAACCTATTATATTATGTAATGGTTTAAAATGGAGAGTGTATTTTACAAGCTATTATGTAGTTCCCATGTTTGTTCGTAATAAATATTGCAAGTTAGATTTGACCTACTTCTCGGTTTCCGATTGAGCTGAAATTTTGTACACACATACCCTACCCTGACTGATCATAGAGAACGCGCGATAAATGGTTGCTATGAAAAAAATCCTTTTTTTATTTTGTTAAGGTTTTTGCTCTATTGTCCAGAATACAAAATGTAGATTGTGATTTATTTTGTGAATATAGTGTCGTAAAAGACGCTGACGGTTGTTTTCAATTGAAGCGCTTCCTGCGCTCGCAGAAACATAATTTATCGTTTCAATTAAAATCTCCCTTTGTGGAGGACGCAGGTTGCCTCCGGAGGGAAAGTTTTGTGTCTCAAATAAATGTTCCGAGTTCAACCCATATTTTACGTGACCGTCTTGAACAATCATTTGTAAGCTTTTTCCAAGCTACCCTTAATACAATGCATGCAATACAAAAATATATGTCAGTAAACCGACCTTGAACTATACATTACTATCTGAATCTAAACACTCGCATCACTATTACAGGCGTACCTGTAATTTACGTAGAAGATAGCATTATTTCTCGACCCTTCTGATGCGTAGACAAAATGCAAATCGAGGACGACGACGACGACATTTGGAGCACTGACATCGAGTGAGTAGCTCGGTCTTGCGACGCCGATTTACAATCCCTATCTGGAACCACTCGCTTAGCGCATTGACACGCGAATAGATCGTAGAGAGCCGCCCTTTGCTTTCCCTCCTTTTTCAAATGACATCTGAATAAAACATCGCTGTCTCGTTTCTCTGCTTTGGCCGTCAGTCAATGGCCTGCGAGCTCTCGGGGCTTCACCCCTTGAAGCGAGAACGGCGGACGACACCGTGATGTGTCGGTGAGTCCGTTTCAACATTGTGCCAACGAGTTTCTCGGAAGGGGTGTTTACCAGCCGACATAGTGTGGTGACATTATGGTGGGTAAACCTGTCAAGATAAGACAGTGTTTGCTCAGGCCGCGCTGACGCGCATTGTAGAGGCGCCGTGCCGCGCAGCTCTATTTCAGCCTCGTTACCGCTACCGAGATTATGGAGTTATGGACGACATTGTAAAGTTTTATTGCGGCGTGTGTTAACATCAGTTGGCTAGCACGGACAATTTAGGCTTCGCGAGTCTATACAATAAAACTTTATGCGGGTTGGTTGCTATTTATGAGGAAGTGAAAGCTAGCGTGTATTCCCGCTGTCCCCATTGGCCGTATACCTGCCTATTTATTTAGACTTTATGGCAGTTATTTTACGAATATCTGTTTAAGACTAAGTATAACATCATGGCGCTTGCTTATGCGGATAAGCCGTCTGTTGGGCTTCCATATAACGAGCAAGCAATAGTAATCTTATGTACGCAGATAAAGTAATCCGAGATTAGTGCCGCTATCGTTTCTCACTAAACATTTAGTTGATTTATCCAAATTTAAAATTCTATCGCTACTTGTGAGAAGTAGGGATGCGTCAGTATGAGTAATTTGTTATCACCATCTATCAACGGACGATCTGTCTTGTGTCACGTACCCTGCAGGTCGTTTACCACATTAATTTTCCCTCGTGATTTCATTGTTTCATAGATGGTTCGGCGACCATCGCGCACCGTGACGCCAACTTGCAGAATGTGACTCGTGAGGAAAACGTATTCTGCAATCAAGATAGTGTTACCGTATTGATTGACGCACAAACATCTACGCATAATATACTCAGCGGCGCAAAAAGTTGTTCATATGTTTATCGCAAATTTGTAAACAAATTATCGGTTATTTAGGAGATGTTACGATGAGAATAGGCTTCAAGGGAGCTGTTTTGTTCTTTTAGCTTTTAGAACTAGGATCCCCCCCCTTATGGGAATAAGGGGGGAATAACCATCCTAGTTCTAGCACATGTTGTTAGAAAAAATTAATCATATAAGTTTATAATAAATAAACTAAACAAGGCAATTGGAAGCTATTCGCATCAAAACATCTCATAAATAACACTTAGCTTGTTGACTTTGCGTTGCGCACTTGGACACATTTTTGTGTCGGTTAGTGTATTTAATAAAATATCAGAACAATGTTTTCCATGATACGCATTCGTTATTTTGTTGAGTGGGTCGAGTAGAATATGTAACGTAGGGCTATTACGTCGTCAGCTAGCGAGTGGTCCTCCCTTGTGATGTACGGTAATGAAACCCAAGTTTGTTGAATTTTCAGCTACATAGCCCTGTCGCCGCCGCCCACTCCCCAACCGTCGCCGCCGGCATGGGTGCGGCGCTCCTCCACCGTAGCGTACGTCTAGCCCGCACCCCGCACCCCGCAACCCCACGCCCCACGCCCCACGCTTTCATGAATATTCATCTCATCAGCGTGGCTGCTGCCGCTTCAGGCGATGCAGCGCATCCCTACGAATCAAGTGCTTCCACTAACGCAAAAGATAAAAATAGCCACATTCACTTCCCTCCTTCCCTCAGATACCTACCGAGCTACTTGCCGAACACTATATTTATAAATATTACCTGCTAATTGTTTCCCGCTGTTTTCACACACCTGGAGTATGAGCGAGACTTGAAACATTCTCCTGACATTGTTAATTTTTTTGGATTGAAAATTAGCCTGCTTACCATCAGGCGGGCCGTAAGCTTACTGTAGCATCTTCTTAGCGTAAGAGAAATCGGTTCAGTTCCAAAGCATTGAAATCGAATTTGAGAGTGTAACTACTGAGCGATCAGATCACAATTTCAGAGATCGGATCTGCGATCCGATCGCACAGGTACAAGACAAATATTATTCGGCCCAATGAATAAAATATAACAGTCACCGTGCCTTCATAAATCGTTGCCCGCCTATAGGTATTGCGTATTTTCAGTAACAAAATTTGATTTACCCTGCATACCAAACGAGATTTCCAACGTTTTTTCGTGCGCACCTCATAATATTACGTCGCTGTATTTGTGGTTCAGACGTTTTGACACATTGATGGATTCCTTTTTGGTTAGTTAGTATTTTTATTGGGGAGGAATTGCTTTTGTGCGAGAGATTAAATGCTGCGTTTCGGGTACCCGGCCGGGCGGCGCACTGTGGCGGAGTCGTGGAGGAAGTGCCGTATGTCGGGATTTATAGCGTACTAGGGTGCTCGCGAGTGTGTGTGAGTTTACAGTAGTGTATAAACAAACGATACGCAGAGCGCAGATGACTAGCAGCCCGTAGTTGTTTGGTAAACACGGCTGTCCTTCCCGCTCGTTACGTTTGCACCGCTGCCACTGATGAAAGCGGAGATATGATTAGGCTGTCAGAGGACGGCATTATCTAGACGCGATTTGCGCAGTTCCGTGCCATCAAAGAATCCATCAGAAACTTCCCGTCCAATGGGAGATTAGTTCGCCAACTTGGGTGCTATTGGCTCGGCGTATTGGTGGTGCGAGGGTCTTTGATGTTGTCGTTTTATTGGTTCGATTTCGACTTTAGATTGCGCTATCAGACCACTGCTGGACATGATACGTATTTACACAATTCCCACGCTTGGGGGGGTGGGTTTGAGATAGCACTGTTGAAAATACTCAACAGAAAATGCCGCTGACAATTTTCTGGTTTACATAAGTATTTTAGGCGATCTGAGTGGTTCAGTTGGTTAACAAGCCAGTCTGCCACGCAGAGGTCCCGGGTTCGATTCCCGGCTGAGCAGAAATTTAAATGATGAATTTTTATATTTGTTACGGGTTGGGTGCATGTATAATAAATATGGATTTAGAAGTATATAAATAGTTTATTAGTTATCTGGCACCCATGCTAGTCTGAATTGTACAAGCATATTTATTGTTTATTTATTTATGTGCTGGACATTCAGCTCTGCCGGTCACCAGAGATATATGTGGTTATATCGTCTTGTTAAAGTTCCTAAAATGCACACTCATTTTGTCATTTAGGGTAAAGCATTAGACCAAACCGGCACAGAGCAGAGCTGTGTCCGAATCGGTGGCGGAGGCCAAGATCCACTTTGGCTCGCTGAGCCAGCACAGTAATAAGGGAAAAGCGGCATACAATACTCGTTTAATGTATATTTAACGGGGATGTACCACCTCCCGGCTTCATTAGGAACAGAAAGTCTCTGCCCGGAGATGATTAACCCTTTGGGGCGACGCCAAAAACAGCTCGAGTTTTGATGAAGCCCGCGACTAATTCCAGCACTAATTAGACCAACTTGCAATTTTATTAATACTCTACGCTTACGTCAGATGTAAATTGCTACTTAGACTCGTTGACTGCGTGACCTTTACGATGCAACTGCCTATTATGACTTGTTTATTAATAATACACATGTAATTGAAATAGATTCGAATTACGTTTATTTGTTCCTAGTAAAGTAACGGAAAGGTCGTTCGGTAGCTCCGCCTTTTCACCGCGCTCTAATATTTTCCTTAATTTCACCCGTCATTTTGTCGTAATTGCTGATTTCGCCGGGACTACGTCGCCAACATATTAGTTGGCTGTTGCTAATTTGGCGTTATTACAATACCACCGTACGAATCCAAGCTCGAGTGGAGGTTTACGAGCGGTAATCATAACGCCACATTATTTTACTGTCGTATCTGGTATGAAAACGGCATTGTCTCATTGAAATTTATGATATGTGATTCCTTGACCTTAGTTTCCACTATTAAAAAAGGTGATGGTCACTGCCCATCGACAACTTTAATTGTTATGGTAATATTGTTAAAATTTATCGCCGTACTTGTTTCGACAAAAATTAATTAAGGATGTCGGCCGCACCGTGTAATCGTCGCGTCTGATTCGTCTCACGACTTAAATGTAGTAATGTATTTTAAAGTAATTTAAAATTATCATGTTGTATATTTAAAATAATCTCGATGGTGTACGAAACGCAATTTGCTTCAGAGGCGTGCTTTATTGGGGCTAAATACAGCGCGGCGGGCGTTAATTTTCGCCGGCAATTTGCCTCTTACCTTATCGACTCCCTTTCGCCCTTTCATTTTGAACTACTACATACATATTAATTTTATTATTATCGCTTATTATATGTATGAACAAAGTTGAATTTACTCTATGCCGAATAAGTGTACAATAAAGTTTAACGGTGCATTTATCGGCTTCGTGTATGGTGTAGTGAACTGTAGTGGGGTCTGCCAAATTATTAATTACTGTTTAATATTATTGTAAAGTACTTACCTTTTGCTTACGGCATCTTTGCACCAACTCCAAAGAAACGTCAGGCTGTCCTTTTTCCTCCGACTTGACTCCGAGTTTCTAGTTCTAATGTTGGAAACTGAAAGGAGAACGCAATTTCTGGTACCCACCTCCAGTAATGTTTGTTTTGTTACTTCTCACGCCTAAAGGGATGAAGGGATTTAAATGAAATTTTGTAGGTTAGAGTCTAGAATAAGACATAGGCTACTTCCCCGCGCGATATAACGTTTAGTCCACGTAGGCGGAGTCCCCGGCGGAGAGCTAGTATATAATTTGTCGTTGGATATCTATTAATGAGCTATATAAAGTTACTATGGCGTGCAATGGCGCCTACTTCCAAATAAAACTGTTAAAACTTTCCGAGTTGTGCCATCATTTCATTTTATTTTTGTATTTAGGTCATTTTAGTAATTGCGAACTAGACGCCATAATTTTTGTGCAGCTCGACGACTTAGTACACTGTTTGTATTTTGCTTTATTATTTCCCTCCAATTAATAGCCAGTTGCGATTCAATTTGCTTGCATTTCGTGTGGTTAATTGAGTCATGAGCAGAGCACGGTCGGTTGTAACGTAACAATACGTCAAATTCGCCGGTGGTCCGTGACGGCCCCATTAGTCGTAAGGTTTGTTGCGATCGCGGTACCGTTGCCCGCACTTTCATCGGGCCCGCGTCGCCGCGTCTGCCTCGTATCCCGTTATCCGCGTGACGTCGCCCACTACTAGATACAGAATCTCATTCCAATCCACACAATCAACAGCCTTGACCGCAATGCTCTGTGGCAGCTTTGGAACTGCGAAAGTAACGGGAACTAAAATAGAACTCGATTAAAACATGTGTAGGCACTTATCCGAAAAAGCAGAGGATAATGGAGCAAAGTAGGCCAATGTTCTGCTGAATTTGGCGGAACACGCACTTTGTTTTCCGCGGACCATTGCACAGTTCGCGTAGCACAGTGACTCCGTTTCAAATCGATGAACAGGAAAATGCGCCAGCCTAAAGGGACGCGGACCAATGATCGATAAATCTGCATTTCGCTCTTGATTTCTGCTATACGAGAGCAAGTCGTGGCGTGTGCTCGCATAAATCAATTATATGGAAGGCTATTGCGTGTGCGCAGCATTGGCCATATGTCAAGATCGCGCAAAGGGCGGATATTGGGCAAACGCTCGGGGCAGACTCGACTCGACTGCCGCGAGAGTATGCTCAGTGATCACATTCATAACAACCGATTAACCAAAAGAATGAATGATGATGAATCGATGCACACGAGAGCTGTGGCCCCATTACTGCGAATCATGCGGTCTTCAAAATATAGAGGGCCAATTACTTGATTTACGAATTTGTGAACATCGATCAGGTTCTCGGTGCGACGTTTTTTACTTTTTTAATAGTGTGAATTTATTTGGTAAGCACTTACTAACAGTGATTTGCAGCGCGTGTAATTCAGGACTGTGAAACCTAAAAGCCTTTATGTTACCTAAATTCCTTTAACTTTCAGCAGTAGTCGACTGGATTTAGCTATTCTTGTCCCAACGAATACCTGGACAAACAGACATAATACTCAAAGGGTTGTTGTGTAATATAGATAAATTTTAATTAGGTACATGCATATTAATATCTTAGCACACATAATCTTTACCTTATCTTACCTAATTATAAAATGTAATATAATTTACAAAGTAAAAATTAAAACTAGATATAACTTAACCGCATAACTTCGTCATAAAACTTAAACTAGATGTAAAACCCAATCTTTGCCATTCCCGGTGCAAAAGTGCCCATAACACTAGCTGCATTGCCGCGCTGAATGGCGATGGACAGCCTCTGCAACAGGAATGACCCAGAGCGGGGTCACCACCCCTTTCTCTCCCTTATTCGACGGCCATAACTATGTGACATGACATAAATTGGTAAAACTATTGGCTTATTGTAACCTTATTCATAACATGTGAATTGTGTCATGTTTTTCATGTTGTAAATGTTTTAATTTCCGTTCTACCTATCAGTTCTACTTATATTTTGTCGATAACAAGATCTCTTTAAATGACCGACGTGAAGTATCTATTTATCGGTCTAATCGTGTCACTTGTGTTTTTTTCACCGATTTGTTTCCCTATGTGACTCATTGATAAAAGAATTGACCTCCTTTTTTAGTCTCAACAATGAGTCGCAACAAGCCTACTGGTTTGAGAAAAACTGTCAATACCATTCTAATTGTGGCCCGGGAAAGTTCCACAATGGTGTGTTTACTTTTCTTCGGCACATAATCAATAATATTTTGTGTAGTGTGAAATAATAACAGTCACTGATGATGCGCTTATAAAGTTCAACGAGGATGTGGGCGAGTGGGCGTAATTTGAATACAATAACCGCGGCTCACTAGTGTCTACCTGTAGGTAGGTCCACGGCGGTGTTGCGTTGGAATCGAAATTCCGCACCGACAGCATAGACAGCACATGGCGACAGTCCGCATAATTTAAAACTATAAAACAATATTACACGTATCTTACTAGTACCTCCTAGTATTTTCGTTAATAAATCTGTTATCGATATTATAAAGAGAAAAGAAAGATTTTTTATTTTTGAATAAACTTAAAAAATACTAGACCGATTTTACAAATTATTTCACTAATAGGAAGCTACGTTATTCCCGAGTGGCATGGGTTACTGTTTATCCCGGGAAAATTATAGGGTCCCGCGGGAAAGTTGTATGTTTACAGATATCCCAAATTCGCGCGGGTGCAAGCCGCTGAGAACTGTCAGTTCTTAATAACATTAGCGGGTCTAACCTCTCAGAAGCAGTAGATACTGAGCGGTGTTGGTCGAGTAGCAATCGCGGCAGTGTCAGGGCAAGGGCCGAGGGTAGGTTCGGTTCGTTATCAGGTGACTGAGATAGCGCGTCCAGAAGACAGCGCGGTTCGGCGGCGCCTGCGCTGGCGCGCGCGCGGCTCGCCGCAGTAGCACTCCCAGCGCCGAGCGCCTCGCACGCCGCGCCACGCACGCGCACCCGCCCGCAGTGAAAGTCAAGCCGCGCGCGCAAGTTCCGCTACCATTCCGCGCGACGACGTCTTCGTCTAGTTATTCTGTTTGTTCGTTGCGCCAGTGCAGCGGCGAAAGGAGGTCGCAGCTCGGCCGCAGCCCGTAAGCAACGACGCCCACCATAATAACATCAATATATATTTTTTTAAACCGATCCCTTCGACCCGTGTGGCACCCAAATCATATTATCGAACAAATTATTACATAATTTTGCAATAACAACGTAATCCTGATTCTTTATTGCATTTCTCTCGGACGGTTTTACGACTGTTTTATTTCATTTGCATATTTGTCGCTACACTGTGCACGTTCAATATTTATTTTGATTTCACTTAGGCACTCACCTTTTTTATCGACGTACCGTCATATTTTGTAATATTAGAAACGTTTTTCGAAGTAAACAAAGGTAACACCCGTTGATTGCATATTAGATCGCGAGCGCTACGAGCCGCTACGAAATTCGTAGATGGTGGTAGCGGGCCGCCGCCGGCCCAGTTATCAAAACTAGCGAATTGGACTCGTCCAAGTTGTGCGAAAGTTAGTTATGTCGATAGTCCGCCGCGTCTGTTGGGCAATGGCGATGGCAAGAAGCTGGCTGGAACAAGTTCCTTGGCACCTTGCGCCGTCTGCTGTCTCGCCGGGGCTGTTGTGGCGCCGCTTGCACCGCTCCAGTCTGGCTACAACGAGTGCCCGACCGTGACCTCCCCATTCATAATTTTTAAAGTATTGGCTAGATATTTCACTGCATAGCACACGTGATATGTTGAAACTTTTAATGTTGGATTTTTCCCGCGACGCACAAATTTTCTTATGTCTTTCGTGTAGGCACTAACCCACTAAACTCCGTAGACTCATTCAAATCATGAAATGTTATTGACGACCGACTTCATAGACGCGTATGATACAAATTATTATAAACCGCACGTAGGCCGAAATATTAGTCTGTAATATTGACTCTTTATATTTTGCTCCGTTCATGGTCCATTTTCTAACGAATAATGCTGCCCACATCATGTTTTATACATATGTTTAATCGTTATGCGTCTTACACATGTTTAGTTTTAACTGTAGTTGTTTCTGATGTATATTCATTCTGTCACATACGCTAGGTTGGTCTGACACTTGCTGTGACAACGGTCAGATAAATCTCACTATATGACAGACATACGTCAAAAACAGCAAAACTGTGCAGTTAAAACTGAACGTGTTTTGAACCGTAATGCGGCTAGATATAGGTAAAGCCCCAGAAACGTGAAACCATATAATAAGATATTAGTCTAATCTTGTACATCCTTCTAAGTTTTCCTTCCTTAATAAAAGCAATATCCTTCCTTACCGCGGCGCATAAAATATTATACATTCATTATTCACCTTTCTACCTTAAGCGGTTTATGTCATGTTTAGGTAACTAAATCTTGATGTGATGCGATCGAAACGTGATTTGTATTATCTTATCTAATGATTTCAATTGCGCGAGTGTCATTGGAGCGGTTCGGTCCGTCGGTGTCTCTGTTGCAACCCGCTGCGCTTTGTAATGTGATCCGGCCCACATTTTTCTAGCGACAGAAGTAACCTGAGCCCTCGCCTCACGTCATAAGGTTCATTATTATGTTTCTATAACCTCGGGTGCAGTCTTACGATCCGTCAGCATTTTATAAGCTAGTAAAGTTGATAGACGATGAATTGCATGACATTCCATTCCTTGATAGACAAGTAGACGCCTTTCGATCGGATTTATTGCTAAGGTACATTAAGTTTGAGTTTAATATGTGTAAGGAACTTGCATTTCGCATTGTTGACTTATAAATCTCATGTACGAGAAACACCAAAAGACCTACAAGTCTTCAGTCTATCTCAGAAGACACCTGATATTTAAGCTTGGAATCTACGAATCTAGAGTGTATAGTGTATCTTCTAGGCAAGCATGCTATGTTTTCGACCTTTTTTCCGCTTCCCGTTAAGTAAAATGAGGTTAAATACAAGCTTATATCCGATAAAAATATCGGAACATTGATCATACCCAAAATCATAGCTCATCCAACGAGAAACTAGGCATTGCGCCACACTTGTTATTTTAATTTAAACGCTCTTAAACGCTTAACCCGTTCAAATATACTTATATTATGTGCCCACTTATCTTCAAGATATGTCAGTCGTATCAACTGTAATTTTTCTAAGTGAATAATTATACTTGTACACATGAACATTTTATTTAACCTCGGAAATTCCTTGCGCTCACATTCCAGGCCCTTTGTTGACCTTTGGTGTCGTGGGAGCACAACTGTCTCTTAGTAGCTGTTTAAGCTTTCTCTACATGTTTCTTTCAATTAATTGATACATTCACAATACTACACATCCTTACATTATGCTATAAATATAAAAGACGTTGTCGGTAATATGAAAATTATTTCATAGTAGTGGACCCGGCGCGACGTTCGCGTACATCTACTTTATTTTATTTCATTTTTACTTTTTTACCCCAACCTATATTTTTTTCTTGCTTATAAACATTCCTCTTGAATCACTCTATCGGCTGTTGAAAACCGCAATGAAATCCGTTTCGTAGTTTAAAAGATGTAAGCGTTCTGTAAGTTATAAATAACTATTAAAGCTTTAAGAATTCCTTGGTGTCACCGATAATGTCGACTTGATATTTTTGAGAATTGCCTAATGACGATTTATATTGCCACAAGTGTCGTCAATATTTTTGTTTTGGTTAGTGATAATGGGTCAACGGAGCGTCTGCAGGCGGCGGCGGCGGCGGCCTTGATTAATGGGACATAATTAGCTGGGGACTCTGGGATACTACCATCGGACGTTCCATTTCACCTACTCGCGTACCAAAAGCTCGCCTTGAATGCGTCCGCTAATACACAAGTCTATGCGTCATATTTCCTTTTTCGGACAAGGAAGCTAGCAGGAAACTAATGCGACTACAAATCGTTTGATATATTTATCTTCTGATGCAAGTCTGTCGTCATTCCGATCATTTATATCCTACTAATCGAGAAGTACTGGAATTATGGCCTGCAGTCCACAATTACATTCCCGTTTGTCTAAATAAATCTTGGCGCAGTATGTAATGGACTCGAGGCATTTGTAATGTAGCGGAACCGTTTCAATAACATCTCGTTAGTTGTATCAACACGTTGTCATAAATTGTCTTTCAAAATTGAAAACGACGTCCGGGATTATTTAACGTCAATTAAACCGTGCCGCCGTTGGTGCGCCTGCGCACCCTCTTTGGGTGCGACTGCCTTTTGTAAATGTAAATCAAAATCGTATGGTTGTTCGTATGGAAATGGTTAGATGAGAGTATGAATTATAGTCATGTGGCATTTTATCTTAGTCCACACAGCGACAACGCACCTGCGGTTCTGCATTTTTGTTACCCGCTACCTAAATGTATGAATTGTATATGTTATGGGCGACAGTTACCACTTACTATTAGGTGGGCCGTCTACTCGTTTGTGACTGAGTAGCATTAAAAAACTATTTAATGAATAAATGAATATCCAATTACTAAGGATATAAAAATAAGTGCTAAGCTAAATTGTGCGGTTTATTCCATTGGTCAGTCCTACATTGTTGTGGCGTCGTATCGATTTCTATTTATTGTACCAAGGTATAGATAGGTAGAATGATTTCTAATACTGAAAAACAAACTAATACGAGGAAGTATGGTAGAACAATGCTGCATCAATGTGTTAAGTGCATGCACTAATATTAAAAGATAATAATACTATGTAAACGCTTATCTCATATTGTGCCTGGCACTTCAAAGGCAGGTTAGACAATTAGTGGTCGTGTTGTCGAACGGTTTTGTCACGTCCTCCCGATTTTATGACTAGTCATTCGTGGTACCGTTGCTTTTATCCGTAATACTGTACAAAATACCATATGTAAACAGTAGGTACGCCCTCGATCGTATCGCACTTGAGTCACATTTCAATTGTTTAGTTTCTTCGAACAGGCCGATAACTGTCGCAAGGATATTGTAGATTTTCGCCAGTTACATAGCCGGAGTATTGTAAAACAGATGCGTTTTGTAAGTCAGATTAATGCGCATCAATTTACGCCGGAAATTCTAACACCAAATTGACGGAGCCTCCTCGCTACATTGCCATAGCTAGACTAATCTAAAACCTATTTCACGACACACAGGCTGTTTTTAAACTTCGAGCCGGCTGTTTACAAAATGGCGTCATTTTGTAAACGACGAAGTCCTACAATTTGCCTGTGATACATCTACAATTTTAATGCGAGCTTTGTGCTACTGTTGGACGCGATTGTTTATTCTCGGATGTTACTGAATTAAAGAGGCTGATGCGATGTTGTCTTTGTCCGGTGTGTGTATGTGTATGTACGAGTATGTGTATTTGCCAACAATTAATCGGTATTCGCGTCGCGCTCGCCGGCCTCTCATTACCTATTCGCTGCTTATATCGACTATCATTGTGCGAGGATCTGTTATTGTACCAAGCGGAGTCGTGCGCTCGCCTGTAGTTATTTCTATAGGCCATTGCAATGTAAACAAGTGATTGAGCTTCTTTGCATCTCACCCTTGCGCATTGTCTGAATACGCGATTAGCGTAACGCGTATTGACGTATAGCCTCTCGTTGTGATTTGTTTCATACACACACAGCGATATTGAAAAGGATTCCTGATCCGCATCAAACACTCACCCACACACAATACTACATATTTATCACGTTCCTGGCAGAAGATAGTGTCGTTTTCTTGAAGTTTAACGTTTGCTCCTAACGAGACAGTCATGCGAAACGTGTTCAAAACATTCGCACGTTCACTCACTAATAAAACGGCAATTGAGATGAAGATAAAAGTGCAGAAGCACCATCACGACCTGTTTGTCCGACATCAAAAACGCATCAAGATCTTTATATTTTACGCAAACTTAAATTTGGGCTGGCAGGTATTAGGAATGTTTTGGTTTCTGTACTTTTTACACAATTTAGCACCCAACTGTACCTGCCTAAGTGACGTCAAAGTATGTTTTACCTTTTCGCTGGTGAAGTAAACTCAACGAATACAAAATTATGAAGTGTTGCCGATTTTCATTCGATACAAATAACATACGAGTGTTTGTGTTTGTTGTAAAAATCTTCCAAAATGTTGCCATTTCACGAAAATTCCGCTGGGAATTGCCGCGTCGGTGTTTGCAGCCGCTTGTATGTAGTAGAAGTAAACAACTTCTGGAAGTCCTGGAGTCAACGTCTGCTTGTTCTCTGAACTCTTTGTTTACTTGATATTTTGGTTCGGTCTCTTCGCTGAATTACTGGAAATTTTAACGATTTTTTGGTACTTGTTTTGATGTAGCTTTACTTTTATGAATCATTTCACATTTAGGACCAAACAGTATTCGCATATAGGACCAGCGTTGCTCGCTATTTCACTAGTACATATATCTAAGCTCTTACACGACATTTCAACGTGTTGTTACCTAATCTCAACAAAATATGTTAAAGTCTTATAAATTGAACAAACACTAATATAACAGGACACTCATATTTATACGTAGAATTTTTACCACACTTTGTTACTTACGTATTACAAAACAACGTCTTTGATCAAAATAAAACAAAGAATAATTTTAGAGCGATATTCTCATGATGCGAAACATCCCAAATGGAGCTAAAATTACCACTGAAGATTTGTAGTATGTCCACCAAGGGCGGCTCAGAATCCAAGCTGTTGCGCGAGTAGATCGCGCTGTACGTGCGATAACTGCGACGGAGCCGCCGCGGCGCATGTGCGAGCGCATTTACGGGCGATTGTGCGTGCTTTATCACTGTCCTCGCTATTACCGTAAACCGCATAATGATTTAGAAGCCGAACGTGAACGTTTACGTTTCCCATCCCATTGTGTTGAGCGCTGTACACGCTCGTAAATGCACCCTCCAAGGATTTTCTATCGATTGCGGATACGCTGTTTCGTTTAATGCGTTCGTCTAATGTATATATTCTGTATGTTTGTCTTATGATGTCTATTGCATTTAACATATCTGGACGCCTTCGAGTCTAAAGTGAATAGGCTGTTTCTAGACAGGCATGCTCCCATCTTTGACCGCATCGTGACTCACCACCTGGTGAGATGGCACTCTAATTTCTGCCTAGTCATTCTTCCTGTATTTACGCATCTTTAAAGCTAGTTCAAATTTGCAAGAAACAACATATATGTAAAGCTTTACAGCTTTAACATAAAGTCCAGCTACTTAAAGAATATGCATTGGACGCGTACTCCAGTTATACTAATACTATATTTAGAAAGTAGTAAAACTGTTACATTTTATGTAACTACTGCTTGTAAATATCTACAAGAATAAATTTATGTGCAATGAATTTATTAATTGGATAGGTTTAGCGTACATTGTTTCTGTTATTGCGAACAGACATCACGTGCTGCATAAATTTTAACATTCTGAGCCTCAGTAAACATCAGGTAGCGCAAACCGATAAAATTGGAATCGTATGATTAGTTAGTTAGAAAAAAGTTCACGTGATACAACTTCAAAGGAAAACGGGGATTGCTCGCGAATGGTGTTTTTACGAAGCGCCCGTGGACTCTCTAAAAGTGTTCTTTTATCTGACTCTTTATAAACAGCAATGATTTGTTAGCGTCAACAAGTCGTGAGGAGGCGTGTTTTCTGGCGTCCGAGCATCGGAGCCGTTGGCTGTAATAGATTATTGGCAATAACTCTCGGTGAGCGGTGCGTTGGGTGCAAGTTTGGTGTGTTGGTCAGAGTTCATGTTTTCGGTGTCAGCTGCGTCACGCGCCGGTCATTGCAGTCGCCGGGGTCACGGGTCACGAAGATCCGAAGTCAGGTTATCGACGCCGACGATGAATTCCTTTCTGTCTGATTGGCGGTTATAAGTTAGCTTTCCCACTTAGATATATAGGAACAGTATAGATTCGTTGGACAAGTACAAAGCCACTTCTGCACAGGTCTTCTGTACTGACTCCACATGTAGGCCGTTTCTTCCATCACTAACCGCACCTAGTGCGGTAATTATAAAAAAGAAATGTTAGTCTCGTACTAGGCTAAACCTAATAATAGATTGTCGCTCATTTATTACAAGCACGTTCAATGTTTTCTTGACCTTCTTATGTATTGCGTGGATACATAAGCTTCCCATTGCAAGCGTCGCCGTGTTTAATTTTAGATTCTAATGAAAACAACATTTGCACAGTTTGCGCGTTTCGCGCCGTACTGGTGCGTTCGCTTCGTAAGTTTTGATCTGCCTATTTATTTATATCAATATGGGTGCGCTGTAAGCTCAATGAGTGTCAATTAATAAACTCAATTGTTGTGCGACCTTGATAACGAATGTCCTACGACGCAGCTGATTGTGTTTTTCTAGTTAAGTATTACGAGTGGACCCAATTTCATACTGACTGAGCCAATTTGCCAAAAGTGACAGTTCCATCTGCTCCATCCACCGAACCAGTTTGGACGAGATAATAATTTACCCGTTTTATGCATCGCGGCACTGTAAATCGCCGCACTTCCCGCAGCGCTACCGCTTGGAGCGGCTCCAAATGTAGAATTTTAGATGTAAAAGGTCATAAGTATCATCAAAATGTCATCAAACGATAACGATACCTCCCATGGCTGTATTGGCGGCTATTTATCGCGCGGCGGCAACTTTCCCCGGCGCGAGGCAGCCTGTGCGGTTACGAAAGCTGCGCAGCCTGCGCACTTTATTTATATTATACGGCTTAGCGCCGCTCACAAACACTTGTTACAGCGATTTCTTACGGATAGTTAAAATGTACAAACGTACATTCATATACATACATTCTCATGACCGACCATAAACCATTGAAACGCCATCGTGTATGCTCTAGTGCTCGTAATGTATTTATTTTCGAGCCATTACGTCATGTAAGCACCGTCATTCAAAAATTACAATTTTAAATAGTAATCTACTTGTAGGAAAATGTGACGTTTGGTACTGTTATTGATATACCGTTAAACATTCAGTTCACTGAAGACAATTACTAGTGATTTAGGCTAGCGTTGTCCGTGAAATGAGGCTGTAATTTGTCGGCCGCCGCGGACAATGGCTTGCGACGCGCCGCGCGAGCTTTGGCAGGAGAGCGATGAGCCGGTTCGTTGGTTGACTCATCACGACACCTTACTGCATCAAGGTGAATGTCGAAGTCAAATACACAGGGATCGCGATTAGACCATTTATTGTATTTTGTACGGAGGTCAGTCTGTATTTAAGTGTAGTCGCGGAATCATTCGAGGGCATGTGTAGAGCGAGGGAGCTGCGCATTCCTTGTAAACATAAGTTTTTAGGTTCTTTCTTATTTTATTTATTTTATTTTATTTTATTGGTTTACCAACAGATGTACACTACATCTAACATTTAAATCTATGGTATTACATTCTTTTTGTTAGTGCCTATCCAATTACAGGTAAACACATCATTTACAAAAAATAGTTACATTATTGCTGGTTCCGCAGAACAATAACATTTATTTTAACATTAGTTGTAAGTACATGTTTTATAACATTTTAAGATACCATGCAAAGATTACTTAGGTACTATATTTACTAAAAATGTGTCTGTATAAAAGGGCCTTAAATCTATTAACATTTCCACCACTAAACAAATCCACCTCCTCCACCTTGCAAAGTTCATTATGCTGATGACAAATACGGGAAATTATACTGTGACGGCCTAAGTTCGTTCTATAGTATTTCTTGGCGAACGTGTTGGTGTTAACTATACGGCAATTAATTTTAGGAACATTTAAATTTAACTGCGCCAACAAGTAAGGTGAATCTATAAGGTTGTTAATGATTTTAAAAACAAAGACTTCGTCAGCAACCCATCGGCGCTCCTCCAATGTTGTCATCTTGAAGAAGGTTAGTCGGTTTGAGTAGGAAGTCAACGAGTGTAGTTTTCTTTGATGTAACGTCAAGTAGAATAAAAATCGTCTTTGTACCTTCTCCAGTCTCTCTGAGTTGCATTTATACTGGGGGTTCCACACACAAGAACCGTATTCAAGATTACTGCGGACCAAGGAGCAGTAGGCAATCTTCAGAGCGGATAATGATTTAAATTGTTTACAATTTCGCCAAACAAATCCCATCATTCTGTAGGCCTTCTTTACAATCTCATCCAAATGAAGATTAAAAGACAGTTTACTGTCCAAGATCACCCCCAAGTCCCTAATGCTGTTGACCTCCTCCAATTCTCTATTATTTGTGTAATATTTTGTGTTTAATGGTTTTTTCTTTTTCGTGAATTTAATATGTTTACATTTACTTATATTTAGCGGTAGGTGGTTTTTTTTACACCAATTATTAACATTTGTTATGTCTCTCTGCAGTAAAATAGAATCAGAATAGCAATTAATAGTCCTAAATATTTTTAAATCATCTGCAAAAAATAAAAATTTGGAGTGGTGAATTTGACATGCTAAATCATTGATAAATATCAAGAACAATAAGGGTCCTAAATTAGACCCCTGCGGAACTCCCGAGGTAGCCCAAAAGACTTTCGACATAAATCCACAAACTACCACTCTTTGTGTGCGAAGGGAAAGATAAGACTCGATCTAACTCAATAACCTCCCATGCACCCCCATACTTTGAATTTTTTGTATTAGTAGTCTATGATTAACTCTGTCAAACGCCTTGCTAATATCTGTGTAAATCGCATCAACTTGATGACCCTGATTGACGGATTTCACTAGTTCTGTAACATATTGCGATAGGTTGGAAACTGTTGATCTTCCACAACGAAACCCATGCTGTTCCGATGTTAATGTAGGATTGAAGTGAGCTGAAAGTTGAGGATAGACCAACGATTCAAATATTTTACTGATTATATTTAAAAGACATACTGGTCTGTAGTTGTCTATATCAGCAGCGTTCCCTCCTTTTGGAATTGGTACGACATTTGCCAGCTTCCACTGCTTCGGAAACCTTCCTGTAGATAAGGATTTGTTGAACATAATGGACAGTGGGATACATAAACTATTCGCGCAATGGTGGTAAAAAATAGCAGGGATTTCGTCTGGCCCAGCGCCTTTCTCAGTGTCCAAACTCTTCAAAGCCTTCTCAACTGATTCTATTGTCACCTGAATTGCGCCTAGTGTGTTATTATTATTATTGCTTTCGAAAGTTGGTACCTCAGTAGTTGCCTCTTCATCAACAGCATAAACAGAAGAGAAGTAATCAGCAAAACCATTACATATTGAACTTGGGGAGGAAAAGGTATTTTGATTCAAAACCATTTGCCCAGGTATACTGCTACTTTTTTGACGTTTTGATTTTATGAATGTCCAAAATGCTTTCATGTTGTGCTTATTAATAGAATTTTCTATCCTTGTCATATTATTTTCGTAACATTTTTTAATTTGCGCATGACATCTACTTCTGGCTAACGAGAACGCGTATTCATCGAGTGGATTTTTATATTTCTTGAAATTTGTACGATATTTATCTTTTTCTTTAATAAGATTAATCAGATCTTTAGTGTACCAGATAGGATATTTGTTACTTTTAGACTTTATTCTAGGCACGTGACTTTCTATTATTTTATTTATAGTATCGTAAAACATCTCAACCATGTCGTCTATACAGCCAACTGATCCTAATGTGTCGTTCCAGTTTATATTGTTTATGTCAGTATTAACCTTCGAATAATCAGCATGGAAGTAGTTTAACCGATCTCTATTAGCCTTTTTTAGATAACAACCATTCTGCATCATTAAAGTTAAACATAAAGGTGGGTGGAATGGATCAACCTTGGACAATAACTCCTGTGCCGCTTCTACCAAAAGATTAGATTGGTTATAAAATACTAGATCTAAAACCCTATTATCCTTGTTGACTGTAAAGTTGTGTTGTTTGAAGTCATTTAGTGACATGAAGTCGGAGATCAGCCGAACAAGGCCAGAATTCTGGGAGCCCATCACAGGAAAACCTGCAGGCACAGTAGAGTCACCGCTCATAGTTTGCCAACATAACTGACCTATGTTGAAATCCCCCAAAACTAATACCGAACTATCACTAATGTGGGATAAGGCATCATTAATTCGATCTAATTGAAACTCTACTTTGTCATATGAAGTAGGAGGTGGAATGTAAACAGCACAAATGTATATCTTTTTACGCGTATTTGCTGGTGTTTGTATAGTGACCCAAATGTCTTCGACGCCACTTTCGTAATCTTTGAGTCTGGAAGAACTTAATCTTGTAGATATTGCAACAAGTATCCCACCACCATCGCACTTAGTACTATTCGTATTACAGCGATCACGTCTATAAATGCAATAGTTATTGTTTAATATTTCTGCGTCGGTAACACTTTCGTTCAGCCAAGTTTCCGTAATAACTATCACATCATAATCGCAATTCAAACTAGCCAAATATAAGTTATCTAATTTGCCTCTAATGCTTCTAGCATTTTGATAATATATTTTTAATTTAAACATTTTTAACAGATACTTTATAAATTTTTTCTATATATAAAGTAAGCTCCTAAATTGTGGTGTCAACTGAAATGGACAAATTCTTAAGCATATCACCATTCTTCACCCAAATGGGCGGACTGCCATCAGCTTTACGCAGCATTACCCGTCCATTTCTCACCCAGACATATTGGTATTTGTGTTCCCTCCTAAAGGCGCGAGCCTCAGCGTGGAGAATTCGATTAGCCGGCGACAAGTGCTCGGACACATATATAGGCTGTTTATCGCCTCCAATGCCCAGATGTGAAGAGTTCAGCTTATCGGTAGAGTTACTTTTGTTAAATAGGATACAGGCTGCCAAAAGACTGTCGCGCATCCTCGAAGAAGACAGTTTAACCACCACTGATCTAGGCCTATCCTTGTTCGGGACCTTTTGAGCCACTCTGGAGCAGGATTTGACATCGTTATCACTCAGTGGGTAAGCGACGACCTTGCATAATTGCATTACGGTATTCGATATATTTTCTTTCGAATGCTCCGGAATTCCTTGCAGCTCTAAATTGCATTCTCTAGCCTGCTGCTCAATTTGTGACATTTTAAAATTTAATTCCTTAACATTAATTGCCAATCTTTCATTTTCCGAGCGTAAGTCCGCCGTTTCAGCTCTCAATGATTGGATCTCTTTTTTCATATCATCAAAGTTCGAAGACATAAATTCGACCGATTTTATCAAACCCGGAATGAGCTCTACATTATCTCGAATAGACTTAAATTCAGATTTTAGCTTTTCATTTATGGTATTTCGTATTGAATCGTTTAGTTTGGATATAATCGATGATTCCATAGAAGCAAAACGGCTATTCAGGTCACCTATGGCATCCACTGAAGCTGGTATACAGGGTACTACGTCAGTATCCTTGGCTGGAGTACCATCATCCTTTTTTGGAGGAACTTTACAATCCGAACATTTCCAACTGGTTTTTGTTTTAGATGACATTTTAGTAAAGTTCTCTTTGGTCATATTAACACATCCGTAGTGGTAGTTACTCGAACAAACCGAGCAAATAATGCAGTCGAACGCGTTGATAGGCTTATTACACCCTTTGCATTTACTCATTATGGTTATTGAAGTTGTGTTCACAAATTGCCAAATAATGGGGAAATTATATATAAGTGGCAACACTAAATTGACGTATGTCACTTGTCAGCTGTCAAATACTGACACTGACAGCAGAAATGAAGTTTCGAATTGACGTTTGACGTCCGTCAACTGTCAGATACTGACGCCGACAGCAGAAAATCCAGTAAGATGTGGGTACTTATCGAATTATAGTGCGATGGATGGTTTATAAATCTTGGCGATCCTTAAATAGGAGGTACCCACTAAGATATTCCTTTGTATTATGTTGAATCTTCTTCGGTAAATAAGTGGATATATAGTGAAAATAGTTATAAATACTTGAATATGCTCTGCCAACTCACTGATATAGTCACTTTTCGCTTAAAGGAACAGACACTTAACACTTTATTTTAATTTAACAAACACGGAGCTCTTCACTTATGAACTTGCTAGCGCGGGGTTGCCAGCGTTCTTACAACATTTTAAGTATTTATCTAAGT
This sequence comes from Blastobasis lacticolella, assembly GCA_905147135.1. NCBI lineage: Eukaryota > Metazoa > Arthropoda > Insecta > Lepidoptera > Blastobasidae > Blastobasis > Blastobasis lacticolella. The sequence continues at coordinate 12,898,082 of LR990046.1, read as the reverse complement.
GTAAGTAAGTGCCACACGGTTTTGTTCTGGGATCGGTTTAAGCGAACAGATAATAGAAAATTCCACATTTTTCACTAACAGGCCGAGCGAAACTACAGAACAATTAATACTTAATTGTATTGCTATTCGTTCTCAAAGTTTTCGGACGTTAAATTCGACGATGGTGGACCCGTGATCGTTATGCGGGTTCCATAATAGTGTTGTGACTTGTGACTAAACATTTGGTTTTTATAAAAGTGCAAGTGTACAATGGTGACAATGAGTGGAGGTGAGCCCACACTGACGGAGTCTCCGGTGCCTCTGGCGTTGGCGCGGCTGCAGGGACGGCCCAACCCGCGCGGGGCGCGGGGCCAGCGGCTCAGCATACAGCTGGCCAGCCTGCAGGAGTCCGTGGACGAGACGCCGCGCCACTACGATGAGAACTTCGCCACCGACGACGACGACGACGAGGCGTTCACCGACGTGGTGGACGACGACCCGGCGCCGCTGGGCGCGCCCAACGGGCGGCGGGCGTCCGACGCCGCGTTCGCCGAGCGGTACAGGAAGCTGAACGAGTTCGACGGGCCGCCGCCGGAGGCCCCGCGGCGCGCCTCGCTGGCCGTGGCCGCGGGCGAGGGCTACGCCGACAAGGGCCGCCGGCGCTCGTGGGCCGCGCGGCTGCAGCTCGAGCGCAAGAAGCGCCGGAAGTCGGGCGGCAACGACACCGACGAGGAGGGCGACCCGCCCGCCTACGTGCGACAGAAACGCCCCTCCTGGTGGAACGTGTTCGTGCCAGACAACATGCTCAAGAACAGGTATTAATTAGATCTGCATTATGCAAATCGCCGCCATCGCACATTGTCAGTTATTATCCTTTGTGTCTTCTTCTATCTATGAGTAATTAATTCGATTTCCTTCTATTTAATTATCGTGTTTTTTACGACATTGCTCAATCGAATGTGAAGTCGTCATAAATTATCTATCAATTGGCATCCTTCTCACGAGAACGTAGTGGATCATGCAATGCTATATCAACATATGCAGCGAAGCATTCCTCCGTATGGGATTAGAATGGAAATGAGTAAATACGCCGAGAAACCTGATTTCCTTGACTCAAAATGCTCTACTCCGAGTCCGATTGTTAATGTTAGCAAACTGGGTGTGCGCCGCTCAGGGTCGCGCACGCTGACACCGGCGATTATGCTTGTTTTTATCTTCCACATGGGTGACCTACAGTGAATTTTAATAAGTCACATGACTAATATGATAATTCGCAATTTTATAAGAGTTCCGTCTTCCGCGCGTAGTTTCATTGCAATATCGACCGTGATAAACGTCTCTATGTGGTCATTAGGCGTATTTGTCGTACCAGTTGTTATGGATACTTTAGTAGTCAGTCCATTTTATCTTGTCAGGTCTATCACAACATGGCAGGTAAACATTCTCATTAGGACGTAAAAATTTCCACGACCTTATATCTTTTCGTTGGTTATACAATGTACCTACGCAAGTAATTATGTACAGTATATTATGTACCTACGTGACAAATTTATGTCGTGCTGATAAATCAGTGGTATATGCTATCTAAGATTTAGATGGGCATTACTTGCTCTTATCAGTGTGTAGAAATTTCGTGTTCTTGAAATATAATGTTTGTTCAATTTATAACAAAAGAATTCATATTAAATATATTTACTTAACTTTTTGTATTTAGCTTATTGTTTATTCGTGATAAAATAATACTATAATTACGAAAACATCATATTACAAACACATCTTACAATGTTTACCTGTCTACAGTTTATATTTAAATTCTGTTCCACAAGGCGCAACGAATTTCATTCGTTTTTTCTTTTTGTATTTAGGTAATATTTTGAAAAGCAAACAAGGTTTAGAAAGAATAATGAGACCTAACAACGCCACACGACTAGATATGAACTTTGGAAATTACCTATAGTTTTTATCTTAAATGCTATAATCAAAAACTTTTGGTCTCAGTATCATAAAACAGGTTTCAGGTAGGTAGGTAGTTAAACTTCACATAATTTCATTGCCTTTTGCCGCCCGTAGTATTTTGAAATTTGTTTTGAAAGAACTGGACCAATCATTAGGTATTTTAATTATTATTGGTTTAGATATGGGAAATAAAATGAATGAATTCGCAATTATATTTTATAAAACTAAAATTAAATTGTATAAAATACTATAAAACAATCTTCTTGGCATCAATATCCTGGTTGTGCTCTCGCGCGCAAGGACCAAGGCCTTTGACCATGATCCAGGATTTGGCAGATCAGATAATTACAGTAGAACGACTGCCATCTGACCTCTGTGACCCTAACGATAGGGGAACCTGACTAGATTGGATCATGGTTACACACTCAGTCACCTGAATGTGCAGGTTTCATCATGACGTTTTCCCTCACCGTTAGAGCATATTAGGTACTCAGAAAGTAATTAGTTCATGGCACTGAGAATCTAACTCGGCACATCTCGCTTACGAGACCGACCCGCTGATTATTAGACCGCCGACGCTCTGCCACCAGGTGAGATGGCGCATGGCGGTCAAATGCCTGGCAAGTCCAATTAAAAAATATCGTATTGTGTTATGTGGCAAAATGGCCATAATCGCTTGTCAATTCGTCTGCACCGGCAGCGACATAGGTAGTGCAAATGAAGATAATGAAACTCCGATATCGAAGAAAATGAGCCTATTGCTATCAAAATTTCAATTTAGATCTTATCGTTACCACTGCTGCTAATTCAATAGCGCGGTGTTGTTGCATGTTTCTTATTAATGATAAAAGGCTTCCGATGCTCTCTATCTGTATATTAGATTTAACCTTGCTTGATACTTAATTCATTATCAGTCGCATCAAAAAACCGTGTTAAAAATAACTTCTATCTAATAATTATAGCAATAACTTTCTAAAGCATAATTTGATTTTATATCTTTTAAGTATGTGATAATGGATAAACGAATTTTATAGTAAACTTGAAATTATGTAATTTGAAATATAAACAATTAGACTAGCAGATAGTATTAATGCGGAAACTTCAAAGGACTTGGGAGGTATTAAACCGCACACCCTCCCTTTCGAGCCCATCATACGCACCTATTACACGCTCCTACCTTGAGCGTCGTAATATTTGACAATACCACTCCATCCGCGCGCTGCGAGTCCTTACACTTTGTTATTACTGTAAACGATGTCATATTATGCTAACAATTTGACGCTAACCGGATTTTCAACATTTAACACTTTCGGCGCTAGTTAGTTATACACGATTTCTTTGGATAATCGCTGCGCAAGCGTGCATTCTTGATTTGTATGTATGCGATGTGCGAAACGGGCTGTTTTCACCTTGACACTTTTGCCGTTTCTTTGAAGAAGGCACGTACTCGCCGCGGAGGTGCCCAGACGACGATTCAGTAACTCTCTACGTATCTCGAAGAAAGTTTCCTGTCCGGCAGTGAGAAATAATGAAATTACGACACGTCACCAGACAAACGACTTATGAAACCTTCAAAATCGGCCCACTTGGGTAGGGTACTTGATTTCCGCGAATAGTTTGTCGCGTAGTTGGTGTACAGTCGTCTTGAACTTTGCGCAGAAATATTTTTACTCATATTTATGTTAATTGAATGTGGGAGTTTATAGGATGTACAATCCCGCATGTCATCCGCCTTTCACATTTATACAGACAGCATGATCATTGGTTGACCAACCGCCATACATTGCCGTACTATGGTTTATTTTAAATCTTGTTTTCGTTGACCATCTCATCTTTTCTTTTATATTTGCTGCAACTGTTTCAAAATCGTAGAACGTCACTAACATTCGTGAAAAGGTAAATGTTTAATCGAATTTTTAAATATTTTATAACAAAAACGACATTGGTAACTGATGATTTAGTTTGATTACTTTGTGCAGTGTAATTTTAGGTATGAGACTTATCGGCTTAGTAGTTTCCTCCTTACGCCTAGCATTTTTGTTAGCCAAGATTAAATCTACATGTATTGTATCTAGGTATAAGTCGTCAATTTTCAAGGTGATGATTACCGCTTTCTACTTACTAGTAACTTACTTGCTATGTTGACGCAACGACCCAAAATGAGTCTTGGCCTCCGACACTAAGAAGCTCCATTTCACTTACTAGTTAATAACAAATCATAATGTTGTATGAACAAATCATCGGTTGAAACCGCGCGATCACCTGCGCGCGCGCAACTTTCATGTCGTAACGAGGAGCCAGCGCCACGTCATGGGGCAGAATCTTTCGTCACACTTTGCGTGGCCTCCACTCGATTGTTTCCGCAATCGTACATTCACCTTTGATTTCGTATATGTTCTACCCTCGTAAATTTGTCATTACGGTAATGGTGTTTTCGATATACAGCCATGGGAGTTCTACCCATACTTTAGGACTACTTTTGTTGAACAATCTTTTACGAAATCAGTCGTTTAGTATTCGTACCTACTATATGGTAGCGTGAGAGTTTATTTTCGCCATTGTTGGCTTGGCCGAGACTTGGAAGTGAGATACAATACAATTTACGCTGTTTCCGTCTCTATCTCTTGAACTATATCTGTACAAATGTCAAACCAATAACATGTTTTGTTTACATAAATTATACCTTTTACTTTTACAACGTAAATTGGGATAGATCAGTTGGTTTTCACTTGTAAAACATTTACTGTCAATCTTTTTAAACTCAGTAGGATATGCAGATCGATTTTATAGTCCCTCTTAGAATACTGTGCTTGCCTACAAAATTTTATTTCTAATTTTATTTAGAACGATCGGAATAAATTGTTTTGTGTCCATAGTAATCGCCATTTTCCTCACATATGCATTAGAAAATTTCGAGATTAATAGCACAATAAAAAATCTGTTACAGAAAATCGGTCAAGTGTAAAATAAAACGTTTATGCACCATATGTTACGTTTCATAGCGTTACCTATATTCTTAACGTACTTGGTTTGCATACAAATTTAGCTGTAGGTACAGTAGATTAAACGTCCCAATGACTTGACTGATACGTTGTTATGAAAATGATTGAATACATTGCTGATAATTCAATGCAACATGTGAAAGACCTTAAAGAATGAGAAGAGATGGGGGAGCAACACAAAGAAGCGGACGATATCAGCATTGTGCGTGGTGGGAGCATTGACCGTGTTATGCAAAAGCTCATCTTCGCATTTTCCTTTTATAGGATAAGTTAAATTTATCCTCATTGGTTACGTTTACTGTCAGTCATCGCTTAAAGAGTTCTTTTTTAAATTCCTTTGGTGTCTAAAACAGCATAAACGTCACAAAAAGGCTATGATAGCCTGGCTATCAGGGTATTATTAATGTTGCTCGGAGGAATTTTCGTCTGCTGACAAGGTGTCGATTTGTAAGGTTTAATGTTCTTGTGGCAAACACGATGATGACATCTGTATCGATGCTAACGCTACTGTAATTTCGTCATCGAAATATAATCAACATCAGTTCAGTTTACTGTTTTAAGTAGAGAAACAAAAAGTTTTAATTTTATAACGTAATACACCAACAGCATATGTAGCACAATATACTAAAGGAACATATACAATAACATAAGTTCTGATAAATAACCAATTAGAGGTACACACAACATTTACCGATAATACTACGCAACAATATGAAAGTTAAAGATGAATCACGAAACATCTATAAATTCTCACAAGAAAAGACAGCTTGATAAACAATGTTTTCCGAACAAACTTCTAAATAACTGCAACCACATTGACTTTAATACACGTATCTTTTCGTGTGTCTACTTAGTTTCGCCAGGTTTAGATATGTTGATTAATTTATGTCTTTTGGAAATATGCATTGCGTTCATTTCGCCGCGATATGTCTGAAGCTTGTCTCGGAAAGTTGCCAAATCGACCTACACAATATTTTCCAACTGGCTCCTACTGGAAATAGTTTCATGTCTTCGCTTATTAAAGGATCCGCGTATCATATTTTGCGAGCTTTGTTGGCGACCTTTAAAATAAGTACGTTGTAATTTTTATAGAAATACGCGCAGGTATATTATGCATCGTATAGTAAAGCATGTTTTTTTCTTGCTTTTATTCTAACACAACATTTACATTATGATCGCGATGATATGCTGGTTCTCATGTTGTAGCATGAAGAAGAACCACGTAACTGACCACATGTACGCACACAAAAAAATAATTAAAAGGAACCAGCCGTTTAGGAGTTGTGACATACACACGTACAGAAGAATTATATACGAGTACAAGAAACGGATGGGTAATATGGCCATCAATTGATTTCTATTGTCTTTCGGTGGCATATGGCACAGTGTTTCCTTTGGACTATGATTTGGGATCGTTCAAGAGGTATATTAGAGGTCTCTCTAGGGGCGGGCAACGCATTGGTCACTCCTCTGGTGTTGCTGATGTCCATAGGCGGCGGTGACCAATTTCCATCAGGTGGCCCGCTTGCCTGTTTGTCTGCCGTGTAACATAAAAAAAAATATACCACCACACCACCTATAAAGCGAGCTTAGCCCTCTCTTTAGAGAGGTATTTAGGAAGGTGAAAATAAGTTAGGGCCAAAGAGTTTGTTCAAAAACTCTTCTTGGAAAATAACAACCACTTTCGCAGAGGATAATACCGTACGTAATAATTATTATTATCGGATTATGGTTAAAGGAAACACTAAACCAGGAGCTTTTCCTTTGATTCGGGCGTCATTATTGTCATCGTATGTTTTAGTGGGTATCTATTTCGGAGAACATTATTTTTCAAGGCTGGCTCGGGGCCAGGAACGCCACGCGGTGCCGACCACCACATCATGTTAGCAAACATTATATTTATACACAAAATGCTGGTCTCAACAGTCTGTCGCGCACATGGTGCTGCAACCGCGCCTCTCCCGCTCCCTGCCCCAATGTTATTGTAGACATGCGCAAAGTCATATCATTTGCGCACCGAAATAGAAACGGCTCATTAACACATTAGATAATTGTGTGTTTATACACATTTCACCGCATGTTTATAAGCTGATATCAATGTTGTTTCAACTCCATCGGTTTGTCACCGGGGCACTGATAATTGCGATGCGAAGATACTAACGTTTGCTTTGCTAAAATAGTTTCGTCAAAGTCATGGACGCTGTTGTACCAATATTTGTCCAAGGATTAAATGGAGGGCTTTGCCAAACTATATAAGCAGACAGGACAAGTATTAAATCGGAAATGTTGTTTTGAAATCTTCGCTACGAAGGAATGAGGAGGAACATGAAAACCATGAATTGTACATCTCTTCATCTTATTAATATTAAGCACTTAATCTAATTGGGCAGTCATCGGCCACGGCTACGTCTTTTAGTAAATAACTCCCGACCCAACCTTTAAAGGTTAAGCTCCAGACGTTTCTGTTATATACCTAAAAGTCGGCAATCAACTTAATCTTAATGGTTCATTTTAATGTTTAAAAGGTATGATCTACGCCGATCTCGACTCGACTCGTTGCCAGATTTAGGTTATTCGCTCATTTAGGTAATGGACCAAAAAACAGATAATCCATCTAATTAATTTGTTTTCGCAATAATGTGAAACTGTCTAATACCCTGAACTTAATTCGTATCTATTTAGTTCCTGTAGGTAACAATACAACCGTTTATAACGTTTGCTTGGCTTCGTTGTTTTTCTTCTATGTATGTAAAATGTATGTTATGACATCAGTTCAGCGCAACTATGTGAGATAAATAAACCTTTTTGTGGAGACGAAATCATGAATGTAACATTAAACGTTGTTATCGCTAGGGACGTTTAACACGAGCTGCATATGTGTGGTATTTTATTTTTAACTTGTAAAACACGGCGCCGGCCGTTACCGTCAAAGAAATAAGCTTTGTTATTGCTTCGCCTGCGGATAGCAATGACACAGAATACCTACTACATCATATCGAAGATCTGATGAGTTCTCTTTTTCTTCCTTACGCTTTTCCCGTATTAGGTTTTTCGTGATCCCGGATTTTTACCGATCAGGTAATTACAGTGGAGCGACTGCCATCTGACGTCGTGTAACAGGGGAACCTGACCAGATTGAATCACGGGTCGGCTGAATTTGCAAGATTCCTCACAATGTTTTCGCTTACAGTAAGAGCATCGGCTAGTGTACAACTTATGTAGGTAGATAAAAAGTTTTTGATACATGGCAGCACTGGCGCAAAGAATGAGGCTATATGTACTCGAATAAAATGGCCAGGTTATGTCTAGTCCAGTAAAATCATTTTTGTTTCGTAACATAATTGCAGAAGTATTTTTCTTAACAGTTCTACTTTGGGTTTTCGGACACTGAATCTGAATATCAACTTCACAAAAAATATACTAAAATTTTCCCTTTTGGCTTTTAACTGACACGCAGTGTGTCGTATGGAAATATGACTCAAATTCTCTACAAGATTATTTTATACAGTTTTTAAATTCCCAAACCTTTGAAAATGACAGGCTTGTGATTTACTGGATCATTCACACATTATTTAATCACACCATCCTTGCTATTTGAAGCTCTTATCATTTAAATAAAAATGTGGAAGATAAGTTATTAGGTTGGAAGGAAGTGTCCTTCAGTTTCACTTTAATTTAGTGTTCGTGCATCCGATGACCCAGCTTCACGCGGCTTGTACATGCATAAACATACTGATTACGAGATAAACAAACACAAATGTAAGTGTTAAACGACGACATTGTAAGAGAAGGCCAATACTATGACAATTTTGTCTTGTGATTTGTTTAGTCCATGGTGGCAACGCAGCTATAGCCATATTCCCAGCCATAGCTATATATAGCAGATATAGCAGCTATAGCCATAGCTAGTCGAATTTATTTAAATTGTTAATTTTTATGCAAAGCAAATAAATATTTTCATTTCATTTCATTTTCATTTCATATACAACTACATGTATAGCTAATCGATGACTCCATTTTATACCTACATTCTGAATTCATTTTAAACGCATGACCTGTTGGTCATGTGTCTAATGATGTCAAAAAAGTAGGCTGAATAAACACTTCGTAAGCAGAGTGTTATCAATACGCTCGTAATAAAACAAAGTATTTATCAGCTTTGAGGAGTCGGTTACTTTCCATTTGATAGAGTGGCCTCAGTAACGTATCTGTGAGGTAGTGGCGTATAAAATTTAAATTTATACAATACATTCATATAAACAGTCGAGGGCAGAGATAGAGATCGTGACGATAAATCCTCTCTAAGTATCACTTACGTCGATGCCTCTATTGTGTTTGAAGATAGGTTCGCTTCAGACCCATACCCGACCCATGTAGAGCACACGGTCGTCCGGCGGCGTCGCGATGAGCATCTAATCTAGGCCTTAGCCCGCGGCTATAGCGCCTACATCGGCCTGCCTCCGCGCCGATCAATACCGACACTGGCTATACGCAAATGGACTTGCACCCGCCCTATAGATCGCATTGTGTTGTGTGTGCCCGCCCAAAATTAAACTATTATCCAAGTTCGCCCATAATAGGGACCTCATTGACCACAATCAGGCTTTAACATGATCTCCATGCGGTCGAGCTCGTCTAAACGACCTTGCCATCCTCAATGCCATTTGTATTAGGTAAACAGTCAGCCAGCAGTAATAACATGTGTACTACTTTCTTTGAAATGCCTTATTGTTGCTTTGACAAGAAGAAACCTTTGAAAAGAACTAAGGTGGTACTAAATGTAATACGAACTGTAGGTGGTGCTGGAGCATTGATTAGTGTGGCATGGTTCATTTAGTTACTACATTTCCATGACTGACGTTTCTATTTCGAATGTTGAGCACCGCACGTCATTTCTTAGCGTTTACGTAAATATTTACGAACAGCCAACAGGAACGCGAAGCCATACGGTTATTAGATAAATGTTAAGATAGACTCCGTATATTTATGGCATGAGCATTACCGCAACGCTCCGCAATTATTCTGTTTGCCGTTTGCCATACTTCACGTTTACCTCACCAGTTCCTATTCAGCATTGGGTGCCTTCAAACGGACCTTATTAATGTCTGTAGTTATTACTTCCTTCCGATAGAGTTACGGAAGCGCCGAGCCCGCCGCGGTCGCAACCGGCCGCGTGCACCAAATGCGAGACATGTCTCGGTCACTCCTATGTGTTTTATTGCTACCTACATGAGGCGAGACAGATATGCGCTTGTTCACAACAGTTAACCACAGCCAGACATGGCACAAATACCTTAGTAGTGGCGGTTAAGCTGGCTATTATCCATACTTTAGGGTACAGAGTGCCTCCGATTGATGATGATTATTCCGTAAATAAGATACTTTAGAACTTTTAAACAGATGTGGAAAGTATGTTGTCTGTTGAGAAAAATTATAGACATAACTTTCTTCTCTAAATTAATGGATATCTAAAGCCTAAACTAATATCGAAGGTGCAATTATGTTATCTGAGAAGCAAAACAACATCAACAACTTTTTTAAATAATACATAAAAGACTAAGTAATAGGGCATGTGTGTTATAGGCTTATTATCTGCCTTAGTTATTTACTTATAGTGACAGATAGTTGTTGCGACGCTAATTACTGGAATATTGATGCCCTTTTACTAATTAAATAGGCATTTTCTCATATTTACGGAAAAAATCACGTGCGATTACAGCCTGTATACTAGCATTTCTGAACTACTACTACATCTGTAGGTACATTGAATGGCCTAGATATGATTTGATTGTTTTTTTATGTAAAATTAGTTCCGTAATGCTGATAAATTGCAGGATTCAATTGATAATTTTCCACCGCTCTGAATCATTTACAGATAGGTAGGTAACAATTTGTGTCATATATTTATGATTTGGACAATATCAGATAATTCTGATTGCATAGATAGCAGCTGCCTCTGCCTTTGTTTTTGAATCCGGAATCAAAGTTTAGTTGGTTTTCGTCTCGAATTTTACTGGTATGTTACTAACGAATTTAACGGCACTTTATTCGGTTCCACATTACACCGTTAACCTAACGCCTTGGTCACTGGTACAGTAAATTATAACTATTGAAAATTACTTTAAGCAGATCGTCCAGTATGCGACCACGAGTTTTAAAGCTTTAATATTAGTACCTATACTGAGAATTTAATTCTCTGTAAGGTCTTCCATGTTTTAGTATTACTGTGCCATTATTATCATGGAGATGTATTCTCGTCTATGTTTGTTATAAATATTTACTCAAGCCTTTTGTCATTCAATGGACCATTGTCAACCTCGCTTGTCTTTAAAATTCATGGTTAACCTGGTGTCACAACAAATTAACTGAATAGCGACTATGTCGAGTTTTATCGTAGGAGCAAACCATACGAAGCGTACTCAATAACAGTCAAAGAACCACGTGTTTACGTGTAAGCGCACGAACGTAGCTAGCAACGGGCCCGTAGGTAGGTGTCGGAGGATGGATGACCATTTCCTCCCCATTGCGCCAATTGCGCTCGTTTGCGGCCGGCACGGGAGTAATTGTGGCTCAGCAATTAGCGGCCCGTGATGGACGAGCCGCGCGGCCGACGCGGAATGGACATCCCAGCGCGCCATCGATCTCCAATAAAAAATATGCAAAAACCATCCCACACTAATTCTCTACCGAGCCCGAGCAAAATGCAATCACTGTACGCGAATGAAATCACTGATGCTGACGCATACAAAATTCGTTTCCTAATTACGACAAGATTATGTATCAGATACTGTAGTTACTTCGAAACGTGCTCGGTAATGATACGCGTAAATGAGGATTGTTTTATATTTTTGTATTATCCTCGAAAAAGATTCTGTCGAACTCCCATTACGGACACGGAAGCCGCAGTGAACCAGTTCCATTGCGGTACTCGTCTCGCGAAATGACTTTGTTTAAATTATTTGACCGGACGTGTACTAAACTCGTGGCGTTATTTTTGTATTATATGCTTTAAAATATATTTTAGGAATCTACGCAAACGAGAGAATCAACGATGGACATCTCCGTCGGCTGAGTTGACGAACTCGCCGGTGACGTAGATCCATCGTGAGTGAGCGCGGCGTCCTGTTGCCTTGATGCATTGTCAGATGCAGGAGTTGGATAAATAGCCGCTAACGAGACAGCGGCCATTAATTTATTCAAGAAACGGGTCGGTTGTTTATGTTTGTTTTCATCTTTATCGATTATAGAAATGTCAACAAGAGTAATAATCTCGGAAAGGTCGTCGATAGCATACACCAATGTATTCTACTCTGTTGTATGTATCGTAATCAAAGTTTCGTGTTCTGATTTTATACGGCGAGAGATTCGATGTGAGATCATCCTATTTTTTCGGTGTCTAAATAAATTATGTCACACGAGAGTAGTTTTTAAAATTGCTACGATAGTTCCGTTACAAAAACGCAATTAGGAACCACAGAATTGTTTTGAAGTTTAGGAAACTTATACGAATTACTTCATTGATACTCCCACGACATTTTGTATTTAGATCGTACAACATACCTATTTCGAATTAGTATATTACGGACGCCGCTTCCAGAGGTCTTAAGAAACGAACTCGTACAAACTACCCTCTTGGGAGCACCTAATGGTTTCGCTCAAAGCAATCGTTTCTTTGAACTTGGGCGTGATCCATTGAATTGGATTTCCTCGTATGTTACTGCGACGCATACATGTAGTTGAAAACTTCATACAACTTGAATCCTTTTGGGTTTCTTCTCGCTTGATTAACTTGCGACCTCTTTCGATCGTTGTAACTTGGATGTGTGAGTCAACCTACGTAATTTGAGTGGATATGACAATTTATTTAGGGTTGCAGTGTTTTCAGACTTATTTTTGTTAGTTGGTACTGTTTTTTCTTATTAGATGTCGTTGACTGGCAATTGTGGTGTCAATTAATGGCTTGCAGTGCAGTGCTGCGTGCCGGGAATGTTTTATGACGCTGGGATCTACATGATTCTCATCGATAAGGAGCGCTGTATGAACGGTGGTTAAATAATTATTTAGATGTTATTTTTTCGCTAGTGCTATGTTTTCCAACGTTTTATATTGTTTTATTTCTTAATGTAATTTTCATGGTACAAATTATGCGCGCACTGTTATGTGCCAAAATGTTTACGATGTCCGAGAACGAGATTCCTTATTAGCGAATTATTTGACAGTCATGCCATAAAATAAAACTCTAAATGATTATGGTAATTAATTAATGTTATCATAAAAAATTCTGGCCAATTAAATTCAAATCGTGCATGATCACACATATCTTTTCGTTTCAATGCTCCGAGGAATGTACGTTTGGTTGTCTGTCCTTTTACGTGGTGCATACGAAGGTCGACTCTGTCATTAGGGTCAACCGTCTACACTTTGACGTACCTACCTGTAAATCAACAGCAATTACATTGGGACACACAGTGACTTGGCTCTAGGCGCGGTGCTGACAGTGCCTGCTTACACATTTTATGGTGTTACAGTTGCAGACAGCCAATTATCATAATTCTTTCTTTAAACCGTTGTGCAAAATATTTCACCTGACAAACTATATATAACAAAATTCAGAATTGTCATTTGTATAATATAACTCTTTTCAATTATCCAAACTTACACAAACGCTTCGAGTGCGAATTGTGTGTATAAGTTAGGATAATGCTGATCTTCCTCAAAACGAGTAACCAACGTTTATGGGCGATAGAGTAACGTACAAGAAAGTAGCCTTTGCATATACAATATATGAACAGAGAAGAAATAAAAATAAAAACGTAATATTTGTTCGCAACGCAACATTAATATAAATGCGGAACGAATAACGATTTAGCAACCTCCGCCAATGCAATTCTGAATTGGATAGACTGACACAATGTTAGCGCTATTTAAAATTAAATTAACATAAGTATATTGCTGATATGGTTGTGTTAATTTTATTTTTAAATAGCGCAATAGTATGTTTCCTTTAATTTTCTTAATCGGTGAACAATGTGATTCAAGTCGTAGCCGCTCAAATCGATAATGAGGAAAATACATTGGTTGTTGTCAACATTGAATACCAAAAATACTAACGTTAACTAATATTTTAATTTACTAAAAATATATATCTACCAACTAGCCTGAATGGAAAAAACTAACCAAAGCGGGAGTTACGGTGCATTACATTATATAATCCCACTGTTATAATTGCGAATGTTTGTTACCTCTTCATCCTTAAACGGATGAACGGATTTGTATTAATTTTGGTAGATTGCTAAATTAGGGTCTGGAATAGAACATTTTCTACTTTGTAACCACCCGTATAATAGGGATGATAACTGGGTCAACAATTTTGAATACTAATTAGTTCTGTAGTTATATTCAGACACGTATCTTTTTATTTATCAAATCTATAAAAAATACAATTATAAAGCGTGTTAAAGTTTTGCGACTGTGGCTCGTGACGTCACTTCTGAGTAAAACTTCACCTCAGGCGTGACGTCACGCAACATTTTAACGGTAACATTTCAACGTACTGTATCGGTTAGTATTATTTTTTGTTTAAATAACAGAAAAAAAACTATGTGTCCAATACTCAACCTACCATTCACATAACAGATGTGCAAAGTATTGTGATGTGAGCAAGTGGTGAAATCTTAGCTAAAATTATAACTTCAAAAATAGTCGTTTGGTTCCACTATCCACATCTTTATCCTTGATGAGTTTTAACTCATCAAGGATAAAGACTTTAAACGATTTTAATCGTTTAGTTATTTACAGCCTTGTGGCTGTATTAAAAATTGTATGTAAATTCGACTGTATATGGTAGTGTAATGACCTGACGGTCGCATCCATCCAACGTTGGCAAAGTAGTAGGGCGTGCGCGGGCGCACCCGTGCGACGCGGCGCAAGATCAAGATCTGCACTCCCGCGCATAATGACTTGACGAAATTCATTAAAGCTGCATACGTAATACTGCCAGTAGGGTTGTTGAATGTAGGTTCATATTAAAATAATAAACTAACAGACTTCATTTGTAACAAAACGTGAAAAAGAAGATAAATCTTTAAATATAAACAACTCAGGTTTATTTTTGGAGCTAAGTGTTACGCATATTTTAAGTTAGGAACTACACTGCAACTGAGCGAAGCATCAAATATAAAGTTTATTTAAATCATATTAGTAAATAATCATCATTATTATCTGCAGCGGAACAGCACGGCTTTGATACAGACTACCTAACCAAGGTAATTAAACAAGGTACTGCGTTGTAAAGTTGGAATGCAGTTCCTAAGTATCCTTGGACAATCCTTGGACAATTTCACACAGCGCCATCGAGCCCCAAAGTACGCAAAGCTTGTGTTCTGGGTGCTAGATAACTGATAACTTATATACTTTTTTTTTATACATATTATACATAACACACAGACCCGTAACAGAAATTAAAATTCGTCATTTCAATTTCTGTAAATGGCATATTATCATCTATCAAACCTTAGTCCCACTTTACCTATTGTACATTTGTGCTGTACATTGTTCTTCAAAATATTAATTATCTTAGTCCTTAAAGAAAAATTAATAATAAAAGCTTTGTTTTGCATCAAATAACATTCCTACAAGCAATACATAGGAAATGAGGCAGCTACTCCTCTGAATAATATAAAATACAAAACTCTTTATTTGCACACAACAGGATACACGAGACATAATATATTACAATATATTAAAATAAGTACAAAGGGCGGTCTTATCACTAGACTAATAGGACTAAAATCAGTGACTACTACACATTTTGCTGTAAATTTGTTCTCAACGCGGCGTAAAATTAAACGCAATGACTGTTTCGTAATACTTTTGCAATTTAATATCGCAACAAGTCAGTAACTTGATTCGCTGCGTTACTATCTATGTCACTAAGATCGTCTGTTCCACATTTGTTGCCGTTATAAATGTTAGAAGTGCTTTTTGGATGTGATGCGTGTATTAGCTATACCGCCAGGCTTCATCCAGATACTGACGAAGTACCTGCATGCCTTAAACATACTTTTAGTTCCTGGAAGACTTTAATAGTCTACTAGCTATTTCCCGCGACTTCGTCTACGTAAAACTTGATTATTAAAAGTTCAGGGCAAGTTCCCGCAGGAACCGCAATGAATATTGCGATAAATTATAACATATGTGCTATTCTGGGATAGAAGCTGCATTACTGCTAAATTTAATCAAAATACGTTCAGTAATTTGCGTTTACAAACATCCACCCATCCTTACAACCTTTCGATTTTACCATTGGGAAAAACAGTATTTGGGTTATAGCGTTCAGGCAGACGCGGCAAACGACTTTATACTGCACAGATTTAAATATTTATTTAAATCGCATTTTAGAGACAAATTGCGCCACAGCTGGAACTTGATTCCCCAAGATAAGTCGTCTGTCAGAAGTCGGCTAAACTGGGTCAATTACGAGTCCATAGCCGTTTTATTTTAAAGCGGATGGGAGTGTCCCTTTCTGTTTTGTCGGCGGACCACGGTGAGGTCGATACACGCGGGGCTCGGGTTATGCAACTCCCGCGCAGACACGCCCATCGCTGACGCACTGTGACCAGAGTTAAAAATAACACCTTTGTTGTGCTCGCATAAACATGCGTTTGTCATTAAACAATATTTATAATCGGCGTCACTTGTTGTCCTTCGCGTTGCGAAGTTGATGTTTTTAAGTATTAAGAACTGGTCCACATTTGGGGCACGGACATGTACACATGTAGGTCGCTAATGGACAACAATTATCTGAAACGAATAAGAAACTTTTATGACTTATTCCGTCGTCTTTAGCCATAGGAATAGCCTTTGTGTTGGAGCAGTTAGTTAGCAGCATATGTTGCTGCCGCACCGTGCTACAACTCTGTGGTAACGGCGATACGTGCGCACGCGCATGCACGCGGCGAAGCACGCACCTCCGTTTCACAACCTCCATCGTAGCGCAGGCCGACGACCTCGCCGCCAAAACTATCGAACTATCTGTGCGCCCACTTCCTCGCTCCTAAAACTGTTATCACAACATATAATAGCATTGTTATGTTTACACGCGTAAACAACGGAGGCAGCGGTCTGATTTAATCCCGTATTAAGCATATAAATCACTTAATTTCCGGATAATTGTTCCTATCTGTGCTCTTGTTTACATTCACTGTACCTATATTGCTCTTTGTGTGTACTATGTATAATAATGATAATAGGTATGACAATGATTTCGTTTATAGACTGACCACACCATATGAATTCATATAATATGCATTACTTATTATAATGCCGTTTATTTAACGCAGAAAGGTTTTATATTAAACATTCCAAGTGTTTCCATAATCATACATATATAAGGCGTTATCGGGCGTATAGACGTTCTTCGGACGTTTGCACAATGCGTATTCTTTTAAATTGCGGCGCTTTTTAAACTGAATGAAGGCTGCCGGCTAAGTGGTCACGATATTGCATATGTTTAATAACTTATTTACGTTCCTTTTGTCGAATTTTGACCGCTTAAATATCATTACATATTGCTTGGATTGATATCTAAATTCGTATCCGCTTCGCCGGCCATCATCGGTTCCGCTATAGCAACAACTAGTTAATTATATTTACAGCACTAATAGTTGCTTGTTTACATAATTATTCGGTATAAATCTTATCTTGTCGAGTTGCTAGTATGATTAATCTGTCGACTATAAAAGTAAACACAATACTTAAGCGGCGAATATGATATATTCATCCACTTTAGTTGATGAGTATAAACTCTCCTATACTATTTTACTCACTTTTTTAATATGCCTTGCTAAGATCTTGGGTTTGTTGATGGAGCCTTTTAATTCGTCCGTTTTTGACCTTTTTTTGACACATGGTCAAACGGTTCACGTGTTGGTAAGCGTCCATCGTCGTCCTCCAAGACAACAGCAACCTAAGAAGAGCGGATGCTTTGTCGGTCCTTCATTGGAAGGGGAAATTGGGAATGGATTATATTTAGGCACTAAATTGAATTTTAGTCGTTAGTTCAGTAGTAGAAAGGTTTATCTACTCTGTTTTTAATAAATCACTATAGCAGTTCTTACCGTACAAGAATGTTAATATTGTAAATTAGATCGATTTTACTTAGGTGTATTGATGTTCGAAAATCATGAAATCCGTACATTAGTGATGCCTTACCGGCATCCCCGAGATATCACACAAAGGAAAACGGATATTAAATCCAGCGTGACGTTCCTTTTGATTAAAACTGAATAAACGTAATTGGTGTGTCGCATAACATAGCGTCGTAGTGAATTACAATTTGTCTCATGCGGAGCAATTGGATCTAGACGTAATACCACGTCCCACGACTTGAGACTCAATTCGTTTATTTATACGCAGCGGGTAAGTAAGGCGCCCATATCACGCGGCGGAGCATCTGCGCTATGGGCGAGGGGATCAATTTACCGGGAGGAGTCCACGTGCCGCCGCAACACCGCCGCAGACACACAGAGCTGAGACATTAATATCACTCAGTGTCACTGTATCCGGGAGTATACGATGGGTGCCGCAGCCGGGTTGCGCTCGCCCTGGAGCTAGGACGAGAAGCATCAGGGCTTTGTCGCGCGCGATTTAAGTTTAAAATAAATAAATATCCGTGGACAAATTCACACAGCGCCATCTAGCCCCAAACTAAGCAAAGCTTGTACTATGGGTGCTCGATAACTGATATACTACTTAAATACTTTTAAATACATACTTGTTATACATAGAACACCCAGACCCGTAACAGAAATTAAAATTCATCATTTCAATTTCTGCCCGGCCGGGAATCGAACCCGGGACCTCTTGCGTGGCAGACCGGCATGTTGACCATTGAACCACTCAGGTCGTCGTTTGGATCTCGCTTACGACACAAATCGAAAGAGCTTGCTGGATTTATTGAACAATGCTCTCGCTGAGTCTTTGAGTTGGCACGGCTACGAAACACAACTTTTTTAGTTTATTAATTTTGTAATTGGTAACTACCAACATGAAATGACTATGTAGGTACAAAGAATAAATAACAAAAAAGCTTTCAAGTAAAAGTAGCTCCTCAGTCCGGGCTTCTATTATCTGCAACTTTCAGGAACTCCATCCATGCCATTTTCTCATATTCGAATAAGCTTTAATAAGAGGCTCGTTCCAATAGCCCTGACGTTATGTACTTACAGAAGGCTATGTAACCGCACAGCGTCGTGCCCAGACTCAACGTCTGTATCGCTAGAGTGGGTACATATCTTTATTGCACACTAGCGACCCGCCAGGGTAGTGCGACCTTAACAAACTATACACCTAAACCTTCTTCATGAAACAGTCGGTCTATTGATGAACTGCATTAAAATCCGTGTAGTATTTTTTTAGTTTATGACTAACGGCCAGACAGACAGACGCGGCGTGGGATTTATAGTGAAAATTATATTGTAGGTTTTTAGGTTGTATTTTATCCACAAAACACGATAGAAAAGGTATTGTGTCAATATATTCAGTTCCAGTCAGAGTAATTGGAACCCGAGGTCAAATCCTAACGCTACTCCGCTACATAGACTGTGCGCAGTCCGTCGGAGTGGAATTGCACCAACCCGGTCTTCCACCCGTTTGTCTAATGTAGAAATGGGAAATAATATTGATGAATGTAATAAAGTTATACTAGGCAGTACGACTGATGTGATCGTCACACGAAAACACTTAAAGTTCTGAATCGTACTTTAGCGAGATACGAAATTTAAAATAACCACTTGAACTCTCATCTTGATATGCTTCTAGGTACTTGATTTATAAGACATATCGTAGTCTTCATCGAATTCGACGCAAACGAAGTCACGGGCAAATGTGAGACGCCAACAAACAAGTTGCTGTCACATTTAAAGTTTATCAACTTGTCGAATATGGCTTATCAGTCACTGCACAATCTTTTTACCTAGTAACCGACTTTTAATTACGGATAAGTACCTAATGTGTATTTAACATATCAATGTCGGCCTGGCGACTTGCCTGGCCTTACAACAAATGTAACAAACACTGCGGTCAACATTGTAGTTACACACAATAGAAGTTACCTACATTGTATTAATAGTGTAGGTGCCTATGTTTATCTAAAGAGATACACCTCCTGCACCAGAGTCTGTAACGGTCTACGTGTCACCTTTTATTGTAGGATTTGTTGAAACACCCGTATATAGCTGTGTGCAAAGAATAAATAAAGGCGAAAACACACGTAACAAGTACGTACGTATGTACAATACGAGTAAATACTCGTAACTATCACGATTTGCAAATGCTCTTGTTTTTAGCACACCCAAATTGGCTCTGAGTGATGATGACAATTTGTTCTTTCAATTCGTACGAATTTTTTTCGACCACTATAAATAGGAGACGTAACAGTTTGACGTCCGTATTTCGGGGCGTCAATATAGGCAACATTAAATACTTACATACATTCTTTGTAACGTCACCGTACCTACCTACATTTAATTATACCGAGGCATTTACGTTGCATTTAAAGTGTAACTAGTTGGAGACGCAAACATAAACAAAAGGAAAGTAAAGGGAGATATAGAGATAAACGAGGCAATGATAAGGCGGCACGCGGCGCGGCGGGTATGTTGGTAAATATGCGAACGTCGCTGCCTGCCCAGGGTCAAGGACGCCCCGCCCGCCTTCGCCCGGGCCAACCCACCCTGGCCCCCCGGACAGCAATACCAGCTACCGCCTCCGGGAAGCGAGCCCGAAACCTCGCAGCTCAACCGACGCTGGCTGCCCCTTAAACACTGCGAAGGGTTGCCAATGCTCCCTGTTCAAGACGGAACATTTTTTATCGCAGCCCCAATGATTTCCTCGATTTTATTGTTGGTCGTGTTTGCTACATTAATCGTGGTTAGGATGTTCGAAATCTAATGTTTTTGTGTATTCGGTGATCCAAGAAGGGATATAGGTAACTTAGTTTCGAGTAGAGTCTGCGGAACATTCGGGAAGTAGAGGTAAAATTATGAATATGATAAACTCGGCAAGCAGGCATCCCTTGCCCGGGGCCTGGGCTCAGCTTGCATTCCATTTCTGTAACATAAAACGATTAAACTCGGTCGCCTCTTCTAAATGAATGCTAACACAATTTGCGTAATTAAACCCTGGCGTTACATTAGGGTGTTTAATTAAGAAGGCCGCTTATTACAACATATTTTCAGTATTTTATAAACCTATTTTTCGGATTCCTTACCTCGTACCTTGATTCACGAGTAGCCCGATATTTCACGCTGTTGAATGCATCCATCATTGTCACAGAACACCTGGAGAGCCTCGGGTGGTAAACCAGATACACTGTAAGAGCGTAAGATACTCTCATAATAACCGCGAATAGTTTAAAACATTACGTTCAATATTTTCAGTAAAATTCAGTTCAGTTAGTACTGACCTTCGATTCGGATTATGTCGCCTGAAATATCGTTTTCTCATCTTGTTCGGCTACATGTTCGGCCTTTATCCCTTTGTCAACAGGTAGGTACTTATTCGTTGTATTTGAAGCATTTTGTAATAGCAATTGTTAAATAACATTACCTACCTATTGATAAATAACATTTGACATTAGTTTACTTCCTGGCTTCTCCGATGCCAGTCATAAATACAGGTATTTAGCTTCTCCTAATATATTAAAACAGTAAAGGCTATATCATAAGGTTAACATTTTTCTCTGTAAACGGAAGTAATGTCCGTTACTGACTTTATATCGTAACAACATACAAATTGATTGACTTCATTTGCATTTTGATTAGTACTACTATTTTGTTACGGGCCGAATCATATTTGGATTAAGTACTTACATAATATCACATTTGATCTCATATTAAACGGTAAACATGATTTTTGACATGTGTATGCTTATAGTTTAAAAGCTTGGTTTTGCATTTGAAAAAATATACATTGTATTCTACAGTAAAAACTGCGTAAAATCGTATTTATTTATATTTTTATATATAATTGCCATGAATTTCCTACACATACTCTGTAAGAACGGAAACAATAATTAATGAAATGTGAGTAAGGCAAATGCGTTTCCGAATTTGGTATACATATAGATTATTGCCGCCGAATATGGTTGCAACTGAATTCTTGTTACAAATATGGTAACTAAGAAATAGGTTCGACATGACTTCGCTTGGTTCTCTTTATGAATGCGACAGTTTCGCAAGGTTTCTGTACCAGCCTCCGAGATAGTTTGCGAGACAGTTTGCCTGAGTAAGGAGAAGTGAGGGGATAAAACTGTACCGATTTTCTGAGACATTGTCGGCCCTGAGGTCGTAAAACAAAAACCGCATAATAAAATCACATTTTATGTTGGGCCTGAGAGCGATTGTATGACCTGTTAAATACGAGCAGCTACACCACATAAACTGACGTTCATAGTTACATCTTCATCGATTATTCAGTCCATAATAGATATTTGCATTAAAATTTATTGATAGACATTACAATAATAACGAATCTATCTAATGTC
Source organism: Blastobasis lacticolella (assembly GCA_905147135.1). Classification (NCBI taxonomy): domain Eukaryota; kingdom Metazoa; phylum Arthropoda; class Insecta; order Lepidoptera; family Blastobasidae; genus Blastobasis; species Blastobasis lacticolella. The sequence continues at coordinate 12,875,600 of LR990046.1, read as the reverse complement.
TATTCTAAAGATCGCTAAAGAAGATAAACAAATATAATGATGTCATATTTTGGAGCCATTCTAGTTTGTGTGATTCAAACTCATTGATTTTGACCTTAAGAATAATCTCATAAGATTTAATTGAACATTCTTAATGATTTTCATTGCAGTGAGCATTTATCATTTATTTATTTTCTTCGGTTGCGTGTAGTGTATCAATTATTATATTTATTGTTGTTTGCATTATCCCCTTCATCTTTGTAATATTTTGTATCCTGTATGCTTTCATTGGATATTATGACTATGATAATCTACTCACGAACTTCAACAGCACCCGAACTCTGTTTATTATTGTTACTCATAGTATAGTTGCCATAGCATTGCATGTGAAACACCCGAATATTGACCCATCGCATGACTCGATGTGGCTATTCATGTTTCACCCGCTGGTTTATTATATATATTTTTTATATCACTAAGATATTACATATTTTGGTTTGCCAGCTACACTTTTTACGAGCATCTCCGCATCGCCTTGCGTAAATATTTAACGTGTTAATATTTTAATTGACGTTTTCATTGCGGGCACTAACTAATGAAACATTTAATTAAATAAACGTGACTGTATTGATTTTGGCGGATCGATGTCGGTGTGGAAATGCTCCTAAACTGTACTCAAATAATTTCGATACGTTTTTATTAGCGGTCCGTGGGGCCGGTTTCGTAAACACTTGTTATGCAAATATTATTTGAGTACAGTGGTAGTTGTTGTTGTTGATTTTGCATGCCGTGCCTGTAGTCGTTGGTCTCTGTTGCATGCAGGGCTAGGCGCGCCTCGCAGCAGCTGTCCAGGAGCGCCGAGAGCATCGACCAGTCCTTCAAGAGGTAACACTACTTTACTACATAGTAATATGTTAATCACCCACAACCCAGTAGTTCAAGCATTACACTATATTACGTTATATTGTGTCCATAACGCCCTAATAACATTAGCAACAAGACACCGTGGTCGCGCATCAACTTCTATCGACATAGCATAGCACTACATTGTGCCGAGGCAAGTTGTTGCTCACTTTTGAATTTGGAATGTAGTCCGCCCAATGGCGCACTATTAACGGCCAGCACAGCTCGCAGTCGGGCAACAGTGGTGAAATATTAAAATGGCTCCACTACTTTGTTTACATAGGAAGTAGCGTAACGGAGCCAGTGTTGTGATTAAATTATTCACTGCGCACGCGATACTTAGTCGCTCTATTACTTTTCGTTCGGTTCCGAAGGAAAGTATTCCTTTGGCAGTGTTCGATAATATTGCGGCGGCGATCGTGACAGCATCCATTTCGAGATTAAACCTTTTGGCCTATAAGCGCTGACCCAATTGCGTAATCCCCAGTAATCCCACTTAACGCCCTGTGCTCTTGGGCGAGATTGTCTTATAAGAGCCAGATGCCATTGGGGGTTTGATTTCCTATTGTTCCTTCCGAACTTATAGTTTTTGTGTAAGATGCGTCACGATTTTTTAGCATTTCGTAATGCTTTCGCTGCCTTTCCTTCTTTTGTATGTATGATAATGAAAAAGTATGTTTCGTTGATCCTAATTTCGCTGCCATAAATAGTGAAAAAGCGCCATAGTCCGCGTGTTAAGTAAATTCTGTGTCATTCGTCCGGTAGGTGTGTCGATCGGGCGTCGTTCACGCTCGTGCTATTTGTATCGACTGCTATTCGGGACGGATCGGTTTTAGGTGGCGACAATTACGCGTGCGCTGACCCCCTTGTTTACGCGGCCGTATTGTGCTCGTCACTCGCTAAACGGTCTCACCAGGCCAGCCAGGGCTAGAGATGGGTAACTCAGCGAAATTCCTTGTAGGTGTCGACTCTGACGCCGCCGTCGGCTCTTTGAGTTAACCCAAATTGCTCCATGTGACGCGCCGTCATGTTGTTACTTTCTAATATCATAATTTCTAGACAACCATATTTATTTGAGATACAAATTGCAATTAATAAAAATGTCTCAGTTAGACTGCGCTCTACGCCGCTACATTTCGAAGTGAGTCAACTCAAGGTGGCACCATGAGTTGGCGCAATTACACTGCGCCGCAGTGTTACCCATCTCTACCCAGATCCACCCGCGAACTGTCTCCACGCCCAACTGATGAACAATTAAACTTTGCCACGTCCATCTTCGGGACCGTCGGCGTCGCCGCTCTAATGAAACTTGTTAGGGATACGCTATTGACAGTTTACGAGCTGTTTTGTTTATGTCGGTCATTCAAGGGGCACCTACTACCTTATTAATTGACTGAACCAGCAATACTCAACCTTTTTGTACCTACTTCTATGACACGGACAGGTTAAAAATAAACATAAGTACTAATTAAATATTAATGTGGAGACACATAACAACATAAGTACCTGCTAATTAAATATTATTGTAGCATTAACGTGAAGGTTGATGTTGCTCTTTTGCAATTTTTGAGATTGCTGGATGTTATTATTGATAGTAATTTGAATTTATATTTGTCCGTGGACCAGGTACCGGTTGGGAAACTCTGGTTTACAACAGCTTTTATAGGTACTGGCAATATAAGTAACCAACCATGATCAAGACTTGTCCCAGTGTTATCATTATCAGCGTTACGGAATTTAATTAATAATGGTTTATCGTGTTACAGGTCGAAGAGCCGATCGGTGGACCATGGGTTCGCGGCGCCTTTCGACTTGGAAGCTTTGCGGTCCAAGGTCGAAGGAAGGTTCGACGCCGTTCACAAAGGTGAGTGACTGAGGGACATGAGCTTCATGATTGGCGGATGATGTGGATTGAGCAAGCAACAATTATGCTTTTGCCAGTGTAAATACAGGTACGAGGAATGTAGTCCCCGCAGTGGTATTGATATTGCATCTGACGACCTGAGTGGTTCAATGGTCAACATGCCGGTCTGCCACGCAAGAGGTCCCGGGTTCGATTCCCGGCCGGGCAGAAATTGAAATGATGAATTTTAATTTCTGTTACGGGTCTGGGTGTTCTATGTATAATAAGTATGTACTTAAAAGTATTTAAGTAGTATATCAGTTATCTAGCACCCATAGTACAAGCTTTGCTTAGTTTGGGGCTAGATGGCGCTGTGTGAATTTGTCCACGAATATTTATTATTTATTTATTTATTTATCTGGGGGGCGATTCTCGAGCTTTCGACATTAGAATTCGACATTTTCTAGAGAAAATATCTATTAAAAAGTCACTGCATCTCTATTGCAAGCACATTGCTTGCACATGCTTTTATTGTAAAAGATTGGTTAAAATTACTTTTTTAAGAGATATTTAGCTAGACAAACAGTCGTATTCGAGATGTCACAGCGCGAGAATAAGAGCCCCCGCAGACTGCAGACTTTCTATCGGCCAATAGTTTAATCGGGCTCTTAATCAGTACGAAGATGTATGCAAGTGCGCACACTATAAAGATTCGGAATCGGCCGATAGTTTAAACTTTAAAGTATAAAGATCTTATGAGCAATCTATGCCCGCCTACCACTTCCCGTCTAATGGAGTCTGCCTGCTAGTCAATAAAATTGTTTAAAAATAAAAGCTCTCATTAGTAATAATCTTCCCAAATCATTATTATCGTCAGCATGAACAACGGTTCAGAGTATTTTGTTGGACTTGGAGCCGAAAACTCCCCCAAATGAATGCAAGGCGTTGTAGAAGCATCAACTTCCAAAATACCTGCATGCAAAAAAAGATCAGAGAACTCTCCTACTAGGGCGCCTGAATGTTTAATCGCGCAACGAGTGCGAAACCGTCAGCATAGCGAGCGACTGCCTAAATTATCTATGTGCCTTCTCGACGACTTAACAATTGGGTTGGCAAAAATCGACTGCTATGGGCAAGTGAACTAAACTGTTTAGTTGTACAAAATAGTGCCTCTATAGGCGGAAGAATTTTTCACAATTCTGAAGACAAACGACTAAACCGATCGTTCTTTTTAACACTGTAGATGTGATGTCACATTTTATTTGCTATTTTGAATATGCTCCAACCTCTTTTATATCGTGATTCTGTTGTCTATTTTTAACGTTTAATAGGAGTGTCCCTCGAGCGCGCTCCATACAAAAGTAGTTTGATCATACTCGTATTTTCAATATTACACTGTCAACGCCAATGTAATTTTGTAGACGTGACCCAGAAATCAATATCTATGCTTGTAGTTATATTATCGTTTCAAAGGTTTTTTTAGACCTCTAAGGTGGCAAACAAGCTTACGGCCTGCCTGATGGTAAGCAGTCAGTTATATGGGATTTAAGATGTACTTGAAGTACATCTTAAATTACAATTACAGTAAATTACAGTACAATTTAAATTCTGGCAACTTTGATACGATATATTTTAAGAAAAATCTGATAAACTACAAGCTTAGATTCGATATTGGTTTCTTGATCACATCTACAAAAATTCATTGACTTTGATAGCTAAATATGGAAAACATGATCAAACTACGTTTGTATAGAGCGCGCTCGGCAAACACTAGCCTTAATTAGGTTACTTAACAAATAAGTCACGTAAAATGCGTATGAGTCGCGTAAGTTGCCGTTTTTCCCCGGACGAGATATTCCTATAATATTTATCCGGTGTCCTTCTAGATCTTAGATGTCTACCAAACACGTCTAAGTTATATTCTTGTCCTGAGTTAATTTATACGATACGTGTTCCGAGCCAAAACACCTTTGTTTGTGTGCAAGCCGTATTACAGATACTATTAACAGATTTATAGGAAGCTCTTGCATCGTGTTCCGAATTATGTGACATGGGTGGGCGACTGTTTCGAATACTAATTTGATGACGAATCACGTAAGAATAATGTGAAATCTAATTTAAGTCCATTATTGTTCAACATTGTTATTTGGTACAACAGGGCACGGAGGTCAGATGGCAGTCGCTCCACTGTAATTACGTGGTCTGTTAAAACCTGGATGACGTTCAAGGTGGACCCCAGGCGCTTGCGCGCAAGTGCACAACCGGGACATTAACGCCAATATGACCTTTGTTATTTGGAACAAAGATAAGGATTCCTAAATTTATATTTCATGTTATTGAAATGATCGTAAAAATTATTCATGCCAGTTTAACACTGATGCGGTTGAAAAGTGTCGTAAGCCCACGTTTCGTTTTAGCATTTTTATGCTGAATCCAGCGTGCAGACAGCGAAACAACGAGAACTTTTCTTTATATTTCCCCCAGCGGCAGAAATGCAAATCGTAAAAGCTCACTCAAGTAGAGATTTGCATTTTAAATTGGCGCTATTAAACTTGAATTACAGTCCTATTTATAGATACCGCCTGCCTTGATCTTGACTATGAATGTGAATTAGTTCCGATTGCGTTTGCCTGCCATGCATGGCAATACTGGCGATTTTATATGGCTAATGTGCAGGAGTTTCAAAGTCAAGTCCAGAAGTAGATTATTATAGCGTGCTGATGCGCAATTATGATATTTAGCGACTTTTAGATACCTATGTTATAGATTGGTTCAATTTAAGCTCGGACACAAATTATAAAACTTAAATACAAAAACCGAAAGAACAAAACCAAGTCCAACCAAAAGTAGATTATTATGGCGTGCTGATGCGTAATGATGACATTTAGCGACTTTTATTCTAGACTAGTTCAATTTAAGCTCGGAAACAAGCGATAAATCTTGTAATAAAGAATTTCAAATATCACGCCACGCACACCCTTGCTAAAATAAATGTAGGCACTCTGTGTGTGTCACTTTGCATCGTATGTGCGTCGCGCTGTTATTGAAATAAACACATCACGGGAGCGCCGTAAAGCAGCGCCGGCCGTAATGTAAGCTATAATTAATCCGTTAAATTCTACTAAAACACACCGCCTGTTTATTTACATTGGCTGCCGAGTGGCACGGTGGAACCCTGGCACCCTGATTGGTGCCCGGAGAAATATTCGATGAAAATTTATTATGATGATTTCGCGCATGAGTAAGCAATTCATTTCGGAATTGGAATATTCCGTTTTGACGCTCTGCGTCGTATTTAAAATTAATGTATTCGGCCCGAGGAGGTGGCTGTGTGCAATGTGTGCGTTAATTTGTTTGCCACACTATTAGCATTTGTGGCGCCATAGCAGCGACTGCTTCTCATAGGACTTAGACTTGCTGCAAATTATAAGCGTATCACCCAATTTAATATAATTGGAATTGAATTATATTTATTGGTGCGCGCTTCGATTGGAACGACTTTCCTAATATAAATTGGAAACTGGCGTAAATTAAAAATTCGGGAAAACACTGCAAGTGCTATTTTACAGATTATTTACAGTCCGCTCCTATAATTCCTAAATATACAGGGTGTTTCATAATACATGTATAAAGCCGAAAGGGTGTTAAAGTATAGCTTGCAAAGAGTACACTGGCGACTTCATATTATCCAGACATTGAATTTTAATTTTTATAAAAAATCTTCGTTTTTAAAGAAAAATAACCATATCGACTACGTTGATGCGCAGCTCTATTTCAAGTTGATGATCCTAGAAGGAGAAGTTTAACCTTTTAAATTAAAATTACAGTATTTTTTTGTACAGAACCCTCAAACCAAAAAATACAAAACGGCTAATTTAGATCTCCTTAATATCCCATTGCGCCTAGTACTATGAACTTGAGTGACCTTTTACAACTGATTTCTAGAGATGCGGTCTTTCGTTTTCAAAATGTCGATTATCGACATTGAAAAGGTAAAAGTTCGATAGTCATTTTCTCGCTTACTATTCCACGCACGAAAAAAATAATTGTACCTATCGTTTTAATACGTTTAGCACTCCATCCAGTTCACGGCTTTATACATGTATTATGAAACACCCTGTATATAGACCGAGCAGACGCGACAGTTGGTGTCCCATTTTTTATAGTATGCAAATTTTCGAGAACGTCTTAGACAACGAGATTAGTAAGCTATATCAAAATAAGGAATAACTCTGTGCAACGTACTTAAAATAAAAATGTGTAAAAAAGCGGTGAATTTTTTACAATACTTGTGCAAATCTTAGTATCCATTACGTTTTTCGTGTCAGTGATAAATATGCGTTTGCATACTTTTCACACGTAGTACGTGTATTATTTTTACGTGAACAAGTTTGTACATATCACCTTTTTTTACACTTTCTTTCAAATTTTAAGTTTAAGATGTTCTCGAATATTTGCATACTGTAAATAATGGGACACCACCAACTGTCGCGTCCACTCAGTCTAACAATAACATGGTCTACTGCTTAGATGACTGCTTACATTTAAAACTTAAGTATTTATTATTTTTCTAATAATCAGCCAAGAGTAGACGAGCGTTACAATTAATATATTAAAAAAAATTAACCGCATCTGTGTCACTGAGCGCTACATAGGCTAATAATTATCCTTTTTATTTGAATTCCTTCTGCAATAAAGGAAGCTTCCCTCACAAAATTCACAAAATCACTCCAGCGACTCAATCGCGACTTAATTTCTGTCTCTAAATTAAATTTGGTCGCAGTCGTCTCGTCTCCATTTGTTTGATGTTCGAAAGGGCGCATTTCAACGTTTTATCGTTCGCAATGAAATTAACGCCGTCGGCTTTCCTCGCGGCAACCGGCGATCCGGTGTAATCTGCTGCCGTTACAAGCAGGCGTTTCGACCGGCGACGCCCGCGCTAACAAATTATTGCCTGATTTATTTACTTACGCGCCTAGCATTTTTAACTGACTAATTGCTCGCTGACACGCTCCTTTGTGTTCCGAATGAGACTTGCATCGCAAACGACACTCCCAGTCTAGTTAGCCGTTGCGATGTTTATGTTTCACTTCAATAATGTGTTTTTCATTTCGTATACAATCCTGCAACACGAAAGAAATTGATGACAAATGTGCGCGTTGTTATAAATAAATGACGTTTATTAAACATAAACGCATGACAAGATAGATAATATTAAAAAAGAAAACAGTGGCATTATATCCATAATGTATAGCTACCCGTACCATGGGAAGACGTGCAAAGGGGTCACACTCAGCGTATGCCATGGCTGGTGCTATGGCGCTGGTTTTCAGTGCGCCATACAGTGAAGCTGGTATTGAAGTGTTCATGTTGTACGAAACTAGCAGCTGTCAGTCTCGTTTCCTTACTTAAACTGTAATATAACAAAGTAACGGTAAGCATTGTTGCTCGCAGCAGAAAATGATACTGCGGCATTTGCCTATATTACTTTGTGGTAGGGGTACACTTAGTTGTTTCTATGTAACTTGTGACTCTGTAAATTGCTTTAAGTTTAATATTGTTGTTCCAGATGAGGACGAGCAAGCCAAGAGATTACCCCCACCCCCGCCTATCAAAACTATGGCGTACACGGTAAGATTGATTACAATATCAAGATAGTACCCACTCGGCTTGAGTATTTACGTCGTAACTAATGGATTGTTTGTAAATGGAACCTTGTAAATGTGGCGGTCTTTTGTTTTCCTTTGTGTGCTACTTATATTATCATCCAATAATAGTCCACTACCAAAATTAAGCCTCCTTCACATTCATAGAGGGAAATCTCTACGATTGCGACGCTCGGCATGCGTCGCGGAGATGCAATGTTGAAAATAGGTACTCAATCAACAGAGAATGCTGCTGCCTACTTTCTGCTTTACGGAAGTGATACATAGATAGATTGTCTGTCTCACTGTGGGTTGGTGCTACATCTCTGCCGGAGATGAGAAGTAATAGACAACCACCGTCAATTATAAATACTGAAAATTTGTTATCTTAATTCCCAAGAGTATTTAGTATTTACTAACCATACCCTAAACCTTAACTGTCACAGTTTTTTTTATGTGTAGATACAACCTATGGCGCCAACAATACTGATTAACCTTATTTGTTACTAATAGGCAAACCGTAAAGTATTATTGTTATTATCTTAAAGATACAACCAATATTTTAATTGGAGGAAAGTAATAAAGTACGGACTATCAAAAAACATGTTGAATAAAATTAAATAGTTTTAATAATCTAAACTTTGGATAAGCACATTCATAATCAGTCCAGAGTCCACACATTACCTTAACATGTTCATATTCGACTATATAAACCGGTTAAAACGTGGTTTATTTTAAAAATATTGAATTACAACACTATAAATTGAACTCTATATGTAGATACTCAAATATAGCCCAAAACACGAACTCCAACGAGGCTAACAACCAACTCGACTAAACTGTCGTTCCAAAATACCGCATCGTAATCGGTCAGAAACAGAAATTACTCTGTCGTTGAAAGACACGCAGATACACCACCATGTTAAATATAATAATCCCACTTTTGAGTCAAAATTCTAAAGTAATCGAAAAAATTGGCAGCGCATTCCCTCCCCTCAGGTTGGTGATGTCCTTCATGGACGACGGTGTAGTTTATCTCTATCGTTAATCTTCTTTCATCCATACGCTCTACATGTCCGAATCATCGCAATATACCTTCTTCTACTTACTTGGCAATAAAACATAATCTGTATGCGCCTGCGCAGGTGCGCGACCGCGACACGCTGACTTCGCTGGCGGCGCGGTTCGACACCACGCCCTCGGAGCTCACCAAGCTGAACCGGCTCGCCACCCAGTTCATATTCCCCGGGCAGACGCTGCTCGTACCGGACAAGAGGAAAGGTACCGTGGTTTTTTCTTTTATTATTGTATTATCAACTAGCCGCAACAGTCCTCTGCTGTGAGCGCCGCATCAGAGCAGAGGACCCTTTTCCCTTTTTATTTCCCCATTTTTTCAGAGCCCCCTTCAGATTTTAAAACTGCGATCCCAGCAGTGGGATCTATGAAAATACCTTTTTTCCCCATTGGCACAGATTATTACTACCCAGTGGGACCGAAAATGTATGGGAAGTACTCGCTTTTCGATATCAATCGAAATTCGAACGTCTATACCCCGCGAATTAACATTTGAGGTTAAATATTGCCCGGATGATTCTCCGGTCACACCTAGTGATAGAAAAAACAATTAAAATAGAAAAAATTGCAAAAGAAATAAAAGATATTTCTTCATGTTAGGTTACAACAAGATAACATTTATGATTAATTAATTATGTATGTCGATATGAGAAATTGTTACATACTTACTGCAGGCTACTGCTCATTTTTTGTCATTCTGGTCTGCCTCTAAGACAAACATAAGTCACTTTGGATGGAGTTACGACCTTGGTGGGGGTTACGATTAAACATCGGTTTACGGTTTATAATGCTGTATGCACTGGATTTTAGTACAATATTGATTGATTCATAAATGAAGACGGATCTATAATGATATTTGCGACAAATGTTTCTCAAAACGACTACAAATTTTATACCACTGCAAAACCATGATATAAAATATGTCAGTCGTCCTAAGTATCCTATTCTACGTAGTTGCATTTTTGCACTGAAATGCGCATAAAAATGCTCGGGCTTCGTTTAACAACCACTTAGTGAACTCGGAACGTTGGCGGGCTCAGACGTAATCCGCTAATTTTGTAAAAAGGGGTTCGGTCACGCCATCACGTGACGATCCCACGAACACATTACTACTATTAGCAAAGAACGGGCAGAACACGTTATTTATATGATAACTGAAATTGTAGGTATTCACAAACCCGCGATGGTGGACTGGTAAACTGCGATACAAAATCCGTAATTTAAAATATAAAAAGAGATTTCAGGCTTTTCAGTTTTGGTTCAGGCCCTTGATCCCAATCTGGTCAGGTTCCCCTGTTAACAGGGTCACAGAGGTCAGATGGTAGTCGCTCCACTGACATTACCTAATCTTGAAAATCCTGGATGGTCAAGGCGAACAGCGGGCCCTCGCGCGCGATGGCACAACGGGGATGTTAACGCCAAAATGTTTTTGACAATAAAAAAGAGAGTACAATATCCGTAACGGTCTGAACGTCTAGAGCTAGCTCTAGATTAAACTTCACGTTCTTATAAAATGCTTTTTATTACGGAGGCTGCCTAGATGATGTCACTGGCGACTTTGTGACGCATTCTCCGTCAGCTGACAAATTAACAAGTGGCTGAGCATGTAAATGAATAATTATCTACTGAAGGTCTACTATGTAGCTATGTAAACAGATGTTATAAATAATTGTTATAAATATAATATAAAGATGCGACGCAGGTCAATTGCAAGAACGAAGTGTGTTTTTATGTTTTGGAATTGTTTATGTTACAACTGAATTACCTATAAAAGTCAAACAGTCCAACGATCGATAACAGTACAAAGAAAGTGAAATCTGATAACTTAGGTTACAGTTTTTGTAACGGAGAAGAAATAAATTCAGTGCTGTGAATTTAATAAAATAAACCGCGATCCTATTTTGTTAGTGAAATTGAAACCTTTCGTCTTAAAGAGTCCGTGGTTATGGGACAATCCACATTTCTTGGAGATTTGCTTAGTTACAAGATGCAAAAGCCGTGACCGATTGGCTCGAAGGAAAAACTGCGAAAGTCGGCCTTCGATTTCGCCAGTTGACCAGTGGCCGGCGCGCGCTACGTCCACCATGCCAACCACTTGAAACAATCGGAAATCAAACGGAGCAGGCTATGGTCGCCGAACCAGTTAATAGTTTCCTGAAAGAAGTGGATACTATCTTCTTCGACATGGAAGAAATTTCTTTGTTTACCTTAAACGTGTGTGAGTAATACGAAAATAATCGAATAATAAAACGTTTTCTAGACTTTTCCATTGGACACGTTGTTTCCAATTGTATTATATCGTGTTTGTATTGGTTTAGTATGATTTATTATACCTATACAAGAAAAGAATGTCACCTACGTAGAATATGTGAATAGGTAGGTCATGCTAAGGGTGCTGATATTTTTGAAATGTTATAATGGGTTTTGTTTTCCCAGCCCTCCCATTTCTTTATTATCTAATTTGAGGTTCTAATGTTCTGCATCATATTGTTTTATGGAATTTTACATAGAAAAGAAAAAACTTGTAGGTTCTTATTTAAACCGAATAAGAATTTAAAAAATCGACAATACTTTCTTTTCGCTTTTCCTTACACTGTGGCGAAGAGAATTTACATTTCCTAATCCAAAAATATAGTCGCACACCTTGTGCGATAAATAATCAACGGCGCCACTAACAATAACCATATCAGTGTCGTTGATTGCGCACTTGATTCACTATTGTGCTGGCACTAGAAGAAACAATAACATTCAGCCTTGGTGTTATTCATTGACGTGTGACGCCGGCGCAGAGTGAATTTTTCTCCTATTTGGCCGGCAAGCGAGCGCGCAGGATTGGCGGGTGGCGGGCAGACGCGGCCGCGCCGGCGAGCCGCACCGCCGCACCGCCGCACCACCCGCGCGCGCGCCGACTGTACCGCACCACAAATAAACTGCGCTCCACTCGGCCCACTGATCCTAATTGCGCGCTCGAAACGCAGCCCAGCGCCCACCGCGCCGCCCGCCGCCGCACCCGCGATATGGCACCACTTTATCGCACACGATAACCGCGATATAATGAACATCGCGCCGCTCACCTGGCACCACAATGTTCAGTTTTGAATTCCTGAAGCGGTGGTACGGTGCGTAGCGTCCCCGACTCGCCAACTATTCCCTTTTGTGATTGTTTGGTGCGTGTTTGTAATGCAGTGGTTTTGTAAACAACGCGGTAAAGTGTGTGTCGTCGCGTTCCAGATGGCGATAAGGACTCGGACGGGCCGTCGGAGAGCGGCGATAACACCTCGGAGTCCACGCAGGCCAACAGCGAGCCGGCGCAGGAAAAAGGTACGACAGATTCTACTGCTGTGCTTTGAGTTTGCAGCGAACCCGCGCATGCAATAATGACGTCGCGTGCTGTGAAACACGCCGCATTAGCATGCCACTGGGATTTTCCTCGCTATTTGTACAATGTTAAAGGTTACAGCTGTAGTTACGACTGCAGTTATCTAAAATCTAACTAATGAACGGTTTTAATGTAAGATGTCTGAAAAATTAAATACTGTAAAATATGGTGTAACTGACCGTATGGTTAGCTGAATTCATTATGTAGGTGAAACAAATGATAGTGTTATGTTGCGATGTGTTATCGCTTCTTTCTGGCACTTTTTACACAATTCATGTGTCGCAAACATATGTGCGCTCCGTTTGTTTACACAAGCTGTTAGGAGACAAAAGTATTTCATGTTCAACAATACGGGTCTTGTGTGCAGTTTCGTTTGATATTTTTAGATAGATACACAAATAAAATATAATAAAAACTCTTTCAATTCTTTGAAGTAATGGTTAACGCCGCTTAGACTCTACTATTTTATGACGCAAAATGATATGCACGTCGGTATAAGTGCGATTGTAAAAAGATGTACTAATGGCAAATATTTGAGTGTGCATCACCATAGTCAAGGAGATAGTGAGCCAACCACTATCATTATGGATGTAGGTATGCAAAAATGTTCCGTCCGAAATTTGCTCGGCTATCCCGCGAGATCTGCTACTTTTCCGGGACATAAAGTGGCCCATGACACTCGGGAAGAGTGTCCTATTACTAAAATAATTTACGAAAACGGTTTAGTAGTTTCAGTGATAAGCGTATTCCAACAAACAAAATCCTTTAGCTTTATATATTAGTATAGATATGAGATTCCTGCTATCAAGTTATGTAAGGGATAGTCATATCAGGAATAGCTTTCAACAGGAGGGATAATGTGTTCTTAAAACTATTACACGTGTAGTCGTTCCACCTTTCGAAATCCTTAAAAACTGGACTGTTATGCACTATTGATGATGATGATGATGTGATGTTCCGTCCCCGCAGAGATCCTGGACAGCCTGCGGCCGGTGTCCCCCGAGACGCCGTCCAGCAGCAGCGGCCCGCAGCGCTTCCTCAAGATCAACGTGAGACACATCACAGATGGACAGGTGAGCGACATAGCACCGCCTTTGTTCTTTTATTCTACGCAGTGACAAAATAGTATACAGCCAACCAGATGGTATGGGTGGCTGCGGGAAGGAGCGTAGGGGAAATCTGACAAACGTCCCACCGTTTTTATAATTTTCACCTCTTTCGTACCGATTCCATACGCAGTAAAGTCAATAGAAGTCCAATGCGTGCGTGGCCTTGTCATGAAAATGACCCGATAGTCGTTTTTTGCCCATGGTATCTGACGGTTATAGCGCAGTAGTACAGTTACGCGCAGTAGTGGCCGAGGTGGGGCCAAGCGTTCTTGATAGTGTGACGCCCCATATGACATTTCTGTTTGTGACAGTTTTCTATTTTTTTTCCGTCTTAAGGTTTCACCACGTTTAAGAATCGTAACGTGGCTGGTAGGGGTTCTAAATAACGCGTAATGCTAATGTAGATGTTATGGATGGCAGACACCGTTTTCTATTAAATGGGCTGTGTATTCGGGCTGGTTGTATCAATAACAAATGATACCGACATACGCCATACCGCCCACCCGTTTCCGCTATTTCGATCTCCCTTTACATACTTTCTTACCTAAACTTTTGTCTTTAAGAATGAGTGATTTTGTTATATTTGTGTTCACATTATTGTAATTTCATTGTGCACAATACTTAAATTGTTAAATAAAGAAAATAAATAAATAAATGAATGAATGAATAACACTTAATTGCGCATTTAAAATTATAGAATGGGACAGTTTGAATGGGAAGAGTTAACAATTTCGATTTAAAATCAATTGTGATGGCAATCATATATGTAGCCCACAATTATAGAAAGATCGAACTGGTAGTTGAGAGATTAGCGAGCCAAAACAAACAAACAAGGTTATAATATTAGTGTAGATAACAAACAGGGATTGCGTGTGACCTCAATGTCACCTGATAGTACGTGATTGAACGTGTATGGCTCCATTACGCGACGCCTCATGACACATGTTATACCTAGTAATGAATTGCTAACAAGTTTTCGTCTCGTCTGTACTGTTTAGGTATATTTTTTGTCTCGGGAAAACTATCTGTTTATGTCTATTTCGTGTATTGTATCTGTATTGTGTGTGATATGCCGTAATACATGTTACTTAACATTCATTTGCATGGCAATAACGTATTAGGAAGTCTAATTAGCGACTGCTGTTGGTGGTAAATAATGCTATCGGCTAGTTTCGGCTGCGTATTTACTCACATTAGCCGCGGGGTGTCCGGCAGAGTACAATAGGACCGCTGTACACTCGTGGGTGGTCGTACAAGGCGACTTATGTTTTCGAGACAAAAGCTCTAGAGTTTCCGTAGGCTGGAAAATGGGCAATAGCGTTTTCCGTTGTTATATTTATAACACAGCGAACTCCAACCCGTCTGCCAAGCGTGGAGATTATGGCAAAAGCCTCCCCTTTCGTGGGAGAGGCCCTAGGTCCCGCAGTGGACTGTTATGGGCTGTGATGATGATTTACTCACACGCGTGCGACAGAGACGACGCTCTACGTACGCGGTATTAGCGGATGTGCAGTATTTACCACCGACATCTGAGAGAACTTGATAATGAAAGAACGCGATGTGAAAATTCGCTACTATGAAAAAATGCTTTCGTGAAACTTGTCTAACAAATCATCTGTATATCTATACAAATGTTATAAAGAGCAAGATTTGTATTTTTAATCCCCAAAGAAAAAAGAGGGGTATTTAAATTTGACATGTATATCTGTGGCTCTGTGTGTCTGTGGTATCGTAGTACCCGAACTGATGGACCGATTTCGATGCGGTTATCTTTGTTTGAAGTTCTGCAAGTTTCTGCATTTTAATCGGGATGATTCTTAGTTTTGTTTCATTAAAATCCGTTAGTTTTAAAAATATATTTAAGTAATCTTTATCGAGGGATATCCGGCGTTTTTCTGTCGCTTAGGTTATTGAATTAGACTATTTGGTCCTTCAACTGTTCGATCGCTGTGAAATCGCACGCTCTTCGCATACGGATAACACATTTACCATCTTAGTATATTAGTCATGGAAGTTGTTTATGTCTATTAATACTAATACATGCTGAGGTAAAATGCGACATCTAAATACAAAATAAGCTTTAAAGTAATTTTCATAAACAATGTTATTTCGCAGCGTAGTACACGTTTCATTACCTATACAAACACAAACCGTATGACATTTTGTTAACAACGAATGGATTCTATTGAAAGGTTGCGCAGTAAAAATATAATAATAAAACATACGGTGCAACTTTATGGTAGTAATTTAACGGTGCAGAATAACCATTCATGCAATTTTAAACATTGTTAAAGTTATAATAACATAGTATATGTGAATAAGGACATTAAGTAGGTACCTACAGTAGTAAACCCTGTTGTTTATTATAACTTGCCGATTATAATATATCTGTACTTAGTATAAAACAAAGTAGTTTGCCGCCGTGTGATACATTGTATGTATATTGTAGGCTTAGATCTTTTAAACTACGCAACGGATTTTAATGCGATTTTCAACAATAGATAGAGTAATTCAGAGAAAGGTAAGCAGCCAAAAAGGGTAGGTAGGGTAGGTAAAATCCACTACTTTTTATAAATTCGTTTCATAATGATTAGATAACTTATTCACGAGTTTGTAGTGTTCGGTTCCTAGAAACTTGAATATTGACGCGGTAGCTCTTCAGTTCGATAGCAGATATAGACACAAGTGTTTCAGCTGAAGCACACTTGAACTGGTGGCACTTATTTTAAGATTTAAACATTAATAGGTATGACTAAAGTTGTCACTTGGAGACTAGAGACAGTTACGATTATAATTAAAAGTAGCCGTTGCGACGATATCCGTGTTTCTTTCACTTCCTGCAGGAAAACATACCCTTTGAAGATTTAGAAAACAAATTAAAATTTTATGTCGCAATGGAACGCTAGTTTCGATAAAAAGCAGTTCCTTTTTTTACATTAACAGACATTTTAATTAGTCTACTGCTGGACTGGCCTTCTCCACATTAATGCAGGGTATTGCCATAATCTCCACGCTTCACAGTGTTGAAAATACACAACAGCTGCTCTATACCCAATGCTGCTGCCAATTTTATGGCTTACGAACCGAGACTAGAACTCTAGACCTAGATGTGCATTGCACCCAGAAAGATCCCAGAGGGAGATCCAAGGTCTCCAACAGAGACAGACAAGCATTCAAATACAACATCTTATTCGAAGGGCGTGGTCTCCGGCGTACTGCTGGTCACACCGAACGCGGTGATGTTCGACCCGAACGTCTCCGACACGCTGGTGATGGAGCACGGCCCCGAGTCGTACGGTGTGATCGCGCCCATGGAGTACGTCGTCAACGCGGCCATATTCTACGACATCGCGCACATGCGCACTCACGGACCGGACCACAATACGCACAAGTAAGAACACTGCCTTTTACTTGAAATTGGCAAATCTATATTGCCATAACTTACAAAAAAAAAGAACATTGCCGTTGGTAGTAAAACTAGTAAATGGAACGTTTTGATTGGAGCCGACCAGTTAGTTGCAGTTGATACTAATCCTTACGCACTATAAAATTAAGTCACATTTGGGTGCGGGGGACGTGGTCGGATGTCCGACCAAGGGCGGCTCGCCCGCGCATCCGAATTTATCCAAAATCGACTTAATTTTATAGTGCGTAAGGATTAGTATTGACTGCAACTGACGGTTGATCGGCTCCAGCCCAATCGGAGCCAATAAGTGCCAACATCCGTTTAGAGATCCAGATCAGAGATGTAGAAACTAGCGGATGTGCATTATGTACCAATGCCTCGTACTGTACGTTTATTACTTAGTTATGAATCTGTCTGTGACGTGTCACAGCTAAGCCGCTACAGTTAAAATTTATAAAAAAATGGACGAAGGAACGGTTTTATCGGATTTCCTAGATCTTTCTAGCAGAGGCTGCGACTATCTTTAAATAAAACAACAATAAATGTTTAGTTGCTATGCACATTTCAATCTCATTAGTTTAGCGGGAGACGTGTGAAAAAGACATTCACATATCTCCTTATATTGTAGCCGTGTAAGTACGGAAAAAACAAACTCAATTTTCACTAGGAATGTAGGATCTTGATACAGGTTCGCGACTCCTATTCAAAACAAAGTTTCCGTTGACTTGGAAATCTAATTTACATTGTTATCGGTGCGGTTGAGCGCACATAAATGGGCGTTTTGTGCGCTCATACTTTCATGGTGTCGAACGTGAAACGACTCGAGCCGCAGCATTTTGAATTTTGATACTCAAAATACTATATTTGAAAGAATATTCTCTATATAGGACGCCACGCGAATTAATCCACCAGTATTATATAATACAGTATCAAATTATTATATTATAAATAAATAATATATTAATTCCTCTCCGAATTTGTTAAACACAAATCCGCAAATGAACTTGTTATAAAAGCGATATTTTCAAGCTATTATCAAAATGAAGCGAACTTTTGAAAATAACTTATCTGAAACTTATTTTGGCCAACTTCAACGACAATTTCAACTGATTAACACGTACACACAGTATTGAAATTTACCCATATACCTTCGTTTTCCACTGGCAAATTAATTATATCAATCCCAACACTAACCAAGTGATTTTGACAATCTATCGTTAGAACTATAATATATTTATATTCATCCTTATTATTAATCTTATACTGATTGCATTTTCTTCTCGTATTGCAGAGCAGAGCACGCCGAAATCTACTACATGAATAAGTCTGAACTTTCGCCCGGCAAGGACTCCCTTCTAGTCAAAGTGAGTGCTTACTTTACGCCTGATTGATAACTAGAACATACGGTAGTTTTTTACGACCAGCTGACAGGTTTATTGTTCTATTTATCACAACGACATACGAGTGACGAAGATAATACATGAGTTATAGCTCTTGAAATACTCCTTTGTAGACGGTCCGTGCATTGCTAATTATGATTGACTGTCATGATCGTCATTGTTGCTTCAGCTAGAATTTTTAACGCGCACATTTTGAGTTGCGCACAAAATTGTTCGTATGTATTGATTTATCGTATATTGATAGAGTTATATAACAGTCACGATGGTCCAAATCGTACTTGTCAAAACATGTCGATGTAATGGTGGTAGTGTCAAGTAGATTTTATCTTGAAGGCCTTTGAATTTAATTATCACTCTCAAATGGACATCCCCATTTCTATTGTGATGGCCAATACCTTTACTCTCTGGGAGGGTTCTGCACAAGCTCATTTGTGTTAAACTCATCCATTAGCTTTCCCTTAGTAGCGTTAGCCCCATTTCCTAATCATAACCTCTCAGCCTATACTAAGCTACTCCCCATGGCAAACAATGATGCTTGTGAACACTTCACAAGCATAATTGCTTTTAAGCTCCATCCGTTAACCTCCGTTATGTTAGAACCTCTGTTACTTTCATCAACCTTAGCGGGGCATTTGCGATGGCCTCTCAGCTCGTTGAGCTACCGTGGCAATCCTGGCTATCTCCTTTGCGTTAACGCCCATCCGCTTACCCGTACTAGCTTCTATTAACCCTATATTGGTACCGAAGTACCCCGCCCTAATAGTTTCCCAGACCTATAACCCCCGTGGTACCACCAAGGTACGAGTCTTTCCACGTTATATTCAGGAAGAGACATACCCCGCCCGTCTGTAGGCGGCGGCGCGGATGCCAATGAGGCTGACGCGGTGGAGCGCCCGGAGGGGCGTCTATCTGTTTTATATCCTCAACATTACGATAGTCTCCCTGCATAATAACGTATTACTTCGTATTAGCGTGCGTCTAGGTCCATCCGCTAACCTGCACTAGCTTCCACATATTCATACAGCCTCCCAGCCCTATAACCCTTGTAGCAAGGTACCAGTCTCTGTACGATGCCCGGCCGCGCCGGAGGAGCGTCTCTGCTCCATCCGTTTTATTTCCCCTACATTACGATAGTCTCCCAGCTAGTAAAAGCTTCCTATCACAATCCCCGCTAAGATGCACTAGCTTCCACACATTCATACCCTGACTATGAGGACTTCTAGCCCTATGAGGTCTCCCAGCCCCCCCTATAACCCCCGTGGCAAGGTACCAGTCTCCGCACGTACATTCAGGACGAGAAGTTCCCCGAGCTGCAGGCGGCGGGCGCGGCGGACGCGCGTCCCTGCTCCATCCGTTCTTTTTCCCAACATTACGATAGTCTCCCAGCTCATTATAGCTTCCTATCACAATCCCCGCTAACCTGCACTAGCTTCCATACGTCATACTCAGACTATATAGTCTCCCAGCCCCGTAACCCCCGTGGCAAGGTACCAGTCTCCGTACGTACATTCAGGACGAGACATTCCCCGAGCTGCAGGCGGCTGGTGCAGAGGGCGAGGAGGCGGCCGCGGAGGAGCGCCCGGGCTCCGGCGACGCGGACGACCGCGGCGGCGCCGCATTCCCGAAGGCCTTCGAGAGGGAGCTGGTTACGCCAACCAACTTGCAGGTGAGTTGGCTGCTACGCAGGGTTGAGAATTTCAGAAGGCCATATTGGCGTTTCATAATACTATTCATAACTCTCTTTATAGTCGGTCCCTCATGACTGAGGACCGTGGTCTGATGAGCACATCTTCGAGCGCACGAATTGCCTCCAATTGCTCCTATCCATCGCCAGCCTCACCGCATCATAATATGATTCATATTGATTTGTCACAAACTTGCCTGCAGCGTCGCTGTTGTTGACATTGACATGCCAATTCAAAATGGCGTCACTTAGTTCCAGCATTGTACACCGGATCTGATATGTTTGTGGCACTCTAATATGATTCATAATGCGGAACGTTAATGTGGCCTTTTTAAACCCCAGGAGACAAAACAATGAGGGTTTGCGCAGTATCAAAATCCAACAGATGGCACTTGTGAGAAGAGAGGTCCGTTGTCAAAATAATACTGTGCTATTGGACAGAAACAACTGCTGTATATGACGAATCTATTGCAAACAATGACGGGGCTTTATTTTCACAGAAGACCTAACTTCTCAGCAGCGCCATCTGAAATCGAGCAATCCGTCATTGGGCGTGAAAATGATAATACTGAATGTGGCGTAAAAAGGAACTAACATAACCTACCGCTACGGAAACTTCACTGGAGAAAACAACTGATTACGTCTAATTTTCACGATTGACGGCACCTCATTATCACAGCTGACGCCCGCAAGTTTGGTAAATCAACAGCCACAGAAAAACATGATACAGTTCGCTTCAAATCGTCTTTATACGTATCAGTCAGATATCATAGGAGACATGGAAACCCGAATAGCATTCTAATAACGTTTTGTCCTTGTTCACAGCAGCAAACCACTGAAGACCGGCGGAAATCCCTGCTGGATCATCATTGGGCGATTCCCAGTAAAGATAGAATGTCAATTGATCAAGGCAGCGAGGTAAGATTCTTGATTTGTTATAGACATATATGTCTGTTGATCTCGTTAATTCAGTTCCCACACTATGAAAATATTTCTAAGCATAGATGTTTTCAACATTCCTGTTGATTTTTGTATTTTTGTTTGGTAATTACCTATATAGATATCTGTAGTGTATTACAGTTTAGTTGAGTGCTTAAGGTTTAGGCGGGAGATGCTAAAGAACCGAAGCGGTGGTGGCTGTTTAAACACTTAATTTATTGTAAAATGTATAAAAATTGTGCGCAATAAGAAATAAATAATAAAAATACGTTTATTCCATTAAAATAACGAAGTCACAACAATAAATTCATGAGAGCTTAGAGAGATCTTAGGGATCAGTGATCCACCGGACGAAGACTAGCGTCTCTACACTTAGGCAGTAATTATAATATTGGTACAGTTCAACAAGTTTTCGTATAGACAAGTATGTGTTTGTGGGTGTGTATGGGTTTGTGTGTGTGTATGTGCGTGTGTGTGTGAGTGAGTATATGTAACTTCTTATAAGCAATTTTTAACTAACTCTTCAGTTCCATCATAATCTAGAGTCATTAACCAGTTTTTCAATTTTAAATTAGATTCGTGTTTGCTCAAGGTGTAAATTTTTAAAACTTTGTTCACTACGTTATACAATTTAGATCCAATCGTGTTGAAGTGGCGACCAGCAAATCTAGTACGAGCTGTCTTAGGGTTACAAACGACCCGGCCGCCTACGTAGGACACTGTCCTCTAAGGGGAGCTCAGTGTGCCGCCTGATGACGGCGCGTAAAGAGTTGCCTCACGGTGAGCACACGGCATTCGGAGTACAGTTTTGTGGTCGAGTAGAAACGCGGCTTCAACAACGTAACTTTCAGTATTGCTCTCTGCGCTCTTTCAAGTGCTATCAGCGATGTCTTATGTGTACTCCCCCACACTGGATAACAATATGATACAATTGACTGACTTAAAGCTGTATAGACAAGCATTAAAGTTCATGTATCAGCCGAGTGTCTCAATTTACAAAAAAACATATATTAATTTCTTTATGCGGGCTGAGGTAGTGTCAATATGTTTATGCCAGTCGATGCGCTCATCTACCTGGAGACCTAGATATTTTATGCAGGTGACATTTGAAACTGAGGGGCACTGGCACTGGGAACTGGTCGCACAGAAGTGCGCCTTAATACTGACTTCCTCCTGAGTGGGTGAAAAGCTTTTGTTTGTGTAAAAGTTGATGGTTTTTGTTTTTACCAGGTTTAATGTCAAACTATTTCGGGAGAGCCAATCCATAACTTGCCGCAATGAGTCCTCTGCTCGCTGTTTTACGCATCTCCAGTTCTCGCCATGTATTATAAGGGCAATAAGTATGGGCAGAGTACATTAACACTTTTTTTTTGGCAAAATAAATATCACATACGAGTAAATCAATCAATCAATCAACATAGCCAACCTAGGATTAGGTATACCTAAAATTGCTGTGCGGCGTTTACTCCGCACAATCTCCAACTCTCGTAGTACAAGGCTTAGCTGCTAGATAACCCTCCGTAATTCATCCATGAGTACCATCGTCGTCTCCCAGGTGTCCTCAACCGCGGACCAGACCAAGGACGAGAGTCTCGAGGCCTCCGTGAACGAGCGCTCCGGCAGCGTGGACGCGGAAGCCGGAGACCGCGCGGACTTGCCCGAAGTCCCGGACGCTGACGTCCCACGCGTGGACGCCCACCATCTGGTCAAGCTGTCCTACCACGACTCTGGGATTGACATACGCGAGCCCCTGATGCATCCGAGCATCGCACAGCCACAGACCAAGAAGGTAGGTTTGGTGGGAGGAATAGGGCATGGGTCGACTACTCGTCGAATTTACACTCTGCATGGTCGGTGTTCACTTTGACTATTTACTTTACACACGTTTTTAAATCGTTTAAATCTGTGATTAATGAATTTTTGTGAGTCATTTTGGATGTGCACCGTGGGCTAGAGCCATCTGGCTGGTTTGTTTTGATGACGCATTCGTGGCGGTGTTAGATATAAATGATTTTGTATTAACATCGCGATATTTGAGTATTATTGAGGGAAGGGTGTGTTAAAAATGTTATTTGTATATATCGTTATGATTTTTCTCCGATTGTACATTTAAATTGTTGACGAAAATCTTTCAGATTGTTCGGACCCACGGTGCATAAGAACTATTCCTAATACCTTTAAAATTAACACCACACCTTAACACAACCGTCATCCGTTCCGATACTAACCCCGCGCCAATTCTAGGGCCGCCCGTCGCTAGAGCCGGAGGATTACTATCACGAGATCGAGACCATACTCGAGGCGCCCGAAGACGTCTCAATGTACGACATGCACTGTGACGTCACGTACGAGTCAAAGTTCTTACGATGCTTCGACGTGGAGCACCACGACGTTGACATGATGTCCATTGGGTCGCACTCGCACGACGAGGTGAGGCGGACACGCCGGGGACAATGAAAAGTGGGCTCTATCTGCTTGGGGATTAAGTCGATTTTACTGTCTCTCTTGGTTCTCCAGTGCTCGATCGATGTAACCTATTTTCAACCTCATTAACCTCTAACCAGGTGGCGTATCTATCTCACTCTTATGATCTCTTTTCCAGCCTTCCAATCTCTAGCTCTGACACGGTACTTGGATCTTATTCGTTGTCTGGTATCGCAGGTATTTATACTGTTATTGTGCGTCCTTCTAAACGTTTGTCGGATCGGAACATTTTGTGTACAGTCACCGGCACACACACAACACTAGCGTAACAGGTTTCGCGTTCCGCAGGTGTACAGCGATGCTGACATAGTGTTGTCGCAGGAGTGGGTGCCGCCGGTGTGTTTGCCGCGCACCGAGCCGCCGCTCTCGGCCCCGCCCCTCGGCGAGAGCGAGAGGGCGCGCAAGCCGGCCGCCGTCTCTTTCTCCCTCGACGGCAACAACCAGAAGGAGGATAGCACCAAGCCCGATAAGAAGAATAAGGTGATTGGGGGGGGAGGTTGTTGTGGTGGCATTTCGCGGATATATCAATGTCAGCGAAATCTTATATTGTATTGGATATGCCAATGGAACGCCATATTTTGTGAAATATGAAACGTTAATGGAAAAGTTAATAACTTTTTAATTTATCAGTTTCTGTATGCACTGAAATGCAACGAATTATATTGGTCAGCGTACATGCTCGCTTATTTTGGCGAAGAACAAAAATAAGGTGATATAAATGGACGCTAAATAAGACAGTACCTAACAAAGAAATTTACCACCTTATGTATTCTTTTCAAGTTATTACCAAACGAAAAGAATGTGCCATACATTTTAAATGTATATTCTGCCTACCGCCTACCTATCGCGTAGATACTTATAAAATGTGTGATAATGACCGCGATAGTTTTAAACACTACAAAAGAAAATGGTTTCCTACCGCGTACTTTTAAAATGTGTGATAATGTCCGCGATAGTTTAAAATACAAAAGAATGTGTGTCCAGATGCTGAAGCGGCTGTCATATCCGCTGTCGTGGGTGGAAGGCCTGACCGGCGAGGGCGGGCAAAGCTCCACCAGCTCCCAGGGCTCCCAAGGCGACTCGCTGCCGACTTCCGCCGACAGCCACAACTCCACCAGCGTATTCTCCAAGGTCTTCAACAGGTACGCACTGATTCCCAACACCAAGACACACTGAACAATGACGCAATATTTCCGTGAGACCGCCACTGCAAAATAGCTGGTCAAGTCCTGGACTATAATTATTATACTACATATTCATTTTCCAGAGCAATCACACTATGAAAACAACATTTACATTTGATTGATTTGATTGCACATAATATGCAACGATTGATATGCGTTTGACCTGTAATTACACCTGGCTAACCTGTATAAGTTAGGTTGCGAGTAGGATGTCGCTTTACACCGAACAAGCATTCGTCACCATTGCTCATTGTGAATTACCATAAGGACGTATCGCGATATAGGCTTGAGATCGACAGCATCGCTCCTCATGTATCAGCGGCGGCGTCCGTTACATCAACATCACGTACATGCCTAACCGAGATCATAATATTTTGAGTAAAAAACAGTCCAAATCAAAGCTTCAAGCAACCGCACCGCGGTGTTTCCACTGGTCGCTCGTCGCGTATATGCCAGCAAGTGAAGATAACTCCACTGTTCGACCTGGCTCAACCAGTAGCCTAATTACGTAACGCTGTTGCCAACTATTATCTGATTTCAATTATTGAAATTGTTACTTTAGCGATTCCGTATCATCGATTTCATGGGTTCAGTTGCTAAGCAAAGTTCCATTGAAAGAAACTGAAACTATTTAATCGATCGAATCGCAAAAGTAACAATTTCAATCATAGAAATCGGAGAATTGTTGGCAACAGAGTTACGTATTTAGCCTAAAGTAAACCAGCTTGTCACTACAACGCCACTGCGTAACGCCCACGGCGCGGATGTTTGAATATTTCCCTCTACCGTCCATTCGGCTGCGTGCTGACTGACCGAACTCCTGGGGGTTTTTGAATGAGCTTTTACTGCCTCGCGAGGATTGCATAAATCAGTCAGTTGTGCATTTATGTAATTTTGCCGGCATCGGATCTGGTTCGGGAAATTTTCGTGACACTGCCATATTTACGAAATTACAGTAAAACGTTATTTGAAATTCATATAGTATTTTTCTTTCATTCTTTTTTTTTCTTATTTTTGTTACGTTTCGTTATCTTTGTATGTATGGGATCCATCGACAATATCATGCACTAAATCAGAATAAAATAATTTTTTTTGTATTGTTTAACTTTTCGTTTGTATCCGTTGCGAAGTATAAAAAATATCGACCCGATGCCGACATAATTACACTAAAGTGCTTTTCAATAGAAAAAGATAATAAAACACTTGAGCGCAATGATAATATTGAATGTCACAAATGCCATGAACAAACTAAAAGACAACCGACACGCGCGCATAATAGGGATGATGACTGTGTCAACAATTTTGAATTCTAATTAGTCCGTCAGATAGATTATAAAAAAATATTAGACACATATTTTTTTGTTTATCAATGAATGAAAAATGACAAAGATAAAGCGTAACTCGGAGAGATGGCTCGTGACGTCATCACGAGTAAAATTTGACTTCAAGCGTGTCGTCACGCATCATTTCAACGCACCGTATCGGCGTTATTTTTTGTTCAAGTAACAAAAGAAAAAATACGTGTACAATATTTTCTTATAGTTTACCTGACTGACTAAACTTTTTTTTCAGTCTTCATGCCTATTATTTTTAATCTTTTTCTATTGTAACACTACAGTGCGCACCAATTTACTGACACGCCGATACTAACCTCCACCGCCACACACATATACACGTGCCGTGCAAAATTAACATGTGAACTGGTGAATTTTCCCCCTTCTGCTAACGTTGGACGGGTGCCGAACCCCGCTCGGTTCATAGCTCGCCAATGAACCTGGTGGAGTTCGGCACGGGGCTGTTCCTGAGTAAGACCCCGTCGGAGGAGGCGCCTGCGGACCCGCCGGGGTACGTCGCTCACGAGTCGCTGTCGATGTGCCCACTGTACCCCGTGTACCCTGCCCCCCTCGTTGTCTGTGTTTCTTGGCCCCTCGATTGGAGTCGCGCCGCAGCGGTATAGGATGCGCTATTCGGATAATGCTTTTGGAATTATGCGGTGTTTAGGCAATTTAGGTCAGGTTAGAAAATCAACAGTAGTAGCTAGGGAGAAATCGATTTCACTGTGAAATAGCTAATTATTCTGAAGTGCTGATGACTCGCTTTAGAATATCTTTTGTATTTGTTAACTGAATACTTTTGATTGAATACTTACTAGTGATTTTCATACTTTATTTGTAAATATTGTATGACGCATATCTTTGATATGATGGTCGGGTGTCAAATTCTTAGAAATCCTTGAGCTTGACATTTTGTTTCTGAGAATTTAGATAAGCTTAACTTATTCCCAATTAGGTACTTGTGAGTTTATAGCCCGCCAGTGGGTGGGACCTATCAGTGGGATAGGCCTCACCCATATAATAAATCGATTTATTATCTTAATAATCTTAATTTTTTATTTGGTTTTGGGTAGTACTAAAATAATAAAAGACAATCTGATAATTAAATTCAACTATGCCGCTGCGGTGATACGTTTAATATCCTTTTGTAATGTCACCACTTTTATCTGTATTAGGTCCACAAAATTGTGTCCTGTCTCTTCTATCGTATTGTGACGGTAAATGTGAATAATTTTATCAATTGACATTGCATAAACGTTCACATTTGCCCCTACTTGTGCTGAATGGCATGTTGTATATGTGTTTAAATAGATATCATCATGATAAGTTAGAATATTTCCTCCATTAGTTAATTATGTATCATTGTCAAATTAAATCTTAATAATCATGTCAATAAAAGTTGTGTGAAGTTTCATTATTCATCATTCGCTATTTTAGCCTCGAAACACCTGCATTTTATACCTATTGGCACTTTCAACTATTTATTATACTTTTAGGAAATTGTCTCAGCATGACTTATTGTTAGCTTTAAAAAATTGCAGCAGTATCTATACTTTCCTTTGAGTCAAGAGAGCTAATATAACTTAGAAAATTAAAACTTATTTTACAGGTGGAGAACTGATGTGTTTTATTCTTCTTACCTAACTTTGCTTTGAAATCCTAGTCCTTGTTGTAGGAACTCTATATTTGTATTTTCTTTCTTTGGTGGCGATTGGTAATCTATATTTACAACCAAAACTTTTTATACTTTATTTTAGAACTATGGAACATAACTATCCTTACATCCAGTTCGTTGGTTTACTCGGTTGAACCAATCAGCTTAACTTTGTCTGTTCGGAACCTCGGAAAATCGGTTCAACATCGTCAACTTGGAATATTAAATCTCAATAAAAAAAGTATACAGCATTTTCTTAATTAGTCGTAACAAGTACAAAAGACAGCACATGAAGTCACTAATATACAATCCGATTTGATGATCAATTGATCATTTTAAATCTAAACAAAGTTGATGTGCTGTAAGCGTACTTGTTTACCTTGTTTTTTATGGCACGAACCACATTAAAATTCTTGATGGTATCAGGCGTTATTTCTGGGTCTCCCTCATTCACTCATAGGGATTTTAGCTTCCTCCCGCATGTCAAAACTCGTCTGCTAACGTTATGAATGTATGCGCAGACGCAGCTCGCTGGGTGGGTTCGGCCGTCAGACGAAGTCGACTTCGAGTGCGCCGCCGCCGCGCCTCGACTACCGCAGCATGGTCTCCGTCGACGATATGCCGGACCTCTTCGCGTCTTTCGATAGTGAGCATATTTTTTATTTTTATTTACTAAGCTTTTGATTGTTATGCCCAACTGATAATACGTGACGATGCGGTAAGGATGCAGCTCCGCTGCCTACTTTCGTTGTGCTACAGTACTTTTAGATTTAACTAGTACTATACTTTTTACCTATTTACCCATTGTTTCAAAGCGTTTAGCCATTTCAAATCTGATCACATAAAAGCGGAACACCGATACGTGCGATCATTTTCTAGTTTTTATCAATTCATACCACTAATCGTAGCAATAAGCTACGCAGCGGCCATAGGTTCATTTTCACACAATTTTAAGCATTATCTAGTGTGTGCGCCACCATTAGCCCGGGCGTCTATTCCACACCGACAAACCACTCTGTCCACCAGCACGACTAGCACAGGTGTGCCCGCGAGTCAGCTCGCGCCGCGAGAGAGCGTTTGTTTGCTTCTCTCAATACCAAGATGAAAGAGATAGACTTATCTATGTCGCGCCTTTTCTCGCTTATCGCGCCCGAGAGCACACTTGTATTAGCCGTGCTAGTTGGTCGGTTAGTAAAAGACAAGGAACGACCGATTCGCGAAGCTAGACCAAGCCGCCTGCTGGCAATCCGGCGTGAATTGACCCTTGTGATACTTATACTTTCATTTTTCTTTCACATTTCTTTACTAACTTGCTCCCTCCCTTCCCCTCACAGAGCTAATACCGCGTCCGGCGCGCGCGAGTGACGACCCCCCACTGTACCTGCGCCTGCGCATGGGCAAGCCGGCCGGCCGCCCGCTGCCGCGGACCACGCCCCTCATGTCCTACGGCCGGAAGCGCATGAAGCCGGAGTACTGGTTCGGCGTGCCTAGGAACAGGTATTTACGCTCTAATATAGGCTTCCTACGCTTTAAATCTAGAGTTACAGGTGATTGCCATGAGATCCCGCCGTTTGGCCCAAGCTGCAGGGATACTCGACATCGGAGCCGATGGCGCCGTACTCGTGCGGAGTGCGAATTATGTAGCTAACATGCGTTACGTGGACACAAGGGAGAAATTATATAGTTATAGAAAGTAATTCGGTCTTACGGTATATTTTCCTTTAAATAATGTTTTGTGGTAACTGGGCTGCGGCCCTGTGAAGCTGACAAAATTTGTTGAACATTAATACTTACGCTGGAAATTGGCTGCCAAACCTGGGTTTTCCTATTTATGTGTAATATTTTATTTTATTTATTTAAGGAAAACCAACAGCAATGATTACAATATAAAATAATACTGGCAGCACAGAGCCATTTATAGGTTTCCACCGATAGAAACTGGATAAACTAATACACACTTTACTTTTACACATGAATTACAAGCAAGTTACTTGAATTATTTGCAATGTGTTAGTATTCCAGCTCCCATCGTATGAACTGTTTGTATTTTCGCGCTAGATGGCGCTGTCTTAACACTTTCGCTGCGGCCGACGCAACAATTGCCGGTCGGTCCTTTAATATGCGCGTTACGATACTTAGCACTGCTTTAGCATCTCCGGTATTGAGTTAGCAGGGGAAGTATTAACCTATTTTCCGTCCCCACCAGGGTGGACGACCTGTTCAAATTCCTCACGCACTGGGTGCCCGACCGGTACGGGCCGCTCGGTGACGTCACAGCCCAGGGCTACGAGCTCATCGACAGCGACACCGAGTGGGACGACGACGACGCCAAGCCCGGACATAAGGTAAGGCTTTATACCACTGAGATGGCAAAGGCCGAAAAATTTGCGAAAACGGTCGCGCACTGGGTTCAACAGGACGGTTCTATAGCTCGAGGACGATATAGACGCCAATGATGCCGACTGGACTGAGACCACCAGGAATCGGGAAGAATGTCAATGTTTGTGGGAGGCCTTTGCCCAGCAGTAGGACAGCCTTGCAAAAAAATATGACAAACTTACGGCATAGTGGTAAGAGGTTACTTGTATGTAGCCTTTGAAATTCCAGG
Source organism: Blastobasis lacticolella (assembly GCA_905147135.1). NCBI lineage: Eukaryota > Metazoa > Arthropoda > Insecta > Lepidoptera > Blastobasidae > Blastobasis > Blastobasis lacticolella. The sequence continues at coordinate 12,844,975 of LR990046.1, read as the reverse complement.
GATATTGCTGGCGTTGTACAAACCATAAGCATATTTTCCCTCCCTTTCTTGAAGAACTGCTTTTGTACTCTTCAGGGAGCTACAATACTACAAAGTTTCATCAAGATCCGTTCAATAGTTTTTGTGTGAAACCGTAAGAAACATCCATCCTTACAGAAATTAGGATTATAATATTAATAGGATAACGACAAAATGAGTCGTTCTACAGACGTAATTAATTATGTAATATATTAATGAATTAATAAATATTAATACTGTGTATAGCCATTGCATGATAGCGCAACAGGAAAACGCGTCCGAAACAGTGGAATAATTAATCATTATCCCTCACCAAACACGTCTTTAAATATTCATTTACCGGAAACTTGAAACAGAAACAATCGTATAGTATTTGCACACAGAAATATCTTCAAGTAAAACAACAAACACCGCTAAAGACTATGAGAACTTTCATAATATGAAAAAGTAATTTTACTTACTGCAGTGAGATGACGCACCAGTGAATTTCGCGGTAGTCTCTTTAATGTCACACATCTAAAACGAAATGCCTACAATGTTATCTGAGCGCGTTTATCGCTCATCAAGATAATGCCGCTTGTTGACATTATTTATGATCCCATTCTAACTGCGTTAATTGTTATCAAACGGTGGCTAAAGCTTAGTACCCATACTCGATCGGATGACATGATCGCAATGTTAACTTTGAACAATATACTACTCAAGGTATATTACTCAAGTTCAAGCAGATGCTTAGATATGGTTCCTCGAAAGATTTAGCAATATGATCGACTTTGTCATCATCATTGATTGCGTGTTTATATTAATTTCGTTTTGTGAGCAATAAACTCGTCCTTAATTTTGCAAATTGCAGCCACTTAATAAAACCATTCGTAAACACCAAGATAAGTTAATTAATTATATGTTTGCTCAATTAAAAAATTGCTTAGGCTGATATGGAATAATTTAGTTTCGAAACGTTCACATCTCTTGAGCCCTTGATTATTGCAATTGTCATACGCTGCTCTGTAATTCGTCTACCAAAATCACTTAATTACAGTGCTCGTAGCGAGATCAATATGCGAGTACAATACTCCGTAGTTTCGGTTACGTAGCCCTTACGATGTAGCTGAGGCGCAATACTGCGGTAGTATTAATGAGCGTCTCTTATCTCAGGAACGCACCGGCAGCGCAGGCGACGTGTCCGACATCACCCGCGAGTCATGGGAGGTAAGCCGCTTGCATTATCTACTTTCTACATTTTTATGATCCTACATAATATTTTTGACATCTAACATTATGTACCTACTCTTCCTCTCGGCGACACGTTCGTTTTGTGACTAACAACGCTTCTGACACACGTTTTGATCGGCGACAATGCATTCTTAATCACATTCCACATTACAGTACACATTGAACATGAATGTTTGTATATCTTGCAACCCTTTATTTGGCTGCACTGTGAGTAGGTGTTCCGAGGTGAATGCATTCGGCGTCGCGTGTCGTTCGCCCGGCGGAGCCGACAAACAAAACAATGGGCACGCGCCTTACCGCGCCTCACAGGCGACGCAGTTTACGCTAAGTGTCTACTCCCGCAATGGACAACGTTTCAGTGTTTTTCTTTTTATATTACGTATTATTATTTTACCCTTTTTAATATTTCCTATAGATGTGTTTCGATAAGGGCACCTGGCGCTCGGACTTGTAGTTTTTGGTAGTGGCGTCTCCGTTTTAGAAATGAAAACTTTTAAATACAATATGTGACAAGACGTAAGGCACCTCTTTGCCTTTGTATTTTAATAGAGAAAACAGTACAAACTATAGATTTTACCTGATTCAATTTTGACATTGCAACGTCAGTAAGTGACAATAAATAATTCACGTCCAAAAGCGAAACAACAATGTTGCACTGCTAGTAATTTTCAATTTAATTACGTGTTTTTATTTTGGTGTTGATTTAAATTTGAAATGATGTCCATTGTTTCCGTGGAGCGATCGATTGTTATCACAGTTTCGGCGTGACGCTAACAACCATAAATACCGATGACAGGCTATTAGCCACGAAACGATAAGTTGTTTGATGCATTCGCGGCTACCTTGTTTTTTTGCACATAAAAGTGCAAAATTATCTGGCACACGATAAAATCTCATAAAGACAAACCCAATCGAGTGACGCCGTGAAACAACACCTGCTTTATTTACTGAATACAAAACTTCATCATGTGTATGCTTCGAACAAATACTTTAAAATTTGTTTAAGACCATTCTTATTTACAAATTATTAATCATTTAGCTACACCATGAAACAAATACACAGTAGTACAGAACCATAACTGCCGACAAAAGATTTATACATCAAATAAATTACGGTTTTACAGTCTCAAGACAGTACACATGTCAACAAAACTATCCACTATGTCTAGACTAAATCCTGAACATCGTTGGTAACTGTATATTGTTGTGCGACCGCTATAGCTGCTGAAGGCGCCGTACGTGAAAATATATTCGATAATGAAGAGCCAAGCCGAGGCGCTCGGCGACTCGCTGGGCGAGGAGCCCCAGCCCGAGGTACCGACACCGCGGCCGCGTGCGATTTGTGCATGCGACCCCCCGACTTCATTGCCTGAATCCATCCCTGTTGCACTTAGTGCCATGTAGATACTGTAGATGATCGAGAATCTTTCTACGCTTTTAAATTCAGCCAGATATGGAGTTGAAATTGGATTTTTTTGGTCCCAAATTCAGTGTCATTTTTATTGACATAATTTATTCGTATGGCATTTTACTTACAGTAAAAATAATATACTTGGCTTAAATTATTTATTATTTTTTTGAAATTATTGAATGATTTTTTTAACACTGATTCGATTATAACGAGTTTCCAACACGCCAGATGTCTCCGCGCTAATGGCGTGGAAAATAACGCGTTAGCATTTTTTCCCGCGCGTACGTGCTCGCTGCTCGTACGCATGTTGCCATACCTCTCGATTCGAAAACGAGCGACGCAAACGCATCTCAAATCGCACGCACTCGGCAACCGTCAAGTAGATATGTCGCGAGTGTTATGCACTTAGTGAAATAGGTTTTGCACTATGCCCTAGAGACTTCGTGCAGCCATGTATGTGAATGCCGCTCCTGGATTTTTGGTCTTTAGCTGACAATGTTCGCCTAGTGGTAGTGTTACGATGCCCGATAGTGTTGCACACTGTATGTTAGTGACTAGCCGTAGCCCGTAAATCGATGTTCACACCTAGTGTGTAGGGTATGTGTATATGGAGTTGTTTTAGATCTAGATGGTACACGGTACAAATAAAGGTTAAAATGTCAATGTATGTATAAGGAAAAGGATATTTTTGACGCCGACAATGAAATTATGACGCTGATAATTAAATTTTATATACATTGTATATATATTTACCCGTTTAATAAGTATTTTCGCATAGGAACCTAACGAAACATATAATTAAATTGTACATATCGCGATTGTAATAGGTAGGTAAGGATGCCAAAGCCGCGAGATGGAACCGGAGCACAATAGATTTCGAACAATGGCAGCCGCGGCTACCTCGCAATCATTGCTCCCGCGCCTTGTTACTTATGTAACACGTAGATTGGTCACCACCATCAGGTTACTGCCTCGATGGATCACTAGTTACGATGTTTGAGATTAAACTATAGACGTATGTCGCGTTAAAGCTTAGATATAGATAAAATATGACGTGGTGGTGTAGGTATTCATAATATTGGGTGCCGAAAGTTGTATACAAACCAAGAGATAATGTCATCCATCTTACGTAGCTGTTTTATGTGGACGCAGAATAAAATAGGTTTAATAATTAGTAATCGGTGCCATAGGTTATCCTACGTTATCGAGTACAAAAATTCCACTTTGTAGCGATAGTAGAGGTTAAGGAAACCCACAAAACCTTGGTCTGCCCGTGCACAACCTGGCAAAATACAGTCTCAATTATAAATGCCTTTGCCCAAGGTTACCTTGTGTCTACTCTTTGTTGCGAACCAAAGACGTGCCTAATTTTTTTATATTAAAAGTAATACAAGTACATTAATTTACATGCGCTTACGCACGACGCCACATATGGCTGACCGGGCGACGTACAGCGTCACCCATCCATCAAACTGTTTTCACACTTCAGGCCTTTGTGATAGGGTTGTAAATTGTTCGCAGACGTACTTTTGCTGTTTACGGAATAGCATCGTGTTGTGAATCAAAATGGTACCATTTATGTCGCTACAACCAAATGGGAGACTGGCCAAGGTAGCTACTATGACACTCGTATGGTCAGTCAAATTACATTATACACTACAGAGTAAACAACAAATACATTATCGTAGATCAACAATATGTAAATCAGGTATAATCATGTATATGCGACCACATTATAAGCCGCCGTCTTTCACAGTAACTGGTAGCAAATATATCCACAAAAAACAACAAATTACAAATAGATATTAATTAATATTCCGCTTACTATTTTAATAAAAGGATATTGCTAAGATAAGTTTGGTATAATACGTATAAAAAATTAAAACCTCATTACGCTACGTATCGGTGATGAGAATTTCGTTATCAAATTAATACTTCTGTTTTGCAATAACTAAAATTCGTAATATCTTCAATATGGTCATTAATAGTTATGGCAGTTTTACACGTGTAGGTACAGCCAGGTAAAAAAAGTGTTTCGGCTTTTTGGCAAAACGTCTAGTGTTCGGTGTCGCCAAATTATCATTCAGTAGACAAAATCGGAAATAACATTATACATTATCAACATTATTGTGTTAGTTTCAATTTGTCTACTGAACATATAAGTCGGTGGCTCAGATATTAATAAAAAATTTAATGTCAAAATATCATGAGAAGCGCAATTTAACCGTGTTGCTGACTTGCAACTAATTTAAGTAAAATAGATATCATTGGCATAGATTTTTCAAATGTGATTCTCTAGATTATCCTTAGATGGGATTGAATGAGCACGAATGTTTCAGAATAGTAGTTTCATTAAATTGGGTGTGTTCGGGTACGTGAAACATTGTTAACGAATACCGTGGTATCTATTGATCTTTGTGGATCTCAGGAGTAGTCGCATAGCGCGTACTGCAATTATTGATAATAATTGTTATTCCATTGTTTTCAAAGATTTTTATTATTTTCAAGGTAATTGATACAGGTTTTACATGTTTAAATAATAAAATATATCTTAACATCTTATGTTCATATTCACAATTACGAACAATGTCTCCCTTACGCGGAAAACCAAACAAGAAAATCACTTCAAAAACAACGAGTAACAATACAAAGTAACGTTACATAACATACATAGTATTCAGCGTTGCCTTCAGACACAATGTCAAATGTCAACCTGTAACTAAGCAGCATTATAATGCGGTCCAGTACGTTCTATTCAAAACTACCGGACCTTAACCCACATTGGTTGCGTGGCTCGTGTAGTTGACAACAATTTCATATTGGACGAGACCTGATGGAACATCCGTTCCTAAATAATATTGTCTGTTTATCAGACCATATCGGACACCACAGATAATACCTTTGGTGTTGGATTTCCCGAGTTATCCTATAGATAATAAAATAGGCACATGAATCAATACAATTTAGCCTTACAACAAAAGCGAAGCTCTGATGATGATGCTATAACTAAAACCATAGAAAAAGTGTTCTAAAATAAGCATCAGTGTGATGTAATATTATACCATAACCAGGCAAAGAATGATCACATTCAAAAGGCCTTTACGAGGTTTTGATTAGATCGCACACGACGCGGAATTAGAGTCGATTATCCGAATGTAATTTTATTGTTCTTCAGTAGTACGAGTATGTATAAGTTACAAGGTTAGTCCTATTAGTCATAGAATTGTCCACTAAATGACTACTCCAATTCCACCTGTCCAGTTGATAATTAAGATCACCAGTGAATACGGCAAAGGGGTGCACAATGCTGTATTATGGGCAGTTTGAATGACATATATAATTTGCATCGCTCAATCAAATGTTCGGTATTCAGAAAAGCGTCAGATAGATACCTACATAACGTAGTCATAGTTACTTAAATTGTGTAAAAAGTAGCCACGTTATTCATTTGATTGTCGTGCTATATTCGTCTAATATTTAAATAACACGTTTGATCGCTTTTTTCTCAATATAGGAAATTAAATCGCGGAAGAGAAAGTTTTACAGTAGTGAAATTTCACGGCTTATTTGCTATCGTGATTGAATGCATGCGATGTCCGGTGTTACCATAACATCTGGCCTAGTTTTATCACGTTCGGCATACAGGTAAATAGTTGAGAAATCTGGTAGTCATCACGACACGTGCCTGCCGATAATCACGTTTGAAGGGCTCTACAAGACTAGCGTCAACCAGAAAACCGGTTAAAAGTGGTACTAAATTACCATTCATTGGTAATCGCCAGCCTCGCTCCTATTTTTGGGATTATTCCACTACCTATTTGTATATTTTCGATCGCTAGACGACAACACTTCCGTAAGAATATGTTAGTGGTTATTGCCTTCTTATATTCCGGTTTTGGAACATGAATAAATACCTACTGTATGAATCATTGATAAAACCCACAGAATATGCAATAACTATGAAGGCGCGTGGAGCGTGGGTGGCCTAGTGGTAAATGTATCCGACTCGTAAGCGAAAGGTACCGGGTTCGAATCCTACTGCCGCAATGAACCACACTTTTCGGAGTTATGTACATTACTTTGATTCTAACTGATGCTCTTGCGGTTAGGGACAACATCGTGATGAAACCTGCACATTCACGCGAGTGAATGTGTAACCATGATCCCATCTCCTCTCCGCTCCACTGTAATTATCTGATCGGTCAAATCCTGGAGCATGGTCAAGGCAGACCCCGGGTCCTCGTGCGCGTGACCGGGACATCAACGTCAAGATGATTATTATTTTTGAATCTGTTGGTGGTTGCATTTTATCGGCGTTACCTACCTGTTTATAGTATTTTTGCCAAGGGTTATAAATACAAATTATCTAATCTGTAAGACTAAAGATAGCTCGATTTTTTATTCTTCCATAAATTGAAATGATCTTTTGCCCTAATTTAATTATTGAATTAAGCTGGCCATTGAACTTGTCATCATTTAAACCACAAATAATGAGTATAGGTAACACTGCGACTCTACTGGCGTGTCGATCAGTGAGGGATCTAAGTGTGAGAATTGTCGCCAATGACTATAATTATAGCAAGCGGGCGAGGTCTGGAGTGTTAGCACGACGTAGCCACGTTAGATCATCTCTATTAGTGCATGTAGTTGATCCGTCGTCTTCGACCTCTTGTCCCGTATACTTATGACGGCGTTAACAATATATCTCTATAATTAATTTGCATGTTTGTTGGCGGGCGTTTCAATTAAACTCCTTCCACTTTGGCGCCCGTAATCGCCTCCAGAGCCGAATGAGACTCGAGCGCTTGGGACGTACTTGGAGCGTTTGTCATTTATAATAAATAAACAAGAAAAATCGGAAGCGGCGTTGCATTTCGCATATACAATTCGATACATTTGTTAAACTATTCGTGAACTGCGTCAATGAAATGTGATATTAATAATAAAATATGTATGGAACTCTAATTCCGCAGCGAACTTGAAGGGAGGGAATTGTCTAGTCGCAAGGACAGACTCGAATAATTTCAATTCGTCTATTCAGTTTCATGAAATAGAACTTCAGGTGTTTGTTCATTCATGAACATGCATCTCCAAAGCAAAGTTGCTTTTCGCGCTTGTGTTTGTTTTCTTAGCTTCATTTTTTATAATTAGACTAGCTAGGCATTTGACCGCTAGCTCACCTGGTGGTAAGTGACAATGCGGCCGATGATAGAGCATGCCTGCATTTTTCAAACTCCGATGAATTTCGTCACGGTCGTTTCTAGAACAAATTTATATTCAACGTAGTTAGTTGTCTGCCTATTCGCTCCGGGGCGGATCACTAGTACAATTATAAACTAGCCAAACGGTGGCAAGGCGGCTCTGCCTCGTGTTGTTCGCAATTAGTTGTGATCCCGTAGCGCTCATTCTGCATACAAGACTCGCGCGAATGCAACACCGACGCGCCACCGTCGGCCTCCGCCCGCCCTCTTCCGGGGTAAGAAATAGAATATAGTTTCTCCAGCAATTACTTCAATACCTGGTATAGATATCGCAGCCGGATGGTTAAATTAGCCGGTTAACTAAACGGCTAGCTTTCTGAGCAGTTATTTAGTTGAACATTTGCCAGTTTCATAAAATTTTAAAGTGATGTTGAAAGAACGATATTGCCTCGAGTTTACGCAGCTCTTCCACACATTGTTCCAATGCTAACCTACCCACAATAACTTCATAGTATAATAATAGTTTGCATTAGGTTTCTATTCTGTTAGTTTAGGTTAGCATTATGACAATGAATGGAAAAGCTCCGTAAACTCGAGGCAATATCGTTCATTTGACTTTACTTTCAAAGTTCATGAATTTGGCCAATTTTCAATTAAATAACTGCTTAAATAGCTAGCCGTTTGATTAACCGGCTAATTTAACCATTTGGCTGCGACATAGACACGAGATGCCAAGGGTACCGGGGACCTTGAGACTGGTTGAACAGCCTCTGAAGTCGATTGGCACCCCGTGTCGCGATATATTTATGATTACGTCCTAAGGTAGAACGAGAAATTAGTAACCTAGTCGAGTTCACTTAGTTTGTAAGTTGGTCGTCGTCAACAACGGCTGAACTTATGAGTTGGCGATCTCGTTTCCATTTCCACACAACTTGCTTTACTCTCTAGCCGTTTCTTCTTTTCCGTATTTTGTTCAGAAAATATTTCCCATTTTCGTTGCGTCTAGTCGTTATAAGTTGGGACGCTTTAATTAACGCTGGCTCAAGTTAAAAAGCAACTCGGCTATTATACGCGCGGTTATATCGAGATTTAGTTGGTCTCCGTGGAACGAAGTGGATTTTCTGCATGCCCACGTAGTGTACAATTATTCGGATCGCATGAGATTAGCATGCCGCTTTGGCTCCGGTGGGATTGGCGAGTTGCGCTTAATCTGTATCACAACATTTCCAAGCACATGTTTTATTTATAGGTGCTATTTGTAAGTTGCTTATATTATAACTCGGAGTATTAGGTATTCATATAATAATTACATTAGGTTGTTAAACGTGTCCTTACTCTGAATAACTATCTCCACGAGATCCAACCTTACCGGCTAACATACGTACCTTGCTAGCTGACTGGTCGTGTTGTGCCCTCAAGTTTTCTCGTTAATTTTCTTCATATTATTAACAGAATAGTTGTATTATATAATAAATAAGGTAAGATTAAGATGGAAGTTTATCCATTTTAATTTTGGACCACATTTAGAGCCTGTTGATAGTCACTATTTCAAAGTAGTGTTAATTTTTTAACACTACTTTGGGTGGGTGTAACCCTACCGAAATGTTGGGAAAACAAATCGAAAAGGTACGTCGCGTGTAAGTCCTGTCAAATATAATAATAGTGGTAATTTTTTTTATATGCCTAAAAATAAGTCTGCCTAGTAATAAGTCTTAGGCGTCACAACTCGGCCTATGCTAACATACTGACCGCGACATTGTTTGCCAAGTCAGACCGTGTAATCCGTGTAAACATATCAGCGTGCTGACAATAGAATAATTACGCTTTCCTATGTCTATTTGCAATCGTATTAATCGTAATTCCTTGGCTAATAAGACAAAAAAGTGTCTCGCAGCTTGTATTAACACTCGTACCAGCTCGTACCTCTAGTTCATTTATATTTAGAACATAGACTTTGTTGAGGTATGTACCTGGCAGTAGCCGGGATTGACCGCTCAGATGATGATGAGTTTGTTGAGGTATGTATAGTGAACACTATAAAATATATGAACGTCGCACTCATTTCGATGCATCTTGTTATTTGTTGCCTCATCTATCAAAGGCTACTTATTCAGTCGTGTATTAAATTTCGTACACAATGCCTTGTACTGTATTCGACATCAATGACGTCCTAATCCCAAACTATTTCTAATGATGATACTATAGATTAGTGTAACCTAGTTACAAGCACTAACAACGGATACCTTTTTGATGTATTTTTTGTAACATTTGGTACCAATTATAAGGATAAATATTTATTTTAAGAGAGGTAGGGCATAGCGGGGTATCTCGTTCGAATTGGAGCCGCCCGACTGGGGAAGTACCTCCACCTTACAGAATACCGCAGCTAAATAATACTCTTTTAAATAGTATTGTGTTTCTGCCGGTGAGTAAGGTTTCCAGTGCTCCATGGGGTGGGGATTTGGGGAACCGTGGCTTTGGCAGTGGAGTGGCATTTGCTTTTTGCTGCCAGAGCAACGTGTTATAGAGGTGGGCAACGCATTAGCGATACTCTTGGTGTTGCTAATGTCTATGGGCAGTGGTTACCACTTTCCATCAGGTGGCCCGCTTGCCTGTTTGCCTACCGTATGACATAAAAAAAAAAAAAAATCTGTTGAATTACGTCATTAGTTACGTCCGTCAGAAACAATATGGTTCCGTGATTCATCAAATTGTTTAGTTGGAACTAGAATTTTTTGTGAGAAATATTGCCACAAAGGAAACGAAAAATTACCAAACAAAGCAGCACTCCATTCGTGGTAAAATAAATAATAATGTTTTGTGTGTACGCACACAAAATTATTTAATTGACAGTTTACAAGTAAGTGTAAATATGTTTGTGATTAATTATGAAGAAACCGTAATTAAGGTTGACGAGCGGGCTGCGTGCGCGGGCGCCACGCAGTGCCGGGCGGCGGCGGCGGCGGCGCTGCCTTTCCTTTAGTTCGTCGTTAGTTCGTAAACAGACCTCCAGAGCTGAGGCCGCGCGCACCGGCCTCCGCGCCTCTCGTGTGCCACACTCAGAATCGAACAATAAAATTACATGCCCCGGCCTTCCGACACACCCGCTGCATTACCACGAATGCACGCTCATTAAACCGCCAGTGTACGAACAAACGTCTCCCTTGTTTGTAATCAGACGCGCGGCAGTGTTTGTGAGCGAATCCCTGTAATTGCGTGGGCCATTCTAAATTAAGCGGCAGCCGATGTGATGTGGACATAGTGTTTTGGTGCATCGCGATCGCGGCCGCGGCCGTTTGTTTGACCCCGTGACGATGCAGACCATGAAGTGGATAGAAATGGTGCGGCTGAGCCCCGTCGCGGGTGGCTCGCCGCCGGACTACGGCGACGACAAGGTGAGACAGGGCCACCTCGCTAACGGGACATCGCTGTACAGACATACTCGTACATTCACGATAATTATCAAACAACTGTTGTTTAGCTAATCGCAGATACGCGTAATACGCTGGCACGATTCGCTGCCGTACGTACTCACGTCATCAACCTTCAACCTTCGCGTCAACAAAATGCATAAACGAATATTCTATCGCTGGAAAAATAATGACGCCTACAAAAAGCCGGCTGCGCCACGCTGTAGACGATTATAAAAACTTTATATTGCATTATACCTACCACTTATTTTATTGGATTAATGACAAATGGGTATTATTAATAGAACTTTTGTAAATATTATTGCATTAAAAAAATTGATAGGTACTTACGTGCCTACTTAAGTGGTATGGAGTATAGCTTATTAGTACGTTACCGTGCTGGGTATGTCGATGTTTTGAGATAAAAATTACACTGTTACTAACTGTGGAAAACGACTTGTTACGTGTCTATTTCATTTGTAAAAATACCGATAAGGGTAGCAATAAAAATTCTGATTGCCCACCGCTAATTTAAAGCTTCAAAAACACTAAAATTGTTCGTCGTAACCTAGGCTGATACAACCGCGTAATATGGAATTTTAATCAATTTTAGTCCTTGGCGAATCGGTTCGACGTACTTGCCTGCAATCGTATATTTAAATTTACGTATTCACATGCCGTGTCCGTAATAGGAATGTCTTAGTCAGCTGATGGTGAAAAAATGTAGGTATCTGGGCGCCATGGCAGCCCCAGTCGTTAACAGGAACCGTTCTATAAATAGAGAGAGAGGCGAACGACCCAGCGGAGCCGTAGCAAGGCCTAGCCTACCATATATTGTCATCTTACTGAAACAGTAGAACGTCTAGAATACCTTCCTCACACGTTTGAAACGCGTATTGAACTATAGCTTGCCGGCTGAGCGATATCGAGCCTATAGCGCGTGTTTTAACCTATTTTGCGACGATTAGTTGTGCACTAGAAATGCTCATAATCGATAAGGTTTCGCAATTTACCTTGCTGCCTTCTCTAATTATGCACAATTTGTTATTATATCCATAACATTTTATATGTAGGTTTAATAGGCTTTAGCTACCGTAGTTTCGACATAATTGAAAAATGAAACGTACCCTACGTAAATGTGTACCAACTTGTATCTACTGTGATCCAACAAACAACAATTTGATTAAGTTTATAAAGAGATATGTATATTCTGTAATATACTTAACGTACATTTTTATTATATGCAAACGACTTATTGTGTACGTTATCATGTAATATTTTATGGATCAATATTTCGACGACACAACGTAGAGTAATAAAATCGTTATCATAAATTGGGCGAGCAATTCTAATAAAATCTATATTCTTAGTAAAGTTTTATTGATTAAAACAATAGAAATACTTATGTACTCTTTTTATTGTTTTCTATACATAGTATAAAATAAAGTCGCCTTCCGACGTCTGTCCTTATGTATCTATGTACAAGTTAAGATATTACAAACTACGCAACGGCTTTAATGCGGTTTTCAACAATACATTGAGTGATTCAAGAGGAATGTTTAAAAGCAGGTAAAAAAGGGTAGGTACAGGTAAAGTAGGTGTACGCCAACGAAGTCGCGCTGGGTCCACTAGTAAATACATAAATTAGTGAAAATTAGTAAAGGCCTTAAATGTTATTTATCAGTTCACTCGCCGGCCGGTATCGATTTTGTTTATGAGCACCACCGCTTACTTAAATAGGTCGTAAATTAACCGTAAGCTCTGATTGTAAATTATCAAACGATTGTTCCGAGATAAGATAGACGACCCAAGATTATTGCTAGTAGAGGGCGAAGACAGCCCGCCACAGTCAAAGCCCGTTCAAGATCAAGTCTGCATGTGGGGTAGCGGTCTCTCAAACCGGAAAATGCACATAATGTCAGCATTAAAGAAATAAATACGCGTCAACATAAAGGTCAACATGGCCCTAGTAGGAATACAACCGTAAATAGTGCGGCTACAGTGCGACGCGCAGCTCTCTAGTTGATACCCACGTACCGACAAAACGAATCAATGGAGATAACAAATAACACCAGCTACTCAAAAAACATCGCGTCAAAATCAGGAAAAATGTTTGGTTTCCTAAGGCGTGTAGCGCGAAGGATTATCGAGAAAATCCGCAAAGCGGAGTTCTTTGTGTTCAACGTGGTCACGGTACAGCGGAGGGGTACCATCCATTCCATATGCAATAAAGATACCCTGCATCATCTGCGTAGGAGGGCCACCATACACTCTTTGTGCGAGGTAAGATAGCAGCGGTGTAGAAGCATATACAACCAGTCCCTCAAACCAATGTCAGGGGCTCTATTTTTTTATCACTCGGCTCGATTCCAACGGTTTTCAATTTTGATTTTCGGCAAGAAAAAATCATATTGGTAATACCGAAAGAGTACGGTTAAAAGTTTGGAAAATCAGTATCATGCATCAAAATATCTAATTTTTCCTGCCGAAAATCAAAATTGAAAGTTCGAATCGAGGCGAGCGATTCAAAAATAGGGTCCCTGGTCTACATATTGATTACATGGTACGGTCACGGCTCAGAATAAAGTTGTAGGTAATGTCAATAAATTGTGCAATTCACTCGTAGACGCTATCCAAATTATCGTGTAAATTTGTAAACATGGTCTAGCAATTAGCAAAGTATTGTATGCCGTGCAATTGTATAAATATCACAAGTTTAATTTATTTACACACATGAATGATCTTAAAAACACTTAGTAGAGAATTAAGTGGTACAGTAGCGGAGCGCTAGCGTATGTATTGTAATTCTAAGGACGTTGTCACACCGTAATTGGTATACCTTAATGTGTAATTAGTGCACCCGTGCACGGATTGTCACCAATTTCTATGTTGAATGTGAACTGTAGATTCAAATGGAATGCATCACCTCACTTTACTATAGCATGCATTTTGTCATTAAAATATACCATCAGATCGCCATGTCACCGTCACTATTTAATGAATGTAACACAAAATGAATGTTTCATTTGCCATACTACATTTTTATTTTTATTATGGTTCGATATCGCATGATTTATTAATAAAAATTGGTCATCGAAATTGGTAGGTAAAGTATAAGGGATCACTTTTACAGTCAATTTCATTAAAATATATTATTAGAAACTAGATAAAGTCTCTAATTTTATACAGTTAATTCGTATATTTCGTATTAAATATCTATTGTAAGAAAAAAAACGTTGCAATTGGCTGTATAAAGAATGTAAATAGTCTATGAACTGCGATTTATTTTCGTCAAAGGAGAGGTAAATCAAATATTGCGCAATACAAAATAACATTCACGATAATTACCTACATCTTGATTCGTGAATCCAAAAGGCACCGCTTAACTTAACAAAGCGAGTACAGACAGAGGCGCCCCTGGTGTTACAATAGGTGGTTCTATATGCATAGCCAATTCTGACTCTGTTGCGTACGCGCAGGTGCTGTCTATGAGCGATGAGCTGCGGCGCGCGCTGTACTCGTCGGGCGCCTCCGTCGACATGGAGTTCTCGCCGCCCGACCTCATCGGCACCTCGGAGATATTCACTATGGAACACAGGTATGTGACAAACGCTTAGTATTTAGTATTTAAGTTGTACTTATGTCAAATTGTGTGCTTTATAGGAAATGGCTACGATAGTCCTTAGTATATGTCTGTCTGTTACACTTTCGCGGCTAAACCATAATACCAATTTTGATGAAATTCGGTATAAGATAGTTTAGCGCCTGAGGATTAGTGGGGGCTCTACTGGACAGAACCTAAATATTTTTTTATAGTGCTAAGGGCTTCGCCACATTCATTCCATAAGTAATTGTAAGCATTTTTAGGTACTTAGTAACTGGCCATGATAATTATCGTAGCAATATTAGCTTTGATCCTCGTCCACATTAGCGAAGAGTAAGAGAGTAGGTATTAGTTATATCAAGACCACTAGCCGCTGCACACTATTAGACGCTATATTATTGCAGAGAGACGTAGGATCTTGGGACACGTGGACACAGCACCATATATAAATTACATCCAACGTATGAAACCTAACCAATCCTATGACCTTAGGCAGTGATATTAAAAATTGTTGATTTGACCTGGGAGCTAATTAGGTACTGTACGAGTAGCTCTGTGTGTGTAGAAACGTGCATACATTATAATACTTATTGCTTTTTTTGCTTTTACTTGCGTAATTTGAACACAGAAACACAATACCATGTGGGTAGCAGAATAACAAGCTGTGCGATGATCATGAGGATTCTCTTTTTTGCCCTATCCATGGTTGTTTTTATATATCTGATGTTAAGAGTAGATGCAATCTACGATGGAATGGCAGGTGGAAGAGGCAAAAACGTTCGTCAAAAGCGTTGCTGCGCAGGCCCCAGAAACGGCTTCATCAGACTTCTTCCCAGACCACGGCGCAAGCCGTTTGGCTAGGGGGTATTGACCAGCCTCCACCGAAAGAGAACTACCACCAGGCGTCCCACGGGGCAGTTAAGGGGATAACAAGAGTGTACCCTACGCCACCGAGTAGTGTCGACACCCAAATTTTTGAGGATTTATTTTGAAGTCAAGAAAATACCAAGGCGCGGACCAAATCGCAGGCCAAAGTTCATTATTATGTTCTAATTATTCGTTTAACAGGCAAATGCTCAGGGAAAAAGGAATATGTATACAGTGCATTATTTCCTTACTGATACTCAGTACGTACGTTATATTATTAAGTAGTTACATTTTTAAGGTTCGCGATACCGGATTTATTAGAGTTACGAGTTGTTAAAAATTTGATTATTATGGCATTACTTAGAGCTAATACGGTATCGGACTTGAAATTATGGTTTTTACTTCAATTCAAAAATGTTAACTTATCGAATAGCATTGCAAAACAATTTTATGATGATTTTAGAAATAAACAAGGTAAAGTGAACGTTTTAAATTCTTTAGACAGAGAGGGCAATGGCCACGGTGGTTTGGCATCATCAGCGAGAAAGAGACAGTCAATCTTGAAATCCTCTTTGTATTGTTCTCAACTCTTTTGTTTTATAACCGTATTTAATTTTGTTTTAGGATTAGATACATTTTTTTTCCATATTATGTTAATAAATAATTAATATCGCTTTGACACCCTATTATTCTTTCTTATGCTATTTGTACATATCGGTAACGTCCGCTGTAAGTAAACAGCCTGTAACATATACTTACTTGCTCGTGGTAATAGGTATATTACCCGATAACCGTGGGATCCAAATTATGTAACGTCAAACGTCATCAGTACTCCAATTACAATCACAGGCAAACAAAAACTCTGTCGGAACCCGAAACCTTTTTCACAATCACAATGTCTACTTTGCACTATAGCTTCCACACAAATTTTGACTTGTCATGGAACGGTAAACAGGCTCATTCTTTTGAATGTTGTTATCATATTAAACTTATGACTGTAATTATTGTGATGAATTGATAGACCAAAACAACACAAGGTTAAAGAGGCACATTCGGTGATTCCGCTGGTGTTGCAGGTCGATTACTAACACAATTATGGTTACCGAAACGCATAATAGTAGTTTATGCAACTGTCATATAATACCTAATTATATGCAGTTGCATACACTACTTTATCTACACTCATATTTTTATGTTAAAATATCGTACCTATAATTAAGCTGCGAGTCAGTTCTGTTATATCTACGCGTCAAGGATATCAAGCGGCGGGAAATTCACTTAACTATTTTCACATTTATCTACATATTTATTTGCTTAAAATAAGGAAAAACATTCACAAACACAAGTTACAACATAATTACACAGAATATAAACAGGAAAATTTAAATTTTGAATTCGAATTTGTTAAAGGCATCTAAGTATTCAGCCTACATTACGCCGTGTCCCGGCGCCCGACAAAAAATTAAAAAATTAAAGTGTTGCGTAATGATTAAAAAGTTATTTTACGATACAGCTGTAATGAAAATAGTATGGGAAATGCTGTATCGAAAAGTATTTTTTTAAAATTTTGTAGTCTGGCGTGAAAAAAGTGTACCCACCCTTAAACGACTGTTTTCGAATATGTAATTGGAACATTATGCTATGAGTGTAGATAAAATGATTTATTTATATTATACTAGCTTTTTGTCCATCTATCTTTATACCGTTATGTTATACCAAATGTTATCAAAATTGAGTGTAACAGACAGACATACAGAGTTACTTTCGCATTTACAATATTAAATAGGGATTAGTATTTACTACTATAGAGATTTATAGGTCATCATATCAGCCAGCAGACGCCCACCGCTGGGCATAGGCCTCCTCCAGAGATCTCTACAAAGGCTGATCCTGTGCTTTTCGCATCCAGCTGTAAACAACGCGTTTGCGCGTGTTCCATAAAACACTGTTGCCAACAATTCTCTGATTTTAATGATTAAAATTGTTACTTTTCGATTATCGAGTATGGTCGATTTAATAGTTTCAGTTTATTGCGAATTTTGTTAGCAACTGAACCCATGAAGTCGATGATACTAAATCGCAGAAGAATTTCAATAATTGAAATCAGATAATTGTTGGCAGCACCGTTCATACACCTTGCTCATAAACCCCCAGATGGTAACAACAACGCTTATGGTTTCAGAGAGAAGCTATGCAGCGTGCTCCCGGCGCGCGCGCAGGGCTACATGTGGTCCCTGACGTTCAGCACGAGCCAGCACGGGTTCTCGCTCGCCTCCATGTACCGCAAGATGCAGCGCGTCGACAGCCCCGTGCTGCTCGTCATACAGGACACTGACAACAACGTGAGTTGAAAGCGTTTTTTGTATGGCATACGGTAGGCAATCAGGCAAGGCCATCTGATGGAAAGTGGGTCGCGTCTGCCTATAGACACTAGCAACACCTGGGGCCTAATTCTCGGACTGTGACACCTCGAATTCGACATTGTTTCTAGCCTCATATCTCTATTAATCATGATATTAAAATGTCTATTGGAGCCAAAGATATTTCTTCAACTATTCAAGACAGTTTTTTGGCCGGAGGAAATTCCATTTGAGATGCAACAGCGCGAGAATTGCCCTCCAGAGGTATCGCCAATGCATTGCCTACCTCTACCCCTCTAACTTCGGGACATGTTGCCCTGGCAACATAAACAATAAATATTCTCAAAATACACATATTGAACGTCCATACATGAGATTCGAAATGAGTAGTGGAGGACTTTCTAGATGTTAGTAGGCAGTTCATCTGGTGGGGCAGCCACGGACCGCATGTCATATAGTAGGGCAGGCGTTGACCACAATCTCATCTCCGTGGTGGGACAGGCATTCTCAGCTGGTGAATGAAACTGTGCGGTAGCTAGTCAACGCCATGTCACCTGACGAAGCAGACCGCAATCTTAGCCGGTGAACAGGTGTTTGACCACTCAGCTGGTGATTTTATAACTTCTTTTTACCTCAAAACTTATCCCATACACTACCAGCCAGATACTACGCCGTTCAAAACGATAACTCTCCATTTACGATAATATTATGTTTACTGTACAATGCTCTATGGGGGCGAGGAAAATTGTCTAGATAATAAGCACCAATTCACAATAACAAGTAGTGCCATCGTTTTAGCACATCCATATATGTATGGGTTCTATTTATCGGCTTTTCAGAGCAAGTTGTCACGGTTGATTTCAAGCAATACCGAGTTAAATCGGACAATGGTCGTTTGAAACATTTTGAAATATGCGTCTTTGCAACTAGCCTCAACCGGATTGAAGAATAAAGAAGAATTATGAAACTGTATTTATTTTGGTCAAACACCTAAATAGCAGGATGAACTGTGTGCGAGTGCGAGTGGCAGAAAGAAAGGTTGTGGAAAGCGACTGAACCGTGACAAATTATTTGTTGAAAAATAAATAAATTTGTCACGGCCTCCGATAACTTAATTCCTGAAACTTCCTGATCACACTAACTGTGCAAAATTATGTTGGAGTATCTGCGAATTCCGTGTGGCGTCCAACCCGCCAGCCAAGCCAACCTCCGCTCTCATGAGAGAGGCCCTAAGTCCTGCAATGGACTGTTATGGGCTGTGATGATGATGGTGATCTGCAAATTAATTTACTACAATCTCAGCTATAAATATAGTCCCAGCTAGAAGCGAAGCGCCTTCAACCATCGTTTCCCATTTCCCAGGTGTTCGGCGCGTTGACGTCGTGCGCGTTGCGTCCATCTGAACACTTCTACGGCACCGGCGAGTCGCTACTGTACGCCTTCCAGCGGGTGACGCCATCGCCTACCACCGCCGCCGCGCCCGCGAAACCAGCGATCGCCACACACGCCGAGCACGCCGACAAAGCCCGCGGAGAGGCAGACGGCGATCACGACAAGGACAAAGAAGAAAACAAGGAAGGTGAGATACTCGAATACTCGCCTCTATGCAGTGTCGTATCGATCGGATACGACGCTTATGGCAAGCATCGAAGTTACTACGTTCCTATTTCAAGCCGCGTGGTGTCCAGACGCGGCAGTATAGAATACAGCACCAATTAATTTATAATGGGTCTCGTACGAAGCGATGAATGTCTCAGGCAGACAGACCAGCGAGGATCTCAGTAGACCGGAAAATGGGCAGCGCAGCATTTTCTGTCTAGTATTTTGAACAGTGCGACCTTGACCTAGCACGTTCCAAAAATCTCAAATAATGCTTGAAATGGCATCGACCTCCTCTCTCTGGGTCTGCCCTGTCTAAAGACTTCAGGAAGACCTGAGTCCGACGACAATGTAAGCACCCTTGGAATAGTTAGGTTAGCTAAATATTAAAATGTATCCCTAGATAGTACCTATAATTTATCCTATCCTTATCACTGTATTGTGTACAGGTTGAGGTAGAGCCCCAGGTATTCCAGCTCCAGGACTGGTACAGAAATTGAGTTCTGAAATTGCCTCTGTGTCTGGTTTTCCAGTGTCACTCTGTTCTGGTGGGCTATTAGAATATCAGCAAAATAGACCACCAATGAGACAGTGAGATGCATCTCTACTTCTCTATCATCCAACTGGTGACTGCTGCAAACAGTCGGAGTTGCCAAGTGGATACACTATGAGCACAGCCTCTACTAATGTACAGCAATAGCAGCAGCCTTGTCTATCAGTACCCAAATATAATTATCAGCTATCTGTCAGCGGTCGCGCGGGTAAGCGCTGCTAAGAGTGCCCCGCTCCCATATCGCAGGAGTGAACGGACCCCTCAATGCTGTTGCTTAGTTATGCTAGGGGGTTCGCACACTCCGCAGGCGACCGTATTGAAGAAGAAAGTTGCACCTCCGTCGAACTAGAATTACCTTCAAAGTCCATGGACGTTTTAAATACGTGACGCAGTAGCTAATGCCAAATCGTACATCGTTTCACAGAACCACAATCACCGGTGAAGACAAAGTTCAAATACTGGGGCTGGACGGGAGACAATATGTATTTCATTCGTGGCAGCAGCGACAACATATCCATTGGGGCCGGCGAGTGAGTATACCATTATCACTAAGATCCGCAGATATCGAAAAGGAGATAAGTTATCAAAAATTCCTTCTAAATCCGATGTCGCCTCTCTTTAAAGGACTGGGCGTGCGTGCGAAACATTAATTAACGAATAAGCAGAAAGGCGGCCTTTGCCCTGCCGTTGGTGATGCCTTATAAATAGAAATAATAATCATCATCATCATCTTGGTGTTAATGTCCCGGTTATGCTCTCGCGCACGAGGGCCCGAGGTTCACCTTAACCATGATCCAGGATTTGGGAGATCAGGTAACTACAGTAGAACGACTGCCATCTGACCTCTGTGACTCTGCTACCAGGGAAACCTGACCAGATTTGATCATGGTTACAAATTCAGTTGTGCATGTTTCATCACGACGTTTTCGCTCACCGTAAGAACATCGGTTAGTATTCAAGTAACATACATAACTCAGAAAAGAGTCATTGGTACATGGTCGCAGTGGGATTGGAACCCGGTACCTCTCGCTTACGAGTCGGATACCGTAACCACTCGGCCACCGATATCCGGCTCCTAATGGCTTATAAATAATAATAACCAGTACTTTCGCACACATTCACAATCTAAAGTTCTAATTGAGTAGAACAAGTGATATGTTACTCTTTTAACGCCTACTGCAACCTTTTCACATCTCCATATTCCGATATCAGTGACAAGAACAGTGGAGTTGCCCAATTACATTTGTGTTATTCTCAACCATATGCGCCTATTGATTGTCGTGTCGGTGTTTCGCAGCGGCAAGTTCGGGCTGTGGCTGGACGGGGACCTGTACCTGGGCCGCACGCAGCGCTGCACCACGTACGGCAACGAGACGCTGACCACTCGCGAGGACTTCATCGTCAAGATCATGGAGTGCTGGACCTTCATCTGAGCGCCCCCGCGCCCCGCGACCCCGCCCGCGTCTGCCCGCCCCCCGCGGCACGTTTCTATTACATGTCAAAAATAAGCTTTAGTATATCTTATGAAATTTGCTACGAAGATTTGACACTTTTATAAGTCAGTCTATTCAACTTTAGTACCGATGAGTCTGATAACGATTTTTGTATTCGCATTGTGACTCTGAAGCCGGAGACGACTCCGAGACGTGTTTGAGCATATCTAGTCAAATGTACTGAAACCTGACCAATGTTTTGATCCTCTCCGAATTTAGAAGCGTGTTCGGACGCGGCGCCCCGCGCCCCGCGCCCCCGCGTCCGCCGCCCGCGGGCACCGACGCCGCAGAGCAAGTGCATTAATCCTAGTCAATTGTCGTTCGTATGTAAATTGGAGCTATCGAGGAGGGTCCGGCGAGGACTCTGGCTAGCCGATAGAGGCCCGCCGCCCGCGGTGGATACGTGTCAATTCATACAATTAAAATTGTGCAGTTGTTAAGAAAATAAAAATTGTAACAATGAAAATCATTGTATAATGTTATGTAGAAGTTTATATCTAATCTAACAAGTCGTTAAGTCGATTATGTGTTTAAGTTGCCGTATTAATTGGTGTTACCCAGTGTTTGAGTATTTGGACTCGCCATTTATTGACTTTGAGACGAAATACTGTAGGCGTGTAGGAAGAGAGAGAGCACTAAATAATTTAGGGGCCTGTAATGGACGCATTTTTGAAATTCCTTTGTCAAATAACGAGAATCCCTCGAGATATATAGCATTTGGAAATGGTGACACCTTCATTATAAATAGATAGTCGTTTTATTTGTGTTTTGTTGTCTGTCACATCTGAATGTATTAGTCATAATATTTAAGTTAGTGAGCATAGTTATGTTACACTTCACTGTGATTGATTAATATGGTTGCAATTTATTGTATGATGAAGCGTTTGTCACGCATATTTTGTTGTGGCTACTGTATCTTGCCAGTATGAAATTCTTCAATGAAAATTGCTTTACCAATGTATATACAGTTAAAATTGATTCTGTTCAATCGATTGGTAATGACATGAAATTATAATTTGTGATGTAACGCTTCAGTACCTACAGTGAATGAGTAGCCGAAATATAATATTAATTAAATACCTAGTAAAGAAAGTTAATAGTTATCTTAGAGAGCTTGATGAATGTAATCGTCATTGTGCTTAGTAAACGTGTCACTTAGCATGATGTTACTCAGTATCTGGTCGTATAGATGTTTCCAAAGACGCGCGCCCGGCGAGCCGCGCGACGGCAGCCACCTTTGTTTGCTGTGTTGCTGTCTGTATTGTAAGTTTAAATACAGTGGAAATATAAATGTTCACTTGTTAATGTTAATCAATCATCGAACATATTCCATCTAAAATATCCATATGGTAACAATTTATCCTATTTGAGATTAGAAGAGTATATATTTTGTTTAAGATGATGACACAGTGTAGGTAACTATTTATTACACGATACGAAAATATAATAGGGCGAAAATTTTAATAGTAATTGAAATAAAACTGACAAAAGCCATTGAAATCGCGGACGTGTTGTGTCCATACGCAAATGTCGACGTTGTTATTCTTTGAACAGCATAGTTGCAAGAACATAGATTTTAAAATTATATCGGCATAATTATTGTTACAAATTAATTATTATTACTCTACTAGAGTTGTTGAGTAGCGGTGAATATAATTTATTTATTGTTTTATCATTTCCATCTTATGATCACTGTAGCTGCATTATTTTCTTGGTGATTTATTATGTAATTTCTAAGTTGTTAAAATGTAAATCAAGCCATAATAATTGAAAATATATTCTTTTGAGAAAAATTTATTTATTTTTATTTATAAACAGATTTCACTTAAATTATAAGTTACTAATACGTTCTAGTAATGTCTTGGACGTTGATTGCGCCCCCCATACCCCCTATCATCATGTCCACTGTTATAGTCATTGTAGCCCCTCCTATTATCTTGTCTTCTGTCTTGATTGTATCTGTCTCTGTTATGTCGTTCATAGGGTTGATGTCTCCTATTTTGGTAGCGGTTGTCTCTTCTTCCAGAACTTTGAGGACACCACCAAGATTCTATGATTGGAGGGATTGAAGGTTCAGAGTTGAATACTTTCATGTACTCCTTGTCATCCTCTGTAAATCTATGTTTGAATTCTTCCTCACATTTAGCTAGAAACTCTTTATCTTCCAATGATAGATTATCGGCGGCAGCC
Organism: Blastobasis lacticolella; assembly: GCA_905147135.1. Classification (NCBI taxonomy): domain Eukaryota; kingdom Metazoa; phylum Arthropoda; class Insecta; order Lepidoptera; family Blastobasidae; genus Blastobasis; species Blastobasis lacticolella. The sequence continues at coordinate 12,821,036 of LR990046.1, read as the reverse complement.
ATTGTAGATAAGGTTTATGGGTATGTCAGCAAAGAATCTGAAACTGGAAAGAAAACTTATATCAATATATTTTTTAAATTATATTAATTACCCTATAACATTTAGTAATCCTCATTAATAGGTATCTGACACAAAAACAACACATTTAAATTCAGGCTTCATTAAATTTTAACTAGGCAATTTGACTTCAGTTGTACGAACAACACTTTCTATCTGTTATACAGTGACAAACAAGCAATCAACTAACCAATTGACCGATAAAAAGCAGAGCTCTGTGGCTCTTTATTAAAATAAATGTACATTGTCCCTATAAAAATTTTAGGTGTACAGCATTTTGTCTGTTATATACCCTAGTGGGATGTGTTTAAAACTTCACCTCGATGATCATTATAACCCGCGTCACGAAAGAAGAGACTTGTCAAATGGCAGTAGAGGGGATTTCGCGCAGGTAATCGTATGCAGCGCAAGTCGAACCACGTGTCTCGCCAAGTCTCTTCTTTGACACTAGCTTTACCTCAATGGTACATTTCATAGATGGGTTTGTTACCTCGAAAAGTAAAATTAATTGAGGTAATGATCATTGAGGTAAAGTAATAAACTATGGCTAGATACCTTAACAATATTAGGAACATGATGATGATGACTGTAATAAGTCTCAAACTCCTCTACCTCGCAAGGTCAGTACCTCGAAGGATCTCTACCTTGAAAAGTAAAACTAATAACATATATGGTACCTTTATTAATTAATTTTACTTTTCGAGGTAACAACCCATCAATTAAATTTACCATCATCGTACTGACCTTTCGAGGTAGATTCATTGAGGTAACACCATTTGAGGTAAAGTATTAAACTCTGGCTGGAACCTTAACATTATTAGAAACATGAGGATGAGTGTAATAAGCAAGACTCAAACTCAGGCTTCCTGTGTTTTGGAGTCTTAGGAGCAAAATATAAGTGTATGGCAAGATGGTGGGATCACTCATTGCTTTTTACAGATTTTTACATACCTTGGCTATTTAGTACCTAGTTTCGGCATTTAAATTTTTTTTAGATACTGTTAAATAGAAATGCATGCTGCGGTAATTTTTAAGTGATTTAGCACTTAGCTAAGTTTGTAAGTCAAAATCTATGTTAGTGATCCTCAATAGCAAGAAAAAAAAAATACCAAGCATAATAATTTTGAGAAAAGCACAGGATCGGCCTTGGCCTTGCGGAGATCTCTGGCGGAGGCCTATGTCCAGCTATGGGCATCTTCTGGCTGAAATGATGATGATGATAATAATTTTTGTATCTCCTTGGTTTAGTTTGAGAATGTTAATTCTAACATTCACTTAACACATCAAGATGATGGGTTGTTTAGGTGTTGAAATGATCCTAACGAAAATTGTGTGTGAATATAGTAAGTCTAAATATTTTTTGCAACCTAGGATTAACATATATCTCTACAAAGTATAAAACAAAGTGCTATATGCCATCAGCTCTATGATCTTTTAAACTGTGCAACGGATTTTAACTTATTACTACTTATTATTACTACTCATTTTGTCCCCATAAACTAAACAGATAATACTATTAAAACAAAGAGTGATCCCACCATCTTGGAAGTTCATAAACATAAGCCAATTTATAGAAACAAATTATTAAACCAGGTTGAGACCCATGAAAACTAAGCACCAATTTTGATTGAACTAGGCAGACAACCCAAAAGATCCATGTAATGGTTCAGAACAGTTCATAACTTTATTCAATTGAAACCTGATTGAAATTAATTCAAACAAACACAATAAACATACACAAATCCTTTCACCAAAAATACAATAAAATTATTTACAAGATTCTCCAATCAGAGTTGTCAGGATGAGACCATAGAATTTATCAGTAGGATTAGGGATATTGACAGGCTCGAAAGCAAATCCTACGTAAACGCCGCAGTCAGGACATATGCATGGTCTAAACCGATAACCAGGAAACCAAGAATCATGTTCTTCCCACTGGAAAATCATAGGTAAAAAGAAACATGTATATAGTCCTAATTCTCAAATGATTACAAAATAATATTTTATTTCATAGATAACTAACCTCCCCGATACCAATACAGTTAGACTGTACTGACGTGAATACTGGGTAATGGAAAAAGATATCGCTTAATAATAGTTGTACAAGAACAGTGTCCTTAGTGAAAAGCGTATCATTAAAAGATAGTAGAGAAAATGGACTCGACTTATTAATAATGAAGTCTGTTGTAGTTATGTCGCTGCCGCAACCCCGACATAAAATATATTCTGAAAAAGTAGTATAGGTGGTATAAAATCGCGTCAATTGAGTAATTAGGAAGCACAATAAGATATACATACCCGCGTTAGGAAAATCTATATCAAAATCAACGGCGTTATCAACAGAATACTGTATTTCTTCCACGGATAGAGCTTGACCTAAAAGCAACAGCACATGTAAATAATTAGTAATTGAAAACATTACAGAATTACCACAGTAAATATACGTTTTCACGCAACGAAAGGTGCAAATTGCAATGCAGTGCACGTAAAAATATAAATGAATTTATGAATCACACACCACACAGATAATACAGATAAGCAATGCACAGCAATGAATAGAGTGAGCAGTGTTACCAGCAGCAGTTTCCAAAAAAGTACGTCCGGGCTCCTAAAATAGTATGAAAATGGCTAAAAAGGTACGGTTTACCTTCTCTTCTACTTTATCGGCCTTGGTGGGGGGGTTGTAACCAATAAAACGTTATTTTGACAAGGCAAGGCAAAGGCAAAACACGTCAAAATCAACCCTTCCTTCCATTATTTAACGATATTTTGCGGAAAGGAAAGGCAAAGTGACCACCCTCAGCTAAATTAAGCATTTTGTAAAAACGTACTAAATAGTACGATGTGGAGCAAAGTACGCCAAAGGTACGACAGTCGGCCAAATAATACGTAAATCGTACCAAAAGATACGATCTGGCAACGCTGAGAGTGAGGGCCACGCAATCGAAAAAAAAAACATGACATTTCATAGGCGTGCGCCATGGACCAAGAAATAGTGAGGTGTCAAAATGAGGAGTTTTCCAATAGGTATCTAAAGCATTCCTAACCACTCACTAGATGGCGCCCCGACAATTTTGGTAATTGATAATTGCTTGAAATAGGTTGTTAGCAAACAGGATATAAACACTAGGTACGTTGAATTGGATAATATTATATTTGTCAATAATTTTCAACCATTTTAGAGGTTGTAATAATAATGGAACATAGTGCCAACTTCTGTAAATATTTCTTTTTACATTTCGTTCAACCTTTAATAGTTATGTTTATATTAATAAACATTTTATTTTTAAGTTTTACTATAGTTAGCTGCATGAAATCACTGCCAACATTATACAGATTAAAAAAAAATTACTAAAATTGTAGGAGCGCCATCTATTTATGCTTTTTGAAACCAACTATCAATACCTACTGGAAAACCCCTTATTATTATAATAGGACTACGATAGGCGCTCAGGGGCCTTTAAGCTACGCGTCGACTAGCCCGCACCGCAAGAGCCGCACGCGCCGCACGCATCGCATTAAGATATTGCTGACGTTGCTGATGGCATGGCCACACTGGCCGCACCGCACGAACCGCAATTGCGGGCAGGGTTGCCAACTGTGTGTCATGATTTGGTACTAATAATGACATCTCAAAAAATGCTTAGATGGTAACCCTGATTACTCGTTCTCTGTGCTCTCAAAAAAAAAATTAAGTCTACGCTGTATGTCGGTTATAGGATTATCCTCTCTCAAAGTGAAAAAGAGAAACAAAAATATACGGTTATCTCTCCAAATTTTAATAGAACTAGAAAATGACGCAGTAAATGGGGCAGAAATTTTTTGGCACTAATACACTATAAAAATATCAAAACAAGACGACTATGGAGTCGCCAACGATCAAAGATATTGAAATTAATTATTGATAATATCTAGTGTTTACCACTAAGAAATCGGGTGAAATCTAAATGATACAATATTCATATTCTTGACCATCATCCAAACAGTCAATCCTGGCTTCTGCCAGGAACCCCTATCCTGCTTCTTCTCTCCTCCAATTCGCCTGATGTTCGGTATCCTCACGTCGTAAGCCTCAGTTGGCTCTCATGTCCGACTCAGCGATGTCAACCCATTTATTTTTGTATCTCCGAAGGAGAGGTGTGTTATCAATCAAGGAGACGCGTTCAGAATTTCAATGGGAGGGCATAGAGCAACATCAGCAGCATCATCTTTTTGACAAGCTATATATATGTATTATAGCCCTTCATGAATATTTTGGACGTGGCCGAAATCAGAACTAACGTCGCTTTCTAGTAAAGTGTCACTTTTGACAAACAGATGAAGTTGGTGTTGACAATCACGTCCTCATCCAAGTACCAAAAGATAAATATGTAATAATCACAGAGGTCTAGTTTCTATATACCCAGCCCTTTATAGGTCGTTAAATGAAGTATTATTGAAGTTACTCCATAGATCTTCTGTTCAAAAAGCAACAAACAGTTTAATTATTGGCGATGGGTTCATGACAACCAGTTCTCAATTTATTCTTCGTCAAAATATTTATTTTAAATATAATATTGCCTATTGTATGAAAATAGTTTTATAAAAATAACGCTTCTTAATTTATTTTTCGCCAAAGTCAAAAAACACATTAAAAAATTTCTCCACGCTATCTCCCAATTTCGCCAGTATGACGAAAAAATTATCCAATGTGGCAACATTGTCAACGAGAATTTATTTCTTCAAAAGAGAAGATTATATTTTCGATTGCTCTATGCTCCAAAATCTTTGGTTTTGAGCAATAATCTAGAACTCTCAGTCACAAATTTAAAAAACGTAACAATTGGCAATAGCAGAAGGTTCGAATGGGTACTTAACAACTTATATCCTTCTCTATCAGACATGTCATATGCACCATTAAAAAAGGAAACAAAATATAGATTGTGACTCAAGCTGTAAGTAGGCTCTAAAGTCGAAAATATTTGCAGCAAATTCTATAGTTTAATATCCGTGTGACGTCACGGGCCGGCCCTCAGGGTACCCAACCCAGCGATTTCTTCCACAAATTTAGGGGTATGTGGGATTAGATATTTTAGATAATGTTCATATTGTTGGGGTATATTTAGTGGCTTAGGTACTTTGTTTATATTTAATTTTACATAAAATTATTAAGGCAGATTAGAATATAGCTTTAGACGCTGTCTAAAAAGTGAAGCGACTTAGGAAATTATAAGATTGATTGACATCAACAAGTAATCAACCTGATTTAGAATAATGAAGACGTCCATCTTTTAGCTCCTATCATGTTGTATACAGACGGTCCTCATTATTCAATCAGTTATGCTTAGGTATCTACTTGTTGATTTCAATCAATCTTATAATTTCGCTGGTTGCTAAACTTCTTAGACAGAGTTTAACACATTAAGTTCACAGATGTTGTACGCGTACAAGGAAGGAGATTAATGTCTTAGAGGCCAGCTCAGGACATATCTTTTGTTATAAAATTGGTCAGCAGCGTTTCCTGTTTTTTGATTTACGTGCCAAGCGTGGAGTTTGTGATAGACCCCCCCACTAGTTTATAGCAGGCTTAAATACTGAAGTGCAGTTACAATTTAAACTTACAATTTTTTTCTTATATTTATGGGTAAATATTTTAGGACTTAGTCTCCCATTTCAGGCAAATAACGCCTTTTTTTCTTGTATCCCTGTCCGCATCGCCCGCATTTTATGCTGGTATCCCTAACTACTGACAATGCGGTGCGGCTGTGCGGCGCGGCCAGTGCGGGTAGTGAACGCACTCCTATACAGACTCATACAAAGCAACCCGAAATGCGATGCGTGCGGCGCGTGCGGCTCGTGCGGTGCGGGCTAGTCGACGCGTAGCTTTCTCTTATAGCAGGACCTTGGATGCCTCCTGAGGGCTTACCATGAACTCTTATAGCAGGACCTAAACAGAATTGCTTTCGGTTTGAACGAGACAAGCTTATGTGACACGTATAGCGCTGTCTCGTTCTAAGCAGGGCAGTTCTGTTTGTGAAATAGAACGTATGCGTGTTTAGGGATCCCCAGAATTAAAAAATGTCGGATAGCATTCGGGGGAAAACGGGAATGTTCCGTATTTAGCCACAAAGCGCGTATTGACTAAAATAATGACTTGTTATTTACAGAACACAATCATGGCATTTAACGCCAAGATGATGATGATGATAATCCATTTTACACTTGTCTTTGGAGTTTAACTCACCTCCTACTAGAGACCTCCAAAGTGGTGACCCCGAAGTGATTTGAACACGCAACCTTCTGATAAAAATATACTTATCAAAAGCTATATTATCAGCGAGTAACATAGGCTATATTTTGGGGGGTTATGGGGCCCAAGCCAACCTCACCTGCACATGGTCCCCCTGCTGGCAGACGGACGAGGCTCTGGCGAATTGGCTTTTTACCCTAAAGGGTTGTGCGGGTTGAATAGGAGTCGACGCACGTAGAAAGTCGAAACCCCAAAAAAATTATGGAAAGACGACAATGGAAACCAGACACAGTTAGGGCGTCGCCGCGTGTAGGGGGATCGCCCTACTCCTGTGTTAAGTCGGTTAGGACTACCGGGTACAGGGCGAGCGCGGTTAAAGACGCTAGCTCACAGAAAGAATCGTTCCGCGTCGTGGAACCTTGGCACACTGACCCCATTAAGGATGCCGAAGACCGAGCCAGGTTTGCCAAGAATGGCAGGAAAGCGTACCCTGGGCCCTCGCGTGCTGCGCGGAGGCACAACCGGGACATAACGCCATGATGATAATGATGATAATGAACATAAGCTATATTTTATCTTCAATAAAATTAGAGATCCCTAGGAAAATTACAATAATAAAATGTTGCATGTTCGCGCAAAATTAATTTTAATTTTATTTTTTGTTGTTTATTGAAACGGTCAGGACAAGGCTCTTTAATAAGAAAATAGGGTAGGTACTGGTAAGGCTATGTTTGGAGTACAGTAGGGGTAGGGTATGTATGGTTGGTGTAGCATAGGGATGAATTTGGGTAAGGTAAGGTGGGTAAAGTAGGGAAGAAGTAGCGGTAGAGTAATATAGGGACTGCGTAAAGTAGAGTAGGGTAGGGATAGGGTAAAGTAGAGTAGTGTAAAGTAGGAGAACACGCAAACAAAGTCTATTGGAAAACTGCTCATTCGATCAACTTGGCGTTAATATCCCAGTCATAAAGTTTGTGCTCTCACGCGCGAGGGCCCGGGGTCCGCCTTGACCATTATCCTGTTATCATGTACCTGTCGGTGGCTTTAATGGTAAAGTCCGACTCCTATCCTAAGGCACCGAGTTCGAACATGTTATGTACCAATGACTCTTTTAGAAGTTATGTACATGACTGACTATACTAATTACTAATGTACATTAGTTGAACACTAACCGATGCTCTTACGGTGAGGGCGAATACGCGCTTTGTGGCTAAATACGGAACATTCCCGTTTTCCCCCGAATGCTATACGACATTTTTTAATTCTGGGGATCCCTAAACACGCATACGTTCTATTTATTATAGAACATTAGTTTCATTGACTGTAATACGAATACTTTAGGTAGCCACGGGTAAAATAATTTTTTAAATCCCTTGTAGATTTTGAGTTTATACTTTACAAACAATACCATTACTGTATATATAAAAATGTATAGAGTATAGATAAAACAATAATAGACTGCGTTTCATCTACAAAGAGTCCCGTGTAAACCAAGTGTTACTCTTTGGTCCCGTAGTTATCAGCGGAACTACTTTTCATAGATACTAAATGTGCAAACAGCTTAGAGAAAAGCAACTTTTTAATGATTGGTTTATTTGACATTACAACCGCGCAATATTCGTATTTCTGTTGTCAAATACATGGTCATGGTACGATTTTTCATACAAAGTACAGAATTGTTTTTCTGACAAGCCTGCTAAATGTTGTTCATGGTACGTATAAAGCTACGCGTCGACTAGCCCGCACCGCAAGAGCCGCACGCGCCGCACGCGCCGCACGCATCGCATTGAGATATTGCTGACGTTGCTGATGGCATGGCCACACTGGCCGCACCGCACGAACCGCAATTGCGGGCAGGGTTGCCAACTGTGTGTCATGATTTGGTACTAATAATGACATCTCAAAAAATGCTTAGATGGTAACCCTGATTACTCGTTCTCTGTGCTCTCAAAAAAAAATTAAGTCTTTGCTGTATGTCGGTTATAGGATTATCCTCTCTCAAAGTGAAAAAGAGAAACACAAATATACGGTTATCTCTCCAAATTTTAATAGAACTAGAAAATGACGCAGTAAATGGGGCAGAACATTTTTGGCACTAATCTCTAATATATAAAATTCTCGTGTCACAGTTTTCGTTGCCATACTCCTCCGAAACGACTTGACCGATTTTGATGAAATTTTTGTGCTTATCCGGTATCTATGAGAATCGGCCAACATCTATTTTTCATCCCCCTAAATGTTACCCCTAAATTTTTTTATTTATTTTTTAGACGTAGGTGTAGGGTAGGTGTAGGGTAGGTGTAGGGTAGGTGTAGGGTAGGTGTAGAGTAGGGGTAGATGTAGGGTAGGTGTAGAGTAGGGGTAGGTGTAGGGTAGGTGTAGGGTAGGTGTAGGGTAGGTGTAGGGTAGGTGTAGGGTAAGTGTATGGTAGGTGTAGGGTAGGTGTAGGGTTAGAACGCTACGCGAACGAAGTCGCGCCGGGTCAGCTAGTACACTATAAAAATATCAAAACAAGACGACTATGGAGTCACCAACTATCAAAGATATTGAAATTAATTATTGATAATATCTAGTGTTTACCACTAAGAAATCGAGTGAAATCTAAATGATACAATATTCATAATCTTGACCATCATCCAAACAGTCAATCCTGGCTTCTGCCAGGAACCCCTATTCTGCTTCTTCTCTCCTCCAATTCGCCTGATGTTCGGTATCCTCACGTCGTAAGCCTCGGTTGGCTCTCATGTCCGACTCAGCGACGTCAACCCATTCATTTTTGTATCTCCCAAGGAGAGGTGTGTTATCAATCAAGGAGACGCGTTCAGAATTTCAATGGGAGGGCATAGAGCAACATCAGCAGCATCATCTTTTTGACAAGCTATATGTATGTATTATAGCCCTTCATGAATATTTTGGACGTGGCCGAAATCAGAACTAACGTCGCCTTCTAGTAAAGTGTCACTTTTGACAAACAGATGAAGTTGGTGTTGACAATCACGTCCTCATCCAAGTACCAAAAGATAAATATGTAATAATCACAGAGGTCTAGTTTCTATATACCCGGCCCTTTATAGGTCGTTAAATAAAGTATTATTGAAGTTACTCCATAGATCTTCTGTTCAAAAAGCAACAAACAGTTTAATTATTGGCGATGGTTCCTTGACAACCAGTTCTCTATTTATTCTTCGTCAAAATATTTATTTTAAATATAGTATTGCCTATTGTATGAAAATAGTTTTATAAAAATAACGCTTCTTAATTTATTTTTCGCCAAAGTCAAAAAACACATTAAAAAATTTCTCCACGCTATCTCCCAATTTCGCCAGTATGACGAAAAAATTATCCAATGTGGCAACACTGTCAACGAGAATTTATTTCTTCAAAAGAGAAGATTATATTTTCGATTGCTCTATGCTCCAAAATCTTTGGATTTGAGCAATAATCTAGAACTCTCAGTCACAAATTTAAAAAAAGTAACAATTGGCAATAGCAGAAGGTTCGAATGGGTACTTAACAACTTATATCCTTCTCTATCAGACATGTCATATGCACCATTAAAAAAGGAAACAAAATATAGATTGTGACTCAAGCTGTAAGTAGGCTCTAAAGTCGAAAATATTTGCAGCAAATTCTATAGTTTAATATCCGTGTGACGTCACGGGCCGGCCCTCAGGGTACCCAACCCAGCGATTTCTTCCACAAATTTAGGGGTATGTGCGATTAGATATTTTAGATAATGTTCATATTGTTGGGGTATATTTATTTATTTTATTTATTTATAACTCTTTATTGTACATACAAAGACAGTAAAACATAGTAACAGTAAGACAATATAGTACAAAGGCGGTCTTATCGCTATATAAATATAAATATTTAGTGGCTTAGGTACTTTGTTTATATGTAATTTTACATAAAATTATTAAGGCAGATTAGAATATAGCTTTAGACGCTGTCTAAAAAGTGAAGCGACTTAGGAAATTATAAGATTGATTGACATCAACAAGTAATCAACCTGATTTAGAATAATGAAGACGTCCATCTTTTAGCTCCTATCATGTTGTATACAGACGGTCCTCATTATTCAATCAGTTATGCTTAGGTATCTACTTGTTGATTTCAATCAATCTTATAATTTCGCTGGTTGCTAAACTTCTTAGACAGAGTTTAACACATTAAGTTCACAGATGTTGTACGCGTACAAGGAAGGAGATTAATGTCTTAGAGGCCAGCTCAGGACATTTCTTTTGTTATAAAATTGGTCAGCAGCGTTTCCTGTTTTTTTATTTACGTGCTAAGCGTGGAGTTTGTGACAAACCCCCCCACTAGTTTATAGCAGGCTTAAATACTGAAGTGCAGTTACAATTTAAACTTACAATTTTTTTCTTATATTTATGGGTAAATATTTTAGGACTTAGTCTCCCATTTCAGGCAAATAACGCCTTTTTTTCTTGTATCCCTGTCCGCATCGCCCGCATTTTATGCTGGTATCCCTAACTACTGACAATGCGGTGCGGCTGTGCGGCGCGGCCAGTGCGGGTAGTGAACGCACTCCTATACAAACTCATACAAAGCAACCCGAAATGCGATGCGTGCGGCGCGTGCGGCTCGTGCGGTGCGGGCTACTCGACGCGTACCTTAACACTATTGTTTCCATGGACTTGGACTCAAAAAGAACTGCGTGCTGTTGCGACAAAAATTGAGCCAATTTGCCGAGCGAGAGTCACCATCTATACGTTTGTCCGACAAACATCGAGTCGACAGAATTATTAACCTACCATTTCGTGTCACAGCTGTCAAAGTAAAAACAAACAATAAAATATTATATAAAAATTAATATATAGCACGAAATATAACTTATTAATAGCATTTTTTACAAATTCATGTTATCAACAAAAGAGTCTTCGTAAACGCTCTTCTTTTCCTCGGGAGAACCATAGACAATTCTGAAACGGTAGTTTCCGTGGCCGAATCGATCGGAAACGTTTTCGAATGATTGTGAATACGGCTACTGGTCAGAGGGCTTACCATAAGCTCTTATAGCAGGACCATACCAGAACTGATCTGCTTAGAACGAGACAAGCTTATATCACACAAGGCTTAAGGCAGTTCTGTTTAAGTCCTGCTAAGAGCTCATGGTAAGCCCCCTGAAAATTGGAGCGAATTATAAAGGTGTAGAGCGTGCGTTATAATGGACATATTTTGTTGGCAACACTAGGTTTGTTGTCCATTTTGCTTGTCCAAATTAGATTATAAGTCCGTGGTTATGTCATTTGTTTGTATTTTGTTGTGATTGTCGTGTCGTGTTTCCGAATTTCCGTTTCTGAAATTCTGCATTTCCAGACCATTCTTCATTTGAATTAAGTAGTAATTCTGTAAAGAAATGTCTGAGAATGTAAATATTGATCTGTCAGGTGAAATCGACGCTAATGCAGCTTTAGATAAGAAAGGATTTCAAAAGTATGTCAATGATGTGGAACTGTAAGTTTACTAACAACACTATAGCTACGTGGTGTGCCCAAGCTATAAACTGACCGCTTATCATCTCATTAAATTATTTACAAACATTGTTTCTTTAATACAAAATGTCTTGGGTAGTATTATTTCATTTCGTGTCATGGAGTTTTGTTTGTTTTTAAGGGATCTTATCAGATAGGAAGCGGTCACGCGTTCAGGCGTTCCGCTTTCGCGTTCTGCGGTCGTTACGCTCCATAAACATCCCTCCATCCATCCATCCAGCAGGTATACTGAGCGCGTTGGTCAATCGCAACAAATCGCAGGGATCTATCAGACAGGAAACGGTCATGCATTCTGCGCTCCATACAACTCGTGTCTCGTACAGACTAGAGTTCTTTGGACCCCAGAACGCTTTCTGTCTGATAGATCCCTAAGGGTAATATTTCTGTTTCTTTTTCAAACTCGAAATTAATAACAATCTAAGTGTAGACGTGTGCTAATTGGAAACACATAAAGAGAAATAGACTTTGTCAGTGTTTAGTTTTGGACCACAACACTATTAGTAGACATCGGATTATGTACACTAACAAAGTATTAAAATATGCATGCAAAGATGCACAGAAAAGGGCCAAATATGCACATTAAAAATCCCAATTTAAATACCTAAGTTCTATAATTTTAATTCTTCAAGAGTAATTAACACTTTTGCTGCAGCCGGCTCAAGAATTGGGTCTAAATTGGTGTTACGTGTGTGCACACACAACTCATCTGGCTGTCCATTTTATAAGTGCGCTATAGTACTAAGCACTGCTGTAGCCTCTGTGGTATTAGAGTTAGCAAATAGTATTAAATAATTTCATATGTATATATTTAATACAATTCAAGAGTAATTTTGGTTACAATACAGTCCCTTCTTCAAATATAAATTAATAGGTTGAAAATGATCTTTAATGGGAAATGCAGGGTTTTAATTGTGCCATTGATAGGTAAATGCATAAATGTTTTATATAAAATAGATGCAAATATGCAAATGCATATAATCCAATGTCTAATTATTACTAACAAGCAACATATGCATGACAATATTCTTTTAAACAGTATTGTGTTTCTGCCGGTGAGTAAGGTTTCCAGTTCTCCATGGGGTGGGAATTTGGGGAACCGTGGCTTTGGCAGTGGAGGGACATTTGCCTTTTTACTGCCAGAGTGACGTGTTATAGAGGTGGGCAACACATTGGTGATACTCTTGGTGTTGCTAATGTCTATAGGCAGTGGTGACCACTTTCAATCAGGTGGCCCGCTTGCCTGTTTGCCTACCGTATGACATAAAAAAAAAAAAAAATGATGTTCATTATTATTATTGATTATTCTGCATGACAGAATAATGAAGTTGGGCCAATTTTCATGTACCATTTTTGTAGAACTAAATGGCATTTTAAATATATAATAAGGTAATTTAGTTTTCAACTTACTATGTTAGGCTGCTGCAGCATGTACGGAGTGGTGCAGCCCCAGCATTGTTTATGGGATTGCTGGCATCCAGAAGACCATGGACACAGTTTGTCGCCACTGACAACTTCAAGGTTGGTGCTTTTTCTGTGAATTATTAAACATAATATTCAGCTTAACCTAGTAAGCAGCATACAGTGTAAGGCAAAAGTCGTAGAGAATTTGGTGGCGAACTTGGATTTTTTATGAAGGCCTCTACCTGTATATCATATGCAAAAATCGCCCATACCTCACCTTTTGCAAGGTAGAATGTCCGATTTTCCTAGGGTCCTTAAAGAGCTGGGTATGGTGTCCCACCACCATCTCGGGCCCAAGTCAACTTCACCTGCACGTGGTCCCTCTGCTGGCAAATGGACGAGGCTCTGGCCAATCGGCTTTTCACTAACGGGTTGTGCGAGTTGGATGGGAGTCGACGCACGTAAAAAGCCGAAACCCCTCAAAAGTTTATGACATTTTCCGAGATTTGTATCGCGATTCCGATTCAATAGGGAGGACTGCTGTTAGTGACACCAACCCGTTCCCTATTACCTTTGGGGTACATCAGGGCTCTGCGCTCAGCCCACTACCGTCAGACAGCATCCGAGACTATCATGAGGTGCTTCCGTCATATCGAATCTGGGCGAATCTGATAGACTCTTGTAGGCCAACTTGTAAAAAGTGGAAGGAGTCACTGGAGAACGGCGGTCTGAAGATCAATGTAGCAAAGACAGCACGGCTTGCAACAGTACAGGTGAGCGATTCGTCATTTTTTCTAGCGCGAGAATTAGCCTCCCCCCCCCTCCCTATTAGACCCCAGATACCTATTTAAGATTTTTGTTATCATAATTTCTCAACTCCAAAGTATGGCAGCTATAGAACTAGCAGTATTTCTTTTCAATTACAGCAGTGCGTTCTTGTATTTGCAAGAATTATACATATTTATTTTTGCAGGCTCCTGCATCATTGCCACGACTTTCTCGACGATTTTACCGCAACATTGAATACTTTCAAGCCAACTACTTAGTTGTGTTTCTTGGACTGTTTGCATATTGCTTGTAAGTACCTAATCAGTGTTTTTTCGCATTTATTAGTTCTACACAATTTTCTGGTATAAAAGGTATGTAATTTTATGTTGCACATTTCCTATGTTGGATTTTTTAGGTACTATTCAGCTCAAAGAGGCAGATAGCCTTATGGAAAGCGGCAACTGTCGCCCATAATATTTACGATGCAGCTTTCACGTCACCCTAAGCGCTACAAGAGAAGGTTATAGTTACGGGATCCCACTAATATCCCAGAAGCCCTTTTTTAAACTCTCCGTCGGGGGACACAGGACCCGAGTGAGATCTGTCTATTTACGGCGCTCCTGCATCATGAGCCAAACCTTGTCATCCACGACACCTCCGGCGACCGCCGGGCGCCTTACACGGCGGCCTTGTGAGGGGCGGATGGGAATAGCCGGAAGCGCCGAACCATTACAATTCGATAGAGCTGGAGGCCTGTGTACCTCCTAGCCGCTGCTCACCACCGGTAACGAAAAAAGAATGGACGTACAACCGTTTTCTCACTCCCCTTCTTCGAACATCTCATGGGCCTGAGCGAACCTATTGATGACAGACGGACAAAGCTCTGGCGAATCGGCTTGACCCTTATGCAGGTCAGAGTGTATTAGTAGTCCCTGCACGTAAAAAGCTAAAACACCTAAGATGTATGCAAGTGCGCACACTATAAAGATTCGGAATCGGCCGATCTTCGTACTGATTAAGAGCCCGATTAAACAATGACCGATAGAAAGTCTGCAGTCTGCGGGGGCTCTAACAGTTTCAAAACGATCAAATAAAGAAGATGCAAATCAATCTAAAAAGAAAAATAAATTGTGTTTCATAAGCGGCACAAATAAGTACAAAATTTAAATGTTTGTGGAGAGCAACTCCTGAGGGCCTGGTCCCTGAGGCGGCCGATGACGCCGAGTTAATAGCCAATGTACAGCCAGTGAGCACTCCATCCTGGGGTAGGCACCAGACCATTCTGGGTGGGCACGGCCCATCCGGCTCCCCCCTTTCCTACGCCTATGCCTTTGTCACTATGTTACCCCTGATGCTGAAAATTATATGTCTTAAAAAGTCTAGAATGGAGGATTAAGGAACTCAATAAGGTTGCCGTGGTATTTTCATTTTGCAGTGTTACAGTTAAAAGCAAATTGTCAAAGAGCAAATTAATCCTAAATTTCCTAAATATCAATCAAGCTAAATTTATATCGATACGATAAATAGTTTTGAAGAGTCCGTAACCTCGGTTCGAACAAATGATCGATTATCAGTAGTTCTAGGGATCGTTGCTTCGACTAATTGTTTTTCGAAATCAATTCTGTGTGACGAAAGTTTGTGCATTTGTAAGTAGTGTATGCCTATATAAAATAAAGCTTTATTATTTCAGAATTACTACTCCTTTGCTGCTGATTGCTATGGTCGCAAGTTTCTTTGGTTATCGAAAATTGACTTCAGGCCCAAATACTTGGAAGGTGAACTTCATGTTTTTTATTAATACCTACATGTAGAAGTATTCAACATCTAACAATAATTTAGAAGTATTTATTTTGAATGGTAGTTTCATGAATAAATCATTATTACATTTTTTTCAGCCGAGAGTAAGTGCCTTTACTGTACCTCCTATTTTTCTATACACAAACATAACAATATTTCTATAACAAATTGCTGTTCTATTTCAATAACACCCTTAAGCATCACTAGCGAAGTTAATTAAATTAATCAATAATTAATTATGTAACAAAGCTATCTAATAACACTTCGGGATAATCTGTCCTTCGTTGAGCCATTGGAGTTGGGTTCTTTGTAATAGACTTTCCACCTTCCTAGATCGGCGGATGGGAGCTGACTAAGACCCAGCAGTACGTGGTGACTGCAGCCGGCTCCATGGCGCTGTGCTGGCTCGCCGGCGCAGGCGCCGTGCTGTTCTGGGTGTTAGGTGGGTACCTGTATTATATGAGAGACGTAACCAAAAGATTAACGCGAAATGGTGTAAAACACAATGGGCAATTGCACATATAAATTGTAAATTTGTAAATTGTGTAAATTGTCTGACATATCGATATTTGATAATGTCTGTCAGTGATGGCGATACTTTTCATAGCAGCATGGCCAATGACCTGCGCGGCATGATTGTGTGCTCGCAGCCTTTATTTCCTTTTCTCAATACTAAGATGAAAGAGATAACAGGATCCGTCGCGCCTTTTCTCGCGGTTTCAAAACTATGTAATTATGTAAACGGGTAACATGCGCCCGCGATACGTGAATCAATTTGACAAACCTTATTAATTGCGCTCTTTAAGTACGGTCGAACCAGGCGCGGATCCAGGATTTGGTTGAGGGGGGCAAAAGTCAAAATTATGGGTATTCTCTACTCAATGAGCTAGCGCCCTGAGTAAAAAAAAATTGCCCTTTTTAGTGGGGTGAACACTAAATTAATGAGCGAGCTCAGAAATTTTAAGTGTTAAAACCTGGGGGAGAACAACGAATGTTTGAGCGAATGGCTTAAAAGCTGAGGTGAGTAATAAATGAATGAGCGAGCAGAGCGAGCGAGGTGCTATGATGATGTGTGATGCCGATCGTAATTAAATAAATTTAAATTATTGAATGAGCAATCGGAGGCCGCACGAAACCTTAAACATTATGTTTCTTAAAAGCTGATTGTTAAAATGAGTATTTCAGCAAGCGTAGCGGGCTCGGAATTTTCGATTGTGAAAGATTGGGGAAGAGTATGACAAAACTTAAGGCAATGTATGAGCGAGCGGGGCGAGCTCGAAATTATTGACATTTCTGTTTTAAAAAGTTGCGAGTGATTGATAAAATCAATAAAAGAATTAAGCGAGCGTAGCGAGCTTCGAATTTTGACCTTTTGCCTCATAAATCATTGCCCCCCCCCCGGATCCGCGCCTGGGTCGAATAAATATAAGGCTACATTAAATTTACACATACGGGTTGTTTGCAAAACGGCGCGCTTTATTAGACTTTTGGTCGACTATAGATACACACCCGAAATTAAATAAAAAGCTGTTAATTGTGTTAAAACTCCGAGTTACTCTAGTAGTAACTGTGGTACTAATTCATCTAGCTGACAATGTGTTTAAAATAAGTACACCGAATTCCAAATTGTAATCCCTCATGGTAAGCCCCCCGTAGTAAGAAGCAGCTTTGTGTACTTTGTTTGTGTCGGGTTTCCTAATAACTTGTGGCATCCCGTCCCACACAGGTGCGACGGTCACAGTGGTGGCGTTGCACGCGACATTCTTCGATGCGGAGGCCCTGCCAGCGCCAGAGGACCCCGAGCAGTTCCCGATGATCGAGCAAGTGTGACACAGCCACCTACCATTGTTCTTGCCAGCGCCTGGACGCCTCGACCCATCGATTAGGCAATAACTCATAAATCTAGTTAAATTTGTCAGTTTTGACATGCAATATTGGTGTAAACATGAATAATTCTTGGCTCAAGTTTTTTTAACAGGGCGAAGTTATGTTCGTATTTTAAATTTTAATTTATGATTTTCCAGTTAAGCGACTTTCGGCTATAATATGAAAAATTGTATAGTGTAAGTATATAAATTAAATTTAGTGGCTGTACTTATCGCGCCAGTTGTATATTGTATTTATTAAAAAAAATAAAAAATGTTTTGCGCTTACTATTGTCAATTGTTATAATATTATTCAAAATATAAAGTATTTTATTGTACAATGACTGTCAAGAGCTTATTGCAAAACATGATTAATTAAATCCCTGAATTTTTAAAGTAAAAATACCTATTTATTTAAGAATAATAAGTATTATATTAAAATATACAACATTTAATATTATGATTTATTTTATTATACTGTTTTATATTTAAATTATTAATAAATGTGTGAGCTGGTAGATATGATATTTAGTTTTATAAGAGAATGGCAATATAAACACAATAATAATTTCATAAACATAGTTTTATTAAAATACTAGTATGTAATTAAAATTTAATGTAAGTTAATTCAGCAGGCAGGCTTAGACTAAAATCCCTAACATTTATTTGTTTCAGTGCTATAAATTCTGCCGACATGATCTTTTGCTTTCTGCAATTAACTTAAACAATATAAAAAGCAACCTTTGCGTAAACGTCAATGACAACCTGTGAGCGCAATCTCCTTGCTGTTGGCTCTGCTGAAGTTGTGTGAACATAATTCGAAAATATATTCGTTAATAGAAAAGTAAATCTGTAAAACTAACCAGAAGTGTTTGCATCGTGGCATTAGAAACATGTCAGGTATTACCTTTGGTTATTACAAAATAATTTAAACAGTAGCCAGAAGAATTATTGATTGTCAAAAGAGTACTAACATCCCTAGATATATAAGAATTATAAATAAATCGATGTGTAGGTCACAAATACGACAAGTATGACAAACGTGGTTTAGGTATGTTATTTTCGGTTGTATTAACAAGTCTCATTATTAAATTAAATCTAACGTGTGTTCACGAAAATGCTTACACTCAACAAAAGTTACGTTACGTATATTGTTCAAAGATTAATATATCTCATGTATGAGTAAAAACATTCATGAACAATGGAACAAAACCATGTTTGCACACACAAACGAATTTTAAAAATATGTTGCAGATATTTTCGTGTAAACTCCTGGAAAAGTGGAAAATGATAACATTTGTATTAAAACTTATATTCTGTTGTTTGTGGGTGAGACGTTTTAATTAGTGTCTGCTACTGCTGCAATTAGCCTTACGTAATGGTTTATACAATGTGTTTACATGTTTATCAAACTTATACATCTGTAACAAGCAAAATTAAATTTTGCGTTGTCGTTATTTACACAATATTATGATATATTATTCTAAATTTATAAAGGCCATTTTACTGAGACTCCTTAGCATTCCACCATTTAAAAAAAACTTTTCATTTGCCACTTGTAAAACATGTGCTAATTGATGTCAAAATACAAAACAAACACGAATAATAAATGATTATCTTGGCGTTAATGTATCGCTTACGAATCCGACCCCTAACTACTAGGTCAGCGACGATCTTCAAAACATAAACGTTTGGTAAAATATCGAATAGAATCGCTTTTTGAGAATAAGTGAAATCACTTTTGCAGATAAGTAGTACAGAAAGAAAAATAGCTAGGACTAAGCCCAATCACATTTGCGACGTTAGCGAGAGACAAGTAAACTCTTAAGCCTTCCATCGGGGAGTCGTGCTTTTTGGTCCTTAGCCAAAGCCGTCGAAGGCAAATTCTGTCGCTTCTTACCAATCTTGCGCAAACCAGATAATTCGCTGCGAAATTTTTAAAAAGTTTGATATTTTTAAACATAAAAAATTCAGATTTTTCATCCTGAATAGTCGGAATTGGCCCTTAGAACCTTGCGTTACGAACATGACTTACATCATGAACATCTTGTTAAGTCATAGATGACCGCATCACCGCGATGAGATTGTAATTGTTGGCAATTTAACCTTTTCTAGTTGCTTAAGCGCGGCACATGGTCAGACGGTCCACCTGATGGAAAGCGGTACCCATTGTCCAAGGAATTAACCATCAAAAGGAGAGCGGATGCGGTGCCTGCCTACCCTTTGTGCGATTTCAATAAAAGTAATGTAAAAATAGATGACCAAAAGCGGCAAGCTCAAATATTTGACATTTTGGTTAAAAGTTGTTACGAGTAGGGAGAGCATTTGAATGTAAGAATATATTATAATTGTTATTCGTAAAAACATCAAGTATGACTTCAATCATGCGACAGCGCAGGTCGCGTGTTACAAAATGGGAATAAGTACAATAGTTGCATTGAGTTGAAATTTCCGAACTTGTTATACTGTATAACACGTTCGGAAATTTTTCGGAACAAAATTCCTTAATTAGTAACAGTGTTACACAAAGGGGTAGGACTCAACGACCACAATGCCTAGTATAGTAGTTTCTGAAGTTATAACTGGCCCAGCCACTTTGGCTGCAATTTTGTCTGAATTTTACTGAACACTATTTTCTCTGAAAGTATACAAATTTCGATTTTTTACCTAAGAATGTTGGTTTTACTCTATTACTTTAAGTTTTATATTAACATGTTGTAAATTTTTGAAATAGCTGAATGGTAGGTATGCCAGGTTCCATAATAAAATATTCAATGGCCTTTCGGCATAATATAGTTACATCTTTTATAGATTTCCCTACAGCAGTACAGTGACTCTCAAATTCATGTTAACTATATTTTTGTCATATTTATATAGTTACTTGATTTAAAATGTCAGTCTGATCCTCACTTATCAAGACAACGTAAATAAACTATAATAAACACAATTCAATAATAAACAGGCATAATGGGATACAATATTTGTAATATTCCAAATGCATAGGTACTCACTAAAATAGTCAATTTATAGGTGTCTATAATGTCAATTTCAAAATATAAGTTAAATATAATATTGAGGCTAAAACAGCAAAATACATAATATAAAATACATATGTTTTATTTTAACAAGTTCATTTAAAATGTTTTGTTTATAAAAATGAAATAGTTTCAGTGCACTAAAATATGCTTTTATATCTGTGACAAAGATAAAATTCTCCTCTGACTAACAATTCAATAAAATTTAAATATAGGAACATATGATATAATTATAGTTTCCACAATCCTCTGGAAGACTTAATAGAAATAAAATTTGTCAAAAAGTGAATTGTGAATATCAATTATATAAATCACAACAACATGCCATTGTTAATTCTAGTCAGTTCCATGTCAGCCACGAGTAGGATTTCATCCCACTTTTGGGATGGTGTGTGTGGTGGTGTGGTGACAGTCAGTCTTACCGACTTGCTGGAACTAGGAGTGGTAAACTCTAACTTTCGTTTTGATTTTCCAGCAAAAACATGACAAGGAGAAGTCATTATCTGACTTTCAGTCATTGAAAGAGGGGTGATTGGAGATGGTGTAGCAACTATTACCTTTTCAGATTTCTTCATTTTAAATGGTCCAATGTATCTAAATACAGGCTTTTTTAAAATTAAATTACCTGAGACTTTTTCTATTAGACCAATGGATATCAAAACATTGGCTATATCATAGAGACGTCTTACTTTAGATTTATGTTGTCGCTCCTGCTGCTCTGGTGACAATGTACATTTTTTCTTATCTGAAGTATCTATGAGGACTCCTACAGCCATCTCTAAATTAATAAGAGTATTCTGTAAAAATAAAATAGGTATAATTATGTTAGATTAGACCACAATGCCAAATTAGGTTTTTAGAGTAGTGTATACTTACAGCCTTTTCAACCAAAAATAACATTAAAAATCTTTGGGCCAACACACCAAGAGTTTTGTGTTTAGGAGCTGGAGGCTTGGGAGCTCTACCTCGAAGAGCATCTGAGAGCCTCAAATTTTCTCCTTGCTTCTTCAGCATTTTCAGAAAAGAATTCAGTCTTGAGCCACCATGCCAGAGATAAGTATTTTTCCTTTTATGTACTGCACATTGCATGGCTTCTAAAATGTTGATAATGTCATACATCCTTCGCTTCTCCACACCTAATCGGGCTGCAGTACTGTCAAGTTGAATTTCCACAGCACCATTCCCATGGAGAGGATATAAGTTGAGGAATCTTAAACAAAACAAAAATTCGAAATTATAAGGCTGTACCTCAACAGCATATCGCCCTACCTACCAGTACCTATAAGATTACCTAGCGCCTCTATAGACGCGCATAGCAATGTCAGGTCCTTTATACTGTTTTCGGGTAGATCGATATGCCGTCTTCTAAATCTGATATTGAATTGTGCTGTACTATCGTTGCTAAGGATCGATACGATACCTGTCGCACAGGATTTGGAGTGATTTTTCCCGGCGGTGTACGGCGCTGGGCGGCGGCGTGGGGTACTGCAGGGCCACATTAGTCAATAACTTTAGGTTCGCAGTTGGAGAAACATAGCTTGAAGAATTAGTGACTTCACTGAGCGCGCATCGCTTTGGGGTGTTAGTAACGTTTTCATCTTCATACATTGTGTGATAACATTATGCGCAAAGAGGCCACAAAATATTCGCGTACTTTTTGACAGCACAACACAACCTCAAATCCAGTAGGCCGGTTATTTATATTCGAATAAGAAATACCAAGTGTTAAATCACATTTCGTGTAATTTTTTAGTTACTTTTAGTAATAATTCTTTAAAAATAAATAAAAACATTTTACTATAGTTAATATTGACAGCTGATAATAGCGCGCGCGCCGCGCCCGCGACTTCACGTTCCGTTTCGTTATATAAAAGTTCTCTGTGGTTTCGTTCGCACTGTTCCGTTTTATTTTCTTTGTATTTACAGTCGGTCGCGAATTTGTTAAGAGCGGCATACACGGTCATTCCGTACCGAACCATGAATGGGACTTTGTAAGAAGTCACGGTAAGTCCCCTGATAGAAAGTGGTTACCGCTGCATATAGACATTATCAAATAAGAGATATTGCCATTAGGTACGTAAGTAAATTTTTTCACTATGTGCCTTGCTTACCTCAATAACACTTTGAAAAGGAAAATAAACCTCTACTGCTGAAATCACGATTCCCCAAATCCCCACCCCATGGAGCACTACCATGTAAACCTTAAGTACTCACCGGCAGGAAAACAAACTTTAGTTGCTCATGGGGACCATGTCTCAAAATGTTCTACCTACATGAAATTGTCCACATGACCACCCTGGCGTTATGTCCGCTCTGTCGTGTTGCGTATGGTAGCGAACTGTCTATCAAGCAATTTTAGCTCCTCAAAACGGTCACCCGACTGTAAAGAAGAGAAGAGAGTGCCACTGCTCAACACGGGGTCCTTGGACATGCGCGTGAAACCCCGAGGCATATATTGGGAGCAGTGCCGACGCCAAACCGTGTTGCTAGCTAGCAAGGCGAAGCATAAATGCCATACGCTATGCGTAGTGTCGTAGTGTACTAGCGTAGGGCCAGGCAGAAGTAGAACTCGGTAGGCACCGAGCACCGTGGCAGCGTTCGTCAGATAGAGGCGAACCGTGTACACAGTCCTTTATTCTTTGCGCTGTGTAAATTAAAAAAATGTTTATGATCTATGGTACGGACAAAACGTTCATTGACTTCCTTTTTCCCTAGAGTTGATTTTACCGTATTTATTTTTAATAGTTTATAGATACTATTAGAAAATAATATTTAAAAAAATCATTTTGTAAATTAATTATTTAAATAAATAATATTTTCTATTAAGCATATTAGCGGATGCAGTGTTGTTTATGGGCGGAACCAAATCGTTGCGTTTGCGTCCATCCATCCATGTCATGGCTGGCATGACGTTTTTGCTTGATTTGATTCCTTTTCTTGCGAAAGAGTGCTTGGTTTTCTTGGGAAGTATTCATGTTCGACGACAATTTGCGGCAGTTTATTTACCACGCTCGCTTTGAAAGAAAGCGTCGGGCAATGTGTGAATATAATTTGTAAACTGTTTGCGGTTGCAGTTGCATATTAGTTCGTATACAGGCAATGGTTCATACATAGGCAATAGAAAGACTTGGTCAACAAAATGAATGACGGTGATTGGATTTGTAGTGATCCGAATTGTGGAAATATAAATTTTGCTCGCCGCTTGTCATGTTATC
Source organism: Blastobasis lacticolella (assembly GCA_905147135.1). NCBI lineage: Eukaryota > Metazoa > Arthropoda > Insecta > Lepidoptera > Blastobasidae > Blastobasis > Blastobasis lacticolella. The sequence continues at coordinate 12,797,156 of LR990046.1, read as the reverse complement.
GATGTAATAAAGAGAAACCGGACGTGAAACCTTCTCAAAAGAAACTAGGGACAGAAATAGGTAAATCTGCAGCAGAAAAGTCTCGTGGATTGTTCAACGCCGATGATTGGCAATGTAATAAGTGCGCGAACGTCAACTGGGCCCGGCGACAAACATGCAATGTGTGCAACGCACCGAAATTTGGTGAAGTATGTGTCTTTAGATTCTGCGAAGAATGTGAATTGCCTTGCAGTGTTCCTAAATATGTTCTAATTTTAGGTAGAAGCAAGAACAGGATATGGAGGAGGTTACAATGAACGAGGCGTGGTGGAATATCGCCGAAGAGAACCTTCCTCAGAAGATGAATATGATGAATTTGGGCGATTGAAGCGCAAACGAACCAGACCAGAATCACAGAAATCTGGGGCGCAAGAGAGGGTATGTAATTCATGTATTGCAAATAATAATATTGCTTGTGCTCGTAATGCTGTTTTTCATAATATTGTTTCAAAATTGTTTTGGTGTTACTTTGCGAAGATAATGCCCTTTTTACTTTAATTATAAAGCTTTGCACAAAACAGTTTAGGGGATAGTGGATTTTGAAGCTAAGAAGTCGTGTTTTTCAAGCACATCATTACTAAAGTGGAGATAATTTTTCCTGCCTTCAGGTTGGCACCACTGAAGGACCAGTATTCAAAATAATGCCACCTTCAATGCCGCAGAAGAATGTCCAAGAAAAAGTCAGTGGTAGCCTCAGTGATGGCTCTGTGTGTGAACTTCCCCAATTGAATAAAAGTGCATTCAAGAGAAAACAATTTAACAGTTCAACAAATTATAACAAGCAGAACCAAGTGATGCCCCGAAATGGAGATAATGGGCCTTATCCTCGCAAAAGGTTACTTAGTTCAGCAGACAATGGCTCTTCAGGATATGAAACAGGACCTAAAGTGGCTAGGATAGAAACTAAGAATCCAACAGGTGTTTTCAAACACAATCCGGTCATGGAAAACAGAGTTTCTTCTACAAATGAAGTTGTGTATAAGTTTACTGGTTCAACACCTGCAGAAGACTTTCAAGTAACATATACTGTAGAAGAGAGAGTGAAGGCAGCAGCATATGCTTTAGTGTACAACAACTGCAAAATAACTTCAGAAAGATTTGAAACATTATTTGATAAACCAGCTCCTGATTTCAAAACTATATTTGCTTGGAGGCAGAGGCTTTTGACAACAGGTTGTCTAGTTGATTCACATCTAGATTTCAAAAAGTACACAACTGAAACATCAGCAACTCATGTCTTAAATAATCAGTTAAAAACCCAAAAGAAAAGTGTTACAAGAATCCCAAATCCAGATGAAATTGTAGTATCTTTATCAGATGATAGTGATGAAAATTTCCCCAATAATAATGAAAATCAAAAAGCTAAACAACACAGGTCAAGAAGTGCAAGTGTAGACACATTAATATTAAATACAGCTGATTTCGATACAAAAGCTCCTACAAATTCGGACCGGGGATCACAGACTGGTAGTCAATCTAGATCTAGTCGCCGATCCAGCAATAGGCACAGAAGTAGTTTTACTACAAGTGACAGTAGGGATTCTAGTTACTCTGACAGTGATTCAGAAAAAAAGCCCCCTGAAAAATCTAGCTCTACAGACATAAATACCAAAACTCCTCAAAGTAGACCATCAATTCGTGATTCTGATTCTGAATCTGTATCTTATCATAGTGAAACAGATGATTTCTTACAAAGAGTTTATAAAGGAAAAAAACCTAGACGGAAGGTTAAAAAAACCATAAAATCAGTTTCCAACAGTAGTAACATACCTGTATCAGTGGCAACCACAAATAAACCTTTGCTGGTTAACCCTGTTACTAATGTTTCCGCACCAGTGATACTGTCTGATATACCGCTACCATCACCCATTTTTACTTTGCCACCACCTGTAACCACCCCAAATAAACCAAATAACTACCATTCCATTAACCAATACCAAGGATATAGCACAGTGAAAGACACATCACCTTTAGTGACTGGTAATATTTATACAGTAAACTTGCATAATATGATGGCGAAAAATAGAGAAAATGTTATTTCTGATGGAGGTTGCTCTGCTGAATATGTGCCTACGAAGTTGGGATTAACAACTAAGAGAAATTATCAAGCTTTTAAAGACAATGTTAGGAGGAAAGGTTATTGGGCGAAAGGTAATGGACAATCAATAAGTTGCAAAAGAAATGGAAGAAATCAAATGTCTCAAGCCCAAACAAAACTGCCTAATAAAATCAATGAGAATAAAGGATATGTATCTGCCCGAAATGGTGTTCCTGATAATATGCTAAACAATGATGAATTTGTCAAAGACAACTTCAGTTGTATGAGTAATCAATATAGCTCTTTTGAAAGCTCAAGTGAAAAACCAAAACCAGTGTTTGAAATCTCAAATGAAAAACCGAAGCCGGTAGCAGAAGAAGATACATCTTCTTTCTTTGAATCTGTTCAATCAAGTTCTACTTGTAAAAATAAAAGTATAATGGATATATTTAGTACAAAAGAAGGAAGCCCCAAAAGTCCTGAAATTAATGTCTATGATAAGTTTGATGGTGCAAAAAGAATTAATGAGTTGAATTGGGATGAAGATGACGATGATCTGTACAAAAATTCAGACCCTGTTGATGCCAAGGTCATTGATAATAGCATTACATCTCTAAGTAACAATTCTCTGTCAAATATAGTTTTTAATAAAGAAAATTCCTTAAATGAGCAAACTTCAACTCCAAATAAGATTTTACCTGATGTAGTCAAGGCCAAACAGAATGATCTGTTAGGTTTTTTAAAACAAATTCAAAGTGATAAGGAAATTCCAACAATTGTGAATCAGCCTCCGATTGCCACAAATGTTCAGAAAGAAGCACAACCAAATGTATCTGAAAATTCGGTTCCTCAAGATTATAACAGGATAAATAAATTAGATAATGGGCTTCAAATGATTCCGAAAGAGCTATCAAATGAAATTCTAGCTTTGGCTGAGGAAGATAATATTTATGCAGCTACTAAAAAGATAAGTCCATCCAAAAAAATACATATAATTGAGTCTGTGACAATAAAGCCAACTGATAAACTAAATTGTGTGGACAATCAAGAAGAACTTGTCTCCACAGATAATACCAAACCAGACATGGTAACAGAGAACTCTACACTTCAAGAAGACAAAGACTTTGAGAAAACTGTGGATACTGTGCATACAAATGAAGCTACAAATATTTCTATGCCACAGATAGATCTGTCTAATTTGCTATCTGGTATAAATACAGGAACATTGCTGCTTGCTCTCCAAAACCTTCAGCAAATGACACAAAAACCTGCCACTGACAACAATACCATTGGCAACAGCTCTGAGCAGCCCGACGAAGGCGCCAATGCCAACACCCGGGTTGAGACGATAAACCTGACAAACGACGAAGATTGGGAGAATGAATCTGTACAAGATTGCAGCATTGAGAGGCAACTGCAAAGAATGGATGGGGATACCGGTGATTTAAGTGATATTTTCGAGCCAAGCCCCGTCATACTGCCATCTAATGTCGCAAACAAGCTAAACATCAATTTGAAAAAACCGGAAGACAAAACCGATTCACAAGCTCCGACATTAAATGAAAATGCACCAGTTATTGGTAACTTTAAGGGTTTTGCACTACCTAAACCCATATTACTGAATAGGCTAAAACTGACTGTGAAAGTACCTGATAAAACGTGTAATAAGCAAGAGACGAAAAGGAGAAGGCGCAAAAAGGTTTGTATACTTCAGAACTTCAGATGTAATGTAACCCAGTGTTCATAAAGGCGCCATGAGCGTGTAGCTTTCTTTTTTTGTTATGGTGCCCAAATGGATATTGGGTTGTGTATGGTGGAGTATGTATGCGAGTATTATCTTGTTTCAGGGTAAGCCTTCTGCAGATGGTGGCGAAGACGAAGACGAAGAGGAGGAGTCTGGCGACGAGGCAGATCTCGCGAAGTACGACTTGTGGGGCAGCGACGCCGAGCAGGAGAAGCCATCTGGTATTACTGCTGGATTTTCAATTTTAGAACATACACAGCCTTTAATCGCCCATCTCTTTGAAATGTCTTAGAGGCAGACCAGGGGCCTGAACGCCTAACTCAAATGCTGTCGCCATCTTACGGTCGAAATACCGGCCCCAGTTAGAACCTTGGTTCGTAGGCTAGAAAATGGCCAGTAATATTTACTAGTGAATAATGGAAAGCCTGTAATCTCCAACCCACTTACCAAGTGTAGAGATTATGTCCAAATCCGCGGCTATTGCAGTGTGGAGTGTTAATATGTTGCATTGTGTGATAATTTCAGATGCTGAGAAGCCTAAAGACGGCGAGAGTTCGAAAGAAGTCACATCAGATCAAGCTGAGAAATCAACCGATTCCAAGAGTAGTAAGAGAAGGTTGGTACCAGAAGTGGATAAATTAAGTTTTAAATAAATTTTGCGCAACAAATGACGAAATTGGTACTAGCTTAAAAATAAATTAGAATTATATTTTCTTGTTTTTTTTTGTTAACATAATCGTATTTGTTACCAGGTCTAGGAGTTCATCATCTTCTTCTAGTTCTTCATCTAGTTCTAGTTCCAGCCATGGATCAGATGCTCCAAAAAATAAGTGAGTAGCAACATTCTGAAAACATTTTTCTTTCCTATTTATCCTGTTAACTCTCTACTACTCATTTCATTCATTTTCAGTGGATTACTAGACCAGTAGGAAATAGAAGTCAGTCAATTTGATAAATTTGCATTCATCATCAGCAGCCTGTAATATTGCAGTACTGGACTTAGCCTAGAGTCTGCTCCAATTTTGTATGGACCGGCGAAACGAGTGATCGCACTCGCGTAAAGCTAATTACGACTCTAATATCGAAGCGGCCGCAGCGACCGGATTAAAAAACAGAACTGCCTATTTTCTGCTCTAAAGTTATCCTATCTGGTCTGCCTCTAGTCTTAATCGCATGCCTGTAGGGCAATGGGTTGGTGCTACATTCTACTCTGCATGCCGACAAAACCACGGCTTCTCTCGTTACGACTCATTAAAACTACTGAATTGGTCGTTGTCGATAGATTTGACGACTTCAATTTGAACAGCGAGCGCGAGGGGTCGCCCCGGCGGCGCCGCTCGCGGTCGCACTCGCGCTCGCGGTCGCGGTCGCCGCGCCCGCGAGCCGCCAGCGCTCCGCAGCGGCGCAAGTCGCGCGACAGTCGATCAGCTGGCGAACGGTAAGCATTCACTACACACTACACTGTAAGGCCGCGTCCCCAGTAGGCAAACTGTTCGCCGCCGACTGAGTGAGCCGCAAATTTGTAGCCAACTAAAATTCGACTTAGCGGCGTACTCAGATCGATTAGCCGGGCGTCGCAAGCAAACTGTTCCGAGCTGCCGCTGCCGACTGAATCTTCAGTTACTTTTTGTTGTTCTGTCAAAGGACATATTTGGATTTTCCGTGGTGTGGGTAGTTAAGTTACGTTCCTTGTAAGCGATACAAAAAAAACACGACCACACGCATCGATGTTTTCACTCCTAATGTCCGCATGAACAGTTTGCGGCAATCTGTAGTCACTACACCGGCGAATTCGCCGCCGACTGGAACCGGTTTTTCTTTGAGTCAGCCGCCCACTGAGATAGTCGGCGCGCGTAACGCTGCAAATTGCGTAGATTGAGCGCAAAACTAGCAAACTGTGAACACACCATTTAAAGTATATGGAAGGGCATACTAAACCGATACGCCGCTAACTCAGTCGGCGGCAAACAGTTTGCCTACTGGGGACGCAGCCTTAAACTGTGACGGCGTGTAGGTTAACCGACGTCATCGAGTTTAAGAAAAATTCCACTTTGTAGTTACAGTAGACGTTTAGGAGACCTACAAAACGTTGGTCTGACCGTGCATAACAAATAAAATCCTTTTGAAGGGCTCCTAAACGTCTACTGTAACTACAAAGTGGAGTTTTTCTTGTACTTGATGACGTAGCATAAATAAACTGCGGCGCCCTCACAGTCTATAGACTGTATACTATGGGCTACTACTATGGGGACTACTATGTAGTCTATATACTATGGGCGTGTTGAGCCGAGACAATAGCTTACTAACAAGATGGACCGCTTACCAGTATGACGTATAAGTTCCCCTTCTACGACCATGATTGGCGTGCTAGTTGTCAGCGTAGATCCCAATGAAATTGGACATAGAGCATAGGATTCTCGACATATAGAGAACGTACACTGACCACTGTTAGTAGCCATGTCACGACAAGTCAGTAGTGATTGATGTTCGAAGCATGATCAATTTTAATAGCGATAAAGGGCAAGTAATAAATAAATTGAGAAATAAATAATACCCAAAAATTCAATTGAAAAGTTTGAGCATGCAATATGACCTCCATAAATTAGAAAATGTACGTTTTCTGTTGAGTTTTTGACCACGATTTGGAGCCGGCCTGCTATGCCGTATGGTCTAACCCTCCACTAACGTGGTGGAGGTTTGAGTCTAGTAGTGGACTGATACGGGCTGTTGATGATGAAGGAAGTTGCATGAATATTGAGAATACAGTGTTTTTTTCTGTAATTTGAAGTTCATTTCGTGCGCATAGCACAGGCTGGCTACTATCTATACCTATTCTTGTAATGCTTTTAAAAGTCGAAGTTTAGGCTGAGCTGAGTACGTTGGGAGTTTGGGAGATACTTATCTTCAGCAATATAAATGTTTTCTTGTTGTTAACATGTGTAGTAAAAGTGCAGTGAATAACCGCGAAAGTCTTAAAACCTATAGAATCGTTTTTGTTTGATTATAATTTTTGTAAATATGGTTGCCGTCACTGGCGCGTAGATGGCTCAATCTGGATGTCCTAGACCTGGACTTTGTCTTGGACCAGGGCTAGGACCAAGACCTAGACCAAGAAAATCGGATTTTTTTTTTGACAATCTGTTAATTGGTCGATTTTCGCTAATTAAAATAACAAGACGATAACATACAGTTAACATGAGAAAAAGCTTTTCGGAAATCCAAAATTACCTTAATCGGCCGTTAATTCGAGATTAATGGCCGATTTGAGATTTGACAATCCGTTGACATACTGTTAACAAACTGTCAATTGGCCTTTTCAGAAACCCAAACTGCATTTAATCAGAGATTAACAAGTTGTTACGTAATTTTTGCGTGTAAAGAACCAATATTTTATACAATATTGATTACAAAATACAATATCGATAGCGATAAATTGTATACGACAACAACACTTTTATACAATTGCCCATACAAATTAAAATACAAATTTACATCATAATTAATGCTACGAATAAATTTTAACCTAGCGTTCAACCAACTATAGCTATTGGCTATCATAGCTTCTCTAAATGCATTGATAATATACACAACTTCGCTAGAATTTTACCGAACTAAATATAGATTGTGATTTCAGCTGTGAATAGGCTCCTTCTATGCTCTATAGTCCAATTTCTTTGGTAGGTCCCTAGCCGAGAATTTAGTCAGCGCTGGCAGCGATTAGTCAGGGTTTGTATCGGCTCAGCATGCTATTCGGTATGGGGTATATTCATCGCATCGCACACTCGCACTTACGATTTCTATGAGGAGCTACTCTCCGGGGTATTGGCTAACTCAGTCGGCAACAGAATTTGTTACATACCGTCACGTCTTTTCCCCGTAGTTATTGTCAGAGACCACATCACACAAAGACTCGAGGACAGAACTCTGGCAGCTATCGCACGGGCGGCGAGGACGGTGCTGGGGGTGTCTAGGGACGGTCATAGGCTTAACAAGGGAGACCTGGCGGCGGAACGAAACAGAGAGAGACCAGGTTGAAGAAAGCCCTCTTCAAAAAGTGGCAAGCGTCCATATCTTCTGAAAACAAGCATGCTAAACGTGCCACCAAACGAGCGGTAGCCAGAGCCTGACGAGACCGATTAAGTCCTTTGTACGATAAGTTGGAACCGTCTGAGGGGTAGAAACTCATTTACAGTTGACACGATCGAGGGTTAAAGCGGCACCTGGTATGCGCTGACAGCGCGGTAAAGGAGAGATGGCGCTCGTTCTTCCACGTGCTGCTCGACAAGCAGCGTGCCTCGCGTGCCGCGCGGAAGCGCAACCGGGACATGACGCTAAGATGAAGATGATAATTGATAGCTTAGTTTTTGAATATCTTAAAAAATAAGTAAGATATGAACGATCGAAATTTCTTTATAATTAGACGATACTCAATCGTGACGTTACGGTTAAGTGTAACGCCATTGAAAATTGACGCTTTGCGAGGTGACAGACGACTATCTTTAAGATTTTATAACCCTTTGTTTTTGAATCGATATCTCGTTCTGTAGAATAAACTGAAACCATGCGACGCGCAACGACCGACAAACCTTTTGCTACAGTAGTGCTGTACGGAATTGCAGAAGTTCCCGCGACAAGGAAAAGTCCCGCGACCGCGAGCGCCACGACCGATCCCGCGGGGAGCGCAAGGAACGCCGCTACAGTCGCGACGGGAACCACCACGGGGCGCGCGCCCGCCACCGCTAGCCTGTCTAACCGTCGTGCTTATCACCCCTCGAAATCATCTCATCTGTATTACTATACCCACATCTGTTTCACTAATTTATCCCATGCAATGGATGTAAATTTCAACTGTTTGGTTTTAGGTGTGAAATTGAATAGCGTATTGACTGTTCGAGCAGCTTCGCGAGGCGCTAAATCCCGGTTTAGTTAGGTTATGTGCTTACTTCGCTCAAAACTAACGCTCGCCGCTTAGGTAGTTGCCTTAGTGGATCTTTGCTGCGCGTGGCTGCTCGGCCAGCCAGTACGTGACTTGGAATTTGTGTGGTTTGAAACAATTGTGCGAAGTCCTGAAATCCACTGGATAGCATTTACAAGCAGTAGCATACATGTGTTTTGCCTTCAGTTTCACCAAACATGGCGACAGAATAAAATTCTTCGTTTCCTTGTCTGGAAGGTCTGAACGGATCATGTATGACAGAATATTTAAGATGTATTTAGTGCTGCTATCAAAATGTGGTTAGGCAATTGGCAGCCGACTTTAGTCCATAAAGAGGGTCCTTACTCTTCTTCCCCCAAATATCGTGTATCTACCTTCTGTACTATTGCAGTCATTTCGCAGAGCGCAAGCTAATAAATGACGTCACGTAAATGTTGACTGTAAAAACAAGATAGCAACAAAAATAGAGTGGTGCGTTACAAGGCACCGCTAGGAAACCCAAACAAAACTGTGTAGTACCCACTATGAACTCCTTCGGTTTTGGAAGGACTAGCCATTGGTACTTAGGGCTACTATTTAGTGAATCAGCAATTACGTTGCTGTACAGAAAAGCGGGATGTTTATGCGCTCTAATTTACATTGTAAGGTCAACATTTTGGTGTTAATATTAGATAATTATTTTCAAGATATACAAATATACTTTGCATAAGTATGTTAGCTTGTTCGCTGCGGCCGCCTCAACATTTGGGTCGTAATTGGCATTACGCGAGTGCGCTGGACTCGTTTCGCCGGTCCATACAAAATTGGCGCTACGGGAGTGCGCGTGGACTCGTTAGGCCGGTCCATACAGACACAATTGGCGTAGGCCCGCGCACTCGCGTCGCGCCAGCGCGTACTCAGCTGGCCGGGTATATTTCAGCGGCCGTACAGCTGTGCGCACGACTCATCTGGCCGCGTTTGGTTTGTTAGTACCGCGCCTGACTCTTTGATATTTGGGTTCGCAGCGAACGGGTTAATTTCAGGTTTATCATTTGCTTTGTCAAACATTTTATCATAATTACTTATAAGTGGTAATGTAGTTCAGTTATATACCCGGTTATATGCGGTTGATGTAAACACCATAGGCTACTGTGTCGAAAATGTAAATAGTGTATAAGATGTACTTGCTTCTGAAACTGTATTTTTTTTAATATGATTTCCATGTGGCATTTTTTAATCCATAAAAACTGTTCCTATGATTTGATTGGTATTTCTGTGTTTGTATAATAATGACATATATTATGATAGTACTGGTAAGATTTATCTGGGCACGGAGCTGTTTTCTTGTGCTGCAAATGAAACCGTTTCATGCGGAAAATGCAGGCTGTACCTTAAGTCTATGTAAAAAAATGGTACCATGTGCTCCATATGACTTGTTGCTACAATTTGATACAAATCAATCAAATGACTTAATGCACATAGAAGACCTATAAATCATCTACAACACATATTTCACTATGTGCAACAAGTGGTTCCGGCCTCTCTAGATAGCAGACTATTGCAAAGTAGATAGACCGATAAGGAGGCTTCTAAACTTCTAAGTAAAATTAAAGTTTGGCATGTTATAAATGTTTATAAATTGTTTTCCGGGCTCCAAGGTATATCCTGTATACATATTTTCAGTAGGACCGCTACTGGTTGTAACTGCGGTACTAATAAATGAACACCGTACTAGGGCTAGAAGCTTAGTAGGTTCTTACTGTATGGGAGTAGGTGGTAGCGGGTGTGGTGATGTCACGTCATTCATCTACTACCCGTTCGTTTTAAGTGTGGTAAAAATCAATGTGTATGTACCCTACGGACTCCCCAAACGGCTGGACCGATTTTGGTGAAGTTTTCAGGCAATCTGAACATTAGCCCAGGGGCGATCCAATGAAGTATGGGTCAACAGAAATCTTCCTATGCCTAAATGCTGACTTACGGTTTCTTTGACTCCAAATTTGCTAATAGAAAACTCAACTGTTGATAAGCTCGCCTTTGTACTTAAGTTACCTTCTGTTGTATTGATTTATTAGTGCAACAAATAGGAAAAAAAATTGCTACCCTTTCGAAGTCAAGGAGTAACCAATATTAGAAGAAGACACCATAGTTTTTTCCCATCCCCTCCTTATAGCGTACGTCCATCTGAAATAAAGTTAACGGTACTAAAAAGGTAACAGGGTTTTGTTAAGTGGATGGCCATTTCTCGGATCGGCAATCTTAGGACGAACAGGTAGTACACTTATTTTCCTAGCTTGTGCTGTGATGTAACACCCTCCCACACAGCAATGACCTACCATGTTCATTATTATAATAGTGTTTGATGTGAAAACTACAATCCGTATACGTATATCTATTACTTCTCATAAATCTACCATATATCGCTCTCAGCGATAAGGCCGCCCTTGTACCTATATTGTTTTAAACTGTATTTTTACGATTTCCTTTAATGTACAATAAAGTGTTATAAATAAATAAAAATAAAAAATAATCGAATAATTTCAAGTGGATTACTTTTTGTCGGTGGGGTTGCAGGCCCTAGATAGTCTTTCTTTAGTGAGATATTTCGTTATTTCTTGTAAATAGTATTAGTGTTTGAAGCCGGTTAGTGCTCTTTCTGTATTGTAACGCGTTGACTCTTGCGTATTTAGGTACATTGTTTTACGTATAGTACGTACTCCAATTGTCCCCGAGGGATAAGAGTGCAAAGACCCATAGAGAGGGGTCAATAATAAATAACATGTGATTAGGTCTCCATTTGGGAGCATCCAAGTTACTAAATACATTTTATTTGTGATAACTACCTACCTATATAGAAATTAAATTGTATTTTTCATTATTAAGCATTTTGTAAAACACTAGCGTTACAATTGCAGAAGAGCACAGTGTGTGGAGTTTTGTGATGAAGTTCGCAAAGCGTGGAATGCAGGTTTTGAAAAGACATTTTTGTTATTTTTCTAGTGTTAAAATAAAATGTCTAGTGATATGATATGATGTCCTAAGCTAACATTGTATGGTAAATATGTTTACCATTTAAATCAATAAAACGAAATTCCAAAAAATATAATTCTATTTTATTCCTAATTTACATTCGATCAAAGGAGTATAAAATATTTTTCGAAATGCATTACATTCAGGGGTGAGCTAATTGTTATTTTATAATTTATCAGTCAGTCTGCTGCTTCAGTCAGTCAGTCTATCATCTTCGTCATGAAGATTTCACATTCTCCTCAATTTCCAAGGGAAACAAATTGCTGTCGCCAACCGATTTCTGCGTCTTCAGAAAATAAAAATGTTATCACTGGAAATAAAGGTGATTTAGTCCACTTACGCTATGCTATGGATTGCGTCACTGCTTTCAAACGGTATTAGCGGAGCAATTTACGCACCGGATACATGGAGTGTTTAAGTGTTTTGCGATTTCTCTACTTTATACATCTGTAACAAACAAGAAATATGATTACAGCTAGCAATGGCTGGTAACAGTTTCTAGAACAAGCCGCAGGTTGGGGCTAGCAACTTGGGGTTTTCATGACAGTAAGTTGCAGTTGCAGAAGTCCTGACGACGGTGACCACTTTCCTATGGACTGTCTGGCCTGAACTACCAAGTTACACTGTTCCCGAGTAAAATGGCGACGGTAGCAAGGTAAAATTTGCCGCCAACAAGCATGTCAGTAGTATCACGGGGAAAAATATTGGTACGGTACCTGTTACCGGTAAAAATACCTGTAATAAGTACCAACAACCACGAATAGATATGTATTGGCAATTTCGCTAAGATTGCAAAACCTGTGACCACCCCTAGATATCTGCGCGTATATAGTATATATATTTCCGTACTATATAGTACGGAAATGCGAAATGCTTGTGACTATCCAGTACTTAGGAATCTGGGTATACAAGACGCGACTGAGATGAGGTACAGTCATTTCAAGAAGTGGTGTATCAGTTTTGACAACATTTCCCATGTAACCAGAAAATAGCTAAGGTTGAGACTGTTAACTATCACAATATCATTGCAAAATAAAATCGTCCTTGTTTTTTTTTTTATGTCATACGATAGGCAAACAGGCAAGCGGGCCACCTGATGGAAAGTGGTCACCACTGCCTATAGACATTAGCAACACCGAGACTATCGCCAATGCGTTGCCCACCTCTATAACACGTTACCTTGGCAGCAAAAAGGCAAATATCCCTAAATGTTGCACGTACAACTGAACTTAAACTTTATGGAGATATGATATAGCAATTTCCAGGAGTTCCCAACTACACATGAGGTGGCTCACCGTCCATTATCCAATCTCGTCAGGCTCCCCTAGTACAGGATCACGGAGGTCAGATGGCAGTCGCTCCTCTGTAATTAACTGATCTGCCAAACCCTGGATCATGGTCAAGGCGGATCTCGGGCCCTCGTGCGCGAGAGCACAACTGGAACATTAACGCCATGATGATTTATTATAAGGTGGCTCACCTTGCCGTCGTCACCCGGCGCGATGCCCGTGGTGATCGGCATCACGTCCGGCCCCCACTGCTTGACGAAGTGGCCGGTGCGCGCGACGCGCTGCGCGGGAGTGGTCATCGTGTGCGACCCGCCGCAGTAGCGGTTGCATAGATGCTTGTCCGCTTCCGATCTGCGGTGGACAGCCATTTTGACTTAGCATAGTGTTCCTAAGCGGTTACGTCAAGGGTCAAGTAAGCAGGGTTTTTATGCCGCTAATGGTGGCAAAGCTGCTAACGGCCCGACTGATGGTAAGCAGCTGCCATCTTTGGACGTTTGCAATACTAGAAGTACTTACTTACTTACAACACGACCGTATTGCCGAGCCCGTGAAAACTGATCAGGAGCAGCAGTAGGAGATTTCCGATTATTGTAAAGTAAAACACTGCTTTCTTATAAAAAATCGAACATCTTATACGAAATATCTACACGATAATCGACCTTGCGTTTACGGCATTTTCATTACCGTGGCAAATATTATGGAGGTAGGGGATCATCTTGGGAGCAGCGGTCACCTGGAGCCTTCTATGATGGGTAGAAAAGATCGAGTAAAATGGTTAGTACCTACAAAACACAGAATAATTGAATAAGGGCCTGTCTTATCGCGCATTTTGTGACCGTATCTAGTGGCAAGTTAGTTTGCTATTTTGCCACGCGCCAAGGTGCATAGCACAACTTAAAAGACTCAACAGGCTGCGCAGCCGCTTGGACAAGCTGAGCGGCCGGTGGCATACACACAAATATATACTATTTTGCCAGAGACAAAGAACAGGCCCAACCCGTTGGCGGCCTTACGGTGCCGCTGGCGACCGCTGCCACTCTGGTGCGAATGCAGTCGTTTGTGCAACCGAAACTGCCGGTAATATTCTGCTCACCTGACTTTATGCGCCGCTCTAATTTGGGGCATGGATTTGTCAATGGCCTCCCAGTCGTGCATGTTACGCTGCGGCAGGCTGGCCGCTTGCGCCCTCCGTATATTGTCTAAAAACAAGCAACGAGCTTTTATTGGTTCTACGTACATCCTACTATAATAAGTTAAAAGATACTTCATGATGTGCCATTTTCTATTGGAGCGGAGGTCGGCTATCTTTATAGCTATCTCCACTTTAGATGGTGCTGCACGCTAAGGGTCTGACTGGGGCTCAGGTTTTTGAAGCCATGACATCTTCTCCAGGTTTCCTACTGTCTTGGATGTGATAAAGGTACAAAATTAAGGTATACCAACCCAGTTCGTAGATGAGGTAGGGTTTCATAGATATGGTGGTGGTGATAGCTTTGGGGGTCGGGAAGCTGACTGGCTCGTCCCGTACCATGACTGCCTTCGCGTCGCAAGAAATACAGTTCACATCTCTGTAGGACCAAAACGACTATTTTCAATGCGGATAAAAGTTGATAAATGCTATCTAAGTACCTATAACTTAGCAATATAAACCCAGCAGTATATATGGTAAGCGAACTAAGTTCACCGACATTGCCAAGCTTAAGTGGCAGTGCGCAGGGCACATAGCTTGCAGAACAGATGGCCGATGGGGCAGTAAAGTTCTTGAGTGGCGACCACGTAACGGAAGACGCCGCGTGGGTAGGCCTACAAGGTGGAACGACTGGTGGTACCAGCAGGATGCTGAAGACACAGACCGGCCGTTATGGAGATCTCTGGGGGAGGTTGCACTATGCCCATGCAGCAGTGGGCGTCTTTCGGCTGACATGATGATATACTTATATCTAGGTGTAGCGTTAGTATGATGATACTTCTTGCCTGTAACTGCGCTGGCTACCTTAACCTTCGAATTCTTCTTCGTCGAGTAAATTTTTCGAAAACCCTAGATCTGGCATTCGAATTGGAATACCACAATGACAGCATTATTGTTTGGCGGCAGAAATAAAAGTGCGCTTTTCTATTAAAATTATATACTTAGTATTCCGCAATCTTCTAGTCTGTTATTATCCAAAATATTCAATTATCTTCTAGCAATTTTTGACATAAAAAGAATGCTATATTAATTATCATCATCATCATCACAACCCGTAACAGTCCACTGCAGGACTTCGGGCCTCTCCTACGAAAGGGGAGGTTATTGCCATAATCTCCACGCTTGGCAGGCGGGTTGGAGATCGCAGTGTTTAAATATAACAATGGAAAATGCTGCTGCCCATTTTCCAGACTACGGAGACTCTTGATATTTTGTCTCGAAAACATTAGTCGCCTTGTACGACACCCATGAGCGTAAGGGGTTGGTGCTATTCTATTCTGCCGGACACCACACGGCAAATTAATTATAGACCTGAGTAATCTCCTCTTGGTGCCAGCCGCCTCGGCCTCGCGGCGAAGCACGGCCATCTGCTTTAGGTTGTCCTGCAGCTTCTTTAGCTTGTTGTTGAAGAAGTCCCTCATCGGAGACAGCTCCATCTTGTCCAGTTTGCTCTCGATCTCTCGTTGAATGTCGTCCAGCGCTTGTTGCCATAGGGTTTCCTGGGAAATTGACGCCGTATTTTGGTTTGCCGGATAACATGTGTTTTGTTTATCTGTGACGATGTTGCGGTTAAACAGGTTAACCTTAAGGAGTGTTCAGGTTAAAAACTGACTATATGGAGTAGTTGGTTGAACGGTGAGTAGGTACGTCTGCCTTGTTACGTTACATGTCTGCAGTATCTAACACTCATACATAACGTCAGTTACCCCGCTATTCCCGTACACGTAGATTCCCATTAACCTATAAAATTTATATTTCCATAGGGGTAGGCAGAGATAGAGACCACATTGTTCCTCTTACCTTCTTGTCCTGACACCCTTTCGCTTTAACATTCTTCAAAATTTTCATACATGCCATTAATCGGTTTCCTCTACTGATGTGGAGGAGCCTCAACTCAACGACTGTTATGGATGGCACGTTGACGATGATAATGGTTTAGTTAGGGCAAGTAAATGTACTTACATCTAACCTACAGCTATCTCTAGGGACGGCAACGCTTTAATGACTGGTGGTGGTGATCAATCCCTCTCATCATCATCTTGGCGTTAATATCCCGGTTGTGCTTTCACGCGCATGGTGCAGTAAGAGCATCGGTTAGTATTCAACTAATTCAGATTATCTATCAACTAAATCTATAAAAAAAGCTTCCAAGCTGCTAATCTAAAATAGAATGCAATAAATAGGCTTAAACCTGCTGGTTGAGCTTGGAGATAGCCAACTCGAGCCCGCGCGCCAAATCGTCGCAGGCGACGTCGAAGTGGTCGTAGGACACCTTACGAGCGAGCTGCCTGTTGTCCGCCTTGAATACAGAGAACATCGTTACAGGTAAAGATTATATGTACTATACTTTCTGGAATACACTTGTTCAAATACTTAAAGATTACAAGAGGCAGCCGATTCGACAGCTGTACGGAGTTCGTCAGAGAAGAATATTGCACCAACCTCTTCGACTTTGTCTCGTACAAAGCGGTGGAGACTTAAACAGCTAAGACTCATCAAAATATGAGAAGATGGCGATCAAATGCCTGGCTAGTTAGATTAAAAGACCTCTGTCTGAAGACCAGAAAATCCTATGCCCGCATTTTCTGTTGTGTATCCACTTTGAATGCTACAATCTCCGACCCGCCTGCCAGGAGTGGAGATTATGGCAAAACTCTCCACAGATGTGGTGGAGGCTCAACAGCATAAGTTTGTATATTCTATGTATGTATTTTATCTAAACGTAAACATCATGGCCTTTTACCTTGTCTGCCAACCCTTCGTCTACATCCTCGCGGTCCACCTTGGTAGACTTCAATATATCTATTTGTTCTAGAAGCACCTGGTCAAAAAGCAACGATTCATTAACTAGGTACCTATTCAACGCTCAATTCGAGATAGGGCGCTGAAGTAATGAAGTCGGGCGAGAATTAAATTTCTGATGAATAATTAAAATGATTTCATAATAACGGTCCAACTTGGGGTCTATAATTGTATAAAGATCTTACATCAAGATGACGCTGCCTGTCTTCCTTCTCAGCGACTAAGCTGAGAGCGGTGGAATGAACTTTCGTCAATTCCATTTGCATGTCTTGTACAGTTTTAAATAGAGTCATCAGCCCTGTAAACGAATGTTTTATAAGGTACAGTCAAAATTAACGATTACATTTGTAATTTAAGAATACAGGGAGTATAGTTATAATATCGTATATCTACGTAGGTACCTGTGGAGATAGGGTCTATTTAGGATATGGATGAATGCCCCTAGATTAAACATACCGGTACCCATTTGGGCTCTACACTCGAAGCCAGTTGTTCCTTAACATTGGAAGTAAATGCTCTTTCTTTCCTATAAAGTAATATCTACCTCTTCATAACTTACTACTTCATAAATACAGCTAGCTAAATAATTCGGTACCTACCTTGCAAATCTTTCACAAGCTGCGGAGAAAGGTCGCTTCCTCCTTTTCCAGGGCCTCCGCCCTGAGCCCCAGCAGCTCCACCGCCATGACCCATGTCATGACCGCCACCTCCGCCACCTATCCCATGTTCCTTTAACCTTTGAACCTTGAAAGAATAATACTCATTAGATCCTGCTTACTTTAGTAGGTACTCGGAATATTGTTTAACACAATCTACTAACACGGTCTACTTACTTGATCTTCTAGAAGCTGAAAATTTGTGACCAGTTTTTCCATTTCGGGTTGTCTGACCACTCCTGCAACAATGGAATTTGTTTAGGCCTATTTCACCAGTAGACGTTGTACGGCTGACTTGATGATGACGATGAGGTACAAAGACGCGTGAACCTAATCCTAAAAACTTATCACAAGTGAACGAATTTGAAGCGTAATCTGTTTGAGCTAACCGCCAAGCGCGACGCCTGTGCACGGTCTCGCCATCGGCAATTGTAGGGCGCCGGCGATGGCCGCTGCGCCTATTTTAGCACCTGCCCCTGCAACTGCTCCAGCACCCGCCCCTGCTCCAGCGCCTGCGCCTGCCCCTGCTCCGGCGCCTGCCCCAGTGGCGGCAGTGCCTTCAGTACCACTACTTTCGTCAGGTGGATAAGCTGTGCAGAATAATAATTGTGTTAGGTAAGCATAATAAACTGTTTAGGTGTTGAACAGTCGATGGGAGTTAACTGACCCCTTTGCGTGAGTTTTGTTTTATTTCTACTGTAAAGCAGTTGGACGTACACAAAAAAAGATTGGTAATCAAATCTAGCTTTTCGATTTTCGCGATTTCTATCGCAATCTACCAGTTTTGTATTTTATTCTTTTCAACAATTTTAACTTATTCTCCTTGAAGTTCTCTGGGCACATTTAAAGTTTATTTGTCCAGTGGTTGTCATTATTAGTGCGTCAGTAATTCTAACAGACCGTCAGAGAAGCGCCTGAAGCTTAGAAGCAAAATTCCTAATTTGTATTTGCTACGTGGTAAGGTGTGAGGCTCGTGCCACAGTTTAATGAGCTGCCTGGAGCCATTGCGGCCTACTCACGTATGCCCATTCGATCCATAAGGACACTCAGGGTGAGGGCGACGTTGTCGATGTCTGCTTGCATCCGATTGAGGTGGTCAAATATCTCGGTGAGGTCGTCGTAGCAGGGTTGGCTGTCGGGAGGGCAGGTCGGCACCATGAGCTCGGTGGGTAGTGAACCCGTGACTTTGCCCCATCCACGACCGCCTTTGCCCATCCCGCTTAACGTGTTAGCGATTGCTTTTGCAGAGCTGAAAATACAAGTAGGTAAGTGTCTAAAGCCTGGAAACTTTTTGTGCATTTTTTGACTTCGTGGGGGAAAATTAGCCTTAATTTATAATTTGTAGAGATACTGCGCCGTCAAGGACATTGTTTAAGAGGTTTGCAGGGATATACTGTTAAGTTTAAACATTACTCTGGCTACAGTGCAGGATTTTGAATATGTTAGTCTATGCGGAATTTACGAGTAACGAGTTAGACTCCAATTGCTCAGTACTATGAAAGTATTTAGTTATGTACTAACGTTTTGGAGAACCGTCTCTGTAAATAATCAGTGTCTTTTATCAATTCCTGCAACAGCGAGCTCAGTTTGGTGATGGACTCCTCGGCGGCCTCCAGTCGGGCAGACATGTTCAGTGAAGTCCACATGTCCGTTATAGATTTGCGACCTGACCTGGATCCGAAAATAGGTAATTATTGGCACAACATATTATATTATTAAGTAGGTAGGTACTTTAGTAAAATATATTAACCTTAATTCTTCAAGCACTTCGTTGCTTTTAGGTATGCTCCCGTACACGCGTTCTTCCAAATCGCGTACAATATTTGCCAACATGTTAAATTTGCTCAGCGTCACGATAGACAGTTTTTGACCGGACGTCCAAGGTTGTCCTGGTCCTCCTTTTTGTCCCGCCGCGCCCGCTTGTCCTCCTTTTCCCGTCTTTCCCTGTCCCCCTCGAGCCGTTTTGGTAGTTGCGACCTCTTGTCCCCCTTCCGCATCTTGTCCCGTTTCCCAATCTTCTGTCGTGTCCCCTACTTCTTCACCGGGCGACGTATCTTGTGCTACCTCCTCTTCCTCCCCTCCGTCGGCAGGTGCATCTGGTTCATCAGCTTGCCCAGTTGTCCCGCCAACCCCGCCAGTTCCGCTTATCCCGCCAGTCCCGCTAATCCCGCCAATCGCAGCATCGACCTCGCTTATCAGACCTTTTATTTCTGTATGTTGCGTGCGCTGTGGAACCGCGGTCGCGGCGTTGGGCCCCGCGGCGCCTCCGAACCAGGTGGGCGTTATTCCGCCAGGCACGAGGCCCAGTCCGCTCGGAGTAACATGGGGCGGACTCGGGGGAAATACTATGGCAGTAAAAAGGTGTTCAATTAATAATTATGGAATTTATATGGCAAATAATTAGGTACCTGTTTTCTTTTAGTTACTTACTCTGACTGGATTTTTTCATACGTTCAACTGAAAATTATAGAGATACTTAAATATTTTTTATCTTGTAATTAGTGCTTTCAAGTTAACTTATCTAATACTATACTTGTGTAACACTTACCAACCAATATACTTTCCTCATTTGGACCATCTGCAAAAGAAAAAGTATACGGTTCAGAATATCGGTTAAGAATATTAGCCTATAGTTAACTAGGCGCAAGGTACCTATTCCAAACTTACCGTGCCGGGTGCCACGGCTGGTGACTTCTTTATATGTGTAACCTTCTTCGGAGTATGGAGGTGGCTGAAATGTTGGAAGAGAGTCGCTTTATTTTTATATTTCAATAATCATTTTGGCGTCAATATCCCGGTTGATCTCCTGCGCGCGAGGGCCCGGGGTCTGTTAACAGAGGAACCTGAACAGATTTTAAGTGGTACAGATAGAACTTTAATTTGTGGCGGATGATGCGGCGGTGCGACTCGGCATTAGGTAAGTACGTACCTACTAGCCCAAACAAGTCCTCAGTGAGAACACTCCCCGTGATATAAGCCGTAAAAGATACACACCGAGGCAACATCTCTCCACAGTCCCAGACGGTCTAGGCGTCGATAACTCGGGTCGTCCGACATTGAACAAAGTCAAAAGTTAGGTTCGCACGAAGTATTGAACCTATAATACGCATCGCATGTATCATAGAGGCGACAAATGTGTGCGAAAAGCATTACGCTCTGCTAAAGGTGTCCCAAATTTAACGCAAGATTTGAATTTGCCGCCATTTATGCAGTAAAGTGTTGACAACCCTAAAAAAACAAAGCGACAGCTGACAGTTTAGGGTTAGTAAGAATAGAGCGTTACACAATAGAACAACGTGTCTTCATTATTGAACATTATTTTAAAAATAATGAAAGCTTGGCGGCCGCAGTTCGAAAATTTCATGCAAAAATGGTCGGAATACTGTTTTAACTTCGTCAACTGTGAAGAGATTAATTGAAAAATTCCGGGAGGCAGGATCTGTTGGAGACGCCAAACACACTGGTCGTTCAAAAACAAGTCGTTCAAATGACAATATCGAAGCAGTGCGCGAGAGTGTCGGTGACAAACCAGGTACTCTCTCGTTTCGGTGATCAGAGTTGATCCCCCTAGATCGTGTGATTTAACACCATTAGATTTCTTTTTATGGTGTTATTTAAAATCACAGGTCTATGTCAACAAGCCCACAACCACGCGCGCATTAAAGGAGGAGATTCAACGTTGCATCAACGAAATTCGGCAACATTTATGTAGAATTGTCATGGAAAATTTCGACAAATGAGTGTGTATGTGTATGCAAAGCTGTGGAGGCCATTTGCCCGATGTGTTATTCCATAAATAACCCTATCCTATGTACTTTATGATTCAATAATTTACTATCAAATACAATCAAAAGACTAAAAACTGTGATTTCTATTTAATTCAAATCTTGCGTTAATTTTGGGACACCCTTTATATATTAGCCGTGTGGTGTCCGGCCGAGTAGAATAGCACCAACCCCTTACACTCGTGGGTGTCGTACAAGACGACTAATGTTTTCAAGGCAAAAGATCTAGAGTCTTCATAGACTGGAAAATGGGCAGCAGCCTTTTCCATAGTTATATTTATAACACTGCGATCTCCAACCCGCCTGCCAAACGTGGACATCATGGCAATGACCTCACCTTTCGTGGGAGAGGTATGGGACTGATATGGGCTGTGATGATATATTATAATGTGCGTAACGATACTCAGTACTAGATACTCAGGTAGTCAATCAAGGGATCTAATACTGGTTCGGATTGTAGTTGCAAATACTAACCTTCTCGTCACCCGAAAACGGATCATGGGTAGCGACGATGAACTCGCTGATGGCTACAGTCTGCACGTTGTCAAGCCGCTCCGGGAGGTCCGTCAGACTGCCGCGAAGCTCCACCACTTTGTGCTCGATGTGCAACTGTTGAGCTATGCAGTGCAGCACCGTTTGGAGCATGTTGAAGTCCACAACGCCCACCTAGCGTGATAGGGTTAATGGTACTTATTCAAGTTCCATTTGCGGTCGTGGGCAGTTGCCAGCTGCTGTAGTCTGTATAGTTGTGCTGGAAAGCTCTGCATACAAAACCTTCTACAGAGCGATGTAGCTACGCTCGCGCATGGAATCTGTTAAGTGGTTCGGTCATGATCGTAGGCAATGGTCGTAACGGGCAACATAATTACTTCAGCACTCCAGGCAAACTTATGCCGAGTAGAAAAAGACGCATTGTGCTACAACAATAGACTGCGGCAGAATCAACAATAGGAAATATGGCTGGCAATGGATGCCGGCATCCCAGGAGTTGTAGTAATATTGCAGTAAAAAAATTAAATATTGCCCGTTTAGAATTGGGACTCGTCTCTCGGGGAGAATTTGAATGTGAAAAATGCTTTTTGACCCGGTATAAGTATTTTAGTCTCAGGTTCATTTCACTACTGAATATCAGGCGAACGATTGTGAAACGATATGTGAGGATTTGTCATTCCTCAAGCCTGTGCCCATCTATTAAATTTAACTATGTGCTATCTAGTAAATCGAACACACAGATTTACATAAACTGTGATCAGGAATCACCAGGGACATTTATTGAAGTGATCAAATAAGGGACAGGGTGGTGGTGACCTAAGAAGAAGAGTCTTTAGGTTTGTTCAATGTCATAGCACGGTTTAGACTTAATTAGAAAATTAATGATTCCATTAGAACGTAAAATTAGATTTGAGTGTTAAAAAAGTTTTAAGATTTTCAGTAGTAAATTCAAATACTGAATATTCAGCTACTGAATACACGAAACAACAAATGGCAGTAAAGTAATGCTTACCTCCGGTGTGCCGATAGACAAATCGATCATCTCGCCTATGCTCACCACAATCGCTGAGAATAGTTTCAATAATTGTATCAATGGTTTAATTGCAATATATAAAGCTATAAATGCTAAATATATAGTATATATAAAGCTATAAAGCAATACATAAAGCTCACGCCTGTATCCCACAGGTGCGGTAGGCAGAGAATGTGGACCGCCACTTTGCTCTGTCCTGACACAACTCGCATATATCCACAACTCTTTTCATAGGTACATCTTCTTTTATTCTTGCAATAGGTAACATAAACTACCTAGGTATATATTTTTTTATTGCTTAATGAGGAACAAGGTAAGCCGGTCCACCAAATAGAACCTAGCTGACATAGGGTAGCCATTTTGGTCGTGGACACCCCCAGAGGATAGGGGGGTTATATTTGGATGGAGGTATTTAAAGTATAATGTACGAAAAACACAAAAACTGGTACCCGAAATCGAAATCGCGGGACTACAAATATAGTTTCAAATCAACGACACGTGTGTCGCAAAGAGGGATTAATTGCTAGTGGTAGATGACTGCGGACCTCCGATGGACAGGAAATGGATTCAATTTAATTTAATCTTATTTATTTGTGGTAGCACAGGTAAAATAGATATTACATTAAAGTATCTCCTTATGTTCGGCTGTGAGTTGCCATTCGGCGTACGTAGGCGTGGATAGGTCTGAGTAGGATCAGTCTCGAATCAATATATTTTCTATACTGTCTCACCCTCCAATTATGGAAGGTAAGAAAAATTGCCTGTATTGTTGTATTGCTAACTCTTTGTTGCCTGAACTTTTGCTAAGAATTACTCTACATCCAGTATATGTCCACCACACAGTTTACGGTGTTTTATCTAGAGAACGTAACAGATTTACAGACACTTGGTTTTAGGTTCGTCGATAGCTTACACACACAAGGACTTACCAGACATGATTGTAGTGTCGTAAATTAATTTAAATACCTAGAAAAATAAATGATTAGAATAAATATTATAGTATATTTATCAATAATTTATATATATAAAATTGTTGACAGTTGACCGATCCATTGGTTTACTTTTTTTGCAATATGAGACCTCATCACTCGCAATGCTTTAAAAATAAAGGAGTCTTTTTCGTTATTTTGAAAAACGTCATCCTATCAAGTAGATTAACATTAACCAAAACAGTTTGAATAGCCAACTTCACGGCAATTTTTTCTGCTCTGTGGCATAAACCCTTTAACCAGGCTCAAAATTAGAGCAATAGTAATCTATACACATAATTTTAATTACATCTAAGCTGAGACAGCTGAAAAGCAAAAAATAGTGAAATACCGGGGCATCGGCACCCAATACAATTTTGTTGCATTTGGCCCGAGACCGTGGGGCCCCGGGGCGCTCTCTTAGTACAGAGAACTTACGAAGAAATTGGTCGACACCACAGGGTGACCGAAGACCTGGCAGCTACCTCGCACAAAGAATAAGCATTGCTATTCAGAGAGGTAATGCTGCCAGCATCTTGGGTACGCTTCCACACGGCCCAAATTTTTTACATATTTTAAATTACTTAAATTCTTTTCCTTTTTATTGTACATATTTACTTAAATTTTAGTTGATATGTGTAAATAAATTTATCCATTTCACGCTCAAAAAAAAACGAATATTAAAAAATTTTAATATTCGTTTTACAAAATATTATTATTTCGATACAAAAGACATCAACGAGTCAGTTATCGCGTTGAACTCTTTTATACATTTAAGATGTCTTAATTTTAGTGGCTGTATGTTTGATATGAAAATGAAAAAGTATTTATTGAATTAGGATTACGTTAATTAATCTCTTTTCAAAAGTCAAAAATCTAACGGAAAATAAAGGGAAAGTTAAGCGAGCTCATCCAGGTAGGGGGCGACGCATGCAGACCGATCAGCGCGTACGAGGGCTCACTCCGGCGAGATACCGGGCACCGATACACGCCACGCACATAACCGCCTAGGCGAATCATGTGCGGCACCTGCCCGGCCCCAGCCAGCCCGCCGGCGCGAGCACCCGCACGCACCAGCCGGCCTACTCGCGTCGCCCCCTGAGCTCGGAACAAATAAGTAAAAAGAATGTCGTCTGTCTGTCAGTATGCCGCTTCAGTTAGGAAAATGACCATCTGTGGGAAAAAGAAACGGCAAGAAACCCACAGGTACATTTAAATATGATTACATTGCATTAATACATTTGTCAATTTAATTTGAGTGAGCCTATCTTGATTGGAATATTATGTGAACCTCTACGAATCGGTCAATCTACTAAAAATAAAACTGGTACAGCAAAAGCAGGCCAATCCACCAAGGCAGCACCCGTTCACGAGCATGACGCAGGACCCAGCTATCGTCCAATTCAACCATATTTGAGGGAAGAGAACGACCCAACCCCCCCACGCCACCACCAGGCAGACTTTTAAGTGAGCATGCACTGCCAATGCCGTACATATTTAAAAAATATTTGTTATTCAATGACTATTCTATAAATATATAAATAACTTCCTATTTCAAAGAGCTAGTCGTACACCATACATTTTTGTCATTAATATATTCATCAATTTAATAATAGGCTTTTTTCATTAAAGTTATTTTTACCTTTTCTTTAAATTGTGATTCAGGGAAATTAAGAATACATTCAGATAAAATAAATCTTATAGAGTTACCTATGAAAGATGAATTTACTTTACTAAGTCTGAACAACGGTGTTACCACTTTATTCTTGTTTCTTAAATTGACATTATGAATATCAGTATTTTTAGCAAATTGGGTAATATGCTTTCTAACATACATAATATTATCAAATATAATTTCTTTAAACAATTCTTTGAGCGAATCACGTCGACGTAATTATTGCTCTTACAGCTCGTTTTTGTAGTTTGAATATGATGTCACTATCGGCACACTTGCCCCATAGTATGATGCCGTACGACATAATACTATGAAAATAACTATAATAAACTAATCTAGCTGTATTCACATCCGTTAGCCTCCTTATTCGCCAAACGGCAAATGCAGCCGAACTTAACCTACTAGCCAATGATTCAATATGTGAGCCCCATTGAATTTTTGAATCTATATTAACGCCTAAGAAAGTAGTTTTCTCTACCAACTCGAGTTGCGTTTTATCTAATATAACATAACATTGATTACTTTGTACATTAGGGAGGCAAAAATGAACGCATTTTGTTTTTTTTAGAGTTTAAGACAAAGTTGTTAAGTTTAAGACAAATTTGAATAATGGCAGCACTTTGCTGATTTTCATGGGAAAAACTCCTACTTTGACGCAAGCATAAACGGTGTTAAAATATCAACAACAGTACTTATTGTACATATACAGACTGACATTCCCCAAATATCTTCCGTGTTTTTCAACTAAATGCTTTTAAAAGCTTTAATGATAGTTTTAGCATCTACGAGTACTTTGGAATAGCAAAAGTCATTTTCACAGGCACCTATATTTTCTTTTAACAAGTTTTCTGCACTAATTGTTCATGAGTTTAGCAGTGAGGTAGTTTTAATCGGCATTTAGGTAAAAAATGTTTGAAACAACTCTGCTACTTTATTTGCGGTACTAGTAACGGTTTCTGTTTTAATTTCATAATTTGTATCACGAGGCTTTGTTTTCCCTGCTTCGTTATTTATTACATTCCACACAGTCTCAGCCTTGTTTGAAAACGAACATATAATTTGTTTCAAACTAAACTCGCGTTCTTTACACATATTATTATATTAGACGGGACTTGGACGCGACGTACCTTTATGGTGGTCCACGGTGGGTGGTCCACGGTGGGTGTAACCCTACCGAAACGTCGGGAAAACAAATCATAAAGGTACGTCGCGTCCAAGTCCCGTCTAATATAATAATATGAACATATAATTTTCTTATAGTGCTGTGATTTTGCCATTGGACAAACTTTCTTAAACGTTTTTGAATATTTTTTGACATATTCTACAAAATCTTTATCATGGCAATAAGCTCGCTGACCGTATAGTTCAAACATTCTATCTCTGCTTTTGCGGATACCTAAAGTAGCCCAATCACTAAATTTAGATTTACAGTTACATTTTATAATTTTTTGCGTAAAAACACTTTGATAAACATTATTGACAGAATTGAACATATCAGAAAATATAATGTTTGGGTCATGAGAATCAAGACAAAGGCCGGCAATGGTCTCCTATAAGGCTTGTTTGAAGTGTTCAATTCTCCTTTGAGGTCTCGTATTTATTTAATTGATATTACTTTGTTCCGTAAAATCAAAAACAACGTATGGTCCACTATGGTCAGATCTTGTAAAAGTTATAATAGCCTTTTCGTTGACCTCGCAACAGCAGAACACATTGTCGATGCAAGTCGCTGATAATTCTGTGCATCGTGTCAGCTCTAAAAATACATAATTAACATTAAAACTACGGAATAAGCTTATTATTCTCTTACTAAAAGTTGTTTTTTCTAGTAAATTAACTTTAAAGTCTCCACAAACGATTTCCACGTACAAAGTCTTTCTAAAACTTGTTCCATAGTTTTTTCAAAAATCTCAAAGTTTTCATTGCAAACAAGGCCAGCAACGTCTTTCCGGTCCTTCGATTTAATATTTTGCCGTACTGCAATTAATGAACCACCACGGGAAATAGATTTCCGATTAAAACAACTAATTATGTTATAGTTAGATAAATTAAATGACATCTCAGATTCTCTCAGCCAGTGCTCAGTTAAACATAAAACTTCTACATGAGTTTTCTTTAAATATAATTTTATTTCATGTTCTTTGCCAGAAAAACCTTGTATATTTTGGTGAATTTATCGTAAACAATTCTTGGGCTTTTCTTTTGTCTTAAAATCTAGTTTAAAGAGCATCCTTTGTTCTTAGATGATAACGAACAGGAGTCTGGTCAATCCTACTTACGCTAATATTGTTATAACAATTAATATTATAAGCTAACAATGTAGCAATATACTTTTTGTACTTTTCTTGATACAAAGTATCATTTGTACAAATAATATTGCCAACAAATTTGTTGATGTCAAAAAATGAAAATGCGTTACTATAACGAGTCAAATTAATAGGTTGGGGAGAAAGTTTCTTCGCATTTTATATGAAAATTCAAAACATTTTTTAATATAGTTTATTTACATTTAACTAAAGTATGTAGGTACCATTTTGTTCGATAACTTTTTGCCATCTTATAGCTACCTAGACATGTCCCTACGGACATGATCCCATTGCTATAGAAATTTTGGGGCTTCTGATCAAAAAACTGCGTCAAGTAGTTTTGGCAGTCCTCTCGTGATGCTAACCTGACACTTCCTAAAGAATTCTGAAGAGACCGAAACAGGTGGAAATCTGAAGGTGCAAGGTGAGGACTACACGGCGGATGCATTAACACCTCACAGCCAAACTCTCTTACTTTTTGCTGAGTGGTTAAAGATGTGTGAGGTCTAGCGTTATCATGATGAAAAACCACACCCCTTCTGTTGATTAATTCCGGCTGCTTAATCTCAACTTCTTGCTTTAATCTTATCAGTTGTTCGCAGTAGAGTTCTGAATCGATGGTCCTGCCTGGTGGTAACAGCTCATAATGAATAATGCCCTTCCAATCCCACCACACACACAGCATCACCTTGTTGCGAGTTAACCCGGGTTTCGCCACAGTCTGTGAAGCCTGACCGGCCTTTGACCATGACCTTTTTCGCACGTTCTTGTCGTACGTGATCCACTTTTCATTACCAGTTATCAATTTCTTCAAAAATGGGTCGGTTTCATTACGTCGTAATAAACAATCACAAATGAGTACACGGTTTATTAGGTTTCTTTCAGAGAGCTCGTGAGGTACCCAAATATCGAGCTTTTTTGTCTACCCATTTCTTTTCAAATGGGCCAAAACTGTTTTGTGGTCAATTCCCAGTTCTTCAGCTACGTCGTAACTACTGATATGCCGATATTGCTCCACTTTTTCAAAAATAGCATCCATTTTATCCGTAACAGGGCGACCAGAGCGACGTGCATCATTGACATCAAAATTTCCGGATTGAAAACGCTTAAACCAAATTTGCGCTACTCTCACAGACACTGCATTAGGTCCATAAACATAGCAAATTTTTTTCGCGGCTTGCGTTGCATTTTTACCTTTTTTGTAGTAAAATTTTAAAATGTATCTAATTTCTTCATTAGATTCACTCATTTTAACGGTAAGAAAAACAAATGAAAAACACGCACTTTCATAATTTGAATTTGGAATTATCTTCTTTAAAATTTAAACTTTTAAATGATACCATAACCAGCCAGGTACAAATAGTATAGCCAAAGAGGTTTTATTACAAGTTCATACATACTATATGCGAAAAGACTTTTTCCCCAACCTAATATATAAACATGTATTCAGTCTATGAATATGTCTATTTAACTTAGGGTCATTATTTGTATATGGGAAAGCACACAAAGTAATGTTATTAAAATTATGGGACTGCATTTTTTACTGTTTTTAACCTTTAACCGCGCCTTAAAATTAGAGCAATAAAAAAATAAGACATAACGGGGACCTCGCTTACGATGAACTCTTTTGTATGAAAAGTCTACATGTTGCATTTCGGAGAATGTACGAAGCAGTTGCACGACTTCATTTCGCCGACCGCTTACCGTCATCGGGAGACACGATCCGGGTGAGCGCTTCATCCTTACGTTGTGGATCTTTTAACTAACTAGTGACGTCCAGTTTGACAGTCATTTGGAAGAAAAGGTCAAGCTCGCATCTAAAAAGCTGAGTGTGCTTAACAGATCAAAGCAATACTTCACGCCGGGGCAACGGCTTCTCCTATACAAGGCTCAAGTCAGACCTCATTTGGAGTATTGCTCCCATCTATGGGCGGGAGCACCTGCATATCAGCTTGGTCCTTGTGACTCGATCCAAAAGCGCGCTGTGAGAATTGTCGATGATACTATGCTCACAAGTGGTATTGAGCCGCTGAGTCAGCGGAGGGATTTCGCCTGCCTTTGTGTGTTCTACCGCTTGTAAAACTGTGTTTGTTCTGAAGAATTGTATGACATGATACCTACAGCTACATTCTATCATCGCACCGCTCGCCACCGACAGGGAGTTCATCCTCACACCTTTGAGCCAAATTGGTCGCGATCTGTGTGGTTCTTTTTCCCACGCATACTAAGGTTGTGGAATGAACTGCATGGAGAGGTTTTCCCTGGAGAGTACAACATGGAGTTCTTTAAGAAAGGGGTAAAAAGGTTTTTACGGGGTCGGCAACGCGTGGGTGATGCCCCTGGTATTGCAAACGTCCATAGGCTGCGGTGACTGTTTAACATCAGGCAGGCCGTAAGCTTGTTTGCCAACTTAGCAGTGCCTTCTGCCCCCAGATGGTCCTGACCCGGCGCGGCGGGTCGGACGGCGGGTTCGTTGTAGACGACGGCGCCCAACTGCCACTGGAATACTGCTCGCGCGGGATCTCAGTCTTTAGAGGGTCGTTTTTATATGGGTATTGTAGGTGGTCGTTTCGATGGGTTTATTTTATTTGTAGTGTAATTAATGATTTTGCTTGGCGGATAGTTCGGTTCAGCGAACAATACGGCAGTGTGGTACAGCGGTATCGTGGTCATTTTGACAGAGTGGTCATTATGATACCTACAGGTAGTGGACATTACGGTTGAGTGGACTTTTTCGTAAGGCGGACATTCCTGTACAGTATAGGGACATTTTGGTAAAGAGGACATTTTCATGGAGGACATTTTGACACAGTAGACCACCAGGGGGCTTATTTTGCTATCACCGTGTTCCGGAATCGGTCGCGGATAGACAATTTTGGCCCGCGGAGCCCGATCGCGAGTGACGAACTCAAACTTTCTTTATAAAGGTGGACGTACACACACACAAATGAGTGAACCAAATCCTTCATACATACATGGCTTTGACATGGCAAACTCGGGATCGAAACTTGTGACGGTGATACGGCTGAAATAAGAAAATAAGCCCACGGAACCTAAAGGCATTTGCCCTACGCAATACTAATACCTACCTATTTAATTATGATATGGTGCTTTTGTTTGCCCTTGAATCACACCGCCGTGACTGAAAAATCTAGCCTAAAACTAAAACGACCACGAAGCCTGTCTGTTCGAAAGATTGCGCATATTATTAATGTGCAATACAAAAAATTCATAAACACAAATGTATAACTGTACCTATAATAATGTTAGGGACAAGGCGACATATCTCACGAGTAAATTATCTTTTAAACCGGAACATAACAACGCAAGGATTGTTGCTTAACGGCATTAATGCTATAGCGATGTTACCTACCCAGGCGGATACCTTACCTTGGTCCTATTAATCGTCATGTTTATCTCAGAATGCAATACTCAACATTGGGTGTATAGCCACGCTTTCTATAGCCATATAGAAAACCACGTACCCGAAACACACAGGGTGGGGCGAATCGACGTACAAAATATAACAACATAAGTCTGGTAAAACTGGATGTGGTCAGGGCAGAAAGCTTTTTTCAATAGTGGGGGGCTACAAAAGATGACGACAGTGATAATGAACATAAATACCTACGTACTACCTAAGCATATATTAATAAATTATATTTTATCATATCACCTACCTAAGTTCGCCTTTAACCTCATTTCTTGGCGAGATATTGATTACATCTCAACGGATAGTGGAGGTTAAATGCTAGATAAGGAAAATGTTGGCAAGTTCTTTAAATATTTGTTTAACCTATGTAAACGTACGTACTTATGATAGCATACTCAATATGCGCAGTGGCAATGAGCGTCGGGACTTCAGCGGTCTATGAATAGAGATGGTGTACAGGGATGAACTTTAAATTTTCTTTAACTCTTGCCTCAATAGTTGTGAAGAACAAAACGAAAGCTAAATAGCAATTCAACAAGTAATTATTCATAGAATATGACTAGCTATGAGATGTACTGATTACGAATATAATGACATAGGTACCTACTTACTTAGAAGGATAGGTAATTTAAGATGAGGAAAATGTTGGCTAGGTTAACGTTGTTAGGTATTAACTTGAAAATTGTTAGTTGAGTAGTATCTAGTTTTGGCATGTATTTGGCAAAAGAAAAGGTTGATTTGTTAAAGTTAAAATATTTACTGAATTATTTTTTATAGACAGGTAAATAATAATACCTACCTAATAGCGATTGTAAACTTTCCATCCGTCATCATCATAAAAAGGAGTGTAACTTATCCATCCATTCAAAATCCTTTTTTATTGCGCGAGTTCCTATCTGTCGAGTGAAATCCTTTTATTAGGATCAGCGAGTAGCTGTGCGAGTCGCGTCGTCTAGCTAGAGACCTATTCTGAGCAGTGCATCGAATGCTTAAAGCGACATACGCATCCACATTTTAGTTAATACCACGATCTGATAGTCCAGAAATCATCTTGCCGTCAAGTCATCAAGAAATGTGGCGTTTTTTCACGATGTTTTCCTTCAAAGAGAATCGGTCTACAACTTATATCTATGAACATACATTAACTCTGAAAAAAAAACATTCGGCACTGGGGATCAAACTTTTTACGCCATTACGTCCCCTAAGCTCTATACTTATGTAAAATCTGATAAAAATTATACCTATTATATTGCAACGATCAGACGTTTTGCTAACTCACCTTACTTCGGAGGATTTTATAAGGATAGGATACAGAAATACCAACCAGGGGCCTATTTAATAAACGCGACAATAACAGGCGACAGGTGACAATAAGTTTTAATAAAGATTATCTCTGACAAATTTCTTTGCAGGGTCAACTCAGCCCTCATCCATTGTCACGGCGGAAAATCTACAAATATGTCGACTTGTCGTGACAATTAGATTTATTTCTGTTTATTAAACATTTTCTCTTATCAGGTGACAATTTGTTCGAAAGGCTTGTCAGTTTTATTAAACACATAATGGACATGATAGGTTAACATATTCGACTTGTCAAAAATTTTCGAGTTGCACTCTCACCCAATATTAAGGCTACTCGGCAGTTACAGCAGTAGGAACGAATAATAAAAAATTGTGGTAACGTCGTCGGCGGATAGCAGAGTAGTTAAAATGAAAATTATGTTCTGCAACGCTTCCATGTATTAATTTTCATTTAGTGTGTTAAATTATCACGAAAGATAAAAACCGTCTCTGTTTTATATAGGGCCAATACCTATCATTATTAATTTGGCGTCCATTTCTTGAACATGAACTTCTTTTTTTTTTCTATTTGTAAAAAGTAAAGTTGTTATCGTTTTTTAATTATTTTTTGTTCTCCCTTAGGTATTCATGTCTTGATCTTGTGTTGTGACATATATGTCGAAAAAGGTGACAAGTTTGTCAATATACCATGACTAATAAGTCAGAGAATATTTTCTTAGTGACTCGACAGGTGAAATCCGACAATTGTCGACTTCATTAAACGGGTTTTTAATATTACAATTTTGTCAGTATTATCTGTCGATCTTTATAAAACGGCACTTGTCGCGACAATTCAACTTATTTGTCAAAAATAGACTAATAGGTCTCAGGTGATATGTTGACTACTTTTGGAGGAGCTATTTCAAATAAATTATTTACAGCTACTGAGTGTAGACAGACTTTATGCATCCATCGAAGCCCCTGCTGTAAATATATCGACTACAAAACTGAATAACGGTTGACCTAAATTGTTTGATAACTGAATTCGTGCCAACAACATAATATACCGTGTATATACTTCCTACCAGCGAAATTTGTTTAAATTAAACAAAGTATAAATTACAAGTAAGATAAAGATAGATAGATATTCGGTAAAAGTTTAGTGTTTGTTTCGCAATGTAAACGGTGCCGGGCTGGTTTCTTTACACACATACCACGTAAATATTGACCTAGGATGTTCTTCGTGAAGAAAGATAAACGGGGAACAACGGCTAATTGAATTCGATACCGAGAAGCGACGTCGGTTTGTATCGGTGATTACGAGTGGCCCGCTAAAACGCGCTCCTTGTTTATTCGGCGCATTATCACGCGCCTAAAGTTTCTCGGTTTATCGCTGCCGGGCCTTAAGTAAGTGCGCTCCTCTCGCGGCGTAATTTACGAGATCTCCAATGATAGATAATGTATCCAAATTACGGTCTGCGGCGTGCGAGCCGATCAGGCGCCATTGCAGCGCTTTGGCGGCGGCGGCGCTCGGAATAGTCCTCGCTCGGAGTCCCCGCCTCGGCCTCGAAGGATGTCTGTCACACGCGTACCTGTACAGAGAGCTGTTTAGTTCATATTTCGCCGAAAAGTGAGGCTTCTCATTTTTTAAAGTGGCAGCTGACCGGTTGCGCGAGCGGGATGGCTGCGTCGCGAGCGATCCGAAAGCTCGAGGATCGTGAATGCCGAGGCCCGACCCCGGAGGCAGTCTCGAGCCGGCGCACGCCAGGGCAGCCCGCTCGCGCCGCGCACTCCGCACGCCGCCTCTCGGTCCGTCGAAACTTTACGAACACTTCGACCGACCCGCAGCTCGGTCCGGTCTGTAAATAATAGCCAGTGTATTCAGCGGCTTGTTTGTTATTAGCTCAGTTCTGTGGGTCGGGTGCTGGCTTGGGAGCCCGATCCTTAGATTTGTCGAGAGCACCGGCAGGCGCCGAGTGCAGCCGCCGGTTCTGTCGCTCCTTTATTGACGGTGAGTATTTTTAACGATCCTTTAAACATTTACCTCGACTTGTAAGATAAGCATTGGAATATATGACATTACAATCGCATGTTTATCTTGGCAATGACCTAAGACCGTGTCATGTGGAACACTTGAGTTGTTTTTGTCCACTTACCTAAAATACTTGAGAGATACTGTTGCCCGTCGCACATCGTTACGAAGGTGAAGTTCATAAGTAGCTTAGAGACAAATACGTTCTCGGTTTAGACTACAAGGAAGCGTCGTGTATTAGCGTAATGCCATAATGAATGACGAATTTATTTCTTTATCGTACCTATTTAGCAGATGTTCAAACGCAACTTAAGTAATGACAAATAAAAAACGCGACCAAATCTCTACAGTACAACAGTTTTGTTAAAATAAAACCATACTTTGTATACAAAACAGCGTCAAAAATAAAGGAAGATGTTTAATTTATCATTACGAAATTCAGTGCTATTGTTAACAGTGTTAACACAGTACCTATTTACTAAACAATGGCAGAAGACGTCGTTGAAACGAATAAAACACTTTGTACTTACCTATATAATAAGTAAATTACACCCCACTTATCGCTTGTTATTAAAAAAACTATTTAAGGTATCCTAGCTAAAAGCATCGTTGATTTGAGCAAAAAATTAAACAATTAAACACGAACATTAGCAATTACTTTTGTCCTAGACCCAGGAGCTGCTTCACTGCCGAGATACATATCGAAGTAGTACTTAACATCTACATTAGCATCCAATAGATAATTGCAGATAATTGTGCAATTACTCTGTACATATATGTTTTGATGAAGATGGCGGCTCCCATTGACGTGTTTAACATCTTTATGAGCGGCCGTCTTAAAATAGATAAGCATCGTTATCGCCCTAGGTGTTTTTAAATTACGCACTCCGGTAGACAAACGAGCGATGGAACCTACAACTGGTTCGTACCACAAGTTAGTAAGAACTAGCGACCCGTCCCGGCTTCGCATGGGATTTATCTGGTTTTATTTATTAGAATATGCATGTATTATACACGCAAAGCTTCAGGAAAAAATTCTCTAACTGATGAAGAAAACCGCATCTTAATACGTTACGTGGTTTAGGAGTTAACGGAAATACATACCGACAGGCGCGGAGAGCGAATTTAATTTATACTATTATTATGTACAGATAGATAATAATATTATCATTTTGAATAATCTAATTACTAGTTCGATATATGGTAGGTACTTAGGTAGGTGCTTTATATGTTACTTTTCTATTGAAAGTTAGATATCTCATGACATGACCTATTGAAAGCTTTCTCGAAATATATCTTACTAGTGGACCCGGCGTGACTTTGTTCGCGTTCACGTAGGTGCCTAATATAATATTGTTTTGTGAAAACACTGGAACTGGAATAATGAGTAGGTACGTGAAGTACTGGGAATTTTAAACAGGCGTAATGAAGGCATGGCCTGAAGCACATTAGTCTTCTGAGCCTGCAGGTGAAATTATTGGACATAACTCGGTGAATGGTCCATTGTTACATGTAGTCTGTACTCTCACATTGTGGGCTTTTGTAGGTAAATTATGCATATGAATTTTTCTGAGAAATAGTGGAGGGTGGGTATAGGTTGTAATAATTAGCGCCTAACTGGAATTGATATAAAATAACAATATCACTTTCGCTACATCTTAAGTGATCTGTATGCTTTGCGGTAATAATTTTAATACCTAAACACAATATCTATTTAATATAAAAGTGGGTACATATAGTACATTGCAGTTTGTTGTAAATCCTACAGCGTTGACGATATTGTTTTTGGTAGGAATTCATGGTTCAACCGATCCCGGTCCCCATGTGAAATGGGCAGCCGGCGGGTCTGTGACTTGTCCGACAAAGAACCACCACAATACCCGATTGAATGACAATGGGGCTCCGCCACGGTCCACTGGCGCGCCGCTGCCCCCAGCCCCGGCCCGACGAACAAGGAATTAATTTACGCCTATTTTGACCTACTTCACGTTGTCTAGATCGAATGATAGTGGTGATTCATCATATCTATTTTTGAACATTCTTTGTTTGATAATAAAATACAATAGCAAGCAATGTAGTTAAACAATAAAGTTGCTTGTTTGCACTTTCACGCATCGACTAAGCTACGTGATTTTGCATAGAGATTGTTTGTTTATGTATGACGGTGTTTTGCATTGTAAGTCGCGGGCTAGTTTAGAGTTTAAAATATTTTTCACCTGTCTATTCGAACAAAAACTAAATAGTTTTGTATTTACAACACGAACTAATGTCCGAACTAACATTCAGCGTTAAAGAAATCGAGCGCGAATATTTACGTTGCTGACAATCACTTAGTTAGTAGGTTTTAGGTAGGAACCTATATTATGATGAGAGACATTGGTGAAAAGAAAACTTAGACTTTGATGCTTAGGATTACTTTGTCTAAGTTTTCTTTAACGCGTACTACACTTTGAAATATTTTCTGGTTCGGTTCATAATAGCGCCTTCGCCTCGTCTTAAAATTATAAATTTCTAGCTTGTGGTACAATCTACATACTGTTGTTCTCCATTTCAAAATTATGTGCACGTACACACAACACAAATGCGAAAATATAGATAAAAAACACGCGTATTTAATAGGACTATATTAAAGCCAAAAATCTGTTAGAAATGATGGCCCCTTGTTCATAATGATCCATTTAACTAATTCTTTTTTATTGTGTTTGTAACTGCCATATAAAAGAAAAAAGCATATGTAGGGGTAGGGTAGGGTGGGCTTAGGGTAGAGGTAAGGTAGCTTAGAGGTAAGTTATAGGTAGGATAGAGGTAGGGTAGGGTATTCATATGGTAGGGTAGGGTATGGGTAGAGTTCATTAAATTGAAAGCACGTAAACGAAGTTGCGCCCGGCAGCTACCTATATTTATGTAGGTAAGGCTTGATTTTCGCTGGTTGTTAGTAATTTTCACACGTTACAAAAATAGCTAGCTATAATCATTAGGCAACAGCGCGGCAAACCGCTCGCTCGTTGTAAATTGCCGCCCGCTAAACGTTGAGACGATTTCTTTACCAAGACGTTTCCTGCTCCGTCGGTTGACCCTAACAGAATGATTTTTTTCCCACAGGAAAAAGAGTACTACCTATATGTCTGCGAGAATAGGAATAGAATAAACATTATTGTAAATCCGTTATTTACTATTTTCTTTCTTACTAGTATTCTTCTACACTATATGCAAATGGTAGGTATATGTACATCGGCTAGTAGATACCTAATGAAGAAAGTTACATGTGCATTATAGATGAAAATTAGTTTGTAGCTCAAATAACAAATCTGGTGGTAACTATTATAAGTACCTAATTATAATTAGTAATCAAGTCAGAGGAGATGTAGCGGAGCAGATTGACATTATAAAGGAGTTAGCGCTGACAAAGTCACTGGCATTAAAGCTCACTAGTGAAACTATTTTAATAACAGTTTTGACACTGGTGAAATATTGCAAGTTTCAAGTAAATTGCAAATACAGTTTTCATCACACTTGCTCGTAACTTGGATGTTATTGTATCACTTTTAAGCACACCAACCAAGATATTACGCACGTCTTCGTAATGTACTCCCATTTAAGTTAAGTAATATAAATCAATATATTACTTAACTTAAATGTATGTACTTATAAATCAATACCGTTTTTAAAGGACAAACAAAGAGTTTTTAGGACAAGCAAAGACAGGTACAGATTTTCTTGAATAAATAAATTGTAGGTACTTCCTTAATTATGATAAATAAACATTCAATTTCATCAAATTATTTACAATTCGCAATAAGTTAAAAAATACTATCTTTATTATATTTTAATATAGGCTGTATGTTGACCACAAATAAATAAATAAATTGAATTGAATTGACTTTTCTTTTCGCGCCCTTGCCTACCTGACACTTGCGCGCGAAGAAAAAGAAAACTGCGCGCCATTTTCCGTTTAAATAAAAGTTAATTTCCTCGCAAGTTTGATGAAAAACGTCGTATGAAAGTCGTGATCAATACACTATTGGCTTACTTATGCGCCTGATACCGCCTCGACTGTAATGATCAAAATATCACACTTGTGTCATTCTATTAAGTTGTACTACTATGTACTATTTATAAAGTTTGTGGCACGGGCGGCCACCGGTCTCTCTTTCACTAGTTACCCTCCATTTGACACCCCGTAGCGATGTTATCGTCCTAAGTTTCGTGTTAGGAATCACCTTGTTAATAGCCGAAGGGCTTACCGAACCCTTATCTTTATTAGGTTAGGTTCTTATCTCAAGGCCTCTAAAGGGTGAGTGTTTGTAGATATTATGTCATTAAATAATTAATGCTATTCGTACGAGCCTTTCGGAGGCAGTGCGGATGAGAAAAGGTACACACAGATTATAAGAGACGGAATCTTTCTTTTTATGTTATACGACAGACAAATAGGCAAGCGGCCAACCTGATAGAAAGTGGTCCCCTATGGACATCAGCAACACCAGGGGAGTTACCAATGCGTTGCCCGCCTCTGGAGAAAGAAAGCTTTTATTGCAGAGGTGTCACATTTCTTTACTGTTTATTTTCACATCAAATGTTACCATCCAATAACGCCAGAAAACATCCATAGCTGCATCGCAAAATACTGACTTTGCATAGCCGAGTAGCGAAATGTTTTCGACCTTTTATCGCTTATTTATGAAGATGCTATTCATGAATTCAACAGGAAACAACCGTATTTTTAGAGTTTGCGCCATATTGGACTTTTTACGCACCGAAAAGATTTAATAGCTAACGTCCCCGAAGGAACCGCTAAGGCGGGAGCTAAGGTTTATAGGTCTAACTATTATTTATTAACTCAAATATTTTCCATGCTTATGATGTTTTAAAACTTTTTTTTTATGTCTTACGGTAGACAAACAGGCAAGCGGGCCACCTGATGGATAGTGGTCACCACTGCCTATAGCCATTATCAACACCAAGAGTATCGCCAATGCGTTGCCCACCTCTATAACACGTTGCTCTGGCAGCAAAAAGGCAAATGCCACTCCATTGCCAAAGCCACGGTTCCTCAAATCCCCACCCCATGGAGCACTGGAGACCTTACTCACCGGCAAAAACACAATACTATTTAATAGAGTATTATTTAGCTGCGATATTCTGTAAGGTGGAGGTACTTCCCCAGTCGGGCGGCTCCAATTCGAACGAGATACCCCGCTATGCCCTACCTCTCTTAAAAACTTTTTTATGCTATGTAGTGACAAGCGAGCAGACAGCCCACCCGATGGTAAGCGGTGACTGTCGCCCATAACAACTAAGTACCAGAACATGCATTTATTCTCTACATAAAGTATATTATGTATTGTGTTTGTATTTATACTTCGTTGTTTAATAAATTAAGTCACTGCCATTCTCGATTTTGCCGTCTCTCTTTTGTTGGTCGGCCGGAAGATATTTCTTCAGAAATAAGCTGTACCTGTTGTAATGTTATCTGCATAAAAAACTACAATAAACTGTAAAATAAATAAATAAATAAAATTACGGTCCTAATTATTCAACCCATAATAGTTTTTTTTTTAATCTAACTCGATTAAAGGTTGTCCAAACAGTATGTAACACACATTACGTAACTATACATACCTAACTAAATATTAAATATTCTCTAGATTGGCATTAATGTGCGATAATACGAGACTTTTAGCACTCGTGTCAAAAGATAATTGAATGTCTTGATAGTCTTGCCATATTTCTGCAAAACATTGGCATAAATGTCTGTAGACTTATCTGCTTCAGTCTACTGGCGGCCCGCCTTGGGCCGTATCTTTATGAGGGTACACTATCGGTGACCTAAACATAGGCTGTCGGTATTCCGTGATAACATCTCTATTCTACTTTATGCACGATGAGATGACGATCCTTTTTCGGGTAAAAATCTAGGTTACTCTGAAAACGTCTACTCCCTTTTGCTCATATAATCACAAAGTATAGGTGTAAATTCGACAGAATATAATAAGTAAGTATATAAAAAGTTTTAAACTATTAATGGTTTGTCTTGTTACATCCCTTTACCCTCGGGGTTAGCAACTGGGGAGATTTAATACTGGAGTAAAAACTTTCAACCCTTTAACAATCGCGTCGTAACCGGCAAGTTTTTATGGGCGGCATCGCCCGCGGCAGCCATAAAGAAGCGTTAAGAAGTTATGAATGACTCGCATTCTTTGTCTCCATTCATTGTAACATCGCATCGATTGTTGGATCTTTGTAACAATTCACGGATAGCAACAAAAGTTTTTGTCCACTGAACACTGTGGAGAGCATATTGGCGCCGGTCGGCACAAGGCT
Organism: Blastobasis lacticolella; assembly: GCA_905147135.1. Lineage (NCBI taxonomy): Eukaryota > Metazoa > Arthropoda > Insecta > Lepidoptera > Blastobasidae > Blastobasis > Blastobasis lacticolella. The sequence goes on along the minus strand of LR990046.1, from coordinate 12,756,125 downwards.
TTATCTCATGAGAACACTCAGATGAGCGATTGTGTTTCAGATAACTTCTGGCGCTTTTATGATAAGTTGGAGCTATAAACAGTTACCTTTAACAATGACAAGTTATTTGGTACAGATGAGGTTCAGATAAGTAATTGTGTCGGCAATTATTTTCATGGTCTTTATTCGCTTTATGTAAAGTTGGAATGCCTTCACACGCAGTCGTGTAGTTTGTAACGGTGTTCGCACTTAACGTAAACATCGCCCGGCACAATTTTTCCTGTTCTAAGTTCTAGCTAATGAGGGGAAACATTTTATTGTGATTGCAGCTAGCCAGCCACCTACCTGGCGGCTGTGGTATGCACGTAGCTCAGGTTGGTCAATCTCGCGCGCTTCCAGGAATGCCGGTATAGGCGCCTGCCTTGCGCCTGCGCATTTTTTACGGCTGACCGAGGAGCCATGGTGGCTCGCACCAAATACGGCCCAGCGGGCTTGAATAATTTAATTCTCAGTAATAAATAGCCATCAGGTAACGTTTAAGGACGCGCCGGCATACGTATGAGTCCTTCAAAAACTATTACCTACGCAGATATGGCGTTCGAGTGGTTAGCTACTTACTGTTTAGGGCAGGATGAGGGATGCAGTTTGCAAGGACTTGTTAGGGCTATTTTTGTATGTACGTATTGCTATCTTGGGTATTCGGCCTTTTATGGCTAGTAACTTATTACACTTACAGTCAGAAAAGAAATTGTAACCACGTACATAATAGGAACTCATAAAAACCTCTTCCTTGACTTCAGGTAATGTAATAATAGGTCGATCATACACTCATATATATAGTCGATATACCGAGCCACGTCTCCACTCGCTAAAGGTTATTCCACCCCTTACCCGGGTTACCTTTTAGAGCAAATTGGCTATCCAATAGCCACTGTAGACGTTCCTTTTAACGAAATGTCCACCGGGGCCCCGGATGATAATAAAATATCTTTTCAACCACAACACGGTGCTCCTTGTAGACTCATAATTCCATTACGTCGTTACTTGGCGGTAGGGCAAAAACAGTGGCATATTTTACAAGATTCATGTGTTAGGAAGTACCTATACTTATAGTTGAGTCGAAATTTCTGGTGCTGGGAGGTAGATACCTATGTTACCTGTGGTACCTTGATGTGTATGGCAGATGTATCAACATATATTATGTATTTACTTGTAGAAAGGAATAATAGTAGTTATAACTTTTTAATGTTCAACGTACTTACTCGCAAAATAGGATTTTTATTACTTATGGTGGCCACGTCGTACAACACAGTGGATGTGGTGCTGGCTTTTGGGCATACTTTTTGAAGAACCTCAAGCGGAGGTGCAACGAAAGACAGATTATTCCACATCTTGGACGTGCGCCGTAAAAAGGTTCGCCATGTTTAACAGTAATAAATAGCTAGTTGGTATCATAAACGTCATCGTCGTGAAACACGTAAGCGTTCAAAACTCTAGCGTGATCAAAATATTATTTATAATAATTGCGACATCCACGTTTATATCTCTATTTGGTTTATTTCGCTAAGCAGTAGGTACAGTTACGGGAGCGCTCAGTCAGCACAGCACTTACCTCAACTCCGATCCATCTACGAGGCGCATAATGGAAAAGCGATGTAGTCGGCCGCGCGGCTCTCCGGGCAACGATCGCCGCATTTCACGACTCTCCCAAAAGTATAAATATGGCAGCGAGTGTTTAGCCAAATATTTGGATGGACGCGGACAGGGTTCTGTGCTCGTGTGGCTTGGTAGTTCGACATAGGGTTTTGGGCCACTATGTTGTCGTAATAACAAGATTTACATGTCTGTTGGCCATATGGTTTGGTAGAGAAAGTTATGCTGCCCAATTTTCTGGCATATACTGCTTTCTTGCTGACCTGCAGAAAATAGGGCAGCATCAGTTTCTGTGAAGTAGGTATATTTTCACGTACCGCGATTTCCAGAATGTGGTATATCTGTCTTAAAAACATATCAGATCAGACGCATATATTGACAGATCTGGCTGTAAATTAATTAACGTATGGTTTAGGTACTAATCGAGCCTTTGTAGAGTGTAGAGTAGACTAACGTTTTCTATAACTACATCAACAGCACGTGAAACTCCACTTCGCAGATTGCGAAGCTGGAAAAAGCTTCTCTAGATCAGTTTTTTGTTGTCATCATCATCATCCCTAGCGTCCCATCATGGTTTCCTAACAGAGCCCGCTTACCTACTCTTTGCCCGGTCTTCAGCATTTTCGCATCGTAAGCCATCGTAGCTGTCGACATTAGTTTACTGTTATGTATTACAAAACAGCGATTTTCAAGTCGCCACAAACAACTATTGCAAACCAATTGGCGATGCCCCAGGTTTTGCTATTACCATCCTGATGGCTCGCTTGCATGTTTGCATGACATATAAAAGCGTAGATTTATAGCGGTAATACTCTAAACCGTATGTAAGTAGTGTCATAAAAAATATGTTTAAACATTGTAAAGTAAATAAAAACTTGGCGATTACTACTTTTAAACGTATATACCTATAGAAGAATCATGTCCAACAACTGATGGTACAGTCGGCTGTTGACGATGAACAGGTAGGGTAGCATTATGCTATTCCTCATATATATTAAGTCATAAAAATATTCCGTCGTGTAATTAATTTGTTTTTTGCAGTCGTACAAAAACCACCTAGATAGGTAGGTGACGCGTAATTTATGATTTTTATTTTGCTCGTGTCCATCGAAATTGATTATTAATAAATGTTAATTTATTTCCATTACGTCACATTATCCAGCCATTCGTCATAATTAATTCTCTTAATTTAATCTGTTGATGGCGGCCTATAGAAATCTCATGTAGGGACTGTTACGTATATAACTATTAGGCACTACATGCACGTACATTTAAAAAAATAAAACGTGGTTTTCAATTTACTCAGGTTAATACACTAGCTGGGTACATCGCTTCGAATCCTGCCCCACTAATCTGGGCTAGCGGTTTTTAGGTCATACCCGAGCGATGCGTCATGACATAAGTGCACTACATAATATTCTGTTTTATGCTCCACATCGGGCTGTGTCTTTGACATCGGGTTTGTGTGCTAGCATTATTTGTGAACTTATAACTAATTGAAAATTAGTGAGTTGCATTGTATTTTCCTGTACAAATTATTGTAGATATAGCACAGTCATACAGTACACACATCTTTTATGCGACTCTGTAACTGTGCTGTCATGGAAGATGCTAGTATTTCTTCCCCCATGTGTGCGGTAATAAATCCATCTCAATGTTGTAACGGAGTTGTATTCCACTATTTGTACACGGCAGCATATGCAAATAAATACCATTAAAGTATCTTATTACCCGCAAAGACACCTAGGAAGTGTATGGATGGGGCAGTGCAAGATTTACAGCATGACCAAGAGCCCCTACTATTCGTCCGGCTTCGTTTTCTGAAATCTGTCTAGATTGGTCGAAGTTACGTAATTTTGATGGAACGCCTTATATACGAGCGTTCACGCTCGTATATAATCGTGATAGAACCTTGTCGAAGTAAATCGAAATACATTAAATCGTATAGACAGTTCTCGGGCGAATTAGCTCAAACAAAGAAGTTAGTAACGCCAAAAGCAGAACGAAACGCTATTCACTCGAGAACTGTGCCGAATTTCGATGTCGATGATCGAATTTGTTATCGTTCCTGATTTCGCTGCGTAATATTTATAACAGTTAAGAGCAATACAATATATACCTACCTTCTTACTCTCATCTTATTGGTTGAAGGTGGACAGACCTCTACTTAACCCTTTCAACGCCTACGCAACAACCAATCTACGCGAATGCCAATTTCTCGTGTATAATGATAATAAAATAGTTCAAGAACTAAAAACCCCTTGCTACTAAAAACTGAAAAGTTAAAAACAAGTGGAATATTGGAATTAAAGTGCATTTATGTCAAATGAATATGTATACATGACTTGTGTAAGGTCAGGGCGCTAAATAAGACCTGGTTCTTAATACCTGACCGGACATGTAAAATTTACAAATTTTCAGTCGGTCTATATTATCGTCTGTGAGAAGAATTGCAATACTGCCGAATCTCAAGGAGACTGCTATTTTAGCTCGCACTCAGTTCGTCGGCGGCTCAACAAGCGGTGCCCTTCACTTGATGTAAAATGTGGTAATTATTTTTATTGAACGTGTAAACGGAAAGCGGTATCTCTGAAATAGACTTCACTTTGAGATGAGTTTCACAGCTTCATATTATATGCATTTTTTATTATGCAATATTAAGGCCCACCCCAAGGTGAAGTTTCGGGGTTACCTCCAAAACTACGACCGTTATTGTTTTTTAATTACATTTCACCTTAGGAGATGAATGCTACGCTTTTAGCTGCATCCAATCATAGAAAATCTACTTCGGTCCCTATGTTGGGGTCCAACAAAAAATATTTAGCACACAGTAAACAGCTGTCAGTTACACAAAGCTGTCAAACGACGATAAAGGCGTGTTGAACGGATCAAGTTACTTCGGTAACAGGTTTGATCGTGTAGTAGGGGCTGGTGACATCTCAGCGGAATATATCGGTTATTCGGTGGGACGAGCGCGAGTGCGGATTTACGAGCGATGCGGGTCACCGCTGCCATCGCGTTGCTGCGGCTAGTTTCCAAAATGGAGGATATTCCCCTGAGCTTCTACAACTACCGTAGCAGACAGATCCATTAGGAAAGTGTGTTTCTATGTGGTTCCAGGGCATGTCCTCGATATAGTATAGTAACAATAGTACCTACATGGTAAGGCTAATTTATTTTTTACCATATGTACTGTTTTAAGTAGGTAATTATATAATGTTTTCCACGCAACACAATTTGCAATTGGTACACATTGTTAATGTCTGGTGGTTAAAATCGTGCATGACAACGTCAGTTGTCACCATGCACCTACAAACTCTGCAGTCCAGGAAATAGGCAGCAGTATTTCTTATTTAATCACCACTAGAGATACAGATAATACAAGTTCGGCAGCGAAGACAGTAGTTATTTAGGTAACATATATTAGTTAGAATTGGTTATTTCCATCCCATATAAATAAGGCATTAACTATAAGCTTCCAACCAAAAGAAAAATACTCTGTAGTTAGTAGGCTCCATAGAAATTGCAAGAATTTGCATTGAAAGAAAAAGGGTATATCCAAAAATGAAGTAGCCACCGACATAATGTACTGCATACAATCATTAGCTGGGCAGATAATATCGCGAGCGTTTCCGACCGCCCGCAGTTGCATACTAAGTTTGAAGCTTGGGATTTTGCCTCAAACTTGCCGCATCGGAATTTGGAACCATTAGGTATATCAAAAGGAACCGCCTAATAATCTAGAGGCCAAAAGAATATTGAATCGCAATGGTGGGGATTCACGACGTCGGCCAAGCGTGGTCAGGCTAATCTATCCGTTGATATGGAGGAGGCTCGAGTTCAAGAAACTGACGATGATATTTTTCATAGATTTAACTATTTAGGTGCATTACTTATCTCCCTTACGGATAAACATTACAATACCTATCGAAAGATAAAAACTTCCTGTGGAAATTTCCTTTAAAAAATTTGAATCCTGCTTTACAATTTTACATCGCGATGTCTCGCCGGAATATGCTAAACAGTGAATGATTCATGCCAGTTTCTATGAACTTAGTAGTTATATAATAAATAAATACGAGTATCTATGTTTTTTACGTACCTACTTAAGTATCTATCGCGTAAGCCGTAAACTAAAAAGTTTCTTCCACTGTTCCTCCAAAGACCATTCGTACAAAATAAAATATAAAATGATTCGATGTAACGAAGACGACATCACGTGTCACACTCGACCTCCTCATAATATTAGGAAGCCAGTACTATTATAAGTAGGTAAGTACCTAAACTTTGATATAATTTCTTGCTGGTTTAGGCGTTATTTCGCAGGACGTTTATTGGATCAGATCTTATGAATTTTCGCTCCTCCCCGAAGTATCCTCAGGTAAATGTTGACCGTAAATATTATTTCAGTTTTATATTTTTTAGCCTAGCTAGATTATTAGGCGGCGTTTTTTAATCATAATGGTTCCAAATTCCGATGGGTATGCGGCAACTTTGAGGCGAAATCCCGAGCTGGACATTAGTATGCAACTGCGGGCGGTCGGAAACGGCCGCGATGTTATCAGCCCAGCTAATAATTTCATACACTACAGTAAGTCGGTGGCTACTTGATTTTTGGATATATCCTTCCGTTATTTCTATAGAGCCTACTAATTACAGAGCATTTCTCTTTACGATTATTTAAATGGTTGTCTTTTACTAACGTGACTTGGATAGAAATAACATAACAGACCAATCCATAATGTTTAACTAATTTATGTTACCAAGTAACGACTGTCTCATTTACCGAACCTGTAAAATAGGTGTTGATGAACAATAATGATACCCTTTATCATCATCACAGCCCGTAACAATCCACTACAAGACTTAGGGCCACGAATGGGGAGGTTATTGCCCTAATCTCCACGCTTGGCAGGCGGGTTGGAGATCGCAGTGTTTCAATATACAATGGAAAATGCTGCTGCCCATTTTCCAGACTACGGAGACTTTTGATCTTTTGCCTCGAAAACATTAGTCGCCTTGTACGACACCCATGAGCGTAAGGGGTTGGTGCTATTCTACTCCGCCGGACACCACACGGCCAGATACCCTTTATAATCGCGATAAATTCACATTTTCTGTATCTGTATCACTCTGTATCATTCAACATATATATAGCAATACGAAATACGTACTTACCTAATTTACTTTTGGTTTGAAATTTCGTTGGTTTTGTGTCTCTCGTTTATTTGTCGACGAAACGTGAGTTTATTTACTCTGATGTGGTTTATTTAGCTAAGCTTCAGTGCATGTTGTTGCATTGCACGTTGCCAAGAAACAACATGTACTAAATCTGAAAGCTTACTGTCATATATCACGTATTTATATCTGATATTATTGCAACTCGTCAACTCCACTCAGCAACCTGGGTCCATTATCCCCTTTAACGCGAAGAAAACGTTAATTCTCATATTTCATGTCCAATTAGAACGTTTTCAATTCTCGCTGAGGCAAGCGCTCTTGTCGACAATAAGTTTTGGGGGTGTTAGGGTGAGCAGGGGGGGGGGGAGGAGTTCCTGTTGTTTTGGCCTGCGAATTTATCGCGGAACCACCAGTTTTAATTAGAAGCAGGTGGTACAGGTGGTCGCGTCGGCGCGTCCCCGCGGACAATGTTATTCCCGGCTGAAGAAGAGTAATGCCGTTACTGAATTTCTTTTGTGGCTTTGTCGAGTTACGCGGGCGGTCGCGGTTTTGTTAGAACGGTGGGATGTGGGAATAATAATTCGTGCCCGTATAAATCTGACCACGTCGGCGATGAGCTGTATGTACGCTTTGGGTATGCGCTCCTTAGACGTGGTATTTTTGTTTCATTTGTGTAAAAACAAAACGGAATAAATTCATACTTAAATCAATTTTGCGTCGTGGCGCATCCCTATTTCTTCCAGATTACAAACGTAACATAAACAAGATTTTTGCGCATATTTTTCGAACTTATTTATCGTGGAACTGATTTCCATATACGAAATCCGGAAAAGGTTGGCGTTTGCACAAAAAACACGGTAACGTCGTGCGCAGAGAAATCTCAAGTCAAATGTTTGGCGACAGAACGTCTCGACGGCAGATATTAAATGCCCCGTTACCCCCGAGCCTTGAAGGGTTTCCAAACCCTCCGGCGGAATTGTAAGGCGTTCTTTTGTAGCCGTGCACAATACGGCTTTTAGTATATGAAACTGTGTAAAGAAATACTCGTCGGGTCAAGCGGCGGGTTAGCGCCGAATCGCCGTGACGTGACTTATAAGTGCATGGCCGTACCCGCCGCAGGGCGGTCAATGTATCTACCTGGGTAATTTGTTAAAATCTGGATGATTTTATTTAAATAATCATGTTGTTTTCACTTATTACGTCTATATTTAAAAGAGGCAAAACATGTTTTAAATTAAATACCTGTCGCTGCTTCTAAAAGTTGGAACAAAAGCGACCCGAAAACAATGGAGCGTCGAACTTAAAAAGCTCGCGTTGCCTTGAACGTGCTTATGTAAATGATATTGCGGAGGATAACATTAAAAGTTATTATGCACTGGAGAGGTGATTGGCACTGGCTCTATTTAAATTTTATGACGTTACGGCTCGTGTTGAGGGAGGCTTTATAATCCCAGACTTGCAGTCGGAGGAAGGATCTCGCTGCCCGTGTATGGGGCTGTGCGTGCGCATGTTTCTCGGTGAAACATAGGCCATAACGTGCTTGCCTAGCGACCTTTTAAGGGCCAAACAGGGCCATTCGAGAGCCAGCTAGACACCGCGTCCGAGCTTTATCGAGTCGCATACCATAAACCCTAAAAGGTTTACTCAGTTTGTGTGCTTCCGTTTTCCATATTTTATAGGTAGCTACGCGCAGGGATCAACCAACCATTGTTTCCCTCACTCGTAAAGTTCTTCAAGAGTTTTAACTGATTCTATGGCCATTGTTTCTCTTTACAAAACAAGCAATTGAATCATGTTTTTAAGGAAAATAGCTGAGCTATTTGCAATTACGTACCTACATGTACGAACCTACGTAAACATTTATGAAGTGATTCAAAAAACGGTATTTCACTTTATTGATAATAATTCTCAAAACGCAACGAAAAAACCTATCTAAAGAATTCGTCGAGAATTATTGCTAGGACCACATTCTTGCATACTTTCATAAGTCATTAGTCTTAAACCGAATCTATTTGGGTCTAGACATGCATACCTAAATAACTTTGAACAAGTTTCTCAATTCATTACTACCTAAATAAACATTATTGGCAATTGCTTATAGACTGCCAGATGCTGTTGATCAGAGTCTGTGAACTCTGAAAACTGAAAAGATTATTATATTATCATATTTATTCTTTATACCACACAACGCTCTTCAGTTTCAAGCAACGATTTATAATTAAAATATAATGATTTTATTTATAAACCAACTCTCTCAAAAGCCTGCAACATCGTCCGCGTAAAATCCGGTTTTTTCCTTTTTGACCCGTTCCCTTGGGAACCACATTAGATTCCGGAATAAAGCATAGCCTATTTTCTATTCTGGATTGAGAGCTATAGTACTGCCAAATTTCATCAAAATCTATTCAGTTGTTTTTGTGTGAAGGAGTAACAAACATCCAAACATACCTATATCCTTACAAACCTTCACATTTATAATGTTACTGAGTAAAATTTGTATTGACACCATGATATAATCATCGTAGCGGCCCACCTCGACTTCACATGGGTTTGTAAAATCAACGTAAAAAAATATATATTTGTATTGTATTACAACCAGACCGATAATTACAGACAGGAGCCGATGCGTAGGTATGTAACCAATAAATAAATTTCACTGTTAGGATCTTTAGAGGGGCGTGAAGAACAAGATTCGAATTGAAGCTATGATTATCGTTTTTGTATCGTACCCGTATGGCGCCTGTGGGTGTAGTTAAATACAGTAAGGACTGTGTTCCTTAATTCTTACAAAAATCTATCTACGTGGTTTTCAGTCAGAAGATCTCCAGCTTATGATTTTTAATTTTAAATAAATGCCTTATGAACCTTTTACTTATAATTTATTTTATTGTTATTAATATGAAAAACCAACAGCTTTTAATACAAGCAATAAAAACAAAAAGCCAATTGACCGGGGAATAGTTTAGTCTAAAGAAAAAATCGAATAAATTGAAATCGGTTCGGTAGTAACAGAGTTGTCTACCCATTAAAAAAATACTAAGATATGTAGTTGCTGTAGGTATACTTGTCTTGTACTAGCTTTATGTAGTCTTGTGCTAAACGAAAATTCACTTAGCGAGACTCTACTGTGTCCATGATGTCAGTTGAACGTGAGCTAATAGCCAAATTGGATTAATTTTATTATCATAACTGGTTTGATATGCAGTAGTGAGTTTTTATTAGTAGAATATTTCACATATGTGTACCTATTAGGTAGCTGTTTATACTTCAGTGTACCTAACTATGGAGTATGAAGTAGATATGTATTCTGGCAACATTTTATTGATGGATTGGAAACAACATCCAACACCAATATAAGGTTAATAAACTCCGTGGAGAGGTTTTTCCTAGAGAGTACAACATGGGTTCCTCAAGAAATAGGTAAAAAGGTATTTGCAGCACGTGAGTGATTTATTTATTTATTTATTCGTACGTTATACAACATTACAGTTTAAAACTAATGCGTTGCACAAGTTAGGTAATAAATTACAGCTACAAACTACTTACTACTTAGGTACAATTTTCAGAGAACATTAAACATTTTTATGCATATTTTCATTGCAGTCTGGTACCTCACGCAGTAATTTATTAAGTTGGATGCGTGCTTTTACCAACGGATACTCCATTGCGGTAACGGTTTACCATTAGGCATATCGAAATCTTGTTTGCCATCTTAGTGGTTAAAAAAATGGAAATAGAAATTCCAGATCCAGATGTTAATAAATTATTCGCCTTATCGATATTAATTGGATTTAAGTTATAAGGTGTGGAATTGGCACTCTTACCGTAGTTTTTATACTTAATAGTCCATCGTTATAACAAAATTGCCACCATAAACAAATTAATTTATGGACAGACTAATTGGAAAATCATTAGGAGATTAATTGCATAACAAGATTTCTGCGATATTTTTTCTAGTATAAATTTGGTGTCATGTTTTTATATCGCTGTACTAATTGCTTGTCCATGTTTTTCGTGTATTTTTAGGGTTCTGTAGTAAACCAAGGTTAGATTCGCCTCACCATGTCCGTCAGTCGCGGTCTTTTCGTCCGCGACTTACCTCAAAAACTATTAGTACCAGACAGCTGAAATTTGGTATGGTAATACAGAATATTCACGCCGACAAAGTTGTAATGTAAATCTTTTAAAATTACTTTTAATTTAGTACCGCGCAAATTTTCGTGTATAATCCATTGTGATGTCCAACGCGTGGGTCCCCTGGAAACGCTGGTATAGGCTGCGGTGACTGCTTACCATCAGGCGGGCCGTAGGCTTCTTTGCGATCTTACTGGTACTGTGTCGTGTGTGTTGGATTGGTCCTTTAAAATCATTAAGGGTACGCAAAGAACTTTTTGGATTAAATTTTTCGTTTCCGATATATTTAGCTTCAAAGCACACTTACACTGCACGTGGCACAATACGTCTTGCCCGGATTTTTAAATATCGAGTCAACTATATTGTACTTATAGATACTAATATATCGTTAAAGTATGAATATCGAATCTAGTACCTAGTTACCTTTATATTTATTACCGGGGATATTTTATGGTGCGGTAAACCATAATACCTAGAGTAATAAGCTTTGACCTGTTCAAGTTCAGTAGCCGCTTTCACCTGGTAGCTATGATTTATGAGTGAATACTTAGTATAAAGAACTACAGTAGATACCTGCTTACAAGTGCCCAGCCAGATAGAGATTAGGTATAGTCCTGTAGTGTGGCATCATTATTTAACTTCTGTACTGTACTGTACTTACACTGACATAATTTGACTGACGCAAAAACATACATACGTCACCCGAAAAAAATACAGAGCCTTATTTTATTTCACCGAATAAAATACATACAATAATCCTTATTTAATATACAACCGCCATTACTACGTCCACCTTCGTCACAATCCGTCAATCTAGATTTCATATAAAAGAAGGGTAACTGAACGAACTTTGCCATATCACAGACACGCGAACCCAGTGTTACTCTGTGTCAGATCACAGATCCCCGATAGCTAGGTACCTACGGTCCAAGACAATAGGTACTCTAGGTAAATGATTGCATTGAGGCGGTTTGATAAACGTGATGAAACGTATCTGAGTGTTGGAATTTTATTAATAGTCCAGCAGCCAGGCAAGGAGCGGTGGAATGCCGTCGGGCGGGGTCCGCGCGACCCGCATTTCGTGAAAATACCCGCCTGACTCCTCGACTATACCGTATGAATACTCACGCTTTTCGGGTGCTTTTGTACCACCTTGTTTATACAGGGTGAGATTTGGATACGGGGCAAGTACTTAGTGGTTATGATGATGATTCCTGAAGAGTAACCATGGCTAAAAGAAAGAAATACCTATATTGATTTGTTGAATGTATCAAGAAGCAGTTTGGTGTGTTGCTCATAACTGTGGTTTTATGAGGGATCCTTACAGATTGCGTATCTCAGACATATTATCGAGTAATTGTCTCAAGTGGCGATCCCTCACAACGGCTTTTGCTTTGATATCATGTACCGCATACATGGTTAACTGTTGTGTTAATCATCCATAAGGCTGTTGATACCGATTTTCTTCACGGTCGGCAGGCAGGATCGCAAATCGCGGTGTCGAAAATTAACAATAGAAAACGTTGCTAAGCTTTTTATGTTTTTTATGGAGACTGAGAATAGGTGGATACCTATTGATGTACAAAAATGTACATCTATACTCATACATAGACCACTAGTAGTGTTAATTGATTTAGGTATCCCCTGTTGTTATATTTTAATTTTTTGATACGATTATCAGGATCGACTCTATCGATTAAGTTGCTTGCACTTATCTCGCTATACCATACAGAAGCGTCAGTGGCCAAGTGGTTAAGGTATCCGACTCGTAACTGAGACGTACCGGCTTCGAATCCCATTGCGGCCATGTACCAATGACTCTTTGCTGAGTTATGTAAATTAGTTGAATGCACACCGATGCTCTTACGGTGAGGGAAAACATCGTGATGAAACCTGCACATTCAGGCAACTGAATGTGTTACCATGATCAAATCTGTTCAGCTTCCTCTTGAAGCAGGGTCACGGAGGTCAGATGGCGGTCGCTCTACTGTAATTATCTGATCTGCCAAATCCTAGATCATGGTCAAGACGGACCCCTGGCCGTGCGCGTGAGCACAACCAGAACATTAACGCCACGATGATTATTTATTATCTCTCTATACTATAAATAGACTCATAAATAATGCACTAAATGGTCGGCAAAAGAAAAATCGCGCGACGAACGGTTTCACCGTTTGTTCTTACTTTGTTGGCTTACTTACGGTGTTGTCTCCGTGAACACATTGTTATGACTAGACATTGTTCCGCTGACTCGGACAAGAAGTTGTTGCACTGTGCCGTGATCGGCGAGCGTTTGTTCTGGCGATACAGTTGTACACGCTAGTTGAGCTTATGCATATGCAGCTTGCTTGCTTTTTGCTCTAGGTATTGTATGGTTACCTCTTATCTTATTATGGCTGTGTGGTGTCCGGCAGAGTAGAATAGCACCAGCCCTTTACACTCGTGGGTGACGTATAAGGCGATTAATGTTTTCGAGACAAATATCTAGTCTCCGTACGCTGGAAAATGAGCAGCAGCATTTTCCATTGTTATAATTATCAAACTGCGATCTAAAACTCGCCTGCCAGCGTGTACATTATGGCGATAACCTTCCCTTTCGGAGGCCTTGAAGAGGCCTTAAGTGTAAACACTGGACTGTTATTGGCTGTATGATGATGATGATTGTATAATTAAACCGGGTTCGAATCCCGCTCCGGCCATGTACCAATGACTGTTTTTTGAGTTATGTACTTAGATTAGTTGAATGCTAACCGATGCTCTTACGGTGAAGGAAAACATCGTGATGAAACCTGAAAATTCATGCGACTGCGACCATGATCCAATCTGGTCAGGTTCCCCTGGTATCAGGGTCATAGAGGTCAGATAGCAGTCGCTCCACTGTAATTCAGTCGCTCCACTGTAATTACCTGACCTGCCAAATCCTGGATCATGGTCAAGGCGGAGCCCGGGCCCTCGTGCGAGAAAGCACAACCGGGACATTAACGCCAAGATGATGACGATAATGATGACGACAATAAAGCGCTTTATTTACTCACTTATCAGCTTGTGTCCGCGATTTGTAGCTCGATGAAAGGAATCTTCGTAAGTGCTACAGTAGGACTACCAGCTCGACGCGGTGACTCCGATAAAATGTGTCGTTAGTTTTCATCTTTTTCTCCAACTTCATTCACTAAGGATAGTTTTTTAGAGAGTTTAAGGACAATATACCTCCATATTATAAACTTTTATGTCTATATTTTATAGAGGGAAGATTTGATTGTTTGTTTGTAATTGATACACTCAAAAACTACTAATACGATTTAAAAAATTCATTCACCTGTCTAAAGTTACATCAGCAAGTAATATAGGCTACATTTTATCTTCAAAAATTTGAGTTCAACCCAATTTAAAATAAAAATAAAATAAAATATAACCCAATTTATCCTGTTCGCGTATAATTTTAGAACGGCTCCACCAATTTAACTAATTATTTTTTGTTATGTTTGTAATTATCAGGGCAAAGTGTGTATGAAAGAGAAAAGGGTAGGAAGGGTAGGGTAGGGTAAGGTAGGTGGAGGGTAGGTGTAGGTTTTTTACATTAAAAGTCATAGAGGGGGAATGCACCAATGACACCTACGGATTCAGGTAGCGCCGGACTCCTACCGCCGGGTAGGTATGTGTAGGGTTGGGCAGGGTATGGGTAGAACGCCACGCGAACGAAGTCGCGCCGGACCACTAGTACTTAACACGAGCATACTTTCTCATAGCACTAACGCATAAATCATTTTATTTAACATAAGATTAACAGAAAACAAAGCGTCACGCGTCATTGGAGACTACATCTGACCTCCGAGCGCAGCGTCTGACCCTCAGTCTCGGTTCGCGGAAGGTCGCGGCGTGCCCTCATCCATCAGCGTGGAAGTACGCGCGACCGTTGGTACCGAGCCGTCTCATGCGTCACGCGTACTGTTTGTTTTGGTTGGCGAATAAACAGTGCGGAAGGCGGCGTCTGCGCAGCGGCCATGTGGCGCGGCAGCCGCTGCGCACGGCGCGCCCGCGTCGACTCGTGGGAATCCGGGATCTGGATAACATTAACATTTGCGTAACAGGGTTACGGGATTTTCCTTGATAGTGTTTTTTGACTTATAACAATGGTTAGTTTGGTATCTTCCTATGATTATATTCAAACGTATAGTGGTGCTCTGTAAGTAATGTTTTAGCGTGTTTTTTAGAATTCCAGTTGATGATCATTTACCATCAGGTGCTCGTTTGCCTTTCCATTATTTTAAAAAAGTTTAAAAGAAAAAAAGGAAAAACAGAAAGAAATGGAAAAAATAATTCTGTCTTAATGTTGCCCCGTGGGAACGTAGGAACTAATCACTTACTTGTAATTTGAATTTTTGAAAGTAGATATTATACAGTATTCTAGTCCACAACCGACACTCTTACGCTGGACATAAGTATTACCTCATCAATGACGAACTCGGATGGTGCATCCTGTGCACATCATCGATTCCAATGTCGCCAAGCAGCGATCTTCTGCTAGCGAGGTCTGGGAGACTATATCTACTCTATTAAATTTACTTAATGCTGCTATTGCCCTGCGTTACCTGATCTTGATCAATTTGCCGATGAGGACATGGTCTCAGCAAATATTTCTCTCTCTCTCTCTATCGCCAATATATCAGATTTGGTATAACGTGGCCATCCAGTATGGAAGACGCATCTGGCTTAATACGATTGAGACACTCCGATTTCTTCAGCTTAGATTATTGTTATTCATTATTAGGCTAGCTTATGAATTCACACGTACCTAAATCAAGACTGTATTGCTTCCAATGATTTTCAACAGTACTTAAAGATGATAAACGACCGTTAACAGGCTTGCTGCAATCTTGCAAGTCCAACCAAAGCCAGAAGTATGAGATATCTCATTCAACTACAGACGAAGAAGAAACTACTACTTAAGAATAAATATCTCCTTTCTCTCTTCAATCGATTGGTTACACACAAAACATAGCATGTGCCACAACAAAGACTTGCTACTATATCTACTTATGTAGAGTTATAGTCGAACACATTTTAATTTGCCCACACTTGTGGTCCCACGACGTGAAGCGCGTTAGAACAGCTGTTGATATTAATTAAAGCTTGGAGCGCGATCCAATGCACTATGATATTAATGTCCCTATCTCACTACTAGGACACTACGGTGGCGTCTGCACGTGTCCTCCCTAGTGAAATTAGTTTTAAATGGAGATATTCCTTTATTTGAGGCAAACCGAATCATCATTTAGAAGGAAAATAATTAAATAAGTATGTCTGATTCAAACACACCGTTGTTTTCCAGACGCCAGATGAATTAATTTCGTGTGTACAAAAATCTGTTAAAATACATAATAAATAAACCCTGTTTTTATCTACTTAATGAACTTGAACGTTGCTAGACATTCATGCTCCATCTTCGCCCGCATCCTCAGTTACCACTAGATGAGATGGCGGTCAATAGCCTGGCTAGTCTACTATATATAAAAAAGACGTTTCTTTTTTCTAATTCTCAGTGTACATGTAATGTATGCTGGGGTATCCGTTTAGGATTTCCAGTTATACCAAGAAAGTCGAGAGGCGAGTGCACAAACATCCATACACACAACAAGGTACCAGGATACCTTTACTAGATTCAATTCCGATCTTCTCGTTTCTCTATTTCTAAAATAGTTATCTATTTAGGTACAGCAGAGGCGGTGGCGGTGTTTGAAACTGTAATGGAATCTGCGAGCGCGGTTCCCCGCTTAACTGTCTCAGCGCTGCGCGATGATTGCTCCGTTTTCGAGGCACTCACAGCGGACAACGAGCGGTTAACGAGGATTAGGGCTGTCGATATACCTAGGTATATTGGAAATAACGGGAATTCTAGTCTGTAAATTCACTCTTTTTATAGGTACCACTAAGGTGGCAAACGAGCGTACGGTCCGCCTGATGGTTACCGGTTACCGTTGCCTATGGGCGTTTGTAAGGGGTATCGTTAACGTGTGGTCGATCCGACTTTACGGAATATTCCATGGTGTAGCTGTAGGAAAACTAAGGAAAACCTCAGCAACCTTACTCCAAATCGCAGAAACGCAAATTACCGTAGGACACACAAAGGACAATATTTTCAACAGCCGTCTAGTGAAGTAGGTGTGGGATCATTTTGGTGATCTTGCGCTCGGTAGGTATGGCTAATTCGCATCTTGTCGGGGACCTTATGTCTAGGAGTGGACATCCTGGCTGCAGCTTAAATATTGTTATTTTTATTAGATCGCTATTATAATTCACAACCAGCTGCAATATATTGTTTAACTGATTAATGGGATAGCGGATAGTGTTTGATCTCATTCCCGAAGGAAGTGGCTTTTGCAGAACAAGCTTTACTTACTGCATTCAATCCGAATTCGATACAATATCGTTCGAGGTAGCAGAGGTACTGTTTCCAGGTAGCTTCTATGCTCTAGATATCTGAGTTCTGTCCGTCAAGTGTCGTGTTAATAAAACGAACTACCTACTTAACTTTAATAATTTTTATTTCGCATTCCGAGGAATATTTCCTATGTACCTACGCCAATTTAAAATCGATGAACTATCGGTATTTTATGAACTCGAATGGATGCAGTGTTTTTTGGTAAAGTAGATGTCAGTTCCATCAGTCGTGACTGATGGTTGAATAACGGAATTACATGGAGTAAGTTTATTCGTCTTGCGGAATTATCAAAAGTCTGTCAAGTTATCATTTATTATTTACAAGCAGTCCTCCGCAGTCCGCGACATTAACTTACATCGCTGCCTACATTATAAAAAACATAAAAAAGCAGTCCGTCTTTATGCCATGCTCCAAATTTCAGCTATATTAAATGTAACTAAATTAGTCAGAGCTACCTTTCGCATAAAATACCGAGTTTACCTAATCTGTTCTAGAGCATGAAAGCTAAATAAAACTGAAAAAAGTCGCAGTAAACTCCCTCCCACTATACTGTTCAACGGCTGTTATTGTAGATAATTAAAAACGGCAATGTAGTTGCAGCCCTGTGTAGACTAATGAAAGAATCGCGTGGCTTCCTTTGTTACGGTGGGACAGCGGGAGCGCGGCAACTCTGTCGTTACTAAGTTATTGCTGCGACTACGTATGCGAACAATTTAATAAAAATTAGTCTCTATCCTGCCATTTAATCCATCTTCTTTGTATCAAAGATAGAATGCGTTCTAGACGCATTTCTATTAACATTCTCAGGAATTAATACGAGCTCAAATATAAGCATTAATTTATATATTTAGGGAGTATAAGCATATAGAAATACGGGGTACAGTGTGTTATGACTACCTAGGTACTCGAAAAGAAAGGACATAGTAGGTAGATAGGAAACGGCTACTTTTGATGACAAGCGTCATCCACAAATAAAGCTTGAATTAAGAAATAAAAACTAGTCAACGCAAGCCATTTAACCCATGAAGATAAAGATTTATTCCGACACGAATTGACACAGATACGTAAATTAACCACCCACCAATCCTGCACCAACAATTCGCAGCTTATTCTCGCAGCACGGAAATCGTGTCTCCTTATTTTCAGTGTTGCCATTAATATGCCAATGAGCAGTGATAGGAACAAATGGGTATCGATTTCAGCCGTTTACTCGCGTGTTGCTTAATAAACTGATATTAATGTGGCAGTAAAGCCAGCCGCTCGTAACTCCTCATCCAGAGCCTCATCAATATTAAAGGGCACCGCGCACCGAGCACTTGACATCTGCGATTGAACGTGCGTAGTTACTTGGGAATGATCGCTTCATGATGGTAATTAATCGAGAGACATGCCGTGGTTTGTCAATCACGATTCGTTAATGCACGCCTAAATAAGTTGCCTAACTTAATCGTCGAGTCACTACTTGGTAATTAATCTGGTGAGGTCAAAGGTTAAGCTTTTGATGGAATAACTCGTTATAAATTGTTTTTCCGAGTAGGCTTTTTCTACGCTCGGTGTTTTTCTAATTATAAGGAGTGTAATCCGGAAAAACTGACATGCCTAGCTAGTCGAAATAGCTCAAAGGGCCAGCACAAGAGCATATACATATATCACTGATGACCGTTGGGTTAGTGGAGGCTTCGATAAGACATGAGTATTACAGCGTGTGGTTAGATAGGACTACTCAAACCTGGACCGAGCTATGTGGTCTGTACCTTGAATGGACGGCAGTTGACTGAATAGGGTGTTTTCGTTCCTTGTTGGAATAGAAGTTGGTTAGTATTTGTGTTGATCGTTGAAATTTTAACTTTAGGTTGACACGAACATGCCATCAAACAACAAAGACTTTCACTAATAACTATTTGACTCGGAGTTTATAAAATCAGACGCAATAGGGTTTTTATGCAGCCCTGCCTTTTTATTGCTCACAGAAGTTGTGAAAAGTAAATTATGCACCTCTGGGATAAAGCTGGTCTTAGTCTTGGGCGGCTTGAACACCGCGCTTCACATATAACGCTACAGAACGCTACGCTCCAGTCCAATATGCCGTTCATGACGTAGTATGTTTTATCCCCTTCGTGTAATACTTATATTACTTACCTACTTATTAATTCCTATTACTTCTTCATTATTTACCGATGAAAAACACAATTAATTAAACGCCTACGAGCTTCGTCGTGCCTACGTACGAACATCGTCCTACCGCACAATTGGACGTTGTTCGAATAGGTCATTCGGAAAACAAACAGATAATAAATTCATATTTGCTAAAGTGGCTAGAAGCGTTCGCTAAATGGACTTGCTCGCTGTGACGCGGTCTTTGCTCCGACATCAGTTGCAATCAGTCGAGTCAACTCGCTTGTTACTCTGCTCTGTGGCGAGTTTTCTCGTTGACTCGGTAATGCATTTACATAATTTAAACTCGTATATATGTGTACCCCGTACGAACGGTGGTTGCGGATTGCAGAGTGCATTGGAAGCTCACGCACGGGAGATCAAGTTAGTTCGACATGAAGGGAATATTAACTTGGAATAGTTTAGATTTTGCCTGTCACTTCATCTGCGTCCTAAATATTTGGACAATTTTTACGTTTCCCATACCTATTATTCATAATATTGCTCATCTCGTTTCGTCGATTCCCGAAGGAATTAAATTTTTCCTTATAAAGAAACTTCTGAACTCGGTCTTTAGTTTATAGGTCTAGTTTTTCCGGCAGTTCGCAGATCAATCAGCCATTATTTGCCTATTATAATGGAGTGTAACCTATGTTTATTAACACCTAAGCTAGCAGGTAAAATCAATATGGATAAGTCTGTAATATGGGGCGTACGTACTGAAGAGCAGGTAGCTTACTATAGTGAAATGTGTAATAACAGTCTAAAAGCTATTGACTTTCCTAGTGATTTAATTCTTTGCGCTGATCGTTACTGTGATGACCATCAGCATAGGACTATTCTGGATGGACTTTACGACAATGTTATATCTGCTCTAAGTGGTGCTGCCCGGGCATCGGCAGGTCGGGGGGGCAAGCGTAAGCGTGGAAATCATAAACCTGTAACTGGATGAAACAGACACGTTGGGGACGCCCATCGGGAGGCCAGGTCATTATTTCATGAATGGTTATCTCAAGGCAGACCTAAAACAGGTCATGTTCATGATGATATGTGTAAAAGTCGCCGGATATTCAAGTCTAGGCTTAAATGGTGCCAGGACAATCAGGACCAAATTAGGATGGATATTCTTGCCTCTAAGCATTCTGCTAGGGATTTTAAAGGTTTTTGGCAAAACACAAACAAGGCAAATGTCAGGCCTGGCCTGCCGATGAGCGTGGGTGGCGCGAGTGACCCTGGCGAAATTGCAGAGATTTTTAAAAATCATTTTCAGGTACAGTCTTCTTTGGGCTCGTCGCGGACGGTGACCGATGATGAGATGCCAGTCGGGGCCGTGGGGACCAGATTTATTGCCAAGGATGTGGCTTTGACTATAAGGTCGATGAGTAGAGGCAAATCTCCCGGTCACGATGGTCTCAGCATCGAGCACCTTCAGTGCGCTGGCTCTCATTTATCGAGAGTCTTAGCGATGCTTTTCTCGTTGTGTGTCAGTCATTCGTACATACCTCCCGAGCTCATGAAAACAATAGTTGTGCCTGTAGTCAAAAATAAAACGGGAAATGTTTCGGATAAAAATAACTATAGGCCCATTTCCTTGGCGACAATTGTCGCGAAAGTGTTTGACGCTATGCTTGAGACACAATTAAATAAATATCTTAATTTGCACCACAATCAATTTGGGTTCCGGCCGTCATTGTCTACGGAAAGTGCAATCTTGTGTCTCAAGCATACCGTGAAATACTACACGAGTCGAAAAACTCCAGTTTACGCTTGCTTCCTCGACTTGTCGAAAGCTTTTGACCTGGTGTCCTACGACATACTATGGGCAAAACTACAGAACTCTAATCTACCAATAGAACTTGTGAACATCTTCAAGTATTGGTATGGACACCAGGTCAATAGTGTCAGATGGGCCGGCGCGCTGTCGGGGTCTTACAGACTAGAATGTGGGGTGAGACAGGGTGGTCTGACCTCTCCTTCATTATTCAACTTGTACGTGAACGCACTGATCGACGAGCTCAGCAGTCGGCGTGTCGGCTGCCATATTGACGACGTCTGCGTCAACAATCTGAGTTATGCAGACGACATGGTGCTGCTGAGCGCGTCGGTCTGTGGTCTAAGAAGGCTTTTACAAGTGTGTGAAAGCTATGCAATAAAGCACGGGTTGCAATATAATATAAATAAAACTCAGTTTATGGTGTTTAAGGCGGGTCTAATAAGACCTTCATGTGTACCGCCCCTTAAACTATATGGTGTTCCTTTGACAAGGGTTGAAGAGTTTAAGTATTTAGGACATCTTATCACCGCTGATTTAAAAGACAACTCTGACATTGAGCGGGAGCGAAGGGCTTTGTCGATAAGAGCAAATATGATCGCCCGTAGGTTTGCACGATGTTCTAAGGAAGCTAGAGTTACGCTTTTTAAAGCATATTGTACAGCACTTTACACGTGTAGCCTATGGGTAGATTATACACAGAAATCGTACAATGCCCTTCGCGTCCAGTTCAATAACGCGTTCAGGGCGGTGGTGGGTCTGCCCCGCTACTGTAGCGCCTCTGGCATGTTCGCGGAGGCGCGCACCGATTGCTTCTTTACCACAATGCGCAAGCGGTGCGCGTCTCTGGTGCGCAGGGTGCGGGCCAGCTCCAACACCGTCCTGGCGATGATAGCCGGCAGGCTAGACTGCCCATATATAAGGCACTGCTGTGACTTGCACGTCACAGCAGTGAAGATTTTACTTTAATACTAACATTAGATTAAGTTATTGTATCTACCTACTAACAAATTGTATGAGTCTACGAGATACTTGAAATAAATGATTATTATTATTATTATATTATTATTGAGTAGGCAGTTTCTGTTATTATTTTGTGTAATTACAACACTAGGTACAGTACAATTACTTAGGACTTTTTGCAGGCGTCGAAAAAGTAATAAATATATTTATATTGTTTAGCCTGTGCTATGAATTTGATAGAATATAGATAGTTTAATAATTATGGAGCATTCAGATTTTTTGTTTTCTTTTTTGCAATATTTCTTTTAAAATGTTACAAGGAATGACAAGTACTAATTGTTGAGCACTCCTCACGAAATAGACCTATATCTAAATTAAAGAAAAACGAACGATCTTTAAATAAAATGTTAAATATTTCTGATGTAGATAAGTAAGTATTTACAATGAGGTCTAGTTAGGGCCGCGTGGTTAGTCCATTCATCACATCCATCGTGATTCAGCGTCAGGATGCGTCAATCAAGATACGGAGTGGTGCGTCCAGCCGGTCAGATCACCTGTCCGCCAGTTCCGGTGCTCCCCGATTACAGTATTATACCCCACTTGGTACAGATCGAGCGCCGAGAGAGCACTAATACTGACGTTAGGCCTTTTCTGAGCATGCGGAGGCAGCGGATTCCTTTCGTGTCGCGTTTTGCCCCAAATTATTATGCAATTTTGTGGTCTGTACTATAAACAGGAGGTATATTGTAAATTCTTGCCATCTACACCGTGTAGTCTTCTCTCTTCTGCTGTTCAGCCGCTGCGCATACGCGGTTTAAAGCTAGACATGATTAGCAGTTTGTGGTTAAGCGTTTTTATACTAGCAATATCCTCAACTTCAGTTCTAGTAGTACCTACATACGAAGCAATTCATTTAAAAAACGAATGGCTTCGTATGTTGGTACCACTGTAAAATAAAATCATTTGTTTGTTTGCTTGTCAAATTTAAGAAACTATACCAACATGCTGCGGTTGGTCCCTATCCCTATAGGATAACATGGCGGCGTTCAATTCGAGCTAGGCGTGCAATCCAACCGGTTGCAGAACTCGGATATCGAACGTGTATCATGACTATAGTCTCTAATCTACCTTGTCGAATAACATTTTCTTATATTTGGATCGGATGCCGTGCGTAAGCGCTGAAAGCACCCCAAATATTTTCATACACAATTAAAACCTGTGTCAAAAAAAATTCACTTTTGAAAGATAAACTCCTTTTATACTTATTTTAACCAAAATCTGACAAACCACAAGCATAGATATTGGTTTCTGGATCACGTCTGCAAAATTTCATTGCCTTTGATAGCGTAATATTGCAATTAATATGATCAAACTACGTTTGTATGAAGCGTGCTCGGTAAACAACCCTCTTAACAAGATGAGCAAATTAAGCGCAAGCAGAGGCGTTCGCAATCTGTGCAACCGTTAGTGTTGTAAATTAGTTATGTGAAAACTCTAAGGTTAACTCTATTTAAATCTAGAAGTAAAGGATATCTGATGTATGGTTTTCTAGTAAAAAGAAATATCATATCAAAAAGTTTCATCATTTAGGATGAACTATTTTAATAGAGCAAAAAGCTCTATCAACATTTATAGTATAACTATGAGTAAACGTAAAAATAATCCAACTATAAAAGAGATCAGATGTATGGTTTTATAGCAAAAATGAATATAATATCAAAAAGTTTTATCCTAAAATAGAGCAGGAAGCTCTAGCAACCTATGGAGAAACGTAAAAATAGCCTGTATACCTAAGTAAGTACAAAACAGACAGTGGTTTATAGATTCCCTGGCCTAACTATTCCCTCTCAAAATACACGAATCTCGCTCGCCGTGGTTGGTGATCGATCTGTTTATAAATGAGCCGTTGTTAATCATTGATTGACTTCTGGAAATAGACGACTAGCGGAAAACGCAGCGTCATGTTTTCGTTAACCCTTCAGTTAGCAACTGCCGATCTGTTTACAATAGAGATTAGTGCAACACCAGAGAGGCCATTGACTGGTAAATTATAACAAGGCGCGAGATGTATTTCAATATGGTCAGGCAAAAATAGATATCTGATCATGGAAAAGTATCTACATTATTTGAGCATGTAGATTGAGAGATCAAGGCAAATTACAATACAAAAGTTGGCTACTGTTTCTTTCTGCACCTGTCATTATACACAAACCTATCCAGTCACATGATTGTGACATACATAAAAGAGGCTACATTGATCACGTAGTTTTCTCTGATAAGTGCTAAGGAAAAGATGGCTGATGAACAGTATTGCCAGTTATCAGGGTTGTCATATGTCGTGCTTTATTTGTATGAAAATAATACTTGATTAATAGGAAAAAGTAAGTGATAAATGTAGTCTCATGACATCAAAGTAACCCCATTTTACCAGTACGTTAAAATAATAGGTTTGTTCATCATTTAAGGGCCTTGCTCATGTTGGTGGATTATAGCAGTTGCCATTTCACTCTATCTTCGCTTTTCCATGTCAATTCCTGGTACGATACGTCTCCCATTTTCTCCTTCACTTGCTGTGTCCACCCATAACTGCTTCCAGTTTTTCCTATACCACTCCTACCTTCAATATCTTCTACGGTTTTAAAGAAGTCGTCGTTTCGTCTTATTTTTTCCCTTCTAAACTAGATCGTTTTTACAATATTCTACAATATGATCGTTTTTATCTGCTAATGAACAAATTAAACGTGTTTTCTGAATAATATTCCAATAGACTACCTACTATTTACCTAACTACCTACCTAATATCGAGACTAGACTTCGATGCTTTTGGTGTTAAGTACCTAAACCTATACAATAAAATAGCGTTTACGTAAACATACATACTTTCATAATACGTACAAACCTACCCGCTTTATAGTATCAGGAGCCATCTACTGTGGAACTATGCAAACTTGGGAACAATAAAATGTTTCATAAATAGAAGCACGCGTGCCTTCCCGCAGTAAACAAACAGAAATGGCCCGGTGAATTCGCTTTGTTTACTCAAAGGCTCAAAGTAAAGTAACTAAATTAAATTTGGTTTCAAATCACGAGTGCTTCAGTTTTGTACAAATCTAGCTAGGCTGCCGTTGGCTTGTCCTCGCGCGCTCAAAGGAACTTTGGCTTTTAATTAACTGAAATCTGTTTGTAACGGACTACGATCTATGTAGGTCAACAGAAAATGGGTAGGTTAAAGATAATTGGTAACATAAAGATAATTGGAAACGAATTCCATTGGACACATTTATTTTACTTTATTATTTACACAAACAACATAGAATTACATATTAGAACTACCTATCAATACAAAACCTTACTCTAAATTACTTAAATAGGTATACTATTTGGCCCAAGTCCCCTGAATGCAGAAATGTGCCCAGAAGACTGGACTTGGCGAGGCTTACACCTTTACTTCATCAAACTTTATTTATCTACGAAAAAGAAAATGGTAAATCGGATTCGCACCAACGAAACGACATCCCGAGCCGGATTGGCAAATCGACAAATACAGGTTCAGAGATCTGATCGGGGGGGCATAAATAGTGAGTTGGACAGGCAATGCATCCCCATACGGCCAATGTTTATCCTGGGCCCCTAGATTATTCATCACCGTCGGCCTGTATCGATCTTCTTTCGGCCCCATCAGTTAACATACACCGGCTGGTCTGAGGCCATCCGAACAACTCGATACCGGTATAGAGGTATGCCTGTTGATAACCTCTCGACAGCGATAGGTATCTTTCGATGAAAGGAGATAAAGGAATAAATTAGCCATTTACTGGCCGAATAGTGCATCTTTATGTTAGTCTTTGGCGTGTTTGGCTGACATTGGCGACTGTTGACCAGTAGGTACTTTACGATCAATCCCTTTATAGAATTATACCATCATACCACCTCTATCCTCTACATATTTTATTACACCCGAAATTGTCATAAAAACCCAAATAAACGTAAAGATAAGACCTTAGTCAACTTCTATTTTTATTATTATATTAGATGTGACACACACGCGGCGTACCTTTTCGATTTCTATTTTATCTATTCTATCTTCTATTTTCTCGACCATTTTCGTAGTTTACGTGTAGTGTTGTTTGTCGTGCGTCCACTTCAATTACGCGGGCGCAAGTAAAATCACTGTAAACCAATTACCCGTTCGCTTTATTACACTGTAAATCAAACTGACTTATAGGGCAACATCTCCTCTTTCCCGTGGTCTCGGGGACTATAAATCAGGATCGGCAAGCACGTGGTGCACCGCAAGGGAATCCAGTGGACTGCCCATTAAGTATCGCCCAAATTGCAAGTTTCATTTACTGCGCGGTAAAGCTTCAATCATTCAGCTTTGGGAGATAGGTTTTGTTTGAATCGTGTTAATTTACGTTTACTTTTTAATTTATTCGTGGTACAGTGTTTAACGTTATATAATACTTATAGTAGTGGACCCGGCGCCCGCGTATACCTACTTTACGTCTACCTACTCTTTTCTTCGTATTAATCACCCTCTTGAATAACTTTTTCTATTAATGAAAACCGCATTAAAATCCGTTGCGAAGTTTAAAGATCTAAGCGTACATAAATACATACATGATACCTATTTACAGTAACTCTAACAACACATTGGTGTTTTCATTTCCTTATCAATTACCTAAGCAGTCCTCTGTGGTTATAATTTTCCTTCAATACCTACCTAATCGTAATTGTAATTCGTCACTCATGGCCGTGTAACAAATAATGATGTCATTTGCATTATATTATTCATAAGTCATTCACGAGGGAATTAATTAGATACTAGGTATGTACCTAGGAGACAGACAGATGGCGTAATAAGGTGCAATATATTAAACCGATCCTTATCAGCGTTCCCTATTTAAGTTTCGACTGATAAATTCTTCGTCAGCTTTCGTGAAAGATAAAATCTGCCAGCAACACCGGACTCGATCTACATAATTTAGGGCGGCTATTGCGTGCACAGAACTGCGCAATTTGTTTGGCAAAGGGCCCCGAGCCGCGCTCATTCTGCTAAAAGGAGCCCGCGATTGATTCCCAGGCCGGTGC
Organism: Blastobasis lacticolella; assembly: GCA_905147135.1. Taxonomy (NCBI): domain Eukaryota; kingdom Metazoa; phylum Arthropoda; class Insecta; order Lepidoptera; family Blastobasidae; genus Blastobasis; species Blastobasis lacticolella. The sequence goes on along the minus strand of LR990046.1, from coordinate 12,728,760 downwards.
CATTAAACGGACCGCATATTGATTGCGCTCTCAACTAAAATATTTCAATTTTCTAACAGGTTTTATATTATTGGAGAGTGCCAGTACGTTTCCATTTTTAGCTAGGGCCGATAAAGCGAGAACGGGGAATAAAAATATATTGCCTTTTATTTTGTACATTTTAGATAGTTATTTTATAATGTCATGGTATTTATCTATTATTTTTTCTTTACAGATTCAAAATGGCGATTCACACAAATCTTCGCCGGATGCCAGAAACAACAACCTAATGGCATAGCAAAAATAGACCTTAGATAATTATTATCACCTCCTAGAAGTTACGCTGTGATAACTGTATAAACAGCCGAGATGAATTTGAAACTGTTATCTCTACTGCTGACATGGAACTTCGTTCTCATAAGTGCAAAAAGAGACTCTTTTGAGGATGAGGAGTCCTCCCGAGCGAGAGAAGTGAGGAACAGGGAGAATAATCGGAATCGAACTACATTCAACGGTACCCTGACCGAATTAACTGAGAGAAGGAATTTGAGGCATCGAAACAGCTCCAGGTTCCGCGGTGACAGGCGGCGTGCCTGGGAACGGGAGCATGATCTTCGTCGCGACAGAAGGAAGGGCATGGACCCTGAGGACTACAGCACGGCCAAACCCGAGTTCTTCAGTCCAAGGAAGGACGACAAATCGCGAAAACCTGACAGGCATTGGAACAGAAGTAACGTCGAGCGACAGCCTAATGACCGCAGAAAACCAGCTAAGCAGGATCGATTCAGCCATGCGCCAGTGAGAGATAATGCCACCAGATCGAAAATGAAAACGACGAGTAAATGGCAAAACGAACGCTTCATTCCTTATCCGCAGCCGAGGGAAAGGAAACCCAACATCATCTTGATCCTGACCGACGACCAGGATGTGGAGTTGGGCAGCTTGAACTTCATGCCGCGGACCATGAAGGCGGTCCGGACCGCTGGAGCGGAGTTCCGTCACGCTTACACCACTACGCCAATGTGCTGTCCCTCGAGGTAAGGTTTTTATGTTTTCTTTTTTTTATGCTACGTAGTGTACAAACGATCTACGATGCAAGCATTTCGATAGCAGGCAAAAAAAATTGCAGGAATAAATAGATTAGACGGTGGTACTCACCCAGGCGGACTCCTCTGGCTTTTAAGTTTTTATCATCATGTTAACCAACGCTTTTTTAGGTCACTACTTACCTACAATTTCATTAAGTAAAACGATTATTTACAACAAATACAAGGATAATACAACTGACTTTCATTAAACTGGAACCGGAGGAGTCCGGATAATCTGAGGTTACGCATAATTGTTAACCTTTCAACTCAAGTCAACCTCGAAATACTTTCACTCGGATTGTGAACTTTAACTTATCTGGTTTTACCCATATTTACCTACTGTAAGTTAATACTTATTACTCCATAGAGTAAATGTACACGACGCACCTTTATTTGTTAAACAGTGTATGGTGTCTGTATTAGGATTTCTCATCATGCCCGGACAAACACCAACCCATTGTCATTTTAACTAGAGCGAAAGGGACGGGATTGCACTGAACAATGGCCCGGTATGGGCAATGCGATGCGGTGCTCATTTATTCAACCATATGAAATATTTTAGGCCCTATGATTAGGCCCCAGCCTGTTGAAGGTCTCCAAAAATGTATTGGAGTACGCCGTTTTAAGTGGGGGTATCTTTACATTGTTTTATCTAAGCATTAGCAATCTGGTTAGGTACCTCTGTTTACAGGGTCGCGTAGGTCAATTGGCAGTCGCTCTACTGCTTTTACGATCTGCCAAATCTTCTGGTCATTAAGGCGGAACCCTGACCCCCGCGCGCAAGAGAACAGCCGGGATATTGCCGCCAAGATGATGTTGATGATCTAAGCCCCAGCAAGGCCACATTTTAGTTTTTTATTGTCTAGGGAGGCACACGGACGGCCCACTTGATGGAAAGTAGCCACCGTCGTCGTCCAGAGGACATTTGTATGCGGTGCCTAAAGTAATATAAAATCTTAAAGTAATATCTTTCAGACAACCTGAGATGCGATGCAAGCTATTAGCGTCGAAGTCATCTATAGTCAACATTTAAAAAATAACAACTTTTCCTTTCCATAAAACTTTAATCAATACCAATCTTTATTTAGATGATCGATAATCAATTATTGTGCCATTTAGCTGCTTACACTACGTCATTTCCATTCTTAGGAGCTCGTTGCTGACCGGCGTGTATGTCCACAACCACAACGTGTACACCAACAACGACAACTGCTCGTCTCCGGCATGGCAGGCTAAGCACGAGACTAACACCTTCGCGACCTACCTGTCCAACGCTGGGTACCGCACTGGTAAGTACCTGCATGTACAATACAAATAGCAAGTCCTTTACAACCTTTAAAAAATCTTTACAGCTACAGCAACAGGCACTTGAAATAGCTGACAGGGTCATTACTGTCCCTTGGGCCCCAAGAACACATTCTTGACCCCTAAAATAAAATACGCGGCGTTTTACATTTTTCTAGTTTTCAGTGATATACAGTTTTTTCATACATTCTATTCAAATTCTAAACGAAACGAGCTTTTATATATGTTCCGGAATCGACCGATTAGTAGAGTTTGGCATGGTTGGTTACCGTTTAGTAGTCGCAATTTTCACAAGCTTTGGAAATTCGCGTAAATATAAGCATTCGAAAAGTATTCAAACGCATATGTATCATAAACAGTAGAAACGTAATCGATACGAGAATTGGTATACTGAATAAAATTTACCTCTTTTCTTACACTTTTAAATTAAATTTCAAGAGCGTTGCACGAGGATGAAATTGTAAATTTTTATATTTCTTACTAATACCGTCCAACAATACCGTCATACCTAGTCTACTTTTACTGTATTATACGAGCTGTCACACCTTTAATAAAGTATATCCAGTCTTCGATTCATCTACCTACCAAAAGTACATCAATCTTCTCCGCGGTTGCGTGAACGAAGGGAAAACCAAATATTTGAAATGGCTATATTTTAAATGGTACCGTCAGCTGCAGTCAGATGTATCCCCCGGTAAGTTACGATGCTATCAACTAGGGTTACCTTTCTCTGCTTCTGACTTTACTATTGGAGTACCTACAGTATGCTAAAGTAAGTTATGATACTACCAAAGGGGTTGCTTTTCTCTGCTGCAGATTTTACTATCGGAGTGCCTCCGTACACCTATAACAAATAATTTATAGTTAAGGTATATTTGTTACGTGTTAGCAATACGATACTATGCCACCTGAGAATGCGCTGCTCAGTGTTATGGTTAGTGGACGTTGTTTCGACAACTCGTATGACTTCAGAAGGGCTTTTACTTAGCCCGACTAGGTGGTAATCAAGATTTTCATACATAAATCAAATCTAGAAAATCTCAACTTTATAAGTATTGTCCGAGTTTTATCCGTACCTCGGTTTATAGGTAGCCCGATGTTTCTCATTGTCACAGGACATTAATCAGAAACGTTACTATGAGGTCTCATAGTGCGCGCGAACTCCCTGGGTTCCAGCTGACAATACTTGAATGGCGATTGGCACTATGCGTCTACAGATATAATAAAATATTGCGCTCTTGAAGAAAGCTAACCTTTTGATATCTGTGTATGTGACAAAATGAACGCATAGCTAAGGGAGCGAGTATTTACCAATCATATTGAACGCTGTACGTTCACTTAACAAAGAGTAGCTGTTTGTGAATACAAACAAGCAGGTTGCAATCGTTGTGTAAATAAAACACTATAAAAAGTTCGTAGATAGGAAATTGAATTTTACAAACAATAACATACCAGAAAGTCCAGAAACATTCAAGTCCTTGGCATGAGTTGTAGACACGATGTTGTAAAGATGTTATTGCCTAGCTCAACGATTACTGCAAGTTTGACATGTTATTATATCTTTACGATTGTGGTTTTGCAACACAAGTTTCTATTTTATTTAAGTAAATGGTAAACCAACTTAGGTACAGCATGTTAATACAGCTAAGCCAGACAACAATGCGTAGAGCGCTATTATGAATATTATCATAAGACCTATTGTTAGTTATAATTAAATGAGGACTTGAAGACGAGATTTGAAAGGCTAGGCTAAAGTACTACTTAACCGAAAATGTGTTGAGGTTCTAAATTTGTTTCTTATTGGCGAGTAACCAGCAAATATTTTTATAAACGAAAGAAAAGCTTTCCATGTACTCACCTATATTTACTTAATTGGCTCATTGCTTTTGAAAGAGAACCTGAATTCTTCGCAAATTTCATTTAGAGTACTAATGTTATGTAAAGTTGTTAACTTTAATCCAAATGTCGAAAATGCGTCTGCAGTCTTCCAACTTGCCATTTTCACGAGTTTTCCGAATAGCTACAATAAAATAGCAGTAATTTAACGCTGGGAACTTTACAAGGCTTGCTACTGTCACTGCCAGTGGCATCCGTAACGAGGAACCCGACTCACGGACGGCCGTTTATCCGTGATGCCATGCCATGATGCCGTGATGCCGTAATGCAGTTTATGCTGTGACGCAATGAACTCCGGAATGCGGGCTCAGTTCATTTGCGAGGTATCTGAACTTTATGCACTAGGGACGTCTTTGTGTTTTGCTGATTCTACCATGTATAGGTATAGGAGCAGTTAGCTACCTAATTCTGTGTAAGTAGTTACTTAGCTGGGTTTATTACATACATATTTTTGTAATAGCTATAGGTAATTGGCCGTGTGGTGTCCGGCAGAGTAGAATAGCACCAACCCGTTACACTAATGGGTGTCGTGCAAGGCGACTCATGTTTTCGAGGCAAAAGATCAAGAGTCTCCGTAGTCTGGAAAATGGGCAGCAGCATTTTCCATTGTAATATTTGAACACTGCGTTCTCCAACCCGCCTGCCAAGCGTGGAGATTATGGCAATAACCTCCTCTTTCGTGGGAGAGGCCCTAAATCCTGCAGTGGACTGTTACGGGCTGTGATGATAGGTAATTTACATAATACCATTAAACTAGATGCTTGACTGTACCTATGTAGACTATAACAATCAATCCGACCAGCTGGAAAGCGGGAATTGCACAGATGTCTAAAACACGCGCTGTGACATATCGAAATCGACATTTTTTCTAGCTACATATCTCCATTAATAATGATATTGAAATGTCTATTGCTGTCAAAAATATTTTCTTAACTATCTTCGAGAGTCGTATATTGTCGAAGATCAATTTAGGTTTTAATACAGTTTTTTGATTACAGTAAATGCCGAATTTGAGATGGCATAGCGCGACAATTGCCCCCTAGGCCACAGCACATAGTTCATTTTCCGAAACTATCTAACCTAATAATCCTTTTTATAATTTTTTGTTTTTATGTAATTAAGTTTGGCTACATACGCCCTAGAGACCCAGAAACCGCCCAACGATAAGCATGAGCAACTGTTGTAACAATGTTACCAATTTAAATTGGATAATGTTCCACCGCGACCTTCCTACTTCCGCGGCTTAATTTAAAAACAATCAATCTTATGGCAAATAAGAAGATGACTCTGTTACTTTATGTATAAAAGATGAATAGAGGGCGTGACAACAGAGGGCCGTGGTTTGAAATCGTAGATTCTAGGAAAGGATTCCACTACACGTGTACCTAACTCTATTATTAGACTTTCGAAACATTTTATTTTCCTTAAATACGGTCTATTCTCCGAATTTAGGCACGTATCATTGTAGGTACCTACTTATTGTAATGCCTAATTCGTTAGTACTAAGTTTTAATGGAGTGCAATACCTGAACATCGTATAAATAAATGTCCAAGTACTAAGTAGGACGATATCGCATAGAACGAGTAGGTTTATACGGAATATTATCGTGCGAAACACCAACCAGAGTACCCGTTTTAACCTACAAACTGAAGACAAGCAACAAGCTCTAGGTAAATAACTAAGCAATTGTAAATACATTTGTATCTAGCTGTGAAAATACCAATCGTGATTCCAGTCGCATGAGGCAAGAGCTCCGCTGCGACATTCTGCATGCACTAAGTGGGTAAGTAGGTACCTATATTTATTTTGCTTGGAGACATTGTTCTTCATTTGTAACTGTGAAAACTGGAATTGCATCTTTGATTCACTGCTTCTATTGTTAATCCCGCTGAGGAGGACCCTACTCATGACTTATGTATAGCAACCGGGACCGTCGTACCCCTGAAGTACGGTAGCGTGTGGTGATTGTATGATCTGTCCGAGTGTGTGGACGTTCTTGCCCCTCCGACACGGCTCCCTATAGTAATGGGTAGTACAGAAGACAGCACCTCAACCCACCCTGTCTAAACTTTAGGTTTGTATGCGTATACATAGTGATGCTAGTTCATGTTATATTGTTATAGTAAATCGAATGACAGCTGCTCAGTGAGCGTCAGGGCGTTATTCCCAATGGAATAAAACCTTGACGAGGTAAATCAACATCCCATTCCGATAGCGTGGCGCTCATACCTATTACTGGTTTCGCCAGAGTCCCCAAGTAGCCCATCGTTGCCGGGTGCGTAGGCGCACGTGGGCCAGCGGACGTCGCCGATTTGGCGACCCATGCGCGTGCGCCGCACGACACACAAGCGATAAATCTTCACCAGTCACGACCAACTTTCGGGCGGCTTGTATTCCGTATAAAAGGCGACATAAACCGACCCATGACAATTATAAATGCGCGTAAAAACGGAGGCGCCTACCCGGCAACCACCGTTAAAGGTGCACACTGACGCGTGTACCTACCTACCTACTTATATTCGAATGTTTACGAATTAGGTACTATTAACACTCACGATCCAATTCGAGGTTGTATTTCTTAAGTTTCGTTTAATGGAAACTCGCTACTGGAGTTTGCGAAAATAAGTACGCCGTAATTAATAACGTAAATACGTAGGTAATTTTTAGAAGTTGACGACTCCTGAATTTAACGCGTCCTTGTCGGTATTTGGGGAGGCGCACCGCTGACGACACCCTTCCGTCGAAGCTCGAGATTGCAGTCAATGCTGAACTGAGACTATTGCCTAGCGATGCGTAATTGTTATAGTTTTATAGATAGTGCGAGGTAAAGATAGAGGTAAAAACGTCAATTTCATCCATTATTACTATCATCGTAGTTGGAGATTAACCAAGTCCCCTATTTCTACACAGAATAATTTTCGGCAAATGCCAAACCTTGCATTTTCGACCCCGTTGTGACTAAAAATAGTAACAACGAGACGAAGACGAGCCCAGCTCTTAACCCGTGAAGCATTCCGGCCAGAGGCGTCACCTCGCCAACCCGCTTGCCTCTAAGTGCAATTCAAATAAGTGCCCTTTGTGACACCGAACACGCCTTCGCGATTTATCACTACGCTGTTAAGAGTCCATTTCGCTTGTGAATTTATGTTTCAAACGAGCCGTCATAAAGCTTTCCCTTCCTGTTCGCATCACGCCTACTGCCACCGCGCCGGCGCGTGCACTCCTAACGCCAAATAGCGCAGATTGCGTCTTCCGTCCCTTCGGACACCGGCCTATGGACCTTCCAATTACCTACTAGAGACTAAAACGAGTAGATTATATGCGTAGGGTATACTATCGCCGTGGAGCGTCGTGGTCTAATTGTGAAGGGGTCCGATTCGTACCCGAGGTACCCGGTTCGAGCCTCAATGACTCATTTCTGAGTTATGTACATTAGTTGGACACTAACCGATGCTCTTACATTGAGAGAAAAAATCGTGATGAAACCCATTCAGGGGACTGAATGCGTAACTATGATTCAATTTGTCAGATTCCCCAGTTAACAGGGTCACGGAGGTCAGCTGGCAGTCGCTCTACTGTAATTACCTGATCTGTCAAATCCTGGATCATGGTTATAGTGGATCCCGGGCTCTCGCGCGCGGGAGCATTACCAAGATGGCCAGATGCTGCTTCACTGTTACAAAGTTTTAAAGTTTCATCGCCTCCGCATCATATTTGTTCGATGTGTAGATGGGACAAAGAGAAAATGCGAATAACAAAGGTAGGTACACGCAAATGTCTAGCCTTTCCCACACCTTTGGAACCTATCCCGATTGCAACATTCTTGAGAGACTTTAACATTGCGTAAACACTTGTAATCATATAACAAACACTTAACCAAAGAGGTACCTAGGTACCGTAAGTACCTAGTAACAGGAAGACTCTACCAATAATAAAAAAGCCGGTTGACCATTTTATTGTGCTGACTTTTCCTGGGATGAGGAACTTAGTTTCTTGTGATTGAAACAGCAAACAGAAGCTAATATGCATTGGCTCCAGCACAATGGCTCACGAAAAACAATAACCAATATTAAAAGAAAATCCAGTTGACGATTTTATTGTGCTGAATTTTCCTTTGATAAAGTACTCAGTTAGTTCCTTGTGATTGAAAACGCAAACAGAAGCTAATATAGAAGTAGCTCGAGCATTGGCTCCAGCACAGTGGCTCACGAAAAGCAATAAAATATAATGCTTACTATAAACATCAGTGTAAATGCAAACTAACCCATAAACTGAATGCTTTATGCCATACCAGTTGAAGGAATAGGAATAACTAACAATTATATGTTTGTTTTAGTACGCCGATGGCCTTGAATAGACACTAGTCTTAGTTTAGATTGATGTGCAGTGACGCAAATAAATAACATCAGTTGTAGGAAAAGGACTTTAATTGTAGCCCCTTTAAAACGCGAAAAAATACTATTGATTTTGGAATATGTTTTGGATTTAGATTGCACGAAACTTTAGGCGACGCTTTGAAAGATATTTGGACAATACAAAGCATTGTACCAACACCAATCATTACTGAAAACTAAACTCCCCAAGTCACCTAACTTTATGGCACTGATGTCGTGACTCCTAAATGCTTAGGAGTATCTTACGGCGCCAACTTAGAAGTCGGCCACGTTTAGTCCAACCGGGTATTAGGGTTCTACGAAAATTTTTGTTATCTATTATTTTCTTTTTTGTTCACGTTAAATTTAAAATGGTTTAAGGGCAACAAAGGGAATAGTTATGTACCCATAGGTACGCATATCTCGGACTATACATGGAAACTCAAATCAGACTAACAAGAATCTCACAACAGATTGCAAGTTACACGTAAGAATACAGCTAGGAGTAGCCTAGGGTCACAGACTTCTTGTCTCTATACGGCTCATTTACTTTTACATTGTCGCAAATTGTATATAAATTGCAATTGTAGGTCCTTACACTTAGTTGTATACGGTATTGCATCTTCTTCTGTTCCTCGAATCGGTACAGTGCCACACGTGGGATTTAAACCTAGGTCGTCCGGTAAAAACTAACAGGCCATTCGGTCACGACGTCGTCTTCACAATAAGCATACATAAAAACTTGAAGGTAATCATAAACTAGGTGTCTAATCTATTAACATAGTCATCATCACAGCCCGTAACAGTCCACTGCAGGACTTAGGGCTTCTCCCACGAAAGGGGAGGTTATTGCCATAATCTCCACGCTTGGCAGGCGGGTTGGAGATTGCAGTGTTTAAATATAGCAATGGACAATGCTGCTGCCCATTTTCCAGACTACGGACGCTCTTGATCGTTTGCCTCGAAATCATTAGTCGCCTTGTACGACACCCATGAGTGTAAGGGGTTGGTGCTATTCTACTCTGCCGGACACCACACGGCTATTAACATAGTAAAGGAATTAAAATAAAGGGTGATTCAATTAGCCTCTTTTTGCACTGCACCCTTCAAAAATAAATAATAATAAATAAATTTACATAGCGCTATCTAGCCCCAAAGTAATCAAAGTTTCCAGATAACTGATAAACTACTTATATATTTTAAATACCTACATACTTATTATACATACAACACCCAGTTCCGTAACAAAAATTATAATTAATTATTTCAATTTCTGCTCGGCCGGTAATCGAACCCGACAGTTAGCATGTTAACCAACTGAACCACTCAGGTCGCAACCTTACGAAAACATCTCGAAACAAATAGCTGAAACTACGAATAGCACGAAGCTATATTATTCCGTAGTTCGGAGCTTTATACTGTAATCCTGTTGGCTGTTATTTGCCGAGTTGCGTAATATAGCGAGGTGAGTGGCGTGCCGTGGCAACACTTAATTAACAAAGCCGGCTTGCGTGGCAACTGGCAACCCTGACGTACTGGTATCCAATAGTGAAACTACTCGGGCAAAGTGCAACTACCCGCTTTATGATACTTGGTGGAGTTGGACAGGACGTGCTCGCTCGAGGAGTTTTACTCGACTCCAATAACTGGTTTAATAGTTGGAGATAGTTTTTAGAATTACCCAATAGTTATGCACTACGTAGTTTGTTATGAGATGGGAAGGAAAATTTGCAAACTTTCTCGTAATTGTCTATATCTATAAAGTGGCATGCCACCGTCTGCCCTTTGTATGTGTGTATGTATGTTTAGATCTTTTTAATTACGCGACGGATTTTAATGCGGTTTTTAACTCTTCTTTTTTAACACAAAAAAGAAAAAAAACTTACTATTGAATAAAATTACAATATCGATGTGAGTTCGAAATTGCATCGACCAAGTTGTTTTTTCTTTTTATACCTACCTACCACTGTGGGATGCGGGTGTTAATGGTATGTTTGTAAGTATGTATATATTGTAGTGTATGTACATTTGTTGCAATCGTTCTCTCTTTCTATTTCTAATCATAAAATTAGACACATCGTACAGTGAACTCCGTAACTACACAGGAACTTCAAAGATTCGTACAGTAACAGGCAATGACCACAGATAATATCATCTGCAGATTGTTGAATGGGGACCGTGACTGTGTTGTTGAATGAGATGAGGCACTTGATAAGTGGTAGACATGTTTTTACGCAGGCGGCGGCCGTTCCATGCGTGGGCGCACAGCGCCGAGCTGTCTGCGCCTGCGCCGCTCTAGACTGACCTGACTATATTTATGGCATAATACATGTACATACTGGACCGGTAATGGATTCCTTCATATTACAATAGCTTGGCTAGGTATCGCCATTTAGTGTCTGCCTGCATTGCAAGGATTTGATGTGCTCGCTCCAGACCAGATAAAATATCTATGAAGTAGGTAGGTACAATCATGTCACATCTCATTCCCGTAGGGGTAGAGATTTCCTCTTCCAAGAAATAAAAATAATATAAATTCTTACGTAGTTGAATTCGAGTTTAATAAGATGTGAGTTCGTCATGTGGTACCTACCTACTTACCTGGCAGCGCAGGTAAAACCACGTCCACACAAATACCCAAATGGCAGTCCTCTAGCTCGATAAACATCTGTAGCTTATAGACTGCCAGCGTAGCACCTAGCACTATTTTACGTTTATAAAAATACACAACGCAGTATTAACGGACTGCTGGAGTAAAAGGCGACCCTAATGTCATAGCAGAGGCAATCTATCATATTAATTCTGTAAATCAGAAAAGAAGCAGGGTAGCAGCATTTCTTGGAGAGTATTTTTAACATTGAAATCCAACCCGCCTCCGTCTGATAAAGCGTGGAGATTCTGGTATACCCTCCACTAACGAGGAGGCTCATGTGCTACAGAAACTGTTATGGGTGACTAAAAGGGGATCGATACCCACCTAGATACGTTACTAAGATTTCTATTTACGCTTACGTATGCTTATTTGCCATCTCAGTGCTATAAGAAAACCTATTACTAAGTGAGCTGCAAAAGCACAGACGACAGTGTTTGAGATCGCAGGTGCGCAGGTCGACAGGTCTCGCTAAGTAGGTCGCAATGCGTCTCACGTTCTAATCCTGTGGTTTTCGACGATCAAACTAAAATTCACTTTGAGTAAGTTTAATTAATTCCTTAAAGCGTCAAGGCTCGCGGCTTGATTCGTGTGCTTGGCTAATATTAAACTATTGATTTATCTTCTATCTGAGCTAAAAATGAGGTCATAGGATGTCGACGTGAATAAACGAGTAAACAAACACACTTAATTCCAGTTAGAATTCCCAAGATCTTGTAAAGAATTTCTATTTATAGATTATTGACGACTAAAACAGTCTTTGAAAACAGGTGGGCGGTATTTGTAGGTATTTTGTATGTACCTACAGACTGTCTTACTTACTTGTGTTAGAATTTATAATTCATTTGTGTCTTAAATTTACTATACCTCCGCAAAGCACCTATACCACCTTTATTATTTTGTTATTAACAGAGTTACTTTATTAATAGATAAAACAGTGGTCTATCGTTATCTGGATTTCTGTGAATTATATTTGGATTGGGTGGTAAAGTCTAAATGAAATTATTTAAATTTCTGTATCCCTCGAATATGGACATTTATATAATAGAGATTACCACCTATGATGATGATAAATGGATACCGTAAAACACGACTAGTATCTTAAGCGCGCGAGCCGCGAGCGTACTGAGCGAATTCCACCAACATCCTAGAACCTCCATAGTGCGGTAAATAGCACCAGCGTTTTAAGCACAGCGACCTCAATTCAACTTCATTCCCAAGGAGAGTTGACGTGGCCGGTCATAAAACATGAAGGATCATTTTTACAACATGCCTCGAAGCGAGAGCCTTGTTGCGACACTCCACCTGCACGGCTATCACATGTATGTCCGCGACACAGTTCGCGCCGCGACACGGCGTTTGTTTCTTTCTCACAATACTAAGATGAAAGAGATAGCAGTATCTATGTCGCGCCTTTTCTTGCTTATTTTTTTACTGTTTATTGATGATAATTAACAATTTATACACTGATATATCAATATGTAATGTAGCATTACATTACATTACATTATCGTGCGTGACAGCTACTTGTGCTAGACGCACTATTGGGATAAGGGTCATACCTACCTTTCTAATATAATTTTAGTGATAACTAGTGCTATTCAGCAGCAGGTTTACAAATGCCGCGCTGTCTAGCTGCCCTGCGTTGCGGTCTAGTATTTGTATCAGTGATGTGAATGAAGGCTAAATTGTATGAGGCCTGATCAGAAACCCAATATGCAATGATAATTTATAGGTCTGAGACAGTGTTTATGCAGAGATTATACATAAGCGAGGCGCAAATTACTGGAATTAACCACTAATAGTTTAATAATCTTAACAAACACACGACATAAACGAACCTTAACATAAACGATACTACTATAAAACTGTCAACAAGCCGTGTCTGTACATTGAAGATATTTTGGAAAAAATAGTCGGGATACGATTCTGGGACGTAACTCCGCCCAAAAAAATTTATATTTTTGTCTCTCTGTTTGTAGCTTCAAGGCCGGGTACAATCTAAGTCATGTTTCATCTAATTCAGCTAGGTAGAACCAGATATACAATTTGAACTCCTTGTAGTACTAGCATACATACAAGATGGACGTCATGTAAAATGGTAAAGCGGGCAAAGCTAAACTGTCATAAAAACTATTTCCACGCGGACGAACAAAAGCTAGTAAATAATATAGTAAGTATCTAAATGTTGTAAAGATGTTTGCGTATATAGTATAGATAGGACTAATCTATTTTTGAAAGGCATAGGTATATTTGTTTCTTCTAACTGTTATGGTTTCAAAGATAACAGGCCTGCGAGCCTGTGATAGACAGACGGACAAACGGACGGAAAAACAGCGGAGGCTTAGTAATAGGGTTCCTCTTTTAAGGTTCAAAGTCGGGTACAGAACACTAAAAGAAGAAAACTCAAAAGAAAAAAAATTGAACCGAAGCTACGAGTTTAAAGTTTGGAAGCTCTACACGTCCGGTCTGTAGGGTACCCGACCTGGTTGCGGTCACGCGAGTAAGATGTCTGCATGCGAGACGCTTATTGTGGTCGCGGCGGCGTATCTCGGCCGCGATGCGCTAACTAGGAGCGTTTAACGGCTGTGCATTGTGGACTTTGATAATCATTTTGGAAAAGTACTTCGCTTCGAGAGAATGTTCTGCGATGTTCGGTAGAGAGTTAGAGACGATCTTTTTTGCCCAACAGTTTTGTTGTTGGTGGTGAATGAATAACTTCCGTTCCGATCGTCAATCGAAGCCATCAGACATCTTGGCCAGTAGCTCTATTTTTAAATCGCGAGTCTCGATTCGAACGGTTTTCAATTTAAATTTTCGGCATGAAAAATTTAGTATTTATAATTACATTGGCGACACCGATTGTGTACGGTTCAAAAATAGGGAAAATCAGTATCATGCATCAAAATATATAATTTTTTAACCGATTTACAATATAGGGCCCCAGAACTGAAATGATTAAATTTATTCAATAACGCCTTTGTTTATCTTTTAACGAGTACCTACCTTTTCAAATAAATGTCTGTTTCGACAATTTAATCACATGCATAACTAAAAATGAGTACATCCAAAGCTAATTAGTAAACAAACCAACACTAGCACAGTATATAATACATTCCATTGTTTAAATTCGTATGAAACCACATCCGATAACACTGCAAACGTTGCAGGGTCTGGGATGCACGTGCAGTGCCGATGTGTGAGGCATTAACCGCACTCGGGCTCCTAGTTGTTTGGAAGCTTTTAACTTGCACACCCATTTACTATCACGTTAACACGTACAACTTATCTCTATCATGAGCTTGAATACTCAACACGCCTGCCTTGCTTCAGACAAAGACGAGTTTGCACTACTGTGTGTGAGTTGGTAATAGTTTACTGGCGCGTTGTTCCACCTGTTCGCGAATTAGCCAAGTATCTACCTACCAAGTATCATATATGCCTTGCTTTCATGAAATGAAATTGCTTTGATGAATTGTACTCGATTACCGAAGTACCTAATTACTTAGTCATATATGGCTTGCTCTCATGAAATGACTTGAGTATTTAACGATGTCTGCTCCAAAAGCGATCCTTTAGGTATTTATTTAGGTAAATATATCGTCAGGGAATATTGAGAACTAAGTTAGTTCATCCTTATCAATGTAAATAGGTATTGGATGATACTTAAATCTTCGTAACATCATCACATGTTGATGTCAACAGCTCGCGACACTATTGGACTTGACTATCCTTAACATAAATAAAGAATTTTGCCACAATCCGTTTGACAGATGGGTTGGAGATCGCAGTGTTAAAAATACACACCAGATAACGCTGCTTAGGTATAGAATAGGTACTTAGAATACGTACTTATAGACTTCATGGTTTAAATAATCTGGACACTAATACCTGGAATATAGAAATTAAATCAAACAATTTTTATACTATTGATGCGTAAATCATTGTTTTCCCGTCGCCCTAATGTGTCCAATATAGGAATAAATCTTTCTACAAATCTCATAGACGGAGATGTTTCGCAAGCAGCGTTGCGTGGGGGCCCAGGGCCCTGATTGGCCCTACCGTTCGTGGGCGAACCGACGGGTCAAATAAGTAGGCATAGCCAGGCGAGAGGTTAATGGGACCGCGTGTACCTACTTGGCCATGAGAGAAACTTTTACCCGATGCTTCAAATTTAATTTACATACGCCATAAACAGCTACAGATATTTGGGGAGTAACTGTTGTTTTTGAAGACTCCTTTAATGGGCAAAGGCGTATCTACGTTTCTCCTCTAACGGCGATTAGTTTTCGTTTTGATTAGGTGATTTTTAAACCTTTTAGGCCTTGACGAAATAAGAGCGGTGTTGTAAGTTTGACTTGTGATCAGACCATGTAATAAAACGACACGATACGTAAACATAAACGGGTATACATACATATAAAAGTAATTTGTCACTTACCTACATATTATTAACTACTATATCTTCCCCCTTACACAATAACTTAGCTAGGATTGGGTACTTATAGGCAAATATAAATTTTTGTTGCTAAGTTTGTGGTAGGTACCTATAGTATCTATAGCGTTGTGTATCTATCTGTGGCATTGTAGCTTCCGAACCAATACACCAATTTGAATGCGATTTTCTTTATTTGAAAGCTAGTTTAATCAGGATGCGTTTTATTTTCGTTTGATTAAAATCGGTCCAGTAGTTTAGAAAATATGTGAATAAATGTAAACTCGGTCGGGGTTATTCGACATTTTCTGTCGGCTAGGTTATTTTATTATACAAAAGACACCTGATCGAAAGTGGTCACCGCCGCCTATAATCAGCAACACCAGGCTCAACTTTAAAGAGACCTTTAATCCTCCTGAACAATTAAAAACGCAGTTTAAAACCTCGAAGCGGTCAGCAATAAAAACTTCTCCACCAATTGCGTTTAAAAATGAGCAACAAATCTCAAGGAAGCAGTACTTTGCCCCGCATAGAGGTCGCTAATTGAATCTAATTCTACTTTTTCATAATTGCGTCTGTCACGAGATGAGTTCTTGGTCGTAATTTTACGTCACGCCAATTGTAGCAATTGTTCTGTTAAAAATATCTACAGGACCATTAAAGGACCCATGGACGTCCTGCTTAGGGACCGGATAGGGATTAATTTGTGAAATCCACTGTCTCGCTGCCGTCTGTTACAGATTCACGCTTATTAGCCGTACGCGGCGTACTATAAGGGGAGAATGACCTACTCAAAATTCCGAGTTAACTACTTCTGATAGTATAGGAGTAATCAACAAACTATTATAAAGCTTTAAACAAATGTCAAAAGTCGAACAGTCTTGTAGCAGTACATCGAATTACTTTACAAAACAGACACACAATAGGAATAACACTAAAATCATGGGTTATCTGCATTAGACCGTTGTCTGGTTTAATTTCGTACCGGTCAAAACGAAATCAACCGACTTAAATAAACGCTGCACTGCCATCAGGGTACTTAATTGTAAACAAGACTGACGATAAAAACAGAAAATACTCGACCCCAGTAAATATCCCATCTCAACCTTAAGCCGACCAACGACCCCGCGAGCCCTGAGCCACACACCCGCCTACTTACTATTTCGTTTCTACTCTTTATACCCTTCGTGGTAAAGTGTAAAACCTATAACAGTATGGAAATGAGATGTAAATTGTGGCTATTAAACGTTTATGTGGTGATAGTCCATTCATGCGTTTAGTAAGAATGAGCGCGGACCCGCCCGCCCACGGGTCGCGGCGCTTGTTAGACGCTGTAGTAAATTCTCACTGCCAGTAGGTATTGTTTTCAACTTGTGAATGAAGTTGAAGGTTTTGTTTAGGCGTCACTTTTTACACTTATGGCATATTTATCGTGTAATCGTGTCGTAGATAGTTAAAACTAACAGCCAATGCACTGGTAGTGACATATTTATGAAAACGTTACATTGAAAAAAAAAGTACTTTAACGTTCGTTTGGAGTTATCCACAGGGAGCGTTCACATAAACCAAGTAAATGCGATGTTTGCATTGTGATAGCACTTAGATATCAGAATTAAAATATTTCTTTTTCTTATTAATTCTTGTGCAATACATTTCAATTTTACATCTATAAAAACACGTAAAAGGTATTTTTTTTAAATAATTGAACTAATTTTGACAATATGTACAGTACCTAGTCCAACTCGTATTCCAACGAATTATTTCGTGAGTGACCGTGCGTCATGTCATAAATAAGATACTATACGATATAAGTAGTTATAAAGCAGTTTGTAACCCCCTACATGGCAATTATTCCAAACTCAAAGTACGGGACCACGTTTGCTATGATCACCGAAAACAATTTCCCGTGCAACATCCCGTCGCTTCTGTGTAAAGTGCGTCTCTCATCCGAATCAACCGTGGGTTGGAGACAAAACCAGCGCGACAGGTGATCGTTAGAATACAAACTGTTGAAGTGTCGGACCACGCGCCGCCCACCAGCCAGCTTGCGCCAGCGCAGGCCGGAAGCGCGTCCGTGGAGCGGCGGACACGCGGACCACTCAGCTATTAGACACCGAGGGGAATATATGTATGAGTACGATAGAGATGGAGACTATCGTACTCATACATATCTTGGTCTTGTTGGTGCTGTTTCACGTTTGTTTAACCTATTTTAGAAAATATATATTTTGTCACTTTCTTTCATGTTCATTCATTTTAGTGACAGACGAAGACTTGCTTTTAAAAGGACGTAGGAACTTGAGGTTGAGAGTCTCGATTCTTTAGTCGACCACGGATCATTTTAAAGGAACCTCACGTTGCTTTCACATTCCATAAGTACAACGAAGATAAACCTGATCTCCTTATCGTTTTGATAAACATACTTAAATATTACGTTTTATTAACGTTCGATGAAACGATTTTTTATTTTATTTTAAGTGCGGAACCAATGGATTACTAAAAACAAATAGAATGGTCGACTCGTTCAGCGGGACAAAATCCCAGCGGAACGAGTTGGCTCCCGAATCGAGAAAACAACGGCGTAATATTTACTTTAATAATTCTTTGTCTTTAGGGCTTGGGCTTCAAGGTCCTATGGGCCTATAGACTCGGAAGAAGCAGCGCCATTCGTTCGGTGGTCTGAATTGGCGTCCATACATCAACCAGTCAGTCATATTTTCCTTTATAGAGTTTTGTGAGGCAAACCAACACCTTTGACTAATAACTATTGATGCGCTCGTTAATGTTTTTTGTATGGAAATCAATGTATACATATTACTCTCGTTGATGTCTTTTGTATGGGAAGCAATGCATAATTACGCTCGTTGATGTCTTTTATATGGATAGCAATGCATTCTTGTTGACACAATATTCATAATAGTTGTCTCGGACGGTGCAGTGACTGGTGTTCCCATTAATTATTGTTACCACAGGTGCAGATTTCCTTCCCGCTGGGAAAATGGTGAAAAATTCTCATTCTTTCTCACTGGGAATAAGAGAAGGGGCGCTGTTTTATGTAGGTTGTGAGTATGCAGATGTAGAGGCGACATTTAAGCCTGATTACAACATAATAAATTTGTAAAAATGTGGATACCTCATGTGTACGCAAACACTCCGTACAAAAGTAGTTTGATCATATTTTCAATATTACGCTATCAAAGCCAATGCAATTTTGTAGACGTGATTCAGAAACCAATATCTATACCACAGGGTTCGTCAGATTTTCTTTAAAATCAAAGAGATTAACGAAAATCTGTCAAACATTAACATTTATATTAGCTCTGTGGCGAAGTCAATGTATAAATAAGCAGTAGGCGGACTTATACAATATGCATCAATATGATTACTTAACTATAAAACTTTCAATACACTATTTTGTTACATTGGACATGTGCTGTCTCAGCTATAGGCTGTTGATGTCTGTCTTTCCACACACATCAACAGCCTATAAAAATCCACCTGCTGGATAAACAAACAACTTTTTCTAGTGAAGAAATACAAAAATATCTATCTATCTACATACTATAAAACAAATTCGCTTCTAGCATCTATGTACGCCTAGATCTTTTAAACCAAGCAACGGATTTCAATGCAGTTTTCAACAATAGAAAGAGTAACTCAAGAGGCAGGTATATAAGTAAAAAAGGTTAGGTAGGAGTAAAGTAGGTGTACGCGAATGAAGTTGCGCCGGGTCCACTAGTATATTATAATCCAATTAAGTAGGTACATCAGAATGTCACGAAGAAAATGACATTATAAAAACGCGCATATAATATTATTAATTATAATATACTGTCAAGGCCAATTGGCTCCCTATAATTTTTCACCTTTCGACTCAGGGTCCCCAGCGGATGATTGGTTAACCTGGCTTCACCAACGGTATTAGGACTGGCGAACAAACGAGTGGCGAACTCGTTGCGGTGCTGAAGTTCGACTAGCCTCAAAGAACGAAAGGGTTACCCATCCAGTAACGTAAAAAACGCGTACCTACTGTTTATTTCAGTTGATTTGTTACCTTATTTTTAAAAGGCTGACTGATTTTGAGTATAATTGGTACGGTATAGGGTACAGCCTTTGCCCGCGGTAGCGCTCAGGTGAACATAGTATAAAACATAGGTTACGTCCTTCACAAGAGCCATATCTACGTCATATCATGTCCAGGATGCAGTGTTTAGACTTAAATTTTTTTAATACTATTTATAATTTATAGTTACAGAACCCTGTGGAGCATATCCTCCTTTTATCGAGCTTCGCGCGGAGCGTCGTTTTTATGGGTCTTGCGTCTAAGTAGCTTATTGCCGTAATACCCAAGGATATTGCTACCGTACGGTTGGCTTCTGTCACCTCAACAGCTGCGTGGGCGCATTCGAGACGATATCGTTCGATACATTATGGGCTTAAAATAATACTTATCTACCTACTTAATAATAAATTTAAGTCCGACATTTTCAAAATAAATCGCAGCTACTCTAGCACAACTACTGGGGTCATAAATGTTTTGCCAAACTATTTTACCGATTTTAATGAAACAAGGCTAGAACCATCTCGAATAAATCGTTTTCAATTATAGAAATCGGTGATTCCGGTTGGGAGCTACGATGGCCCAGACAGACACACAGATACACATATCAAACTTTTAACATCCCACTTTTTTGTGGGGGTTAAAAAGAAAGAAACAAACGGATTTTATTGTAAGTAATTATATTATTAGAAGAAATAGTTTTTTGTACCTATAAACAACAAACGAGCAGACAGACGGCCCACCTGACGGTATGTGGAAAAGTAGGCTGTTGGCTATTCCTCAACGAAGGATAGCGAAGGTCCATGGGGATCATCAAATTTGTCGTAGGTACGAATATCCATAATCATTAATACGCCGTAAAAGAGTATCATCATCATGATCGCTACAACGAAAAGACCGGCTACTATGTTGTAGGGCATATACTTTGCTGTGTAGTAGCCTTCACTGTGATATTTGACCTCTTCTCTCGCCACAGGCCTGCCTTCCTTATCTTCCACCGTGTCGTCGTCATGTTTCGTCGACTGATCCGAAAGGTAGAACCCCACCACCGGCTTCTGTAGCTGCGCCCGCGCCGTATTGTACACGCGCTTTATCACAATGTCGTGCTCTCTCAACTTCTTGGTCCGGCTCTTGAACATTTCCTTGAAGTCCTTGAAGTAGACGTAGTAGTACTTCTTTCTACCGGGAAACATTTCCGCGGTAGGAGTCTCGGAGTTCACCTTAAGCCGGTTCCGTCCGGTGACCGGCAGCCGTTCCCTTATCACGCCGAAGGCACAGTCTACGGCCGGGGCGTATTTTACTTTGTAGTCGTCAAGGTGATCATTCAGATTTTGAAAGGCCAGCCCGCTACCGTCCCTCCGCGTCATATCCTTCGTCGACAGACTGGTGTCTACGAAAATTAATATTGTACCCGCTTCTTTCAAAGTGTCGTTCACGATCTTGCCGAAATCTTTTTTCGAGAGACAGCGCATTGGGTCCATGGTAATGTTCAGCGTCCCGTACCGGTCGAGAATAAATACTGGTGACTTTTCACTGTTAGTTGTAGTTATTCCTATATATAGAAAAATTAAAACTTTGTACACAACTTTATAACGCGCCATATTATAATTATGCTGTAAACTCAAGAGAAATCGAATTCTGCGTTGGAAAATCACAAAGAAATTGGATTCTCCATTTATCTCTAGTGATCTGTCTTTGTCAATGACAATAAAATCCATAGACTTTATTACACTATAAAAATTCTATTAACGCATGTATGTAAAGGATACGGTCTATTGGTTCACACAAGGTGTTCACAAACATCCAGTCGGTACAAAGTGAATGAAAAACGGAAGAATGTATAATACGGAACTCGTATCAGTTGAAAAAAGAAATCTAAGTCTAGCCAATGAGGAGTTTTCCAGTAGGTATAGATAGTTGGTTACAAAAAGCATCAATAGATGGCGCTCCTACAATTTTGGTAATCTTTTTATAATCTGCATGATGGTGGCAGTGATTTCATGCAGCCAACAAATACTAAACTTAAAAATAAAATGTTTATTAATATAAACATAACTGTTAAAGGTTGAACGAAGTGTAAAAAGAAATATTTATAGAAGTTAGCAGTATGTTCCATTATTATTACAACCTCTAAAATGGTTGAAAACTATTGACAAATACAATATTATCCAATACAACGTACCCAGTGTTTATATCCTGTTTGCTAAGAACCTATTTCAAGCGATTATCAATTACCAAAATTGTCGGGGCGCCATCTAGTGAGTGGTTAGGAATGCTTTAGATACCTATTGGAAAACTCCTCATTCTTCACAATTATTTTTTGAAAACTAAATATTTTTAGCAAAACTGCAACACTAATGCGACACTCATGCAACACTGGAACAACCCGTAGAGTAAATGATGAAAAAAGAAACTCCTTTTACGCCCGGAGTAAGAAGTTTTTTTCGTCATAGTAAAGAGAAATCAATGAGGGAAGAAAAAACTCCTTTTAAGAGGAGAGGGCATTATGTTCAATAATGCGTGTAATGCGATCGCTTTGAGAAAACACTGGTAATGCGGCGTGCCGCGTGGCATACCTTTTGATGTTACATAAAATAGCAGACGGATGTGACCAAAATGAACTAGCATAAGAACTAGATTTCCTTAGAATCATGGTATGTACAACATGGTCATTTTGACGTTAATGTCCGGGATGTGCTCTTGCGCGTGAGGGCCCGGGGTCTGCCTTGACCATGATCCAGGATTTGGCAGATCAGATCAGGTAATTACAGTGGAGCGGATGCCATCTGACCTCCGTGACTCTGTTAGCAGGGGAACCTGGCCAGATTGGATTATGGATTCAGTCGCTTAATTACGACTAAAGTACAGTAGACTAATTAAGTAACTCTGTTGAAAGCAATTCTCTGATTTAAATTATTGAAATTGTTACTTTTCGATGGCGTATGATGGATTTAATAAGTTCAGCTTATTGCAATGGATCTTTGTTAGGAACTAAACACATGAAATCGATAATACAGAATCGCAAAAGTATGAATTTCAATAATTAAAATCAGAAAATTGTTGGCAACAGCGTTACGTTATTAGCCTACTGGCTTCATCACTATGTTTTCCCTCACCGTAAGAACATCGCTTAGTTTTCGACTAATGTACATAACTCAGAAAAGAGTCGTTAGCAAAACTTGGTTTCGAATCCGGTACCTCAGGGTACGTGTACGGACCCCTTAACAATTTTTTTTATACCACCTAGGTGGCACACAAGTTTGTGGCTCTGTAAGAAAACTCATTTTAATGGGCACAACGGCAAAAATGCGTACAGTGCGTGACACACACCTTTTGATACATAAGAAGGCCGACGGATGTTTTCCCCCAATTCCCCAGCCTCATAATACATATTATTATGGCTTATTAACTCGCTCACAGCCTGTCATCGCCATGGAAATCACAACCACAGGGCAGGTCTTCCTAACGGAGTGTGGAGTTTCATTTGTCATTAGTGGCAGTCTATGACAAAGACAATGACATGCCTGTCATTGTCAATGTCCAAACCTAGGATTTTTTTACCTGTCTGTCTATGCAGTGCCACAAACTTAATCTGACCCAGTGACAGCGTCGCTACTATTGGCATTAACATGACATTTAAAAATGGCGACACTTGGTTCCAGTTTTGGCCACCGGGTCAGATAAGTTTGTGCATCTATAGCGTTTTTTGGGTGTGTTCATAATTTCATGCTAAGTATGTGTTCGTTTCAAAGCAAATTAGTAATATTTTAAATATTAATATAAAAAATATTAATACACACACAAAATTTAAATACACATTGCATTTTATAAGCTTTATCCATTACAACTCTCATTATGCCGGCTGGTGGTCAGGAAAATTTTAGACTGTCTCTTTTCTGTAAGTATCCTCTCTCCGCACTGCGAGTCTTGCCAAGATGTGGCCGAAATCAGAACTAATGCCGACTTCTAACTAGTCATCTTTGACAGCTCCGCTTGCGTGATGCGCGTATGGTAGAAAATTGACAGGTCGAAGTTCGACTATTTCTACCAACATCTACATTGACTCTGATTGTGTAGGATCATCCGCCAATACGCCTCCTTTGTACACCGAAAGTAGGTGAATTGTCTATGGACCAAGAATTTCTACCACAAACAACTTAAGTCAGATAACGTTAGCTTATGTCAAATCCCATACATTTTTTCTACCACAAACGATTGTAGATTAACGAAACCTCTTGGCTAAGGCCGCTGGAGTTGATGTTTGCCATCCACGCCCTCATCCAAGTGCCCAATGATCCTTGTAACTCTGGCGACTTCACTCTGCAAATGTTATTAATTTGATTACCTTGGCTACGCTGCACAAGAGAGTTTCACATAGAGAATCCATGACAAAATCAAACACAATAAACGTATTAAGTAGAAAATACAACTGTCTAGCTTACCCTTCTAAATAAAGAATCTGACGCCCAGATCATCATCATCCTAGCGGTTAATCCCGGCTTCTGCCAGGGTCCGTTACCCTACTTTTTCTTCCCCACCACGCCCTATCTTCGGCATTCTCGCATCGTAAGCGGTTAGCTCTCGCAGCCGAGTCAGTTAATCCGTCGCTTCCTAGGCCTTTCTCACCCGGGAATTTTTCCTGATATCGGCAGGTTTATGCACTTATTTCCCATGTACCTGCTTACGCAACACGTGATAAAACCAGCGAAGGCAATCTTATCCACGATATCGCTCACGCCAAGACTGGTACGAGTTATGTACTCGGTCGAGTCGCGTAACTCCGCACATCCACAGCAGCATTTTCGTGGACTACACGGATGTGCTCCACGCGCGTTGATGACAGCGTCGGCCAGGTCTTGCAGCCATAGGCTATCACTGGCGTAATTATCTTCTTGTATATATTTAGGTGAACTAAATAAATCTCGCTCAACTTTGTCAGACCGGCCATGAATGAAGCCAAAACTGTTTTACAACATGGCTCAAAGAGATATGTTGTGCCGACCCCACAAGTGGGATACGGGTAGGAGATTTCGTTTCAGATATAGAGAGCTTATAACATTAATAAAAGCAGAAAGTGCAAAGTTAAAGCCGAGAAGTTATTAAGCCACGGGTACCTAATGTTTTAGTAGCAAACGGGGCAAGCAATGGAGCGCCGCTACCTCACGGTGTCAACAAGGGTCGCCGAGTTGGCCCGGAATTCCATTTAGTGTCCCCGACCTTAATCTTACTATGGAGTGACGTTGACAGCAGCCGCTCTGCTGCTATTTGCTCTAATTACAGCGGTTGTAATATATTTCCCGGTTTTGTGGAATACCTTGCTTTTGTAGGACTCTTTTGCTTATACCCTATTTATAGTCACGGAAATCTCGTTCAGGTGAAGCAGTAAGTACTACTTGCATACATAAAGCAAACGCCTCAGGTACTTCTTAGATGCCTTATATTCATGCTTTTTTTTTTCATTTTCGGCTCATCGCCTACCCGTGTTGCAAGTATCCCTCTCCAGCACGGGCTAGTAACGCCCCGCGTTCAAATTAAAAACCACCCCAGCATTTGCATAAATGGCGGCCAAATTAAAATTTTGAGAACTATTGTCTGCCGTTGAACAATGAGTGCTAGTCCTCTGTCGGTCCTCATTAGACTGTCGCTGCAACTGCTCCTGCTCCTTTGTCTTTTAAATTATTTTGTAAGTTTTGTTCGTAAATTCTTCGTGATGTAGTAATGTATTTTTAGTTTTATTAGTAAACATTTAACTACTTTATTTTTCGATATTTTATTTACATAATCTAAACCATTAAAATGTTTATAGACCAAACCCAATTTGCCTATTTGCTGCCAGAGCAAGCAGCCTGACGTTTTCGAGGTGGGAAACTAATCATTGGTGATAGGTATCCCTCGTGTTGCTACCGTCCATAGGTAGCGATGACCACGTTTCATCAGGTGGCCCCTGCCTGTTTGTCTATCAGCAGCCATAAATAAATAAAAACCAAACCTACCCAAACGTGGGCAAATAGAAGAAAACTTAGACGTTCCATAATAATCTTCATAACTATTCCCAACTCTCAAGCAGACTATGGCGCACCATATTCAAAAGGCTATTTCAGAAGCGGCGATGCACTCATGTTTTCATCTCGCCTGCTCAACTACTCTGAAAGTAATTTTCCTTCTCCAGTTCCAGACTCAGAAACTCCAGGGAAAACTTTCAGACTGTTCCAATTCACTTTTCTGCTAGTTCGTGCGGTAGATATTTAGGTATTCGTCGGCTTGAAGTTTTAATAGCAGAACACAGTTGTTTCAGTCTGTGTTGCATGTTTAGTCAGGTATTAGTTTATTTCCTATGTGAAACAACTTATTAAATGGCCGGTCGGCACCTACATATAAATTTGTTATCAAATGAATACTACAGTAATTTATAACAACAACAATAATGTATTACAAATCTTGCTCGCTTCCTACCAGATAAACCGTTTGATCGGCAAGAATATTGTTATTGTTTAGGACTTCTAGATTGGATTTTATCCAGAGCAGCTGCTGTGGATACCTTCCGGCTGCTAACTATGTAGAAAATATTTTTAGTGTATGTCGCAGTAGGTTATGCAGAATATTGCTAGTTCAACGTTCAACGTTTACTGACATTGCAGTAAAATATGTTGAAACACTGCCTACGAGTAGCGTAATTACGGAACTTGTCACGTTCGTCGTGCATTGTAAAACATTGAAGTTTACTATTTTGTTTCTGTTGGTTAACAGGCTATTTTGGGAAGTACCTGAACAAGTACAACGGCTCGTACATCCCGCCCGGCTGGCGCGAGTGGGGCGGTCTCATCATGAACTCTAAGTACTACAACTACAGCGTCAATATGAATGGCAAGAAGATTAAACATGGCGACGACTATCATCGGGTAAGTATCAGGTTAAACAGCTGAATGTAGAGGTCTTTAATCGCTAACTGTTGGTTTTTGAGCTTTAATAACTGTCGATTGGCAGTGCTAAATGATACCAATTTTCTGCTCTTCAGAGGCGATTCTAGCCGAACAGTGACTTGTAGTCTTGCACGACACCCTTAAACGCAACGAAATCAAAGTTAGAGATCGGTCCAGTACCTAGCCTAAGTTACAAAAACAAAAAAAAGTTCACGATTTCAATAATAAAGTAAGTACTTAGGTACTTACAATACAATACAATACAAAACTCTTTATTGCACACCAGAGAACACAAGTACAGATACAAAAAATATGGTAGATAGTACAAAGGGCGGTCTTATCACTAATGTAATCTCTTCCAGACAACCTTGGTATGGAGAGAAGCACAGGATCTTACTTACTTACTTAACAGAAAGACATTCATTAAGATTTTATGGGATAACGTTTGAAGCGTCGCGTCGTTTAATCAGTCTTAAATGCATGAATTACTTATAGATGATACGAGACAGTTACCACTTTCCATCGACAGGGAGTTCATCCTCACACCTTGAAACCAAATTGGTCGCGAACTGTGCGGTTCCAAAGGAACTTTCTCCCACAGCTGTAGAGCTCACTGGATAGTAATGGAGTTATTCAATAATGAAGTAAAAAGGCTTTCACGGGGTCGGCAGCAAGTGAGTGATGCCCCTGCTGGTATTGCAAACTTCCATAGACGACGGTAACTGCTTACCATCAGGCAGCCAGTAAGCTTGTTGGCCACCTCAGTGGTATAAAAAGCAATGGGTTAGCTGCATGTTGGTCATTAAGTTGTATAAAAAATCACTCTGCTAACCTATATACTAAACATCCTTTCGCTATGTCGAAAAAGGTTTAGATGAGAATTGAAAGTTCTAAGATTTTACCCTTACTCCACCGTCAACCAGGACTACTACCCTGACTTGATCGCCAACGACTCGATCGCGTTCCTGCGCTCGTCGAAGCGGCGGTTCGCGCGGAAGCCTGTGCTGCTGGTGATGTCGTTCCCGGCACCGCACGGGCCCGAGGACTCCGCCCCCCAGTACTCGCACCTGTTCTTCAACGTCACCACGCATCAGTAAGTGGATATATACATAACATCACGCCTTTTTCCCGTAGGGGTAGACATAGACCACATTGTTGCAATAAGTGGAGAGTGGCTAGAATCAGCCGTTGCAAAGAAATATCGCAACTATTGGTGTAGCACCTAAAGCCAGTTGTACATATAGATCTGCAAGCAATTTCAGTAGGATCCCGGTATGGAAGCGGTACTTTTGATGACGTAAAAGTACTATTGCAATAACAAATTGAACCACCATATCCTCCCATAGCGCACGAACCTCTGACTTCAGGGCTAGACTGGTAGTACGTCATGATTTTCTTGATGGGTACCTCCGCTTCTTTACTTGCTGTTGGTAAGACACTGTCAAACCTGTGGAGTCCTGAATTTTTCCTTTGGTATAAATACCTTGGTCAAAATGACCTAGCTAGGGTAACTTCAGCTTGGCTAGATACGTTATATTTTAGCGATCTTTGATATTCTTATTGATTGAATATTAAGTAGTGAAGAATGCGACCTGCGGAAAATGCATGAAACTAGTGGGAAATCTATCGGTTTATACTGAATTCTCGCTACATGGGTGAAACCGCAGGAGACCGCTAGTCTTGCGTATCACTTTCGTAATTAGTTTCTGTAGTAGTTTGGAATGGTATTCGGTAAACTTTCTCTGCTGGAATAGAATAGTTAGGTTCATGGTTAAAAATGTCATCTATTTTTAGGTCGTATAATTTTCTGATAATAGCTCGTGTCTACGCCCGTATTCTCCATTGAATCTTAAAGGTCATTCATCCAATCGATAGAGTTCACTGGTAGCTTAGGGCTTTAGCGAAGAAAACGGTGTTTGCTATTTAAAGAATCTATGACTCGAGAGCACACATTAAAAGCTTGAAACAAATAAACACTTCATGCTTGTTGCAGTGACATTCAGTTAACGTAAGCTTGTATGATAAGTGGATAATGTCTTTTGTAAATAAATATCTTTGTCTAGGGCTTCTTCACGTAAAGTTCGCTACATGATAGCCTTGGAAGTTTCATAGTGAGTCATAAACATTTTAACCAAATTAGTGTAGCCACACAGACAGAAACATTTCCGCATTCCCGTGGCGTTCTACCTTATTAGGTACCTAGATGTTCCAGTCTTAAAAAAAAGTAAGTTCAATTCTTTAAGTTATAGGTCCTTACGCGTACAGACGCGGTACGTATTATGCGGTACGGTACGTATTATAAAACAAAGCACGGGCTTTGTTTTATAATACCTAGAGAAGTAAACATTCCAATCCTCCTGCAAGTACCTTTCATAAAACTCCACTCCAGCGCAATCTCATTCCAAATATGAAATCTCAGTGAACTTTTGCGGAGTTGCCGGAGTCAAATGGCGCGTTCCCCAAATATTTCAACAAAAACACTAATTGGCGGCGTTTTCGCGGACTGGGCGGCCATCTTGTTCCTCTTTAAATATTTAAGGAGTTGACCGGGCGCGCGGAGTTCCTTTGCAAAAAGTTGGAGCCCTTTCGAGTGTACACAGGAACGGCTAAGTCAAGTTTTTGCGGTCGCAGTTCTGCCTAATTGAGACTGGGATGGTCGCCAATATTTGAGTTGACGTTATGAGGCTTTAATGTGGATTGTAATTTGAACCTTCATTCCTCTCAGTACCTACCTATCCTTAGAATATACCTATAGGCTATATTTGATGAGATGTTCAAGGTTGTAACAATTTAGTATCTATCCTTATCATCGTAGGTACTTACTGATATCCTGTGCGTCTCGAACTTCCGACACTAGAGGTAGACCTCACACGTTGAAATATCTTATGCAATAGGTAAATAACATACCTTCCAGTGTAATTTTCACTGCCTGCGTGGTGTTTGCTAAGCAATTACCATATTCGTCGTGATTAGTTGAAGATTAGTTCAAGTAGATAGGTTTTATTTTAACGGCATCTCATCTGGTGCGTGGCTAAACACACCTGTGGTTTTGTAGTGTTGAACGTGACCAAATTGGCATCGACACAAACAGAGAACGCCTTAAGGGTTTCGTTCAAGCAACTCGCTGCGTCTCGACGTGAGTTTGGATACCTACATACATAAAGCTCACGCCTCTGTCCCACAGGTGGAGTAGGCAGAGACTATGAACCGCTACTTTGCTCTGTCCTGATAACTCCCTAGCCTCGCATATATCCACAATTCTTTTTATCATCATCTTGGCGTTAATGTCCCGGTTGTGCTCTCGCACACGAGGGCCCGGGTCTGCCGTGACCATGAGCCAGGATTTGGCAGATCAGGTAATTACAGTGGAACGATAGCCATCTGAACTTGGTGACACTGTCAGGGGTACCTAAGCAGATTGGATCATGGATCATAATCCACAACTCTTTTCATACCCGGACCCCAAGCTTCTTTGAAAATATTACTGATTTGATCAGTTTTCCTGGGTCGTCCTCTTAAGGGCCGCGTTTAGTTTGGATACCTAGTAACGTAGTAATGGAAACAAGTGTTAACAAAACAGCAGTGTTTCCAAGACGGAACCCCTAGTTACTTTCAGCGTCAGTTACGGAAAGCTCGCCAAAAATTTCACGTACACTTACGTGCGACGTGGCGCCCTGAATATCTTCTTGTAATTTCGCCTTCACGACGCTCGTTACAGGACTGGATTCGGGAGCACGACCTGCTAACTAGAAATTATTTGTCACATTTCGCAGGTCTAGCAGGTAGTTTAATTTAATCAATGTTATTGTGATGAGTAGTCAAAGATGATCTAGAGTCTCCGTAGCCTGGAAAATTGTTATATTTGTAACACTGCGATCTCCAACCCGCCTGCGAAGTGTGGAGATTGGGGCAATAACCTCCCCTTTCATGGGAGAGGCCCTAAGTCCTGCAGTGGACTTTTATAGGCTGTGAGGATTATGAGTTAAAGATAAATTCCTCACTTTCTTGGCCGTGTGGTGAGCGGCAGATGAATATGCTATACAGTGACGACTGTTCTAAGAGACGCCTAACATCGTGAGAAAATAAGTAGCAGTTAGTACTTGTGTTCTGTAAAGAAACCTTACCTATTACCAATTATGGCCTCACGTCATATGTATTTGGCTATCTTAACATAGGCTGTTTATGTGATGCGACATCGTGTAGCTTAAAATTATAAATAGGTACTTAAGTACCCATATAAAATAGATTACTATTTTATTTTCACAAACCTAAGGCACATTATGTAAGACTTTATTGACATATTTAATTTCTTTTAATAAAACCCACAAAACCACGTCAGTGGTTGGACTGTTGCTTAATTCTTGAGGCTCATCAATGAGCCATTTACCAAACGGACATCCATAAAAAAATTAACTCTTAAGGTTTATGATTACCATAGGTACTAATACGAGTATCTGACCTACATCTTGTGCACTCAGAAACGGCCAGCTACGCTCTCTGTACGTGCTGATTTATGTTTCATAAGATATCTCTTGAGTTGTTTCCCCTGCGAATTCACGATTTGACGGCACTAAGATCCTCATTCCCCGGGTGACGGAGGCGGAATAATGCACGGGCAATCTCTCTGGGCGCCACCTGAATCCCGAAACGCGGCGCGGGTGTAGGTTCGGCGTAGTTGTCTGTAAGCTGTAGCCTGTAAGTAATAGACGTTATGCCACTTATTAGGACTGTGTACATGTTTTCGTTTTTCATTTATGTTATTACGGGGCTTTGATCACAAGACACTATGTCTATGCTTATAACTGCCGTCCCATTTATACATACTCGTAGTATAAAGTCGCTTCCCGCCGTCCGTCCCATGAATCTATGTACGCTTAGATCTTTTAAACTACGCAACGGATTTTAATGTAGTTTTCAACAATAGATAGAGTGATTCAAGAGGAATTTTTATAAGCAATAAAAAATGGGTAGGTAGGGATAAAATAGGTGTACGCGAATGATGTCGCGCCAGTTCCACTAGTATTTGATAAAGAGTTGCTGTAGTAAGTCAACAACGGTCATTTTACATAGGTACGTATAAGTTTAAGTAAGTAATCGTATTTAATTCTAGAGCTCAATCAGAATTATTTAGTGTTTACAAAAGCTTCCATTTACCAAACGACCATTTTGAATAATTGACTACAAATTAAAGACATGAGTCGTAAATAATTAAGTCGCTCACTACACTAACTAGACAAAGAATGACAAAGTATATATATTTACTTATCTAGCTAAAGTATCGATGGCTTAGACTAATGACTTTTTCTGTGTTATACACATTGGTTGAATTCTAATCGACGCTCTTACGGTGAGGGAAAACATCGCGAGAAAAGTGAAACCACGATCCAATCTGGTCAGGTTCGCTCTGATCCTGGCAAACCTGATCTGCCAAATCCTTGATCATGGTCAAGGCGGATCCCGGTCCCTCACATGCGTGTGATCAACAATGATATTGACGCCAAGATGATTATTATTTTATTATATCTATCTAACCATAAGTTCACTGCAGAATACCTATCGTAGTCTCAAGCTTTTATATCGAAACCACACATTAGGGTGGACAGCTTGTCTTAGATTAATTTACGTAGTGGAATAAGGTTACCTAACGCCATCGCATCGCATCCTATCTCCGTCCTGTGATCCTGTCTTGAGTCGTGCAGATGCGACGCAATATTGCTAAAGCAGTGCATCTGAGCTCGGATGAATATTTGCATATGTATGAGATTTGGGGATCGAACGCCTCAAATTAAACGGCATTCAATGTGGTGGGAGGATATATTGCGCATATACAATGAAGCCTTTAGCTGTGACTATCTAATTGTCTCTTCTGTACGCGGAATGTGTCTACGGCTAATTGAATTATGGTGATAGGATCAGAAATAAAGATATCCGTAGCAGAACTCGTTGTTTATTAACTTAGAATAGGAAAAGAGAAGTGACAATGAGCAGGATCACATATTTTTACCTATGTAAGAACTAAATTAATTTTTTTTTTAAATATAATTAGATGTAAATGTAATTTCACTCAATATTGACACTTTCAATATTGCCTCCACCATTTCAGAGTAAAATTATACGTTTGTAACTCCTAAATACATAAATGTCAGTAAGCAGGCCGCATGACTTGCAGAACCGAGGTCGTCCATGGGATGGACGGACGGCCTTGTGGTAGTTGTATGGAGCTGATGCATGCAAGAGACATGGTGTCGGTGCGGAAGGCTTGGGCTGAGATGATGTATTTATAACGACAATTATGATACATATGGCTTTTCAATAAACATAGCATAAGATACGATTATAAATAATTATTACATTTTTATTACTTCAATTTATACAAAAACACACCGCATATAATTGAACATCCGCCGGAATCGCAATATCTCCAAACGTAGGAGTCTGGCCCCTTTGTTATACAATCCATAAACAAGGTATTGAGGAAAATTTCTCTAGCCACGATGAAAGAAAATGTTTTTCCTTTTAACAATTGCAAACAATGTGATCAGTAAGTATTGATTCCATTTATACCACAGTTACCGTTTTAACTCTTGACGAAAAAAGTGGGGTGTTGAGTTTGACGTGTATCTGTGTATCTGTAGATGTATTATCTGTCTGTGGCATTGTAGCTACCGAACTGATGTACCGATTTCGATGCGGTTTTATTCGCAGTTTGCGATTTAATCGAGATGGTTTGTTCATTGAAATCGGTTCAGTAGTTTTGGAAATATTGAACGCACACCTATTTTACCCTTATCTATATTGTTTTTCTTTCTCAGAAGCCTTCCTCTTGAATCACTCTATCTATTGTTGAAAACCGCATTAAAATCATACATACATACGGTGAGAAGCGACTTTGTTTTATACTATGTATAGATGTTTGGCCTTTGTGGAGATCTCTGAGGAAGGCATATGCCTAGTAGTGGGCGTCTTTCGGCTGATATGATGATGATTATAGATAGATATCTTATGGTCTATAGCTACCTAATCGCAGCATCTAGCTCTACAATAAAATCTTGTGAACAGTAGAAAGAGTACGAGTATACACGTCAACATTTGTGAACTTTACGCTCCACTTCACACACAATGCTCGTTTCAAACCATTTTGTAATATCGCATTAAAACATGTTGCATTAATGTTATCCCGTGTTGTCGGCGGGCGACACGCCGGCGCCGCGCTCCGCCCAATCCAGACTTGGCCTTTTAATATTCATCCACTACGTCCTCTTATTGTGTGGTCTAGAGAGGCTCTCACGAGGTATTCGGCCTCGGTTTATCTGACGAGGTGTGGCAAAAACTAGGAGACTGAAACCGGGAATTTTTAGGCGCTGGTGCCCATAGCTCGCAGTGTAGTTTAAACTGGTGCAGCTAACTGTACATACAATGTTGGTACCTAAACTATTATAAAACTGTAGAAAAGTCGTGTCTGTACATTTAAGATATTTCTCAAAAAATTTACGGAATAGGATTCTGTGACGTAACTATGCCCAACAATTTTTTTTTTTTTTTTTGTCTGCCAGTTTGTGTGGCTGTTCGTGCATCGCGTAAAAACTACTGAACGGATTTTGATTCGGTTTTGATAGTCTGGTAGCTTGAAGTCTAGGGTATAATCTAAGCCATGTTTCATTTCAATCAATTTCGGGTAGGTAGAACCAGAGTTACAGCTTGACCTCGTCGTAGTACTAGCATTTATACAATACGGAGGTCATTGAAAATGTTAACGCGGGCAAAAGCTAGTTATCTATAAAGCAATAAACGCATCTGAAATTGACATGTAAAATAAGTTTTGGGCTTCAAAGATAGCTGTAGTCGTGGTAATAAAGATAAATAGAATATAAAAGAAATCAACGAGATATGATTCGTAGCACTGTATATGTAGCACTTTTATCCACCTTTGTGAATAACCTTGACTTTAAGCTACTCAGAAATAAAGTATTGGATTTAGTTAATAAAATTCACCTATTTAAAATTGAAACGATAGTATGTTAAATATCTATTCATAGTATAAAACAAAGTCGTTTCCCGTCGTTTGTTCCTGTGT
The DNA here is from genome assembly GCA_905147135.1 of Blastobasis lacticolella. Taxonomy (NCBI): domain Eukaryota; kingdom Metazoa; phylum Arthropoda; class Insecta; order Lepidoptera; family Blastobasidae; genus Blastobasis; species Blastobasis lacticolella. The sequence continues at coordinate 12,693,979 of LR990046.1, read as the reverse complement.
ATGTATCTATGTACGCTTAGATCTTTTAAACTACGCACCGGAATTTAATGCAGATTTCAACAATAGATAAAGAGTGATTCAAGAGGAAGGTTTATAAGCAAAAAAGGGTAGGTAGTGGTAAAGTAGGTGTACGAGAACGAAGTCGCGCCAGGTCCACTAATATACTTACAATAAGGTAAAATATAAAACAAACCTGGGCCTGGGTGTCGAGGCTCTACCGGTCGCCGAAACCAGTCCTTACGCGGCAAATATGTTATTGAAATACATTTGATCCTACAAAACTAATCGACCCTAAATCGAACATAAAATAAAATTAGCCACCTAAATATAGTTATCAGCATTTACGTGTATTAATCTGATATACTGCCTTTTATCTTGTTGTTTTGTTTGGTTTGTGTTGACGGACCTGGGTCCGGAAATTACTGCATTCACAAAATTTATTGCATTTTCGGGGTTTTGTGTTAATTTAGATTGGCTGAAACGCGTTTAATTTTAGTGGAATTTAACGATGAAATTGACATTTGTTCATATAAGCATAAAGCGTCAAAACCCGACATGAGATAAATAACATTTAATTATAAAAGCTTAGCCTAGTTACATAAGTAGATACCTATCTTAATATTAAACAAAACATAACACGGTATTAAACATAGATACGGTATAAATGACGAAGGGAGAGGACCTTCTTCTGGTAGTAAATGGTCGTTCTTATTGGCTAACCAAGACCAATTTTTCCACAGCACACCGACGTACGACATGGCTCCCAACCCCGACAAGCAATGGATCCTCCGCGTCACGGAGAAGATGAAGCCCATACATCGACAGTTCACCGACTTGCTGATGACCAAACGTCTACAGACATTGCAGAGCGTCGATATGGTAAAAGGACTTTAAATTTTACCAGGGCTGTAATTATTATGGCTTGTAAAGTCTAGCGTTATTTTCAACTTTTACCTAAGGGTGCGTTCAAATTTGCAACGGCTAGCGCGCCGCTGGCGTGCCGCGCGGAAGTTTCATAGTATACACAACAAAGCCTATACCCATAGGTAGGTACTTAGTTGAATGTTTGCTTACAGGCTGTAGAACGTGTCTACCAAGAATTGAAGGCCCTCGGGGAGCTGGAGAATACATATTTGGTATACACCTCGGACCACGGCTACCACTTGGGCCAGTTCGGTCTCGTCAAGGGCAAGAGTTTCCCGTTCGAGTTTGACATCAGGGTGCCGTTCCTTGTCCGTGGCCCAGGAGTTGAACCAGGCACGGTGTAAGTATGAAGGACTTAAAAATTACGAGTGGTATCAAGCATGGTAATTTTTCGTTTCTGCTAGCCTGTCAACTTTATCATAGAAACCGACCATCTTAGGTATTAGGGGGTTATTTTGAAATGCGTAAGTATTGGCCAAGTGTTGCCCACATCAGAATTGCCTCTTGTATAGCATATTTTGTGTGTATAAAAATAACTCTTAACAATGTTTCCCCGTAATTAAAATTAACGATATTTTCATTTCATACTTATGTAGGTATTTCCTAGGAGTATATATTTAAGTTAGACCTGTAAAACATTAAATTAGACACCTATTTGATGTTGACATCCCAAATTACAGTGTGGACGACATTGTGTTGAACATCGACTTGGCACCGACGTTCCTCGATATGGGCGGAGTGGAGCCCCCAGCCCACATGGACGGCAGGTCTCTTCTACCGCTGCTGCAGCCAAGGCGGCGGCGGCAGGCCGCGGCGCACTGGCCTGACACGTTCCTCGTGGAGAGGTGAGTTGCTGATCCCTGACTGATTTAACTCTATAAGGTCTCTAGTACCCAGTGTCTGACGATGCAGAAGGGATTTTGCCAAAGTAATTATTTAATAACGCAATGCAATGTTCCAGTTTGGACTCATTTGATTTATCTTGGTGAAGATTCCAGTCATAGAGGTTCTGATAACGGAGCAGGGAGATAGATGACCACGGGAGCTCCTGTCTGTCTGTTCGCGATAAATTCAAAAACTACTGAACGGATTTCCTTGCGGTTTTCATCAATAGATAGAGTGATTCATGAGAAAGGTTTTGGTGTTAAGATGCGAAGCCAGTGTCAGGTCGTTAGTTACACATAATTATAAACCTTCCGGAAGAAATTATCTAAATGATATTAAAACCTGCATCAAAATCTGTTGCGTGGAAAATACAGACAGACAGACGCGGAAAGCGACTTCATTTTATACTATGTAAGGATAAGGATACAACCCTATCGCCTTTGGGTTCCATTTACTTGTCTCAATGAACAGAATAAGAATAAGAATAGTTTATTGCCTTAATTCAACAAAATATCGTGACTTATCACTAAATTTCATCATTTCGCTAATGAAGGCCTAGCTAGTTAGAGATGGCACCCAGGCTCTACAGTTTTTGTGTATGGAGTAAAATCAAACGAACCTAACTATACAGAGTTGTGCTGTGACCCCTTGCGTTTCCATCTCACTATAATCTGGACGCCTTCAAGGCTAGAGTGAATAGGCTGTTCCTAGACAGGCATGCTCCATCTTCGACCGCATCGTCACTTACCACCAGGTGAGATGGCAGTCAAATGCCTGGATAGTCAAAAATTAAAAAAAAACTTCAGATCCTGGATACCACTTAGACCTGTCCTTGTGAATCCAAATTCAGGATTACGTTGAGTTATTAAAGGATTCCTGTCGGAAGGAAGGAGCGTGGTTGGCCAAGTGGTTAAGATATCCGACTCGTAAGCGAGAGGTACCGGGTTCGAATCCCACTGCAAGGGAAAACATCGTAATGAAAACTGCACATTCAGACGACAGAATGTGTAACCATGATCATATGTGGTCAGGTTCCCCTGGTAGCAGGGTCACGGAGGTCAGATGGCAGTCGCTTCACTGTAATTATCTGAACTGGCAAATTCTGGATCATGGTCAAGGCGAACCCCGGGCCCTCGTGCGCGAGAGCACAACCGGGACATTAAAGCCAACATGATTATTCGTTTTAGCTTGGTCGCTTGCCTCAAACCCTGGCTTAAAAATCTACTCAAAATTTTGATTAAATTACATTTCCAGTTCTGGCCGCCGCGAGACCGCGCACATGATAGAGGCGCGAATGCGCGCGCAAAGGTACAGCGCCGCGATGAACAAGATGTCGACCGCTGCGCCTGCGCTGGAGCCCGAGAGCGCCTTTGACGACGACGACAACGACGATTTCCTTGATCCAGACGATGATGAACATGTAAAATTTTTAGTATTACTACCTACCATACAATGAAAGTTAAGGGAAGGAATGGAATGAAAGTGGAAGTTAATGGAATTGAATGGGGTTGAGACATGGAGCAATTTAACAAGTGGAGAGCGAATCCGCATGTTTTTACCCCCCGACGAAAAAACAGGGGATTAATAAGTTTGAAGTGTGTGCCTGCGTATGTTTGGAGGTGTGTGTGTATTGCATCGTAGCTCACAAACGGATGGACTGCTTTGGATGCGGCTTTCTCTATTTGAACGCCAGTTTTTAGCTGTGTTTCATTAACTGTGTTGTAATAAATTGAGTCCGAAATCGGCGCTACGCGTGTGCGCACGACTTACCTGGCCGGTCCATTTAATACGCGCAACGATACTTAGCACTGCTGTAGCATCTCTGGTATTTGAATTAGCAGGGGAAGTGTTAAAATAGGTTCTGTAATTTAGAAAATATTCGAGTTCAAGTAAACGTGGGCGGAGGTTATCCGACTTTTTCTGTCGGTTAGGTTACGGAGAATGTTTCCATTTTTGGTCTCGGCCTCGGGTAAGGCTTTTTTCTTTCGTTGTCAGTCTTGGCCGAGACAAACAGACTCAGTCGGTCCTTAATCCATCGACCAAATATGCATGACTATTTATCAGGCTTTTCGCGAGATTGTGGCCGAACTGGCTATCTTTTTAGATTTGCGTTAAAGAAAGGGAGATATCATGTGTTATCAAGTGTTGGTAGGCCACGTACGAACTTCGGATGCATATTAACATTAGGTTCGAAGGGCTTGAAGAGAAACCCCAAAACACTCAAAAAAAGAAGTCTGAGACATTTCATCAGTTTTACTTTTATTTTGCTAGGAGAGCGTGGAGACCAACGTCAGCGACGTGACGCAGTCATCAGAGCCACTTGTCAGCAATGAGAGCCACAACCCCCTACTGGAAGCCAGCCTCGAGAAAGTCTTGGATGGTGAGGGACAATCAACAGCCAACCTAGTTTCTTTCCATAATTTCTTTTTATCATCTTCCTATAATATGTTCTATATTTCTATCCATAATAGAAATCTTTCTATAATATCAAGTCTTTTAACAGAACCAACGATTCTCTTGCTACCTATCATGATAGAAGTCCTATTAAGTGTTCGGGTAAACAGTTGCTTTCCCTGAGACGCCCTTAATAATATTTATCTTTATCGATGATGGATGATCCACCTTTCTATAATATCAAGTAAACTTTTTAACAGAACCAAAGATTATTTTGCTACCATTAATGATGGAACCCTATTAAGTATTCCGATAAACAGTTGCTTTCCCAGAGACCCATTCCCACCTTAATAATATTCATCTTTATCCATAATGAACAATCCAGTACTTTAATTGAGAAAACGTATCAAACAGAGACATAAATGTAAGACCGATTTTATACAGGCGTTAATAAATTCCAGAAACAGCTGAGAGCAGCTTGGTGAATGGCAAAGCGGCGCGCCTGGCTGCTGAATGTTCTAAGGCAGAACTTCGAGCGCCGTGTGCCGCGGGCCGGAAATGGAAATGTGTACTGGTCAATGGCAGATGGAGACGGCATAAGTGTAAATATGAGGTAAAGGGTTTTTATCATACCTGCAGTCTATACACTGACAAACGAGCAGACAACCTTAGGTTTCATATAACAAAAATGCAGAACCGTAGGTGCGTTGTCACTGTGAGGAGTAAGATGATATGCCTAATACCTATAATAGTTCTGGGTATCTTATCGTTCAAAAAAGAAAACATCAATTCCGAGTATGGTTGCTTGGCAAAAAAAGATAAGGCGCTGGTATGGTACCCACCTAGGCGGGCCCCTTAGGCTTGACAGAGTCTTTCCACTAGTGAAGACATGATACTCCAATTTATATTTTTATTAATTATTATCATCATCATTAGTTACCTACCGGCTACTACCATAATAGTCTACTGTTAGACTTTAGCCTTGTCTAAATTAATGGAGGGTTTTACGATAACGTTTTTTTGAGGCTAAGTAAAACATGCCAGATGTAAGTATTGAAATACATGTATAGTTGTACAGGCACCCACTGACGTTTTTAAATTTCGCAGCCCGAAATCAACATACCACAACCAAAGATGGCGATGAAAAAATGTGCGTGTTTTACACCCAGTGGCTTAGTGTACACTCGATTGGAGACTGACGGGACGATAGCCCGGAGAATAAATGATTCTCAAAGAGAAAATTTTACAAGATCTCGCAGATCAATTGACAATGACGTCTACGAACCGAATACAGTTGATAGTATTCTTAATGAAAATCCTAGTATAGCACATTTGAGTTTCAAAAACGAACATCTAAATGAATTTGACAAAATGGAAATGAAAGTTAGAATTGATAAACTCATAGAGGAGACTGAAGCTTTTCTTGAAGCTTATGAGCGTACCAAAGATGTTTACCATAAACGAATAAAACGAAAGGCTCAGCATTGGACTCATAACAAACACAAACATAAAAATGATGCAATAACCAATAATAACGATACGTCTTTAGAATGTAAAATTGAAAAAGATGGTACGGTTAATTGTTCCCAAGTAATTTATAATGATTTGAAAGCATGGCATACAAATAGGCTGAGCCTTGAAGATCAAATAAGGCAATTACGAACAAAATTGGAGGATTTAAAGGAAATAAAGAGGCATTTAAAAACTACGAAACCAGTGCAGGTTACAGAGTCGCCCAATGTTCATCCACTTTATATGAATAACCATTTGCATAATAGAACCGCAACCCATAATCATAACAGTTCAAAGGAGCACTTCAGGAAAGGGCGTGTTCAAAGAGTTAGACCTAAATTAAAGAATTCTCCTAGTCTTGATAAGAAATTTAGGCAATCAAATGAATACGTCTTGCCTACTGTAAATGCCAACACTAAAAATGATTTATTTGAAGAACAACGTACGACAAGAAATGAAAGTGTTACTGAAACAGTGACTCAAGAGATTTTAAATATAACAGAGAGTACTGACACACCAAACAGAAACATAGATGATTTAGGAGAGCTACCGAAACCTCAAATCACTACAATAATTATAGAAAATAATTATAACAGCCACCATGTCGTTGAAGATAACAACACAACACGTAGTACTTCATACACAGAAGATGCAACCACAACAGAATTAGCAAAGGAATTCGAAGTTTCCCAGACCAAAAGAATAAACGATGAATTTTCAACAGATCAGGGATCACCCATTAATTTTTCTCAAAGTGCAAACTATTTTAGTTCCGCTATTGATATGATTTTATCAACTGAGAAACCTACAGAAAAAATAAAAAATGATTTTTCGTCTTCCACACATCAAACAACTACATTCACACCGACGACTATGGGCAGCTCGAATTTAGGACCGGCTAGGTTGGATGCGTCGGATTTCGAACAAAGAAATCCAAATAGAGGACCTGTTACTAATATGGGCGTATTCAATAAACCAACTGATGTATTTCAAAAAAGATTAAGACCTTTGTTAATTGAAAATGAAGATCAACATGTTTGCTATTGCGAAGAAAATAGGTTTGTAAATTTTAAACATTCGCGAGTACTTATACTAAGTATCAGTCTGGCTTTTACACATTTCAATGCATAATTTTTTTTTAACTTTAATGTTACAATAAAACTAACATTTGCAGGAAAAATAAAATTCAAGGACAGACATATCTAGAAGCTACTCAAAAAGCGAGAGAGGAACGAAGGAAACTTAAAGAACAAAGGCTTCGAAAGAAACTCAGGAAAGCGCGAAAAAAGGTACCTTAGTGATTGATTTATGTAATGATTTCTAAGTGCTCAGAAACTGTTCGAAAATTTAACGACTTCATTTTCGCTGATATTTTTGCAGGCCGAGTTGGAGAGACTTTGTGAATCTGAACGCATGAATTGCTTCCGCCATGACAACGACCACTGGCGAACAGCACCACTATGGACCGCAGGACCATTTTGTTTCTGCATGAGTGCATCTAATAATACATACAACTGTGTCAGAACCATCAACGCCACCCACAACCTCTTATACTGCGAGTTCGTCACTGGTCTCGTTACCTATTATAATTTACGTATTGGTAAGTTGTTTTAAGATTTTATTAACTACCTATTTAGGTAGGTCTCTATTTAGAGATGAGGGTGATCTTTATTCTATTTTTATTGCAGATCCTTTCGAAACTCAGAATAGAGTTAAATATTTGACAACAGCTGAGAAGGAATATTTCCATAACCAGTTACAGCAACTGTTGAGTTGTCGAGGCGCTTCATGTCGCAGGTTTTCTCATTCCAATCCCCTTGGTATGTTAATTATGTACCTTAACACCACACTTATAAATTGTTGACTACTTTCTTTTCTGCATGATGATAGCAATTTTTAGATACTATACATAGTAATTATGAATTTCAATTTCAGGAAACAGTGACGAAGTTACAAATAGACGATTCAACGATGACCAAATGTTTAGAGGCGACTCAAGTGGCTACAATGATAGGTAGGTTAATCTACGTAAGTTCGTAGAAACTGAATAATGACCCACTTGGGCGCTGAATGACTTTCGACAACGTTTCAAGGCGTCGAGGTGGGCCAGAAAAGTACCTGACCTAAGACTAGTCAAGAATTCCCAAAACAAAAATTCATGAAAAGTTTGATGAATGTATGAATGGGTATGAAACGAAAGATGTTTGTCACCAGTTGTATTAATTGAATATCGTATGATGGAGTGCTCAATCCTCAACATAACACAGCTGACTCGATGTTCTCAAGATAAACTAACAAAAATAACTTCCATAGGGCATGGCGATGGAGTGGATATGGGCGCAGATACGCAAGGGCGCGCGAGTTGCACCGGCGTCGTCACATGATGTCACTCTAGGTCTAGTCATGTTCATAGTATATTTTGAGAGAGGTAAGCAGATGGTGATTTCATTAATTTATTACTGCAGACGTATCAGCTGCACTGACTGTGAAAATGTTATATTATTTTAAATTCACACTAAAAGTTAGACAAACTTGGTTTCTAAAACTGTGAAATAGCAATTATTGTTAAGTACATTAATATGTATAGTAATAGGCATTTAAGTATAGGGCATCGAATCTTGTAGGGCTTCCTATTCGCAAATATGTATTGTATTTTAATAAATAGCAGCCTAACTGTAACTTTTTATTTCTTCTTTTTTATTAAATCTATACTATCTAAATAAGGTCTACCTACACCTAAATCTAATAGCCATAATGTAAGTAAGCATATGTATTTATCTTTCATAAAGTATAGTATGTATGGATTTATATGCCTTTAATATAAAGCATAATGTAAAATTATCTTAACTGCTACAATATTTTAAGTAGGTATGCTTGAAGAATGTAATCGAATTTGTTTCATTGTAGAATATGGTTATGAATGATATTTGTTGTAGATTAAGTAAAGTAAATCTCATGTCTGTAGTTCAGTAGATCTAGAAAAGTTTAAAAAGTGATATTACTGTTGCCATTGTGATGATATGTGTATTGGTTTGAATAATAAAAGACCAAAAATTAGAATAACATTTTAATTTATTTTGTGTCCCTTATAAATCTAGTACATTGTCTAATTCAGCATCATTACATAAAGAAAATAAATCACATGCATTGCCTTCTTTTTTCTCTACATGGGTCAAGTGTGTGTCTTCTTGTGTCTCTTCTTCGTGTGGTTCACTAATTGAGTCAATATATTGTGCCCATTTTGAGTTTATAATAACATTTGGTGAAAGAAACTTGTTTTTGTCATTTTCCTTTTTTATGACCTCCACACTCTCAATTTGGCTTTTATTTTCATCAATTTTGCTATGTATATGGATTGAGTCATCAATGGATAAGCTTGATTCATTGTTACTATTGTTTTCATTTTTCACTATATCATCAACCATTTGTGCATCCTGTTTACGTATGGTATTAATGGTATTACTGTATGGAACTGAAAACTTTGTTGGCTTTCTATTATGTCGTGGTCGTTTTACAGGTACCTCTAAAACTACTTCTGTGTCTTCCAGATACATGCTTTCATGAGATTCAGCTTTATCTATTTCTTCTTTATCAACATATGCTGCCCATTTACTATTTTTTGTTTCAATATGTTCTGGTTTTTCACAAATAGGGACATCAGGTTCATCATAATCATCGTCAATATCGTCAAATTTTATTTCATCTTTTTTACACCTTATCCCGTTTAGCTTTTGTACATGCAGCCTGCAGTCTTTAGCAGTTCCAATACCATAGTGTCGTTTTATTGATTGTTTTTCTCCACACATTTTGCATTCAAATTTATTGGATTTTTTAGCTTGATGTACCTGCAGATTAAATCTTGATTACATTACTTCATAAATTTTTTTACACAACTGGTGAAGAGATAACCATTGCCCAGTTATCATTTTTTTTAAAAGGTCTCGACAGAGACCTTTTTAGCTAACTCAGAGACATCCTCAAATCTGCCATATTAATTATATGATCAGCAACATTAATTGCTATGCGGGTGATAGCACGAGTGATGCATATTATACAGGACATGCAAATATCCCTCTTGCAGATGTCTTTTAGAGCATAATCAAACTTGTGTCTGAAATCTCCCTGGAGCAATTTCCAACCGGACCAGACGAAACTTCGCCTAGTTCAACACTACAAAGACACAAGTTTGTTTGTGCGTGTAGGGCAAAAGACCCTGATGCAATGCCACAGTTACAGAACATTCCCCTTACCATCTCAAAGAGTATTGGGATGCTCGGCATTGACGAATGTCATCAAATGCAAGCTAATGGACTGTCTACTATCTATCACTGACTATCAACGGGTGCCATTTCTTGAATATCCTAAGATTTTTTAAATTGCGTCCTTTGGTATCCTTACCCAAAAAAGCCACCCTTCGAAGGGGGTGTTCTCCACCTCACACCTCTCTCCCCCCCTCGTGTCCCCTTAATTTGACGGTACAGCTACAAAAGGTTTATTATATTTTGGTAGATAAACTAGGTTACGATTTCATATTGAAATTTTAACTAATTATTGACATAAATCTACACAAGTATCGTGATTTCTGTATCGAATAAGTAGAGGTGTACGACACGAAAGTTATCCCCACAATTCTATCTATGTTATCGTTTTGTGTCTAAGAACAAAATAGAAATATCTGCAGACTTACCTGAAATACAAAGCATTTGTAGCATCGCAGTACTTGAAAAATTTGAGGCATATTTCTTCTTTTTACTTCTTTAAATAATAACAGTTTCACGATGCGTACATTTAACTTTTCTCTACTTTATCAAAGGTCTATCTATAATTTCATACCGACCGCCGCGCCGCATGAAATGAAAACAACAACAAACAAAACAAAACAATCAATTTTCCTCATTGCTGTCAAAGTCAAAAATTCGCTTTGCTGTCAACTACTGTCAATCAATCACTTATCGCAATAGTGTTGCTATCATCATCATCACAGCCCATAACAATCCACTGCAGGACTTCGGGCCTCTCCCACGAAAGGGGAGGTCATTGCCATAATCTCCACGCTTGGCAGGCGGGTTGGAGATCGCAGTGCAGTTGATGTAAATCTACCCAGAAAGATGCTGCTGCCCATCTTTTGGATTTGTCCCTTAGTCGCCTCTTACGACACCCACGAGAAGAGATGGGGTGGTGCTATTCTTTGAGGTGGCGGCACCACACACCGTGTTGCTATACCGATCGATAAAGATATTTCTCCTATTAAATAGAAAGAAGTCGCTTTAAACTGGATATCGCGTTTATCACACATTTTATAATTACACATAATATAGATATATTATGAGTAGCTTGAATCGCAGTTCCATTCATCACTCCCGCCACCCGCCGCCTTTTGGACACATTCAGGCGACTGTAATAACCATGATCCAATCTGGTGTTCTATTAACTACTATTATAACATGATCGGCCAAATCCTGAATCTGGGTTAAGGTGGACCCCAGGCTCACTCGTGCAAGCAGACATCCACCTTAACCATGGTTTAGGCTTTGGCAGATAATTACCCAAATCGCAAATTTTAGACGTTACAAAAAAAATCAACTAGGTATACTAATATTATAAAGAATTTCTAACAGTACTGAACTGATTTCGAAATAGCTTTTAATGTTTTCGTGGTTGCTCATTACACCTTTACCACAAATATTATCGAGTTTCGAGTCAATCGGGTCAGTCTACTCGTGATGCATGCAACCGCGTCGAAATATCGAGGTAAAAATAAGATTAACTGTGTTAATAAACCCGTTATAATATTGTGACGATTTCCAAAATTATGTAACTAATAGGAAGGAATGTTATTCCCGTGTGCAAGCTATTTTTTATCCCGGAAAAGTAAAAGGGTCCTACGGGATAGTCGAATATTTACAGAAATCTGAAACTGCGCGCGGGTAATAAACGCGCAGTTACTATAATAAAATGTCTGGGGGGCCAAGGCTGAGTTCTTGGGGCCTAAGATTTCGCTTTTTTTTTCATTCGCTATTTCATTCGCTATACCCCAAGAGCCCACCAAACATACTGCACATTAGACTATTATTTTCGCGGTACAATCGATAGTCAAATTATCGATAGATCGACAACACTATACCATAGTAACCATCTGTCATGGTTCTATCAATGTCAATGATGTCAATCTGTCACTCGCAATTTTTCTTTTCGTTGCGAAAGCTAAAGGTGCTGTTACCGCACAGCCATTGTCATTCTTATAAAAAAATCTAAATTGTAGAAAAATGTATGACCCAACCTATTTGACGACCAATAATATACTCGTACATTCTACAAGTACGGAGTGTCAAGTCACTATGGGAAAAAGTTATTTTTAATAATTAATATCTATGTGGCAAGGGTAGGCAAGCGAGGGAGGAACCCGCGGATCGGAAACTTTGGTATGTAGATAGTTATAAAATGATTAGTACGGCTGCCTCACGGAACAAGAAAAACCAGGGCACGTTAGTAAAATTTTCTTTAATCATCGCAAACAAGGTAGGCTGAGGATGGGTTGATTTTGATGCGGTTTCTTTCTTGGAAACCAATTTAATTAAGATGCTTTTTAATTATATTTCATGAAAATCGATTTAATTGTTTAGGAAATATTTGAGTAGGTACGTTATGTAGACTGCTGGGTGATTTTCCGGCTTTTAGTCGCTCTATCAGACGGATTCGTCGTAACGAATCGAAAAATCGCTTATTTTTAATAGGTCCTTGTACATGCTTATGTATTGTAATAAGTCAACCAAGGTCACAGACATAGCCCGAAGCATTGCCAGGCTTAAGTGGCAGTAGGCAGAGCACATAGCTCGCAGAATATATGGCCGATGGGGCAGTAAAATTTTCAAGTTGCTACCGCGTACCGGAAGACGCAACGTGGGTAGGCCTCCCACAAGGTGGATCCGGTCTTTGTGGAGATTCCTGGGGGAGGCCTTCTGTCGGCTGATATAATGATATTCTAATAGAAAACCCTCTAGAAAACCCGTGCGAATCCGGAGCGAGTTGCTAGTTGACAACAAGAAAGTTAAAAATTTAGGTTAAAAATAATGTAAGGCATCATCTTTATATTTTAGATTGATAGACATGCGTTTCCCGTTTTGCATGTGGGTGAAATATTCCTAGATACCCTACAGTTCCTGCCATCCTAACTCCTCCAGAAAACGTAGTAATCCTTTCAGCTTTACAAACGTCTTAGGAAGCCTGTACGATGCCACTCCGTCATGCCAATATATTATATCATGGTCGAGTTCTTGCACGAGGACCCGTAGTCCGGCATGACCATGTTCCAGGATGTGGCTGGTAATTACAATGGATCGACTGCCACCTGACCTCTGTGACCCTAAGAACAGTGGAACCTAGCTAGATTGCATCATCTTGCATCAGGACATTCAGTCGCCTGATTTTACTCAAAATCTGGAGCGGCACGCGACTGGATCTTGAATTATACAAATCCACCACGTAGTCTGAAGGTGAAATACTAATTCCTGTAGCTTTCTATCTCAGAAAGATCGTTGGTGTCGATATATCGGACGGCGTGCGGTTCCGGAGTCACCTAGATGGTAAGGCTAAACTAGTCTCGATAAAACATGTTTAAACGGTCCAAGCGATACTTCACCCCACAGCAGCGTCTATAGGCACAGGTGCGGCCACATATGGAGTATTCTTCCAATCTTTGGGCCGGAAAAATCGCCGACCTGCTTAATCCTTTGGACTCCGTACAGAGGCGCGCCGTACGAATTGTCGACGATCCCATCGTCCACTGGCTGACCGAAGGGACTTTGGCTCCCTGTGTGTGTTTTACCGGCTGTACAATGTGTTCTGAGGATTATTTTATCTTGTGCCCATTTTTTTGATGTAAAACTGTAAAATATATAAATAAATGAATAGCACAATTCTGCCAACGCCCCACCCGCCGCGGGCTGGGTACCTACTCATCTCCATTACGTGGACTCTCTAGTGGCGTATACGCGAAGATTCGAAAGAACGTTTCACGCTCGTACGATACGGATGTGGATGAGCACCCGCCCACGGTGTTTCCTTTGGACTATAACATAGAATCGTTTAAGAGGTATGTTAGAGGTCTCCTCAAAGGCGGGCAACCCCTGATATTGCTGATGTCCATGGGTGTCGTAAAAGGCAGCTGATAGAGACTAGCCAAATTCGTAAATAAGAATATGGGCAGAAGCATTTTACTGTTGTAGGTATATTTTTAGACCCGGACAAAAAAGAGGGGTTTTATAAGTTTAACGTTTGTATCTGCCTATCTGTGTGTCTGTCTGTGGCATCGTAGCTCCCGAATGGATGGTCTGATTTGGATGCATTATTTGAAAGTCAGTTTAATCGAGATGGTTCGAAATTGAGAAAATCGATTCAGTCGTTTACAAAATGTTTGAGTATATCTAAACTTGGTCGAGAGTTGTCTGACTTTTTCTGTCGATTAGGATTGCAATCTCCAATCCGCCTGCCTAGCGTGGAGATTCTTTTATAACACACCACTGATGTGGAGGGGGCTCAAGTCCAACGGAGGACTCAAGTTGGTACGAGATTATGTAGGTAGGCTAGGTACAGTCAACTGTCGAGTGAACGGAACCTTCAGCATTCCTACAACACTTTTGCTGAGTCAAAGAGTCAGGCGCGGTGATGACTTGAGCGTACAGCTGTATGGCCGCCGAAATATACTATGCGCGTGTGCTGATGCCCGCCCAGCTGGTTCATACCTATTGACGCTACGGTGCGCGGGCCGAAGTTGATTGAGCTCATTTATTTTTGCTTTATGTTGTATGGACTCGCACTGGCGCATTCCTTGCGCCGATTTTGTATGGACCGGCAAGACAAGTCGTGCGCACTCGCATAACGCCGATTACGACTCAACTGTTGAGGCGACCGCAGCGAACGAGTATGGGTATGTTCACTCTGCAACTGACTCTACCTACACTAAGTTGCTACTTGAGTTCGATTTCCGTTCCTGGGTAAGTCTCACAAAGGAATATATTTATTAAAATGAAATTAAAGAATAGTAATTACAATACTTAATTACATTTTATCTGAGCCACATCAATCACAGTTTTCGTATATTTAATTAGTTACAATTAGTTTGACACATTGATTAGGAACGATGCTTATTTACTATTTTATGTATATACCGCCACTTAACTAGATACTTCGTCAAATTACCAAATTTTTTAAATTGCAGTAACTGCGTCTAATCAAACAAGTCTATTGACGTCACGGCGATGATCTAATTATAATACATTCAATACAATTATTTTTAGTTAGAAAAACAACAATTTAAACAGTCGTAGACTACATCCTGTAAGATAACAAAAAAAAATTAGGATCATGCCTAAAATTTAACATAGTCTAATAAACCTACGTATTTTATGTATTTACCGTGTTTCAGGTAATTAATATTATGTAAATATTTTAATTAAATATTACTGCAAAGGTAATATAGAAATGTACATCTCATCAACATAATTGCACCTGCCCTTGGCCTTTTAAATTACCGCTCATCGTTTCGATCCGCGAGTAAGTAGAAACATACATTATGTAAGTACCTAAGTATAAAAAATAATAATTTTAATAAATTATCATTTCATTAGGACTTATTACGTTTCATATAAGTGATATAAATAAATATGGTATTTTATAAAAATGTTGAGGAATACTCGTAAAAAATTAAACAACTTCTTTGGCCATGATTAGCTATTAAACTCATTAAATTTCCAGTCTCACTTCTCATTCTTACAACTAATATCAATAATTAGTAGGACAGAATATGTTTTTTTGAATTAAAGCAATATTAACCGAAATAAAGGAATCTAAGTACATTAACAAAACATGACATAACACATTTAACATTATACATATTTCCGTAGGTACGTAATGAAAACAATTTGAAATATTTTAGTTCGGTGCTTCCATCGTACGAAATTAAGAGTATTTACAGATATATATGTGCTAAGTAGGTAATAGATAAGTACCTAGTATTAATCTACAATTTTATTGATTAGAATAAGTTGAAAGATATAGGTGATTATAGAAAAAAACCGTAGGTATCTGAGCTGAAATATATTTACAATTACACCTATTTATTATTTACAAATTCTACTGGACAATTTAATTTTGGCACCTTAATTTCAATAATGATACATGGCACAATATATTTCATAATTGGCACAGAAATGAGCACATTCAATAATATGATTGAGAATATGATTAGGTCACATTTCTCATAGAAAAAATACCTGACAAATGTTTAATGACAACAAAGGCTTTCGGCGAATCAACACCTAATACATATAAATAAAATTTGCCAGTAAATGTTGCTTTTATCGCCAGTAAATTGACAAGACAGTTGTCAGGGGAATATGAATCGTATCGGGGAATCCGTAAAGCTGGTCCACACTTGTATCATCTCCAAATCTAAAATTAGGCGTATCGTGTCGAATTTATGTATTCTAAGTATTTGCCGTGTGGTGTCCGGCAGAGTAGAATATCACCAACCCCTTACACTTGTGGGTGTCGTACAAGGCGACTAATGTTATCGAGGCAAAAGATCTAGAATCTCCGAAAGCTGGAAAATGGTCAGTAGCGCTTTCCATAGATATAATTATAACACTGCAATCTCCAACCCGCCTGCCAAGCGTGGATTATGGCAATAACCTCCCCTTTCGTGGGAGAGGCCCCTAGTCCTGCAGTGGACTGTTATGGGATGTGATAAAGTATGGACGTCCATGTCGGCCATATTGTGTCACCAATAAAATCGCGCCTTGTGCTAAAAACAACGTCCATTGTATCTTTGTCAGCGTGTCGTATTGTGGTCATTCAAATTTTTATACGTTTCTCATATCCAAATTCCAGCGGCGCATTTTCAACAATGCGGAGCATTCGTCAAGTACCCGCATTTTGAAAATGCGTATGCAGGTAGCAGCATTGCGTATGCTTTGATGATCTGGGAAAAACCGCCTCGAAATGGATAGCAGTGTATCATGTATCAAATCACATAATCGAATCATGATACTCACGATCACGATACAATATCCAAACAGAGTCGCTAAAAATGTTCAATAAGGACATATTAGATTTCTTTTCAGAGTGTCACAAAAACGGTATCCATGTTAAAATCATGTATAACAAAGTATACCTTTTGTATAGACAGGTTTTCTAAGCATCTTTATTCTAAATATAGTTGGATTCGATGTTATATAGTAGATTTGGCAACCCTAAACGTATCAGATACGCGGTTACATACGGATCGGGGTGTATTATCGGGTGTAGCTACGGCGTGTGACATGATCTCGTATCATTTTGCGTCCAAACTAGACAATGACACACGTTGATGCCACGCAACGCAGAAATTATACACTAAAATGATACAAGTGTGGACCCTTAAGAGAGTCTTTCCCGTATTTACGAGTTCATGACGGTGGTACGTCGCGTGTACCCGCGCCGCGCTCCGCCGCCGCTCTGTGTCTCGCACTCGCGCCGCACTCGGTCGATTATGTCCGCCACCATCTTCTCTTCGCGTGACCTCTCCTCCGCCCAATCCGCTTTGTCTGCTAAGCAACATATAAAATCGATTGCTACAGTTGATTGTCTCTCGACAGACACGACACACTGTAAATGAGAGACAATTTACAGTGTGTCGTGTGTGCACGGCTTAATGCAGAAGCAGACTGTCTAATCTAATTAGGATATCCGTAGTCTGCGATCTAACAGATGTATTATGTAGTGTGTACGTATTGAGATGTGATATTACAGACAAAACCTATTTTTAAACCCGACTCAAAAAGATCGAGTAACAAGTTTGACGTGTGTAGGAGGTACTTGTACTTTTGTGTGTGACCATGATGAAATCTGATCTGGTACCCCTGTCATCAGGGTCACGGAGGTCAGATGGTGGTCTATCTACCGCAATTATCTTATCTATTTGTCAGATCAGATAATTTCGGATTTGCAAGACTGTGTAACCGATATGTTCCTTAGCTTTGTTTAATTAAAATCGGTGCAGTCGGGGATTCAATATAGTGACCGCTTACTATGGGCCTTATAAGAAAGCTCACTGTTACCCAAGGGCAATGGAAAGGGCTATGCTCGGAATCTCGTTGCGCGATCGAATCAGAAACGAGGAGATCCGCAAACGAACCAAGGTCACCGACATAACCCTAAGGACTGCCAGGCTAAAGTGGCAGTAGGCAGGGTACATAGCTCGAAGAACAGATGCCCGATGGGGAAGTAAAGTTCTCGAGTGGCAACCACGTACCGGAAGACGCAGCGTGGGTAGGCCTCCCACAAGGTGGACCGACGACCTGGTGAAGATCGCTGGTACCAGCTGGTGGATGCGAAAGGCACAGGACCGGCCTTTGTGGAGATCTCTGGGGGAGGCCTATGCCCAGCAGTGGGTGTGTTTCGGCTGTTATGATGTATATGGGCTTTGTTTGGGGTTTTCCGCCATGTCGGTCTGTACAAACATATCTTTTATGCATCGATTTCTTTGGGTCTGTGGGTTAGACTTGAAAAAGGCTCACACGGAGAGTTTAAATGACGTAAGTTAGCAAAGCAATATATTATTTATCTACTACACAAAAAAGTACACAGGGAAAGGTAAAAAGTGGTGCTTGTGACACAGCCCCGCGGCACGGCGCGTCGTAGCGCGTCGTAGCGCGTCGTTGTATGACGTGGCGGTAGACCAAAGCCCGTCGCCCGGGTGTAGATCGATCCGTACTCGTTTATACAATACAACACCTACCTCCACTAACGATGTGTTTTTCTATGAAAATAGAAGGTCATAAATCATTTCAAAATATTAGAACGCGTTTAATTTGTTAGTAATAGAACGATGCGCGTTGTTAAGTATTATTTTTGTGGAACAGACCCCTTTGGGTTATTGCTGTTTTAATAATTTACGTACCTACCCGCACAAATAAAAGAACACCTTGTTAACGAAACGGTTATGAACATCGACTTAAATATTACTTCGTTAAGAAAGAAATTTTGCTCATGCACTCTTAAGTCCCTTCCATACGACACAATCTGTTTGTCCAATCAGATTGCCAATTAAATTGGCATAATCTTATTGTCCGTCCACACGAGTCATGGAGTTCTTTTGGCAACACGTGATAGCCGGTTACCATCTGGGGGCTGTTTACGAGTCTATGTTTACCTCCTTAGAGCGGCTTGCACCAAATTCTTACTCGTATTTAAGCTTAAGATAAACACACAAATTTCATTTCGTCATTCATAAATATCTATATGAATTTGGTGAAGGCTTAGGAGCATAAACAACTTATTTTATAAAATATGTATGTATTAGTTAATACAAGTTCTATGTATACCTTTACTATTTCTCGACGCTCTCTTCTCTTCCGGTGGCTTAGGCGCGATCGGCCGATAGGTGGCGACCACGGTCTTCGGCGGCACTACTGGTTCCGGATCAGGCTCTTGTTTCACCACTTGTAGAACTATTGGTATCTTTACAGGAGTATTGGCTTCCGCTTGGCTGTTTGTCAAAACTGGACTTGAATCGGATAGAACATCGCTATGTCTACTTGAAAGGTGACCAATATATCCTGTGAAAGAAAATATGACGGTAATAAATCATGGTTATTGCTTACATTTTATTTTGCCAAGATGTGAGGAAGTACCTCGGCATCCACTGCAGAGATACCTCCTCACATCCTCAATCAGTATGACGATTGATGGATAGGTAGGTTTTTTTTATTGTTATGGGCTTGTCATTAGCTGAAAACTGCTGGTTAATGCTGATTTTCCTGTAGGGCGCATACAACGATCGGCCACACAACTATCTTTCTCGTAATCAGTGAAGTTAACACTAAAATACGTAATACCTCAGATAGGTTCTTTAATTTTTACACAAGTGCGGTAATGATGAAACTGAACCATTAAAATTATGTTTAATTACTACAAGTAAGCATGATTGACCACAATATTTTTAAAGACTTGACCGTATTCAAATTTATTTCCAGTAAGTTCTCTTTGGTTTTGTCAATGCATTGTACAGGCTGCAAAGGTTACTGCATGAAGCCTAACTCTGGCCGCAATTTTTGAGATTTTAAAATTTTATCTTATTATCATTGAATAGAAAATAAATATCGTATGAAAATCTCGTAGGGACTAGTAATTTATAATACCACCTACATGACGCCCATAAGACAGACTACTAAAATATATTTAAAACAGGTAATGTTTCCATTTTTAGGTACTGATCCTATTTCAAAATCAACGGCCTATAACAATCAACTGCTGGACATAAGCCTCCTCCATTTTCGTGGAGTCTTTTTCTATAGCAAAATCTAAAATCTCCTTCTTCACAGGAGGATTTTAGTTTGCAGTATTACAAACCCATAACAAAAACGATACTGCCCATTTTCTGGCCTACGAAGATCTTAACTGGTCTGTCTCTAAGTATCAAGACGTCTTGTACGAGAGCTGATAATAGAAGAGGTTGGCGTTCATCTGATTCAAATATTATTTCACTTACCCCAGCTTGCACCAAATTGTTAAACACATTTAATAACGGCGCTGAGCTTCATTTTGTATGAATCTTGTGAAACTTTGTGCTAGCCGCCCTTAATTTTCTTCAATAATAGAAAGCAACACTATTCCCGAGTATCATATTAACATCGTAGTAACCTTTTTGCTCCCAGAAAAAAATGACTGAAATTTTAATAATTTCCGCTATTGGTTCTACTACTCACCTTTTCTGCTTTTGAAATAGACTAAACACTGGTCACACTGGAAAAGCGGCGAGGGATTCAATGGATGTACGACATGCGCCTTGTATTTGTGCCTATACCAATGTGTTCGACTCTGCAATATTTCGCCACAAAGTTTGCACACCACACTACCGTCATTCCTCATCATATATTCCAACAAGTCAGTTCTGGATGATTTATGAGATTCGGTATCATCTTTCTCTTCAGATTTTGGTGTCGTATCTTCTTGTTTTTCTGTCAAGTAGTGTGTGCCGGGGTTTGGATTAGGAGACTCGGTGTAGGCCGGTGATATGTCATCTGCGAGAGCTTGGGCGAATTGAGACTGATCAGACATTACCTCCAGCGTGATTATGGGCATACCATCAACTTCATCCATGAAGTGGTATTCTGAAACAGATACACGATTTCCTTTTAATGCAATGTATTATGGTAATAAAACCTAAATGGAACTCATAATTATTTTTGTTTTGCAATTGTTTTAAATATAATAGTAAGAAAACGCAACATTCATCAATGCACTCCATAGTTATTACAGCTCGGTACGTACTTACTTGCCTAATCTACTTCGTACATTTGTTTTATCTAAACCTAGTTTTTCGGGTTGTCCCCCTTTCCCTAATAACGGTTAAGGTTAACTCTCCCCCTATCGTATCTTCTTCTTGGTCTTCTTGTCGCTCATGACTTCGTCCGCACGGACTTCTATGAGAGGTAGTCGTTCCCCTACCTATAAAGACGAGACGACGAATTACGATAGACGACCGAGCGAACTTATTGTCTACATACTTCTACCTGAATATAGATCCTTAACTAAACGTTAATAATCAATGTTCAGTAATAGCTCAATACCCCATATTACTTATAATTGTATCAAGTGATTGGTACATTAACAATGTGAATAAGGACGTGGACGTATATCTACCTTAAATCAGTCGTACCTAAGACATCGCTGAAGGGTAGGTTTAAGTAATTAATTAAGTACTTATGTATTGTCATCAACATCCTAGCAGTCTTCTACCCAGTTTTCCAACTCTCCCTCCTCTTCAGATGATCTTCGGCATCTTTGCGTCGTACGTCGATGTCAGGGATATAGGCCTGGGCCCGCATGTGGACCTGTGGTCCTATTGATACTGAATATGGATCCTAGATCTTGAATTGTCGGAGGGTGTGAGTCCAGAATCGTAAATAGTTTAACTTCATAGAAAGATAATTTAAATAGACTTTACATTACACATTTAAAGAGATTTTAAAATACCGGGCTCTTGTCGCCGAGGCGGACTACAGAGGATGGGATAAAACATTCCATTCCCTGCAGTACGACATCAGCTACATCGGCAGCACAGGTATTGGTGTCATTTGAGGAAAAGCAAAGCTGTATCCACGGGTACGACGCGAAGAATTCTCGCAATCCATCCCAGTCTGCTGAGCCATAGTGCCATACCTTGCGCGACCCACTGGGGCGAGCCCGTTCGGGTATAGCAAGAGGAGCATCGACGGACACCCGATAACTGTCTGGGTGGGAGGTCAGCAGAAGGTCTAACAAAGAAGGATTACGGCCCCCAACATCCGGTAAGTAGGTGGGTTCTAATACCAGTTGCGTGAGACCATTGGCCAGAGCAAATTCGTGGGCGGATCTCCCGGCAGGGTTGGTAGGACGGCTTGACCCTAGCCACTCAGTGTGGTGACCATTAAAGTCTCCTAAGACTACCAACTCAGCGGAAGGACATCGCTCAAGAACTTTGTCACCCCATGTATAAGACCCATCAAATTACAGGCTTATAGCGGTAACCTCCTTGCTCTCTAAGGTGATGGAGCGGGTTATCAATATCCAGCTCCTCGGATACCTAGAGGACCACCAGCTGATCAGTGACCGTAAATATGGCTTTCGCCATGGTCGCTCAGCTGGTGACCTTCTTTTGTACCTAACGCACCGGTGGGCTGAGGCCGTCGAGAGCAAGGGGGAGGCTCTGGCTGTCAGTCTTGACATAGCCAAGGCATTTGTTCGGGTCTGGCACAGGGCACTTCTATCAAAACTCCCGAAGTATGGTATCCCCGAGGGGCACTGCAATTGGGTATCCAGGTTCCTGTCTGGACGGAGCATCCAAGTCGTTGTCGATGGATGCTGCTCCGATACCAAGACTATAAATGCTGGAGTACCCCAAGGTTCAGTACTATCTCCCACGCTGTTTCTTCTGCATATCAATGATATGCTGAATATCCCCAGTATTCATTGTTATGCGGATGACAGTACGGGAGATGTTAGTTATACTGGCTGAGCGAATTTCCCTCGTTCCGAGGTGTCGGAGAGCCGAATTAGACTTGTGTCGAATATCGAACATTCCTTGGAGCAAATTGCTCAGTGGGGCAGACTAAACCTAGTCCAATTCAACCCCTCGAAGACACAGGTCTGCGCATTTTCCGCCAAAAAAGATCCCTTTGACATAGTGCCGCAGTTTCAAGGAACACCCCTTTCCATCTCAAAAAGTATTGGGATCCTCGGTGTCGACATATCGGATTGCGTGCGATTCCGGAGTCACCTGGAAGACAAGGCCAAACTGGCTTCGAAAAAGCTTGGAGTGCTTAACCGGTCCAAGCGGTACTTCACCCCAGGGCAGCGCCTGCTGCTGTACAAGGCACAAGTGCGGCCACATATGGAGTATTGTTCCCATCTTTGGGCCGGGGAAACTGCCGACCTGCTTAATCCTCTGGACTCCGTACGGCCTTACGAATTGTCGATGATCCCATACAAACACGCAAGTTGGAACCACTGGCAAACCGAAGGGACTTTGGCTCCCTGTGTGTGTTCTATCGGCTGCACAATGGGGAGTGTCCCGAGGAACTTTTCGATCTGGTGCCCACAGCACAATTCCAGGGCCGAATTTAGGTCTTGGGGCAACAAAGGAGTGGAGGCCCCTAATTATTTTTCAATTAAGTATATTATTTGCATAATGTCGCGAGGTTTATCAGGACTACTAATAGCATTACGAATATTATCTTTGTCAGGACAGTAACAAGTGGAATGATGTGGTTCTGCTAACCTCTATGGGAAAAAGGGCAAATATAATGTACAAATAATATAATTTTCCTTGCAATTCGACACCATTAAAACCAAATATATTCTCAGTGTAATTTCAATATTTAGGAACGTCATCATCATCATCTTGGCGTTATGTCCCGGTTGAGCTCTCGAGAACGAGGTCCGGGGTCCGCTTTGACCATGATCCAGAGTTTGGCGATCAGGTAATTACAGTGGAGCGACTACCATCTGACCTCCGTGACCCTGCTACCAGAGGAATCTGACCAGGTTGGATCATGGTTACAAATTCAGTTGCCTGAATTTGCAAGTTTCATCACGATGTTTTCCCTCACCCTAAGAGCATCGGTTAGAATCTAACTAATGTATATAACTCAGAAAAGAATAATTGATGACTTCAATGACTCTAATGGATCACTACCTAGCTGCTCGCGCCCGATGTCGTTCGGCGTGATCAATCTAGTAAACTCTACCCCCAAATCCTATCCTACCCTTGCCCGACAACATTTCCATTTTTTCTCTTCTAAATTCAAAAATTATTTATTGTAGTATTTAGGTACCTAAGCAATCTCTCATAAAACGTCAGAATACTACGAGAAGCAAGGAGTTCCTTAGAACTTTTTTGGATAAAGAATACTTAAGTTGAAAAAACATAACCGAATTGAGCCAGGCATTCTCGAGTCGAGTCGTTTTGCGCCTGCAACACATTTATTCATTTTTAATTATAGAGATTGTGTATAGAAATTCGACCCAAAACTAATCAACACACGTGGTGGGTGGTTACAATAATGCATTTATTACAATTAACTAAATTCAGTCGTCTAAATACATAGAATAAGGTTAATTTTTGTACCATTTATAATATGTTACGCGTCGTTCCGCGTTTCAAAAGGCGTGATATAAAAATGGACCTTAATCAATGAGCAATACATTTCTATTTGATTTGCTCTCACGCTTTTTGCTTATGAATTTAGGCAACTAAATGTAGCCAAATGTAATAAGCGCATAAGGTAGTTTTTGAGAATTTTTGCACATCAATTATAATCTTAACAATTAAAAGGTAAATGAATAGTCACGCTAATATTTTTTTCTGTTTTATTTGGATTATTTGTAGTGTACATGTCTCCACGTTGATTATTCAGTAGATGGTAAGATCCTTTCATTATAATAAAATCTACTTAAAATTTCTTGTTACAATAAAAATAATCTTTTCGCCTCGTTTACATCAATGTATTGTTAAAGCTTTGATGTTTGTAACGATAATAATAAACTTATTATTTTAAAAAATCTATAATCAGTTAAACTGTGGTAGTAATTGTTAATAACTGTTATTAATAAAAACTATTAAATATCTAACGGTCTTATAGTATATGTAATTTAAGGAATAGTCGAAAGGCTAATAAAAATTAATAATATTATGGCCAATATTGACACTCGTAACGATAACAATATACGAGGGTAGTTTGAGGAACCCTGAAACCCTGAAATAGGGTTCAGCAGAATAAGCTCTACAAGAAATGTTGTCGAGGAGGTAATACCTTGCATTAGAGGTATTTACAATACATAATTAGGTAAACATGTTGTGTAAATAGATTGAATATGAACGATTATGTTTGCGTGTTCAACAGATTTTTTTAATGCAGTGGGCCCTAGCCAAACTGCAATGTTTAATAAATGTCTAAACCATAAAGTTCTATTAAAGTCTAAGTAATAAGTAGGGTATACATAAAATAGAAATAAAAATATTTTCATTTGCACCTACTACTATTACTTCTATAGAATATAGAAAAAAATAACACTTGCTCATATAAATTGCACTTTACGTGAATTAGGTAGGTAAAGAACTTCGTGATGGGTTATAGAATATTTTTGTTAAGATAGTTAGAAGACTGTTTTCAGAACATACACTATTACAGGTTGATTACCCAAAGCTGGCGCGCTCCTTAGATACAAAGTTTGATCATAATTTCTAATATTAACCAATCAAGCCATTGAAATTTTATAAACGCGATTTAGAAACTAATATCTTTGTCTGTGGTTTGTTTGATTTTCGTTAAAATATTCAAAGTCAAACGGGATTCAAGATTTGTTTATAAAATCCCATGCAACTTTGTAATTTTAACGAAAATTTTATAAACCACCGACATAGAAATTGGTTTCTAAATCGAGTTTACAAAATTTCATTGGCTTTGCTTGGTTAGTATGAAAATTAAGATCAAGCTTCATTTGTTTGGAGCGCACTAGCTTACGGTAATCAACCAATAAGATAAGACCTCTTTTTCATAGCTGACCTAATAAATGATATATTACATCGTTATTGCTTCATGATAGTATTGCATCTTAATCCGTAAAAATTTGTAGAAATTACTTTACCACATATCTGCATACTAACCTAAAAATCCAATTAAAAATAAAAGATACAATTTAGAAATGTCAATGAAAATTTGAACTTTGATAACGTGCATGTGTAATAATACTTAAAGGTAAACATTCTCTTACCTATTTAATTTGTAAATGATATTAACATTTGTTTACAATTTTATAGACTATCTACAAGAACGAAAAAAAAAATAGAAAGTAAAAACATGAAAAAAAAAGCTTTGTTTACTGTTGTTTAAAAGTAATGAAGTGGCCAATTTCGTATTTCTACTAACAAAGCCAGTTATGTGGACTGCTGCCTTGCAGCTTCAATTAGAAGGAATTAGAAAGAAAGTAAGAAATATAATAACATAACAATGAACATAATATGATAGCCAACTTAGTTAGCACTAATATCACAAAATAAAATACTACGAAAGAAAGAAAAAATAAAAAGTAACAAATTGAATGTAGAGTGAAAAAAGAAATTAACAATTCACGTCTCTCATATATAGACAGCGAACGCTACAATACGCAAACATAAGAAACACAAGACCAAATTCTTACACCCCAAAAAATGCACTACATAATGTAACGTATGCAATATTATATGTATTTATTCTGAGATTTGTGCGATCGACTGGCGTTGACTTAACTAAATACAATAAAATCACACTGAAATTGTTAATACCTCAACGGCGACTATGTAGTAGGCATAATAATGATGATTCAATCAATAATACACAATTAAAGTATATACAAACGTGACCTAAATTAAAAAGCTTATCTCCTAACTTTCACATTGTAACTATGTAAAAATGTTGTGCGCTAAATTAAAAAATACAAAACCTCAATAACCAATAAATTTTTAAGTATTTATAATCGTAACTCCTAAATTAATCTTTTTAACTTGCTTCTATTCATTAAACTTGCTCTTAGATAATTATATATCCTATCATTCCAAACATCAACTTAAAATAACTTGGAGATTAGTTACAACATTACATATAAATCGTTATTTTCCCTTAGCAATGGAAGAACGGTGATTTCTTGTCGTTTCGCCCTAGGACTCCTAGCGCGCTATCTAACTCTAAAATTGAAAAAAGAAAGAGTTGGAAAATGTATTTATACAATAACATAATATGTGCTATGGCACTGTTAGGCTTCATAATTTTTATAGACCCGCTACGACAATGTTTCCAGTAGTACTTCTTTTTGATAATTATATCAATAGGTACTCTGAATTTAATAGAATCATATTTGAATAAGAAAATCTTAATAAAGTACTTATGGATAATATTTTTAACAAGTAAGTAGATGATAGAGTTTTTAAAAATATGTATATCAATGCAGTTATGTTAACTGTCGCGACACAATAATTAGTTGGCACTAAACAACGTAGGTAATATCAGCATACGCCGTAAGAAAGTAGGTTTTATATGAATAGTTTTTTCAGTAATAGAATTTAGAATGCAGTCTTTGGTTGATATACATAACGATATTCATTTAGGCCGTTTACCTACTACACATTCAAGTTTGTAGAATGTTGTAGATAAGCTTGCCAAGGCACTAACGTAATTATATCCGACAATTCTTTAAATACAGTATATGTGTTAAAATATATAACTTTAAGTAATTTAATATATTGCGTAACTGGCCTCATAATATTTGTATATTTTATTGTCTAATATTTGCACAACCATTATTTTCAACAAGTATAACATAATGAGCGTCATGTAACAAACATTAGATATTAAATGCATAACGGTATCATTGGAAATATATAAAACGTACAATTTATTCATGTGTAAACGAGAAAATTTTACTCCAAAAATAGAACAAATACTTATAGTATCCAACATTCGGCTCAAACACTAACGTAACTATTTATAAGAAAACATTATCTATTAGGCATTTCAAAGGCACTGCGTTCGTCTTTACCTATAAAGATATTACGTGGAATTAATACTTATACATCGCGCGTGCGCGTGCGCCGGCGCGGCGGGTGAGCGCGGCGCCGGCGTCACACCTGCGCGTGGTCGGGGGAGGGGTGCGAGGCGGGCCCGTGCGGGGAGCCCGAGCCCAGCGGCTCCAGCTTGATGCCGGGCGGCAGCTGCCCCTCCATGCCGTGCAGCATGAAGAACGTGTTCTGCGGATACACGCAGTCCTTAGGCACGTAGCAGTCGTGCGTCGTCTTCATGTGGTTCTTCATCTTATCGGGCCTCGAGAACTCTTTGCAACATACCGGACAGGGGAACACCTTCCTCTGTTGCCCCTCGTGGTAGAGGAAAGCGTGTCTCTGGAATGAATATTTATTTTTGAAGGTCTTCTGTATATTTTCTTTGGCGCACTCGGTGCACTGGTAGACTCCTTCGTTCACGGAGGCGTATCGGAAGAGGTTGAGACCCCGAACGGACATCTCGGTGAGCTGTTCGGCGGGGTCGTTGGAAGTGGAGTTGGCTCTGCGCCGTATCCGCCGCCGGAACGCCGGCCTCTGCATCTGCGAGCCGCCCTGCAGCGTGTTGTTGTTCAGTGAGTCGTTCTGCTGTTCGTTGGAGGTGGACGCCTGTGTCGCCGGATTTACCCTTATCTTTCCAGAGCCATCCTGCTGGGAGTCCTTGTTTTCGGAGTCGGGCGTGCCACGTCCTGAAACATTAATTCGTATCCAATGACTCCATGATTCATACCATTAATTGGTGACCATTCAACATCTATACACAGAATAATGTTCATGTGCAACTAAGTAATACATTTTGAATTTGTGAATCTACTAATTACATAGAGCGTAAATCATAAGGTGAATTAAAATAAAATAAACAAAATAAAATATATTAATAACCTTTATTTGTTCAAAATGAATGACATTGATTCGATCGTAATTATGGACTTTATTTTGATGAATTTACTACCACATAGACGAGCTCGTCTACATTTCATTTTATGTTGTGCACACAATCAATACATGTACGCAATCTATTATTTTCTTTGTATCTAGCTCATAGCTTATAGCACCATTTGTTTTAGCTCATATTGATAAAATGTCATTAAGACAAACTTTATTACGCAGCATGTACAATACACGATTTACTATAAATAAACGAATATTTAAATAAAAACATTTAATTTAAAATATTATCGAACTGAAATGAGATGTTAGTGTAAAATTCAATTTCAGTAAGTACCCAGCAAACATAAGCGTTGAGGTACTGATTGCGATGGTTCGAACGAATATTGGTCTGTACCGACCTCACTACTTAAACTACCTTATTAAAAATAGCCATTAAAATCTAAAATAAATTAAAAAATAATATAACAAAAAAGAATAGATTTCACTATGACATATAATAATAGGACTCAAGTGATTGCATTTGGAACTATTTCGGCAAGTACAGTAGTATAATAGGTATTACATTAAAAAATAACACTTCAGTTAACTTAGCGTTAAAGATCACATAAGGTGGGTTTTAAATTTGAGAATTATAACTGTTTCACTAATTTAACTAAAAGTGAGAAAACACGTATCGTAGACGTAGATAATAGAAACGTAGGTAATAGTTAGCTGCCTTCGTAGGCTTAGAGTCAAAACGAAAATATACAAACAATTTTTAAAACAAATAAAAAATATGAGCTGCCTCGTGAAAAGATTCGGGTGCCTTACAGAAATCTAAAGTTTAAAATTAAAATATGAAAAGCGTCAATTTGTACTGGACCAAAAATACTTTTGTTCATCGCATAGCGTCAATTTGAGCAACATAGAAAGCATGTTAAACATAATCTAGCGCTAACCACACCAACTACAGACAGCGAGAGTAGCGGCAGGATAACATACCTGATTAGTCCTCTCTTCCTGACTAAGATCCTATTGTTTAAAAAATTCACTCCATTGTTAACAACACTATTTTAATATCTAGAAGTATTATAAATAACTTAACTTTTATTCTACTCTTTACTAATAACCCGTGTTGTTACTTTGCTACAATATAAATAATAATGTATTAAAATATTGTTTAAATCGAAATCGTTAGCATCTATCGTTGTTGTCACCACACGGCTCGCCCGCCGCGGGCGCCGGTGCGCGTGCGCTCCGCGCGCCCTTACCGACCATTGGCAAGATTTTGTCAAAATAATTATATTTAAAATTTCAAAATAATGCAACATCAAGTTGTCTATTTACATACACGTATAAAATTAACAATAAGTACCTACTTAATAGAAGTCAACAGAAAAGAAAGATCACATTCAAGCCGTAGACATTTTAACACAAAATAATAGAGGAATAAAAATAAATCCATAATATGAAAACAAAACAAATCAAATAAGTTATAATTTTACAGTTTCCAATCAAAGATTAGTTATTTTGCTGTAACTTTTATTATTTTCTTTAAAGACTCTAAAAATAGTAATTAATTAACGACTTATTGTATACCAAACGTATCTTTCATTTAACAAATAAGTCTAAGTATATCGTGTAACCTTCTTTGCTAAATATTTCTAAACATTACTCTTTGCTTTTGCTATTGTCTAAGTGCATTCAACAAAATAAATATAAATTCATTTAACATCTGGCTAAAATCTATAGTAATTTTGTGGTAAATCCATTTAAATTTGATAGTTTATAAATACATGTAAAGTGATTAATTTATTATGTAATTCTTGCTATGACATTTGCTTTGTCTACTGTTATAATAATTATCGTATATCATCCGGGTTGCACGCCATAACAATAAAATATTATATGTTAGGTTAATGTTGTAATAAGCGATACTATAAGTGAGAGTTTAGTGTGAAAATAATAAGAACTTACAGAATCATATTATGGAAAGTTATTTGGTAGGTAAACATTATCTAACTAATCCATGTCACTGTAATGACCGATTCTATTCAAAAATCTTGCGAAATGTGATCGCCAATATTGCGTCAACATTTAAAGAGCGTTACATTCACAATGTTTTAACAGAGTGTAATTTTCCATTTGTAATTTTTAAATAATAATGACAATACATATTATAAATTTAGAAACAACAATATTAACAAACAAATGTTATACATATATATAAATTTTAGTGACGATCCAGGTCACATTTTATGCGACTTTTTCTTATATAAGTTTAGCACCAATGATGATATATAACATTTTTGTTAAATAAATAAAACAATTAATAAAATATCAAATCAGATAAACCCTGAAAGTTTTGAATTGACATCAATTAAGTACTTATCACCAACGAAAGTATATCGAAACAAATAGTAAAGAAACATCAAATTTAAGCTTAGGCACTGGCTAAATTGACTATTAACATATTTTAAGTAAGAGATTTTTAAATTTGATTGTAGCCTCACCTTATTTAAAGTCTATAATTTACTCTTTAAGTACCTATTAACACCCAGGAAAATTCATTACAAAGTTTACGAAAGGTAGGTACAATAAATTCGTATTTATGAATTTTAAACAGTCTTAAATCAAGACTCAATCGCCTCAAATTTTAATTTCCCAAAAACCGTTTCATAATAGGTAAATAGTTCACATTGAAATATAATGGGAAACATGAGATGATGTACTTAATCATAAACGTTAACACTTTAACTACTTGGGCCTAAAAAGATTTCTAAATTCCTAAGGAAGCTTCTTAAAGTAGTTTGTAAAATCTGATTAATGAAAATAAATAATTATACATAATTTTCTTTGAAATTTCTTAATTCTCTATTAGTCGTAAATATTACCTAGATATTACAAGTAAAGGCACACTAATAGGCAAGCGTTCCCTGGACCTACAATTATTTAAATGGAAATTTGGTTTTGGGGTCAACAATTTAAGTAATTATTATTGAGATGAGTGCTTCTGTACGTCAATACGATCTACACAGGGTGAGACCCGTGCCTCCATGTTTTAATTTATGGTCTCGGAATAGAAATCTACATTAGTTATATTTTCCCTTAGTGACTCAAAATAACACACTATAGTAATATGGAAGACTACTTTTGCTTCTAATTTAAACTATTTAATTTATATAAGTACCTTCTCTTATTTAATATTTAAGGCATTTTGATTTCTACTAAAATAGAATTTACAAATCATCTCATGATTCCAGTTATCAATAAACGTCCTTCAAAGCACCTTGCTAATCACTTTTATTAACAACGCGTAGTTGCATTGTTTGAAATATTTATATATTTTATAATTTATCACTTTAAATAGAATCTGAATATTATTTTAAGGTGGCAAGGCAACACAAGAAATTACTACTTGATAAATAATCTTTCTTCGTAGATATTTGCTTTTTGTCATGTATTATTATAGTCTACCATACCTATTACTCTGTTTAAAAGTAGGACAAATATATTTGCTTATTTTATAACGTTGTTAACTACTTATTATGTAATGCATATCTTCGACGATAATGGGGCCTAGTTTGCTCAGGAACTGAATAGAATTTTATCCTTATTAAAAATAACTTCTACGCTATATACGATTTTCGCTGTAATGAGATTTGAAACTAGTAATATGTAATATAGACTTTGCAACACTATAATAATAAACCGTCGTATTCTAAGGTAGGTAGATGTTTCAGCATAACATACATATACAACCAAGTATTTTAACATCGATAAAATATTTTAAATTAATCTTAACAATTCTAGAATATAAGTCATAGCCTGTGTTGAGTTTACTTCGGAGAAGTCAAATCATTAACATCTAAGATCACTAATAAGGCAAGTTAAATGAAAATGCAATTTACACCACTACACAATGGCGTAACGATCCAAGCCTCCTGAAGATCCTCCCTAGCCTCTGGCGAGCTGTCGCCGCACCTCCCTCGCTTGCCCAGTCACTGCAAGGCTCCGCCACTGTATTACTAGATAATATTATTATTACTAAACTAATTATCTACCTAATTCAGTTCAATGAGAATTGCGTGTAATATTCAGATTATAAATCGAACAGTAATCGAATATGATAAATCTGAATCAACGATCACCTTGAGTAGTTACTTTGTACCCTGAAATTTTGTAAGTAATAAAATTAAGTAACAATTAAGTGCAAAACAACAAGTAAATAATAGAGAAAAAATTATAAATCTCTTTGAAATCAGCACTCTTGAGAAACTAATGGAACAACATAAATAAATAGATACTTAAATATAACAACAAACGACATAATGCCGTATCAACAAACATATTGACACGAGAAACTTAGAGCTCGAATGCCTTTTCAACCGCAATATATGTTCATAAGGTACCTACTTTAAAATAAAAATGTTGTTTTGAGTAATTCCATATACTTTTCTAAATCAGATCTTTACTATATTGTTGAGTATGACTATAACTTTGAATCTATTAAGACTCCTGTTTCGCCAACTGCTCGTTTGCGTGGGGCTGATTCTTGTGTATGATCTTGAGATGTGCAATCATATTGTCCTTTCGGGTAAATTCTTTGAAACAAATGGGACATGGAAAGACTTTAACATCCTTCTTATGAGAGGTGACGTAGTGACGACAAAAGTTACTGATATGAGTGTATACTCTTGCGCAAATTTTGCATCTGAAAATGTTTTCCCCCTCTTTGATACAAAAGTCCCTGACGGATTCGTTGGTGTCCTCATGGTAATTTCCGATGCTGCCTATATTATTTTTCCTTATCGGCGAAGGGAATATGCGATGCTCCCAATTAGTTTGCCCTAAGTCAGGTCCCTCGTTGTTAGCCAAATTAAGGTTATTTTGTTCCAGCTCCGCCGCAAATAATTGTGTAGCGAGGGCCGGCATGAGCACAGTTTCTGGCGGAAACTTATCAAAACTATTGAGTGCTGGATTCAAGTTTGCTAAACCAGAGAGCTGATTGAATAAGGTTCGAGCTCTAATTTTAGACATTTGGGGTAGAAGTTTTTTACTATTCTTTGGCTTTAAGTTACGACCTAGTCTGTTTTTATCGTCTGCTTCTTTAATTGGTCCATCCTGCGAGTTGGAGTTTTCGCGGCTTCGGTCGGGATTGTACTTGTACTCGATAGGCTCGTTGTAACCGTCGCCATTATCGGTGACCGGCTCCTGCTTCACCGAGCCGTTCTCGATGGACAGCACCGGCCCGTTATTAGGGAAGCTAGTATGCTCCTCTTTCGGTGTTTTGGCTCGATCTGTAATGTTACAATTTCAGGCCTCATCTTGCGAAGGGGATTCTAAAATATATTGTACCAACGAACTTTGACTATGGTTGGAAATATTTTAGCGTTGTGTGAATATTTCTCATTAATGGTATATTTAGTCCTATTACAAATTAATTATTCAGCTAGAATATTTCCAATTGCTTTATGTGAAGGAAAGCTATTGGGAATAAGCCTTGTTTATTTTCCCTTTTCTCACGTTATATTAGATATCGCTTAAGAAGTTTCCGATAGACAGAAAATAATATTAGGTTCTTAAACCATAACCACACCGAATTGCCCCTGGCCATTCCTCTAATAGCTCTCCCCGAAAGCAGAAAGCAAGCAATAGTAATATTGTTGATTAAAGAAGAAATAAGCATCTGTTACTCTCGATACGTCAAAAATAATTTGATGTATTAACTTACCCCTTCTGAATAAACTTTAAAAATTATGAAAGTAGGTGTTCAAAATACACTTCACTTTTCACTTTTAACCTATCATCAAAGCTTATATCCCATTAGCTTTTCCCTTATTTATTTATTGTTTATTTTTATGACTGATATCGTACAGTGTTAGATTCATGGAAAGGAAGATTAACGTATTTACAAAAGATAAGCCACTAACTATTTAACGTGTTTCAATTGCTATCCTTATCCAGGTTTCTAAGTATTTTACAAGAACTTCCACATTCATAAAGTGTTTTATAAATACACAATACCAAATTGATATTTAGCTTTACAAAATGCTGTAAAATGTTTAAATTATATCGTAGGTAGGTAAATACAATAAACGAATACTAAAAGTAAACTATAGACACGTACCTGCAGACTCGGAGTCTTTCATAGGAGCGTCGGTGGAGTGTGCGTCATCGCCTTCGTCGATCAAGAGCGCCTCCCCGCCCTCCTCACCCCCTGAAGTCGCACCGTCTTCCGCGCTGAATCCATCCATTGACATTTTCACTTCCAACATTTCTGGAGAGCCCCTGATAAGCTGGTCGCCGGGTCTGTTTGAGTTAGCATGAGAGGCCGATTCTGGAATAAATTCTCCCGGAGGACTCGCAGCTGTGTTTAATGCGTCACTAGAACTGCCACTGAGTTTTCTAGGTCGGCCTCGTTTTCTTTTCGGTTGCATCAGAGCATTCCCCAACAATGGCATTAGTAAATTTGGTGGTGCCCCACCGGAGGGCATGCCTGACGCTGGCCGTTTTTGCTGTTGCATGTACGGATGTATCCTGTGCAGTTGAGGCGGAGGCGTGTGCGCCGAGGACCCAGTTTGTTGCTGAATTAAGGAATTGGTTAGAGCTGGTATGTCGCATTTCTCCTCATTCACTTCAGTGAGACCCTTTATCCTTAGGCTTTCTGCTACTTTTAAGAATGCCGTTAATCGTTCCTGGTCGACGCTTACTTCTCCCCTGTACATGAAATCTAATAAGCTTTTCATATCTGCGTAAGGTACGTCCTTCAGGATAACAATGGGATGTTTCTCTTGGTGGTTCACGAACAGGGCTTGGAAGTAGGGGCTGCATGCCGAGAGCACCATCTTGTGCGCCTTGAGCAGCTGCCCGTCCACGGCCAGCGTGACGTCGGTGAAGGTCTCGGCGTGCAACAGCTGGTCGAACACCGATAGCATGTTCGACTGGTGGTTGTTCCACCGCAAACAAAATCTTTGCGTCGCCATCTTTCACTCGCAATTTCCGCTTTCAGAGATATGATTTTAGCAGTCCAGACTTAAAATCTAATATATACCAACAATTTTCTCAATGATGTATACATAAGTATTCTCTCTTGTTCCTTGAACAATACAACAAATGTCAACAATAGATAATGTTTATTTTTTAAAAGCCATTTCAATTTAAAATTTTCATAGTGTTAGTGCATTCCGTGTGACGGGCATCGGGGGACCTGAAATAGAACAAAACGCGTGCATTAAAACAATGGAACTCTCATTATTGTGTTGTTGACTGTAAGGACTAATCAGCGTTTCCATATAACATTTGTATATTGCGTTTTGTATTTGTATTGATCGTAACTTTATGATCCTGAAAGATTCTGATTACTAATTAAGAGTTTTGCTTTGTACGTTGAAATAGACGTCGGTTCAATATCTCGGTGATTTCTCTTTCGTGCTATATAGAATTAATTACTCTATATAGACACGTGATTACGGCGTGCAATATAAGTCACGCTAGGTACCTATTATCCTCAGAGAAAATTCGCGCATAAATCTTAGAAGATATCTTAGATATAATGTGTAGCTATAGCTGTTATTAAAAATTGTGTATATGAATAAAGTATGTGAATTACTTTTGAAATTATTTGAAAATTTATTAACCTGCACCTATTGTTAAATCATAATGGTACCTCATGACTAATCCCAACATTTAATGCCTGATTTATGGCGCTTAAAATAGATTTTTGGTAGCTATCTTAATGTAACTACCTAAGTAGTAGATAAGCACCTACTTCTGTATCAATAAACAATTTGATTGAAAACGATAAAAACCGTGGACATATATGTAAGCATCACATAAAATGATGCAAAACCAAGACCTAAAGATTTTAAAGGCAACGCACGCAGGTAAGGCATTTGAAAAGTCAGTCTAGAGATAGGTAGATCGTCTAACTATTCAGTTCTTTCAAGATTTGGAGGCCCCCGTTTCCACATTTGGAGGCTTATGTTCAGCAGTGGAGTGTGAGATTTGATAGGCAAAATTCAATAAATTTCGAGTACTTCTACGTTACGCTCGGCTATAACCACACTTTATGTTTACTTTTATTACATTTATTAGATAAACTTTATAAATAATCAACATAATGAAATTACCTAAATCGAAAACTAAGTACCTACCTACATGCAGAAGAATCATGATGTTAAACAAACAAATAATAGGTACGTAGTAAAATCATTAAAAAACATATTTGCGTTATTATTAACTGCAACATAAACTTCAACTCATATATACTTAAATTGGAATTTATTATCAACATGCAATAGAATCACGATGTTTAACAAACAAGTAATAATAAAAAGAACATGGTGGTGTTAATATCCCGGTTGTGCTCTCGCGCACGAGGGCCCGGGGTCCGCCTTGACCATGTTCCACATGTTTAACAAACAAATTATACTTAGTTATAATTATTAATAGATAGAAAGTAAAATAATTGAAAAAACATATTTGCGTTATTTTATAACCAACCGCAATATAAACATCAATCCCCATTTTTTTTTCAAAATAACCACTAAGTATGTGTTTGGGGACCTCATTTAATTTTGACGAACCAGGCCTCAGATGGGCTTAGTCCGCCACTGGATCAACCTATAGTCACAGAAAATTAATCACCTAGCGAATTAGGTACCTACTAAGTTAGTTTTTTTGCACGCTGTGTCATTTCTAACTACAACCAGTAAATATGCATAGTTATTGTGCTATGTCTAGAAGCTAGGTCTCGAAGCTATCACAGTTAAATAAATATACTCCTATCCTACTCGGTGAATGAATCCAATGGCTGCGTTCAATCAAGGTTAATAAAATCGAGGGCGCCTCTGTCGGGCAGGCGAGGCTGTCCGCGCGGCCAGCCGAGCGAGCGCCGAGCGCCCACCGCGCGCGCCACACTGGGAAAAACACAGCCCGCGCGAGCTCGACTCACTAGAAATCCACTATTCATCGAATAACCTAAACCATTCATTTCATCATAAACGCTTCAAGTTGTCAGCTGCTTTCATTACTGTATTTGTACAACAACGCTCCCGAATCATGCATTTCGCGCGCGACCAATTCCAACAAGAATCTTATTAGACGTAAAATAATCGGGCAGTGCTGTAACATACGAATATTGTGCTCCACATCCACAGGTGCTGACCACAAACGTTATCGCGGCACAAACGGGGCGCTCGGATTATTACTACGCACCCAGTCGAGCGCGTTACATTACGTCATCACAATGGCATTATTACCTACGATATACACACCAAATCGGACGATACGACGAGATAAAAGCCGCGTGTACGTAATTATATCACTGCACTAAGGTAAGGGGACGTACCACACGTAACTGCACCACAATCAACTCGACCCTTTTATGGGAATGAGGAACAGCCCTTCCGCCATAGTCCGAGTCCGCGTTTGCGTCGCACCCCGCTCACCCGACGACTGACGGCCGCAACCCCGCGCCACCGCCACCGCGCCCCCGCGCCACCGCCGCGAGAGCCGACTCGCTCGCGCGCGCCGCCGATCCGCCGCGCCGCCGGCCCGCCGCGCTCCATCCACTCTGCTCCGCCGGCGTGCCACGAGCGTCGAGCGGCGAGAATATCTCACAAAAAATACGCCGTCATCAACCAAATGGCGGGCGGCCGCGGCTTTTCGGCAGGGTGCACGGCAAAATATTGATTTCAACTAATCTATCGACTCCCGTTTCCCGCTATTGCCTGAACTGTACCCGAGCTCCTTAGGAGCGCTTTTTCATATAACGCCACGGAACCTTGGTTCAGTCATGCGTTATCAATTTATAAGTATTCTCATTAAGGGAAAGACCTTATCAATTTCTAGGAAAAAATTGATCCCGCCGGTAATTACTTAATTGATAACCGAGTAGGTACCTATACCTGCCTATTAATTAATTTCCTATTTACTAATTGCCTTTAAACTAACTATCAGTGGTTAGTATTTTGATATTAGTAGGTAACCTGCCTAAAGTCTACTTTTAAGGCTTCCTTTGTTCGAACCAGCCATTATTATTTTAAGATTTTCCTATACCTATTCGTCTATAAATTAGGAAAATAGAGTTCCTTCGTAAAGAATCATTATTTACAACTTTCCTAAAAAGCATGACTTGAAAAACGCAGTAACAATAACATAGTCGCATCACTATATAACATACCTTTCTATACATAGGTAGGGATGAGTTTTCCACGTGAAAAACATCAATCCATTGGTATTGTCGCCATGTCAGCAAGGAGTTTCCATCTCTGTCTCTCGCGGGCGGGGTTGGCAGGACGCCCTCCTCGCGACGACCGCCGCCGGAGATGGCCGAACGCCGCCACTTTTCGCAACCGAACCAACCCGAAGTGCCCGAATCCTCACGGAAAAATAGATCGCGGGGCGCACAGATACAATTTTTGTTTTCAAATAATCACTGTCACCAAGTATTTATAAACTATTAACAGGTTTTGTTTTTGTTATGTTCATCAACAATGCTCGATAGCTGCACACTTTTGTAGTAGAGTTGATGATTTTAGGAAAAATTAAAACTGTACTATTGGGAACAAAAAATCCGCGCGCGGTATGTTACTCGGAAGTATTTTTAATAAAAATGGCCTGCCGCGCCGGCGGGAGGAGTGGCAATGGGCAATGAGGTCGGTACCCTCTCTCTGGCACCCGCGCGCCCCTCCCTGCCGCGCGCGGTACCACAGGGTTAGAAAGTTTCAAAAGCGAATCATGGAAAACGCGCTCCACGGAATCCTGGCTGGTGGTCATTGCGAGTGGCTCGCACGCTCCCTCGTGCTCCCCACTAGCGGACCATGCCGAGTTCCTAACCTAGCCGGACGACCTATCAAGATTCGAAATTCGTACCGATATGTATATCTATTTGTCCAGAGAGACTTTTTCCAATAGATATGGTAATAAATAAACAACAGTGCTTTTTGACATTCCGTGAAATTATTATCTATTCTTCAAGTTGCAAAAAGCAATTTATTTGTCACTTCTGTAGGTACAATATTTACCGAAATATCGTGAGAAAAATATATTAGGTATTATAGGTTATCAGTAAATGATATAAAGCAGGTCCTCGAAACAGTCATACCTATAAACGATAAATTGATAAACAATTCGGTCTGGTTCTTATCGGCACCGCCCCACCCTGTGGCACTTTACGGGGGCGATTCGAACCACACAGCCAGATAAATTACAATTTACAATACGCTCTGTCCTATTCTCTCTTGACTAAAACACCCTTCGTGAGAACGTAGCAAATAAATGTCATTATACGGTATGCCACGTGATCCAGAATAACGCTGCGCCCGCGCCACCGCTCGACGCCCGCTGTTATTGCAACAGATCAGCTTGTCATCGTGAATCCACATGACGATAACGTGATATCATTCTGGGAGTTGTAACGTTACCATTAGTCCATTTGGGAGTTCAGTTTTCAGAAATTAGGGATATCCAGGCAAGTTTTGTCGGGGGCCCTACTTTTGAATCGCTCGCTTCGACTCGAAGTTGACCTTCAACATTAAAAAATGTTTTTTTAATAACTGGCAATACTAAAAGCCAACGTTTCAAAAATATGTAAAATCAGCGTCATATATCTAAATATTTAATTATTCATGTAAAACCGATCGAAAAATAGGGCCTTTGGTATATACCCCTATAGTAACCGTAAGTACACAACAGGTTAAAAAAACGAACAATTTATTAATTCAATACGTGAAGCATGAACTTTATAAATGCAAAATCATTATCAGGTTAACTAAGTCAAATATTTAGACTCGCCAACATTGTGCAATCGCTGAGAATATCAGTCTTCCACCAGTTAATTATAACCTACTCCTGACCTCCAGGCAAATTTATCGATTTGGGGGCATAATTCAGCTGTGACCTGACCTAGGTCATCGCGTTGGCCTGGCTCGAGTCCTTACATCGCTCTGACCTAGTTTAGACGGGCGCATAAAAGCCCGCCTACATAGGCATCCATGTAACACTGCAGGGGAATCAAGGTGACTGTGATGCGACAGCGGTGAAAGAGGTTCTTCAAACATCTTTGATAAAAACTATGAGTCATAACTACAGTTTTCATTATTCGTGAAATAGGTCCAGGTGTTTACCAATTAAGTATTGTTTGGTAAATTTAAGTTAAAAATATAATTTCCTAGACCGGTGTTATCTTCGGCATTTTCACAAGACGCACATCCAAAATATGGTACTTTCTTCCAGATTTTTATGCAGCGACCTAAAATTTTCATTACCCAGAACATATCTAACTTATCTTACTATTCAACTAGTTACTGCATTGCGAAATATTGTCACCACCTACAAGGAAGGAAGGAAAAGAAACATGAGCTTGTATAATTCCGTATGCTGAGAAAATCGGAATAATAAGCATTGAAAATACGAAATCTCAAAACAATTTAATATCAGAGTCTTTTTATAAATATGAGATATTTTCTATTATGTTTCGTTCACATAGTTTATTGTATTATTATATTTCCCTTCTAAGTCTTCTAACTCTGTTAAAGAGGACTACCTTTCGTCGTTAATACTTGTTTTAATTTATAATTGTGTGTTCAACAAATAAGTAGGTTGCGTGGAAATAAGTACTTATAATGTACTAGTGGACCCGGATGACGCTTGCGTACTTTACCCCAACCTACCCTTTTTTCTTGCTTATAAGCCTTCCAAACAGACAAAAGAAGCTACTTTGTTTTATACTATGTATCGATTAAGGTACCAATATATAGTTTCGATAATCACCCCTATTTAAGTTACCCATATCCGGTTTACCCAAACAAATACCTAGCTAACGGTAAAAATTAACACTGGGTACACATATATTATTTGGATCTATTTTAATGAGTGGCCCCGAGAGACTAACCGCTTGGAGTGCAGTAGTGAGTAAGCATTTTCGCGGTAACGGCGAAGTTTAACTGTTAAACTATTCGACGAGCAAAAGCTGCGAACAAAAAGAAATCCTTCAGCTTTCTCTGTACTGTAAGGCTTGAGGTAAGTAAAGGTGTGTGCTTTTGAATGTTTTATCGTGTCTTCTTGGTAATTATTCGCAGATATTGCAATGGATAAGCTCAGGTTATAGGTACGTGAAGTGAAGTACTCATTAGTCATTATTTAATACCGTTCTATCTTTAATTTAGTTTAAAGTTCGCAAAATCACTCCTGAAAAGAATCAATCTTAAAGCATAACACCCTAAATTCATTACATGTATTTGTTAGATGTAAGCAAAGCACAAGAAAAGCGACCATGTTTTGCAATAATTTAGATGGAATTGGCGAACAAGAAGTTGAACGTTGCCAAAAAAGAGTACATACATGGGCGGCTGCAGTATGGATATTGATGCCACCAATATAGGGAACGAAGCTTCAAGAATTCAAGCACCTCGGATCCGTGCTGCACGAGTCCGGAGATATCCGCCCCGAGGTAGCTCTAGCTGCAGAAAGATATTAAACGTCATAATATCTCTCTGCAGCTTGGAGGCAGCCACCAGTGACTCTAAAACCCCTGTCAAGCTCAAGGGGCTTATACAAAAGGATCGTTAGGGCCAAAACATGGCCATGGCTCGCCTGCGCTGGTTTTGTCGCCAGATTTCTGCGTAAGCCCAAGGGATACCACGGAAATAGGTACCTTTACTTGCCAGTGATGGATTGACATCGCTGAGCCGGACGCGAGAGCCAACGGCTTACGACGTGAGGATGCCAAAGATCGGGCAAAGTGGTGAAGAAATAGCATGGAAGCGAACCCTAAAAAAAGTCAGGATTGATCGCTCGAATGAGTTAAATTACGACGTACGTTGGCCAATGTAGCGCGAAGGTAGATATTTACTTAACTTTACATAGTAATAGCGACCCGCTCCGTCTTCGCACGGGTAGTAACCTTAACAAATAATACACTTAGATGAGCACCTTCCTCATGAATCACTCTGTTTATTGGTGAACACCGCATGAAAATCCGTTGAGTAGTTTTCGAATTTATCGCGAACAGACAGACGTGACGTGGGACTTTGTTTTATACTTAATATGTATATCTAGTGATAAAACAAAGTAGCGGTCAAACTCGCATAAATAAAACGATGCGTCAGAATATTAATTGTTTTTAACTAATAAGCTTTTTTTAAGTAGGTACAAATATAACTTATTTGTTTGAGAAAGCCTTGCCAAAATGGAAAAATAAGACGCGTTTCCTGAGACTAACATAATATCACAACACACAATATCTGCATCCCCACTGGGCCCAGAGGTACCTAATTCTATCTTTAACAACTGAGGCTTTTCTCCGTGTAAAACACACTCGTACAATGTGATGGACAGTCGTAACTTGGGATGGGGAATCATCTTTTATAGGTTATTCAAATGCCTAACATTCTAACATTTACCGAAGCACGTACCTAATGTGTCGGAGAAGAAACTTCGCCTTTGCTCATTTCGTATAACTGGCGGGTTTCACTTCTGCCGCTTTTTGTTATAGGGTAATTTCCCCATTTAAAGTTACAAGCGAGACAAACTTAGAGGACTAACTGAGGCGGCCTGATTCATTAATCG
Source organism: Blastobasis lacticolella (assembly GCA_905147135.1). Lineage (NCBI taxonomy): Eukaryota > Metazoa > Arthropoda > Insecta > Lepidoptera > Blastobasidae > Blastobasis > Blastobasis lacticolella. The sequence goes on along the minus strand of LR990046.1, from coordinate 12,650,712 downwards.
CCTTTAGAAGTATCCAGAAGTACCTAAACTGTGTCGATTCCTGTTATACGGCTGCAAATACTTTAAGTTCATATAAAATTTGAACCAGTGCAATATCGTAATGAAATTGGCTATTGTTATGTTATCTGGGTGGGCGCTTCCCCATGTGAATGTAACATAAAAATATTGAGCAGTGATGAGTGTATCTAATTTGAATTAATAACGCCTCACCCGAGATCGACTGCGTTTACACGCAATGCATCTCCCCCGGACCAACAAAACCAATAGTTTATACCGCTTTCGGTAATAAAAATTGACAGATACACGTTACGTTTATGGCACCACTATTGAGGTTAGAAAAAATGCATAGGAGTAGAAGGGCCCTTCCTGAGTAGACTGGTGCGGCGAACTGTGCGCAAGGCACAGCACGGTCCGAGACGTCACGTGTACGAGAACCGCTTTTTGATCCGAATTATTGTGTCGAATATTATTACCAAGGTTTTTAAAAATTTCAACATATTGACCGTAGTTTAAAAGCAATTAAACTATGAGCCTCTCGTCAAATGACACGACTCCGCTAATTTGAGTATTTAGATAGCCGGTCTGTGACAAATGCACCGGTCACTAATTGTCAGTTGCAGATCATTAGAGTCGCGATGTGCGAATGTAATTAGAGTGGTAATAAACAATTATGAACGTTGTACTTGTAGGTGTAATTAGAATATGTAGCTGCAAAAAAGTCTAGCGATAAACGTAGCGATATCAATTTTCGTGTTCAAGAAAAGCTTGTCACATGTTTGAATTTTCCCTAATAGATAGGTTAGAACGGGTCGTGCCATCCGTCGGGCACAGGCTCGCTAACGGTGTGGTCTCGGTTCAATGACTCGATTCGGACGCTCAATTTTCGCCGGTACTGTTAGATATCTCACGGACAGAACTAACACATTCGTTACTCGATGTCGACATCACAGGAGTACTTGAAGGAGAAGAAGGAAAGATAGAATGTGCTCACAATGCGCTTTACTTTGATACTTTGCAGAATCATTAGACGGTACCCGTCGTACTTCGTACTTGTAAAATGATAAATTAACATGATAGATACATTAATTTGATAAAATGTTTGTCGTAAAAGAATATTTTCGAAACATGTATAGCTCGAAGTAACACCATTAAACTTCCTAGAATAGTGCCGTTTCATCTGTCAGACATCCTTTGATCCTTTACGACGGTATTGCCTATAGGTCGTGTCCGATGCGTCAGGCTATTCCCTGTAAGTGTGTCAGTGCTCGGCCAATCCCGACGCTCGGTGCGGCGACGCAGGTTGCTCCCATTTCCGAGAAGGGCGGGTGAGAGCGCATGCATTAGCTACTTGTTTGCGGGATTTTTCCTACAAAAATGGCGATGTCAAGTGGCTGTAGTGTCTGTTGAAATACTGTGTATCATTAGGGAAGAATACTATAAATGAGTTATGAGTTATTTTTGTTAGATATAATAATGTCATCAATATTCTCAGAAATACTGATGTGCTTAAACAATGGGGCAAAATTTTCAGGAAATTTGTAACCTATATATCTATCTGTAGGTCGGTATGTAGATAACTATTAGTAATCGTGTAGGTAAACTTTACAAGAATTACAATAATTGACATTAGTGCTAAACTTTCGTTTCGTAAAAATATTATTTCCGGATGAATTTAATTGCATTCTTGTAATACTAGTTTGCTTTTTAATTAAAAATTATATTTAGTATCGATTGTCGATTACTAAATTATTGAATGTTAATTGTCAAATTCAATGTACTTAAAGGATGTTTCACCATGGTAACTAGTTTTATTTTTATTTGATGACCGGAATTTTTAGAACGTTATTGCTCAATCTTATCGAGGCAGCGAGTCAGCGACGTTTATCTCATGAATGGAATGAACGACGAGACATGACACCTGTCAATGTACTATTCAAGTAGGGACGCGCGATTTTTCCCATCGAACTTTCTAGGTAACCATTTTAGAGATTTTGGAGGACGTGAGTGGTAGCGATTGTACAAGCACGTATAAAGTGTGGATCAATTCCATAAAAAACATTTGGTAAGAATTAAGATTTGAGTTTATCCATCTTCGGCCGCATCGTCGCTTCCCATCTGAGATGGCGGTCTAATGCCTGGCCAGTTTATTATATAAAAAAGTTTTCATTTCACACAATGAATTGTAAGTTTCCTAATCTTCAGAAAATTCTTCAATAACTTTTATTTTACAATTTCATTCCAACCGACCTATCACAGACTAGATAAAAGTACAAAACCACTAATAGGAAGAAGCAGACGCAAAACTAAAGCTACGAGCATGCCTAACGAACAAATGTTGGTCGTGGTCCACCTACTCAGTCCACATGGGTGGACTGTCGAATATGCCACATCTCTACATCTGTATTTGTTGAGGTGTGCATTTACGTGTACTAACAAATTAATTTATTCGTTAGCCTGTGGCTATGTATTAATATCTGAAAACTGAAATTATGAAAATGGTTAATACAAGGTGCCCCAGACCAGAATTTGTGTAAATAATTACAATATTATATTTGGTTCATATTAGTTTAGTCGTTAGATACTGTGATTTCGGATAAGCTGAGATTCAAAACAAAACTAAATAATTTTGAGACCTACAGATGTCAAAAACTCAAGAATACCTACCGCATTAACAAATAACAACAACAGAGCCTTTCTGCATCTCTTTGATGAAATGACAAGTCATCGCCAGGTCTATCCATATCCACTGTCCTATGCGGACATAGTACACCTGCTCGCAGCCGCTCCGTGCAAACACCTCATTAGACGAGCGCGTCCGACGTTGGCGCGTATTCCGTTATTCCTCGACTCATCTCTAATTCTATCTCACGAAAGCTCAACTTTTGCCGGTGAATCGATTAACCCTAAACGATATCCGGTGCTCATTGTAGCCGCTCTAGCGTTTTTGAGGGCATTTTGTTTGCTCAGCTCACTAGAACTTTCTTTTGAACGGTTAACAGCGGTTGTTGACTGTGATTACGTTGTCCTTCATATTTTCCGGCGTGTAATTTTTTACAGGTTGACCGTTAATAGAGAAGACCCTCCGGCGGAGGTTTGGGGTAAAAATGAAGCGCTTCAAGCTAGAAGACGATAACGAATTGCTTAATGACTGCGTGTAATTATTGAGGGCCTATCAAACTCAGACAAGCCACTGGCCTTATCTATCTTTCTAATGTAGTACTATTACATATGTAGATAAATTGTCTGACTGAGACTGGATGTCCGACAAGGAGTCCCACAAGGGCGTAAATTAGGGCCATATGATTGTATAGCTACAGGCACCGCGGCGAGCCCGCGCCCGCACTGCGCCCGATCGCAGCAGTGGTGCCGATTGCGCAAGCGCAGCCCAGCGCGGGCGCACGCGGCCGATTTCTAGCTCCCACGCGGCAAGGTCAGCGCTTCGGAGGACTGCCCCCCACTTGCCGCTTCGCTTTGCATCTACTTACCTCGACTCTCGGCTCATTCTCTTGTTTACTGCACAGAGAGACAACAAAAACATTCCTCTACGAATATTTGGTAACCGATTTAAACAAAAGACCACGTAAACTGTATCGGAACACTTGCGCACCTTCAAATCAGTTTTGTGTGTCAGCGTGCCCTAGAAAATTTTACCTAGTCCGCTAAATGTAATAGTACAGCGCACATACTTGTCATTGTTGTCTGAAAGTAGGTAAGTACTTTAGAAAGGCAATAACACAACAACGATAGGATACAAACCATGCAGTTAATTTTCTTAGGAGATTATTCAATTCATTAGAGCCATCTTCGCGGGAATCGTTAATATTGAAAGCTAAGTTAGCAATAGTATCTCCTACCTAATTAATTTTTTTCATTACCAACAATGTTCGAGAGTGGCTGTAAACCTGGGCACGATTAAAGCGCTGTTTTCATCATAAGTTTATAGTACTTTCACGTGGGTAACTGACGGTCTAACACCTTTATTTCACAACTACGATGCGTAGGTCCGCGGGGTACCTAGCATGTAATTTGTTTTTAGTGCCATTTTACGGCGCTTTTATGACCCGGCGTGGTGATCAAAGGGATAAATCTTTAACTGCATAGTGTTCGCAGCATGCATGCGGCAATGCGCGAGCCTCGCCGCCGCTAAGCACAACTGTGGCCTACGACGAGGCGTGCTACAAAAGGACAGATATCACGTCTTCCCAGTCGGGAAAAACGGTTTTGAATATGTTTAACAAATCCGACTTTTACGTTGGTACTGTTTAATCGCCATTAAATTTTCATATTTGCAATTTAACAGAACACTATAGATAGGTCTACTTGTATAGTAAAATAAAACGTGCGCAAATTTAAAGTCGCCACTTTATCTGAGCTCTATCGGTCTCTACGTAGAGTCATATCGTAGGTTGGCTTAGATTATCTTCGCCACCACTGCCGGAGCGTGAGACCTTGAGAGACGCCTACGTGGTCGTGTCTACCTCATTACTTCATAGCATAACACTAATATGTGCTTTATTTGAACTGTAAAGTGCCACAGACTTATTTACCTCTCTTGCTACCAAGCCTGACAGAGTAACCTGTCGTGGACTTCGTGGCTGGTGTTTATTCAAGGCTTGTGTTTTACAAACAAAATTTCAATTAATTATCATTGTTTATAAAAACAACAACCTCAGTAAAATGTAGAGCAGCATGCCAATATACTGCAACTGTAGCAAATTTTCATTACAGCCACAAACTGTGGTGTTCATAAATCTCGCTATAATATATACCTAAGTATAGAAATGCATCAAGGAATTGAGTAAAACATGATAACAAGTAGCATTGTAGACTTTGTACCTACTCGGAAAGCGTTTTTCCTACTTACGGTTGCCTGTTGTAGAGACTATGTAGTAGGTAAATAATCAACTTCTATTCCTATTGATACATTTACAAACGTTAAGCTATTAGTATTGTTTTTCCTTTGTTCACACTGGAAATATAAAACGCATTTGGGAGTTCGGTGATATAGGGATAATTACTATTATAAAACGACAGGTTCTTAACATTAATTTTCTTATAATAAGCAATAACTGTAATATGATATCTAATTATATAAACCTGAATGAATAGACATGGAAACACTTTTGAGCAAGCAATATTACGAAAATGAACAATATTAGCATCCTATCATCACACGCTTGCCAGCGACAGGAAAGTTCATCCTCACACAATGGAGCCAAATTGGTCGCGAACTGTGTTTCTCCCACGCAGGTTGTGGAATGAGCTCTCTGGAGAGTACAACATGGAGTTCTTCAAGAAACGGTCAAAAAGGTTTCGGCTCCTTTGGTGATCTCCCTGGTATTGAAAACGTCCATAGGCTACGGGTGCCTTACCATTAGGCAGGCCGTATGCTACTTCAGTGTTTAAAAAATGATCTGGAAAAATCCTGCCGCACCTACTGCCACAAGAAGCTTTCGTTCCTCCTTCTGTGTCAACTAACAAAGGCGTGGATAAATATTCTGAGCTGCACAAGAACACCAGCACAAGGGAGGAAGAAACTGATAGGCGTGAGCAGAGTACTCTCCGTTGTGGAGCAGTTCTACATAAAGTACAAGCTTCTAAGTTGCTTATTGAAGGTAAAAATCGGTAAAGTACGAGTAGTTTTTGAGTTTACCTATTACAAACATACAGAAAATCTAAACTTTTCTCTTAAATTAAAAAATATAGCCTTCGAATGAGGTATTCCCTTTGTTGCTCGTTTTGATAATTGGGTAAAACAATTAAAACTGTCATTTTTACAATCAGTCAGTTGTAGAATCGGTCATTTGTAGAACCGGTAAATTACCACATAGCACATTTCGATAATTGGTCATTTATAGACTACTAGCGACCCGCTGAAGCTTCGTACGGGTACCAAACTTCATACGATCACCTACTGGGCTAACCTGAACATTGACTGAAAATTTCATCAAGGTTACAGCCGATTCGGAGTCCACAGGGAACATGCACAGGCCGCGCCAACGCCCTCACGCCGGCAACAGCCGGACCATGTCCAACAATATCAGACAGAGCTGGGGCAGCGCCCGACAATGCCACCTTACCTCTACCTTACCCCTACCCTATCCTTATCCTAACCCAATCGATTTGTATATGTATAATAGATGTAGTCATTTAGAGAAACAATATTTTGTCGACTAAACCTTCAATCAAGCTGTGTATATCTATGTGTGCGTGTAATGTGTCTTGCATGTAAACTTTAAAAGTAGTAGTAGTAAATAGTTATTTAACATAGCAGTATAATAATTAGTATCTAGTAACTTATAAAATCTAAACGATAGAATCTTTAGAGCATAGCACAGGCGGAATCCCGTCTGAACATAATCTAATCTAATACTAATAGGACATGGCCGTTTCAAGCTATCGCGTTATCTTAGAAACTTTTATGCGAGTAGAAGGGAAACTTAAATTACCGATCTGTAATACTTATCTAGTACATAGTTTATAATTTCCTTGAAAGAGTAGCTACGTATGCCTTTGAAGTGAACTGAGTTAACTTTCTTGGGAGTTGTGTAGAAGGTTATGTTGGCATAGTATATAGTAGTACTTTATAGCTTATTTCATATTAAGAACAGTGATCTACAGCCAACAGCTTACTAGAACTCTGTGTTGCCCTTACAGTGCCGTTAACTCTATATCAGGTAATTACAGTAAAGGAACTAACATCTGATCTCCGTGACTCTGTTAACAGGGGAACCTAACCAGATTGGATCATGTTTGGTTGCGGTATTATGTTGGATTTGTAGTAGAAGTATTTCCCCAGTCGGACGGCTACAATTCGAACGGGATATTCCGCTATGCCCTATCTCTCCTTGCCAAAGTAGAGGATAATTTACTCATCCCTCTGTAGTCGCAGAACCCAAGTAATTTCTACTTACAACCTCTATATCAAAAAGAGTTTTCTATTCAATATTTTCAAGACATCAGAGAGCTCTAAGCAAGGCTAATTCCGTATAATTATCTATGAGAACGGTATAGCCCACCACTCATACGTACCCATCGCTGCAACTTCTATTCACCGGAACCACTCTGAACTGGGGCAAGAATAAAGAACTCTTGGTATCCACTGTGATAAATTTTATCTGGTGGTACATCTCGCGTCACTCTTTATGGTGTCTCGGAAGTTAACTGCGAACTTTTAAGTACTTCTCATAATTATGCATTATATGTACTTTAAATTAATGTTTTATGGTCACTGGCAGCTTACTTCCGTAGCGCCATAAAGATTGACAGATGGTGTGACTCTGCTAATCCTGAGGAGTCTACCTAGTTGCCTATGATTGCGCTGTTGTGTTTAGGTTCTTTTGAGTTTAAGTGATCACCGCCGGCGCCGCCTAAGGACACAGCAACACCACGGGTGTCTCCAACGTTTTTCTCACCTCTTATTAGATCTCTATTCTTCCTGGAAGGATTCAATGTTCAAAGGAACAACTGTGGCTGGAAGATCATTCCGGGGCTACGTCATGTGGATGAACACTCAGCCAGCAGCCGGTGGTGCATTGTGTTGTACCTACAGGCCCCTACCCAGAGACCAGTTCAAAGAGTTCCTCAGAACAAACAGGGAGCCAAACTCGAAACCGAGGACGCGGAGCTTCTATTGTAACTGTCTTTCTTCATAGGTTTGAAGAAAAAGGTAGCCGCGTCATGGTAAGTAGACGTGAGCCATTCCACCTGTACACCTCATAGTGTCAACGCACCGGGGGTTTTGAATCTATACATATAATGAAACAGTAAAAAAGTGTGTCTGTACATTGAATATATTTACAAAAAAAATTTGCGCTATGAAGAAATAGTGATAGAATAAGAATTTTTAATTTTTTGTCTGTCTGTTTGTACACGCTAATCTCCGGAACTACAAGACGGATTTGAATGAAACTTTTTTGTTGTGTTGCTATTAACTCTGGGCAACAAATAGGTATAATTGATTTTGAAAATGGAACACCTGATGTAGAACCATAATAGACCAGCTGTTATTAAAAATATTAAATTAGAATAATTTTCTTAACACAATGTAATGTAACCGCGTATCGCATAAATTCGTCGTAGGTGCGTACCTGCATTTTATTATCTACATGCCAAAACATACCTACTCTACATGAATAATTTTGAGTCAAAGCAAACTTTAAACAACAATACTGGCAGCTACTCTAAAGTCAGTACCTACCATTAATTTTTAATATCCAGTTCTTAATTCAAACCGTACAAATTCTAAGCTATCTGTGAATATCAAACAGGAAATTAACGAAGCAAATTCACCTCAAAATAGCGGTACCCACTGCGTTCTCAGAGCCCCAGGCGGCCAAATAAATTAAAAAATGAATGAGGCTGCCGAGAAAAGATAGAAATAAAGTGTGTTCCTTTTCTCCTACTTTTCCACGGTTGCTGGTGAAAGATAGCCGCGGCAACCTGCCGACATACGTTTGCTCTACAATGTAGAGTCTACATGTAGCTATTACATACTTGCAGTTGTAAAATGCTTGTAATATATCAATTGTTGTTTGTTTTACCTACTGAAGAATATATCTTATTATTATTATTACGAAATAATAATATATATTAACTTTGTTATAAACTAAAAAAATAAGAATAGGTGTTGGAAGCTTTAAAAATAATAAGTAGATAATAGCGTTAAAACTTTAAAAAAAATTAAATATTTTTGAATAATTTCCATATTGTTAGCGTCCACCAGAAGTGCGTCTACGCTTTTAACGCTTACACTAGAGTTAACGAGCCGGTCACCATAACGCTAAAACACCTTTCTCTATTGTAAAAATAATCTTAATTTATCTAAATTCATGATCTACCTAGGTACGGTGTCCTAGAGAGGGATAGAGTTTTGATAGGCGACGCGCGTCATGGAACAGCGCGGGCGCACGTGAGAATGGGCGGACCGAGCGGTGCAGAGATAGTAATCGCCCCTGTGGGGGAAAGAGACAGTGAATGTGAAATCAGGGTGGTTCCACGTGGGGTCAACGCACTGCCCGCGACACGCGTATCGGTGGTTTTTATAATAATTTGGATTTTGGGACAAAATTTCCGTCTCGGCATTCGGAAGGTGCAGCCGGAGACATAGACGCATGCGTGGATAGATTATTCCATTTTCAAACTATATAGGTAGGTAGGCACCGACCAGTAAGAGCTTTATCGTCTTTGGTTCGCTATGAAGGGTAGGATTTATATTTGCAATTTAAAAATGTGAAGAATTTAAAACACACATTTTACTTAAAAGATTAGGCTTTCATTTGTTTAATTTTTTATTTATATACGAGAAATCAACAACTGTATTGTTAAAGTAGGGTATTTAGTTGCAGTGTTCGCAAGCAAAGTGAAGCGCAAACATCGCCGCGGCGCTCTACATGTGAATGAGTTACATAATGCTGTCACCACGCCGCGCGCAGGCGCAAATGACATATCGGTATGCCGCCATTGTATGATAATCGTGACCTTCACTCCACATGTATTTATTATCACCCCTAATATTCTGCATAAAATACATTTTAATTTAAACTTATGAGAACGTGGACTGGAACAAAACAGTTGATATGATAATAACCTTTGGTTGGCATTAAGGATAACCTCAATCAGTATTGTTATTTAATGGACGAATGTGGATGAGGACAATCGGACTTTGAGGAGATAAGTAATAGCCAAAATATAAAAATAAGCGTTTCTTTCTATGTAGCGATAGGTACCTACTTACCTAATCACTCTTGAAGCTTAAAGATCACGAAACTATTTTATTGTTTTTAAATAATATAAATGCAAAGCGCTCCCCTCTACTTGTGTCAATATACAGAGAAGAATACAATACTTTTGTAATAAGCCTGTGCAAAACTTATACTTACTTATTTGTTTTTCTTTTTTTACATACGAGTACATTTCAGCCATTCCAGGTAGTTCAATGACACGCACTATAATACCTTACCGGGAAAGTCTTTTATTCCCGGTCGTGCACCTTTGATTACTTAAAATAAATGGCTATAACTGCAAACAGTATTAAATATATCTACCGAGTAGATTACCACGGTATTAGATACCTAATCTAGCCAGGGTAGGTGGGTATGTTATCGTTATCGCCCATCAATAAATTATATCAACTTAGGAACGCCTTTAATTGCTACTTGTATTAAATATTGTCGTCTCTTATTAATCAATATCTTCACCAACAATTATGAATTTGGAAACTCTAATTTGCATATTTTTCCTAGCTTATAGTTAATAAAATAGGTTACAAAAAGCCATCGCCATTTATCGCTACGTTCGAAAACTCGAACCAATTTTTCCAAAGATTCTTCCTCGACCGCCACGGTTATTTACTTGTAGATTGCCAAGTGGGCCGTCGAAGGGTAGTGACCGTAGAGCGCTATGGAGGCGGGCAAGCAGGCTGCGCGCGCGCAGTTGCGCAACTCCTCCACGTGTAGAGTTGTAGAGCCCACAGGTGAACGGAGAGCATCCTTTGCCGGGCCTACAAAATTAACGCCTTCTGGTACACCAATAAACGAGATTAGGAAACCTCTCTTACACGTTTTCTATGTTGAGATTGTAGCGATATGACTTTGCGCCTGCGATTGTAGAGTTGTTGAGGATTTGTAGAGCAAGTTTGTCGTCTTTAATTCTATGGTTTGAACTTTTAGATTGTAGGTAGTTACCTGTTTTTTCGAGAACTTTTCGATTTAGCTTACCGAGGTATTTTAGGAAAAAAAACAGCATCACCCAATCGGTATCTAGGATAATAGAGTAAGTAAAAAATTACCGGGAAGCTTCGTGACCACCTAGATGTAGAGATAAGTTGACCGTTGAAAATTGGTTACATTTTGGACCCTCTGTCGGATGACTTGCACGAATTTTTACCTTTCTCTTCGGTTCACCACGAGCGGCCCCTGGGCCAGCGCTCGAGCGCACTGGGACTTGCGCAAACGTCGCGTCCCACACGCGTGCATCCGAAAGGCACTCATCATACTTCGCACCGTTATTTTTTCCTACTTCTCAGCTGGTATTATGGCGTCGTTCATCGTAAAAGTAGGAATGTTTAATTAGAGAAAGGGCTTGCCTACCGCCTGCCGCTGTCGTTTCAAATGTTTCTCAGTATTGACGCGCCGCTCAGGTAGGACTCTACATGGGGTATTTAGTGAATAAACTACATAACTAATAAATACGAAAATGCGCATGTATAAGTGCACACATGAAAAATATTACTTAGGTATCCAAGAATAGTGTGCAATCGATGAAACAATTGCTACGACATTGTTTGTTTCATTTATTTATTCGTACGGCATTTTAAGTCGTATAACAATATGATTATCAAAACATCACAAAGTAATTTTTGCCCTCAAATTCTGTATCCAGAGGATTGCGTCATTTTTAAGGATGAACAGATCTGCCGAGTCTCTACTATATTTTGTAATAGGTCATCTTTTATTAATTGTTTTGATAGGTAAGTATAACCGCGAGCCGATGCAGGTCGCTAGTAGAAGATAAGTAAAAGTTCCCCTAGTTAAAATATTATTTACATAAGTAAGACACAAACTTGTAGTCATAACTACCGAGAATTGATGAATTTTCAATCCCCCTTTTCCCTATAACGTCTCCTATGAACAAACAGAACAACAAGCGATTCTGTAACTCATAAAGCAACATTTCCTCTCGCTTTAAATTAAAGCCTCATTATTAGCATGTATACGGATGTGAGTGTGTATGTATGGTATGTATGTGTATGCGCGGGAGTCTGGCCGTCGCTACGTGGCGACAATAGATCCCCCGTCGCCCTCGCCGAGGCGGCGCGGGCGCAGAGAGGCCCCGATGGGTGAGCGAGCCGCGCCCTCTGACTCGGGGTTGCCAACTGAGTATACTAGATTAGTCTAGATTTGTGATTTTCGAACATGAAGGTAGTGGTTTATGTTAGAGTGTGGTAAAACGATTATTCTCAATATACGCTGTCCCACTGCTGGGCAAAGGCCTTCCCCAGACGTTACTGTTCTTCGATATCCTTATCAGTCTCGATCGAGTTGGAATCAAATGGGTCGATATCGTCAGGCATTCTGTTGCGTGGCGACTTTAGAACATATAAAGTATGAACCTTATCCTATACATAATTAACTATAAAAAAACTCCTTCACAAAAATTCTTAATTTTGTAAACCTTTCCGCAACACGGCAACCCAGTCACGTTGCGCCCGCGCATGCCTCCCCCGGCCCCGCGCCCCCTCCCCTCTCGCGGCGCGGGAAAATTTGCACACATACATACGTACAACTCGCGCCGTGCCGTGATATATGTGACAATTATATCATGTGATCTTCGAGAAAATTATCGAGCATCGGGACCGCGGTGAGACCGGCGCTGCAGCGATCTATCACAGTTTCTCACGTATTAGATGAGATTTTTTTCTCCGCCGACTAGAAATTGTTTACGATATCTTTGTAGTGTCTATCGGCGATGTCTACAAAATAATGATCGGTTAGCAATTTTAATACCATTGTTACTATCTGCCTATTCAGGTAAATAGACTAAGTTTAACCTGGGCGCGTGTAAAAAACCTGATAAGTTTCGTTTTGAGGCAAGGCCTTCAACGTGGATTTGGCTGAAAGCGGCGCTGAGGGGCGCGTGCGCAGCCGAGGGGCGCGGGGCGGGTGTAAAAAACACTAGGTCACCTTGACCCTTGATCGGTCGCAGCGTGCTCCCTCGCTCTGGGGAAAATCTAACTTCAACACAGAATATTAATCTACAACTTGATCCACTCCTTTGATAATCATGCGTCTTTGACGGAGAGCCTTCAAAGTTAAGCCGAATTATTCTAATTCCTCATTGCAATTCCTGCTAAATTAAATTAATTAAAATAATCAATGTGAATCGGGAATTACTTAGGAAGTTAGCATTGTCGAATGGAATAAGGGGTAATCTTAATCCAGTAAAATATAAGGATCAAATGAAGTTGCCCGAAGTCTGCTTCTAAGTAAGTAAGTAAAAACTCTTTATTGCACACATATTATAAGACAATATACAAAAATCAACATGCGCGCAAAGGCGGTCTTATCGCTTTAAGCGATCTCCCCAGACAACCTTTAAGAAGAGGTAATGTTTCACAAGAAATAGTGAGTAAAAAACTTCTAAATGAGTATCTTAGGTACCGGGGTACGCTTTCCTACTTTTCTTTCTCCACTTGGCTTAAATAATTACTTAATTTAAAATAATTAGGTCGATCTATAGGCGGTATACAGTCTGTAGAAGTGTATTTTAGTTTACTATAAAATACTCTTATAAGTTATAAAATACGAGGTACACATTTAGCTTAAGAAAACTCCTTTTCTTTATTTTTTGCATTGTGGGTACCTCCTAACCTTGTATTTATTATCTCACGAACGTGCAACGCACGTTGCATCTCTGCATTCAAACAACCCACTTGCTCCCAAACTTAGGCATTTACGACTTATTTAAATGTTTTGATTTTATCTGAAAACGTTATTAAGATATCCGACTAAAGTTCTTTCAGTTTAAAGTTTATTTATTCTTATTTACGTGGTAGTAACATTTTTTTTCGTAAGTTATGTCATCAGGCATATTGATGGTCATTCATTGCACATTACAAATTGAACCGTGACTGAATTGCGCAATACTATAAAAAAATTGAATCTGAAACAATTAATAGTTTTAATAGATTTCCAAAATATCCGCCACAAATCGACGACTTTAAAAATGGTTACTTAATGGAGTAGTATGCTAATTTGACTAATTTCTTACATTCGTGTATTTATAAAAAATAAAATGCCATTGGATAAAGTTAAACTTATTCAGATTTTTTAAGTTTGTAGTAAACCCAAGAGTTACTGGAATTAACAAAATATAAGCAGTCGAAGCCAGTCGAAGCACAATTGATCCATAAGAAGTTGCCTAAAAATCTGATTTTAGATACTATCTTTAGATGGCTATTTATAAATTGACATAATCGAAAAATACGAAATGTTTTTCACGGCAATCCATTAGTTTATACCGCGCTAGATGGAGGTAATGAATTATGCTGTTGTGGTATTTACCACAAAATAATAGTTACTAGGTATTACCTAATAACTGTTATATTAATAAAAATAATCATAGGTAATTTGGAAATTGTTGTGAAGTTAGGAAGTGGGCGAGTTGGAAAAGCACACCAAGGCACACCACAAGAATTTTAAGGGTATGTTCGGGTTTCCTACCGCGTACCTCTGTACGAGGTTGCAGTGTATAACTCACCTTAATAACATCTACAGCAGAATGCGATTCACGTATGACTTAGAGCAGGATAGGACTCTGGCATTTTTGGATGTAAAAGTAATGGTTCAAAAGGACGACGGTACGGTTTACAGAAAACCAACTCACACGGACCGATACCTGCACGCGTCATCACATCACCACCCGCGACAATTGCACTCCGTGGTGACATATTTTACCAGAAGAGCGAATGATCTTTGTGACAATGATAATTTGAAACAAGAACTATCACATATATCATGTGTTCAACGTAGTAATGGATACAAGGTCAAACGCAACATAACCAAGACGAAGAGGAAGCGACCACCGACGGTAGAACGACAACCAGCGTACCTACCGTATCTCGAAGGAGAGATGAATAGAAACCAAACGAACCATCTCGAGTCGGGTAAAGGAGCAAATAAAAGCCATAAAAAACAATCAGAGCTATAAGTCTGTCATTGCCCAACACCTCTTGGAATCTGGAACTAACCACTGGATGGAGTTACATAACCCACGGGTATTATCTACTGAACGACACTACTTTACGTTTAGTTAGGAAATCCATCGAAATCACGAAATATCGTGAGGACGGATTTAGGTTATCGAATATTTGGTCACCAGTTATTCAGTCTCTAAAACCAGAACCCGGTCGAAATAAGACTAAAAAAGTAAGTGATACGGTCAGTGTAGTGTTCCGTGACTTAAAAGTGAGTTCGAGTTCCAGTAGTAGCAGAAAACTTTTGCGAAAGCGGGTAGATCGACTTCGGTCGCTTTATCGCTAACCAACATCGTCCGGCGCTCGCAGCTCTCGAGTCGTCCCGTGACCATAATGCATGCAACTGTGTCGAAATATCGGGCTACTCGTCAACGAAGGTACGCGGTTGGAAACCCGAAACATGTGGAAACCCTTAAAATGTGTGATAATAATCGCGATAGTTTAAAACATTACACCACAAGGAGTTGAATAAATGAATGAAAATCATAAACCTTACCAACAAATGTTGAACCCCTGATAATCAATTTTCAAAATCATCAAAAGAATTTCCCAAACCATCTCGATTAAACTGGCTTGCAAATAAAGAAAACTGCATTGAAATCGGTGTATCCGTCCTCTTCTTGCATCGGTTAACATAATTAAGATTTTAAAAATTCTTTGACGAATAGAATGCATTGTTATCACTAAGTAACGCTACCTTTTATCCCGGGAAAATATAAAGTTCCCGCGGGAAAGTTGATTGTTTACAGGGATCCGAACTGCGCGCGGTTGAAAGCCGCTGAGAACGACTAGTGAATAATAAGTAGAACAGACTCCGATTGATAAGCGATAAAGGCGTGAGTAATAAAGCAACAGGCGGCTTTATCGCTTATCTATGAATCACCATCATCATCTTGGCGTTATGTCCCGGTTGCGCTCTCGCGAAACCGACTTCCTACTCCTCTTGGTCCACAACGCTCGGTGTTCAGCATCCTTGGTGTACGGTCTCATTACCGCACATCGTTCCGTGTCAGCATTTATGCGATATAGACATTAAGCCCGTACGCTAGCCAGTTCACTACATACCATCAGACAGTGTACTCACGTGTTAAGGACTCAAATAAAATGGATTTATATAAATAACATTTACAAGTTTTATTCATTATATCAATATATCATCTACGACACTGTGCAGAGCTATCAAGAGCCTGTACACTTGGTGGTGAGTTTATTTTCACGCATATCATTCTTGACGACGTCAAGCCATCGCTTGAGCCGGTCTTTCCTTCACGTGCCCGGCGGGGGTGGCATGGCCAGACACTTATTCCCCACGAAATTTGCCGGTCTGCGCAAGATGGGGCCATACCATCGAAGGCGGCCCTCTTGCAGTTTATCTGCGATGTCCCGGATGCCATGGCTACCTCGAATGTCGGCGTTTCGAAAGCGCTCCTTCCATGAAACTCCATATATTCACCGCAGCAACTTCATTTCCGTGACGCGCAGCTCCTGCTTGTAGGGGCCAAGTCTCGCTGCCGTATATGAGAACAGGTCTAATGATGGTCTTATAGACCTGTCCCTTCACCTTGGGGCACAAATAACATATTTTACCTCCCGTGATTAGCCCAAGCAGCGGATATTCGGGGCTTAACGTCGCTGTCGATATCCCCCTTTGCGCTAAGAACAGATCCCGTAGGTATCTGACTACATCTTCGCCTATGCGCAGGGGTAGGGGATCTGCACTGTTGCACGCCATGTACTCTTTCTAGGCGGTTATGTACGTGGCGCGTATCGGTGCCCGGTGTCTCGGCGGAGTGAGCCCTCGCGCGCGCTGATCGGTCTGCATGCGTCGCCCCCTACCTGGATGAGCTCGCTTAACTTCCCTTTGTTTTACGTTAGATTTTTGACTTTTGAAAAGAGATTAATTAACGTAATCCTAATTCAATAAATACTTATTCTTTTTTCATTTTAATTTTTTTCGCCACATTCATCTTCACGCTGTTCTTAAGTAACTCTTTCACATTTTTACACGTTGGATTAGTCGCACCTTGTCAGAGTCTTTTAGAGCAAAATATGTTTAGTATACATGAGCAGCCACGGAAGTACCTCATGATAATCTCGGAGGCTGTCTGACAGTACTTTTAATATCGCATTGAACAGAAGTGGGCTGAGCATGGAGCCCTGGTGTACCCCAACGATAATAGGAAACGGGTTGATGTCACCAATAGCAGTCCTTAAAATTTTTTTAAATGTCATTATACGTCTCGGGCACTGACTTGGACCGTAATGCCCACCGACAGCTTTCTGATTTTTCATGCGGCGAAGAGCCGTCTCGACTTCCTCTGGCGGCACAAGTCCATGTTTCCGAGGGAGGTCCGGTGGCTGCACCTCTATGTGTTACTTGTTGAACAGCTCATTTTATCTATCAAGCCTGAGGAGTCCGCGTGGGTGCCACCGCCTTTTTTATTTCTGCCGCCAAGTAACAATACTTGCATTGTTGTGTTCCGGTTTGAAGGACAAGGTAGCCAGCAAAATTACAGGCATGAGTTTTTGTTACCTGTAACCAAAAAGGTAAGAATCGTAGATGTTATGTGCAACAGTTACCACTTACCATCAGGTGGGCTGTCTGCTCGCTTGTCACTGAGTAGTATAAAAATAATAATTATTTAGTCATTTACACAGCGGCACGTGAAGATGTCTTGTGCCCCTTTAACCCTTGCGCGAGCCAACTTGTAAATGACTTTCTGCCTCTCAAACGATTGCAACTTATCGTACAAAGGACGTAAGTGGTCTTGTCTGGCTCTGGCTATTATGTGCGTTGACTCTGGCTATTGTGCGATCCGAGTGTCACAATACGTTAGGGAAAAGCTGATTTGCCAGAGCCTCGGCAGTCTGCCAGCAGAGGGAACCACGAGCAGATGAGTTTGGCTAGGGCCCCTGAGATGGTGATAGGACCCCAAACCCCCCATATCGGAGTTCTATGAATTAGGTTTTAACACTTAAACAGTATACCTATACTATTGTAGTTAATTTTTTATCAACGAATGTGCTAATGATGTCGCGAGCAAAAGCTAATAGACCGACTGTAGGTAAACGCGCAATAATGCCATCCACCATGAAATCATTTATCTCTGTCTGCTACTACAATCTATCCAGACCGACTTGTCTTATTTGGTTAAGAAATTATGTATTTAAATGGATAATGTGCAGCAGTATTCGTTAAAATTCACATTCTATGTGTTTCTTGTATAATTTAAGACATACACAAACAATGTACGTAGCGTGATTGATACGACAAGTCGTGATTTTGGGCATTGTTTGTTCACCAAATAAGACAAGTCAGTTTAATCAGATCATAGGTACTATAACAGACGTCAATTCCAATATATGTATGCAGTGGTTCTATTTCTTTTTAACTCACGACGAATAAAGAGAGGTGTAATAAGTGTCACGTTTGTCTCTGTATATGTGTGGAGGTGTGTGTCTGTGTGGCATCGTAGCTCCCGAAAATATTGACCGATTTTGTTTCAGTTTTCTTCATTTGAAGGGTAGGTTAATCGAGACGGTTCTTAGCTTTGTTTTATTAAAATAGGTCTAGTAGTTTAGAAAAAAATTGAGTACCTATATGTGTCAGTCCGTACATGAGTAGGCAGCTTAGTGCTATTTCTATACCTCAAATATTTTTTGAAGGGATTCCAATGAGGAGTTTTCCAGTAGGTATTGTCAATTGGTTTCAAAAAGCATCAATAGATGGCGCTCCTACAATTTTGGTAATTTTTTACCAAAAGGTTCAGCGAAATGTAATTTAATACAAACCTTTCATATTTGTATTGCGTCCATTCTTGATCCTAGTGTCCATAAAACAAATTAACTCAGTCAAATTGATGTTTGTTTTGTTTGTAATAATTTATTACAACCTCTAAAATGGTTGAAAACTATTGATAAATACAATATTATCCAATAAAACGTACCCAGTGTTTATATCCTCTTTGCTAAGAACCTATTTGAAGCGATTATAAATTACTAAAATTGTCGGGGTGCCATCTAGGGAGTGGTTAGGAATGCTTTAGATACCTATTGGAAAACTGCTTATTCCTTTCAGCAAAACAGCAAATAACCTTGATCTCCTTTTAGATACCAACTTGTCTTGGGTGTCTCACGTCAATGCGGTCAGTAAAAAGATTCATTTCTCGCTTCATTCACTCAAACGCCTCCAAAGTTTTTTACCCCTAAAGACCAAAATTTCCCTTGTCCACACTCTTCTTCTACCTCTTCTCGATTACGCAGACTCTTGTTACCTAGATGCCACTGAGGAGTTTTTAAATAAACTGGAACGTCTCCAAAATCTATGTATCCGTTTCATCTATGGCCTGCGTAAATATGACCATGTATCTAGCTATCACGCTCAGCTTAAGTGGCTACCTATGCGCTTGCGAAGGAATGCTCATATACTATCCACCCTTTACAATATCCTTCACAACCCTTCTGCTCCTTCATATCTCCGTGAACAATTCTATTTCTCTCGTCCACAAGACAAACCCTGTCGATCCAGTGTATGATTCTCATTGGTAATTCCTATCCACCATTCCGATTTCTATTCCTACTCCTTTACTGTTCATGCGGCAAGACTTTGGAATTCTCTTCCACACGAAGTGCGTGACAGCCAGTCTATTGCCATTTTCAAAAAGCGTGTAAAAGATTTTTATCTATCACAGAGTGCTCCTAAGTTATAGATAATGTCTGTATTTAGTACTGACATTATCTATTATTATATTATAAATCGACATGTATGTATGTGTGTAAGTAGAATGAATATACTTATATATATGCCTATTTAGATAGGTAATATTGTGCACGTCCTATCGGCGTCTCATAATCACATCACGCTTCCGAAGGCATGTTGGAAGAGATTTCTTTTAGAATTCGCTATGTATTTCCTGTGCACAATAAACTGTTAAATAAATAAATAAATGAACTTGTTCGGAGGTTTTTCGACGTTTTTCTGTCGGTTAAGTTATTAAACGCGAAAACGCCGCGAGTTCAGCGACCTCCCTTTCAGAACATAAGGAACCTATTCCCGGATTGGTAACGCCGATTGCCGATAATAGTTGATAGTTATCGCCAAGTTACATACCTAGATTGCTAAGCATTTTTTTCAACACGTTAGTAATTTTAGAAGATAGAAGAAGGGATGACGAAGGTGCTTAAATATTTTGCTTACTTAGGTAGGTGCTTAAATTGGCATCATTTAATTGGATACAATATTTAAATGACATTGTTGATAAGACATTAGTGATTCCGGTATCGTTTTGGGCGGATACTGGTATTTGTAGATCACAATCGTCGGCGGCGCGGCGGGATGCCGTAGTCCGGGGCAGGCCGGAAGCGACCGCGAGGGTACGAGTACGAGTACTATTTGATTGTGATGCAAATTCCCTACTTCCGGAGGGGGTCCGGCCCTCTACAGGTGGGGGTCGCGACGCCACCGCAATCTCCGCGCGATTGTGCAACGAGCAGTTCCCGCGCACTCACTCGGCTGGAAAAACGTGGAAATCCGCGCGCCGCCAACCAGCAAACCGTCTCAGGCTCCAGCCATTGTCTATCGATCTATATTACTGCGACCTACCTGTTGCCTTGTACTTGCGTGTTGGGTATCTTCACTTTATAAGACGTTTAATTTATGGTCGGGATTCTCAACGTCCGCACACGTAGCCACCCTCGTAAAGCGAACAGGTTGTCAGAAAAAAAATGGAAATTTTTCACAGCGGGGAAGAGTAGATTTTTATAAATACGTAGCTGAGTAGGGACGTTACAGACCGTCGCCCAAGCGTGCGCGGACGCTGGGGGCGGCCACCCCGGCCGGGTGAACGACCCCGCCCCGCCCCCCCGCGCCCCGCCGCCGCAATCACAGCCCTTTGTGCGCCCGCGCAGAGGGCTACTCAGAGGGCAAGGACTCCATTTGTATTTCTTTGTTTTGAAATACCTTCTAACGCGAGGGCTCAGGTACTTGCAGGGACTGGAGTTACGAGTTTTTTTACGTCTGGTCAATTTGTACTTGAGTGGAGCGAAGGAGGGTGGATGAGTAGGTAGACAAAGCATTGATACGCCATAATATATAGTTATCGATCATGGGAGGACTGAAGTAGGTATAGTTATTGCAAAATTATTTCGACATCTACTTATATAAGTACCTAACGAAGATCTTCAATTTGTTAATGAAGTCACCCCTATTGTGTTGGACAGGAAGCGCGAGCTCACTACGCCGACCCTAGTTTTCATTCATATCCTGTCCAAGTACGCAGCCCCATAATCAAATCAGGACGTTAAATGAAGAGGTCGCACCCTAAAATTACTATAGTGAAAAGATTACTGGAGCGCGGTGGCGTGGAATATGCTGGTGATGGCGAGGCAGTCTCCCATGGCACCCCCTGCCCTCGCCGAATCTAAACGAGGGTAACAGCATGATAAACGGTGCGACCGCGAGTAGCGACCATGGGGTGGCAACTCCGACAAGTGCATAGTATATTTGTCGACAAAAACGCTAGCGATTTTGACGTACCTTCACTTATTGGTTCACTGGATAAGGCGCGTAGTGCGGTAAATAATTAAATAAAGACAGCTTTTTAGGTTTGAAGTGTTTTAACTAGTTCGCTTCGACCTTTGTTAAATGTGTAACATTTAAAAATAATTTTTAGTTACCTCTGTAAATGAAGTCATTAACTTTTTTTCGCTATCTTACAATATATATTACTTAGGTATAAACGTAAGGGTTCTGTTTTTTTAAGAACCTTCTATTGTTGAAAATCGCACTAAAATCATTCAACAATCATCGTTGCGTAGTTTAAAAGATATAGGTAAGCGTACATACATTCATAGATAGATAGATAGATAGATATACTCTTTATTGCACACAAGATTACAAAAAGACAAATTCATACATACTTAGAAACAGAGGAACAGAGCGACTTTGTTTTATGCTATGTAAAGATACATTTCCGATACCATCCTGAAATTGATTAACATATCCACTCGTCTGTACATCACCCACGTCCTTTATAAATACTTAATGCGTACACAAAAAAAAGTAAAAACGCACCCTTCATCCCAACCCGAATCCCTGAGCAGCGTACAAAAACAAAAAGAGGAGCACCCCACCCGCATACCGGCGCATACGGACTCCTCGTGTCAAATTGAACTGAATTTACTACTGTACCCAATGCAATGCATTCAAATGAACAATCTACAAGCGAGAATAACCCTTAAAATCAATTACATAGAGTGTTACAAGTAAATTTGAGGGTCCGTTATCGCCAGGAAGTAAATGACTATTAAGGTTGCACTCTACATTTGAATTTTTAACAGCATCGAGGGTTCTAACCATAGGGGTGGTTTGTTTCTATTGAGGGCAATTTATTAAAATAACCAGTTTACAGTTTCATATTGGACCCTTGACAACTGATTGAAAAAAGGAGAATTATGTTTGGTGGGGGTCGCTGTTAACTTTTGATTGATACGGTAATTACATCAGTTTTTAAAATACCACCAATGTTCTTTTTTGTCAATGAGCCGTGTGATGTCCGGCACTAACCCTCCTCCACCCAGGGTGGTGTCCGGCAGAATAGAACTATACCAACAAAACCTTAAACGGATGTCACAACCGATTGCAGTAGACTAGGCGACACCTAAGTAGATTTAAAGTATTCCTAACAAGAAAAGCTTGACCCAACACAAACTATAAGTAAGAACTAAACTCGCTATGTCACTCTTATCTTTATGACACCGATTTTGTGACTCCTAAATGCTTTGAAATATCTTAAGGCGCCAACTTAGAATTCGCATAAGTTTAGTGCAATCGGGCATAATGATAACCCAGACTCCTTAGACCAGAAAATGGGCAGCCTCAACCGACTCATGTGCGGCTGGAATGGCTGAAATTTTAGCCAGTACCTACCTTTCAAATTACCTAATGCACACACATAGTGCCTTTTAACGAATGCTATCCTCATTTTAAATTGTGGTTTTATTGAGAGTGGAAAGTGTTCAGTGTATGTTATCTTATATGCGTTATAAAAATTATTGTAAGTACATTCTGTCCTTGTTACATTGTTCTTTAGATAAAGCATGAGGGCAAGTTTGAGAAAACGTCCTTTATACTATGTGGTGATAAAATATACAAAACACGAGCTGTGTTATAAACCACACTAACCACAGATTATTTTTAATGTAGCTGTAACCACATAAATCATAATAAAGAGTTTTATTTGGTTATATTAAGTTTTTAAACAAAGCGACGATTGTTCCTCTATTGCATACAAAGAAAGAATACTATGTAAATACAAGTATCTATACACTGTGGAATCGGAGAAAATGTGCTATTTTATCACTACATCTACATCGCACAGACTTTGCAGTAAGAATATTTTTGTACTATTGATTATTTTTGGCAGGCGTTTGACAGCCATCTCACCATCTCGTTACCTTCAGGAGAGTTTGTTGCTCAGTGTACACTCCATAATCTTCCAAAGTTCCGTAAAATTTACCGATATGGGGCGATAGTTGCCAGGGTTTTTTATGCACCATTTCTGAAAGGGTTTTTTTCAAAGCACGTGCTGAATTTTGGCAATTTTGCCACACCAGTCTCAAGTGCGAGGCGATACAGGCGTGTAGGAGACAACTCAGGAGACAGGATCATCGCTAGAATACCATCACGTCCACTAGCTTTGTTCACGCTTAGACTCCGCAGGTTCTAAAATGTGGTTATGGTATATTAATACCTCTGCTTCTGGCATAACGCAGTCAGCACGAGGTGATAATCTAGATGCAAGTAAATTAAAATTAAATGGCGAATTTCGTTTGTGTCAAATTGGAGAAACAAAATTAGCCGTTTTCGCTGATTTAGTAACGCCGTTATTCAATCGACAATATGAAAAATTTTAACAATAAAATTTGCCTTTTCAATAAAAAATTTGTCCTAATTTTAAATACCTACTTAGTTATAAAGTGCTGGTGCAGTGTAGATTGTTTACTTTTATTTATTGTTTTTATATTGTTATTTATAGCTTTTTTATTTTTTATGCTACTCAGTGACAAGCGAGCGATTCTTATAGGTTTCATTATTGTTGATATTGTATTCGTTTATTGGTTTTTATAAATTTAATGTTGTGTATATAAATAATAAACATGATAAGAGCACATGGGCCTAAAATGAGTCCTGCACCGGCTTCCACGGTGGAATGTCTCTAGCGTATTGTAAATGTAACTATTACCCCATAGTTTAATACAGACTGTAAAGAAACATTTAGGCTACCTCTGATACTGATACTTACAGAAGCAGTTCATTTAACTGGCGGTCAGGTCGCTAACTTAAGGTAAAAATTCCGTGGTCCAGGGTGAGTTCTTTCAGACAATTTAATTTGGTAGTGAACATTCCGTACAATTAAAAACAATTGATTAGGTATCTGAAAAGTTAGGGAAAAATTGTCTCAAATATACATATAATAGACCATAACGGAGACGGACCACTACACCAATATAAAAGCATATAAATATACTTTATGAACAACTTCTAGTGTAAATTTTATCAATTTACTTAAATCGATAAACGTGCCTATACAATGCTGCTAAGTGCTGCATGTGGCTCTCGACTCCCACTGAAGCATGCACAATTCCAGTGGCACTTGAGTGGCTCTCATCGACACCTTCCCCATAGAAACTTTATACCGCAACCTGATAACGGTATCAGAGACATGGCGTGCCGGATGCTCGTTAGATTTAAGTAATAATACAGGCACTTGTCTTCCTTAAAAACTGCTAGCAATAGAAGTAGGAAGGTAAGTAGGAACCTATTTTAGTTTTTAAGTCTGGGAAGCGACAACGATGATATTCATAAAGTTAGTTTGAACTGTACGTCTGTTTGTCTGTCTGTGCTACACGGCTAAACCACTGCACCCATTTTGATAGAATTCGGTATGGTGATAGTTTCGCACCTGAGGATAAACATATAGGCTCCACTCGCGCTACATAACGTGTAGTCTTTGGGCGGACTTCTAGTATTTATAAAGATATAATTTTAGACTGTCAAACAAAATATTGTTATAGATGTTTCATTAAATTTTAATAAAAAACAAAACGGGATGTTTATATCGAATAGAGGAACGGGGTACGTTAGGCTAGTCATCACACGTAGCATCAGCGCAGCCAATGCGTAGCGCCCGCGCTATAAAAAAGAAGGATAAACTTTTGTAGGCAAAACAAAATTTTATGATAATTCTAAATAGAAAAATATTCATACTCCTCCTTTGTACAATATTGGAAAACGCCGGATTCAGCTTTTTTCGAAACCCAGTTACTAAAAAGGGATGAAAGCGTATTGCAAATTTTGTAAGTAAATAACTTCAGAGTAACCGGAAAATTATTCTGTACCTCATGAAACACGTTTCAGCTTTGCAAAGTTCGCACGAGACTACCTACTATGGACGATATAATGGCGGCTAGATAACTGTTTGAAAATTGTTTGTGTAGATTGAGAATCCGAACGCAAATATCTGAATATAATATATATCCTTGGGGTTAAATGTACGTGAAACCAGCGCAGGCGAGCCACTTCAATCTTATCCGCGATATCCCTCACGCCAAGGCTGCCGTGGATATTAGTATTTATTACCGCAGATATGTACCTACTACCGGAGTATTTCAAAATCACTGTGGGCATATTTTTCGGTAAATCAAGTTGGAACCCTTAGTTGGGTTCAAGTTTACTTGCAATAGTTAGTATTCAGTACGATCGAAGTTTACTTTTGCCAAATTAATGTTACTTACACGAACCGAGCACCAAAAAAGCATAGGTACCTTAAGAGTCTTGCACGACTTACATACCTTTACCATGCTAATTCGGCTGCATAAGGTTGCTTTTTGGATATCCCTTTTGTACACATTGCCTGGCCGTCCCCAGCTCGGTGGCAGTGTAATAACCTGTAAACCGACCCCTGCCACTAACACGGGCCTCGGTGTCAACCGGCAAGTGCTCGCAGTTATCATTACGACGCGGATCTACCGCTGATAGATGTGGCCTTGTCGCATTTGTCTGAGCCATCTGGCGAACGGCAATCCTCGGTATTCGAAAAGAAAGGGCCTAAGTATGTCCTTCTTCATACTTTAGTCATAATGCCGTTGTTGCCCAATTTCGACTAACACTTTCGCTGCTGTTATATTAGTGTGTACATGTTTAAAGATAAAGATAAGACAATACGAAAGAATGCAAGCACTATACATTGTAAAGGCGGACTTGTTCCAAAATAGGATTTCTTCCGGCTAACCGTATATAATCAGATAGCTTGGAATACTAAGGTTTATTCATTGTAATGATGCTGGACTCTAAGTAATGTAGCGGTTTCATAAAAAATGCTGTAGTATCCATGGGAACAGTTTTTGTAAAAACGATTGTAGGACATCATCATCATCTTGGCGCCAATCCCGTTGTACCATCCCTGGTCCACTTCGCTCAGTGTTCAGCATCCTTGGTGGTGAGATTATTTGCACGCACGTCGCTTCTTTAGCCCGGCCTCTTTTCCCGTTCCTGGCGGAGGTGGCATGATCATGTGGAACCGATTGTAGGTAAACTACGTAAATAAAGACACCTACCTTTCGTTCGGGATGGCAAAGAGGCCATTCCAGCACGGCTATGTCTGCGCAGCAGTCACGACATGTCACGCGACTCAGCTCGAACTCCATTCATAACTCTGCTCCGGTCTAATGCCCACCACCACCACGGCCATTGTTAGCCCACATTACCCTTTAAAATAAACACGAATTATTTGTGTAACCATCCCATTGATGGTGAGGTGATGTCTTGAGGTGCTTACGGCGCATAATGGCAAACGTTTTATCGATATCTCGTTTATTGCGGTTCTAATTAGAAGACATTACAACATTTAATATAAGGTCTATATTGTTGTCATGGTGTTACCGTGTTCACAGACATTAAAGTACATAAAATATAAAGGAAATCAAAGCTGACAACGATTTGCTACCATTTAGTAAAATAAGCATTATGTACCTATATATCTATCTAAAGTTCTTTACTGGGTTGGACCGTTTTTTACTTCGTGTGTACACTGACAAAATGTCTGCAGTTCCGCCTTTGCATGACTTACGATCAACGGTTTTTTATTAATGATTTACGATTTTAGTTCACGCTTCATAACCACATGGTATTCTATCCTCCATGCACATTGTCAACAAAGTACCTACCCATGACTTTGGTACCTACGTGAGTTCTTTGTAGAAAAAGTGTTTTAACTTCTTTAAACAAAATCTTGCGCAGTTTTTTTACAGAATCAGTAGTAGTAGGCATTCATAAAACGGACACGCAAATCCGCAATACCATCAAAAGCAGCATTGCAATCAAAACATTGTTCCTACCAGCAAATCATCGTCGGCGGCAATACTGTAAATAATCGTATCGCTCCCTCACTAAGAAAGGAAAGGAAGGGGAGCACAAAGCATTCCTGGGAACGGAGCGTCGGGAGGTTGCTCGCTTTTGTACTTTTTACCTCCGTCGAGGGGGTTGACCGACTGGACTCCTTTATTTTTATCCCCGACTTGCTTTTATTTGGTGTGGACGATGGCCAGGGACTATGGACTGAATGACGTTATTATATGACCGAACAATTATTGAATGCACGCTACCAAATTAATGTGGATCGCTTACCTATGGGGAAGTTTACTGCTTTCTTGAGTGTATCGACTACATTAAATTTTGATTTAATTTACAACTAACGTGGGCAATTAGCTCCAACTCGACGTACATAAAAACAGGACGGTATTTTTTTATCGCAACTCTATTTGCTGCGACCATTGATTAACCTGATTCAAAAAGTAGTCGGCGCGCCTTAACTTTACTTTACATGAACTTTACTTCACTTGAAGTTACACTGAACTGAATGGCTGGAATAATAAGTACCTCCCTTTATATACTATTTTGCAATATTGAATCGGTACCTACAATATTATTATCTTTTATTTTCTCACGCGAAACGGGTGAAAATTTGATAAGACCCCTTTGTTATTACGAAAAAAAAAAATTAACAATAAACAGTCCCTGTGGTAAACCGCAAAAGATACCGAATTTCCTACTCCGACTTTTATCAATTTTTTTCTCATATCTTCTAAAACCGCAAATATCCCCAGCTGATTTTTTTTGTATATTTTTTATGAATAGTTAGACTATGAACTAATACAAAAAGTAGCGGATGGGGAGACGTGGGTAACAGTCATAAGTACTTTCCCAAATTTCTCAAAATAAAATGACAATTAAAAAGCTGTTTCGTAAAGTACACAAAAGTACCTTCCTAAAAATATAACACACTGCATATCTATGCTTAATATTTTTTTCACAATATTATTTTGAAACATGAACACCCAAAGACTTGAGTTTGGCACCTCTATCTTCAATGTACTTCTGACTATGAAAAATAATATTATTTTGCGTATTAGGTAACAAAATCCTATTGAATATTATAACTTGGCTATTTAAGTATCAATTTCAATCAAAATATCACCCAGATTATGATATTCGTAAAAACCATTTATGATCTGCTCTTGTTCTACCATTTCCCATAGTGCGGCGGCGCGGCCGCTCCGTTCGTCTATTTGGCCGTCGCGACGCGAAGTGCGTTGACCCTCGAATGTTGTAATCTCGCTGCTTCTAACGAGGTGATCTATGCGCAGGGTGCAGCCACCCTCGGCTGCATGATGCGGGTGCTATCGACTCATATCGGCTCGCCGAGTGGGAGGCACGGCACCCCTCCCCGCAGGACCCGCTAGTTATCTGCGCCGATCGATATTAGCCATGGAAAACTACCGCCGACGGCACATATACTACCGTATACAAGGATGCAACGCAATACCTGTATTGATCGCTCCAGATACCCTTGCCTGTTGGAGCCCAGACGGAGAATAAAAATAAACGACGCTCCAATTGATTCAGAGCCCTTTCTAACATTTCTTTTGCTGTCTGATCATTTTACAAAATGTATGTTTGCTTATCCGCTGCTTACGAGCATTCCTTTTTACAGCACAGTGTTTACGATGTCGCTGAACTTCTAGAATAGGTACTTGACAATGTTTCGGTGTGCCCGCGGAGGCTGTGCGCTAGAGCGGCGGACGAACCACCCGCGGACACCTGCAGCGGCCATTCTCGCGGCGGCAATAGCCGAACTTATCTGCGCTGACGCAACCAAACAGGATCCACCTCCCAACAAAAAGTTCCACGGCCACTATTTCGAAACTCGTGCGCACCTAAATAGAGAAAGGCATCTATGTGCTTGTACATCATTTGTAGAGCCGCTAGTCGCAACCCACGGGGTACGGGGTGAATGCCCTTATCGTCCTCCGTCCTCCTCAGCTATAGCTCCCTCCTTTTCTCGCACGAGAGAGTCCCTCTTCTTTCGACTTTGAAAAGAGGGCACGTTTCAAGTCGCGCTAGAAGCGAACTACACTCAACTTATTATCCCATAAAGTTGATATTCGCTTGGGCGTAAGCTTCTCTGTGTACAGTTAAGGGTGTGTGCGCACGCGCATTGCGTTTGTATTCAAATGAGGACAGTGCGTTCCGCGCCGGAGAGCACTATGATTGTACTTTTTTAGTCCGTGAGCCGTAATCAGCTACAAGGAAATGAGCATCCTTAGGGGTGGCGCTGCGCGGGCGCGCCGTAGACACCGTGTCCCCTATTGGGGCCAGTGGCTGTTTAATTCCCGGCAATTAGCTGCTCCGAGCCGTGCTGCGTCTGCGCCGGCGCAGCGGCTGTCGACAATTTGCTCTAATAGACATGCTCTATTGGGTCGCGCCACCAGCGATTTATTGTAGTCAAGTTTATTGTTGTTGATACCTACTGGGCTCCTTTGGCGATTCTCAATCATTCTTCTTTAACGTTTTTATCTACCAACTTAGGTATTACCTAAGAAGAGATGATGAACATTAATCAATGTTATAGAAATGCTTCTGACAATAATCCTCGATAACCTTAAGTTAACCCCATACTTTCACGGTAAAGTGGAGAATATACTCATACATGCGTATTTCAATAGATTATGTAGTAAACGACCCAGCTACGTGTGTGTGACTTAAGTTACTAAACATCTAAAAGAAATTTAAATAACCTGTTGTTTCACTGGGGGTATTAATATTAATTCCTTGGGTATTTTCGTCGGCATGTCATTGTTATGGTTACATCTAAAATACCTCTGTCTAGTGAGGCTATTTATTTCATCTGGGTTTTAAAATACAAGTATTTGTCGCCTTTAAATTAATAATCAAGGAAAGGTTATATGGCATTACAGGTCCAGCGTGCCTTCCGAAGAAGTGAGTTTTAAAAATGAAAAACCCAACCCTAATTCGTACTATTATTTTAATTTTACAAAAAATATTTACCACTTTCCTACTTTTCTCCTCCACTTTACCCGATCTTTGGCATCCTCACTCTCTGTATCCTATATTCATGTAAATTTAGAATGTAGTAAAGCTTTACTGATCTAACTGACTAGTGGACCCGGCGCGCCTTCGTTCGCGTACGTATTTACCCTTTTTTCTCGCTTATAAACCTTCCCGTTGAATCACTCTATCTATTGAAAACCGCATTAAAATCCGTTGCGTTGTTTAAAAGATCATACATAGGGAAATAAGATATAATAATAATAATAAAATCTTTATTGAGCAAGTACTTAATCATATACAATTGATCAAGCTGTAGGTAAAATGGGTAACAACCTGTGCTATACCTCAGATAAACGGATTAAGAGATACATAGGGACCGACGGCGGGAAGCGACTATGTTTTATACTATGTATAAATAGGACTCTATCAGGGCTGTAGAGTTCGACAGGCTTATCTATTTCTGCCGCAAAACAGCGATGCTTTTGTCGTTGTATTGTGGTTTGGAAAATAAGGTATCCGGTATTATTATAGGCATTTTCCTCACAGTAACAACTCACTTGTGGGTTTGTATTTCTACTAGGTACATCGCCATAAATGGGCATATGAATCGTAAATGTTGTCTGTTATAATATAGAATAATGGACCCAATGCAACTTCGTTCGCGTACACCAACTTTACCCCTACGTACAATTTTTTTCTTGCTTATATACTTACCTCTTGAATTACTTTATCTGTTGTTGAAAACCGCATTAAAATGCGGTGCGTAATTCTAAAGATCTAAGCGTACATAAATACATAGCGACAGACGGCGGAAAGCGACTTTGTTTTATACTATGTATATACTCGTATATAGATAATAACTTTGCATCAGGTGTGTTTCGTAGCTCCTTACGAAAATTTTAGTTTTTATATAGATACTTTCAATTAGAGAGCTCTAAAATTTAGAGCAATCTAAGTTTAAAGTTAAGACAAATTAAAAGCTGAAAAAAATTAATAGCGACTACTTTATGTTGTATAGACTCTTAATGAAACCCATGAAATCCAAAAGATCATATATTTTAATTAGCATGTAAAACAATTCAATTGACAAGGAAGTGAATATTGAAATAAAAAAAATTCAAATATTTACAACAAATAGGTATACTAAAAAGAACGAATATACTAAACATCTAATATGATATATACAATCCCTTGAACAGTCTAGTCTAGAAATAAATTTAAATCATGCCAAACTTCGATTGTCTTACTGTTTCAGAGAGTAACTCTAGCAAACAATGAAGTCACAGAACACAGAGGCGTGGGTAGCTCCCGACCTTCAAGCATCCTATCAACGTGGCGGCGTCGCTACTCTAGAGCCGTGAGCGACGTTGGGGGCCAACTATGACTCTACCAAACTCTACATTGAATAGAGCGGTAAAAATGTAAGTAGAACAGTGATTCTAAATTTTGTTTCCAAACGAGTTATGTGGTATGAATAGAAAAAATCTATATTTACGACTGGGCTGACTCGTAATACAAAGGTAATTATGTAAATTAAATTTCTACGAGGAAATAATGTTTGTGTTATCTTATCACTTAATACCAAACTGCCCCTACCCTACCTTGCAATACATATAATGTATACCAGATCTGACACCCAGTTCACTCTGCAGCTGACGGTATTTTATTTATTTGATAGTTTATTATGCACAGGAAATACACTATATGACAAAGTAATAAATGGCATAACTGGCACTACTTATTACTAAAAGAAATCTCTTCTAGCAGGCTGTACTTGTGATTGTGACGATTATGAACAAATATTTTTGACGAGGGGTCGTTCAGAAAGTCCTAATATACCGCAGTGTTTTGACTGAAAGTGTGTGATTAGTCATCAGGAAGTTGTGCTTTCATGTTAAACCATATTGAGCTCACACAATACACAGCCTAGTAACTTAATTACCGATGACCTACCAATGAACCATGTTTGTCTTATTTATTAAATCCTATTTCGTCATAAAACATTGGTTTGAACACATAGTGAGTATAGATGAAATACGGCTCACAAAAGTTATCTATCCTGCGAATGGAAAGGTCGGCAGAAGGCGCTCAAGAAGGACTATAATAAATAATATTTTCCAAAAAGTCAGGAGTACTCTAAATATATATACTGAAGAAAATGTATGAATGTGGAAGAAGCAAAAGAGGTGTGTCAGGACAAACTGGTGGCACTCGCGTCTTTGACTACCACTATGGGATACGAATGCTATGAAGTAGCTATAAATAAATGTATTAATACAATAATTTCCAGCAGAAACTCTTACTACAGAATAGGTTTGTCGTGTCCGGCAGAGTAATACATACATTGTAACTTCTGGATCTCGTTCGAGGCGTCTAATATCAAGAGCTAAAGGACTGTCATAGATCCCAACCAATGAATCAACGGTTTATCCAATTCAGTCGCCGGAGAAAATTCAATTGAATGCACCAGTTGTTATGTCCCGGCTTGAAGGATATCGTTGCAAGTATCAGCGCACATTAAATATGTATCTAACTCACAATGGAATATTGCCAACCCAGAAATTTCAAAAAATATGAAACTTTGCGGATATTTTGAATCCATAATTAGACTATTAAATACATTATAAGTGAGGTTTGCTTTATGTAAATCATAGTACGTGATTTCATTTATTTTGTTATAGGGGCCGGATTAGGCTACAACCAAAAAATAGTATCAAGCTCTCTCTATTACCCACCAAGTTTCAGATTTTTTCGGGCAGATCTCCGGGTTGCTAATGTTCCGAAACCTACATGGAAATCGCAGATATTTTGAGCGATACACATTGTAGTCATTAATAAATATTACGATGGTATCACGTTTGAATGGCTGATACGAATAAAAATGTAGATGTGACCACTAAGATGGCAAACAATAGATAGATGTATGACTCTGAATACATCACTGGCCACCCAGTTTAGGACAGTACCTATAACGTCACTGGTCTAATGGTTAAGGTATCCGACTCGTATCTGATTCGAACCCCATGTGCCAAAGACTCTTTTCTAACATTCAGGTGCAAACCTGCACATTGAGGTGGTGTATCCATGATCCAATCTGGTTAGGTTCCCCTTTTAACAGGATCACGTACATCAGATGTCTTTCGCTCCTCTGTAATTATCTGATCTGCCAAATCCTGGATCGTGGTTAAGGTGGACCTCGGGCCTCTGAGCGCGAGAGCACAACCGGGACATTATCGACAAAATGATCTTAAAAGCGATGTATTAGATCGTTGTATAAATTACTTATTGATAAACGCCCGAAATTCAAGATTAAAATCAATCCTAGTATAATCGATTTCGAAAAAACGCCGGTGTTGGGTGCGTAGTAGCTTCCAGCCACCCGATCGGGAAACCGGTTATTAAAGGTGTCGAAAGCATCATCATAATCAATCACACATCAACATGTGTAATGCATTCAAATTAAGTTAGGTACTTAACAATAACATGTACCTACGTATTTTTTTATAAAGATGGATAAACATTTCGAAGTAGGCGATAAGACTGTTAATTATTAGATAAGTAATTATGTATTGTTTAAGTAAATAGTTTGCAATAAACCAAGCCTGATAGGATAATACTACTTATTCCTGTATGAAATAGTAATTTTTTATTGTCCATGCTGGAGATAGGGGGGGTACATACATACACAGACACCCCTGTATCCCATAGGGGTAGGCAAAGCTACATACACAAGTGCCACAAGCTACGATCGTGACACACCTAAGCTGTTGCTGATGTCTACATGATCTTGTCATGCATTCACGCCGAATTTGGGGAAGGGAGGCTATTTTATTTTTACTAAATCCGCGACATAAATCCCCCTCTATTTGTGTCTACTGTCTAGATCGACCTGCTATATGCAATTCGATTAATCATAGTATGACTTAGCGTAATACATAATGATTAGGCATTCATGTACAGAATGCCTGTTTAATTGTTGCCGCACTGAGATCGCCGTGACTTAAAGGTTGGCTCGTTAAATAGACCAACCAGTGCGACCGTCGCGGCCCTGAACACCGCACGGAACTAGCCTCAAGGCATACAGGGCTAGATACCACCACAATTGCCTTGTGTTGTGTCCCTTTGTTTATAGCTAGGGGTTATTTGAACAAAACTTCTTCATTCTTTTTAAAATAATTAGTTTTTCCTAAGTGCCTACTGATCGCAGGTACCATGCGATGCGGAGTGCAGACCGGCCTTTGTGGAGATCTCTGGGGGAGGCCTATGCCCAGCAGTGGGCGTCCTTCGGCTGACATGATGATGATGATGGATGCCTACTGTGTGCTTCCGTCCAAGACCTCATATGATTCCGACAAACATAAGCAGCCCCTTTTTCTTGTATGACTTAGCATGTATTTTACCTATATTTCGTAGCAAACAAAGCAACATTTTTAAATCACAATTTTTTTCTTCTCAAACAAGTGTGTGATCGACATTGAAACATAGATACCAAAGCCTAATCCAAACGGTACGTCGCCATGGAGGATGTTACGGTGGCGGCCGGAATGCACCATCGGTTGCGCTTGCGCAAGCCCCGTCCGCGCCGGGCTCAAACGTGTTGCGCCCGCGCCGGGGGAACATAAAAAGCAACATTTTATTGCTACGCGCCGTAACGGGCCCTCTACGGAACAGTGCCGTGGGCGAGACCTATCTATCACTAATATACGGATTTTTGTCTCTCTCTCTCTCTCCGTAGGCGTGATTTACGCACAGAAGCGAATCATATATGTAACAAGGAATAATACACATTCCTGTTTTCATTATTTTTAGGATTCTAAAAGATAATTCCTTAATTTAGATCCTTAAGAGAAAGTCTTGCTGGCTAGCTGTCTCTCGCAAACTCAAATTTACTTTTTCTCCGGAACAGATAAAGAAAGATACGAGTAACAGCTTGAAATTATTATCAAATAACAATGTCGGTGTAATAAAGTAATGGGGTCTTAAGTTCTAGATTAATCTTCAATCTCGTGAACACATCATCATCATCACAGCCCATAACAGTCCACTGCAGGACTTCGGGCCTCTCCCACGAAAGGGGAGGTTGTCGCCATAATCTCCACGCTTGGCAGGCGGGTTGGAGGTCGCAGTGTTATACAACAATGGAAAATGCTGCTGCCCATTTTCAAACCTACGGAGTCGCTTAGATTTTGTGCCTCAAAATCATTAGTCGCCTTGTACGACACCCACGAGTGTAAGGGGTTAGTGCTATTCTACTCTGCCGGACACCACACGGCGTGAACACATGCACGTCTTCAATTGTTTCAAATGATGAAATACAACATACGTGCGCGTTCTCGAGACTTGGGAGGGAATAAGATAACCAAGAGATCAAAAGAGAAGCGAGGACCTCAGCAGTAAAGGATAAAATCCGAAAACCATGAATTTGTTATGTTTTTTTTTTAATTTGTATAACTTTTACGTATTATTATTTTTCTGTGGTACAATATACCCAAGTGTCCTGCTTGCCGTATGATATGAAAAAAGTTATTTGCGGTTGATAAACTGACTTTTACTGAAAATTTACTTTGGGTATTTGAGCAGCTCAACAGATTTGAATGAAATATTTTATACGTTATACGTGTTACGTCGAAACGGAACACTCATGGCACGTATTCTACTATAACTACGAACGCCCGTTTTTTTATTAGGTATAGGCCTATGTATTGTATAATAATGATTGTAATATTGTACAATTTGGGTGTTTCCAGACAAGGAACTTCCCAGAAAAGTCAAATGTGGGCGCAGTGTGGGTAAGAAAATGGTAGCACCATTATTTTCAGCGAGTGGTCATTTAGCGACAATTACCTTGGACATTCAAAAACTGTTAATGCCCAATGGTACACTAAAGTGCGTTTACCAAGCGTATTTGGTGTTTTAAATGAAAAACGTCTTAAAAAGGGTTTCAGAGGGCTCTATTTGCACCATGACAATGCATCGTCGAACAAATCCGAAACACACAAAAAAAATTCAAAGAACACTGACATTCTAGAATTAACCGACCCGCCTAATAGCCCTGATTTAGCTCCGTGAGACTTCTTTCATTTTTCAAAAGTGAAATTAGGACTCCGTATCATTAAATTTGATAGCCCTGAGGACGCTCGAAATGCTTTTATAGCAGCAGTTGAAGTGCTCTCTAAAGAAAACTATCGCCAGTGCCTCAAATTTTATTTCAAGCCTTAATTTTTAGGTATATTTTTAAGTCTCAACTTTCCTGGTCACCTAATAACATATAATATTCGTGATGTTTTAATTTGATACTGGGCCTAATGAGCGAGGCATTTCCTTATTATGGAATAGCTGACCTTTCGTTGCAATTATGTAAATAATTTGATGAGGTACCTACGATAGGTATACTCTCAACTCAACCTTTGAGTAAATGAGACTCTTCCGCAAGCACCGCCATAGAACCGTCCGAATTGTAGAGCATCGCTCAAGGGACGGAACGAGGTTTATGATTTGGGGGCATTGACATTGAGTACGTGATTGGATTACCTGCAAGGGTAGGTTTGTGATTTTTTGTTGTTGTATTAATCGTTGTATTAATCGTTGTATTAAGGTGCAGTTGAATTATTATTGTCGAATCTATAGTTGGACCAATGGGCTATGACAGCGAAACCTATAACCAAACAAAATATATTATATATTTTTCTTCTAATAGTTACCTGCCTCATTTACAAAAAGACTACTCAGGAATTCAGGCTCTCTAAAAATTCCCCTACTCCTCCCATAGATCCGTATAACTAGGCTTTACTGAACTTTTTGTGAGATTCAGAGCAGATAGCACGCCTGCCGAGCTGAATAATTACCACACTGATTACTTTCTAACGCTTTCTGAGGCCTTTTATTTCTAAGATGTAATCTGTTCAGGAGTCCGGTGAGGCAATTTCAACACGTACGGCTGCTGGTCTACATTTTCCTGAAGATTCACTCGCTTGGCCATCAGCTGAGTGAAAGGCATTTTTTGCTGAGGTAAGATTCATTGTCAACAAAATCATTCATTTCATTGTTAGCAAATGTTCCATTCAGACTACCTCAACAGTGATTTGTAATTATTCACGTGCGTGTTCAGACACGAACCTAACCGAAAATGACTGATACCTAAGTAGATATTATTGCATTAATTTGTCATGCAGTGACTCGTACAAATTGCAGGTGATATTGGATAGATGCCTGACAATGTAGCGTTAGAATCACGATCGCGTTTGTAATCGCCATTTCTATGATCTGCGGGTAACGATAGGCTGTCTGTCGGCCTCGATTCACCCCGCTGTCTCCGCGGTTTCCATTTGCTTTGCCGGAGCAAAAAGTTGTGAACGGCAGCCGCGGCGGAGGCGGCGGGGAGACATTAATGCTCCCAGCTCCTGATGGCTCGGCGGCCGCGCCACCACGCAGGGTTTCCGTTACCGGCGTAATGACGCATTGTTGGCCCGAACGGTGCGGGGCATTGAGAGTTCTTGCGCGCGCGCAGCCGTCGCGGTGCGCAGGCGGCAGGCGCTCACCGTTATCCTATTTCCTCCCTCTTTTATGTTCACATATTGTATAACGCTACATATGTCCGCAACGTCTATTTCTGTACGGTAGTTCGAAAATGACTGGCTCAAGCAATCAGTCTTTTATAGCTTTATGCAATTAAATGCAAAATTTTACATCGTTTTATGGCGAGGCGTGCGTACGGATGATGATGGATGCTAGACCCTTCATAGTTTGGAATGAGAGATATCCATCTGTAAATTGTCATATAAATGAATTATGACGACAATTGTCAAAGTCCTTGTATTAACTTATTAAACTACAGCACTAATCCGTATTCCCACTCGCTGGGCAGTCTGGTCTAGATCTTTATATCTTGCGTTATGTCGCTAATAAATGGAACTTTTCATGTGGCGGGTTTTCTATAATTTATGAACATGGAGCTGCGGAGAGATTTGTATTTTTTTTGTGGAAAATGTAACCATCGCATCTAAATAGATATCGGATGGTTATTTTATGTGAATTAAACGATGCTACAACTATGTATTTGACCATGAAAAAGTGGAAAAAATCGGAATAATACAGTTATACGTTATTCAATTTGAGAAAATACTAAGTTAGTTTTCGTTAGTTATTCGGACTTATTCAGCCTTTTAGCGTAACTACCGACTCTGCAGAGTGTGCTCGTCTCCTGGCGATGGCAAGTACGGGTCGGTCCTCTGGCAATGCTATGGCCTTCCATCTTGGCCACTTTGGATAACCGTTGCATGTCGAGCAACAGGAGAGGAGCGCTGAACGCATTCCTCGGCGCGAGGACCTCCATGATGTCATCTCCTGGGCCGTTACCTCCGCTGATGGAAATTACTGCCTAATTATCAGAAGGCTGGATTCTTCTATGTCAAACGGATAAACATCGCCAGTCAGCGGGACTACGGCGAATCTTCTAGGCCCATCCACATTCAGTGGACTTCAGTATTCTTTTACCTCGAAGGTGTACCTAACTACCTAACTAATACAGAAAAGGTTTTTTAAAACGTGTATTAACCAGGCAAATCTATACTTTAAAAGAGACTATCATGTTATGCTGTACCAATTTAGTGGATGGAGCTCAGTCGGCTCGCCCGCGCCGTCTTCTAATTTCCGTGAGCTGCGGTGGCCGTGGCCACAAAAGTCGAAGTTTAGAGCCCTTCAGAAAGTGTGTCGCCGCCCCCCACCCGCCGGCCGCTCCCCGCGGCACATGCAGTCATCCATCGCCGCTCGCTCGGAAAACGTGTACCTATGCATTTTATAGTTTTCCTAGGAACAACATAATGTCCATCCGAACGAGACAACATGTAGGTGCGGTGCGGCGCTGTTGATACAAGATAATGTTACCCGCAGCCCCTAGGCACTGCAAATAGCTAGCTAATATAAGTGGACAAATCTAAGTACCTACTCGTTGCCTACAAGCGACAATTGAACGATTACGCAGTAGGTAGGTGCCCTACATGCCAAAGAGGCAACCTGCTACCCTCGATAAACTAATCTCAGATTTCATTAGGTCTGTTAATTTTTTTAATACTTATGCACTTAATTTGTTGCGCTACCCAAAATTGCCGAGTAGGCTGGCAGGTAAGCAGTTTTGTTTTAATAACCCCGTCCGCAGTCCTCTTCGGAGTGGAGTGGTCGGTGGTCGCGGGGAGGCAGGGCGCGGGGCGGAGGTTGCGCAACGCATCACAATAACGCGACATTACGTGCCGCGGCCGCCGCGCGGGGTCATGCGCCCGCGCCGAGTGCGCCCGACTGCCCGTGCGCACTGATTCGGGGAAAACTCTGCTTGCTGGTACCGTAAATGCTTGCGTGCGCCTAGTTAGGGCACTTCCAGGGTTGAAGATTTGGTATTTTGCAACCAATGCACTCTACATTTTGGTCTTTGGACGGCTTTAAGCTTGCGAAAATATGTATTATTGTATTATGATGAGTGGGCACATATACCTACGGAAAACAACACACATCACATATCCCGACATGTACTTACTAAGGGCAAGAAATATACCTACCTCGAGAAACATAGTCATTCTATATGTCTGTCCTCATCCGTCCCGTCCGGATAAGCCACTCAAACTAAACCCGATAATGCCTACGTAGTTAATCTGCCGCACCTAGACTGCCACCGCGCGGCGCCCGCGCATTCATATTACCTTTTGACTCACCCACTACTGCGCTTACTATAAATAAAGTTTCCCACGCTTAAGATGCATTAAGTACCTAGTTGTTCTCACCGTGCGAAGTGAACTGATCACCCACCTAGCTGTTCTAGAGCGAGATAGGATCGCATTAGATAGGTAGGTACCTATCAGAAAGGAAGTGGAACAGGAGGATTAAATTAAGTAGGAAGTAGTAGAGTGTGCAATAAGTGTGGGTACAGAAATCTGAACTGTGTAAACTAAAATAACCGACTACTTGCAGCACAGCTTAAGAGCTACCTATTTGACCAAATTAACTTCAGTATTTACATTAAAAGTTTAATTAACTCGCTGGCCTGATGTAACGCGAATGGGTGGCGAGTGGCTTTGTAGGTAGGTAGGAGAGGAGTTAATTAAAAATCTGGTGTTCCTATAATAGGCGCGGCTGTACCGTGTGCCGGCAGGATACAGTCTATTTCTGTGTGCTCGTAACGTGAGGTGCCAAAACGTTTTAATCTCGTAATAGAGCGTGTAGTGTTCCAGCGGGCAAGGATGCGCGGGCGCAGCGACGCACGTTTCTTTTTAGAAAGTGGCACGTGTCGGGGTTGTTCACCCTGCGCGATCCGGGTCACAGGCCCCTCGCCCCCCGCCGCTAGACGCGGGGTTGCCACACACGGCCGTACACTCCTAATCTGCTAATTCGGTGACATACCTAACTAAACCACGTTTTTATACTTGTCCTATTTTGGAGTGGACAATGCTTCTTGCAGTAGTTTTTAGTCAATCGCATAATTTGTTTTAGGTATCAGTGTATTTAACATTGGGCAAAAACATAGGTAAGGCTCTACACAAAGCTACTTTCAATAAGATAGAATTCTAGACGTAATACAAAATAAAGTCCCTCCTTCAACGCGTCTGTCTGTCTGATCTGGACCCAAAACACCAAAACTACTGAACCTACTTCGATTCTTGACTAATAGAAAGCTACATTCTTCCTGAGTGTTCTACCATAAGGTAGGAGTACTATATATCCCAAAAAATAGCAAAATCCCTCGGTATAGTCGAATGTTGGCAGATCGGCTAGAACGCAGATTAAAACCGCAGGGGACCACTCAGTATTTATAAAGCTAAGTTGGTGTCACAAATGGGTAAATAAAAAATGTGGTAGGTATACAAATAAAACTAGGACAATTCACTGTCGGAAATAGTGAAGACAATATAATTGTTTTCGCTATAAATATCTAATACAGTAGACTCAGGTAAACCAGAAATGCTGACATTGCAAGTTGCTGGCGTGACCTGCATCGCTCGTTGCGCCCTTACATGAAAGGCCACGAGTTTAACCAAATATTTTCCTCCTTTCTCTGAAATTTGTAATGTAATTTAGAATTTTATCATAGGAATATTAGGTAATACGAGCATCCCACTCACATGAGTGCGACAGAGCCGATGCTCTACGAAGCCGAGGTAACCGATATTGTTTAACGCCGATATCTGTTAATTAGTTATCTATTAGAAAAATATTTTAAAAGACTATGCTGTTTATACTTATAGAAGACAAGTTACACATGTTAAACATGAATTACATTCTGAACATATTCGTAATTACAGATCCCTCCAATACCTATAAAAAGAAGTACAAAATGCCTGCCCATGCTTTATAAAACTGTATATTTTTCATGTGTAATGTTTATGTTGTTGCAATAAATGATTACTAAAGTATGGGCTTTAGTACTTCGGTATCAAAATTGTGGTGGTCCGAGTGGCAACCCAGTCCACACAAGTGGACGCGATCCTTGATAAGGGAACTCCATTGACACCATTGCTGTGTGGCGACGGATAAGGCGCGCCGTATGTGGCGCCTTAAAAAATAATTAGGCCACTTAGGCGTTGACTTGGCACTTCCCCTCGGAGAGAACGACAAACAGTTGATACGGAGCTACTCCGTGTTGTGCATGCTGTGGGAACAGCGCTTTCCGTCATCTCTGTATGCACAGTTTGTGTACCTACATAAAAACAACAAACTAACTAGTAGGTAAGACATTTGACCGCACGTGTTGAGGCGCTTCGGCCCGGTCTGGTTTTGGCTACCGGGCCGAAAGAGCCCGCAGTTAAAAATTCTATTTAAAAATGATTTTACCTCCCGTTCTAGAGCCTTCCTTAAAAATGGAAATTTTTAAGTGCGGGCCCAAACGCCCGAGGAAAAATATTAATTTCAATTAATCAGTTGTTGTTTCGGCCCGCGTCCCAAAACCAGACCAGGTCGAAACTCCACTTGCTAACTGAGGATGCGGCTCACGATACAAAGCCTGTAAGTTGGCCCAAACTCGGGCCGAAAATTGGGTTCGTAACATGGGGCTCAAGGAACAAAAACGAAAATGTAATTAAAACTTGCTTTTATTAAAAGGTATAAAATTAAATTAAACAGATCTTTTGGCATAATACAGACATTCCAAACTAAGACCTAACCTAGTCTACATGTACCTATCTAATGTGATGATGTCGTATCCTATAATATCTACAGTAAATTTAACCCTATCTGTACCCGAATATAGTCTTCGCCTATTTTTGTTATCGCCAGGGCTAGTTAAATGTAAATAAGTAAGTAGGTATATACTTTCAAAAAAATATTCAGTGATACGATGTAACTTGTCCTTACGATGTAACGTAATCGATAAATGGTAGGAATTTAAAGCAATCTTGGCTTATTTAACGTTTCTATGTTTTTATTATAAACTTACGCAGTATTTACTATCTAGGTAATAAATTAAAAACTTTACTAATAACCATAATTAAATACTATCAACCTACACCTAAAACTAACAATACAACTAACCTATATTGATTTACGCTAGGAGATTTGTAGGTAGAAGTCTTCGCTAACCTGCCGTGTTACTTTTTACCTACATCTAACTTTAGATTAGAAAAGAACATTTCCAATGTCTACCTAAATAGCTACCTCTGCTACAGTAAATCAATCAAAGTATTAATGGTCAAGACAAAAATAAATCAGTTGGTCCACATGTGAATAGCTAACGTCGACCGTTCCCACATTGGTCCACGAGCTGGCCATCATGGCATCAGACTCAGCATTTGTGGTGCTGTCCGTCAGTGCAGCAGAACTCCTTCCCAGCTGAGAAGTTTGTGGGCGTCCATTCGCCGCCACAGTTCCTGACGAACAGGTATGCTCGCTCTCGGCGCACGTCGCGCTCCACCGCACCGCAGATGACAGGCCCGGCGCGCGGCAGGTATTTCAGTATCTGGAAACCGTTTTTTATGCAACACTAAGAAATTGGAAGAGTTTCTTTAAAGGGCAAAGCCTGGGGAGCGGTTCGATGGCGACTACTCTGCATTTTATAATACATTTACAGTTAGCGAGACAATGCGTGAAACTGCGTCGAAATATCAAGACAACTCGGTACCTACGCTGTGCAATAAAAATTCGTTAACCAGGTACCAACGCGACAAAAACCCGTAAAATATTACAAAAATGTCTGTAGGTGCTATTTTTTGTACTACTTTACAGCTACGACTCATTATATATAGGTATTACTTAACGCTATGATAATCTAGTCGTCTTCGTTACTTTGTAGTTTAATGACGATGGTTTCCACCACTGCTGCATTTGAGCCTTCTCCACAATTATATGTTGTTTTAGTAAAGCAGCAGATCCTGTTTATGAGTTAGATAAACGTCATACTAATACCAATAGGTACCTAAATTTGTAAGGATGGATGTTGCAAAAACTATTGAACGTATTTAGATCAAATATAGCAGACTTGTAGGCTTAGCTTATTATTTATCCCGAAATTGTCCACCATTTTGCTAGGATTTACAGTGTGGTGACCCAAGGAGAGCTTAAACTGAACATGCCGAGGATTCCTGCTCCTACTCGGACGTGCTTAGGTGGATAAAACAAAGTGACTCTTCAAACCACCACTAAGCGGCAGTTTCAGTGGTGGGGCTAAAAATCTCGAAGAAAAGTTAATTACTAAAATAATCATCTTGGTGTTAATCCTGGTTGTGCTTTCGCCGCATGATTGTCATGATTGGGGTCCGCCTTGACCATGATCCAGGATTTGGCAGATCAGATAATTACATTGAAGCGACTGAAATGTGACCTCCGTGACCCGGTTAAAAGGACAACCTGACAGAATTATATCATGGTTACACATTCAGGCGCCTGAATGTACAGGTTTCATAACGATGTTTTCCCACGCCGAAAGAGAATCGGTTAGTACTCACTCAACTAATGACTCAAAACTCAGAAAAGAGTGAATGGTAAATGGCGGCAGCGGGATGCGAACCTCGCGCTTACGAGTCGGATACCTAAACCACTAGGCCACCGACTGTCCGTCTCCAAGAGTTTTCTTTAATAGCCACGCTTGGCAGGTGGTTTGCAGATCGCAGTGTTGACAGTTTTGAACAGAAAACGCTGTTGTTCATTCTGTAGTAGACTGAGGTCCAAGTTGGTCTACCTCGAGGCCTTAGTCACCATACTACACCCGTGACTGAATCATCGACCCTTACTTTTTGTCCAGTTCTTGGGAAACCAACTAAAGTAAGAAGAAATAACTTGATGCT
Organism: Blastobasis lacticolella; assembly: GCA_905147135.1. Classification (NCBI taxonomy): domain Eukaryota; kingdom Metazoa; phylum Arthropoda; class Insecta; order Lepidoptera; family Blastobasidae; genus Blastobasis; species Blastobasis lacticolella. Next base: position 12,606,290 of record LR990046.1, on the reverse strand, counting down.
ATTTTAAATTATTTTTTGTGTAAACGCAAGTAACGTTTTGTACTGTCAAACAATCAGATTCATATGGCTACATAGAGGCTCTAACACAGAATGTCGTTTTGCATACGGCCCATGTGTAGCCTCATAATTGTTCCACCGTACATACCAGCATAATATTTTCTTTTTTTAATTAAACCAGCGACTCGACATAAAAAAAAACATCTGGGCGTTAATGTCCCGGTTGTGCTCTCGCGCACGAGGGCCCGGGGTCCGCCTTGACCATGATCCAGGATTCGGCAGGTCAGGTAATTACAGTGGAGCGACTGCCATCTGACCTCCATGACCCTGCTACCAGGGAAACCTGACCAGATTGGATCATGGTTACACATCCAGTCGCCAGAATGTGCAGGTTTCATTCACGATGTTTTCCCTCACCGTAAGAGCATCGGTTAGTATATAACTAATATACATAACTCAGAAAACAGTCATAGGTACATGGCCGGAGCGGGATTCGAACCCGGGACCTCTGGCTTACGAGTTGCATACTCTAACCGCTCGGCCAACCAACGACTCTACATATTGTCGATATAATACCTAAGAAGTAAGCTTTTACCCCTAAGATAAAATTTTCAATTTCCAATGATAACTCAAGCCACTCTATATTTTTGGTAAACGCAGAAAACATAGAACACGACCGTGACCGCTTTTATGCACCAGTTGTCCCTATTCCTCATTTTAAGTAAATATATTTAAAAGGGGGCCATAGTTAAAACTGAAGTCCATACAGGCTACCAAACCTAATGACGAACAGAGATTAATAACGTTCTTCAGAATTCTCCAACTTACCACATCCAGACACTTGCTGATGCAATGCTTAGCGCCGACTGGTCCACATGGTAGAGCCGGGTGGTCAGTGTCGTAGGTGACGACTGGTACGCCCTGTGGAGGGCCCCGGGGCCTGCCGCGCCTCCCTGGCTTCAGACCCACGTCTTGGGACATGAACACGCCGCACTGGCAAGGTTCGACCTGAATCAATCGGTGTCTATGATTAGCTAATGCAAATTATAAGTATGGTTAAGTATTCAAATAGCTCGAGTCGATAGTTCGAGTAGCTTGAGATACATCAAAGATGTGTGTAGGTCATCTGTGTAGGTATTTGTTTGTTAAAGCCGAATGATAAAGAATCACTATGTCCTATGGAGGTCCTATATTCAGCAGTGGGTGGACGTCCTACGTTCACGCGTTTATTTTTTTCTACTAACATTTTAAAGTTCGGTAACGCTTAAGTTAAACTGCTGTATCGACACATTAATGTCTTTAAATTATAATCATTAAACTTTAACTTGTAGGTATGTTTATTCTTTAACACGACCCACATAATCGTAGATGAGCGCGTAGGCATTTATGAGTGTCGAAAATGTGGAACAAAGGAGGCACGAAAGCCAATTATTACGTCGTAGGTATATTTGGCTTTGATATAATATAAGTTAAAGTAGGTGAATACAAAAGTAAAATAGAAAACCCTCAATAGCTACCTATACCTAGAACCAGGATAAACAAGAGCAGCGGTGGTAAGGAGTGGTGGGGCATTGTTTGCCCGACATATTGGGAAATGGATAGAATAGATAGCCTAAAAACTTACATCTTCATCTAATTCCTCATCCAATTGTTCCTCAACAGATTTGAGACTCTCATATTGGTCTCGTTTGAGTTTCCTGCGCCCCTCGGCGGCGGCGGCGAGTAAACATGTGACCAAAAGAACCCAGTGCCAAGCTGCCATTTTCATTTATCTGCCTGCAAATTAAGAATTTAGACATATAGAAGTAAAACTTAGGTTAACTTTGTAGCTGATTCATTCATCGAAGTCGACAGGCACAGAACGTTTATAATTTTTAGATAGGTAGATACTTATATAGTTAACCAATTGCATTTATTGTCTTGGTTGTTAATTATCTTTCTAGCGGTCAATCCCTGCTTCTGCCAGGGTCCGCTCTCCTAGTAAAAAACGCCTTCAGGTTTACCGAAAGCGCTCTCCTACTAGAACCTTTCTTTAAAAACTAGCGGTGTTTTTACGTGCGAGGATGACCATCTGACCCGCACAACCCTTAGTATACTCGTAGTTATGCAACCGAGAAACCAAGAAACCGAGAGCTTAACAATTAATAAAGAAAGCTTTACTCACTTATGAAAACCCTCTGGAACCACAATCACTGTTGAAACAGTTAAACTTAAAATAAACTTATTTTCTTTAACTCCTTGGCATCACTGACAAAGCTTCCTCAGTCCTCAAGCAATACCTATAGTGGACGAATGTGACCGTACCATGAAATTGGGTTTAATATAAACCTTCCGGAGAAAACATGTGATTACGTCAATTTCATGAAATTCTTAATGAGAGCTAGCTCAGCAGTTTACTAAACGTGCGTCAAAGCCGTTTCGCCGATAGATCCTATACATACGTGATTCTCAAATCTGAGATAATATCATACCCCCGCTGATAAGCTTGCAGCTTAATGAAATAAAACCACATACAGTAAATTGATTAAATACCAAGCAATTAATCATGTTTGAGTGTACCTACTTAGGTAGGTATCTAACGTAATTAATCTTCTATGGTCTACAGATTTAGTCCTGTTGGGCCATGGGCAATTTGTTACTTACCAACCAATATAAATAATTGCCACTAAAGTTCTCCAATGGCGACCACGTACCGGAAGACGCAGCGTGGGTTAGACCGACAAGGTGGACCGACGACCTGGTAAAGATTGCAGGTACCAGCTGGAAGCGGAAGGCACAAGACCAGCATTTGTGGAGATCTCTGGGGGAGGCCTAGAGGGAGTACTGGGGGAGCAGTGGACGTCTTCCGACTGATATGATGATGATGAATGTAAATAATTAATACCGTGCTTACCCAAAATTGTGATTGCCGTAGATAACAACCCGCGACGTGTATACCTAGGTACCTCCATTTAACATGGTAAAACGTTTACTCTTTTTATATGGGCGAATAAGTGTCATAGGTACTTTTCTCACTTAGGTATCTACTATGCAGGCAATTCCCGAGATCGACCAGTCCTGGCCGATTACTTTTTAACCAGAGATCTCTCCCTCCTAAGTCCTCCTCGGGAGTCTAATTGACTTACCTTCTTCGTCTTCGTTAACACTACGTCAGTATTGACCTACCTGATCAAAGCGGTCAATCCCGGCTTCTGCCAGGGTCCGCTTTCTACTTTCTGTTCTCTACTTTGCCCGATCTTCCGCATTCTCTCCTAGCGTCGTAAACCACAACGGTTTAGCCGCTTGTTCTCGCATCCGACTCAGTGGTGTCAATCCGTCGCTTCTTGGGCCTCCTCGGGACCTCTTTTCTGACAGCGGCAGGTTTAGGCACAAATTCTGCGAGTATGCCATTCGTTGGGACTTAATCTTATCTCCGATAGCCTATGTCTTCCCAACGGTGAAAGAATTTTTGAAATCGGTCCTGCTGTAGTTTCGAAGCCTATTCAATACAAACAAACAACAAACAAAAAATCAAACCTTTCCTCTTTATAATATTAGTATAGATATCACGCCAGGGCTGCCTCGTTTACTCGCTAAAAGGTAGAACAACACTACGTTTTTCAATAAATCATTATGTTGCTAGTTCAAATAGAAATTTATTTCTTAATTACAAATAGGTACTTTTATTACATTAATTTTAATGAAAGAACTAAAACCAGAGACTGGGAGATAAAATTCGGAAAAAGCAATATTGGATAGATTTATATATCAAAAACGTTCGTAACCCCAGCGGGTTCCTAGTATCATTTAAGCACTTAAAAAGGCATTACTTATAATTAATATTTGTAGTTATTTTCACAAATACGAACATAGATATCATGTACTTAAATTTAACTCGATAATCCTGCTAAGCAAATCCTTCACAGCCTTCAAAACGCCAGCCTCATTTAAAAATGTTTAAAATGACTACTCTAGCATTTAGATTACATTTAAATGTAGACCTACACAGGTACCTACAATTTAAGAGCATAAGTGCACGACCATTTACAGAAAAAAATATTTAGCAGCTTGCTGCAGCCACATACAGGGTACCTATTTGTTAGGTCGTTACGACAAATTGAAGGCTAAAAGATCATCGTTCATAGAGTCATCCTTGAGTCCCACAATATTTTGATTCAATTTTTTTTTAATTATGTCAACGAATCATTGTTACAAAAGGTGTGACCAAGCAACTTTATAAAAAATAATAATATGCTTGGATAATTCACACAGCGCCATCTAGCCGCAAAGTAAGCAAAGCTTGTGTTACAAAATTATTATACATGTTACACCCAAACCCGTAACAGAAAATAAAATGCATCATTTCAATTTCTGCCCGGCCGGGAATCAAACTCGGGACCTCTGCGTTAACCAACTCAGGTCGTAAAATTGTTATAGAAGGCCATTGTGATTTTTTCTATAAGTTTATATCTTAACGATATGCTGCTATGGGATATGGTGATTCACCTTTGATCCCATCAGTTCTTCGCTAATTCCATTCTGGTACTCATAGGGTGGTTATGCACTTATTCTCTTCTGATGTAGCTAGACCACATAACCGAGAAATAATTTAAAATCTATTAAGTAGGTGTACCTGTACCTATTTACTACTTTTGAATTACGAAGACGCGACTATACTATTCATAAGTGTTGGTGATTTGTAACTAAAACTTAAAAGCCACCAAGCACAGACCCAGCTTAAAGCACAGTATAAAAGATCACCCCAAAGGTATAGATTTTCTGTCCATTTCCGAAATAATCATATTTTTGGGATACAGCAAAGCTGGTGTACAAATAAACAGGTGTATAAATAAATAATTGTAAGAAAGTAAGTAACAGAATTATCGAAAATAAAATATGATGATAACAAGCAAAATGTTTAATAAGATTTCAATGAACATGCTTTTAAAACATTTTAACTATAACAAAGAACGAAACAAATACATAAAACAAATTAAACTGGAACGAAAACGAGTTATTACATTGTTTGTAAATATTGCCATGCCATTTTCCATACATTTCATTGTATATTATATTATATTAAAGTACACTTTCCTTTTTTCTCCACAATATGGTTTAATAATATACAAAATAGAAGTAGTACTCAGATATCACTGTATACTAGATTGTTCACAAACAAATATTGTTGAAATACAAAAAATACTTCACAGTGTGTAGTAACATACTAATGAAAGTATAACTTACATTAATAATCTTTTTATTTCAACTTAAATACTATTTTGTATTTGTTTCCTGACCTGATCCAATTTAGAGTTTGAATTACAGGAGCATAATATCTAAAGATGGGGTACATACATTACATTCAGGAAATAGATAATAAACTAGGCTATCAGTCTTAAGTAGTTATTGACTTGAGTGTGGACAATAATGGACAGATTTATAGATTTTATAGAGCACATCCATATAAGAAATACATTACTATAATATGCTTTTAAATCATTTTCTTCTATGTATCTAATCAATTGTACTCTGTTTTGAACTTAATTAATTAATATCAATATTTATTTTGTGAATATTATTGGCACACTTAATTATGAATCTCAGTATTACACAATACTTGTTTAAATCTAGTTCAATAAGAACTATTAACAATATATCTTAATAATAAGATTTTCAAAGACTTTAAATAAATGCCTATTTAGACTGCCTTTAAACTTGTATAAGCATTACCACTTAAATATTATAAGAAATAAATTAGCCTTCAATACTAAACTTAACTATCTTTCGCCAGCATTAGCTTAGCCTCACCCTCAAACACAACCTTTTTCTCCTCCTCAACAACGCAGAAAAATTTCACTTTCAGGATTTTTCTTACATCAACTAATTCAACACTGATAGTCAATTTCTCTCCAACAAAACATTTGTTGGGGAACTTCATTGTTTGTGAGACTAGCACAGTGCCAGGCCCCGGCAAATGTGTGCCAATGAGGCCAGCCACCAAACCATTTAGAAGAGCTCCGTGGACTATCGGCCTCTTGTTGCCATTATTTTTGTGCAAATGGTTGTGATCACTAGTGAGATTCGAAAACGCATCCAAGTCCTTTTGAGTCAATGTTCTTTGTATCCTAATCTTGTCTCCTGCTTTGAACGGAGTGTTGCTGAATGTAGTGGTATGTATTTTGCATATTTTTTGGTAGTTTTTGTTATTTACAACAATATATGGGAAACGGTTTGACAGCATTTTGTTCATTTTGGAACGAGTTGTACAATGTTCAGCACATCAATTAAAATGTTACATCATACCAAAAACATCCTGTAAGAATATGTTAGACAGGTTGACCAATCTTTTATCTTCACCATTTCTGTAATGTTGCATAATTAGTTTTACATCTTCATTGGCGATTTCAGGGTTTGTTTGATAATTATTGAAATAAAGCAGTGTTGAAATTGAATCAGCAACTATATCAGAGCATGAACACTTCAACAAATCAATGATGGGCTTCAGGCCAGCATGAGTAAGAATGTAGTCTGCATTTACTGGATCTGTAATTATTTAAAATATGGTTAATGATAAATTGTGGTAAACCTACAATCAAATCTACATATATTTCCCCACCCACGAAATATTATTGTTTGCAGGCTGTATTGTCATTATTTTTTTGTAAGGAGGCAGGGTATAAGTTAGTTAGTAGCCACCTACATATCAAACACTTAAATAATTAAATAAAGTACTATCAGAATTAGCTTTCAGTGCTGCATAGACTGTATGCATGTGCATGTTATTATCGTCAAAAATTAACAGGCAATCTTTGAACATGACAAAATATATTGACATTGACTTGTAGCAAACAAGTATTCACCACTGCGTATGGCTGTATTAGTTTGGTCGGTGTGTTGGTCAGAAATACTACAAACTGACACTCTGTCAATACATATCGTGAGGACCGAACGTAAACACCGACAGATGGGTCAGTACTGTTACTGGCCTTACTTGTGGTAATATAGTACTGTGTAGGTTAATTTATTGAAATCATTTGTTATAGTTTACTTACCTAAACATAAATTGCATATACCAGCGCAAGCAAACCGTAAAAGCTCGATGTTAGTTTCATTCTTCAAGACAAAAAGGAATATGTCTAAAACACCAACATCTCTGATGAAGCGGTAGTTGACTGGGTCATATGCAAAATTCGCCAAATTGGCTAGAACTTGGCTCTTAGCACCTGAAACGTAAAAGAATAAAGAATTAATTAATGTGAAGGTCGTACATTATTATAGTTAACTTGGGTGAAGGTTGATTTTAGTACATAGTAGGGTGTAGTGCTTGTTATATGTTATGTGGTGCTTTCATATGAATGCGACGACGTACACACGTGATACTAACTGAAATATATCTTCCACAAGCAGCATGCGATTGAGTAGGTTCCAAATATACATACCAAACGAAGTGGAATTCAAATATTCATCAACAAGGAGAGAAAGATACTCTTCACGATTCGTCCCATCCACAGGAGTCCGTTGTTTTAATTGAGCCTTACTGCTAAACATTTATTAACCTTTATTTAAAATATCTTTTTGAGTGTTTTAACTTGTAAAGTCCTTGATTTATGTTTTTTCGACGCACATCATCAAATAATCAAGCACAATCACAAAACAAGCTATAGTCAAGACAAGACGCCATTTTTTGTTGTTTTTTTAATGACTTCGGCTCGGCATCCAGGGAATGTCGGGTAGCACAAAGAGGGTAGAATATTAACGGAAGGAAAAACTAACAGCAGAAAAAAGGCAAACTACGGTCAAAGCCATGAAAGCTTACGCTAAATAAGTTCAGCCCTACCTTCTCGTACAGCTTAGCTAACTTTCCGATCTCTTTGTTAAGGACCCAAAGTGGATTCCGCGGAAACTAATAAAGGTTCATGGCAAAACTCGATTGGAAAAACAACAAATAGCTTGCTTTTATTATAGCCGTTTTCATCTGTTCCGGTAAGAATAATATGAAAACGTAAGGTGCAAATTCCAATTTTTATAAACGCCATATAAGCTACGCGTCGACTAGTCCGCACCGCAAGAGCCGCACGCGCCGCACGCGCCGCACGCATCGCATTGAGATATTGCTGACGTTGCTGATGGCATGGCCACACTGGCCGCACCGCACGCACCGCAATTGCGGGCAGGGATGCCAACTGTGTGTCATGGTTTGGTCTAATAAATGACACTTTAAAATAACGCTTAGATGGTTACCCCGATTGCTCTTTCTCTTTGCTCTAAAAAAAATTAAAGTCTGCTGACTGTCGGTACGGGTTATCCCTCTATATTTATAATATTAGTTCATTAAAGTATCATTTAATTTCTTGTAATGGATATTGATGAAGAGATGTTGTTTGTTGGCAGATGAAGAGGGACGTAAACCGAAATAACGTCAAGCATGGGTTCATAAAATAAATATGAGAGACCAATATTTTTTGATTACATTCGTATGTTAAAAATCTAGTTTCATAGTTTCCGAGATATTCTCAAGCCCTATTTGACAAAACAACATACAAAGTTTAGAAGGGCTGTAGTGCCAGAAAAAGACTGGTAGTTTATTTAAGGTAAGCATATATTATTAATTGGTACGTATTTACATATTTCCTACATTATTATTAGGTACTATTAATTATTTACACTCCGTTGCAAAAAAACGGACAAATAGGTCAACTTTCATACAATCCTTCGAAGGCCATTTAAAATGGTAACGCGGGCAAAAGCTAAACTGTCATAAAAACGATTTCTACGCGGGCGTGCTTGCGGGCAAAAGCTGGTCAAAATATATTTCCAGTTATATTGATCTTAAAAATACTTTTCTTTGTTCTATTTCAATTTCAAAACCAAACCTCAAAAACATCTTTATATCAATCAAGTGCAATCGGGTGTGATAAAACTTTTTCTATAGTTATAAGTATATTTTTTTAGGCTTTTTATTCTCTTATACGTATAGTGTCAATAAGTGCCCCTTTTCCCTGAGCCCATTCCCATGCAACATTGCGTAGTATGTTTACGGTCATTCAATAGCATCAAAGGGCTCCATATACATCAATCGCGAGTTCATCACGCGCGCATCCTTCTATGCTCACCTTGTAGCCAAAGCCACGACTCCCAGAACAACAACACACCACTCACAAACACATCTACTCCCTTACACTTACTCCTTAGCCAGTTAAAAAGTTCTACAGCCATAGTGAAACGCATACCTCGTGGTGCCCGATCCTGTGTAGCTTCCGCTCTAGCCGAGTGCATCAAAAGATGCACACACGAGAACAATCTCGTGTCCTGGCATGACCTCCTCACCTTTTCATACAAAACTCTACACACCTCACTTGAGAATAAGACCTCCCTCACACAGCAAATAAAAAACAACACTTCTCCAAACACACAATTACCCCAAGCGGCGCCTCGAAGGCCTCAGCATAGCAGACATCATAATGACATATTTTCTAAAGTAGAAGAGAAAGTGCAAGACGGAGATTTAAAAGGCGCCGCTCGGCTACTTTTTTCAAATGATACCATTGCACCCGACTCACCGGAGACCGCCACCGCACTACAATCCAAACACCCCCCAGGCCCTTCCTGCCCCCCTTTTGTAGACCCCCCATCTGACATCGCAACATGTCTCCGCGCCAAAGAGGAAGATGTTGTTGCCGCCATCGCCACCTTCCCGGCAGGTTCGGCGTCCGGTCTGGATGGCATCTCCCCTCAACACCTCAAGGACCTCACCAGCCACGGTGTGGGCATGGCCGGCGACCACGTCATCTCAGCCCTAACCGGGCTGGTGAATGTCATGCTAGAAGGGAATGTGTGCCAGGAAGTGACACCGATCCTATACGGGGCTAATTTAATAGCCCTGACTAAGAAAGACGGTGGCGTACGACCGATCGCTGTAGGTTTCACCCTGCGGCGATTGGCTGCCAAAGGATAGGGTCTATCGGTTCATACAAGGTGTTCACTAAGATCCAGCCGGTACAAAGTGAATAAAAAACGGAAGTATGTAAAATACGGAACTCGAATCAGTTGAAAAAAGAAATCTAAGTCTAGCCAATTCTTCACAATTATTTTTTGAAAACTTAATATTTTTAGCAAAACTGCAACACTTACGCGACACTCATGCAACACTGGAACAAGCCGTAGAGTAAACGATGAAAGAAGAAACTCCTTTTACGCCCGGAGTAAGAAGTATTTTTCGTCATAGCGAAGAGAAATCAATGAGGAAAGAAAAAACTCCTTTCAAGAGGAGAGGGCATTATGTTCAATAATGCGTGTAATGCTCTCGCTTTGAGAAAACACTGGTAATGCGGCGTGCCACGTGACATACCTTTTGATGTTACATAAAATAGCTGACGGATGTGCCCAAAATCAACTAGTACAAGAACTAGATTTCCTTAGAATCATGGTATGTACAACACCTCGGTCGACCTCGCTTCGCCAACAGTGTTAGGGGGGCACACATAACGAGTTTCCAACTCGTTTCGGTGCTAACGTTTGACAACCCTCAAATACGAAATGGTCACCCATCCAGCTCCCCTGCATTACTAGCATTGGTTAACCTTGGTTTTTACTACATAATAAACACCTTATCTGACACAATGACCAAAACTAGAATTAAGTCTCGTCATTTTGAAATGTCATGCCAATGCCAACAACAACGACGCTGTCACATGGTCTGACAAGTTTATGGCTCTGTAAGAAAACTCCTTTTAAGGGGCTCAACGGCAAAAATGCATACAATTCGTGACACACACCTTTTGATACATAGAATGGCCGACGGATGTGGCCAAAAAGAAACTAAAATAATAATTACAATTCCCCAGCATCATAATACATATTATTATGGCTAATTAACTCGCTCACAGCCTATCATCGCCATAGAAATTACAACCACAGGGCAGGTCTTCCTAACGGAGTATGGAGTTTCATTCGTCATTAGTGGCAGTGTATGACAAAGACAATGACATGTCTGTCATTGTCAATGTCCAAACCTAGGATTTTTTATCTGTCTGTCTATGCAGTGCCATAAACTTAATCTGACCCAGAGACAGCGTCGCTGTTAATGGCATTGACATGACATTTCAAAATGGCGACACTTGGTTCCAGTTTTGGCCACCGGGTCAGATAAGTTTGTGCATCCATAGCTTTTTTTGGGTGTGTTCATAATATCATGCCAAGAATGCGTTCGTTTCATAGCAAATTAGTAATATTTTAAACATTAATATAAATAAATTGGCTAGCTAAAGAATTTAAATAATTACGAGAAGACATTACGTTTTATAAGCTTTATCCATTACAACTCTCATTATGCCGGCTGGTGATCAGGAAAATTTTAGACTGTCTCCTTTGTGTTCGACTAACTCGTTCTAAATTCCAGTCTCTTTTCGAACCCGTACAGGTTGGCTTCGGAACCCGCGGAGGCTGCGAGGCAACGGTCCATGCCGTACGCACCTTCACGCAAGACGATCTGTGCGAGGTGATACTTAAATTAGATGTAAAAAATGCTTTTAATTCGGTAAACAGGGACACCTTCCTGAATAAAATTAAACTACATGTTCCGGAGATTTATAATTTTATGCTACAGTGTTATCACTGTCCTTCAAAATTATTGCACAAAAATAATGAAATTCTTTCGGCCGTGGGGTGTCAGCAGGGTGATCCACTCGGTCCAGCGATCTTCAGTTTGGCCATAAATTCGATAATCCACAGTGTCAAATCAAAATTAAATGTATGGTACCTGGACGACGGTACCATAGCTGGGGATGCTCAGACTGTCCTAACTGATTTAGAAATGGTAAAACACAATTTTGACCTCATTGGTTTGGAACTAAATTTTAACAAATGTGAACTGTTCATTTCTGAAAAAATAGACACAACCTTGGCACAATCCATAATCCAAAATTTTAATAGCGTAGCCCCAAACATAAAAATACTCACAAAAGACAGTCTGAGCCTTCTTGGCTCCCCTATTTTCGACGAGGCCATTCCACCGCTTCTAACAAGTTCGGTTTCTAAATTTAATGAATTTTCGGACCGCCTCCTTAAAATTAGCAGCCATTCTGCCCTCTTCATACTGAAGTTTTGTCTTTTCGTTCCTAAATTTACTTACCTGCTCCGCTGCTGCCCAGTGTGGAAATTCCCTGTACTAATCCAACACTTAGATAATGTAATAAAATTCCAAATTGAATCCATCACAAATATCAGACTCAGCGAGCAGGCTTGGACCCAGGCCTCCCTGCCAATTAGGTATGGTGGCCTGGGAACCCGCAAAATCTCTAGTGTAGCACTGCCGGCATTTCTGTCCTCTATCTATAGCTCGTCCGACCTCACAGGTAATATTCTTAAAGCCCCCGCGGCTACAAACTGTGAGGTCGCGTGCTTGGCGGAGGCTGAAACTGCCTGGCTAGCTGGACCGAGCCCAAATTTTCCTCCCACGCCCAAAATTCAAAAGGCCTGGGACAACATTTCTTCTCAAGTCATATTAGACACCCTTATTAATATCTCACCATCTTTAAAAGACCGCGCCAGGCTGGAAGCAGTTGCCAGACGAGAATCCGGGCACTGGCTCCACGCTTACCCATCCCCCAACACCGGCACTTTCATCGACCCGACCACTCTCCGTCTCGCCATCGGTCTCCGGCTGGGAGCCGAGGTTTGTATCGAGCATAGTTGTGCTTCTTGTGGAGCGAGTGTTGACCGCCTCGGTCACCATGGGCTTGCCTGTTCTTCGAGCGCTGGCCGCCTCTCCCGTCACGCCGCGATCAATGACATCCTGCGACGGTCTCTCGTCAGCGCCAACGTCCCCGCAATCCTGGAACCTCAACACATTGCACGGGACGATGGCAAGAGACCTGACGGGATGTCTATGATACCATGGAGGATGGGTCGCCCGCTGGTGTGGGACGCCACGTGCGCCGACACACTAGCTGCCACCTATCTTCCGGCAACCGCTAAACGGGCTGGCGCGGCGGCTGAGATACGAGAGCGCTCGAAGGTGGGCAAGTACAGTTGTCTCGGCGCCCAATACGAGTTTGTCGCATTTGGTGTCGAGACACTGGGTCCGTGGGGCCCGGGCGCACACTCGCTCTTCATGGAGCTTGGTAAGCGGCTCAGGGAGGCGACGGGTGACTCACGTGCCGTCAGCTTTCTCGCGCAGCGGCTAAGTATCGCCATCCAGCGCGGGAATGCCGCCGCCATGATGGGCACCTTACCGCGTGGCCCTGGTTTTTTACATCTTTTTTAATTTAGGTTAGTTAGATAATTAAATATTTATATCTTATAAGGGTTTAGTTTAGTATATTTTATATGTATTACTGTATATATTTTTGGTATTTTAAATGTAGGTATTAGTGTATATTGTTATTATAAATGTAAATTATTTTATCATTAAAAATTCAGCCCTCTTTATATCATAACATTATTACTTACTTATTTCAGATATATTACTGTTTGTACAAATTTGTACAAGCATCAAACCGCACGAGTCGGATTGAGCAGAGCAACTATACCTACGAGGGGCCACGAGTTGCTTATACATACAAAATCAAAATGCATATTTAAAAAGCGTGTAAAGGAACATTACGTGCCTGAATGTTATACAATACCTGTATTTATTTTATTATGTATATATGTATGTGTATTTATAAATATACTATATTGTGTGTATTTAGTATCTCATTTATAATTTATGTAGTTTATTAAATATAGATATGTTTTTAAACTAATGCGCACGTCTCATCCCCTATAATCTATAATGTCCCTCTTCTATAGGCCTGCTGGAAGAGAGTTCTTCTTAGAAATAAGTAGTCTTTAATTTTGTAATTTCTGTATACTATATTGTATGCAAAAATTATTATTTTTTATATTGTGTGCAATAAATTGTTAAATAAATAAATACAACAAAGAGTAACATCTAGGATCTACGAGCTCATCTAACTTGAAAGGTCGTCAATTACAATCAAATTACAATAATTTTTAGGACCTAAATGGTTTACTGTAAACATTTAAGTTTTATTCAATACTAGCAGCCGCGGCTTCGCACGAGTGCCACTACGGGTACACGGTTTACTTTCAAGCGAAAATTATTCGATTCCTCACACGACCGCTGCGTAGGGAGCCGACCGCGTGAGTAAGCCGCGCGGCACTTTATTTCTTGACATTGACTCCCCTCCACGTACCCCGTGCTGCCTAGATAGTCGAGCGGACTGAGCGGCGAACACGCGACTTTTTTCTAATATTCACATTTTTAAATTCGTGATATCTTTCGAATGGAATGTCTGAATTGAATAATTCAAAAAGTTAATATAAAGTAATTGATTTTGATAATGATTATAGCTAAGGTACAAATAAATAACGTTTTTTAGCGGCGGCATTTCAATTAAATTTTAAAAATAAAAGACCATTATTGTGACATAACTATAATAGTTAGACATATACTGTCGCAACACTTTTTGTAGATAATGATGTGTTCTGCAAAGTCGTAGTACATTATTTTGTTCTATCATCAATAGTTTTCGCAGCACACGCGTTGTAAGGAATTTTTTGGGTATTTTTTACACCTTGGATTACATTATTGGAGTTTTAGTAATAATCCATAATTTTTTAGAAAATATAATATAGCTTATGTCACCCGGGGATAGTGTAGCTTCCCAACGGTGAAAGAATTTTTGAAATCGGTCCTGTAGTTTCGAAGCCTATTCAATACAAACAAACAAAAAATCAAACCTTTCCTCTTTATAATATTATTATTTAATATCTACTTAGTTACTTTTGGGTTTTGAATTTTTGAGGTACTTAGGATTTGAATTTTTCTTACTAAGAAGGTTGTCAAAATAATGACCACACTACAATATTTTTGAGTAAATGTTTTATTTTAAATATCGAATTTTTATTCAATAGCTACATTATTAACGGTTTTGAATTGTCTCCCAACAGCCGTGTCATTCTATTGCTGAAAGATAGGTATCTCCTACTATTGAGTACGTCTCAGCCTGAACTTCGAATTGTAATAGCATTATAAGAGTAGGTATAGTATTCTGTACTATACCCACTCTTATACTAGTATTGCGCACGAAAGTTAGCTGAGTCCTGATATGTAGATCTACAAATTACAGAAAGATATATTGAATTATCAATGTTCATGCTTTGCTTCTTGGCTTTACAAAGCAGACACTTTTTGTGCTGGTAAGTGTATGTCATCGCCGTCGCCGCCGCTGACACCGGGTCTATCTGATTGTCTGTGTTTGTGGCACTATATAACTCTTTACAGCGGTATGCCTATGCATACCGGCCATACGAATGGATCTGGCAAACTGCGTTTAGATTATAAATTCTTTGGCCGGGTTTACATAAAAAGACGTAAATTCGAAAATTTCAGAACAAGGCGACTATGGAGTGACCAACTAGAAAAAGTTACTGAATTTATTAATTCTTAATATTTAGTGTGTAGCACTAAGAAATCGGGTGTTATGTTAATTTACACGTTTAATAAATTGAGTAATAAAACGTGTAATAACACTAAGAAATAAAAACAGACCTCTTTCCTGATACAGGCAGGTTTAGGTACCAACAATCGTGACTAAGCCTTCGATATTATCCGCGATGTCTCACACCACATAAACCATACATCTAACATGTGTAAACAAGCTCAGCAATTTTGCGGGCTCAGTACTCTAGGGTGTTCCCAAGGGTAGGTGAACTAGGAACGGGTTAACAATGAAACCAGTCGAAGTCCAGATTCAAAAAAGGTATATTAAAAATTCACATCACAAATTATACACGGTACATATCACTACTGCGATGTAAAAGGTAGGCAGCGCCATCTAGTGACATCAAGCGGAACTATATATAAAATGTATGACTAAAACAGTGTGATGTTAAAATACGTTCAACAATGTGCATAATATGGAAGATGCGAATATTGTAATTGAAATGGAAATAAGTCAATACAACAAGCTGAACGTTTGTTTAACTTAATGAAACTTAACAACAGTAATTCGAGTAGTAAATCAGGATTCAGGACTAGACCCTACTCGCCGGACTCATGCAGCACGGATCCAAAATAATTGAACTTCTATGTTCTATTGCCATTTACGCTGTTTATACGAATGGTTTCAAGATCCGCGCTGCAGCTAGCCATATAGGTCTTCTTTTGGCGACGTTAAGCTTCAAACCACAGTAGATCTATACAGGGTGTAAAAAGACCGCTAGCATTAATTGAAACCCCATATTCTACCCATGAAACTGAACAACTTTCCCAAAGAAACATACCCGCGGAAATGACTTCATAATTTCGCTACCTAAAATAAATAATTAATTGCGACGCGCAATGTACAACTTCTGGCGCACGCCTCTCGCTGGCCCACGTGACCAGTGGTCACTGACCCCGCGCGGCGGCCGCTTTGATGTATTCTACCTAACTAGTACGGGGAAAAACCTACTGCACGATGGTTTTTCCCCGTTAGTGCCACCTGGTACCTAACACCTGTTAATCAAAGCAAATAAGGCTCAAAATTCCCTTATTTAAACTTAAATAACTGCCAAACCATAAGTTGCAGACTGTTTTCGATTGGTACTTGCTATCTTCCTAACTTTTGATGGCGCAGACGGTGTCAAAATTTCAACCTTCTGTCTTCAGCTGTTCAGAATTGTAGTACCACATGCTTTTTGTTTAAATTACATTACAAAATTAAGTAGGTACAGATGGCAGCACATCAACCTATTTACCGCCAGTATAACATGAGCTAGCATCACTATGCACACACGTACAAACCGAAGATAACAAGCAAAGCAATGTACCTAGGTACTTACCTACTCCACGTTTCGCGAGCGCCGAATTAGATGCGGCTCAAATTGGCACCATAACACATTAGCATGTTAAAATATTCCTGAGCATCGTAACGATGTCTTTCATTTGCACGAGGCATCACATAACACACTTGAAAATACTTTTTAAACTTGTGAGAACACAAATCACTTTCGCCGTAACAATGTCGTATTGGTATCGCGTTTGCAACCGAACTGAAGAAAGAAAGAAGGAAGAACAGTCGCGCCGCCTGTCGGCAATTTCTTTTGATCCTAGATTCGGTAAAAACCCGCGCGCGCGCATCCTAAGGCTGGTACACACTATCGTGTCGTGACGTGACGCGGCAGAAGCATACCGGTGTCATACATTTACTTTGGTTAAATAACACATTAATGTGAAGTGTCGTATCGTAGCGTGTCTCTATCTCTTTCTCTCTCTCTATCGCTTTCCCATAGTAAATGTATGAAACCGACATACTTTTGACGCATCACGACACTACACGACAAGGTAGTGGCTTTATCACCGCGTCCAAATTTGTATCATTTTTAGGATGAAATGGGGGACAACGGGAATTATCGAAATTTTCACGGTGTAAAATCATTGACATCATATCATCATGATCAGCAAGTATCATTTTTCGTGTTTAGGGCTGTCTCTTTTGAAACGTTATGGGTACTTGACAAATTCCTTGAGTATTACTGTAGCCTATACCGACAAATAATAAAAATAAAGTAAAGTTAAATCTAGGGAACAGAGACGTGTCCGCTCACTGTAGACCTTATAATAAAACTTATTGTCACCCAAAGGGCAATGGAAAGGCCAATGCTCGGAGTCTCATTGTGCGATCGAATCAGGAATGAGGAGATCCACAAGCGAACTAAGGTCACCGACATACCCCGAAGGATTGCCAAGCTTAAGATCTCTGGGGGAGGCCTTTGCCCATCAGTGGACGTCTTCCGGCTGATATGATGATGATGATGATGAAAGTACAAATTAAAGGTGTATCTACAAGCAATGTGATTTATCATAAGTACCTGCCTTCTACGGAACCCTTCATGTGCGACTCCGATTTACGGGCGTATCATATCAGGTATTTCCTAATAGTGTCAACATCGCTTCGATTTGGCTGGAGCCGATCAACCGTCAGTTGCAATGGATACTAATTCGCTATAAATTAAGTTTCTTTCGGATGATCGGGCGAGCCGACTTTGATCGGCCGTGAGACTACGTCAACTTTATTTTATACTACGTCAGTTTCAACTGCACCTAACGGTTGTTCACCCAAATTGGAAATTTATCGGAAATTTTAATTACGGACATTCATTTAGCCGTCTGCCGTATCGTGTCAAAAATCGACCAGACTGATAATAAAATGTCATGATCGTGACGTGCACACGTCGGTATTGGTGCCACGCCATTTGACGGAAATGCGCTACATCAAAATTTTACAATGTAGACCCAGCCTAACACAAAGGCGACGCCGCCGCGCCGCCATTCGGGGCGAACTTCAATTCGTTCGTTCAAGTACCTACGTTCTGAACTGAAGTGAAGTAGGTAAACCTCTTGTTATCTGATTGAGCAATTACAATTATGGTAGGTATTAAGTCATCGATCAATGACCTGGGTTTAATACTTATTTCTTCTTAAAGTGTGTATCTATTCTCGTGTCGTGCGTGTCTGACAAATGAATACCTAGCTAGTTTTTTTTTTTTGCCTTAGTCTCCACGGTTCGGTCATGTGATAGGAATTGGGAATGTTCGTAATACAAACATGTTGGTTTGGTATCTGGTCATCCTGTCAGCTAGGTAGGTAGGTAGGTACTACGTTCAATTCTCATGTTCCTAGTAGGTATTGGACTATCGATCGTGAACTTTACTGCAGATATCGACAGTAGGTAGGTGGTAGGTACTGGGCTCGATTCTCGTATGATGTGAATGTCCGTAAGCAAACGTGTACGTAAGTTAGGTAGGTAGACAGCTGATCCTGTGCCTGATCATGCAAGTGCGCGCCACGGGAGATACCTACTAAGTTAAATTATCATGTAATGTGAATGGTCGTCATAAAATCATGTACCTAGGTAGGTAGGACTTTCGATCGTAAACTTTACTGCTGATATCGACGGTAGGTAGGTGCTGGTATAATGTCAATGACCGTAAGCAAACGTCTAGGTAATGTATTAAGGTAGGTATGCGTACCCCTGTCGTGTTGATATTTACTGAGTGGTAGCATGGCAGTGCTGCTGCCCCATGGGCATGGGCCACGGGCGGCCGGTGGCGGATTGGCGCAGGCACGTCCGCTGTAGGTAGTACCTAGCGCGCGGCACCGAGTAAGTGGAAAGTTATCGCGCGGCAGCTAGTAGGTAGGTAGTTAGGCGCACGTGTACGGCCGGCCAGCCTGCACGTTATCCATTGCGTGCTTTTACTTAAAGTGCATTTATTTCAACTTAAATTTGATCTTTGAGTGTCTAAATTAATTGTGAACGATTTAGTTATCGATACTTGATATTTTTTAGTACAAAAACACAACTTTTTTTTTTTTTAAAGAATCTCGATTTCTGCCTAAAGTATGAGTTTCCGCGGGTATGTTTCTTAGGGAAAGTTGTTCAGTTTCATGGGTAGAATATGAGGTTTCAATTAATGCTAACGGTCTTTTTACACCCTGTATATAATACCTGTATTTGATCCGTATATCCCCTAGTATTGCTGATGTCCATAGGCGGCGGTGACCACTTTCCATCAGGTGGCCCGCTTGCCTGCTTCTCAGCCGTATAAAAAAATTATACAAACTTCAATATGTAATAATCTCAACAGTGTGGCTTCTGCACCACCCGTTATTTTATAGGTCATCAAAATAAGTATTATTGAAGCTACTCCATAGATGCTCTGTTCTAGGAACAACAAACATTGGGCCAAATATTGGCAATGTTTCCAAGTCAACCAGAACTAAATTTATTTTTCTTCAATTTGACTATTACTTATAATATAACTTATTGTATGAAAATAGCATTTAAAAATTTACCAGTTCCTAATTTATTTTTCGCCAAAGTAAAACACTATAAAATTTCGCCACGCTGTCTCCAAACTTCGCCAGTATAGCGAAAAAATAATCCAATGTGGCAACACTGTCAACGAGAATTTCTTTCTAAAAAGAGAAGTCTATAGTTTCGATTGCTGTATGATCCAAAATCTTTGGTTTCGAGCAATTATCTAGAACTCTCAGTCACAAATTAAAAAATACTAACAGTTGATAATAGCAGTAGGTTCGAATGGGTACTTATCAACTTATATCCTTCTCTATCAGACATGTCATATGCACCATTAAAAAAGGAAACAAAATATAGATTGTGACTCCAGCTATAAGTAGGCTCTAAAGTCGAATATATTTGCGGCAAATTCTATAGTTTAATATCCGTGTGACGTCACGGGCCGGCCCTCAGGGTTCCCAACCCAGCGATTTCTTCCACAAATTTAGGGGTATGTGGGATTAGATATTTTAGATAATGTTCATATTGTTGGGGTATATTTAGTGGCTTAGGTACTTTGTTTATATTTAATTTTACATAAAATTATTAAGGCAGATTATATTATAGCTTTAGACGCTGTCTAAAAAGTGAAGCGACTTAGGAAATTATAAGAATGATTGACATCAACAAGTAATCAACCTGATTTAGAATAATGAAGACGTCCATCTTTTAGCTCCTATCATGTTGTATACAGACGGTCCTCATTATTCAATCAGTTATGCTTAGGTATCTACTTGTTGATTTCAATCAATCTTATAATTTCGCTGGTTGCTAAACTTCTTAGACAGAGTTTAACACATTAAGTTCACAGATGTTGTACGCGTACAAGGAAGGAGATTAATGTCTTAGAGGCCAGCTCAGGACATTTCTTTTGTTGTAAAATTGGTCAGCAGCGTTTCCTGTTTTTTGATTTACGTGCCAAGCGTGGAGTTTGTGACAAACCCCCCCACTAGTTTATAGCAGGCTTAAATACTGAAGTGCAGTTATAATTTAAACTTACAATTTTTTTCTTATATTTATGGGTAAATATTTTAGGACTTACTCTCCCATTTCAGGCAAATAACGCCTTTTTTTCTTGTATCCCTGTCCGCATCGCCCGCATTTTATGCTGGTATCCCTAATTACTGACAATGCGGTGCGGCTGTGCGGCGCGGCCAGTGCGGGTAGTGAACGCACTCCTATACAAACTCATACAAAGCAACCCGAAATGCGATGCGTGCGGCGCGTGCGGCTCGTGCGGTGCGGGCTAGTCGACGCGTAGCTTGTGCCACACTAGACCGGTCCGTTCCGTTAAGAATGAGAAAGATGATGCAAAAGAGACGGATAGTGGTGCCGTTCGATCGTTTGACACGATACAGTTATCGCTCATAAAATAAGGTAAATTTTTGTACCACGCCTTTTGAAAAGCGGAGCGACGCGAAACATAATATAAGTGATAGAAAAATTTACCTTCATCTATAAGCAACACATGCCACTTTGATTTGCTCTCACATTTTCGTTATGAATTTAGTCGACTGAATAAATAAATTGGTGCTTTACATAGTTTTGTCGTATTTTACGCCACATTGCTCGTTTCGTTCCGTTTCGATCAGGCAGGGTTACCGTTATGTGTACTTTTTACCTGATTTAGGGTAACTCAGGCATTGAGCTAGTACGTTGGTAGACAGGTACCTATATAATCAGAAGAATGTAAACAGTCGAAGTTGGTGGTGACCGAACGATCACCAAAACTAATTAATAAACTGTTAAATCTCAAACGGAAGGAACTCAGGACAGTAGTTGGTACAATAACAGGACACCTCCCCTGAACAAACTTCTGTTCGCGATAGAAGCTACAGACAGCCCTTTGTACAGGGCAGGCGCGGATCCAGGATTTGGTTTAGGGAGGGGGCAAAAGTCAAAATTAAAGGTATCAATGAAAGGGAGAGCGCTCTGAGTTAAAATAAATTGAGAACTTTAAGTGGTGTGATCAATAAATTAATGAGCGAGCGGAGCAGCTTGGAAATTTCGGGATTTAAAACCTGGAGGAGAACAACAAATGTGTGAGCAAGCGGAGTGAGATCGAAATTTTTGACATTTTTGGTCTGAAAAGCTAGGGAGAACAATGAATGTGCGACCGGAGCGAGCTCAACATTTTTGACGTTTTAGGTCTAATAAGCTGCGGTGATAATTAAATGAATGAGCGAGCGGAACGAGCTCGCAATTTGTGAATACAGAAATTTATTTTCCATAAGAACTACAATTTCGTATACCTACATTGTATTTTCGGTCGTTTTTAGTCTTAACAGCAATAAGTGATCCTCACAATAGTAATAAAAGAAATCAATGAATGAGTGACTACACCGAGCTAGGTGAATGATAAGAATACTATCTGAAATCTATGAATGGGTTGGTTAGTGAGTGAGTTTGGTTAAAGGTGAGTTTGGTGTTCAGTTTGGTTAAAGGTAAGAAAAGTAACTGAAGCCTGTAAATGAGCGAGCGAAGCGAGCTTGAAATTTGTATATTTTGGGTCTTAAAAGCCGGGGTGACCAATGAATGAATGAGCAAGAAGAAATTGTTTAACATTTTGGCTTAGGTGCTGTGATGATATGTGATGCTGATCGTAATACAAGACAATAAAAGTAATACCAATTATTGAATGAGCAATCAGAGCGCGCACGAATCTTTACCAGAGATGCTACAGCAGTATTCAGTATCGTAGCGCACGTATTTAAATGCAGCGGCCAGGTGCGTCGTGCACACACGCGGACCGCCGATTGCGGATGCAAGTGTTGCGTCGGCCATAGCGATAGTGTTAAAAGCTGGGGTGATTGTTAAAATGAATATTTAAGCGAGCGCAGCGTGCTCGCAATTGAAAAAGCTGTGAGTGATTATTAAATAAATTAAATATTTTTTGGCCTTTTGGCTCATAAAACCGTGTGCGATTGTGAGTCAAAGGGGGGGTCCTTAGGGGGGAGGGGGGATGCCTAGGAGAGATGCCTAGTAGATGAAAAAACAGCGGCCCATGTGGTCCCGGAATTAGAGGGACTAAAGGACCACAGGGTAAAAGTCGCATTAGGAACACATAATCCATAAGTCCCTCCAAAAGATCAGCGAGTGTCCGAAGAGATTGCTAGACTTCTGGGGGAACTGGGCTGCCTAAATTAGTTGTACCTTAACCACCTACAAGGGACCAAGTTTAGGTGCAAATGCGGAAAAAGGCGCCTATTAACCTAAACCTATACCTAACGGGTAATTGCTAATTCGGTTACGGCAATTTTCTTGTTCAACTGGCAGCAACACTGCAAACCAAGAGATGAGAGCGCAACCGCGACCGCGGACTGATTGAATCAATTTTAAGAAAAGAATAAAACGGATGGACCGGTCTAGTGCAATATATGACGTTTATATTGAATTTGCACCGTCCGGTTTCATTCTATTCTTAGGGTAAAATATGCCTTTCAGCGATATCATGCGGTCGCGATTTCAGTCGCTATCTCAATGTCACCGTTATGTAAAGTAAATGTATGCAAGAAGACCAGCACGTACTTGCCGAACGATACATCGAGGTCTATATGGATGATTACCTCGATGCCTACGTCAAAATAAAATATTTTGTTTTTACATTGCAGTTGAACTACATTTTTTACTTTTTAAAGTAGCTGTCTGAAAATCCTACATTGATTCACCTCATCCCGGCTTCACTTTCGCGCCATTTCCGTTCGGTTCGGTTGGTTATTTGTGTGATTTTAAGTATGTATAAGGTGACGCTAAT
Organism: Blastobasis lacticolella; assembly: GCA_905147135.1. Classification (NCBI taxonomy): domain Eukaryota; kingdom Metazoa; phylum Arthropoda; class Insecta; order Lepidoptera; family Blastobasidae; genus Blastobasis; species Blastobasis lacticolella. The sequence continues at coordinate 12,582,713 of LR990046.1, read as the reverse complement.
TGATTTGATTTTTAATATTCCTGCTTTGTGGGAATTTCTGGAGAAAAACCGCTTATTTTAACCCGAGAAATTGTAATATGCAAGTAGTAATTTACAACTTGCTAACATTAAATATCGTGACTGTCACTAACAAGTGACATCATTTTCTTCTGAAGTAGGTAGAGGGCAGCTAAATACACGACTGAATAAATAAATGACAAAAGTACAATATTATAAAGCAACGATGCAGGAAGGCAGGAAGGGCAAGATTTCATGGTGTTATTAGAGTACAAACTTTCATTGAACGACATTTTTTTAGTCTGGCAAGAATAGAGAGCGGGATGCCGCCTCTGTTCTCGCTGTCCCTCTTGGCTCGGTTTAGCCCATGGACATACCACCCAAAAGGGACTGCGCACTGCTTTGACTAAAACCGGGCAGAGCAAGAGTCACCATCGATAGTCCTTTGTCCCTTTCTAACAGTGTAAACACAATTTTTTTTTTTTTATGTCATACGGTAGGCAAACAGGCAAGCGGGCCACCTGATGGAAAGTGGTCACCACTGCCTATAGACATTAGCAATACCAAGAGTATCGCTAATGCGTTGCCCGCCTCTATAACACGTTGCTCTGGCAGCAAAAAGCAAATGCCACTCCACTGCCAAAGCCACGGTTCCCCAAATCCCCACCCCATGGAGCACTGGAAACCTTACTCACCGGCAGAAACACAATACTATTTAAAAGAGTATTATTTAGCTGCGATATTCTGTAAGGTGGAGGTACTTCCCCAGTCGGGCGGCTCCAATTCGAACGAGATACCCCGCTATGCCCTACCTCTCTTATTGGCACAAGTGTCATGTTTGGTGTTGCCATTATTGGATAAATAGTTGTATAAGAAAAGTATTTGTCAAAATACCTTTTGATCTACTGATTGTTTATCCGACAAACGTCGAGTTGACATAATTATTAACCTACGACTTTTTGTTCCACAAGACAGATAAAAGAGTTCGGTAACAATTTATCCTAGAAGACTAGTTCCTAAAGAGTAGTGATAGTACTCTTCGATATCTACATTTCGGGTGATAGCTGTCAGACTTAAATGTGTTATAACTGGGAACCTATTGGTTCTAGAACACTAGTTTGTAAAGAGATATGATAGTACTCGTCGAGATCTACATTTCGTATGGCAGCTGTAAAAGTTAAATCTTTTATAACTCGGAATCCATTGGTCCTGAAACACTTGTTTCTAGAGAGAAATGATAGTACTTGTTGAGATCTACATTTCGTATGACAGCTGTCAAACTTAAAGGTATTATAACTCGGAACCCAATGGTTCTAGAACACTAGTTTCTAAAGTAATATGGCAGTACTTGCTGAGATCTACATTTAGTTTGACAGCTGTCAAACTTAAAACTGTCATCCGAAATGTAGATATCGATGAGTACTATCATATTACTCTATTAGGATCTACTGTTCTAGGACCAATAGTTTCCGAGTTATTATAGTTTTAAGTTTGACAGCTGTCACCCGAAATGAAGATCTCGACGAGCACTATCATTTTCTTTAGAAACTAGTGTTCTAGCACCAATAGTTTAGGAGTTATTTCAGTTCAAAGTTTGACAGCTATCATCCGAAATGTAGATCTTGACGAGCACTATCACTTCTCTTTAGGAACCAGTTTTCTAGACCAATAGTTTTATAGTTATAAGTTTGACAGCTGTCATTCGAAATTAAGATCAAAAAGTACTATAATTTATCTCTAGAAACTAGTATTCTAGGACCAATGGGTTCCGAGTTATAAAATATTTAACTTTTACAGCTGTCATACGAAAAGTAGATCTCAAGGAGTGCTGTCATTTCACTCTAGAAACTAGTGTTATAGGACCAATAGTTTCCGAGTGGCAGGGAATCCTTGGGCTGGACCCTGGTGAAAATATGACCTTCAGATTGCACCCGGTGCCTGTCTGTCTGTCCTGTCGGTCTGCCTGGCCCTGATCAGTAGGTCGGTTGTCCGCGCTAAGTAGTAAAAGTAATTCGGAATTTGCATCAACAGTGGTAGCTACACTAGAAAGGGACACAGGGCTATCGATGGTGACTCTCGCTCTGTCCGGTTTTAGTCAAAGCAGTGCGCAGTCCCTATTGGGTGGTAAGTCCATGGTTTAGCCTCTATACCCATGACCAAAGCAAAGTAGACTATATTGTATGACCATAAGGTTGCTTTTCGCAATTGTAATTTTGGAGTTTTCTGTCCTGTTATATATGGTATGCTTTGTCTAAAATAGGATGATAATTTTGACAGCTCACTAATTGTTGGTCTTTGGCGCATGCCTATGAAGTTTTGTGTTTTTTTTCGGTAAAATGTACGACGGAAAATGTCGTACTTCATAGACAGGCCCCGCCCCTTTAGTGAAGTGCCACGAATAATGAATAACAACAGACAATCGAAAATCGGTATTGATATAATATAATCGAATATTTAAAATTAACATTTAGGTAACCTTATTATTTTTTGTAACTAAACTCTTATTCTTTGTTTGGATTTCACCTTAAGAGACCTTGCACAACAACAATTTCGAGTCGCGCGTATTCTACGTAATAGGATGACTGACCGAATAGAAATACGCACGTGTCATAATCGTCGCTGTAGAAGGGTTCTTAATGTCGTATTAATAAATTATAAATTCAAAAGAAAATAAATAGTTTATTTTGTATAATACGTATAGCATACCCATGCAACTATCGATTCCAAGTTCTATGAGAATGAAAATCGATAATCGAATAGATTCATTAACGATTTTACACAACCACATCCCTACTGTGATCTGTCAAAATTATCATCCTATTTTAGACAAGGTATAAGTCCATCCATGAGTTTTGTTTAGTTAACTTTGTACTTACTAGTCTGTTGTGATTTGTTTGACGTTTGAGATCATGTGTTGATAAAAAATGCAATAAATAAATAATTTGTTGATACATTATCATTTAATTTACTTTCTACAATGAGTACTACACCATTTATTGCTGGTAAGAAATATTTTAATTTCAAAGGGTATGAAATTATCTGATAAAGTTTGGATGAAAATGTGGTTGAGGTTAACCGTCAAATAGATCGTTATAACTAAATAAAATTGCAAAACATTATTGAACTTTATCGGTTCTGCTTGGTTCTAGTATTTGTATATAAATCTCAGAGCAATTACTATAAATATGCAGTAATCATTATTCATTTATATACGAATTTCGTGTTACATTTTCAGGCCTAACCAATAAGGTTATATTCCTAGTGGATTTTAAAGAACCCTATGAAGAGAAGACGCTAAGAGATGAGACGACTACAAATATTCGAGGTATTACGTACAGCCCTAAAGGAACTTATCTCGCTTATAGAACTGATAAGAAGTAAGAACTGTTCTCTACCTTTGACTTTATATTTGTAAAGAATTTTAATATGGGTGGTGTATTTTATATTATTATGTGCACTCTACAGGGCCGAGGTAGTAAAATGCTCCGACTGGTCAGTAGTAGCTACTATATCTGGAAATATAAAGGACATGTTATTTTCACCACTGGATACATATTTCATGGTGTGGGAGATGTTTGCTTTAACAAAGGATAACCCTCAGGTATTTCAATAAAATACATGAACTAAGCCTAAGTCATTAAAAATATTGTCTTGAGATGAACATCCTGGTTGTGCTTTTGGCACCAGAGCCTGACATCCAGGATTTGGCAGATTGCAATAGATTGACTACCATCTGACCTATGTGGCCCTGTTAATAGAAGAACCTGACCAGATATCAGATACCAGAGAGGAGAGAACAGCTCACTGGATGCTCTTACTCAAATATAAATTATAAAAGGAAGACAAAAATTAACAGCAGAGTGGCTATTGTTGAATCGAAAGAGAATGTTCATAACTCAAAAAATGATCAGTGGTACTGGTTGCGGCATTGGAGATCAAAATCGGTAGACCCTTACAAGTCAGACCTGTTAGTCGTTAAGCCACCTACACTCTCTCAAGTCTTATTTATTGTAAGCTAATTATTTGTAAAAAATATATTTATAAATTATTAATTGCTTTTCAGGGTAAACCAAACCTTCATGTACATAAATCTGCCACTGGAGAATTAGTTGGTTCCTTTCTCCAAAAAAACCAAACTGGTTGGTGAGTTAATAATAGATAATATTGTTCTTTTGTGAAATTATATAACATACAAACCCTAAAGGGACTTTGCCAATAGCTGACTTTGTTAATTTCTCTTTTTTAATAAATAACAAGGCCAAACCACATAATTGTGGTTAAACAGATATTTTACTTTTTTAAATTTATCAGCTTTTAACAAATAAATTACTAATTATTAAATCAATCTCTTTTTAAAACATATCTACTGTTGCTCAGTTTTAATATGTAACATGTATGTCATTTCTATAACAGGGAGCCAAAATGGTCATCAGATGAGAAATTGTTTTCTCTGCAAATGAACAACAGGGTATTAATTTATGAAGATGGGAATCTGGATAAATACACTCAATATATACAATCAGAGAAGCTGCAGTCATTTAGCATATCACCGAGTCTGGCACCAGCTTACTACTTTTCTGCATTTACTTTGGGTATGTTTCTTGCTGTGTGAATTAAAGTTATGCTTGGCAGCCAGAAGTGAAATCATTGAATTGAAATCTTTTGAAAATAATCCTGGAATACTGTTAATACTGATAACACTGCTTTTAAGGCCCCCTTAGATCAACTAATGTTCTGATATAGTTGATCCAGTGGCGTGCCTAGGGGTTCAGAGTAAGGCAAGCCGAGAGATGAAGTTTGTGTAGTTTTTGCGGTTATTAAAAATAAATCCATCCCCTTGCCACATTACTGATCAATCCTCACTTATCGCTCTTCAGTTTTATACCAGCAATATAACTTGTGAGAGAGACAACCAAAAATTCAATGAGTTTGGTAAACCGATCTATGAAATTGTCTTATAAGCGATTTACTAATCTGAGAAATAGGTATATAATAGGAATACATATAAAGAAATAATTTGTTATTTTCTCAGAAATGATTAAAAACTTTACCTTTTCCATGCAAATCAAAACTTGTGCACATTTTAAACCATCACAAGGGACTTTACTTTGTCTATTGTTGATCAATCTAATTAAATCACTTTAACTACAAAACACAACACAAACACAACAAAAAACTAATTACTTATCCGCCCCCAAACGGCTCAAACAAAACAATAGTGAAGTTGGTACGTATTACAGCATTCAACAAACGTACCTACTGCGCATGCGCGAAGTTGCCATTTTCAAAGATCCGTGTACAACTTCATACGCATGCAGGGCTTAAAGTCTCGCACAATTTACTATATAAACAAACGTATAGTTATATCTCATTATAGGACAGTTTTCATATGTAAGAAAGAGACATACCGGCCGGAATCAAAGCCCGCTTACAAGCCAGCGCGTGCGAGCGAGATGACTGACCGAGTCGATTTTTCCGAGTCGATTTTTTATCGATAATTATTTTTATAAGGCAAGCCCGGCTTTTGGGCTTGTATGACAGTAACGCCACTGAGTTGATCTAAAGAGCTACCTTTGCTTAATCCAACAACCTAATTCATCAGAGAGCAGATCAAAATGGAATTGTTTACTGAATAAGGTTTCATTTTTGTATCATGCCTTTTTGAAAGCGTGTAAAATATATAAGTGATACAAAAATAGTTTCCTTTGTCGTGTTTAAAAAACAGACAACAATCGTGAGAATACGTGAAACGGTACTACACTTATGTTTCGTGGGTGGTGCGCGGCTTCGCGCGGGATTGTTGACAGGCCTTTAAACATTTTTATACAACTATTGTCATCAACCAACTAAATCTCTATATTATAATAAACCAACGATCTCACTTATCCAACAGGGAAGTCTGGTCAGCCATCATTCTGGCGCATATATAAGTTCCCTGACTTCGAAGAGGCGCGCGCCGTGACTAGCCGTTCTTCTTTCCAGGCCGACAAAGTCACTTTCTACTGGAATCGCCGGGGAACCAATGTGTTTGCATTAACACAGACTGATGTTAGTATTTCGAAAAATAGATATTTCAGGTAATTGTCTTGTTACTTATTAATATTTCTTCTATGCTACAGGTGGACAAAACGGGAGGGTCCTATTATGGAAAGCAGTCCTTGTCATACGGCGATGTGAAAGGAAATGGGGGGAATATGACTTTCAGTAAGTATGATTTTAATTTGTCTATCTTAGTATTTATTAGATACTGGTCACTTCAGGCATTGAGCGCTTTTTGTATATATATATATAGTATATAGTAGATAAGATGTGTAATGCATTTCGACCTTAAAGGTACCTAAATGCCATCACATCTTGGTGTGAACTTAGCACACTATACCCTAGCCTGACCTGAGGATCGAACGAGGCCACATTAGCGTTTTATAATATGATTCATATTAATTTGTCACAAACTTATCTGCAGCGTCGCTGTTATTGACATTGAGACAATTCAAAATGGCGTCACTTTGTTTCGGTATTGGCCACCGGATCAGATAAGTTTGTGGCACTCTAATATGATATCATTTGATTTATATAAATTAAAAAAATAGGACTTATAAGACAAAACAGAGTTTACGTGTTCTTTAAATAGCGATACTCAACTGTGACGTCACGGTTTTATATCGCCCACTCTGTCTGATCAAGAATTTTAAACGAGTTCATAGCAATTCGTCCCATTAGCAGTGTCACATTTGCGACTTGAATAAGCAAGCAAGGGTATATTTTTTTGCACGCAAGTGTATCATTTAGTATTCAACAGTTGTTTTTTTACCCGACTACGCTAACAAAAGATAGGGTTATGATTTTAGCATTAACCTTTCTCAACGGGAAGAGTTGCGAATGGGACGAGTTGCTACAAAACATTTCAATCTTATGTCTTGTTTATTTTTGAAGATATTCGCTATGTAAAACGCTATCAAATTAAACAATAAAAAAATAAGTCACTAAGTATTATTTAGTCCTACGAAGCAAGAATCGTTCATCGTTGGTCCGTATAAAAGTTATGCGAAATCCTTTCGATACCGACCCGTTGCCTGTGTACCGAACGCTATAGCACCCTCAGCGTTACTTCACCGGAGGTTCTATTTCAGGTAAAGAAGGTCCGATCCACGCAATATCCTGGAACCCTGGCAACTGGGGCGAGTGGATCGCGGTGTACGGCCACGCGCCGGCCAAGGCCACGCTGTTCAACGTCAAGTGCGAGCCGCTGTTCGAGTTCGGCACCGGCGCCTGGAACGCCATCTACTTCCCGCCGGAGGGGACCCATATCCTTTTCAATAGAGAAAATTTACTTGTACAGGTTTTGGATTAACCTCTCATATCCCAAGCATCCGTGAATCGATTGTTATATATTGTGCTCGCGACCCGATTCTGAGTCGCCTGGATGGGTTAAACACTTACCAATATTATGCACTTTTACAGCTCACTCTCCCGTCTATAAACAAAGTTTTAAAATTAAGAATCTACTTTTGAACGAGATTGGTAGGGGGAGTAGGGGGAGTAGGTGGCCGAGTGGTTACGGTATCCGTCGCCTAAGCGAGACCGGGTTCGAATGCCACTCCCACCAATGACTCTTTTCTGAGTTATGTAGATAAGTTTAATACTAACCAATGATCTTAAGGTGAGGGAAAACATCGTGGTGAAACCAGCACATACAGGCGACTGAATGTGTAACCATGATCCAATCTGGTCAGGTTCCGCTGGTAACAGGTCAGATGGCAGTCGCTCCACCGTAATTATCTGATCTGTCAAATCCTGGATCGCGGTCAAGACGGACCCCGGGCCGTGCGCGAGAGCATGACCGGGACATTAATGCCAAACTGATTTAGTTGGTGAATATATCGATAAATGGCAAAAAGATTTCTGGAAGTTCGAGGTAATTCTAGGGCAAGCCTTCGCTACCACATCCTTAACTCCAGCGCACATGTGCTCCTGGGCGGGTTCGGCAACATCGCCACTGGCCACATAGAGGTGTGGGATGTGCGCGGCTACCGCAAGTTGGGCGCGTGCACAGCACCAGACACCACCAGCCTGCAGTGGGACCCGCGAGGGGAGACCTTCCTCACCGCCACCACCTACCCTAGACTGACTGTTGGGAACGAGTATGTGGCTTTAATAATTGTCGAGCTGTACTGTCTAGTTTAGCCGTGTGGTGCCCGGCAGAGTAGAATAGCACCAACCCCTTACACTCGTGGGTGTCGTACAGGGCGACTAATGTTTTCGAGGCAAAAGATCTTAGAGTCTCCGTAGACTGGAAAATGGGCAGCAGCGTTTTCCATTGTTATATTTACAACACTGCGATCTCCAACCCGCCTGCCAAGCGTGGAGATTATGGCAATAACCTTCCCTTTCGTGGGAGAGGCCTTAAGTCCTGCAGTGGACTGTTATGGGCTGTGATGATGACTGTCTAGTTTACAAGCTGACGTAAACTTTTCAGTATTGAATTAACAAATAGAAGAAAAAACCTGAATGAATTGTTCTATCTCAGATGGATTCCCTCCATCTTGTATGGATTCAAACTTCTCCAGAATTTCGGTCGCGCAATTTGCGCTGCATTTGGTTTTGAAAACCCCCGACAAAGTTTACAGATACTCAAATGTTCAGCTAAGAACTATATCTTTTTTTGGTTTATTTGGAAACGAGATTGTTTTCAAATAAACAACACCGCATCAAAACCGGTTCATCCATTCGGAAGCTGCCACGTCACAGTAGACACACGGTGTACACGATCAACTTATAATATCTACCCCTCTTTCGGCATCAGGGTAAAATTACTGATTCACATAAAATCCGAATTTCAGATAATGATAGATTGCGCGACCGAAATTCTACCACCTCTACTTACATCTAAGTAAAAACACTCCTTCCGTGAACCCCCATTTCAGATACAAGATCTGGCACTATACCGGGGTGCTGATGCACATAAGGAAATGCGTCGAGAAGGAGAACCTATTGGCGCTCTGCTGGCAGCCTGGAGCGTTTCCGAAGAGCGAGCTCTCCCGTACTGCGCCCCAGGGTATCGGGGACGCCGCCCCTCGCTCCACAGCCGCCTACCGCCCGCCTGGAGCTAGGAACCGGCCCTCAACCTTCACTCTTCATGAGCATGAGAAGCCCCACCGGCCTGGAGAGAGCCCCACTGGTATGTGTGCTTTTATTGCTTTCAATATGTGTCCTACAGGAAATCCTAAAATTTTAGCGACCTTTATGGGCTAGAGATGTGCTTATGAATACCGAGATGTAGACAAAAATTAAACTAAGCCATATTGCCTTCTAGACCTCATTTTTTCGCAACTACTTTATCACAACCTTAGAAGCTGACAGTACTGTTATATCAAGCAAACTTGTATTGTTCAACTGAAAACAACAGTGCTGTCAATAAATCTTGCAGACTCAATCACAAATCCCCTGTACACTTAATTTAATATCGCGTTTGTTGTCGCTCCGAAATCCGTACAGATGTTATCCGTAAATACTGCCACATCGGCTATTTAGTTCGGCTTCGTAGAGCGTCGTCTCTGTCCTCAAATACAAAGTGAAAACTAGCCGATGTGCAATAGTTACCGACGTCTAGTGTCATCATCATCATCATCACTTTGGCGTTATGTCCCGATTGAGCCCCCGAGCGGCACACGAAAGCCCAGGCTCCTGGCACACCTCGCTCGGTCTACAGCATTCTTGGTGGTGAGCTTATTGGCACGCGTCAAGGCATCACTTCTTGCGCCGGCCTCTCCTTCCCGTACCGACGACTAGTGTACGTCAATGGTTTCTCGTCTCTTGCCCATTTATTTCTGCTCACTACCTTAACCCCTTCCGTTACCAACCCCCCAGTGGCGCCGTCGAAGCAAGCCCAAAAGCAGAAGGAGAAGCGCGAGGCCCGCAAGGCGCGTAAGGCAGAGGAGCGCGCGACCGGGGATGCATCCCCCGGGCCTCCCGCAGTCGCCCCGCGCTCCGCATTCGTCTCCACAGGGGACCCGGAGAAGGACAAGAAGATCAAGAACTTGAATAAGGTACCTTATTGTGGAGGAATACGGGTTGGATTTTGATCTAAGGGCGCACATGCCGCCATTCGAGCGTCAGCGTCTTGCTAGCGATGCGCTGATGAGCATGAAAAATTTCAATGTGATATTTGTAATTGTTGGTTTCTCAACACTTTTTGTAAACAATTTGTGTGTTTTGCAAGGCAAGGGCTCAGCGCTAGCGTCAAGGCGCGATAATTATAACGATGCTATGCGAGCGCTGACGAGGCGCTGGCGCTCGAATCACTCCAGTAGCTAAATACCTGAATAGGTACCACTAACTACTGTGCAGGAATGCGTCTTAAATTAGAGCTAAGTTTTCAGTACCATGTTAATCCTACTATAGGCCCAAGTAACTGCGTAATTTTTTTAAAGCAATAATTTGAATAGTTTTGAAATTTGAATACATCATAATTATAGGTCTAACTAGCTATACTATAACTTATTATATTTCGAATCAATATGACATAAGCAGTACATACACCAATACAAGGCATGCAATAACTTGGCGCTTGGCAACCAAAAACTAATTCTTTCCACAGATACGACAAGGAAAATCGCTATCTTATACCTACTGGACGTGATGTTGTTTTACTTACTCTAATTACATATCAAAGTGTTGTGTCTGTTTGAATAAGCAATTTCAATAGACCTTCTTTTGTGTAGCTGAGACTAGAGGTTTTCACACGCAGTTCGAAACACTGAGCTATCGCGAAGAACCTTTTGTTTTCCGTGATCAAAGTATAAGTAACCTATAGACGCTATAATGATCAATATGTCAATATAAATAAATAAATAAATGTCTGGTAGAAAATAATTAAGGTTTCACATACCTTTATTACAAATTGATAGGCTACCTTGTTACTGAAGAGCTAGATCTAATACATAATATGAAATATTTTTTGAAAAATAAGTATATACTGGCCCGCAGTAGCGGGGCCGAAGTTATATCACTCCAAAGTTACATCAAGTTACGTCATGTGACGTCATAACATACACTCATCTTCTTTTCGTACATTATGATAACGGAAGACTGACTACTAAAGGCTGAAACTAATTTTTTCTGTATGTCATTAAAGTTTGATATATTTTGCGATAGTGCCTATAAGAAACGAATTTGTTTCACATGCACACTTAGAACCCATTAAAAGAAAGTCCCCATATTTCAGAAATTGAGCGACATCGATAAGCTGAAACAGCAAAAGGCATCCGGCAAGCAGCTAGAGCTTAACCAGCTCGCGAAGATTGAAGGGGAGCAAGCTTTATTGTCAGAGCTGGCCCAGTTACGGTTATGATGACAGCAAAACCATGGACCTCTAACACATGACACTGGCTTTCAACCTCTATTTTTAGAACTAAGAATTACAATACAATGCAATTGAATTTAACTAAGTTTAATTGTGATATGTGCCTCATAATGACAATCCATTTAAGCAACCCTGATCGAACTTGTACGGAAAACTTATATAGCTATATAAAAAAAAGTAATTTGTCTTTAGTAATACATCGAGTGAGATGAATATATTGCATTTAACATTATTTTTGTAAGCAGTAAACATGTGTTAATGTGATCGTTTTTATTGTACTCTGTGTTGATTTTTATACTTGGTAAATATGCAACGCAATTATCAAATAGTTACTAAACTAACATTGTTACGTTGTAAATAAAATGACATTTATAATGGAGTTACGAATGAATAAAAGTTAAATTTTATGTCTGTTTTTATTGTACTTGGCCTGTTAATCTATGTTACAATATTGAATCATTACGGATGACGAGTAGATACAGTCTACGTGTATGATTCAACAGTGTAACTTTATTCTCTACCTAGCGATTTCCTGCATTTGCATTACAAGGTTCATAAGTTACTAATCGATCTAAGTACGTACTAGTACACACTCACAAACACCGCGTTAGCCTTTAGTTAGAAGCTTACTATTGCAAGTTATAATGCAAAACCTCAAGTCAGGTAAATTATTTTTATTACAACTGTACCTTTTAAAGGACCATGAACCCCGACACTGAATTTAAATTTAGATTGCACTCTGTTAAACCTTATCTTCGTGCGAAAAATCTGACTACCTCCTTACTAAAAAAAAAGAATAAAAAATAAGTGACCGTAAAACGTTGAACCCTCAAAACAAGTGTCTGGCTGGTTTCGAGGTTGCCTTTATTTACACCCGATAAGATATCGATAATATATCGATACGGTGGTGCTACAAATTCACCGAGCGCAGTGCGAGCACGCCGCGTCGGATATTGACTCGCGATAATATGCGATTTGTTTACGAGCATTATTATTAACGTGAGGAATCTGGATCCTGGACTTGAGCCGGGCCGTCAGTCATGGGCAAGGACGCGAGTGCGGCGGATGAGTGCAAGGTCCTATTCTCGAGTGAGGTGCGGACTAGTGGCAGTAGCAGTGATTCCAGTGGGAGTGCGCGCTCCTCGGACAGTATGGTGTTTGATAACAGGCTGATGAAGACCTCCACGGCGGCGGGAGAACTGGCTTCCACATGGGGCGGCGTGCGGTCGTTGCCGGACACGGGCCGCCTGCGCAGGGTGCACTCCTGGTCTGGATTGCCGCCCGATGATGGCAGCTCCGAAATTAGGATATTACGGGAACGGTAGGTTTATGGACAGGTATATAGCTATGGTCTGAAATACCTATAGGTCATTTTATTTAATTTTAATTTGATTGTTGAATAAACAATTATAAAAGGATTTAAGTTGACTACTATAATAGGAGATTAGGTTAGTTAAATCCACTTCAAAAAATAGGTACCTACATTATACAGACAGGTGTAATATTTCAATGATTTTTTATAAAGATAGACGTGTCGCATTTCTATGTATTTCAATAGCTACTCTAATTTTAGAGTGTATAGTATAGTACATATAGTCGGACAAGGATGTCCGACAGTCTATTCAACTCGCAGGCCTCGTACAAGTCTACTAAAAAGACCATTGACCACATTTGGGTGCTGACAAATTCAAGTAAAACGCCCGGATCTCTTAGGAGACCTTTGTCATCCACTATCCAGCAGTAACTGCTTATATTACACCTCTTTTACACTTACGAGCATAGCATCGATCCACCCCATATTTTTCTTTATACGTTCATGCATTTGTTGCATTACAAATCAGTTTTTAGCTTCGTAAATGCACAATCAATTTTAATTAGGTTTTCGGGGTTTGATAGCTAATAACACAATGAATATCTGTGTATTTTTTTCAATACCATCGCTTCTTCAGTAGATCGTACTTTTTAAATGGGGTACAATTATAAGCCAGTTTTCATACGAAAACAACTGAAATCAGATCAGTCTATGAATTATATTAGTATGGCGTTTTCTGTCGAGTAGATATTTTCAAATACTCTGATCACCAACCCGCCTGCCAAGCGTGGAGATTATGGCAATGCTCTCCAATGTTGTAGAGTCGGCTCAAGGTGAAATGACTACTCTACTCATTACCGCAAGTAAGTAAGTACAAATATTAATAGCACTTAAATTATTTAACAATAATCTCTCACTATTTTACATTATCATACTATAATCGTGGAGATAACGCAGATACTAACCTACTGCCAGTATGTACCTCGGAACTATACAGCTATAATAAATTAAATAGGTGAGTAGGTAGGTATAGGTTCGCTAAGCTAACGCAAAAAGCGGAAATGTGACGCCCGTAGCACACCTCCGCGGCGAAACTGTTACAGCGGAACCGCTAGATGAATTCCGCTGCGCGTAGGTGTAGTTGTATGGGCGGAATGGGCATCTGAACCTCGCGCGAGTCAGTCACGCCTCATTTAATTCCCTCTGGATTTCTCTCCATGCCTGCAACTTTTTTATATTGTTTTTATAGTCTAGATGACTTAATAAATAAAGAATGGGTCTATTTCTGACCGCTTGAATAATTTTTTCTGTAAAATCGACGTCCATTTTATGAAAAACAATGTAGTTTCGCTTTTTATTTTTGTCAATTTCCACAAACACGTGCGGAAACAACGCGGTACCGCAACAACATGGCGGACGGAGCGCGGAAGTGTGGCTGGCGCCGGAGCAGATCGACGAAACCGCGCGGAGAAAGAGATGGATTATAGTCAAATCTATGCGTTAGATCAGGCAGTTTCGCTAGTGTTCCGCTTCTCCTACACGGGACAAGACAAGACGAAATTACTGCGGTTCCGCTGTAAAGGTTCCGCCGCGGAGGTGTGCTAAGGGGGTGACCCATTTTTATTGTTGACTAGTGGAAAGTTATTTATTTACTTAACTCGCTTATCAAACTGAACCGCGTTATTTTAAATATCGTGAACATTCGACCTCTTTGATATTTTGTAGATATTAGGACTACGTGTGGGGTAATTAAATGAGGAAAATTTATAATAAAATGCTAACGTTATAATCTCAAAAGTTTTTAGTTACAGACATCGAATTCGCTCCATTCGTTTTAGAGCTACAATACCCGACCACACACGTCAAACTTAAAACACCCTACTTTTTTCTGCGTATGCTTCAATATGACAGATTTCTGGCCAAAGAATCTGTCCCAGTTTTGAAAGGCTATAATCTACAACCTAGATAGTCAAAAGCCTGTTCCCAATTTTCTGCCCTGAAGCTTCTTTAGCTCCAGCCCAAATATAAAAAGGTACTTTACGTTGACGGATACCCCATGATCACTACGTACTAGGTACTAGCTGTTGGCCTAAAGTCTCCGTGCGTTTTCCGATCCAGGCTAGTCCGCACCCAATCCCGCCCAAGGCCAGGCGCCTTGAAACACCTCACAAGTCGGCAGCGGCTCACCCTCGCCGCCCTAGCGCTCGTGGATTTCATGAGCTTCTGCTCCATGAGCGTGATGGCACCTTTCTTCCCGCTGGAGGCCTCTGCCAAAGGCCTATCAGACACAATGTGTGGATTGGTGTTCAGCTTCTACGCAGTCGTCATGTTCCTCACGTCGCCGCTGTTCGGCAAATTCGTAAGTAGATTTTGTTATAAAAAATTGACGATATTCGTTTTGTCACTTATTTTAGTCACTACTAGACCTAAGTATGTCACTAAAGGATAACCAAACCGACAGAAATAAGTGTACTATACTCAAATATTTACTACTATTTGAACCACCGAACCGATTATTTGAATACTAACTGATGCCGTAACGGTGAGGGAAACATCGTGATGAAACCTGCATGTTCAGGCGACTGAATGCGTAACTATGATCCAATCTGGTCAGGTTCCTCTGTTAACACGGTCACGGAGGTCCAATGGCAGTGTAATTACCTGACCTGCCATATCCTGGATCATGGTCAATGACGCCACAACCAGGTCATTGACGCCAAGATAATGATTTTTAAACTACCGAACCGATTTTAATGAAACAAAGCGAAGAACCAATAGGCCAATGGATACCTACGAACTTACGATATCTATTCGTACCTTCCTAATTATTTATAGTCCGACGTAGCAGAGGACAAGGCCAGCACACTTGCATGCACAACCCGATACAGCTACGCATTTTGCATTAAACTTTATTGCAAACAGGTTATTGCAAGACTAAACTCCATACCTACCTAAAACGGCTAAGACGTGTCGGGCCATGTGCAGTATAGGGTTCTGTAGTTTCTTGTCAATATGCATGCTTAAAAGACGGCACCTAGCTCCTGGCCAACTTGTATGAAATATTTGATAAAAATTGTAATAAAGTGTAGTTGCTTTATCAGTTGACTATTTCCTTGTGATGTAACTACAAAGTTATGGTTTACGGATCTTTTCCTGTTTTCCCTACAGGTTTTGATTCTCTTACGAATGTCGAAATATGCGGCATAAACGGAGCATAAACGGCCGTATCTGTTGATTACGTTGACTTAGAAGTGTGGTTTTATCACTGCTTCAAGGGATTTCATTGCAGACCTGAGTGTTTGATATTAATTTCCGCTTTCCTCTACGCGTTCCTGAGACAAGTGACAGACGGACGGACCGACAACAAAGTGATCCTATAATGTTTCCGTTTTATTCTTTTGAGTTACGTAACCCTAAAAGCTTTTTTATTGCCAAAAATAGAAACCATGGTTGACACACAAAGGTATTTAGGTACCTACGAGGGCCGTAATGACCGTACTAGCCCACTCAAACTTCAAACTCGTTTTGGGGAATTTATGTTCCAATACGGTTCCAACTTAGTAGCACCTTATCACAATATTATACAAAGTAGGTATAAATGGCAAGTCATGTGTGTCATTCCCTGCGTCGCACTGGGCTGACAGGATGGGTATGGATAACTCGTAGGTAGGTATTTCATAATTGTTGAATGAATCATCTTATCGTTCCTACGTACACAAGATGGTATAGTTTGGATATATATTATTCTAACTAAACGTAATCTACTCGTTTTATTTGCAGCTTCCAATGTTAGGGGCGAAGTTAATGTTCACATTGGGAATGCTGATCGCCGGCGTCTGTAACGTACTATTTGGGTAAGATGCACTACGATAAATAATATAAATTACTAATTGTTCTACTTACTACAATGGAATTTTTAATGTAATATATTCTAATAGGTACTCCAAACTTAGTAAATAGCAACTGTACCTATACTTCATGGCTACAGAGTACATCGTATTTGATTTACTCTACTTAGATAAACCTAATGAAGGAGAACAAAATTTTCCACTCCGTAAAATCCAGAATGCTTTAGCGTTATCGACTATCAGAATCCGTCTAGACGACTACGACAAAAGAATCGAGGTTGCCTTCGAGGTATATTTTTGACGACCTAAGTCGCCACGGTTCGATTCCCGGCCGAGCACAAATTGAAATGATGAATTTTAATTTCTGTTACGGGTCTGGGTGTAGAATGAATAATAAGTAATTAATTTAAAAAAAGTATATATGTAGTTTATCAGTTATCTAACACCCATAACACAAGCTTTGCTTACATTAGGGCTAGATGGCGCTGTGCTGATTTGTCCAAGCACATTTACTTATTTATTTATTTGTATTATATACCTATTGTCACTAATAGCTTTGGAGGATTTGGAAGGAAAGGATTGGAAAACTAAATATGAAGCCTTCCACACCGATGCCAGTGGATGCAAGAGGCACATTGCCGAATGGCTTCCCACGAACTTTACTCGTTCGTCCATCTGGTGAGGGACCGTCCTATACTTCGATTTCCTGTAGATATATGGTCGCCACTGGTGGACATTTCCGCCCCATCGGCCATCGGTTCTGCAAGCTATGTGACCTGCCCACTGGCACTTCAATTTTGAGAGTCTGGTACCTAAGTATATCGGTGAAATCAATGAACTAAAGCTAGTTCTGATACGGATGGATCT
This sequence comes from Blastobasis lacticolella, assembly GCA_905147135.1. Taxonomy (NCBI): domain Eukaryota; kingdom Metazoa; phylum Arthropoda; class Insecta; order Lepidoptera; family Blastobasidae; genus Blastobasis; species Blastobasis lacticolella. The sequence continues at coordinate 12,565,327 of LR990046.1, read as the reverse complement.
CATAATTTTTTTATTGCCTAAGGAGGCACACGGTCAGACGGTCCACCTTTTGGAAAGCGATGACCGTCGCTGAGGACATCAGCAACCTAAAAGATAGGTGGGATACGGTGAGTGAGGTACGTTTTAAAGAACCCCAAGTTGTAGAGCAACGGAAAGCATTCAGGAGGGAAATGATTCCACATTTATTATTTTGGAATCAAAATAAATTACGCACATAGTTAATCAAATCAAATCAAATACTTTTATTGTGACACACAGGTTGGTATACATATAAATAATATACAGGTGTTAAATGAATACAGAGAGCTCTGTGGTCTGCCCACGGACGTACAATAATTCAGTTTTAGTTCCTTAAAATTAAATTAAATATATCTACGCACATGTCAAATTGTTATTAAATAATAATGTCAAATTTATTTTATTACTAAGCATATATTTTATTTACATTACTAAGCATAAGTCATTAAATTCCATTTTTTATTTCCAATATTTGCAGTTATTTCCCAAGTTAATTTGTACAGTCGCTTAAAAATTCGCTAATAGAGTAATATGCTTTGTCAACTAAATATTCAAGTATTCTTTTTTTAAATACTACCCAGTCATTACAGCCTCTGATGTGTGCCGGTAGTTTGTTATAGATTTTCGGCACCATTATTATAACACTTTTATCACATAGAGTTGTCTTATGGGCTGGTGCAATTAATTGATCACAGCGTCGAGCTCGCGTGCTAAAAGTAAATCTGTTGATGTACCGCCTTACGAACATTGCACATTCATAGATATAGAGCGAGGTTAGCGTTAAGATCTTAAGATTTTTAAAGTAAGGTCGACAACTCTTGGTTTGTCTTATCCCAACTATCGAACGTATGCATTTCTTCTGAAGAATGAATACTCGCCCATGATTGGTGGCATTCCCCCAAAAAATTATACCGTATCTGAGTCGCGCAGCTACATATCCATGGTAGGCAGTGATTACAGCATCTTGATTTGCTACCTTCGATAAATTTCTTAGTGCATACGAGAATTGGCTTACCTTTTTGCACACAAACTCTATGTGCGTTTGCCATTTTAAGTTGGTATCGATGTGAAGACCCAAGAACTTTGTTGTTGAAGTTTCTCCTATTTCCATTTCATCAAACATTACCTTAGTAGTTATCTTGTATTCCAGCACCCTGGTCCTGGTAAACGACGCGACAACTTTCACGATACTATGTTTCGTGGTTCGGGGTCTGGAGGCGTTCGGTGCCAGCGCGTTCTCCACGGCCAGCTACGTGTTTGTCGTGAACACCTTCCCTGACAGCATCGGGTCAGTGCTTGGCATCCTGGAGACCTTTGTAGGCCTCGGCATGTCCGTGGGACCAGCCATCGGCGGTCTACTGTACTCGGTACGATTTCTTACTTGAAACGAGTTAATACTTACCCAAATATTTCAGATACATTGATCTCTAACGACCTGCGGAAAGTATAGAAATAATACACGAATTGTATTTTTATTTGTATGTTCCAGCTAGATCGGGGGCTTTGGTTTACCGTTCTATACCCTAGGAATAGCGATGGTCGTGACCGTGCCAATTATTTTCTTTCTACTCACAGATAGTGAAGGTGAGGAAAATTTTAAGTACAAAATAAATAAACTGCGTGAATCTATAATATAAATATATATATATTTGTTCTTCATAAACAGCCTTATCGATAATACGCATCCTATTTGTTAAATAATAATACAAAAAAGGTACATGTAAAGACTGGTGTCCAAAATAGACGGGAGTTTGTATTCACTGTGTGTGGGTGTGTGCGGGTAATGCTTTCTTAACAATCCTATCATTATCAATTTGCAGAATATGTAGCGGGTTCTAAGACGGCTTCTGTTCTGGAGCTCTTCAGAATCCCTTCCATCATCATAATTGGGCTGGTGATAGTAATCGTGTCAAACACATGGGCCTTCCTGGACCCCACATTGGAGCCCCACCTCCGCCAGTTCGGACTCTCCACCAAACAGATTGGACTGATATTCCTTCTGTTCTCCAGCCTTTACGGGATCTTCAGCCCCATTTGGGGATGGGTCGCAGATCGGTAAGGAATTATTCAAAGCTTACTTTAGAAACAAGATAATATAGAGTCAACTTTCTATACACTGTCCAAGTTAAACATCTACCTACTTACATACTCGTACCTACCTATCTTCACCGTCATATACTCTTTATCCTGTGATAATTATAGCAACATAAGTCTGGTGTTGTTGATGCAATCGATACAATTCAATTAATAGTCGTAACGTACGATTTATAAATACTTTAACATTGATTTATGTCTTTGGATATCGCACAGAGTACACAATCATTGGTGTATGATGGTGTGGGGATTGCTGCTATCGACAGTTGGGCTTCTATTGTTGGGGCCATGCCCTTTCATCCCAGGTCTTCCAAGGTAAATTGAATCGTATTGTTACTATTTTATGCATTGAATAGCCTTTTTTTCACTTAAATAAATACAGTATTAATTTTCAGAGACCTGTGGTTGGACCTCGTGGCTCTGTCTATCCTAGGAATATCCGTAGCTCTTACGCTCTTACCAACTTTCCAGGGAGTGTTAACAAGCTCAATGTAAGTTCCTTATAACATTTTTACGTAATATTTCTTTTAAGTAATGTACTCACACGATGTCTGAACGAAAAATACTATCTCATCAGGTGGTAGGACTCTGTCAAGCCTGAGGAGTCCGCTTGGGTGAGGACCACCGCCTTATCTATTTCTGCCGCCAAGCAACAATGCGTGCATTGTTGTGTTCCGGTTTGAAGGGTAAGGTAGCTAGCGAAATTACAGGCATAAGGCATTTCATCTTAGTCCTCACAGTGACAACGCACCTGCGGTTCTGTATTTTTGTTACCTGCTACCTAAATGTAGGAATTGTAGATGTTATGGGCGACAGTTCCCACTTACCATCAGTGGGCTGTCTGCTCGTTTTGACATTGAGTAGCACAAAAATAAAAAATCTTAGCTACGTTCGTACTAGATGCCTACCGTCAAAGATTTCAAAAGTCCTACACTATAGTCAGTACCCACTACTATGTTTTCTAATTCACATTGCAGCTATGAAGGTGGCTGCCCAGAAGCCCTAGCCACATACAGCGCGGTGGCGGGCGTTTGGTCATGCTGCTATTCGTTAGGGGAGGTTCTCGGCCCCGCGCTGGGCGGTGCGCTCGCGCAGCGCTACGGATTCCCGCTCTGCGCGACTCTCTGCGCAGGGGCTTGCTTCACTATGGTCAGTTGTTGTGGGTTGGAGCGGTAGTTGGCCTGTTTCACTGCTTTACTATAGACTGTGCCAGTTTGGCTTTACCTTTTAAGTGATCTCTAAATTGTCGACGTCAAGGATCCGGAAGGATGTCGGAAGGAGGAGGACAATTTGAGATGATAACGGGAATGTTTTGAAACTGTGGCACTATATCAAATGGGGCTTTTTTCCTGTAAACCTGATATTCGCTATGATATGTGGTTATGGATGGATAGGGCGATAGTTGGCCTGCTTCACTGTGATCTGTGGTTGTGGATCTTTGGACATACAAAAATTCGTCTCTCTAATTCCGCAGGCAGTGATAGCCCTCACTTTCTTCTCGATGCGCGAGTCAGATAAGTGGGTGCAGTCAGAGTGCGAATCGGAGTCAATCCCGTACTCGGACTCCACGTGGACAAGCAGCCAGTTCCTGCGCACACGCAGCGCGCCTGGAAGCCGGCTCGCCGACGAGCGTGAGCCCTTGATTACGCCTTGCTCTTGCTCCTCCAAGAACGGTGAGTGTTTGGAAAGTTATTTCGGTAGTCTAGGTACAGATGTCGGCGGCAAATATCAAATTCGCGGCTAGTTCGACATCAAAGCGTTGCTGTCGCACGCATGTGAGTTAATGGGAAGCTGAACCCGATAAGCATTATTTGCCGCCGAATCGTGTAAATTGTAGGTATCTACTATTAGGACCAGATTTATACTACACAATAGCATTTTCAACAAAAGTACCTACAACTTTACTGCAACTTCACAGAGAAACGTGAATGTATACGCCTTTCTCGCGGATCTATCGTCATTAATCTATAGCCATTACGTCCTCGATTTCCACTCTAACAGTCTATTCCATCACGGGCTTAAAGTTATAAGTTATTATATGACTCTAAAGTCTAAACGCGGCACGATAAAGTACTTATGGGCGGTCTAATACAAATTTCAAAAAAGAAACGGCAACTAACCAAAGCGACGAATGTCAAAAGCTACAGCTAGGCAGACCAGCTAGGACCTCTTTAGACTAGAAAAAGGAGAAGTTTTTTTGTATTTTCAACACTGCAAACTCCACTTAGCCTGCCAAGACAGACGTAGACAGCTCAAACTCAGCAGGGATGTTACGCTCTATTGATGATTGATTGATGAATAAATGTGATTCAATGAAATAAAAATAGTCCTATTATTATTATTATTTTGTCTTTTCCTTTTTGGATCTCAGATCACAATGTGAACTGGTTAGATGATTGTTACGGGCCAAAGCCAAGTAACAACCATTGTAAGTATAGGTTTGGTTTAGCCATCAGGTTGTAAAAACTTTCTGACTATTCGGCAAGTGTTTAATATCACCGCCTTTTGTAACTGTATGAACGTGTATCGTGGGAGATCGAGCATTAGTAAAGATTTATGTAAATGCATATTATTATTATTATTTATTATACACTAGCAGCTGCAAGCTGATGCGTGTATATCACAATATTTAGTTCTTGTAATGTCTATCCAGTCTATTTTTAAAACAGTTCACTGATGGAGCACTGATCACTGATTCCGGCAATTCATTCCATGCACTGACAACCCTATTTGGCAAAAAGTTGTGTCTGGGGTTACTGGTTCCTATAGCAATGCCTAGTGATTTCTTTAAATAATGTCTATATCCTCAGGTTACCGGTCAATCGGAACAAGCAAACGACCATCAAGGAAACTCTGCCTAACACATAACAAGAGCAAGAGCGGCTCAGCCAGCGTTTCTGACGCCCTAGTATATTTCCTCAAGTTTGAATACGTCACCGACTTATATGTGAGGATAAGGAGGGCCCGGCACACTTGCGAATCAAGGTCCAGCTCGGACCAAAGCGACAGCGACCTCTACCAAAACTACTTGGAAAGCGAAGATACCACCACCAAGGCAAGTGGTTACCTAACCGTCAATAATAATGTAATACCGAAGAAAAAGACTGAAGATGGTTATGTCCAATATTTAGAAGATGCAATTTTTGGTAGTCCAGTCGTGATGCACAATGTGGAGACGGACCACTTGATAGTAAAAAGAAACAACAGTGGATTGGTGCCGAAAACTATATCAGAGGAGAGGAAGCCTTCAGTAGACATCATCAGGCACAATTTGGAGAAGATTCAATTTTATGAGCAGAGGCAGGAGTGTGAGTCTTTGGAAGATATTTTTGTAAGTAAACTTCTCTCCTTCTTTTAATATTTAAATTATCCATTTACATCCCTACCTTAAGTAAAGCGACCCTATGTCATCGGGATCTAGAATGATTTGAAATTTGGCTATTATAAACCTATTAACAAGGATTTTACATAAGTAGTAAAAATATTGCCTACTAAGCTTTATTCCCGTTCGCCATTGGTATAGTTTTCGTAGTAGGTATTGCTTGCCTAATTAACTTTATAAAAAATATTTCTGTAGCAAAAATTGAAAGCTTTCTATCCATTACGAAGCTAACTCATTATAATAAACAATAATAATGTGGTGACTACTTACCATCAGGTAGGCCGTAAGCCTGATTGCCACCCTAGTGGTATAATAGTACATTTGATACAAGAGTGACTATATTGGTCATTACAGTCCAGGCGGTATTATGCGCATAGGTGAGCCGCGAGTGTAATGATGCGTTTCATACGACAATTTTCATCACCTGTATTTAAAATTACTAAAACAGCCAAAACGATAACAAAATATTTAAACGGCACGGGCAAATGGCGAGCTTTTGTTTTTTCCCGCCCACGTGCCAGGTAGGCAAGGGCGCGAAATGAAAAATCCACGTAGGTACCATTGACAGGTTCAGCCTTTATTAAAAATATAATAAAGTGAATATTTTCGTATTTGTAACATATCTTATTCCGAATTGTAAATAATTTGTGAAAATTGAATATTTATTTATCATAATTAAGGAAGTGAAATTGATTTATTCAAGAAAATTTTCAGCCGCCAAAAACTCTTTGCTGGTCCTAAGAAACTGTATAGATTTATGATTAAATAAAAAATGCTTGGTCTACGTACATATTACTTACAGTAAGGTACAAACTTGAATGGGGATATCATAAGTTATTATTCATAACACAGAAGTGCGTAATAGTAAAGTAAAAAGCACGCGTACGTACTTAGGTTACGTGCTCGGATTATGTGCTTAAAAGTAATACAATAACAAGTTACGAGCAAGTGTGCAATAACCTTTTCATTTTATTTTGTGCAGGACGGATGTGAATGCAGAGACGGAGTGACCTACGTAAGGGGGACAGTTACTCTGTCGTCAATGGGTGCCTGTGAAGTTTAAAAAATATCTTTGTGTGTGATGTGAATAGTATTATTTTATAAAATAGATTTTACCAATCAGAAACAAAATTAAAATGTAAGTTATTTTATTATTTTATTTCTTTCTTAATCAATCACACAAGAAGCATAAATAAAGCACAGCGCCTGACGCTTTCTAAAAGCAAAGTTTCTTGACAATGAAGCTTTGGGTGCCTGACAATTTTGAATAGCAAAAATATTTTAGAGATCGGCTTTTGCACTGGGGTATAATAAACATAAGAAGTTCTTCCGAAAACGGAAGTTCGCCGTCGTTTGATTTGGGCGGTCCGATTTCGCACCCATCACCTACTACCTATGCTACCCTGGTATAATCGACCTCTGCTGACGATTTCGCGACGTTGTCATGGTGATTTTGCAGACCTTGACCACTGTCCACTCCGCGAACGCCTAGATTGTTGCTTTTTCTAAATTGCCACTATTGAAGTTTCCCGAATAATTTGCGAGGAAATTGTTTTGATGGGGTGGATCTCCCGTTACCGTTTTCGGCCACCAATCGTGAAAATACGCCTACTAGGAGCCCAAAGCGTTGTAGAAGTATCTATACTATGCTGAGAGAAATGGACTGTCGCTCCGCTTCCAGAATGACTCATACAGAGACAAAATTACGCTGTGACGCAAATACTAGGGGCTCAGCATAGAAATACCAAAATCTACCTACACACGAAATCTTTTCTACCACTTATAAAACAAAATTTGTATTTAAGATTCTGATCTGAATTGGTAAGTACTTAAATATGTTTGAGATTTAAAACTCAACTTTACACAATTTTAAACAAAATCGTAATAGTTAAACGTTGTTAAAAATATCGATTTTGTGACTATGGATAGGGAATTGTGATACCTCTGTGTGGGGGAGAAAACGCGCTTAGTTCACCGACACACACAGAGGGGTGCAAATTCGATGAGGGTGGCTGAGGGTGCGACCCTCCGAACGTGACGTGATTCATGCTGTCCCTCTCATCTCCGTACTCGCGCGATCTCCTCGTTTGTTGTGAACTCCTGGTACTTACTACAGCAAAGTAAGAAAGTTCCGCCATTATTTCAGTAGATGTCTCCCTGAATGAATAAATTGAACTATTGCTTAGGTTAGTATAGATTTTCTGCTATACGAGTAAATATGAACAAAATATTTACCAACCATTATCATAGGAATAATAATAGAAGTTATTTTGATAATACGCCCACTCACGACATATGATACGTTTGAATCTGTTTAAATACATTAGGTACGTATTCATAACATGAGTGGGGTATTACGTAAACGATACACGAATGAAAGTAATTTCATTTTTAATTATGTACAATTTTATTTATTTAAATGCATATATGTAGTTTTTTTATACAAACTTACCACGGTTGAAAGCTTCCTCATTTTGAAACAGTGTCGCTTCATGCATCTAAAGCAGCCTAAATAAATAAACGTTTAACTGTGACTGTAACTAAAATACCTACCTATCTATTCTAGATCCCAAGAAAATTATAAGTTATACATATTAGCCTTGAATTTATTTATCTAAGCTAATATACAATGATGTTACATGATAAATAATATCTACAATAAAAAGAAAAAGAAATTGAATTCTTGAATTCTACTATTGAGAAGTAAATACAAGCGCCAGAAATAGAAATTTTTTAGAATAACCCTATTGGACGCAGAGATAAACTGAATCGCAAAAATTTTCCACACAGCTGGTATTAATTTCGTCCATCGACATTCGCTATTTTTGTGAACCACGTACTTAGAGATACCCGTGTTTTTCTATCTTCCGTATATTTATTTGATCGAATCCGCAAAATGGTATCAGGGCCGTGGGCTGTGCTCTGTGTGGTGTTAGTCTTTGTCCAAATCAGCTCAATCAAAGGAGACAAATGCGAAGGATTGGAATATAACGGAGCCCATCACAAGAAGGTTATTTTGGGGAAAGGCCTTGATAGGCCTTACCAGTTGTCTTTTTACAAGCCTCACATCTTTTACAGCCAGAATGTTGGCAACGATAATGAAGACACTTTCGAAATTGCCAGTCTCGACGAAACGACTAAAGCCCACCATGTAGTTCATGACGTGTACAATGGTTTTGCCACAGCTGTGCATCACGCTTCACACGTAGTGTACTTTGGCGGATCCGATGGCGTTTATAGAAAAGAATTTAATTCAACGAAAAATATGACGCATATTGTCCACAAACACAACGTTTGGGATTTGTTCTTCAAGGATAATTTGTATATAATCTCGTTTCCGAAGATGCACTTGTTCAAATACGAACACGTGGAAAATAAAACGGGTAAATTGGAGTTACAAGATTGGGTAAAATCGAAGATTTACCAATTCGCGATCGACGGAGATGACGATGTGTTTCTAACGAATAAGACTGGCCTCTACATGATTAAGAAAGGTGAAGAGCATCACAGTCATAAATGGCATCTATTTAAAAATGAGTCTAAATTTCAAGCTATAGAAATTGATAGGAAAGGAGTAGCTCACTTTGGTAAACTGGACGGAGTTTATGTCGCATCAAAGAGTAATCATACTTTGGAAAAAGTTGCGCATATAAAAAATTTGTTTAGCTTGACCTTTGATAACGAAAACAATTTAATATATTCGAATCCACACCAGATTGTAAAGTTGACACCGTGTACTGACAGTAAATAAACATTAATCACAGTTAAATAAGTTGAAGTACCTAAATAATGAAGTTCAAATAATATTCAATAATTTTTTATGAATGTTTTTTTAATATATAAATTATTACAAATTCAACATTATACATAGAATTTATCATATTTTAAAATCTTTGGTATATAATATAGCAGATTTCAACAGACCCTCAAGTGGTTCAATCTGTTTAATAATGACATATTAAGATAATACGTAAATAATACGAAGATGAAAGAAACGTGATACTTTATCACAAAACCCATTAACCCGTCTTAATTTTGAATCAAAGTGGAAATTTATTTTTTAATACACAAATAGCAAACCTGGCTGTATAGGTATTATACTTAATTAGTACTTAGAAATACATAAATTAATTAGACAAAGGACGGAATTATAATTTAATTTTAAGTAGTAGGTCCTATCTACCTACTGTACTAAACCACGTTCGATACTTTAGGTTTCAATAACGTGTCACCACAACAAATTAATTTTATCGTGATAGAACTAAGTAACAAATATAAACATGTATAAAAATAATTAGATCTACTAATTATTTATTTAATGGTAGTCATTGTAATTATAATCGTTAATAGATTCATACTTAATTTATTGGACCGTGATTTCTTATTATCCCAGCTAACTTGTTTTGTATAGGACCTGTGATATAGGTACTTAATTTGAGATTACTTATAGTCATTACTCATCGTTGGCCGTAGAAGTGATACTATGAGATCATGCTTCAATTTTCGGCGACTATTCGTATATTTTTTTGCAAATGTTTGACTGATACATTCACACTCGGACATATGTTTTCGGGACATTTGTGAGACTCATTTCCCATATTGTACTTGTATTAGGTATGTATGCACGACGTATACGTACCTAAGAAATTAAAATAAAACAGGATGACCTACATTCAAAGAATTTACGAAGAGCCCACAGTGTAAGCTATCAAACACGTTAGTAAAGAAAACACTATACTGTATAGTGGTCTTTCACCGCTGTTATTGCCACACACCATCCTCCTGGACGCCACAGAAAGATTCCTCTGTTGCAGCAGACTGTGTATAGCCCCTATGTCCCAGGGATTGAAGTCTCCAGGTGTCCGAGATAACAGGATCGAGAACAGCTGCGCAGGCCTCCCAGGCCTCGGTTCTTCGCAAAAGTTAAGCAGCAGGTGGTCGTGGACCGCTTTCAATACTTGCACTGTACCTCTGAACTGCTGGTAGCTAAATCCACCCAGGTTGGTTAACGAACCTGAAAATTATGTGAAATGAGTTTTAGCCAAGAGTCTATTCTAATAGCGGTTACCTTACGGGCTGATTTGTTGTGTAGATAGATATTAATAAGTAAGCTTACATTTGAATGTAAGTCATCATCATCTTGGCGTTAATGTCCCGGTTGTGCTTTCGCGCACGAGGGCCTTGGGGTCCGCCGTAACCATGATCCAGGATTTGGCAGGTCAGGTAATTACAGTGAAGCGACTGCCATCTGACCTCCATGACCGTGCTACCAGGGGAACCCGACCAGATTAGATCATGGTTACACATCCAGTCGCCTGAATGTGCAGGTTTCATCACGATGTTTTCCCTCACCGTAAGAGCATCGGTTAGTATTTAACTAATGTACATAACTCAGAAAACAGTCATTGGTACATGGCCGGAACGGGATTCGAAGCCGGGACCTCTGGCTTACGAGTCAGATACTCTAACCGCTCGGCCACCGACGCTCTTCAATTACATTTGAATGTAATTAGGTAAGCATAAAAGCATCACTTAAATCTTAAATAACAGTAAAGTTAGGCACAACATTCCCTGTAAAGAGTCAGTGATATTTTGTAGACGTAATCCAGAAACCAATAAACAAACTTGTGGTTTTTCAGATTTTCGTTAAATATATCGTTTCAAAGTTACACGGGATTTAAGATTTCCATACAAATTAAAAACCTGTGTAACTTTGAAACAATATATTTTAATGAAAATCTGATAAACCACAAGCATATATATTGGTTTCTAGATCACGTATACATAATTTCATTGGCTTTGAATGCGTAATATTTAAAATATGATCAAACTACTTTTGTATGGAGCGCGCTCGGGGGAAACTAGCCTTAATATCATAAAAAGAAGAGTGGTAAACATATCACTTAGAAGTTCAGAGTGAGTTTATAATGTTTCTAGAAATAATATAGGCCAATCGCATGGGCTATAATGAGCATCCTTCTTTAAAGGTTTTCCTAATCCTTACAGAGTTTAAAATAAAAACGCTTGCTTCTTCATTCCGTCTGCATTATTTCCGCTAACTCCTACTAAATCACGCAATGGAATACGGTTTTCACTGTCATTTAGAATTTTTGTTCCGGAAGGTTTATATGGTGAACCCGGCGCAACTTCGTTCGCGAATAGGTATAAAGTAGTTACCCCTATTATTGTTAAAAACCGCATTAAAATCCGTTCCGCAGTTTCAAAGATCTAAGCGTACATAGATATAGTCTGCGGGAAGAGACTTTGTTATATACTATGTATAGATACATGCATATTAAACCCTGAAAAAGCCCGTGCGACGCTAGTAAAAAAATAAAAACTGCCACAACGTCATCACTCACCATTTTGTCCATCGAAGGCGTGCCAGTAGCCAGTGGAGTCGTTCTTGAAGTACAGTGGGTACTCGATCGCGCTGCCGGCCTCGTCCCACAGCAGCCGCAGGTGGCGGTACTCCTGCCGGAACTTGGCGTTGATGTGCTGGACATGGTACAGCTGGTTCTCGGTCGACGGCTGGAAAATGATACGTACGAAAGGCTTCACCATCACAACTTTAAAGAAGGATTCCCGCTACATCGTGCGTGCGAAGTCTACAAATACGTAAGTACCTACAGCCTACAAACAAAAAAGAGATCCAGGACCGAACATTAAATTAGACTTGAAGTGCCCGTACCCTTTCGAGATTTGGACTCGTAAGTCTCTGACTGCTCTCTGCAACCGATAACCACTTACTGCACTGCTGAATTGATCAAAAATAAGTTATTCATAATTTTATTTGAATTGACTGTATCGTAGATATGTTAGGTAATACCTACTCTTCGCTCTTAGTAGTTTTTATTTATTTATTTAACTGTTTGAACGTCGTCAACAAATCATGCATGGCTTCTCAGTATGACATGGTTTAGGGCACATATTTGAAAGTATGTGCACACGTAAAGTAAGCCCACTCAACCAGCGCCAGTACAATTGTGTAGTTGCAGTTGAGATTCTTATCTGATAACCCGGACGACAACTTAAATGTAACTACACAATAATTGACTGTCATAAAAAGCGTAAGTTTATGGGTGTCAAACTAACAAGGTAACGTATGATTGTCCTAGAAACTTGTAATCGACAGAGATTAGCCAGGTCAAGCAACCTGACCCCGGCGATCGTGAGTCACAGGCTGCGTACAGACATTCGTGTTCCTTGGTATAGGTACAGTCACCCGTGGATCTCCCGGTCGAATTCGAGGTAATTATTGGATTACTACGGAAGCAAGTATCGAATTAGACTAACTCTGAACTATCCAGTACGGCGTTAAAGGCCTCGTCTTCACCTGCATACAGAACCCAGAAGTCGGATTCGTAATTGTTACAACTTGTTTGATATATTTAATTGTAGTAATTGCCAAATAAAATCGATGTCTAATGGCTATATGACAATTCCGCCTGTTCAATCAAAAGTCCCTATCAACGTCCCCTGCGATGAGTAAGAATGGAATTTTTTTCTCACCTATCGCTACTGGGAGCGCTCAGTAATCTGCTTAATAACTTCTCACGCCTATTTTTAGGAATCCTAGCGTAATGGAATTACGGAAAGCGCAAAAATAAAGATCTTGCACTTTTTGGCATTGAAGTTCATTTTGCGTAAATGAGAGAAGCTAGTCGGTACGTACAAAATCTTGGGTAATATTGTCTAGGTTTGTTAATAATGACGTTGACGTCATTACATGTTGACATTGTACAGGGGGCGACAGACGGTCAGACTCTATTAATTGACCGAATTAGATATTAACCTTTATAAGAGGGAGGCAAACTAACGAGCAGGTCACCTTTGTTTAGAAGTGGCTCTAATTTTTACTTCATTCGAGTTGAACTAGGTACCTACGGGCCCGAACTAGTGTAACATCTCACGTAATGCACAGTCATACACAGACGAAAAAAAAAGCCGGCCCCGAGCCCTCGCGTGTGAAAGCGCAACCGGGACATAACGCCAAGATGATCAGTACCCAATTATATTCTGCTTATACGTGTAAGTATATATGTATAATACCTACTTAATAACAAACATCGGGTTAACTGCTGATCTTAGCAGTAGAGCCTTCTACAAACTCTAACTCAAAATCTAACTTCCATTAAGGAATATATACAATAGTTTCGTACTAATTTAATATTTATCTATATATTCTATATACTAAGATGAACTGAACTGATTTTGATGGAGTTTTTACAAGCTTGGGAAATGTAAGCCATCTTTCATCTCAAACGGGCGGGAAGAACCGGAGACACTACTTGATCTCTCCGTAGTACTAGCATTCATAACATAAGTAGGTCATGTAAAATGGTCGTTTAAATGATATCGCGGGCAAAAGCTAAACTCTCATAACACCACGCGGGTAAAACCTTGTAGATAAATGTTGCAATATTCTGCAATATTCGTATATACTGTCTAATTGATAACAAAAAAATTGCCGTTCTTATATCTTAATAACCTATATTTTATTACAATCTGAGTCATAAAATGGGGTACTTAAACTGGTAATTTGGCCAATCTTCACATGAGTATTTCTATCCATTCAAAGTCGTCCATGCGAGACGGTCGCAGTGTGTCACAGTTTTGGGTCGAACGTCTGAATTGCTGGGAGGGGTTAATAAGGAGTTGTGTTTAATTGAGCCTGATATGACTCAGTTGGAGAACACCGAAGACGCGTAGGTTTGGTTGGTACTACCATTACAATGGACTAATTATTAATCCTTTGTATATTGGATCTTTGGATATTGTTGAATTACCTAGTTCAAGTCCAAGGCGGTGTCCTTTCCAGGTACCAGATCCAGTTGTGATTCTGACTAAGCCTAACCTACTCGATCACACCCATTTTTTTTAATTTTAAATCACATTTATCTATTGTTAGTACCTACTTGCATAAATAATATTAAATTGCTACAGTCATTCGGGACAGTCACCGGGTCCCCAGCGGATGACCTTGGTCAACCTCGCTTCGCCAACGGTATAAGACCGGTTACTTTTCTCAATCAGAATCAGAAAATCTTTTCAGACTGCTTACCATAATAAAAAATATAAAACAAAACATCAGCTGTTATTACATAACAAATGTCCTTAAATCAAACAAAACTGTTAATTTTATTGTATTGTATGTTTTAATATTAATTTAGGCTATAAAAAACTTTGTTTAACAACATGCTTTTAATTCTTAATATTGAATTACGATTTTTTATTGTCGACAGCGACTAATATTTTTTTTGTTATAAGCTATCAATGTAGTCAATTACCTATAAGAGCGATGAATTGATAGAATTTAAAAATCTGTTGCACTTATATCGTATTTGGTGACCCAATACGATCTCAAACATCACAATTCCATCCCGACCAGGAAGTCAAACAGGATAGATGTGCTAAACTCCCGCCAAATTACAATGGGGAGCTGACATTTGGGGCGAGAAAACGGATACGCGTTCGGAGGTCGATCACACCAACGCAAAGCCCCAAGCGGCAGCAGGATACTAATTCGGCAAACATTATGATATCACATATTTATAAATCGCTCATATACCTAATTCAAAAGTTGAACAAACAATATTTTTGTTCTAACAATATAAACTGGTTTCGTTGACAATGTAGGTAAACAAGCAGACAGAGAAATAAGTTTACTTTAGTCACACATTATCAATAGGACTAGGTTTAGGTCAATAGGCTACTCCAGCCGGGAATACCAATTTGTCATAAAGTCTCGTTTCCTAGTTATAATTCAATGTATCTTGAAAACTAAGCCGTAAGCTTGTTCGCTACCTTAATGGTATAAAAAAAACGAACTATTTGAGTAGTGTTGAAAATACTGAACAGAATTGCTGCTGCTCATTTTCTGTTTTACAGAGACGCCTGCCAAGCATGATATAATTATAGCAATTCAAATTCCCATCAATAATTGATAAAGAGGATGCTTAAGTCTTGCGGTGGATAGTGGGCTGTTGATGATGATGAATATATTCAGTTATAAAAAAGAATTAAGGTTGCGCAAATTGGAACATTACCCCAAATGTAGTGGTCGGTATCTCGGCAGTCTCCCAAATTGTGACTGTAGGGCAAGTGTGGATCTCTCGGTGCCCTTCTGTCGTCAAATGCATAAAGACGGAGATCACCTTCCACTTCCCGCTAATATTCTTGATATCCAGATCATCGTACAAGTGTTCGTGCACACAAGACACTGTTACGTTAGTATCGGTCGAATTGGCATCTCCGAAAGCGAAGCCAAGAAACAGAAGAAGGAAGGAAGTCACGGTCAACATTCCGGGCGATAACATCGTGCGATCATCTCAAGTTCACTATCATTCGAAACACTAGATCGAGTTTCCATCCACGGTGTGGAGTGAGCGCGCGTGCGCGGGTGCGAGCCGACTGTCGCGATGTCGTCGGCGCGGTGCGCGCGCGCCGCTGTCGCTGATGAGATGTTATCACGTTTGACCCGCGCCCATACAACTGTTGAACTACTGTAGAAGTGAAAAACCAATGCGTTGTCTAGTATGAAGTCATCTTGAAGTCTTGCTTTCAATCGAATAATAATAAGATGAGTCACGTAGAGGTTTAAATGTCACAATCAATTTATATGGCGTTATTCATGAATTTATTTATTTTTGCTTCGACTATCGGCTTTACTTTGCAATCATCCATCCATCATATTTTTGCATAATCCGCATACCTATGTAATTCAATGCCCACATCCATTATGCCCACACAGAGCCCACGATAACAAACTGAGAGCAAAATAGAACCAATGCGGTCTTTTTTTAATCAATCATCTTGTTTTATTTTTTTTAAATAGTATTTTAAGTAGTTTAATCCTTTTGATGAGGCAGGTTATTTAGTAGTTTATATACCTACTTGTTTCCATGTTAGCGCAAGATGGCGAGGATACTCGAACTTGTACTTCTTTAATTGCCGTAAATTGCTCTGCAATCCTTTTAGTTTTCTAGTTACGTAACTGCGGTTTCGTACGCGATTGATAGAGCTAGTTATTCCATGAATTTGTGATTTGTTCTTTACATTTTGTTGCATTTTTATGCTATTCTTATTACTATGACAAACAGGCAGCGATTTTCCATAAAATGTATCAAATGTATCTATACTTATAATTTGACAAGGCTGCGCCACTAACCATGGAGGTAGCTAACTTTCCAATCTCTTTGCACACGAGCATAGGATTTTGTAAGTTGAGTTTCAATCGTTTTTTTATTTCAGGAAGTACATTAATAAGCACTCAACGCCAACAATCGATTGCTCACTCTCGCGGTCTATGACGTCATCGTCCTTATATACTTTCTCAATAGCCTCCATTTCTATTTTTGTGTAGGTAGCTCACGATCCTCAAAACAATTGAAACGTTTTATATCTGGTATGACCTTCGAACATGACATGATATTCATGGAATTTATTTTAAAAAGAGCTGTTATACTGTGCTACAGGACTGGCAAGGTTCTACTTGTTCTTTTGCAGAGTGAACGGACTCCTCACTGCAATTACAAATGGGAGGTTCCCGTGGGCGGGGGCTTACAGGCGCGAAATTTTCTAAATAGCATACAACCTCGTTTGGCAGGAGCAGAGTTACGTCTGTTATGGCTCTATTAAGTTAATATCATTACGATTTAAGACATATGCTACATTAGCATGTGCTACATAATTCACGACATCAATAAAGGAATATCCTTTATTACCACATTCATTTTAATATAAGTAAACTATAATGTACTTACATAGGCTGCTGATGATGAAGATTAATTTAAAATGCAAATACTTAATCAATGCAATTAAATGCACACAATTTACACTGGAATGTCTATGGACATACAACGAGACACTGCCTAGATATTACTTTATTTTTGTAATTTTTTTGTTATCAATGTTAATACAGTTCATAAAGGAAAGGTACGTGCATTAAATAAACAAAATTATTACGAAACTTACCCTGTCCTTGGGCTCAGATATATGGACCACGATACAGGTTTTGGTCCACTGGTCGACATGCGCGTCCATGCCCAGGTGCTGCACCAGCTCCACGCCGTACCATATGCCCATCAGTTGGTCCACCCAGATGCCGTGCTGCGGGGACCTGTTCATGCAGCTGCCCAGGTCTCGAACGAACGGGGCCTCGTAAGAGCTGTACCCTCCAGTAGGTATCCCCGTCATCCCGTACTGCTGCCCACCGTAACCGCCATTCAATCTTTGATTGTGGTTGTTCGATACTCCATTGTACATGTTATTGTAGCGCGGAGTCGTGTAGCCCCCGGTGGAATAGCTGTCGGGAAACCTGCTCGTCGAGTAGCCAGGGCTGTGGTTGGGATATCTGGTGGCGTCGGGAAACTCGGCTATGTCGCTGCCGTAGCTGCCTGTTCTGTATGGAAAAGTGTTGTAGGTCGAACTCGGGTATCGGTAAGTGGTTTCATATCGGTCGTAGTTGGCGCACTCGATCGCCGCGATCAGGGCGCTGATTGCAGCCGCTGCGAGATGCATTCCTGCGTGTTTGGGCCGCGAGGCGAGGAGCACTGCGGAGTCGCGCGGTCACTCCTTACTCCCGGGCGGCGTGTGAGCGGCTAACCGCTATGGGAGTGGGATGTAAACTAATTAGAACCTTAATTCTCATAATACCCGAGCGGACGTGACGCGGGGTTAGTAGTTCACACTCCTGTTTTAATGGAATCAACTTGGCTACTCTACGTCCTAGTAGAGGTTCTTGTGTTCTTGATTGAATAACAAGAGCCTGGAATTAGTTCATGATTAATGATACCATGTAGGTATGACTGAAAAAATAAACTAAATTGATAGTTTCTAAATTTAACTAAAGATTAACTGAGATACAGCTTAAGAGAATGATACCTAACAAACAGGGAAACCCCATTAAATAGATAGTGGATACTTTTGATGCCCATCCCGTAACCATCAGACGTCACCATCACCACCTTGGCGATATGTCCCGGTTGCGCTCCGGCGAGGCACGGGAAGGTCCGCCTCACATACAACATGCGTAGCGTACACCTATAACTTCCACAATCGTTCCTTTATCTAATACTTATAGTTGCGGGTTCGTATTTATTCAGATGCGTGCGACAGAGAGAATGCCCTACGAAGCCGAACTATAGATCTAGAATATATGAGATCGACCATACAACTGGTATATCGCCCGCGGTGAGGTAGGTGTTTCGTGGTTGTTTTGGGCCTGAAGCGGGGCGCGGGGCAGTGCTCAAGTATTTTACCTGACTCCGACAGAAGGAAGTTACTATTGTACATATACTGGCACAAAGTAAAAAACGGCCCACCCCAAGATATTGGAACAAAATACTCCTTGCCCCAAGTCGCGCGGTTATCCCCCGGAACGCCACACTCCCACCCCCCGCGGGCGATTTATCAGTTAAGTGGTCGATCGATTTATTCAAAATAATCGCATCACCGATTAAACTTCCAAGTACGTACATAAGAGAAAATTCCTAGGTACCTACATACTTACCGAACATCGACCAGTTCACCCAGGTTAAGCGTCTAATTATTGTAATAGTCCGCGAGAGTTTCCTGCCCGGGTCGGGGGCCACTCGACCACATCCTCATAAACAACCTTGTTGTGTTTTTCACGTGTTAATCGTAGACATGAGCTTAATTGCCGGATGATGGATGACGGTGAGTCACTGCGCGTCTCACGACGGCCTAACCTCTTAGACTTGGAGGCCATTTCTCGCGCTGCGACATTTCTAAATCGAAATTATAACCCGTATTCGCAAATAATGTATGTAGCAAAGTAGCGTTACTATACGTTCACACAGGTGAGCGCACTGCGTTCAAGACGGCTCTGTCATTGGCCAATTTAATTCATTTTGACGGACGCCTTACCACCACTCAAAAAAGCTGTCATTTGGAACCTTGTGCATTCGCGCGAACTTGAGCGTTTCTGAATACGGGTGTCACTCTAGCTATAAATCTTTAAATACGCTGAAAACTATCTGTGACATTAAAGGATTGTCGCAGATCGTTGAGATTAGGTTTTTTGACTGCCATATAGATTCAGTTGCGGCTACAGATCATTCAAGAGCAGAGAGGTGTTAAAGCTGGTTACAGAAAAAAGCTAACAATATGGTATTTTATGAACCTATCTACCTAATACCTTCTATCTAGTAGCGAATCTGTCCAAATGCTGCAGAGGGAAAATGCTCTTGATTTCTGAAATTGGATGTTTTGTTTTATACCTAGGTATTTGTTACTTTTGTGATTGATAGTTTCAAATGTTCCGAATTCATATTCTTCGGAAACTCTCTTCTTATCCCTGATTTAGCCAACTCTGTAGCCAGTTATGTATGGTGAAAGTTGACGCTATTACGCTTCATACGAAAGAGACACAAACAACCATCCAATCAGTCCTCCTTCCCGAATTTAATTATTAGGATATGTTCGTAAATGTTTCCTGTGCCTAGATATATTGTGTTATAACAGATGAAAAATCGTATCTAATTCAGTCCAGCCGTTTCGGAGATAAATGACAACATTCAATGGGGCACACACACACCTAAATCGGTATGTCTAGCTTACAGAGCAAAATAAAAATTGCTCTGCTATAAAGGTAGCTTTAAAATCTTTTTGGTCTAGCTAGAATTCATTTAATCATAAAAACATAGGATTTTTCCTTTAAATTCTTCATGAACGTCGTTGATGTCATTAATATGAAAATAGGTGGTCGATGAAATTCTAGACTAGAGAGCAAAGACTTCTACATAATGGACCGGTACATTGTACAAAGGCAATGACACCACTTCATTGGAGCTAAAACTATAATGGCGCTCCAACGTCGTCTCAGTGACGTTTTGGCCACGTATGGTTGTATATACGTACCATACGAATGGTCGTTACTTTAAAATCTAAGAATGCCGAGTTGCGTAGGAAACACATGCACTAATTCCGATAAACAGAAACCAAAAACAAGAATGGAGTATATTTTTTCCGTAAAGTATAACAAACATCACATATTACTTGTAAAACTTATGTTTTTAGCATTTCCAATTAATATTTCAGTGTTGATTGCTAAATTATTAACCGGCCATGATAAGTTGGTATGTTCAATCAAATTCAATGCACGCTACCTGCTTATTTTTTATTTGGCTGTCTTACTTTGCACCGGCGGCATAATGCTGTTGATTTTGTTTTCGCGGAACATACATAAAAAGAGATAACAGATGAGTATACAAATTAATCAATAACAATAATATCGTTATGTAATGTAGCTTCAAAGCAGTCAACATATCAATAAAAACTTCGTTAAAGAATTCTACAACAACAAAAGTGGCATAATTTTAAAGGAGGTAAAATGATAAAGATTAAAGGTTTGATTTGTAATTGACGAATCCCAATTTGCATAATTTAAAGCATTTGTATAATTAATTAATAAATACTGTTTAGAAATTTATATTTTAGGTATTACATTGCAACAATTTTGTACGCTTTCACAATGTTATATCTAGCGTCTTAGCGATATTGATGACTGACGTCTATTTCAGTGCCACAAACCAGAGGCCAAAACTGGAACTAAGTGTTGCCATATTGAAATGTTATGTCATTGCCAACAACAACGACGCTGTCACCGGTTCAAATAAGTTTGTGGCACAAGAGACCTAACGGTGAGAGTTATTTGTTCGGTAAAGCATATCTTTATACTTATATATCCATGCTAGAGAGTATCTTAAGTATATACTAGCATGGCAGAAATAGTTACTGTTCTTGCTGCTCGTTGATGTCTTTTATATGAAAGTAGCTCGCTGTCTCGCCGCGACTTCGTTCGCGTGTTTTCCTACCTACCCTAAAATAGTGTCCGACCGAAACTTAATTTCTGGCCAAGTCGAAGCCGAAAACTAAGGTTTAAAAACTCAATTTTGATCAGAATTGGAAGCCACAATTTATAATATAAATCATTTAAATTTTAGTTAAAGTTTTATATTGGCTGTATATTATAGAAAGGTTGTTCTCTAGAAGTTGATCTAGAGATGATAAAAACAATATCTTGCAATTTATTTTTCAGAAATAATATTATTTCGAAACAATGTGAATTATAACATTATTTAGTAAATGACGACGTTTACTAGGAACTTTCTGGTTTCGTTAAGGTAGTTTTTTTGGCCAAAGGTGGCCGAAGCCGAAGCTTCGGTCAGACACTAACTATATATTTGTATTACTCTGCATAAAAATACGTTCAGTCGTTTTTAAGTTTATCGCGACCAGACAGACAGACGCGGCGTGAGGCTTTGTTTTATAATAGGTATGTAGTGATAGTGATAAAGTCGTCAACGGAAGTATATATAGTTTATACCTGCGTTGTTTACGAAATCCAGTGTTTCGTCTTTTTTCTGTGATGATGTGTCATACATGTGTCATACTATCATCTCATTACAGAGAGAAAAATAATATTGTAGAGTTAATGTTCTGAGGAACTTTTTGGTCTGGTGCCAACAGCACAATTCCGCTACCGCAGCATCCGCCGCGGACTTGGTACTCGTCCCCAGTACGTAGACCTTCTGCTGGTGTCCACGTTTCTCGGTGGTACTATTCATTCTAATGAGATCTCAGACACAGTCTTTCTTTTGGACAGACATGGGATCGTTCAAGAGATATATGTAGAGGTTCGTTTGCAGGTTGTCAACGCATTGGTTATACCCCTGGTGTTCTTGAAAAAACAATAAAACGGCTAATTATTATGCTTAGCTTCGCTACGGTGATAAACCAAAAACAAAATCAAAGCTTATTGTAAGCTGTTCTGTACGTGTTAACTGTACCTAACATTATTATTTTTTTAGTTCGTTGTAATATCAAATAGGAAATAAGTTAAAAATTATACTTAAAATGATGGGAAGCGGCATTGGCACTGTGACTTTAGTGAATGTGAGAGGTTGGTAAGTCAGAGGATGCAAACAGAAAGAAAACGCTTGAAACTTTAATTATATTGTGTAAAATCAAATACCGGAATTACAATATTAAGTTTCTTAATGTCCGACATTCCGGAATTACAAATTCCGTAATTCCGATATCCATTACTCCGTCTAGTCATTACTCTATCTTATGAAATGACCGAAATAGCAAGGATCTGTTGTTGGCATAAGATTGACTCGTTAAGCTACGACTTTGATGTAACTTTATTGTATTTTGTAGCCAAAAGTACACTGTACGGCGTTGATAACGTACCACACACATTTGCCAGCATGAATTCAGCGATAACTAATATAGCAGTAGTTTAAATTATTACGCAATTACAATCCACTAAATTATTTTTAGGCAAACTTCTGAACCAAAATACTAATGTAATAGTCTCTTTTCACAGACAAATATATCGGAAGCTACTCAAGCTAGCGACATGAAACAGGTATTATTAACATAAAGAGAAAAGCTACAAATAATGCTGAACGACTCGGTTGATACGGTGCCGGTTAGTTTACGATCTGTTTGTTTCAAGCTTTGCGCTTTAAGCTGCGTATTTGCGAGCCTTGGGAAAAGTTTCGATTTATTCTGACTTTAGCAGGTTTATCAACCCGCGCTTGGGTTTAAATAATAACATACTGGGTTATATTGGTTACTTTTATTGAATTTGTAGGTACTAACATGTTTCACATTCATAGGTATCTACTAAAATCTAAAACCAATATAAGTACCAATAAAACTACAAAAATCGTACCACTATTGCGCAAATCAACAGATAAACTACAGAGCATACGTGCGTGCACGCAGCGCAAACCGCCGCATGTCGATGTACTACAGGCAGGCCGTAGTTATAGAATTGTTTGATCAGCGACAGCCACTGCCATCGGTCTATTCGAGATGGGGTTCTTTGCAGCAACAGGGTGAAGATGCCGCCGCCTCCCTGGTCTGCACAATGGTTGATGAGCAGCGCATTCTTGGAGACCTTCAGGACCCTTATGACTTCCGGGTGGCGAGGAGGGTCGTCTGGATACCATATGTCTGGAAAATTATCAAATGTTTTAAAAATTCCAGACTGACATATGGTAAATCTCTAGGGCGTCGACTATAAACAAGCGTCGGTGACGCACTTCAGGTAAGGTATAACTTACGAGTATTTCATATGTAATACCTTAGTTATTTAAACTAGCGTGATTCATATGTTTTTTATAATGCTCACTTACATGTGATATGTCACATGATGAAAAAAAGTATCTTAGAAATTTATGTGATTTTAGTAAGCTCCTTCATTTTCATTTTTAGTTGTTGAATAGTTACTATTGTATATAGTGTAATAACTATTGTATATAATATTTATAATAAGTAAATAAATTACTGACCGATTCCTCTTAAAGCGAGCTCCCTCTCCATAGGCCGCCATTGCTCCACTGTCCAGAGCCCTGGTTCCCTCGGCGTGTAAGCATAATTCTGCTCCATGGTCTGCCCATCTTCGTCCCAGATGACGCGCACTCGTCGCTGGTCGTAGATATCTCTCTTCGCTCTGCTCCCCACGCGCATGTCCAACCAGTTGCCTGATAATGGGGTATCAGAGAATAGGTTGTCTCTGTTGGAACGCCAATCTCTGTCGTCGTATTTTCTTCTCTCGTGTGTCTAGAAAATTAACACTGAGTAAGACCATTGCACAACACCAGTGTTTGGACGGTATTTGTTGGGGAACGCGGATGAGAAGCCTCAACCAGACAACCTCATTAAGTACACCGTGGCAACGTACATTACCTATGGTACATGGTTAATGAGCAAAGGAAAACAGAATTAAGCAATATACTTTTTCTATCTAAAATTATATTTATGAGAGGTACCTCTGCACAATAAAGAATACAATATTTACGTAAACACTACACTCACTACATTCAAATCTAAAGTTCCCACGGGACGATTCAAAGTTCGTTGGGTTTCGATCTGGTAAGTAGCTACCATTTATAGAACGTTGCTGAAATATTTTATATAACGAGCAATCTATCACCAAAGTGAAACCAACCATAAAAGGATTTACTTACGGACCACATCAGCCAATCGTCGTTCATCGGTACTGTAGCATCGCTTATATGGAGAGTGACGCAGCCAATGTGTTTAGGCTTGTTAGTGTAATCCGGAGTATGCTGAGCGTACCCCACACCGTACCACATGCCATACACATCGTCCATGTTGAAATTATGCGACCACCGAACGTCTGAGCCGCAGAGCCCGTGCACCACAGCAAAAGGCGTTGCTACCAACAGGAGCAAAACAGACATGATGACTAGTAGACAAATGGAGTGAAAATGGCGGCTTTATTCGCCCGGTCTCTAATGAACCAATTAGCAAATTGGTTCAGGTGATGTGCAACACATGGTAGCTGCAGCCGTGACACGGTCCTTGTGTGAGATAAACAACGACAATTCAACTTCTTTTTATTGAGATGTGTCATGTAAAGCTGTAGGACAATAGAATGTACTGCAAAATATTTTCTCAATAACAAGCTTTCATCGTGCGAGACCATTCCAAAGGCCCAAACACGATGGTGTTCATTAGTTCCTATGACCACCTTTCGACTGAGGACTCGAATCAGACTAGCTCCATGGTACCATATTAATGCATTGTCATTCAAGTTACATAGGTATACCAAACAGCTCAATTTACAAAATCTTGTAAAATTGGCAGCCATTTACAATTTGGCCGTGTGGTGTCCGGCAGAGTAGAATAGCACCAACCCCTTACACTCGTGGGTGTCGTAGAAGGCGACTAATGTTTTCGAGGCAAAAGATCAAGAGTCTCCGTAGTCTGGAAAATGGGCAGCAGCATTTTCCATTGTTATATTGAAACACTGCGATCTCCAACCCGCCTGCCAAGCGTGGAGATTATGGCAATCACCTCCCCTTTCGTGGGAGAGGCCCTAAGTCCTGCAGTGGACTGTTACGGGCTGTGATGATGATTTACAAATTAACTTTTTCAAAAACTTTGGAGTAGCATGTACCACATAATTGTAAAATCAACGAAATTCTTTACTATCTTCTCTACCGACTCTTCCGACCGATTCTTACCGATTCTTTACTGTCTTATCTGATCGACGTACCCATCTAATATTATCAAAATACGTA
Source organism: Blastobasis lacticolella (assembly GCA_905147135.1). Lineage (NCBI taxonomy): Eukaryota > Metazoa > Arthropoda > Insecta > Lepidoptera > Blastobasidae > Blastobasis > Blastobasis lacticolella. The sequence continues at coordinate 12,539,746 of LR990046.1, read as the reverse complement.
CCTTCTAATGTACTTTATGATGAGAAACCGCAACGTAACAAGAGTTTGGTTGCCAAATATGATACTTTTGATTCTACAATTGAGAAAAAGTAGCCTTTATCATTTCCTTGATTCAAGATATTTATGGCATTTTTCGTGCGTTTTATTAATAATTTGGTAATTTAGAGACGTTGCGATTAAACCGGGCCATGGTGGACTCAGTATCTTTTTAAGTACCTATTAATAAAGCTTCACATTCATACCACACAGGTTTTCCAGGTATCTCGATAAACCAGTATTTTTGTCACAGTGCGCGCCTGCTATGTGAACGCACTGCGTTCAATACGGCTCTATAACTGGTCAATTTTGTCGGGCACAAAGTGCCGATTGCTACTCTAGAATGGTTAGTTATAACCCTGTGAATTTACGCACACTGTGTGACCTTATACCGTTTCAGAATACGAGTGTTAGTGTTTTCCCAGACACAGAAGAGAAATTAAAATTCACTCAAATTTCTGCTAGTCCGGGGACTCGAACCCGGGACATTCTGTCTTTCTTTATATGCTATAGGAAGTAAGTACCATAAAGAAAATAAAAATACAATGTAACTAATGATATAAAATTTTAATTGCGCCAATTATCAAACAAGAATTACATCCCATAAAAGTAAATAGTATCAAAATAGAAATGTACATACATTTTATTCATTTACAAAACCTACATTTTTATATTCAATCTTACAAAACTTATGTTTACTGCATTTATATATTTAACGACATAACACTTCACATCACACGTGCACTTGGTACTTAGACTCCTGGAAACATGCATCAGACTCCTGGTACCTTAAGGATACCAATAAATTTCAAAGTAGTATTGAATGGTCTATATAAGTCAGTACCTAAACATTATGTTTCCGAAGGTCTCCACATGAAGAGCACCGATATTAAGAGTAGAAAGCTGGACAAGGTCGCTGCAGTGGCTGAGGAGTCGCAGACCCGCTTCAGCGATGATGTGGAGAGGTGCTTGAGAGTGAAGATATTGTGGATGCTGACCAGATCCTCGGGGGTGAGCTGGTTCTCGTTTCGGGCGAGAATGACGCTGAACATCTGAGTGTGGGGCAACCGCATGCAGAAGTTCAGCACCATGTGGTTGTGATGCACCTTCAACACCTGGATCACGCCACCGAAGTACCGGTACATGTTTTCAACAGCTGTAATAATAAAAAAGCTTAGAGAGAAATTACATTCTAGAGTTGAATTAAAAACTTTAACTGTAAACTCGAGTGAGAGCGTCGGTGGCCGAGTGGTTACGGTATCCGACTCGTAAGCGAATGGTACCAGGTTCGAATCCCATTGCGGACATGTACCAATAACTCTTATCTGAGTTATGTACATTAATTGAATACTAACTGATGCTCTTAAGGTGAGGAAAAACATAGTGATGAAACCTTCACAATCAGGCGACTGAATGTGTAACCATGATCCAATCTAGTCAGGTTCCCCTGGTAGCAGGGTCATGAAGGTCAGATGGCAGTCGCTCTACTGTAATTCCCTGATCTGCCAAATCTTTGATCATGGTCAAGGCGGACCCCAGGCTCTCATGCGCGAGAGCATAATCGGGACATAAACACCAAGATGATGACGATAATGACATCCTACGAGTGACAAAGTACAGACTTTAAAAGATTGTAGATAAATATCTCCCTTTTCTGAGATATTTATTCTTAAAACTGTCCCGTGTTTCGTACTTTCACAGCTATTTCGAAATGAAAATCCTTAACATTTTTATTTAAAAGGTCATAGCGCCATTAGCGACGTGGGTTTATTTAGTTACAATTTTGATCTACAATCTAAAATCACCTACAATGTCACCCTACACGCAACCTTTGCTAAAGGTAAAGAGGGCACGACCTCGAGACACTTCGTAACGATTAATTTTCGATTCCCATTTCACTCACATCTGTCCGGGATGTCCGAGACCCAGAATCCCTTATGGGACGTGTTCACCTTGATGTGGTATTCGTCTTTCCATATGCCCTCATGCCACTCCAGGACGAAATGCCGGATCCTGTACCGCTCAGGTAGACCGAACCCTCGGTGCACGTAGGGGCTCGTAGTCATCATGTATGAAGGGTTGTTGTAGTTCATCAAGGACATATCATCTTGCCCGTAAGGTGGCGGAGGAGTTGGCTGAAACAATAAAATAAAATGAATAATTGTAGCGTTCATGCTGTATGCACGAGGGCCCGCGGTCCGCCTTGACCTTGATCGTGGAGCAACTGCCGTCTGACCTCCACGACCCTGCTACCAGAGGAACCTGACCTGAACCTGGATCATGGTTACACATTCAGTTGCCTGAATGTGAAGGTTTTATCACGATGTTTCCCTCACCGTAAGAGCATCGGTTAACATTAGAATGCTAGTTGACTAACGTACATAACTCGGGAAAGAGTCATTGGTATATGGCCGCAATGGGATTCGAACCCGGTACCGCTTGCTTACGAGCCGCATACCTTAACCACTCGGCCACCGACGCTCCTGGCTGTTGGCTTAAACAATATCCATAGCTAAATCGATATATCTACATCATATGATGCTGAAGTGTTTGTTCGCGCTGATCCATTTCGAAATTTCTTTCACTAATACGAAAGTACGGTACGGTAGATATGTCCCTGAAAAGTAAAAGGATCGTTAGCATAATTTCGGGTTGAATGTGGGTGAAAACTGCGAGGGACCGCTATTATAAACCTTAGTACCTTTAAATAAACCCGCGCACAAATTGAAAGAATACAGAAACAGGCGATGCTGAATATCATTGAGAGCTTGTGCAAGACAACATCTCAAGTTCTGCAATATAGTACTGCAAAGGAACGCCTGATATCATAAATATACGAACACCTAATTCGAAAACTTCCTAAATTTCCATTTATAAGTCCCCCTTCGACATAATCATCCAACTTTCTCAACTGCACAGTAGGGCAATAAGGACTCCATAAACACCGGTGTCCGTATCCTAATGGTATGTATATCGCCGTATGTACCACTTTCTCATTACAGCGTCTTCATCGAAGTCGTGCGTTGGATATAAATCCGGACAGAATCCTATGTACATTGCGTTAATTAATGAACAGAGCGAGGTGAGAACCGTTACAATTAAAACATAATTGTTTAAATTGAATTTTGGTGGGAGTTAATCTAATTTATGCAGTGTATGATGAACGAGTGTGACTCATTGATGACTGACTGGCGAACGTGGGACCAGAGGTTGCGCATCACCGACGCCAGGGCACAGGCGCTATTAACCTCTTGACCCTTTGGGCTTCATCAGCGGATATCATGGCAGAAGAAATTATAATGGATAATTAGTAGTAATCCGCTCTAATTTCAAACAAGATGTTTCTCATGTCTACGAGACCTTTACTTAAACAATAAATACTTAAGTGCTTCTGGGTAACTAATCAGGTAATTGGATGCAGATCAGATACCTTAATTTTACATTGTAGCTTTATTATGGAGTGTACCTAAGACTTAATTATTCTGAGGTTTCCAGCTTAAGACTTACTTAGTCTGAGAACGATTACGGAAGCATTTACATGAGACGTGTTTTAATAACAACTATTTTGCATTAACTGCGTCGTAGGCAATATAGGAAATAAATTGCAGCAGTTGTTAATCGTCGCTATTTTCGCACTACGTCTTAGCAAAGTATGAGAGATTCTACTTAAATATATAGTTCCATGTTTCGCCGGCAACATGAAACATTGTAGAATACTAAGGTAGAACTTAGTACTTAATTATGGAACCTAAACATGTCTTGTCGTGTCACCTTTTGTTGCTCTTATATGGATAGGAATTCTGTTTGTATAGGCTAATTTGTATACATATCGCTATTTGTCTTTAATATGTCTGTAGCTTACGTGACAATCCGCAGGTTTGCCCTCTTATAGGATTTATTTAAGGAGTTAATGAGGACCATGTCCTCATTAACATAGAAGCCTCATTTTTCACAGCATAATGAGGTTAGCCGTGTTGTGTCCGGCAGAGTAGAATAGCACCAACCCCTTACACTCGTGGATGTCGTACAAGGCGACTACTAATAGACGCAAAAGATCTAGAGTCGGGTCAGTAGCGTTTTCCATCGTTATATTTACAACACTGCTATCTCCAATCCGCCTGCCGAGATATTATGGCAATAACCTCCCCTTTCGTGGGAGAAGCCCTAAGTTTTGCAGTGGACTGATATGGGCTGTGAAACATCATAGCACATATTGAGCTGAAACCTTATTCATCAGAATGAGGTCTCAATATGCTGTGATAAACATTACAAGTTTTATTTTACTTACAATGCCTATATTATGTAGCTACGTATGTTCGGGACAAATCTTTCGACCTATGTAACTTGGATGACAATGCATTAATGTACCATGGAGCTGTTCTAATGATAGAGTCGGAAAGTGGCCATAGAAACTACTAAGAACAATAAGATAACCACATCGTGTTCGAGCCCTTTGGAATGGTCTTGGTGAGTATACTATATACCCCTAGGTAATATTAAAGATCTGCTGATGATGACGGAAGATTGCCATAGGAACTACTGAACGCAATAAAATAGCTCCATAGTATTTGGGCTCTTTGGAAAGACCATTCCGTCTTGATGAGTAGGTACGATAAAAGCTTGTTATGAAAAAATGTTTTTCGTTTGAGAACTTATTTGCTATTCATTTCATATCATAGCTTGTTATGAAAAAATGTTTTTCATTTGAGAACTTATATGCTATTCATTTCATATCACACTGACAGACAATAGGGCGAGGTTTCAAAAAGGCTTCCGTTTTTAGCTCTAGAGTTCGTATAACTTCCAATAATATAGATTTTCTGAATTAGCAATTAGGTACAAGTAATATTGAGTTATTGCAGTGAATGTGAATTTCATTATCTTTTATGCGCTAAGCAAACTATCTGATAGTGCGGCTGTAGCCCAACTTAAAATAGTGGGCAACAATTCTATATTATTAATATACGTAAAGATAAGTATATTTAATTAAAAGGAAAGGTTCACAGAGTATTAAAAGTACTGTTAAAATAAAAAATACCACTAACCTCAATGTATAACTCCTTAATATCAATATAGAAGCATTGCTGCGTATGCTCTATCCTGTACTCTCCTTTGTTGTGATAAATTTTCTCCACCCCGTACCAAGTGCCAGCGACTTGATCCAGATGAATTTCACCAAAGTAAGGCGAGAGGTCGTCGCAGTACATGTTATTTTGGAAGTTGTTACCACTTTGCGAATAGCATTTCGCCAAGCCAACGCAAAGTGTTAGGAACAGCACTGCGTAATCCATTTTCGGACTGTTGATCCGTAGCCGGTAGCGCCAAGCCGGATAACGGATAAAAGTTTCGGATAAAGTGAGCCGGTTGTACCAGGCGAGCAGACACGGGAGGAGGTGTCGCGCGGATTACCGCGGATAGAGTGCAGCGGCGCCGGCCGGTACGTGGGCGGGATCCCGAATGAGCCACGCTCAATTGGTAGGCCACACGGAGCCACCGTCGGCAGTAATTTTCTCGTTATGCGGGACCACTTCCCTAATACACATTATCAGCTGTCTACAGGCCTCGTATCTTAACCGCGATAGTGTGATTAGCAGCTGAGTTCTATGCTGGAGAAATTTAAAGGCTTTTAAAGAAATGCATTTTGAGGAAATCTCGTTAAGGGTTAAATTTTGTAAGTAGGTATTTAAAAACTACTGACTAGATTCGTAATTTAAGTAAAACTTTAATGAAGTCGCTACATGAATCCGGAAATTCCGAAACAGATTACATGATATTCTTCTCTCTTGATTATGCATGTGCTACATGGAAATTTTATAATTATCTTCTTTTTATTTATTTGGCACTAAGTACTTTTTAATAAGAATAAAATAATACAACTCAAATTGTCCAATAAGTTAAATATTAAAAAGATGATGAAAGAAAATATTTGCTGCAATAAATAAATTCGACAAAACGAAGGCCTCTATAAATTCTCCTCAATACTCTACACCCTTCCTAAAAGATTTTTCCAGACGTTCAAAGATTTCCCGTCAGCGGGCGCTTTCCTCGGCATACTTAGATGCCAGGAGAACATAGCCCTCAGAACGTGGTACGCGGAAAATCAATACTACTCAATGACGTCACGAGGGGTGCTTATCGACGGCGCCCGTCGCGATATCCAGCCAGTTATTGATCGGGAGGAACGTGATAGAGAGCGAGATAGCATTATCCTGTCTTAATAATTATTGGCCAAATAGTGATATCGTCGATGGTAATTCCTAAAAAGATTACCTCCAGCAAAACTGTAAGTGCCCAAAGAATGAGTTTTGGCCCATTTAAAATTCGCGTGTCGAATAGTGGCGGGCGGCGGCGCGCGAATAGAGGCTCGCGATTGGTGCTTCGCGGATGACGTACTGCGCCGTGATTGTGCTCGAGGTTGTTGGTAGCGGGACCTCAGCAATCCGGGGAGTAATTAATACTGACTACATTTTGCACTACAGCTACATTTGTATGTTGGTCTATCTGGATATTTGGATCTAGGTGTTATCACCTAGAGATGTTAACTGTTACTAAAAATAAAAGGCAATGTACAGTTTGCAATTATTTTCTAGTATTGCTTTATCGTATGTAAACTTGCTTGTTCTAAGTATGTATGTAACCTACGTCCAATTCTAATCGTGCTTAAAATATATGCCACGCCATATATCAGTATGAATAATATCAGCTGGATGCAGGCGGCACAGGACCGGCCTTGGTGGAGATCTTTGGGAGAGGTCTAGGGTCAGCACTGGGCGTCTTTCGGATGATGAGATGATAATGATATCAGGTAGTGAGGTATTTGATTGGAACTGTCAAAAACTTAACCGACCAAAAGAACTGTCAAATTCATATAGCGTTCAAATTACGGACTGAAGTAAGAGTTAACGTCATAGTTTTGAATAATATTTTTAGAAAGTGTTGTGTATATGCAGTCAATGAGTTTTAACATACAATTTGCACTAACTCTGGCGAGCATATTATGTGATAAGGTTGATGAATTTGGAAGAAGCGAGATCCTGTTAAGACCCTGATAAAGTAGCCTTCGATACTCGCAAAGAATTTACGTAGTTTCAATTAAAGAATATTCGAAATTGGTTTAGCAGTTTCGGAGTTTATCGCGTACAGATACACAGAGAGATACGCAGGGTGAGAGGACTTTGTGTTATGGAGCACCAACATCATTAAAAAAAGTACAAATTACAAAAACGAAACAAAAATGAAATGTAACGAAATTACGAAAACAAACTAAAGGAGGTTACAAAGATAACACTTTTACAAAATGGTTAGAAAGTCGAACTGTAATCAATATTACGGGGTAACTATCTGTAGAAGATAAAAAAAAGATTTTATAATTTAAATGGTGATATTTTAGAGTTTTCACAAAAACAAGCAAATATTTAAACAACTATGATTTTTTTTATATGTTGAAGACCCTTTAGAGGAGTTTTAACCCAAGTTTGCAGCACTGTAAACTTCCATGGTGCTCGAAAAACGACGAAATTTTGGCACTTTTTTCAGTATTTTGCTTATAACTAAGTAAACTACATTAAATTCTCTACAACTTTGGAGAGACACACTTTTTCAAATTCTTTTCTTAGGGAATTGCATGAAAAATATAGTTTAAAATATACATGTATCTTTATATTATATATGTACAAAATACCAGTTCTGTTTATTTTTCTTTTTACTTATGCTGTAAGCAAGTTCTTGCGAAATGTCATGATTAAAGGTGATCGGTAACTATCCCAGAAGTCCTGATAAAGTTACTATGTGACGATCAATGTTTGCTTATACTTAGTCATACACAACATACATACTTATACTTAGTCGTACAACTGCTAATATTTAAGCCAACTATTGAAACTTATATATGAACATAGACATAGACGTATCTTTATTTGGTCCAATAACACATTCAAAAACTTAAAACTAACATAATATGTACATATTAAGAAAGCCGGGCGATGCGTCCTCGGACCAAATTGGACCAGCCTCAGCTTAATGCTATGAATGGCAGCAGCCAAACACAGCGCTGGTTTTCAGACTGATCCATAATAGAGCTCGATGCGCGCACTACGCGAACGACGTGCTAACACAGACATTATTAATACCAATATTTATAATACAAAATATAGAAAAAAAATTATATAACCAGGAGCTACTCTGCATAGGCGTATTTATTGTACAAAGTCGTATTTTCACTCGCAAACACTAATGGACACGGCGCTCAGTGCAGTACGCGCTACTTGCTCGTACTTGAACTAGCTAGGTATGTACCTACACCAATACTTAGATACTGGGAACACATAGGTGGCTACTGTAGAGCTAAATTCCAGGTCTAGACGTAGATGAATCTAGAACAATACTTCCAAGTTGAGTCTGGTGTCTTAGTACTTAGGTTCCAGTAGCCAGGCAGACTGAGTGTACAGCGTGCCACATAAACTAGAAAGAAAATAATTGTTAGCGAACCTTTGTTTATTTCTCTTTAACTTCTAAGTATATCATTAACAAGCAAGAAGAAAGCTTTCTAAAAGATGTACATATGCAAAAGATTGAAACAATATAGTTACAGGCATGAGGCATTTCATCTTTGCCTTCACAGTGTCACTGTTCTACATTTTGTTACCTGAATGCATGAATGGCAGATATTATGGACAATAGTTACCGCTTACCATCAGGTGGGCTCTCTGCTCGTTAGTTACTGTATAGAATCAATAAAAACAGTTTTGCCTATACAACAAGTATAAGTAGCAATAAACTAAAAATATATGACTCCTTATTGAATCCGTAAATAACTCTAAACTCAAATTTTTTTTGTACATAGAATTGACATCGCGATATCATCGCTTTGTTTAATGCCCTGGCTACGGTTATTTTCTTTTTAAATGGTCGTCATTGCCAAATTAGAAAACACACAATTTGAAAATTATGTATCAGACGGCGGAGGCGCTCGACGTCTTTGTCTATTGCTTCATTGTTGTGAGTATTTACATAATAAAAAAACATGTTATCAACGTGTAACGCGTTTGCCAAGAAATTAATTATATTTTAAAAGAAAGCTATAACATTTAAAAACCGGCCATGACGTGTCGGCCCATTGTAGGTAGGATACCAAAGTGGCTGTGGAGGATTTTAGTTTTTGATACTTACTACAGACATAAAAAAATATAACGTTAAATCGCGGACAGACAGACAGCCGATATCCGTCTGTCGATACTATAAGTGTTCATTATTTTACAACGGAACTCTATAAGTAAAGCAAACTTATCTAAATAAAACAAAATAAATATTATCCTCATTACAAGATTTAAAACGTTAAATATAAACAAAATTATTATAAGGCCCAGTGTTGTTTAGCCTTATTAGGTTAGTATTTGATTCGGGCATAACAACTCACAACGGCTGCACATATCTGGCAAATTATTTTTATTGGGTTTGAAATTGTCAGGACAAAGTTTATACAGAAGAAAATGTTTAAAAAATACGAACGAGGTCGCGCCGGACAGCTGGCATATATTAAAATCGGAAGGCAAAAAATATACAAAGAGAGAGTGGAATACTAAAACGACTTACCCGAGTTGGAGTTTAACGTACTTTGTTCCCGACTCCTGAGCAGACTTCAGAATCGGGCAAGTCAAACCTGTGAGCCTAATGGGCTTAATCAGTCATCAATAAATTCTTCAATTGATTGATTCAAGTATTGATTCGCATAAAGCCTGTAGACCTGCGTTCGAATGTCATAAATATAGAAGATGATTGCTTTATTTCACCAAACAGCACACATTGCCACGGACACTCATCGATATACAGAATATTTATTAAGGTTTACAACGAAATGATTAACATAAAAGCTCCAGCAATCAATACTTTCAATTCGCATGTTACATAGCATTAACCCATGGTCACAAACAAAACCGATCCAATATTGCTTACAATTACAACGATCCAGACGGAAGATACCCAAGCGGCGGAGCATGCAACTCTAATTAGCACGCGATATTCTATGGAAAATTCCAACAATAGCGAATGTGTGTGACTATTTATTTATTTTATAGATAATTCAAGCGTTTGATAACCTAGATTAAACGATATGAAGTTTGTAATCCAAATACCACGGCAGTTTCAACAGCCCATAACAATCACTGCTGAATTTAAGTTTGAAAATAGCAATAAAACCTGCTGTCCGCTTTCTTGTTTACTGAGGTTCTATGTGGATTTCCATCAAAGGGGGTTTGCCTCTATGTCAACCATGTCAAATATGCGGCATGCGGCCCACTGAGCATTTTTATGCGACCCGAATCAATTTTGAAAAAAGCCATATAATGCGGCCCGCGAACTTGTTAAACAAAAACTTTGCGAACAGAATTTGAAAACCGTTTCCAGGATTTTAAGTCTTAAGAAAACAATGGTTCTCGATTTACTGGTCTTTTTACAATCGATATTGATAAAGTTCCCCCTCACTTACAAATGGAAGTGATTAGGATTTAGTTTCAGCCCTATTTAAAATATAAATTTGATAGTATTAAAATTTTATAAATAGGTAGGTTGCCTGAAATAAGAAATAAGAAAATTCGCCTGTAAACTTTTCTTTTACTTTTCTTTGGTAAGATTTTCGGTACTTTGAACTCATGCTCTTAGCCCACCTGTGACTTTGAGTTTAACATGGCAGCTCTACGTATAATAAAATGAGTTGGTGCTCTATATCGGCATCTCTAGCCTGGCCAGAATCCTGAAAATCCACCGCCACTGCCGGTTATACAACGGCTAATTTGTCGAAAGCCAATCAAATTTCCGTTTCGCATGTACACCAACCCATCCGCGGTCCGTTGGGGCCGCCCCCGCCGGCTCTGCGGTTCCTACTACCAGGACTATAGGAGCTGCAACAACCCTCGGGTCGGGTGCAACCTCTACGCGGCTACGAGGGGCTACGCTACTACGGGGCTACGCGCTACGTGAGCCGCCGGCCGGCTTTTCGTAGCATTTACGTGGCGTACGTGGAAAATTTTACGTGTGTCTGTGTCTGTCTATGGCTACGTAGCACCCAAACAGATGGACCGAATGCTACCGTTGCGGTTTTCTTTATTTAAAACGAGATGCTTTTTTTAACTTTGTTCATGAAAATCGGTTTATTTAAATGAAACAAAGCTAAGTAAAGCAATCATTTAAGCAATATTCGGAGTTTGTCGGGGGTTTTCCGACTACTTGTCGGTTCGATTATAAGTCTAATGAAGAAGTTTCTGTTTTATTATTAGCAGAATACCTACAAGTAATTGTAGCCAAGCAACATTTAACCCAAAACCTCTTTCAAATCTAATTATGGTTGCGTAGGCATTTGTTTCGTTTAATTCCAGCCTCGCCGAAAATGCGTAGGCGGGTTATTCCCACCGGGCCCATTTACTTTCTATTTATAGAATGTGTTGCGAAGGTGGGCGGCTACGGGGATGCTACGGGGGCGCTACGCCGCGCAGTTTCGCCGAATCAGAGGTTATTTGTACCAGGATTTCATATTTCGAAAGATATCGAGATTTTACAGACTATGAGCCTCTCTGCCTCGGATATTTTATTTTATTCTACGATACGATACATCTACAGAAAGTTGTTATAGTTAGTAGGCAAGGGACTGTATAACCGTTTATTTATGGTACAGTTGCTCAATAGAGAAAACATCGTCTAGACAACACTGATATCATAATTTATCAAAAATTTCCAGACAAAAGTGTCCTAAAGAGGTACGTAAATTGTAAACGGATATTCTGTAAACCACAGACGTGAAGAGAAAAAAATTTCATCGGTAGACGGAAACCGACATTCTGACTCGCCCTACCCGACATATTATTATAATTTCAGAATGTAAACAATTTTATATACATTGTTTGTTCCGCTACGAAGTAATAAAAGAAAACAGAAAGAATTTCCACCCGCTGCGCTGCGCTACGCCAACAAGCCGTCTGCTACGGCACAGGGTCTAAGTCTACGCGCTACGCCTCCACGCTACGAGCACCCGACACCCGAAGGGGATTTCCACGGTGACGTAACACCTTTGCTACAAGAATACCAGAGCGCCATAAGCTCGGAGGAACCCGTCCTACGCTAGCACGTCGCGGCTTACGCGGGCGCCCCGCGTAAGCTAGTGCAGCGCAGTAGGGTAGCAGAATAGTGAGTAGGTGTGAATAGTTTTGCACAACTATCGGGGGGGCGGCGGGCGCAGCGGTGACGTATTCGCTCCCCCCGGGGCCGGCGTGTGGGGACAAGTTGTTAAGCGATAACAATGTTTGAATAACCCAGCTTAGAACACGCTACTATTTATCGTGAAAATATTTGACTACAATTATTTTCCTCTGAGTGTGTTTTAGTCACGCCACCGCCCTCAATATAGAAAAACTGTTTTGAAACTCGTTTTGGCCGATGTGATTTGACGGCTTAAATATCAATGCCCTCGTTATTATTTTACCTGTCGACGTAAACACCAAATATTTTACTATCGCAAACACATGAACCTCGCTTAAAGTTTATTAAAAGCTCAGTTAATCAAGCGTTAACTAAGTTAGTAAAGCGACATCAATTTCGCACAGGCTATTGGAAAAATGTTTATTCTTAAATGCAAATATTATAGACTTGGCAAATAAAACATTTGATTACAATTACGTACGTACTGGTACGGGATACATCTGGTACGTACTTATGAATGGGTAAAGGCAAATGACAAATTGATAATTGCAATTTACTAATATTATATGTGTAATGTAATTTGTGTAAAAATATTTATAGATTTTTTGAATGCCTCATTGGGTAGAACATAAGGATCATTCGTAATAATTTTGAAACCTTGTATTAACTATGTTCTGGCAATAAAAAGCTTTTGACTTTTAACTTCAAATTATGACAAATTTAAACATAAAATTTATTTCGTCTTCAGAATTGGTATGTATGATATGTACACCTATGTTACGAACATATATTACAACTACATATTTACAATTTACTATTTGAAAGTTCTAATAAACTAATACGTAAGCCACTCGTCACTCATATAATCTAATACGTAAGCTATCTCTGTTCTATCCAAGTAAGTTATCTCTGTCCTAACATCGTTCGCAAACGATTTCTCACCCCTTGCTTCGCCTCTCCTGCTCGCCTTTGTTGCCCTAGTACTTACCGATACAAACGGTCCAACGTCATTCCAAATCGTTGCTATTCCCGTTTGCCAGGCGCCACACTATTATGAAAGTTGATAGTTTTATAAATATCGTTTTAAGCGTTATATACGTATTATGTCGTTATTTGATTGTGTAAAACATTAAATTTTATGAGAATAAATTTTCATCATTTCAATCATTATTTCCACTAATGAGATGTCATTTATATGTATGTCATTTGATGTATGCTACAGTACCGAAATACCCTACTAATAAAGTTACAATCCGCATATTAACTTTAAGACCCTAAGTAGTTACGTAAAACAAAATAAGGGTAAACACCAACTAATACCCGATGAGGTGCACGATATCAGTGCAAATAACCTATTACAGTTCTTAGAAGCTATAGGGATTAGCTCTGAACTATAAGAAAGACGCGATCAGAATAGATCATGAATGGTCGCAGTGATACTAGGACTGAGAAGCCTTGGAGAAAAAAAAATTAAAAACAAAATAATATATGTATAATCACGGACGTTGCCCCGTGCTAGATTGCAGTAACGGCGATACCGGTAGCACCGGAACATAGAATGACGCATCGTATCGGTCGTACCGTTCGCACGCACGTCAACCGACGTGACGACGGGTCAATAACTACCCCTAAGCTCGGCTCGGGGTAGATTGATCTCTTTATTTGCCATGCTATCCTAGTAGAAGGGGTCACGAGTAAATGCTGACGTGTCACCAGAGAGCTCTTGCAGAGGGGTGCCTCGTTGTGAGGGGGCAACGACGCACGTTGTAAGGGGTTAAATCGTATGACTTTTTGTAGAGATATTAATTTCTTTTATCAACTTATTAACGCCCTTGCTCTTCAAGTCGTGCAGAAGCCATTATTGAATAAAAATGTTGTTCCTTTGTGTTTTTTTTTGCGATGCAAAAAACAGATATACAAGTCAAACTTTAACACCCCACTTTTTGGCCGGGGATAAAAAATCGATGTGTAAGTACTCGTGCCTGGACGAATATTGACGAAATTTTCAGGCAATCTTCAGATTAGCCCAGTAGGTGGACCTATGAGGTATTCGAGCAAAATAACAGGCGGATGGTACTTACTCGTAATTGGGCGTGTAGTATGAAATCAATACCCACGTCGCACAGGAATAAAACTTTACTCTATGTTTATAGACTACCAGTTGCAGAAACAATCTTTAATTAATACTCCATTAAACTCGATTTGCTGGATTTGAGCCTGCTTTACATTTGGAAAGGGCTTTGCCAAAACTCCACGCTTGGCAGGCAGGCGGGTTGGAGGAAATGCTGTAATTGACCCATTAGTAACCTTCTGCTTATTAGTCGCCTTTTACAACACCTACCCGAAGGAGACTAACCTATAGTTGCTTGCTAGCTTGGACCTAACAGACCAGACAGGTCAGCAGCTTTTGCTGCTTTATTCTCCGCTTCCATGCGCCTCATCCATGTCGAATGTCCTTTGGAGTAGGGGGAGATGGTTAAATCACAGACCCGCCTATCATCATCATCATCATCATCAACTATCTTAGCGACAATTCCTGATGGTCTCCCGCACTTCTCCCGCAGAATTGCCAGATATATGTTAATTATTCTCACATTAATTTCAACATTCCCAATATATGTAAATTAATAGTAGATCCTAATTGCCAACAAACACATGCAAACTGAATTCGTAGAAACTTAACCAAGCTCAAGGCACCTCTGACATTTACCGTGACCTTCGGGGCAGGAGGAAGCTGCGCGGTGGTAGCTTGTCCGCGTCAGAGGTCGATCTTACTAGGGAGTCATATATCTGAAGACATTCACTTAGGTATGAATGTCTCGTTCAGTCGTCATATTTCCGTTCGCTTCCTCCGCAGCAATACTGTAGGTAAATATCAAATAATAGTATAAGTACCCCAGTTACAATCAATGCTTATTTAGTAAAATTATTAAATCATTAATTTATATCAAAGACTAGAGGTCTCCAAGTGGATAAATTGAGATAAATTGCCAGTGTCGTAAAGGCGTAAACCATGTAATCATCGCATCTGATAGAAGTAAAACGATAGAAAAAGGGCAGATACATCATAAAAAAATGTATAAACCCCAGCAACTGTCATTTCATAATAACGTGCACATCGTCCATCTTATCGTAAACACATTGTTATCTTGGCGTTAATCTTGGTTGTGCTTTCGCGCGCAAGGGCCCGGGGTTCGATCCTGGTGCTACTCGCTTACGAGTCAGACCCTTTAATCATTAAGCCATCGATGCTCTTCATCAATATTACATGAATTATGGTCATGATTATAAGCGGAAAAATAAACTCATGGTGGAAACACGTCCATTACCAAAGTCACAGACAATATTTCAATGGTTATTTAAAATTAGAATAAAGACCAATAAATCATTTTAAGCATCCTGCAATCGAAAGTTTATAAGGATGGACGGAGGTTTGTTAATCCTTGAACAATTCCAATGATATTGATGAAATGCAGTACTGTTGCTTATATCCCAGAATAGGACATTGGCTATACTTTATGGCTTATGTTTAACTTACCACCAGATATAGTAACATATAACAGACAAAAATAGTAAATGATCAACAAAATTAAACTCGCATTTTAATGTAAAATTATAACCAAAGTTTTAACATTTCGCTATCCTATTTAAGCAAAATTACTCCGAATAAATCATTGTTAACCCAAAAGTAGTAAATGATCACCAAAATTAAAACAGCATTTTAATGTAAAATTATAACCAAAGTTTTTACATCTTGCTATCCTATCTAAACAAACTGACTCCAAAAAAATCATTGTTAACCCAAAAATAGTTCATGAACATCAAATTATTACCCACATTTTAATTTAAAATGACATGCAAAAATAAACAATATATCTCATTATCCGATTAAAGTAAATTACCATCGGGAAATGAATATTTTTCCAAACATAGTAAATAAACTCCGAGCCATTTCGTTTCGTTTATTCCACCAAATGCTATACCTAAGATAAAAAATAAAACTGTTACAATTTCAATAATCCTTTTTTAAATTATTTAAACAATCATAAAAAAGTTTGTCCAAAAGTTAGTCGCAGCAGTATCCTCATAAATATCTTAAAACCAAACTAATAATAAACATTTATAAGATCTTAAGAAGAATCAGTCTTCTATAATAATTTACTGCACCAGTAATGCTTTTTTAGCTTTGGCTGGTCGTCCTCTTTTGCGCTTCATGCCAATCGGAATAGCTCTGGCCTCTGAAGGTGGCTGGACTGCAATCCGGAGACATAACTTAATATGGCATCATAATACTTTATTTGGTAATAAGCCTACATTTTATGGCAATCATAGTGGTTTATTTAGGCAGAAATAGCGCATTCATTTGCTCACTAAGATTTGGTGATCATTTACTACATTTGGTGTTCGAATACAATTTGAAGTGCCTCGTGACTAAAATAGCTAGTATTATTGTAATTTTAGACTTTATTTTTCTGGTGTTATGTATATATATTTTTAGTAAAAGAACTAAGGGTATCAAAGCATTTTATGGTGGTTACTATATTTAACCCCATACTTTATCCCGAATTGCAATGTGGTTCTCGCGGGAACGGGTCAAGAATTTTTTGGGGACGAAATTGCGGGCAATAGGTCCAATAACTCTACAGTTATCGGGTACACGTATATTCATAGCTAGAAAGATTGAAATGTTAGTCACCTTCTCACCTTCGTTTGTGCCTTAACAATTATTAATACACATTGGTCGTAATTGAAGTTAGAGCGACACCGGCATCCAGAATGATTAGAACTAACAATAGTTAATTTTAGTCTTAACGAAATAAGTACAAGTTATTCATGATGTACTGGTAAATAAGTCTAATATAGATAGAATGCAAAGGGATTAAATTAATATATGTCAATCACTATCACTACATATTAAAAAACAAAGACCCACGTCGCGTCTGTATGTATGTTCGCGTTAAATAAAAAACTACTGAATGGATTTTCATGCGGTTTTCGCCAATAGACAGTGGTGATTCACAAGGAAGATTTAGGTGTGTAATCTATTAAGGATTCTACCCGTGCGAAGCCGGGGCGGGTCGCTAGTAAATTATAAATATTAAAAGGTTACCAGGTATAGAATGTCTGTCGAAATAATATCACAATAAAAAATTCGAAATCTGCTTCTAAAAGTATTCAGATCTCGTTATAGACAGCCTTCAATAGCGAATCTATTAATAGCCAGTATCCACGTATTGTTCCAAAACAGTCTATAAATTAGTAGGCAGGCAGGCTGACGGTTCTCTGGGGAACGTTTCCCCGCCCACCCAGCGCGTAGGGCGGCGCTGGCGACGTCACGTGGCCGCACTACCAGGGCTTCATAACCGGCTAAGGCCTAACGGCGGGATCGCACGGATTCTCGCCACATGGCTTCTAATAAACAACGGCTATACACGTCACATGCGCCCCAAAAAGGCTGACGACTCGCAATCCGCTTACCGAGGCTTACGTCGACACGACAGTCTGTCTAAGTGGGTTAGGTAATATACACCTGTTTGTATGATTATTAGCGTCTTTAGTGTAGGTAGGTGTATTGTATCGAAATAGTTTGCCATTTAAGTTTTTGAAGGTTATGCATACCGACGGAGCCATTTAGCAATTTTCTGGTTAAATTAGTTCGTGGTTACTATATACTACCTTATATGTTATAACATGGCGTATTAAGCGCAATTACATTCAACAATTTGGAATTAAATATACTGTAGTTTAATCCAGACAAGTAATAAATTCTTTAGAAATATGTTGATACAGTAAGTTTTTTAAATTTTAGCTGGACGTAGTTAAAGTAACGATACTGATCTTAGTTTTTGATATTGTGAAATAAACTATGCATTTCAAAATACTTTAATATTATCTCTGTCATCACACCTCTAATTGGCACACTACTCGCACTTAAAATGTAGGTAATATAGATAAATGTATAGTATTATAACTATCTAACCCGTAGTGCATAATCTTAATATCACGGGCGTGTACCAAACCAATGAGCATTTTGTGAGCCGTAGAAGATCCGCCCCGATACCTCCGTAGCAGACGTGCTACGACTGCTACGCTAAACTGGAAAAGGCAGCTTGCCAAGATCGCCTTGGCTAAGATTAATGGCGCTTCTTTCAAACGACTTCACGTAAGATATTGCACTTTTACTTCAAGAAGATTAGTTCCGTATTTCTCCGCCAGCAAGCTTGGTACTGTTGCGTAGTACAGTCGAACGCCTGACCGCTCCGCCCTAGCCCGCCCCAACGTGCCCCGTAGGGCGGCAACAATTTTCCACGGGCGGCGCCAGTACCAGGGCAACAGAACACACGTGGAGGTTAAGGAAAACTTCCAAACATTTGAGACGACAAACATCCAAATTGTATGAAACAGAAAGGGAGGGAGATCTGTCTTATCGCGCATGCGCAAAAAGTTACCAATACATTTTGTCAGCTCTAACTACATTTCCATTTTTACCGATTGGGTTAGTTTCCTTGGGATTCTGACAGTAGACATATTCTAATGTGTATCGGCCAATAGGTACGTTCGTATAATAGAAATAAATACACAAGACACCCATAATTGACACAACTTAAACTTAACAGGCCCGGGTGACAATTTCCCATAATAAAAGGAACAGCTGTTGTACTCTTATGTCTCATTGTTTGGAATTGAGGTAGGTAACTTACTTATCTGAAATGTTATTATTATTATTTCAAAATATTATAACTAGTTTAACCAACGGATAAAAGTGATTAATTGCTAAACGAATATCGAAGTCTATAGGTATATTAGGTTGTACCAATTAGATAATATTTACAAGGGGAAGGTCATTCTAAAATGTGTCCTGCTCTAACTTCAAATCAAAATAATACCTATTATTATTTATCATGTTTAAGACTAAAGCTGAAGAGATTGCTAGTTTTCAGGGTTCCGAACCCATCAAACAGAACCCTTATAGGATCTTCTCCTAGACTTCTCTGTCTGTCTACCTATCTGTCTAGCTAGCTGATTGCCTGTCGGACACTCAATATTCAAACTCACGAACTGGTAAAGTATCAAGTTAAAATTAATATCAAAGAATAATATCAATGAAGCTTTAGAAATTAAGTTTCGAAGTCCAAGATAGAGCCTTCACCAATTCTACTGTAACTATTGAGGATGGCCTAGAATAATGAAATTCGGTTAGAGGCGAGGTTCTTTTTTTATAATAAAGACGGCAAGAACTTGGCCACCATCTAACCTAATGGTAAGTGACGATGCGGCTAAGGATGAAATATGCTTTTTAGAAACAGCCTATTCACTGTGACCTTGAAGGAGTCCCTATAAAAGTCGAGCCAAAGCGCTTCGTGCGGATTGCTATTATATCCACCGAAACCCTTCAATTTGTCAAATCAAACAAAACAAGTACCTACTTAAGTAAACTAGCCAAGCATTCGACCACCATCTCACCTGGTGCATTAGGTACTTGACTGCAACCTACAACACTACTTTACTGTATTACTTTTTACTGCATTTTATACAACCGCAAATAAACTATGAGTACTTGAGTAGCTGAACAACAGTTAAGGGTGAAATGTTGTATATTTGTTATTTCGGTAGCCTCATAGCAGAGCCCTACTCGCATTTAGCCGGTTTTTTAATTGGTTGGATGGATGTCGCCAATTTTCCGAACTACCAAACTGAAAACCTTTAGCATGTTCCTAATAACATAGAGTACTTTTGATGCCCAAAACATGAATGAGGATGATGGAATCATCCCGGGGATTTCTATACATAGGCGGTATAGGCTGACTGTTCTGTTAAAATTGCCGTTCAGAATTTATCACAAACGTTAAGGGAGGAAGATCTTGTACGTCTTACAAAATCAGATAACAGCTGCAACTTTCCTGAATTGAATACATAACAAAATATTTTCTTTTACTGTTAGCGTAAGCAAACACCATTATGATTTACGTAAATATACGCACGCTTACACGCATTTACTGCTGTCTGGGGATTTATACACGACGTGTGTGGAATAAAAGAAACACGTAAGGATTATTTCGGAGAAATAATCCATTTTAAGCAATTTCAGTGTAGGTAGGTTGTTACGTCTTGCGTAGGTAATTCGTTTTGACAAACTTCATTTTTAAGTATTTTGCAATCGTGTTTTTACAACCAGCATTAAACCACCTCGTGAACAGAAGGCCAGTTATTTCGTAATAGACATATTAATTTACTATCGTCACGACCTTAACCGTAGAAAATGACGTCCCTTGCTGACGCAGAGAGCGCGAGTACCTTCATATTTCACGTTTACGTAACGCGTCGACGGCGTTCGGTGACATTTCGCAGGACGGCGGCGGCGGCGGCGGGGCAGCGGCGGTATCGAGCCTCGGGAGCGCCGCGTCGTAGGTCGTGACGCGCCCGATGACGTCACTCGCCAGGGCGGAGGGTGCCCGGCCGGCGGGCGAGGGCGCCTACCCCCCAGCGAAGGCGGCCCGACGGCGTCAGTCCAGCCTGGCGCGCCGACCGGGCCGCACCGGCCTTAATACCCACCAATAACGCATCCGACATAAACTCTTAAGCCAGTTCAGCGACGATAAAAACATTTCTTAAAAATAAAGTTATTCGTTCCAACGATCAAGTATCACGAAGGCATATCCGTGCAGTGTGCGCCAAGTTTGAGGACTTTTAAACTTAAGTGTGCAATGTGCATTCACGGAACTTATGTATCACAGTATTATAAACATGTTACTCCAAACATATTCAATTCGTTCTACGAATAGCGAGTGATATGCTTCAATCTAGGTCAGTCCTTAGATCTTGTGTCAAATTATTAGATAATTTACAATATTTGTCATATATTTCTCAAGCGTCAAAGTTATATATTCTAAACTCTAATCTTTGCGAATACTAGCGATTCTATTATTAGCATGTATAACCTACTTTTAAGTGACCATGAAACGTCTCTATCCACGGTAACTTTCATGATCTCATACGGCGCTCTAAGGGTTAAAAATCAAAGAAAGTTGTTAAGTATCTAAGAAACATGTTTCGCTACAGATGTACAGATATCCTGCGAGATGTCCTAACGGGGCCTACGACTCCTTTTAACCCACACATTATTTACAATCTAATTTCAGCGCCGGTGCACGAAAGCTGCTAAAAATAACTGGGGTTCGCGCGCTCCCGCTCGCCCGTGGCTGGCCCGCATTTTCACTCACTACACTATTTCTGTCTATACGAAAGCAATATTTCTACATGCAAATGATGATCAGTGGACAAATCCAGTGTAGACAATGAAAAAAGTGCGTAAAAAGAAGCCGACTGTCGCAAGGCGACTGTGACTGCAGTGTTGTTGTGAAATTTGTTCCCTTGTGCTTCCTTGAACGCGTTCATCAGGTGTGTATTCACAAATTTTCAAACAATGGTATAGTTGTAAGTGATTTATTAATATGGATCAAACTATAAGTAAAAAGGGTACTAACCACTTCTGTTTTCATTAAGCGAAATTATCTAAACTAATTTGAGTATAGGTACTTCAAAATATATCTCTCTAGGTAAATATTGCACTGTAATGAATTCTTGTATGTATGACTGTATTGAAACGCAGAACAAAGATAGTAAATCTATCACCCAGTAGTCATAGCGTCGCGCTGCGAGAAATGAAGACTTCTCGCCATACCAACTTAATATAGGTACTAATAAATTTGACTACTGGCTGTATATTAACATTTATTTACTTGCCTGTCTCCTCTATTATTACTCTACCAATAAAACAAACCGACTATCAATTAAAACTAGCACGCCAAAGTCTTGGAAACCAAAACGGGAGGATATTTTTTTTGCACAACAAAATTGTTCATCAATTATTGTATCATTAGAGTATACTCTTGGCCTTGAGCCTACTCCCATAACAGTCCAGTTCACTCTTATGAAGGGTATTGCTGTAATCTCTACGCTTGGAAAGCGGCTTAGGCTAGAAACGCTTAAGAACAGTTTTATAAATCCTACTCTCTACTAACTCTACATAGCCTACTACTATCCTATCCTAACCCACTGCATAAATACGAAACTTTGTAAGAATGGATAGATGTTTGGAAATAAGTTTGTTACTTTTTCAAGCTACTGAACGGTTTTGATGATGTGTGAATTTGATGAAATTTGTAATTTGTTCCGAAATTCAATGTGGTACTCGAGGAAGGAATCTGGAAACTTATAACCGAATTTTACGCGGACGTAGTCGCCGAGAAAATCTAGAAACGTATGTGAAATTTTGTAAGGATGTATATATGCAATTCACGGTATAATTATGAACGGATTTAAAAGAAATTTTGCATTAATATAGTTTAAAAGCCAAAATATCTCATAGACTATAATTTATCCTGAAATTCACGCGTGGGAACGGGTTACGGGACCGGGTAGTAATTTTACGGGGACAAAGTCGGGGGCAAAAGCTAGTCCTACATAACAATAGGCCTTTATCTTGAATTGATTAAATTTTCGCAAATTAAGCAAACGTATTTGCTCAAATATTTTTATTGTACTCAATCATCAAGGTGGACCGACGACCTGATAAAGATCGCAGGTATCAGCTGGATGCGAAGGCACAGGATCGGCCTTTGTGGAGATCTCTGGGGGAGGCCTATGCGCAGCAGAGCGCGTCCTTCGGCTGATTTGATGACATAATTAATCTGCTTATGTAATTTTAATTTTGAACTGACATCGCAAACTCGTTCTGTAGGTAATTATTTTTGTTTCACGTATGTAGCCGTTCAGGTACGAATGCGAATGTGAAATGTATGATCATTAAGGGATATGGATAGGTATGAGGTCGTCCGAGGAAGTGGCCTTTCAAATGAAGTGGACGTTTGCGAAAAACAGACGTTCAAATTCGAATTGATCAAAACTTATACTTGATTTCGAAAATCGAGTATGTTGAGATTCCAGTAAGTCCTCAAAATGAAATAAAAAATATTATCTTAAGTTTTTATAACAGTTTCAAAATACCCCTTTTCATTTGTCGTCAGTTTTGCTTATTTAAACAGTTGTAATTCTATGTACAAGTTAGTTATCAAAATTAAATTATATGTGATATGATGATGATGTGGCAGTTGGCATAATGTTGTCTGATTATATATAGAAAGTTAAATTGTAATTGAATCTGCCATTTCAAAGAAATTGAAAATTTTGCTTGTATGAGAATTATTTAATTAATTATATGTGTAAGGACATTATATGTATCTGCGAATGTTTGTTAGGTACTCCGTCAACAAAAACTTCTAAACGGATTTAAATGAAATTTTGCAGTATTGTAGCTCATAGACCAAAATAATAAAAATGAGCCGAATTATATGCAAACGAAATCACGGGTAAATGCTAGTTGTTACATATATGGCCTGCGGTGGTCCTAGAGTGTACCTGTTATCTTTGTCCTAGGCTAGGCTAGCGAAACCAAACCTAGACGAAACCCTCTTGTTAATGGGATTGATGCTGAATTCGACTGCTTGACTAAAATTTGTAAATATAGAAACGTAAGATTTGTCTGCAGTTAAAATATTTCGATACCCATTCGATTTTATTTCGATCTTGTAAATGAATTACTTACCCCGCCGCATCTCCTTTATTCAAATGCACCAGTTTAAGGCATTAAGAGTGGCGATAGCGTTGCCACTTTAGGAAAAAAATCAGTACCACAAAAATCTGTTCAATTCAATGTCTAGAAATGATTCACAAATATTTAGCTAAACAATTCCTTTTTTTAGCATAAAAAGCAAAATTACGAATAGCCGATATTTGCGTATATTAAATTATTTGATGTATGGGTTGTTCTTGGACTTCAAGAAGAGCAAAATAATAGTAATGCGTAATAGACGTCTTATTAATGACGCCGTCTTTCGCCATGACTTTTGAATTACTTAATGATTTTAAAATTGATTTTATCCTAGAATATCACACAATCTCAGGTTGGGGTATTCCTACCCACAGAAAAAATTATACTCATACATTTTTGTAATATCATTTTATTGCACAATATTACACAAATAAAATTGTAAAACAGTAAATAAATATAAATTAACATATATAAAATTAGTATGCATTACAAACAAAACATGCAATTAATTTACACTAATTATCGACACACTCTTTGAGCACTCTACCTATATAATAATGTGCTTACATATGTAATATTACAAGGAATATTTTACATCAATTTGGATTACAAATTCCAATAACATTTTATCTAAAACGGTTCTCTTAACTATTGGTAACGCTTACAACTATGTTAGCCCTACAAGGCACTAAAAATGTATTGTATACTGTATATGTAATTGAAATATCTATAATAATTGTTATTAGTATTAGTAGGTAGTTACACAAAATACTTCTCATGTAAATGGAAGACATTCAATTTTGACCTAACTAAAATTGAGTAAAAATTGTACAATAAAATTTAAATCAAGAATAAATTTTAAATATGATGTTACAAATTATTTTTTATGATTACATCTACCCTAATTTACAAGTACATTTGTGCTAAATTATTGTGAGTATTTAAAATGAATTTTAAATTCACAATTAGCATGGTATATAAGAAAAATATAACTTCTAGCACCACATATAAATGTTGTCAATATTGCTGATCTTAACAGCCTTACCCAAGTTTTTGATCAAGGTAACTTGTAACCTTTGGCCATATTTCATCTGATGTACGACCTTCAAACTCTTTCAGTATCCCTTTCTGTTTATAAAATTCTATCACGGGCCGAGTCACACTCTCATATATTTTTAATCTCTCCTGGACAGCTTCGGGCCTGTCATCAGGCCTTTGAATTAGAGTCTCACCAGTCTCATCATCCTTTCCAGCTACTTTTGGCGTATTAAAACCAATATTATAAACTCTCCCTGAAGGTAAATGTACCCAACGACTCTTCACTCTGTCAATTATCACTTCAAAGGGTACAACAAGATTTAGAACAACATCCACTGGTTTATTTTTCCACAGTGCATCGGCTTGGGCAACTGTTCTGGGAAAGCCATCTAACAACCAAGGTTTATTATCTACTTTCTGTAGTTCAGTGATCATAAACTTAATCATTACCTCATCTGGAACCAGTTTTCCTTCATTTAAGTACTGTTTAACCTCTTTACCGAGGTCCGTTTGCTTTTGTATGTGGTCGCGCAGTTTGTCCCCACTGGATACATGTTCCACTTTGTATCTCTTTACTATACGGGACGATATAGTGCCTTTCCCCGAAGCTGGGGCGCCTAATATAAGAGCTTTAAGCAATTTTGATTTCACCGTCATGTTTTGAACTTTGAATCCACACAAGTAGGTAGAAACACGTACCCAGACGATACAGTAATGACAGGTACAAAGTCTACAAACTAACTCAAATTCAACTCATATCCAACAACAATAAAAAACATTACATCACTAACCTGTCTCAGTGATAAGTATTGTCATATCCATGAGTATTTACCGTAATGTGAAACTTATTTAAAAATATCTTATCAACAACACGAACATTTTTCTCTTAACATATCACTGAAATCTTGAAAGAAAGTCTGTGCTTAACCTATTTTTAATAGAAGATTCACTGATTTCCTACTTAAATATGTTACAATATTATATGTACCGGCGATATAAAAAATATTAATTATAACAAAAAAACTGCACTCTTTCTTGATAGTGTATCAAACTGAAGATAAGAACTGTCAATGTCAAACGGACATTCAACTTCCAATTCTAGTAGCGTTCACAGAGACAGCTACACCAATCTCGCGCTACAACCGAGCGCGATATGGTGATGCGGAAATGTTGCCGACGGGCGCCGAGTTCTATCTTTAACTCACAAACTAACGTTCAAATTGGATGAGGATAGCTAATGGCGGTAGTTATAGGTACCACATAGGTGTGGATATAAATAAATAGAACTTTGTATATCGTAAATACTTTTTCTAAACTAACAGAAGAGTACCCAGTAGGTACGCAAGTTTGAAATATATAGGTCTGTAGGTGGGTAATAAGATATTTCTATTTGCCTTAAGGGGTCCGGCATAAATAAATCACCAACCAAGTAACAAGAAAGTACCATCTACTTACTTTTATATCTTATCAGCCGACTACTTACATATAATGATTTACTTAGATAGAAGCCAATCACTTAAGACCTTAACGTAAACAAAAAACGGACAGCAATCATCATATCATTTAATATTTTATTATATACTTAACATCGTTTTTCCAAAAATATATTTAAAATACTTTAAGTAAGTTAAACAATAATGTACGTTAAGTAATATGTTAAACGAAGTTGTCTATATTCCTTGTCGTGGTAACCTATAATTAAGGCTGCACTTAGAAAGAGAAAATATTTTAGCTATAAGATGCTATAACTTTGTTAGTGTAAGTCTTGTTGGTTGTCCTAAATAAATAAATAAATATGACATTCGAAATCCGTGTCGGTGCCGGATCCGTCCGTGTAAATTTGAACTTCCTTTAAGATAAAGGACCCCTGAACAGTCTCCATCCGTTTCTATAGTTTATATTTGACTAGTGGACCCTTCGCGACTTCGTTCGCGTAAACCTACTTTAACCCCTACCTACCCCTTTTTATTGCTTATAAACCTTCCTCTTGATCTATTGTTGAAAACAGCATTAAAATCAGTTGCGTAGTTTGAAAAATCTAAGCGTACATAGGTACATAGATATCTTCTGCCAAATGTGAACTGCCTCGGAAGTATATTGGTCTCAAACAACTAAATCGTTGCTCTCAAGTAAACTGTAAAATAGAACACGGGAAGAACGGAGCTTCCTACTCTTAAATTCAGTAGTTTAGAGATTAACGCGTTGAAACAAACAAGCAAAAGTAAACTCTTCAGATTCATATTAAAACTCGCAATCCCTGTAGTTTTCATGATACCTGCTACCTATATCAGCAATAGTAGTTCAGTTTTAGACTTAATGAATAACTATTATTTTCATGTGCAGCATGGCGCTCGTAATGCTGCCGTGTGAGCTTC